>JAKFHU010001798.1:10000000-11250000 GCA_023783475.1 Daubentonia madagascariensis
TTTTTCCTCTTTGGCAATTAAATAACACATGAGAAACCAAGTCCTGCATTTTATTCTCTCTTCTCAAAAAACACTTCATTATAGATTTCCAAATTTTAAGGTATTGTTGTTTGTTTATTTTAAATTCAAAAACAAATGCTGTTAATGCTAAGAGTTCAAAGCATAGACAAAGAGCCAGGAGATTAAAAAAAACGGCAACACATTTAGGAACTCAGAGGATTAGTAGGAGTTTTATTCTCCCACACTCTAATGGGTGTGGGATGTGGGAAGACTGCAATTCTTACCATGGTTTGCCTCAGAGTATCAAGGTGATGCAATATGGCAAGAAGAAAAGACTAATGATCTCAAAATTATAATAAAATTGTATTTCCCCCCATAATATTCTGAAATTAAAAAAAAATAAATTAAAAAAAAAAAAGATACTCCCATGGACAGAATCAGGAGACCAGGAAATTGCCACCAATGATTTAATCTCATTGCCTCAATTTTCTCTTCTGTCAGAGCGGACTAACGATATTTGCTCAACCTTACAAGATTGCTTGAGGCTACAGTGAGTTTATAAATGTTGAGTGTTTTAAATAAAGACCATTTTACAAACATTAAAAAAAATAAATTTCACAAAAATCTTTAAAAAAATAAATAAAACAAAATTGTATTTCCAATTTTTGTAAAATGGTTGTTTAGAACTTAAAACATTTTCCAAGAAAATAGGATAGGAAGGGGGGTATATTTCCAATTTACTCTACAAAATCTATTTAATCCATGTGTTTAAATCAAAAGTTTCAAAGATGAGATAATTGTGACAATTCATTGAAGTGTAAAAAGAATATTCATCTATATGTTTATTTTTCATCTTGTTCTTTAATGCCTAGTTTGTTTCTGTTTTATAGGATATATAACATTAATACACAGTAGGAAAAGTATTTAATTTGTAAATATACACAAATTGGAGATACAAGCTATAAAAGCTCAAACTTCTTTTTATTTTTTAAACAGAGAAGTCTGGAGACCATTAGTTTAAACAATAACACCAGTATTATTCTCATTTGCTACCATATTGATAACAAGATACTTTTATAAAATCATGTTCTGTGTTTCAACTCAGACAGCCCCAGGAATAAATCTGTCATGGGAACCTCCATCATACTGTGGGTCTCTTTCAGAGATAAATTGGGTAATGGGAGTTTGTAATCCCAGAATGGGACCTCAGAGAGGAGGCAAGGCCACTTCCTTTCTCCAGGAGGGACTCTCATGCTGGAGGGTCCTCAATACATTTTCAGGGGGTTGATTCACACACCTGCTGAAACCCACGCATGGATTTCTGGGACTGTGATCCCAGAACGTGGGCTCAGCCCTAACTAGGAAGGATCTCAGCAGTAAAGTCCAGATGGGGATGAGGACTCAGGGTCTGACACTTCAAAGTGCAGCACATTTGTGGCCAATACTTCAGTGGGAAATGGCGTGCATGGATGGAGTCTAGGCCTGCAGTGCTTATTTGAGTCAGCTGTGGTATATACACTAAATTGTCATATACACATTTCTCATTTGTCAGATTTCCCACTGTGAACTGGCAACTCCTCTCTGGGTGAAATCCAAACATGGCAGAAGACAGATTTTTGGTTCTGTGCCAGGTCCTGTCAGCTTCTGAGCATTACCTGGTCTCCTATTTCCAACTCAATTTAGGTGACTGATTCTCCACATAGTGCTCAGGTTGAACTTTAGACACACGTCTGATCTGGTCATTCATTACACGGTTTGTATCCTCCAATGGCTCCTTTCTGCCTACTTTTCAACATCCAAATTCCTGCTCCTTTCTGGTCTCCTATTCTGCAAATTAAATCACAAGTGACTGCAGTTTCCATACTACAGCAGCCAGTGGTAGAAAGTCATTGTTAATGTCTATTCCACTACTTCTGGGAACTGTTCCCCTCCCTTCTGTGTGGGGGTCATGGAGCTACTGCCTCAGGAAGGACAGTCCTGACATCCTTATCCCCAGCATAGTGATTGACTTGGGGTTGAGAAATTGACCCAATTAACCAATGACGAGAGAATGAGACCTGAATACAACACTAGGGACTCAGGATCTAGCCATGGGTAAAGTCACTCCTGAACTTACATGAACTCATCTTGTTCTTTGTTTTTTAAAACTAATTTGAAATAGGTTTCTCAACTTCCAACTGAAATAAACCTAGAACTTAGACCATATTGAACCCACCTGCTTAGGACAGATGTGTAATCTGTTTGCTTATAAGGCTATGGGACTAAATATGTCCAAATCTTTCAACTCAACAGGACATATAAGTGTAACACTTGATTCATGATATCCACTGTCTAGTTTATGCAGCTTAACTAAGCTGAACCTGCTCCCCTTCCTCTAACATGGCTTGTTTAATAGATTAGTAGCACTATTTGCAGTGAGGATGGTTTCAGTGGAGACTGCCCAAGCATCACATTTCGTCAGAGAGTCTGCTGTCAACTGTAACAGGATTTCTGTCCTTCTTGCCTATACTCAGCAGACAGCCAATCGGCCATTTAAGCGACCCAGTTAATACACCAGATGCCAGGGAAAGCAGATGGAGGTCTGCACTAGAAACAACCAGAATTTGTGTTCCAGGAGCCAAAGCCTCAGGACCAGAGGAGCTGAGGACCCATGTTCTGCTTTACAAATGACATAACGACACTGCACAGGGATCTCAGCTTCTATGGGCTTGAGAGTCTCCAGGTCCAGATCAAAGGCCCCAGAGTGAGAGGTACATGGTTTTTGCACAAGCTGTCCTCCTCTTCAGCTGTCTAAACGGAGAATCACAGAATGTTAACCCTAGAAGGGTCCTCGGAGACCAGACCCTTATTCACAGAACAAAAAACTTGGTCCTGGTGGGGGAGGGAGGAGTAATTCAACTGAGAGCACCACAGAGTCAGGTGAGTGGACACCCCTGCCCCACCCAACAACACTGCTCCTCTAGGACATCGTGCAGCCTGCGGCACACAAGCACCAACTTCCAGACTCTTTGGGTGTCCTATAAATTAGGTGAATCAGAAACTGAGTAACATCAGTGTGTCACTTACAAATCACTTAGAAATAGCCCTAGTTTCACAGTAATAATAGGGGCTGAGCTATATGACATATGGATTTAACTGTATAGAAACACAACTGACTTCCAATCTTCTCTGGAGTGTGATACCACAGGCTTCTGGTTAAATGTAGCAGACTGACACACTACTCACCTCTCCTTTCCAAGAGCCACTAAAATGATAACCAAAAAAAAGAAAGAAAGAAAGAAATAGATGAAGGCAAGAGAATAAGAAGATCGTAGAGGAGTAATTTTGACGAATTTTGGGAAGACAAAGCAGACTGAATGGTGCCTGATTTAACTTCCTGAAATCTGCTCTAGCCTTAAAGAACCTACAGAGGAGATATCAGAAAAATAATTTGCTCTCACAGAAACCCAAAAAGGCTCAGGTTTGGAGAGACTGTGTACCACAGAAGACAGGAGTGAGACATGAGACCGGAAACTAGTTGCAAGTTTCATTTAGAGAGAGACTGGGTCTCCAGGTCTCTGCCTTAACCCTCCACAGATATAAGACTAGTGTCTCTCACCTAGACCACCTTCCCTAAAGAACAGAGAACTCTGGACAATATAGGTATGAGGACCACAGACCTTAGGCACTACAGGCTTGAATTGAAAGAAAAAAAAAGTATTAAATAGGCCGGGCCAGGTGGCTCACACCTGTAATCCTAGCACTGTGGGAGGATCGCTTGAGGCCAGGAGTTCAAGACCAGCCTGAGCAAGAGTGAGACCCCGTCTCTATAAAACATAAAAATTAGCCAGGCGTGGTGGCGTAGGTCTGTGGTTCCAGCTACTTGGGAGGATCACTTGACCCCAGGAGTTTGAGGTTGCAATGAGCTATGATGACGCCACTGCACTCTAGCCAGGGCAACAGAGCAAGACTCTGTCTCCAAAAAAAAAGCATTAAATAAAAGTGTGCATTCTGAACCATGGGACTCCACTGCTCCTTTCCTTCTCTGAAGTTTTTTTTCCCCCAAATGTTAGAGACCAGGCAGATACCTCCAAAGTAGATTTGAGAAGTCTTCTTTGGAAAAATTGTACAGACATTTGGATTGGCAAACAGTTGCCTCTAAAGCCCACCTGTTGGCTAGGCCAGCTACTCACATAGAGATTCAAATTGGATTTTTCACATTCTCTTAAGAAGGAACAGATGGCCACATATTCGAGGAACTACTCCAACAGAAAAGAGAGAGACCAAATCAAATAACAGTATAAAATGAAAACTCTCCCTCTCATAAACCACACTTAACTCGTTTTCATTGCCTCTAATGCCTTACTGGTGCTAACCTAATCCCCCACCATAGCCATCTTTGGCAGGAGACCAATATGCAAGACACACCTGGATTCATTCACAATATTCTGGACTTCAGCAAGATATTAAATTCTTCCAGAATATCATTTGAGTTCCTGTATGTCAAGGAGAATGATTGCCAGGCTGAAAGATTAAAACTGGAGGAAAGGCCTTCAGTGATATGTTACAAGGCATTCATTCTAGTTTATTCAACACTTATTCAAGTTACTGATAAGTATGTCAATGATATGGTTCTCAAACTTCTAGCAGGGACAGCCAATATAGGAGCTCACAGGACCAGGATCCCATCCAAAGAGAATGTGAAATGACGCACAGGATAAAGGACAAAATTAACTGGAACAAAAAATTAAAACTTACGTTCAAGTTTTAAAAATTATACAAATAGAAGGAGATATGAATTAGTCAGAGTTAGTTATTAAAAAAATTTTTAAAACATCTCAAGAATCTGAGTTTCCTATACATTCAGTGACTATTCAATGAAGCAGTTGCTCAAAAGACTAATGCCTTCTTAGACGGCAGCATGAGAAGCAGAGGGCCAGGGCACTGGGGGATCTTGTGCATACCAGGGGACCTGGCTGAGGTTATTTACATGCGTTGCACGTTGAGATGGTGGTGAACAGAGTACTGTAACCATGGAAGTGTAACCAGACTGACACAGCTCAAGAGTATCATGTGCTTCCCACTTTGGGTACTTGAGAAAGCTATTCTCTTCAATCTCACCCAAAGGAACAGAAAACTGTGTGTGGTGGGAAATTGAAAAAGTGAAGCTATGATTTTACCAAAAGTAACAGGGGTCAGGCAAGACCAAGACAACTGAACAAGCCAGGTTACAGGAACTGGTGGTGGCAAGACTTTCTCCTCCTCATTGAGACTAAGATCATCATAGACTATGATCGATGCATTTCACAGGGAGATACCAGGTAGGGAAAGTCTTCTGTTTCTCTCAAACTACTTATTTTTTAAAGTTTTTAAAAGTTTAAACCAAAACATGCTGTGTAGCGGTCTAATGAATTCTGAAACTAACAACGAGGCCCTTTAACTATCTTGCAATCAATGTATCTTAGAAGCCCAGGTCAAAAAATGTCTATCTATACCATATTTTTCTTCTTCCCTTTCTTTCTTTTTTTTTAAATGAGATAGTATCAGGTACTGGCACAATCTAGAATTTTATTGTACCGACACCAGCCCTTTTCTGGTAATGCATCATCAGCATATATAAACAGAAGGTAAAGGCTGGGTGCAATGGCTCACACCTGTAATCCTAGCACTCTGGGGGGCCAAGGCCAGAGGGTCGCTTGACCAGTCTGAGCAACAGCGAGACCCTATCTCTACAAAAAATAGAAAAAATTAGCCGGGCATGGTGACTCATGCCTATAGTCCCACCTACTCGGGAGGCTGGGGCAGGAGGATCGCTTAAGCCCAGGAGTCCGAGGTTGCAGTGAGCTGTGATGATGCCACTGCACTGTAGCCGGGGCAACAGAGTGAGACCCTGTCTCAAAAACAAAGAACAAACCAAAAAAACCAAGAAAGGTTAAAAAAAAAAAAAAAGCCTATTTTATTAAAATAAACAATTATTAACTCACAGGGCAACAAAGCTTCGGCAACTACAGAATACTATTTATGAGAGCCAAACCCTGGTATCCGGAAAATAATAGTGTTGGCCACACCTACTACCTACCCTTCTTCCTGTTTAAATACTGTGATTGGCTCCGTTTGCCTCCTGAACTCAGTTTCCGGCTCCCAGCCTGGCACTCAGGCCTTGGCAATGGGCTTGTGGCTCTCTGGGCCTGGCTCTCAGGGCTGTCTCCACTCGTCCCACGTTCCAGCCAAGCGATGCCACGGTATTTCTCAGCACTCCCAGCATTTCCCTATCATCCCTGCCCTTGCTTCAGGCTGTACTACAAACTTCCTTTGCTTCTGCTACCCATCCAACACCCAACATGGGCCAGATTCAAATTCTGTTCATGGTGCCACCCAGTGGATTAGAACACCATTAGAGTTCAATACCTAGCAACAGCGAACAGATGACAGGATCCACTTCCATAATACAGGCAAAGGAAGCATACACGAATCTGGTTAAGATACTTTTTTGGATAATATATATGGAAATATCAAAATTATCTAAATCTACATAATTGATTCTAACAGATCTGGCTTCTATGATAAAAAAAAAAATTTCTAAGTGGGAACATGCCTCTCTCACCTCTAAATAGCATATGTAATGTGAATATAATTGTCGGTCTCAATTACTGATATACTTTTAACAACACATGAATGATCATCTATATTTTCATGAAATATAAATAAAATAAATACAGTTAAGTAATCTACAAGTAGACTTACATATTAAAGCCTATAGGAACAAATACAATATAGTTTGATCCTACAATAAGTTAGAATTTGAACAAATGGAAGAAATACTCCAAATTATATAATACTTGATATAATCTCTGGAATTAAAGTGAGAATGTGTTTAACATGTGCTCTGAAGTTTAGCCTATACATTATGAAACTTCAGAAGTCTCAGCTTTAAAAAAAAAAAAAAAACAGCTTTAAATAACATTTCCAAATACAACATTTGGCTACTAGGAGTATCTCTTGTGATTGAAAATTTACTTAGTCTGAAAGATGAAATGTCAGATTCCAAAAGGAAAGAAACCAAATTAGTGCAAATTCATATCCACTCTCCCACTAGAGAAATGGTTTCACTAAGTACGTTTACTGATTTCTACCCTTGGAGGCTGGTAGTAAAGATAGCTAAACAATAGGAAGAGATGCTTCCCTAAAGTAATTAGGAAATTTGTTTCACTTTACTACTATCCTCCCAAACACCACATCTATACGTTCTCATAAATACAACTCCCTAAATATATATGAAATGAAAATCCACTATGACAGTAAATTTTTCAAATAAAATCTGAGTTTCTCCATTGTTGTTCAACCAGCAATGCTGCCTGCAAGTATGGAAAAATTAATATTGATTAGTCAATGTGGGTTAAAATTTACACAATCCTGCTAGATTATATAATCTGGGTACCTCTTGCTGCTGGAAAGCACATAGAAAGTAATACTTTTTTTTCCATTAAGGTTCAACCCCACCTTGAGGAGCAAACCAAAGAAATCTCTTATGTCCTCTCTTTTGCATTCTTCAAGTCATCTGTTTTTATAACCCAATTGAACATTTTAGATTTATCTCCACAAGCCATCAACAACCCACCTAGTCAGAGAGAAAGGTGAACAGCATGGAATTCAGTCCTTGTCACCATATCTTTGGAGCAACCAAGGACACAAGGCCAATAAGAAGTGTACCACCAGGATAATAGTTGGTTTGGAGTCTAGCATAAGAAATAACACTCCTGGTGATTAATTTTGAAACTGTGTTATCACCCTACAACCTTCCCAGGGGATGTATGGTTTCTCAGTCTCAATAACAAAAGCCTGACAAAGCTTCATACTTTTATTTCCTTCGTTATTCATTCCCTCCCTTCAAATGATGGAAAATCCAAAGGAATCCAAGCCATAAAGAACTCCTACTGAGACAATTTAAAACCCATTCAATCACAGCAACTGCCACTTTGAAAAAAGTCACCAAGAGTAAGGGCCAACAATGTAATCAACAGCTAATGGGATCAGAAAACGTCTGGAAGTCTGGGCTTCACATGACACTGAGGCCAAGGAGAACAGTGTTACTTCAGAGGTTTTAGAGAAAGATCATGTTATAAAGGCTTTGAGATAAGGTCCTAGCCAAAAACATTTCCTGAGGGGAAGACGGGGAACAAAAAAGAATAAAGTCTTGGTAGAAAGAGAGACATTTAGATTCAGTTATAAAAGATGGCTTACTAGCAGAGAATTTGATAAACGATAGAAAGAAAATAGCATTCAGCCAAAATTTCAAGACTCTCCCTAACAACTCAGAGTCTATAAATTTTAGGGTTCCAGAGACAGTTAAAACATGTTTTCCACTTGCTTGTCCCTAATCAGAGATTTAGTACAATGAGATCCCTACCCACTGAAACATTTTTTAAATTGATAAGTTTAAAAATTCATTCTTCCAAAAACAATTTCTCATAAAAAGTTAAATCTCATCTTGATTTAGAGAAAGGGGAAGGTAAAGGGGGGAAAGCTTATTCCAGCAGAAAGGGGGCAGTGATGTTATACCGCGGAACTTAAGGGACAGAGCTCCGTTATGTCGTCCAGACTGGGGGGAAGGGGGTGGGTTTAACTTTTAGAAGAGGAAAGTCAAGTGACTGCCTTGGTAAGTGCCTCTTACTTGCCAGTTCAAGCAGGAATTTGAAGGCACAGAAAGAAGATGCAGATAATCCTATTTTGGATACAGACAGAGGCCATGCCAAGTAAATGAATCCTAAGAGAAGACACTGACTTTTGTCTCCAGTTGTCAGCTTTTCATTTTTTTAAAAGTTGTTTCATCACTTTCTATGACTGCAGTTAAGAAAAAATCCTTCTACTTTATTTTGTGAACTCTATATTATCTTCATTAAGGTACATATTGCTTCTCTAAGGCACTCTACTCTCCTGCTTAATCATAACAGAGAAGGAGGGAGGCTGCAAAGTGAACAGTGCTTCCAAGCCCAATCACTGGACTCATTCACATAACTTTAGGGTTAGGACCCGAAAAAGGGCTTCAGAGGCCACAGACCAGACCCCTTCAGAGTTAACTGAAGCCCAGAGAAATCAGGAGGCTTTTTACTCGGTCCACCGTTCAGTGCATTACAGAGTCCCTTCTTTCTACCCTTGCCCTCAAATAGTTTGTAGCAAAGGAAGGTGCTGGACACTGGAAAGGTAAAGTCTTAAGACATGACCCCTGCCCTGGAGCAGTTTACAACTACTGAGGAAGACAAAGCTTATACTTGAAAACTCAAGTGATAATGATCAGCAAAAAATCCTACATGAATCAAGAGGAGGGAGCTTTTGCCAAGGGCAGGGGCAACCGAGGAAGGCTTTGTGAAGGTGGGGGCCTTCTGTGGAAAAAGAGTAAATCACGGGCGAAGACCACTCCAAGCCCGCAAGGGAGCTAGGAGTACAGTCCCATCCCCAGCACACAAAGACACGCGGAATGGCTCATACTATATTTAAGCAAACAGAAAACAAGGTAAACAGGGATGAGAAGGAAGTAGAAAAACTACAGAATTCTTTCAATGCCAAACCAAGGAATTTGGACTTTATTTTCTAGACAATTACTAAAGATTTCTGCCAATAGAAATTTCTTCAGATAGAAGTTTTAGTAGAAATAAAAGTGGTATACACAAGGCAGCATCTTACTTAAGGAGGATAGCTCTGGAAAGACTGGAGGCAGGGAAGCCCAGAGGAGACTCAGCCATTCAGGTATGGGATGATGGGGACTGGTACACAGAGGAAGAAGGAAGAACAGATGTAAGGAAGAACGTTTGAAAAGAAAGGTCAGTGGGATTTGGCCATCAACTGGATGTGGAGGACTCAAGGCTCCAAATCTTCAGTATAGATGTTGGGGGAATGACCAGAGAGGGATGTCAGGGGCACCTGACAGGTGGCGGCAGGGGTAGGGTATGGTTCCCTACACAGGAACCATAGGAATCCAGCAGGCAGTTAGAAACGAGATGCTGCACTGAGGCTCTGCAAAGACACCAGGAAGCACAGTGTTGGCGGTTACACAGAACTGACAGCCACATTTTGAGGACGAATGAGGTGTCCAAGGAGTCCCAGAACTCAGCCTGGGGCACAACCCACAGTTAGGGGTCTGGAAGAAGCAGAAGTCAGGAAGGGAGCAGAGAAGAAAAAGCCTAAGATGCTAAGAATAAAGGCAGTGTGTAAAAGAAAGGTAGGAGGGAGCTCCACAACTCAGTAGTACAGTATTAAATGCCCAAGGAGTCAAAGTAAATGAACACCAGAAAAACACACTGGATGAGGTGATTATATCACGGGTATCAGAGCAAGTACAATAGTCAATTTTATCACGTTACCACTGCCTTACTGCCTGAGTAAATATAAAAATAAATTTTATATCTAAGTAAAGTAGATACAGGTTGAGAATCCCAAATCCAAAAATCTAAAACACTTCTGGCCCCAAGCATTTTGGATAAGGGATACTCAACCTATATATGAGAAGAGTATAAGAAATTGTCTGGCTACTTTGTGAATTTCCTTAGTGTGGAAACCCTGGCTGACCTAAACATTAAAAGGGATGTAGGTCAAATCTGGTTGGTCCCAATACATTTACCAAGACGGGTCCTGAATTGCAAAGTGATTTCTACCCAACTAAGCCATAGTAACAGCAAGGTTTAGATATAGAAACGTTCTTTACAGTAGGAACAGGACAGAACAATGTTCTCTGGTTTTCAGCGGGCTCACATATTCTTGTTCTCTCTCTCTCTCCCCCCCCCAATGTTTCCTCATCCCCCTTTTTTTGTCCGATTGTGCACCACACTCTCTGTGGACTCAGAAAGGAAATGGTAAGCTGACGTGAAACAGAGCCGAGTCCCTGTTGTTTACTTTACAAAAACCATTCTCCTTCAGAGATAGATGCTAATCACAACAATATAAAGATCCACTTAGAACCAGATAAAACACAGAAAGCTCAGGAGGTCAGCAGAGAGATGAGGACAGTAAGACTTCCCAACTCTACTGAGGTCATGTTGGAAGGAAAACAATTCCACATGGCTTCATCTCCCCACCGTCCAAGCCACATATTACTCATTTTTTTCCTTCACAGCTTTCTATAGAGACAAGATTTCCTTTCACATCTGCCAAACCCGCACTCTCTACTTACGCCCCGGTGCCATTCTTCCAGGCTCAGCCTAGCTGCTGTTCCGTTAGTTATTTCCTTCCTTTGCACCTTCTCTCCCTTCCTCCTAGCTCACCCCACAAACATGCGCAGGTAGATCTGGCTATCTCTGTATGTCTGCGTGTTTGGGGTACAGCCCACCTTCCACTGTTGGATTCCGGGGCCAGAGAGCAGAGCTATGCAGAGCAGCATGCTTCATCTCACGTTCAGGCCTGCCCAACTAGGACCAGGGCTGGACAGATTATCAGATGGATGAAGCTGGCCTTTGTGCCCTCTTACCCACTGCTCCCTATTCTGGTGTCACCCTCTACTCTCAAGCCTTTGGTTTTACCATCTGCTAAACTAATCCTCTGTAATTCCAAGACTTGCCAAGTTAATAGTCTCTTCAGACTCCAATGCACAGTCTTCAAGAAGCTAAGAAAGGAGAGGGGGGATAAAAAAAATATATTGCAGAATTTCAGGAACCACCACCAAATAATAAGAAACATCTGGAAGGAACAGAACTTTCCTGGCATACTGAAACTCAGACAAAACCCAGACGGAAAAGACTGCCTCCCTGTAAAGCCAGTCTTGCTTCCCACAGTGTCTCAGAGATGTATTGTGTACAGCAGGAACTGAAGATGACCAGTGAAGACTCACAGTGTCGTAAGTTACACAGGACATTATCTCAGGGAAGAAGAGGCCAACCATTATCACTGATGAGAGGGGGACTGCGGATCATCTTCCCAGGATTCTCAGTCTCTAAAGCAAAGACAATGAGTAAGTGACTGCTCAAATGTCAGAGATGGGAAAACTGCCTGGAAGATCGCCTAGTCCAACTACCTGGATTTACACAAAAGGAAAAGGAGATGTAGAAAAAACCTGCTCAAAGTCCATGCAGCATGGTAGAAGCAGAGGTGGGATCAGAACCCATGCTTGAGTCATCCCGATGCATCCTGCTACTGCAGCACACCGTCTCCCTGTATCTGTTCTTTTACACGCTGAGACATGCGCCTTTATAAATAATGGTTTTTTAAAAGTTACTCAGGTTACCAGACCTTTTCTGTGATCCTGTGTTCTTGCTATTGGAATCTTAACATCAATCACAAAGTTATGTCACACGCTTCCTGAGAAGTGCATGGAAAAGTTTATGTAAGCAGTATGGGGAATTAAGGTCAATATTCAGTGACTAAAAACTGAAGACAAAGACGGCCAACGCTGGAAAATGCATGTGGCTTTTTCTAATGGGCTGGGTTCCAAGCATGTGTAATACAACTCCTTCTACTTCCTACATTCTGATGACTGGAAATCCTGGGGTCAGTACAAGGTCAACCTGCATGCACAAAGGGAACTCCCTAGGATGGCCTTATAAAAACACGGCCCCCAAGATAGGTAAATTTAAGGCATATCATTCCAATAAACTGTCTCGACTGACAATATTCTCTCCAGCTGTTACGCTGCACAAAGTATTTATACCTTTTCCTTATTGACTTAAGAGGCAGAGAATTTATCCACAGGGATTTTTTACAGTACTCCTTTAACAGTACAATCAAAACTGCTTTATTAAGCTCCACTTTCCTGCATGTTAACCCATCATGACTGTCCAGAGGAAAACAAAGTTATCAAATCTCTTAGCTTATGAACCTGAGAAGGAGTATTCACTGCCTTTGTGAATGGTGGATGTGCTAACCACACCATCAGGAATATTTATATCAGCATGGCCAAGCCAAAGGTATTCTCTTACATAACTTCATCAGTACTGCCTGCTTTTTTCTTCTTATTTAGAAAAGTTGGTATGGTCTACATTAGACTTCAACGGCTAGAATTCAAGTTTCCATTTTATCCCATTTGTGCTTGGAAAAGGAATACTACCATTAAGTGTACTAAGAGAAACTTTAAGATAAAAACAGCTTCTCTGAAGTTTGAAATATTTTACAGCGGGATCTCTATAGCCAGGGTGACAAACACAGGACTAAGGGGCCTGGCAGGTAACTAAATGAGTGAGGAGGGCAGGGGTGAGCTCGCATGTTGGTCCGAACTAAGCCTGGTGGAGAAGGTACAGCCTGTCCACAGCGGTGGCAGCTACTCATGCTCAGCCCATTGCTACAGTGAGGTAGGCCGTTCCAGTATTGCCAGAGTTTCTCACTTCAAGAAAAGCCATAAATCCAGAGTTTGGGGGAAGTCTCAGTTTTTAAAAATGTTAACTCAAGTCGAAAACAAAACAAAACACTGTGCCCAAACAAATATGCCGAGGGGCTAGGCTTGGTTGCTGAGCGTTCAGTTTGCTCTCTCCTCTGCAGGAAGTAGGGGTAATGCATATTCAGTGACTGCTGCAAAAACTACTTCAGATTGTTAGTCTCAGAAACCCACTGGCGGCCTGAAGGAACGTGTAAAAGGAAGAGGAACATGAGCAGAGACAGCAAGTTATTAAGGTTTCAAGAACTTAAGGGACAGTCAAAGCATTCAGATTCTCTGTAAAGTTACCAGGTTAATGCAAATAAAACCCCACTCTTTGTCCACTACAAAAATCAACAGAGAGGCCTGCTCTCTTCACCACAACCCTATTTCCCCATTTAGCCCTGACATCCTGCCAACACCTAACCAGTGGCCAGAGCCTGTTTATTTCTTCCTGAGATCATCTCAAACAAGCACCCTGGCCCTTCATTCCCACCCCATTACCTTAGCGCAGATCCTCTCCCATTGCCTAGACTGCTGGGGTCGCCAGGGTACTCCCAGACACCAGTTTCTTTCTCCTCCTACCTAATCCACACTACACACAACTACCAAAATGATTTCTCTTAAATGTGCATATCATAAACTCTCTGGAAATATTCAGAAAACTGCTAAGAGTGGTTGCCTCTTGCAGGAGAACTGGAGAACCTGGAGCCTGGGTTTGAGGAAGGCTTATTTTCCCCTGCTTGTCCTTCTGTACTTTTTGAGTTTTTACCATGTATTAATTTATCAGAAATATAATGATTACAATGTAATACCCCATGGTTTCTAGATTAAGAAGCAAGACATCTCCTCATCGTGACCCACTGGGGCACATAAATGGACTACAGATTTTTATAAGTGAGATAAACACATACTGAGAAACCACAGCAGAGCTTGTCTTGGGACACACACGGGTGAAGGCAGGAGTGGAGGTAGAAGTTGGCAGCATCTGCGATTAAAGGTGTAGAAACTGAAAGGAGGGTATGTCTGCAGAACTCCCTGCAGGGCGGTAGCATAGTATGCCTCCTCCAACCCCTTACCTAGCGTATTAGGGCAGCAGCAGGATTGGTCCCTGGTCTGAAGCCAAACATCTACTCTCCAAAGGGAGCAAGTGATGTGCTAGGAGGGGCTGGAACCCTTCGGCATGGAGGGAACGGCACCCTTCGGCATGGAGGGAACCTCAACCTGTCCTGCATGCTTCACCTTGACACACCCTAACCTGAAGCCTGATCTTTGGCATACTACACCCCCAATTTCAGAGCTCACAACCAGGCCTTGCAATGAAGGAAAAGGCCAGCAGGGGCAGCAGACAAGCAAAAGGGAAGGGAATGGAAAGGAAGTCAGCTGTTACCTTCATTCCTCACCATGGATAATTAAGCTAGGATCACCAGAGGCAAGGAAAGCTAGAGGGAAAATGAGAGACAAATATGAAAAAAATAAAACCGATCCCAGAGAAAACAGAGATAATAATTCATGAAGCTAACACAGATGAGAATTTTAGGGGGAAAAAACATCTGAGTGTAGTCAAAGATACTAGAAAACATTCAAGACCAGCCTGAGCAAGAGCGAGACCCCATCTCTACTAAAAATAGAAAAATTAGCTGGGCGTCATGGCGCATGCCTGTAGCCCCAGCTACTTGGGAGGCTGAGGCAGGAGGATCACTCGAGCCCAGGAGTTGGAGATTGCAGTGAGCTATGATGACGCCACTGCACTCTACCTGGGGCAACAGAGTGAGACTCTGTCTCAAAAAAAAAAAAAAAAGATATTAGAAAACACATAATGCATACATGAAACAAAAACATTATTATGAAAAGGAAAGAGCATATTGAAATTAAAATTTGGGTTTTGAAGTTAAAAATTCAATAGGAAGGATGAAATAATAAAAGTGATGAAATTTCCAGAAAACAGGGTGAGGGAAAAAAGAAAAAAAAAGAGTTTGATAAGAGTTTGAGTGAATCCAGGAAGCCTAACATCAATATCTTCAATTACCATAAAATGAGACAAAAGAAGGTGGTGGAAAGGAAGTAATGACACAAATAAGAGAATTCCCAAGAACTAAAGAACACAAGTCTTCAGAAGAGAAGAGCCCACAAGTGCTGAGCAGAATATAGGGGAAAAGATGAATTCTCATGAAATGTCACAATATCGAGGAAAAAGAAAACATTCTGAGCTTTCAAAGAACAGTCCATTGAAGGCACAAGACTCAGTAACACTGACTGCTAGAAAGCAATTCCTTTCAAATGCTGAAGGAACATTATTTTGAATTTAGAATTTTGTATTTAGCCAAATTACCAAGTATGAGGGCAGGTAAGCATGGGCTCAAAGTACACTTTCCACGCACTCTTTCTGAAAACTTACTTCAAAACATACTCCAGCAAAATTTAAAATATGTCTAAGAAAAAGGAAGATATAAAGTCTAAGAAAAAGTGGAATTAATCCAAGAATAAAAGGAAAAGAAATTTCAGGATGACAACTGTGCAGCAGGTCCTAAAAGCAGTTAGTTCACAATAAAGCATTCAAAAAAGTTGTATGATTAAGAGAATAAATTATAGTGTTGAGAGAACAAAGACAAATGTTACTTCTGTTAATGAGAAAACAGGCAATTAGAAAGTCTAGGAAGAGCAAGGCTATACAAGAACGCATGGCCCATACATAAAACAAACAAAAGTGTGCCACGATCCTCAGTAATGGACCAACCATAAAGAGTGAATTTGACCCAGATGCCCAAAACATCTTGCTTCAAGTGGCCTATGCTTAGTTAGTAACTTAGGACCATTTTTATGGTCCATTCATATTTCTTGATACCAGTTTGAGAGAGGCATCTGAGCCTCTGGATTCAACTAAAAACAAAAGCTAACCATCTCCTTGGATTTTCCCAGTATAAGAGTATGAAAGACACTGTTAGTTGCCTGAGTGAACCTCCATTTCCAACCCCTTTCTCCCTTACCTGCCTCTAATATATACCTTAAAAAACAAAAGAGCTAATCTTGATTTCCCAGCCTCCTTTGCAACTTAATCATAGCTAGAGCCTAGGAGATGTGAGCTGAAGTTTTTTGGGGAGGTTTCTTCTAGGAATAAAAAGGCCAAGTCTTGCTCAAGAGAAAGCCTTTTCCCTTCCCTGTTTTTCCTATGAAAGCCACATATTAAGGTCCAAAATGACTTCCATGAGTTCCTATAGCAGGCTTGGATATACTTCCTTCAGGATCAGACAACTAACCCTCGTCTATTTAAGACTTAAGTTGCATATTTATTGTTATTATTGAGGAACACATTCCCAACTGAAACAAGGAACTGTTTTCCTATTTTTGAATGAAGCCCAGTTTAAGTTGGGTTTCTGTCATGTGCAAGTGAAAAAGATCTAATACATATCTGTCCCTTTGCACTTTGCTCCAGAGGGAAAAAAAAAAGCCAGTCAATGACTAAATCTTTTAGCTTCAGCCTCAGGAGGAATATGATATGTAGTGTCCCACAGAGCATCCACTCACACATTTACTTCGCCCCAACCACAGGCTAATCTCTATGCTGAACACGGGGCACTAGGTTAGCAAGATACCACATCTGCCCTCCAGTGTCCCAGGAAAAGGTGGGCAGAGAGTTTATAAATGCATAAAATGCTGTCAGAATGTGGGACTATGTTATGAAAGTGCAGCAAAGGGAGTACTTTAGTTCAATCTGCTAATATTTCAAAACCTAGAAAATTATAAAATTCAAAAGTGCTTATTTGATCTGATTCAGCCACATCAACATTTTATCCACCAGTAAACTCTTACTTATTCACTAAACAATGGCATAGAGGAGCCAAAATAGTATCTGCCTTGAATGAATTTATATTTTAAACTGGGTGTGTCTGTTGTTCTGGGAATTCACCACACCCCTAATACACTGAATCCAAATGGAAGGTTCTAATTCAAAAGAAACCAGCGTGTCATTTAGCTGCACCAACCCTATCTCTTCAGTAGAACGGTTCCTGGCTCTTCCCAGTTTCTATGCCAAAGGACAGGTAGGTAACACCACCACTCTAAAGGAATCAAAGCCTACCCTCATGCTAGCACTGCTTATTCATTCATTCAACAATATTAAATGAGTACCTACTATGTCAGATGCTGGGCCAGGTGATGTGGATATGCCACAAAATAAGAGAATGCCTGCTCTCCAAGGGCTTATATCTGTTGAGGCCAGCGGGTTGAGCTGAGGGTCCAGACAGGAAAGAGTCACCATGTTATTACAACATACTGCACTGAGTCCAAGGAAGGGGAAATTAGAGGATTTTGGAAATGCAGAGTAGAGGCTTGCAGAGTAGCCAAGGAAGGAGCCCTAGTAAAAATAAGGTGTAGTTGGGATGAGTTCTGCAGCCTGAGGGAACACCAAATGCAAAGGTCTAGCAGCAAGATACAACATGGCATATTCGAGGAACTTAAAGTTCAAGCTCAATGAAGTTGTCTACCTGTACATTAGGTAGACAATTGTATCATTTACCGATATTACAAATTTCATACGGAATATGACGAGTCCATTTCTGGACATGTTGAGTTCGGGGGTACGTATTGGATATCCAGAGTTCCAGCAGGCAGGCATATAGGTTAAGAGCTGTATGGCCACTTCAGACACTGATACCCACTCTCCTAACCTGACACAGATACTTGGTATAGCCTCAAATCTGAGGAAAGAGTCACTGTGGCCTTCAAATCTGGGCTAATGCCAATTTTTGCTTTATTTCTACACCATGTCATCTTTTTGCTTACTTTGCAGAAAGCACTAGGTAAAGCGAAACCCAGAAACCATTCTGAGAGCCAGATTATAACCCTCCTTGAGTTCTCCAAGGTGACTAATTTCCATTCATATCTTCACAGGAGGAGGCACCCGGGCAGGAGATCTGGGTGGTTAGCAATCAGTTAGCATGCTCCAATTCCCCTCTTCCTGTATCTGGTGGTACCAAGTAGCTGTCACAAATTTTCCTCATTTCGCCTTCTCCCCTCTACCTTGCCAGAGGAGACTAGTGGAGATTTGTGGTATTGAGATATATAGGCAGCTGGGGATTTGCGGGGCAGAGTGTGTTCAATTTTAACATTTGTGGGCTTTTGGTGTACACTCCAGGTACCACTTCAGTCATCCTGGCGCAGTATGGTATGTGGGACTGGAGTTCAGGCTGGTGACAGATTTGGGCATGTGGTACATCTGAGCAGATCTGCAGAGAGTACGTGGAGTTGAGAAAAAGAGGTCAAAGGTAGTATCTCAAGGAACTCAGCAATGGTGGAACAGAGAGAGGAAGAGGAGATAGAGGAAGAAAAGACTAAAAGGACAGAAGGACCCCAGGCAAGGAAAGCCAAGATCAAGAAGAGGGAGCAGTCATTCAACAGAGTCTGATCAGGAGCAGAGAATTCAAGAGAGAAAGGGAGGGAGAAGTAGGTTTAATAAGACAGGGCCTTGATGATCTTGGCCAGAGAAGTGGAAACTAACAACTGAGGATGCAGACAACCCTTTAGAAAGGCTGGCAATAAAGAAAGCTGTAGAGAGGAGGGAGGAAGCAGTGGCTAGATGCGTGCATGCATGTGGCTGGGTGTGGGTGTGTGTAAGAGGAGAGAGTTTTAAATACATTTAAAGGCTGTTGGGAAGGAGTCATTAAAGAGGGAAAGCCTGGAGTCGACAGGAGGGGAAGGGAGTTATAACAAACATGGCATGTCCTCGAGGGAGTGGAAAGGGTTACATCTAGAGCACAGGTGTAGAAAGAAAACCTCTTCCATCATGGGAGGGAAGGAGGACAGATGGATGGATGGTACCAGCGCAAAAATTGCAGGTCTGGTGACAAGCTGAGGAAGTGACAACTCAATGGCTGTCTCCATAAAGCAGGAAGCCAGAGCATCTGCTGAAATGTACAGAAGCGATCAGGTATGAAGTTTAACAAGAGCAGAGAAGATGATCAACTACCATTGTGGTGAATGGAAGAGAGAGCTTTCCAATGCAATGTTTTTCAATGAGCATGTTGCAAGAAGTCCTGAAATCACTATTTTAAGGGAATAAAAAAATCAAAGTACACTGCATATAGTAAAGGCAGGCGTTGTATAATAAAATTAATATAACATGTTTATGTTTATACTGAATCATAATGTAAAAATGTCCTTTCTGTGGGTGGCAGTCAAAATATTTGAAAGGCAACAGACCAGGACAAATGAAAGAAATTGCTTAGGAGCACTGAGGACTCAGGTGAGGTTGGAAACAATTTTAAGTGGCCCTTACCTACACTGTTAAAGATTTGTACCTCACTCCTAGTCTAGGCTAAAGGAGGTAATTAAGGTTAAAGGCTCCTGTTAAATGCTGTGACTCAAGGAGAGAATACATATAAAATACATAAAGTAATATATCTTGTCACTTACTCTACTTAATAATGCTAATTAAAACTTTTAAATTAATTTGATGATAAATTAAGAGGCTGTACAAGAACAAGAACTGTACTACTCTGTTTGACCACATAATTACGCTTTTTGCTATCCATTAAAATTCTTATACCCAAAGATCTTTAAGTGCTCTATTTAACTTGTAGATACATCATGTATAAAAAGGTTAAAAGGTGTTTTATTTTAAAACCACCCACATTTTTATGGTTTACAATAGCAAAAAGCATGACAAAAGCCACATAATCCCATTACTGTTAAATACTCCCTAATAATTGAAGGCAAATCACACCTCTCTTAGGAAGATATTCGTCCACCTCCAAAGGAACCAAAAAGTGACTCCATCGCAGAGAAACGCATTTATCTTCCATTCTCAGTCATTTGTGAGATGCCCCATTGGTACAGATGAATCCCAAATGAAACAGACAAAAAATAAACATTGCCATCTTTCTCAGTTAGCCAAATGCTAAATATTATTCAGAGATGAAGGCTGCCCTTCAAAATCATCCAGCCCTGATGTCTAATCCCATAAATCTACTTCACAGGTTAGAAGACAGCCTTTGAAAATACAGTCAGGCAATAGACCCCTCCCCTTCCCCTAAGTTATTTAATAGACCCATTATCATTTATTAAAGGAAAACAAAATTAACTAATAACAAAGTTAACTAATTAAAACTGGTCTTAATATGCTTCAAAAGTCATTTGCAAATATAGCTGTAAAACCACTTTGTTTCTTTATTTCCAGTAATCACCTTAAACTTGGTGGCAGCAGAGGGGGGCCAAGAGAAGCACATGGCCATTATTTTTCCCCATTTAGGGTGATTCCAACTCCTTGAACACACTCATTTTCATCATAATAAAGTGAAGCTATTTTACATGTGTGACATTGTACTAGGTACCACAGAATGCAATATTTTACTCAGGTAAACATTTATTTCTAGCAAAGGCTCAACTTAACTAAAATGTTTAAATAAGCTCTAACTAGAAAATGACTCTAGAAAAGATAGAAAAAGATGAGTATTTTTGTTGATTAATGAATGTTATTTTCCCATATGGCCTGAATTCATTACAAATTCAAGAGTAGAAACAGGAATCGATGACATCCAACTCTGGAAAAACCTCTTTAAACACAAATTCATCTAATCTAGCAGTTTTTAAACTTTTTGATCTCAGGATCCCTTTACACTCTTAAATTATTGAGGACTCTAAAGAGTTCTTGTTATGTGGGTTATATCTATTGCTATTTACCATATTAAAATTTTTTTTTTTTTTTTTTTAGAGACAGGGTCTTGCTCTGTAGCCCAGGCTAGAGTGCAGTGGTACGGTCACAGCTCACTGCAACCTGGAACTCTTGGGCTCAAGTGATCCTCCCACCTCAGCCTCTCGAGTAGCTGGGACTACAGGTGCGTGCCACCACACCCTGCTAATTTTTAAATTTTTTGTAGAGACAGGGTCTTACCATGTTGCCTAGGCTGGTCTCAAACTCCTGGCCTCAAATGATCCTCCCACCTCAGCCTCCAACAGTGCTAGGATTACAGCTGTGAGCCACCACACCTGGCTCATATTCAAAAATAAAGAAAATTTTTAAGTAATTTATTAAAAATAATTTTTAAAATTACATATTAACCTAAATATTTTTATGAAAAATAACCATATTTTCCAAAAGAAAAAAATCAGTAAGAATGGCCTTGTTTTGCATTTTTGTAAACCTCTTCAATGTCTAGCTTAATAGAAAATAAGAAAAAATGCCTGTTTCTGCATGTAATCTATAGCAATATGTTTAAGCTGAAGTATATGAAGAAAATCTGGCCTCATTTAGATATATAGCTGGAAAATGGAGAGGGTATTTTAATCATCTTTTCAGATAACTGTCAACATTCTTATTTTGTATAATACTTCTCCAAAATTCAACAAGTGGTAGTTTCTTAAAAGTCAACTGCAATATGGAATCTGAAATCTTAAACTCTCTACACTCTGTTTACATTAAAATCTAATGGTTCATTTGCAGTTTGAAAAAAATCCTTTAGCCATGCATAATTTTGGAAAATTCTAGTTCATTGAGTTATACAGCTATTTTAAATGCTGACCCGATTCTTTAGAAAACATTCCAAAATCACATTATTAATATTATCATTGATCTTAGCAGACACGTTTAAGTATTGGGAAGCTGTCAAGTGCAAGGCTGCAAATACAAGTTTTCCAAAATTCTAATTTTCACTTTTCACTTGACCGCTCAAATTTTATCATTGGCAACAAATACCGTCAGGTGTTTTTCTTGAAGTGGCCGGCTCTTCATTTATTTCTGAGAAAATATCAAATGGCTTAAGTGCTCAAAAAGGGATTAGTTAAGTTTGGATACATCTTTATGATGAATTGTGTGGCCAGTGTACTGTTTATAAATAATAAACAGATGTTCCTTGACTTACCATGGGACTATGTCCCAAAAAACCCATAAGTTGAAAGTATGGTAACCAAACCCAAAACTCTCATGCAGAGGGCAGGTATCTATTCCTTTAAGAGAAGAATTTACAAAGAGATTCATTAATATCAAAGATTAGAACTGATGTGAAAACCTGAAAAATATTATCTTTAAGTTAGATTTAAAATTTTTAAAAAAGCTTTCAATTTAACTGACACAAAAATGAATTAAATACACATCCTATTCTATTACACCCAACATGGAAGAAATGAAGCCCAACCTTTTGGCACAGAGGGTAAAAAGAAGCATGAATTTGGATGTTCTTCCCAAAAGTACTGTCCTTTTGAGATACTGACAAACAAATAGGCTTTGTCTAGAATTTGAGACATTTCTGCTAATCACTTTCTTTTACTACAAAGTGTCCACATGATGCTGTATAACTCCTAAAAGCTATTTTTATTAATGTTACTGAAGTACACACAAAACTACCTGGTTATTAAAAAAAAAAATTCACGGTCCATGCATCTATCTACCCATCAGCTAATATAGAATTGAAAAGACTGATTAACCAATCCCTCACCAACTCAGAAGGATTAACTTTTTCATTTATGTCTCAAGAGCTTTTTTAAAGTACAAGGTCCAAGTGAAACAAAGGGCCTATTCTCCTAAGGTTCCCTGAAACAAATTCACCCTCTAGGATGCCCTGCACTTTCAGGCTCCTTAAATCTCTTTTAGCGCAAGACTATGAATACAAACTCAACAGATTGCCAAGGAAAGTCATGTCAATCCAATGACTCTAGGCATATTACTACATCTGCTTTCCTCAACTATCATATTTGCTACTGGGTAGAAAGCAAAAAAAGTCAAGACAAACCATCCCTGGCTTGGGTTTTATGAGAAAAGTTACCATTTTTCTGGTCTAATAATTATTTATATGTAAGTCACCTCTTCTTGATTGCAAACTCTTTAGGGCTGAGCCCATTCTTTATGCCTCTGTCTTCTCGTTGTCTACCACCACACGTTTTATTTTTTTTTATTTTTTTTAAGGTTATCTTTTTTAATTAATTTATTTATTTATTTATTTTATTTCAGAATATTATGGGGGTACAACACTTTGGCTATATATATTGCCCATGCACTGCCCATGTCAGAGCTACACTCGTGGTCATCTCCCAAACTGTGCTCCCCGCATTCATTCAGTGAGAGTTTTCCCATCCCCTCCACCCCCCTCCCGCCTGCCCACCCCCTGATGAATATTATTGCCCAGTATGATGTAAGTGTTGATCAGTTAGTACCAACTTGATGGTGATTACCAGTGGTGCTTGTTTTTCCAATCCTGTGACACTTCGCTTCGAAGAATGGGCTCTAGCTCCAACCAGGATAATACCAGATGTGTTAATTCACCATTGTTTTTTTATTGCTGAGTAATACTCCATGGTATACATATACCACATTTTATTAATCCACTCGTGTACTGATGGGCACCTGGGTTGTTTCCACATCTTTGCAATTGTGAATTGTGCTGCTATAAACATTCGTGAACAGATGTCTTTATTATAGAATGTCTTGTTTTCCTTTGGGTAAACACCCAGTAGTGGGATTGCTGGGTCAAATGGTAATTCTACTTTTAATTCTTTGAGGTATCTCCATATTACTTTCCATAGAGGTGTACTAATTTGCAGTCCCCCCAGCAGTGTATGAGTGTTCCTATCTGTCCACATCTCCGCCAACATTTGTTACTTGGGGATTTTTTGATATGAGCCAATCTCGCTGGAGTTAAGTGATATCTTGTTGTGGTTTTGATTTGCATTTCCCTGATGATTAGAGAAGTTGAGCAATTTTTTATACGTTTGCTGGCCATTATTTTGTCTTCTTTTGAAAAGTTTCTGTTCATGTCCTTTGCCCATTTTTTAATAGGGTTGTTTGATTTTTTCTTGTTGATTTTCCTAAGTTCTGTATAGATTCTGGTTATCAGTCCTTTATCAGATGTGTAGCATGCAAATATTTTCTCCCATTCTGTAGGTTGTCTGTTCACTCTAGTGATAGTTTCCTTGGCTGTACCACCACACCTTTTAAAAGATGGGACCAAATACCAGCAGTCATTGTTCACTGAGTACTTATGTACAAATATTTATATGTATCACCTTAATTCCTCATCATGATCTTAAAAAGTGGAGAGAGTTGTCCTCTTTTTATAGAAATGAAAAGACCAAAGGTAAAGTAACTAGTCCCCAGATAGCTTTTAAATAACACCAACTGAGATCCAAACACAGATTTGGCATTAGGCACGTGATTCTCAAACTTTGGTGTGTACCAGAATCACCTAGAGGGCCTATGAAAACAAATTCCTGGGTCCTACATCAGTAGGATTCTAGATAGGTCTAGATATAAATTTGCATTTCTAACAAGTTCCCAGATGATGCTGATACTGCTGGTCCAGGGACCACATTTGGAGAACTATTCCTCTAACGACATTAGCCAACATGGCCTTGCAGAAAGTTCAATGTGTACAAAGAAAAAAAAAAATGAATGCTAACAGCCATCAAATTCATGTGGAGTAAAAAGGTTGGAATTCTGACACATTTTTCAAAATTCAATTTGAAAAATGCTTTTTCTTATGTATTTTTCTATTCTGAATCTATGCCCTTCCAGAAAACTTACTTCAGGCTTCAGTGAAGACTGGCCCCATCAGTGAGTCTGCAGAGTAATAGTCACTATCCTTACCATCCTGGCAGAGTAAGGCTGGTAAGAAACTAAAGTCTTCAGTTCTTGACCTTTTAGAGGGGGAGTGTTCAAGACTGGCCCTAACAAGAAGAACGTGTTGGTGTCTCTTCCAAGCCAATCAACACTTCAGCAGCATCTGCTGGAGTTTTAGAAGGCAGGCAGCTTTCCAAGTTGACTAGTTAGTTGGCGGAAATTGCAGCTAAATCTAAGTGACTGTGATGGAGAGGATCCTTAATAGGAATGGAAGCTGAAGGCAACAGACAAGGAAATGGAATCTACAAGAGGAGACATCTTCTCAGAACATTAACTCTGGATCAGATATTGGCTACCATACCAAAGAATCATAGCTGTATTACTACTGATTAATCCACAGTGGCCCTGATTTGTTTGGACAGCTGAAGAGCTATGGGTTCAATGGAACAAACTTCTGCCTAGGAAGCTGCAAAATTGGTACTGTTAAGACATGGCTCTTTCAAATTGTTTAAAACTCTCCTACTGAGATGCACACGTTTTTAGCAACATTTCATTTGTCAGAGTAACATAACTTTCAAGGTCAGGGCAAAAAGATTGCAATAAATTTATTGCAGGGAATCCACTCTGAAAAGTAAAAGCTGTGATACAGCTATTACCTAAGGGGGTTATCTCTAGGAGCATCTCAATTTTTCTGAGACATTTATGGTGTGGCAGAAAACAGTTGGATTCTCACATACCAATTCCACACAGATCAAGACACAAACCTCACACCTCATCATGGCAAAAGCAAGTAACTGAAGGAACAAAAAAAGAAGGAAAGAAAACCAGTGGGCTTATATTTAAAGGGAAGAAGAAGAAAAGAAAAAACCCTGGTCAGACTGGAAGCCAAACCACCTGACTTTGCTTAAGTCAGGCATCTTATTTGCTTCTTTAATTCCTCAATTTACAGCAATGTTCTGGGAACGAAGAGAAGCACTAGATATTAGTGCTCTTTAGAAACAAAAATTTAGTGATTCTCAGGGATGTGATTTCTCAGTACTTAAGAGTTTGTAAGGTAAATGCCCACTAAAACTGCTTCCTAAAACCAGTACACTTAGTTGGTGCTATGGTTTGGATGTGGTTTGTCCTTGTCAAAACTCACGTTGAAGTTTAATTACCAGGGCAGCAGTGTTGGGAGGTGGGGCCTAGAGAGAGGTCTTTGGGTCATGGGGTCAGATCCCTCATGAATAGATTAATGCCCTCCCTCAGAGGTGAGTGAGTTCTAGCTCTCTTGGGACTGGATTAGTTATCATAAAGTGGGTTGTTGTAAAAGTGAGTTCAGCTTTCTAGGCTCTCTCTTGTTTCCTCTCTTGCCATGTGATCTCTTGGCACACACCTGCTAGCTCCATGTTCTGACCCAGCACATGGTCCTTACCAGAAGCCAGGCAGATACCTGTGCCATGCTCTTGGACTTTCCAGCTACCAGAATTGTGAGCTAAATAACCTCCCTGTACCCTTTTTAAAAAATAAATTAATCAGTCTCATATTTTGTTATAGCAACACAAAACGGACTAATACAGTTGGCAAAGATGTGGAAGAACTGGAACTCTCCTATACTGCTAGTGGGAATGTAAAGTGGTACAACTACTTAGAAAAATAGTTTGGGAGTTTCTTAAAAAGTTAAATACACTTTCCATACGACGTACTCCTAGGTACTTAGTCAAGAGAAATGAAAGCATACGTCCTTAAAATGGCTTGTACACAAATGTTAACAGCAGCTTTACTTTCCAAAAACTGGAAACAATTTAAATGTCTATAAACAGATGAATAAACAAATTGTGGTATATCCAGACAACGGAATACTACTCGGCAACAAACAGGAATGAATTACTGATACATGCAGCCACATGAATGAATCTTAAAACCATTACACTGAGTGAAAGAAGCCAGACTCTATACTGTGAGATTCTGTTTATATAAAATTCAAACTAAGGTATAGTGACAGAAATCAGATCAGTGATCACCTAGGAAAGAGAAGGAGAGTAGGGAGAGATGAGAGGAAATTCTGGCGGGTAATGGAGACGTTCATTATCTAGATTGTGGTAATTGTTTCATATGTATATACCTATAACAAAACTTCCCAAATTGTATACCTTAAATATGTGTGGTTCACTGTTTGTCAATTAGACTTCAAAAGAGCAGTTTTTTAAACAGATACATTTAACTTTCAACTATTGAGGGGGCAATGGTATGAATTTTAGAGACTAAACTACAGAAAAACTCTAATTCTAACCTCAGCTTTACACAAAGCATTACACAATACTCCAGGAGATTTGGTTTCTCTGTTTAAATATGCAAACAGCAACTGGCCCCCATTCTCCTGGATACAATGAGCAGAAGGTCTCAGTCATGGGTCAAGCACCAAAAGACTGGCCTAGTAATAATTAGCTCCCAGCTTGAAAACCCAGAAAGTGGGTTCACTGAATGTAAAATCTTTCCTTTATCTCAAGGGTTAGTTACGACACTACCTGTAACCTGCTCCATGAGCCCCTACAGTCCTCTCCCCTAACTACTTGACCCTTCCAGTTGTTTCCCAGAAATGACAAACTCGAATTCCTAGCCTCAAGTGATCATTCCGCCTCGGCCTCCCAAAGTGCTGGGATTGTATATCCCACCACCCTGAAATGATGGATTTTCTACAAGACAAAGGAGCTGAGATTCTGAAGGTCCCTGGGCAGACTTCCTGATGCCAAGATTCACCGTCCCCCAGAACCTGACCCCAGGGTACGTAGCTCCTTGTGAGATACAACGTGACCTGCTCCAAGGCACATGGCCTATCCTTTAAAAGCCCATGATCTCCTTTCGTGGGAGACACAGATTTGGGGCAGCTTCTCCCATTCTCCAGACATCTGTCATATTAAAAACTCCTTTCTTCCTTGCCAATCCTCATTGTCTCAACAATTGGATTTTTGTGCAAGGAGCAACCGGACCTAGACGGAAACCCCCTTATGGTTTCAACAATATAGCCAGCTATCTTACAGAGGCCCTGTGGGATTAATGAAAGGTTAAAATACTCAGGACTTACACTCAATGAAAGCTGTTCTCGCCCACCTCAGCTGTTATAAAAGCAAACAGTCCCTTAACTCCATGTGAAACTCTAAGGGGCTGCAAACTACAGCCTGTGGGCCAACTATAGCATGGACAGCATGTCTGTACATGCTTTTGTACAGACTATAAGCTGAGTTTTTACATTTTTAAATAGTTTTTAAAAATCAAAAGAATATCTCATAACTTGTAAAAATTATATGAAATTCAAATTCCAGTGCCTATAAATGAAGTTGTATTGGAACACAGCTGTGACCATTTGTTTACATGTTGTCTATGACTGCTTTTTTACCCTAGGATGGCAGAGCTGACCAGTTGTGACAGAAACCATATAACCTGCAAAGTTTACAATATTTAGTATGTTGCCCTTTACAGAAAAAGTTTGCCTACCCCTGCTCTGGGCCCAAGTCTTGTATGCCTCTGAGTTTTCTGTGTCCCTGAGAAAATAAACCCTGAAAGCAGACAATTATACTGAAGAGCAGCACTGTGGGTGTTTTACCCTACCCCAACCTTGTATCTTTAACCAACGCATCTCCTTGTGGTTCACAGCAGTGATATAACCTCACGAATGCACCCTGCCTTGGTGTCTGCCCTCAGGAAAGGACAGAGCAGCTCTCTGTGGGGCCACACATTTTGAGTAACTCAACCCCTCACTTATACTCCTATACTCTGCCTTCCAATAGGTCTTCATAGCAGCTCTAAAAATCTCATGCTTCTTCTCACTGCTATATTAGGGCACCTTTGGTTGCAAGTTCCTAAAGCCACTTGAGATAATTAAAGCAAAAAAAGGAACACACTCCCTTTTCATTTGTTGTAAGTACGCCGGGGTCTCTGGGAATTCAAGGGCTGCACACAGGAAGTTGAGCACATCTCCTTCATTTTTACCTCATTTCAGACCAACCCCCCTAGTTCATATGCCACCAGGGTTTGCATCTCCCCTGTGTCAGAGACAGACTAGGAGTAGAACCATACGCCATTTCCAAATGCCCAGGAGACAGGTCAAGCTCACAGGTCTGAGTGGAACAGTGTAAACAGAACATAGGGCATTTCCTCCCAGGAAATGAGGAGGGGGGATCTGGATAGACAATATCGTAAGTGACCAGTTTGCCTGCCATCATGTAGGCGGGCAGAACAAGCTATATAAATTTAGGAAGAGAGACAGTAAGTCTAACAAGATCATCACAGTAGGGGGCAGTTTCAGGCATTTTGATTCCAACTTTTATTAAAATCCTATGTCCCATGCCAAACTCCAGGAAAAACTGATGTTCTTTTTCATGGTTCCCCTGAAAAATATCTACACTTTTTGGTCCTGGCTCAGGTCAACCTCCACCTTCAATCTACATTTCTTTTTTGTTGCTTACCCTTTTCCTCCCCAAAACCCACATGCCAACCAATCACTACTACCACCACCACCACCAAATCACCACCACTTCTGGAAAAACCTACATGGGAAAAAATTCAGACTAGATATTCACTCTCCCTAAGTGGGACTCTCTCTTGTTTATCCAGCAACAATTACACCATTTACAAATATGTTATACAACATAGCAGGACTTCTTACACATGCAGCCAGAGTCAGTCTTTGGGAAATTCCCAGTATCTTACATCTGGCTTTATTCGTATTTATTTGGGAGAGGGATGGGCAGATGATGGGACATCACTACTCCCTTACATTTAAAAGCAGCTTAGCACTCACAAAGCCTTTCTGCACACCTTGTTGCATACAAAGTGCTCATTAACATCCCAGCAAGGAAACTAACTCCCTCCATACAGACAAAAAGTCTGTAGCACGCAGAGATTAGACATCTAGCTCAAGCTAACACAATAGGTTGTGGAATCTGGCCTGGGATCCAGGTCACATCTCAAGCCCAGGGTACTTTATTGTTTTGTTTCATTTTGTTTTTTAAGTAAGGGCCTAAGTTACTGACCAGTTAGCATGTGGCCCTGGGCCAATAATAAATTGGGTCAGAGAATCCTGCACAGACATGACTTGGCCAACAGTTACCTAATTAAGAGAACTTAGTAATGATCGCATTATTAAACCATTTCAGCAGAACAGGTTTAACACTCCCCTGTATCCTAGGGCGTTCTCTCTCTCTCTGCAGCTCTTTTCTTCCTACCCTCCCTACAGCAGGCCTGCTCTAGAGCTCAGCCCTCCTTTCTTTAAACTCTGCCCTGGAGACCCTCATCCGCTCTCACGGACTAGAGCACTGAGGCACCATGCATGACTTCCCAAGAGGTTCTTCGGGTTGGCAATTCACTTATGTGCTAACATCAACCCAAATGTAATTAATTACACCTAAATTTTATCCCCTCACTCCTGGAACTCATCTTCTCTTTGGAGAGATATGTTGTAAAACCTCCAAGTTTATATAAAATCCATCAATCAATATCCATATACATTATCTGATCTTCACAATAACGCTGGGAAATAAAAAGGGTGGCACCATCATTCCCATTTAATAAGTGAGGCATGCCACTCAACCTGAGTTCATTTCTATCAGGGGCACCATTTCCCAGCCACCCAATCACCAAATCAAAACTCAGCTACATACTGAGACATGCTACAATATGATGAACCTCGGCCAGGAGCAGTGGCTCATGCCTGTAATCTGAGCATTCTGGGAGGTCGAGGCAAGAGGATCACTTGAGGTCAGGAATACAAGACCAGCCTGAGCAAGAGTGAGACCCCATCTCTACAAAAAAGAGAAAAATTAGTCGGGCATGGTGACATGCTCCGGTAGTCCCAGCTACTCAGGAGGCTCAGGCAGGAGGATCGCTTGAGTCCAGGAGTTTGAGGTTGCAGTGAGCTATGACGACGCCACTGCACTCCAGCTGGGGAGACATACTGAGACTCTGTCGCGGGGGGGAAAAAAAAAAAAAGATGAACCTCAAAAACATGCTAAGATAAAGAAGTCAGTCACAAAAGGCCACATATCGTACAATTTCCAGAACAGGCACATCCACAGTGACAGAAGTAGAAAACCGGTTGCCTAGGAGGGTGGGAGGCAGGAGTGACTGCTAATGGGGTTACTCTGGGGGGGTGATGAAAATGTTCTGAAATCAGATTGTGGTGATGTTTGCACAATCCTGGGAATATACTAAAAACCATTGACTTGTACGCTTTAAATGGATAAAGTGTATGGTATATGAATTATAGCTCAAAGCTATTAAACATAGCTTCTATGTTTATATGTAACATCTTATAAAAAAGATGTCTGCTGAAACAGAATTGATCTTAAAGTAGACTGAAATAAAGTGGGGTGGATGATGATGAAAAAAACCCAAAAAACCAGTTACATTTTTGACTCCTTTCTGCTCTCTTCCTTCATGATGTCTCTCACCCACCAAATTCTGTCACTCTTGTAGGTAACACTTCTTCCACCTTATTCCAGGCCTAATCTCTACAAACCTGAGCTACTGAAACAACTCTTTCCCTTGTTACCACATCTCCAGTCTCTTCCCTACCCAAACAATCCTATCCAAAGATGTCCAAAACTCTCTTCCATAAAACACCATTTTCCTACACCAAAACTGAAGTTTTTCTGAGTAGCTGATGACATTAGTACCTAACTCAGCATGGAATACACAGAGGTCCTTAAGAGTCTAGCTGAATCTTACCTTTTCCCAGCTCATTCCAGGGGTCTCACATGGTCATCCTTTGTGACTTACATATGCTCTCCTTGGATCACACACCTACATAGCACCACCACTACTAGAAACCCTTTCTTCCTGATTACAGGAAGGCCATTAGGATGTACCACCTTCATCAATTTCCCTTGACCATTCCAGACCATAACGATGTTTCTCTGAACACCTACCATTAGTAGTCTGACTCACTTGATACTGAAATAACAAAAGAAGACAATTTTATGTCCTGTCTTCCAGGGAGGGTCAAAAGGTAGCTAACATAGTTAGATGATATTACATCTTCTGTGTCCTCCCTGCATCCACTGGGCCTAAAATACTGTTATACACAAAGTGTCGCCCAATGTAGTGACCATTAAAAAGACTATAAGCTCCTAGAAATAATGGTTCACCCATTTACTATCTAATATAACACCCCAGAAGCTGCTGGCAAAACAAAAATTTTTTAGTTTGCAAAGTGGATTTTAAAAAAAAATAACATTTGACTAGCACTTTACTGAACAAAGTACTTTCACATACATTTGTTTGTTTTTAAGGTAGGGTCTTGCTCTGTTGCCTGGGCTAGAGTACAGTGGCATCATCATAGCTCATTGCAACCTCAAACTCCTGGGCTCAAGCAATTCTCCTGCCTCAGCCTCCCAAAGTGCTAAGATTACAGGCATGAGCCACTATACACGGCCAGTGGCATTTTTCTTAATCGCCCATTAGTAAATCTTTGGTTATCTGGCAACTAGTTATAACTAGCTTCTTGAATGTCCAAATGCTGGGTTTAAGGGGAAAAACACATTAGCTAAAACACACCACTGTAGAGGAACATCTAATTTTACTCAATGGTATCCTTATTGGTTAGTGTGGGACACAAAGACAGAAATACTAACGGTAATTAACGTTAGTTAAGAAGGCCAGGTCTTTTTTTTCCAAAGGTGAGAATGTAGGGGAGAAGCAAAAGGTACCAAAGGGACAAAAGAAGGACAGCAGCAGGAACTGTGGTGGTGGCAATGGAATAGCAGGGCGTTGAGCATTGGGTAGAAAAGACAGGGAAGAAGGAACAAAAATCAGACCAGCTTTGCAACCTGGAAGGAGACAACGCATAATAATTCTCTGCTTATGAATCCCACGGTACCCCAGCAGGCAAGTTCCTTTCCTGGTGTCAGGGTCCTGCAGCATCTCTCCAGGTGAGGACTGGGCCTTTTGACTTCAACAATCTCTACTGCAGGGAACCAGAAGCCAATGAACTCTTTACAATAAGCTTTTTCAAAAAACCCCTGAATGATAAAGAATGCTTATATGGTTAAACTCCTATCTCTTCAATTTAGCTACTGCAATGAGAACATCAAAAAAAAAAAAAAAAAAAAAAAAAAAACCCCACTTCCTTCCTATCTCTAGAATAATGTATTTTTTTCCCCCACAGTGACAGCGAAACAAATGATTAAATTGTGGTAGCTTTCTAAATCTGATTAATGTTATTCAGGGACTCCCACAAACTGTTTGCCATTTATTACACTTGCTAATTAGAAGCTGTAAGGTCTTTATCTTCCCCAACCTACAGTCACATGCTCAGGATGGCGCTTTGCTAAAAGCAGGACTCCTGGCTAATACTGTTAATGAGTTTAGCACTGCCAAAATGTCAATAGTTTTTTATTTGGTCAGAAAGGGCCTAATTTATCTAGTTCAGCTGCCCTTGGTAATTTTCATGGAAATGTCAGAGCAGCAATCAGGAGAAATGAATGGCAATAAAGATGATTACTAGAGGGATAGCAAAGAATACCCCACTGACAGACTGCTTTTATTTTTCTTTCACCACTGAAAGATTTGTTCAGAGATAAGGCAACAGTGCACAGAGTTCAGTACCAACGCATAACTACATGTTTTATCTAAAGTACAATTACATCTTTGAAATTCTGAAACATACACAACATAAGAAGCTTAACTGTAAATTTCCCAAAAGGAAGAGAGCATAAGAAAATGTTTCAGGAAAAGAGATGGGAAGAGCTGAGCTGTTCAATATTATTCACAACAGATTTTAGGATGTTAAGAAAAGAGTGCCTGAAGGAGATCTAGCTTGCTTTTATCACTTTTGCACTAGAAAAATTTGTTTTTATGACCTATTCAAGACAATAAAAATAAGGATTCGTTAGTAATTTCAACTTATCCTTTTGTAAATAAGCCTAAGTGGTTAGAAACGTAATAGTTCTAAGAGTCAGTAATGAATAATACAGATGTTCATCTTTAGGTAATCGTTGCCAGCATATCTGAACATGGGAGGTTTTCACTTAAGCTTGCAACACAATGTGGGGCAAAGCCCATGCACATGTGCTGAGTTGGGTGGCTGGACTCAGCCTTTCACTAATGGAGTGTAATTCCATTCCAAAATTTACCATGGGCACACAAATTCATTCAAGTTTTTATGAAAAAGGAGAAGCATACAAAATGAAGGGTAGAGAAAATAAAGCACTCAGCCTAGCCCCCAAGGGCTGACCGCATATGGATGAAAATTCTAGGCTCCCAAGATATCAGTATGGCATCTTCTTTGCACCCACCACATCCCATATAATGGGATATAGAAATGCTTCATGGTTTATGATGCAAGACCCATTTAACTTTTCAGCTTACTAGATGAAGCAAAAAACATGGTAACAGACCTCTGCTTAGAAAGTTGAGAAATGGAAAGTCCTATACCAAATTCCATGTGACCCGAGCTATACCCTCAAATTGCATGCATGTTACCTTCCAAGTAACTCAGTATGTCTTTGCTCTTGAAATCAAAGGGCCCACACACTACCAACCTAGGTGTTAAGAAAAATACCGTAAGTCTAGTGGTATGGCCATACTTGTTCTGCTGGTGATTTTTAAATACCACTGATCATTTATATAAATAATGTGGATTTTTTTTTTCAATCTCAGAAGAGCCTAAAAGTAAAATCAGGTTGATATGTTCTCTCCTTTAATTCTTCTCCTTTTCCCTGTCAGATCTACATTAAAAAATAAAGAAGGAATTTAATTTCCTTCAATTTAAAATTGGGCTCTACCACACTCATTTGAGCACAACCAAGTAATAAAAAACTCTTTTAATGACAAAATATCATTATTTCTTTTGCAGTAATTTCTAATTACCAGAATATAGTTGTCCATGTTAGGGTATGTTCCCTTTCCGTACAGCTAGCCTAGAAATAGGAATAAGCTCATCAGAATTCTAGCAACACCAATAACAAAACATAATTAGCTTCTTGGAATTTATGAGCCTATTCTTGCAACAAAATACAGTAATTATTCTTTTAAAAGTGAATATGATAATCCTTGGATTGCAAGGAAACACGTCAGTGAATGAATTATGGGACATTACACTCCTATCATATCTAGCAAGGTTCCTTTTACTTTCTTGTCCTTCATTCATTTGAATTTTCAATCTCAAGCTAATAAAACCACTATCAAATGGGTAGGCAGTGCAGAATCACAAAAATGTAATGCTGACTAAGCAGCTGCTGATTCTTGGGGCTGCTAGCAACAGAGATTGTAGAAATGGGGCAAGAAACAGTTTAAGGATGTTACTACTACTTATTATTACTATTTCACCAAAGTGAAAACATTAATGAACTAAGGAGAGAGAACTATTAGTCCTATGATAACAGAAAGGAAGATAAAAGAACTCTTGATCTACTGTATTCATCAGAACAGTACCTGAGGGGCTGAAAGTGACACTGGACAAACTTTTGGAATAGAAAGAGAAAAACAACATTTCCTCCAAAACAGAAATGTGATTATCAGTTACTGAATCAATGCATAGTTCCTAGCAAACAACAGAAATGCTATGAGTATGTGTCCTTTTCCCTTTCTAGCAAAGTTCCATAATCAGCTACTGCATATTATACAAGGGGATCAGAGGTTTCCCACTTGCTCAGGATTTCTAAGAGCCGCATCCAGGGAAAGTGCTATAGATGAGCAACGAAATCTTAGGGAAGTTAATATAAAGCTGGGAGTCTGGGATTCTGTGCTTTATTCTGAGTCATGCCTTCAACATGTCAGTCTTTCTCAATTGGGTCTTCTTTGATTTTTCTGGTATTGGATTAAGTATTACAAAGAGACAGCAGAAAAGTATTAATACATATAGTGCCAGACATTCCCAGCCACCAAAGATACATACAAGCTTGTAGGGGGAGGCAAAATTTAAACATAAGAAACAAGATGAGGCCTCATTTTAAAGAACGTAGGTGCAAAACAGGATGAGGTCACATTTTAAAGAACATAGGTGAGAAACAGGATGAGGCCACATTGTAAAGAATGTAGGTGAGTGTGTAGAGACCAAATGCAATATGACTTTCAGGAAACAGGGGTGAAAGCAAGCATGTGGTGGCACCAAGCACAGTCAGCAGTATCAAATAAGGGTATTTTCATGATTAAATTGTATTAAGAAAAAATGCAAATAACACCATGTAAATGGTCATAATAATAAAGATCAGGAATCTTCTCATCCATAATATAAACTGGATAATGAAAGAAACAGTGAATAATGTCAAGGCTGAATAGGTTAAGAAGCCCTTTCGCCATGAAATATTCTGATCCCTGTCTCCTTTCTTCATCCTCCCAAGCCTGTCCACTATGTTACTCTCCTAATTACAGGTTCCTCTCAAGATTTACGTGTACGACTGACATCCAGAGGAAGACAGGGTTTCACCTCTGCACAGAGGAATGCCGGCTTCTCCAGCACACACAAACTGCTGAACATTGTACACCCAACAGCCACTTGAAGCAGGGTACGGGATCTCTAGAAGGTCCCTAAGAGTGCCACATAGGGGATTTACTTCAGCCATGCTATCAGACAACACCTACTTCCTGTGATGGCTTCAATTCTTGTCACAATGTGCAGTAGCAATTAGAGTGAAGCATAAATCAGATTCTGGGCATCAGCAACTGCTCAGTTCCTTCCTCTACTTTGCTACTGATGATGTAATTCTTAGCAAACCAACTTCCTCCTAGGAAAGAGGGAAACCAACAGGGAAGCATCTGAACTAAGATGAGATAATTAATTTTGACTGAAGATATTTTGAAGGTTAACAAAATTGAGGCCAGACTAGCATTCTGGAAGCTATTTCACATCATTCAAATGGTTAGGTTTCTATTACAATCTTTTGATGAGCCTAATACTGGGTGGGCTATCAGAATCACTAAGTATAAATGCTTTCATCATCCAAGTTCCCACAATCAACTCTTTCTATTTTCATAAATACTCACTTCTGAATGAACGTTATACCTTATGCTTGAGAAAATATGTTTGCACTGAATGACATTTCTGGCTCGGAAGCCAAGCTCTGACACCTCCTGCACCATGCCTAGATTCCCAGCTTGGCTTTCAGCATGCCAGAAAAGTGGGGGCAGAAGAAAACAAGGCCAACTTGCTTCCCTCACACAGTTTGTAGCCCTCCCTTCACTTCCTGAAAGTAGCAAAGACCTAAAACCATCCTTAGCCAGTGGGTCATCCGGGTGGGGCCACTGGATTAATAAACTCCTTAAAGGAAAAAACAAAAAACACCCTGAAGCTACAAGTGGGCCTTCCTTCATTCTGCTACAAAAATAGTTACTCTGATTCCAAGAGCTAATTGATTACATGGCATAGTTTGCCAAGCTAGTAGATTAAATGTTGCTCTAGATTAGCATTTTGGTCAGATACACATTAAACAAAAATTAAATAAAGCCTTTAACTATAGACTTGCAATTAGCAACATAGTTCAATTTAGGAACTTCCGAGTAATAACTTTGTTGTTATTTATAGGAAGTCACCATTAAAACAGAAAAACACTAGCAATTCATAACGTTAACACTCTTTGGCCAGAAAATAAAATTCAGCACCCCTATGATTAATAAAGATGCCACTGAGCCCCAGGGATTAAGTTTCCTGTGTTAGTTTGGTTCACAAAAGACTTTGTAAAATAGATTAATACTAGATCATGCAGAGACAGGTATAGTTCACCCTCCATGTCCACGGATTAGATCAACTACATATGGAAAATATTCGGGGGGGGAACAATAAAAAATAATACAAATAAAAATATACAGTATAACAACTATTTACATAGCATTTACATTGTATTAGGTATTATATGTAATCTAAAAATGATTTAATGTGTACAGGAGGACATGCATAGGTTACATGCAAATATACCATTTTATATAAGGGGCTTGAGCATCCACAGATTTTGGTATGGGCCGAGGGATGACTGTATATGTAAGAAGAGGGTCATGTGTTATTAAATGTTCAAGGGAAATATCCTTTTTTCAAAACATTCTAAAATTGGTTTCACTTGGTAGTTAAAAAAAAAAAACAAAAAGGCGGGGCACAGTGGCTCATGCCTGTAATCCCAGCACTCTGGGAGGCCGAGGAGGGAAGATTGCTTTGAGACCAGCCTGAGCAAGCTCAAGACCCTGTCTTTACTAAAAATAGAAAAATTAGCCAGGTGTTGTGGTGCACACCTGTAGTCCCAGCTACTCAGGAGGCTGAGGCAGGAGGATCGCTCGAGACCAGGAGTTTGAGGTTGCAGTGAGCTATGACGACGCCACTGCACTTTGGCCCAAACAACAGAGCGAGATTCTGTCTCAAAAAAAAGGAAGGCCAACTCCCCTGCAACCCTATCCCATACTCCATGGATCAAAATATCAAGGCCACAGTGGCCACAGCTATGCTGGCCCCAAAGGGTAACCCCAAAGAGTATGGGAGTTGTGCAGAAGCCCAAGCTCCCGAAGCTGCTGCCCAGCCTTCCTCATCTCCCCGCACTCCTCCCCGCTGCCTCCTGACACCCTGGCAGCACTCCTTCACCACTTCACAGGCAGTCTTAAATAAGCAACAGGCAGAAGACTGAGTAAGCAGGCCTGGGCAGAACAACAGATGGTCCCAATTTATTATAGTCTGTGTGTTTGGTTTTTTTAAACTGACCCTTGTAGTCTTCGGATTATTTTACAAAGACCACCCCCAGGTCACTACGGTACCCTTGTTTTTTCTTCTTTAACATCAGACACCAACTCTGCACAATACACTGCTCAGTCTCTTCATTTATACACATTTTCGCTCTCCCTTGTCCCCTCTACTCCAGCACTTTTCACTCTCCTCTGATCTGCCCTAAAGATATAAGAAAACACAAAGTCATATAGGTGCATTATTTATATGAATAAAGTTTAAGAACCTAAACATTTATTCAATAGTTAATCATATATTACGGTATATAAAGTGGACAATCAGAGTTATTAAAAATTGAGTTTTTAAAAAGAAAATATATCAAGGAAAACTTGAGTAAATACAGGATGTCACACTATAAACTCAAGTATGATCCGTTTAAATATTAATAATTAAAAACATACCAAAGTGTTACCTGACACTAAAATTGCAAAATTTTGTTTACTCATTTATTTTCCAAATTCTGTATGAACACGCATTACACTTACAATCACACCTGCATACGCCTTACTCCTTTCCCTGCTCTTTCTGTAAAAAGGAGTCCAAGGTGGAAACGTTCATGTGCCATGATGAACTAATCAGATTTTTCTTAAAAAATTAAAGAACCACGATATAAAAAGCACAATCTGCTTTAGTTATAATGGCAGTGCTGAAGCATAAACATATGTGTGTGTATTATACATACAGAAAATGCTAGAAGGCAGAGACTATGATCCTTTGACCTGCATTTGAGTAAACATAATACCATACTACTCCTTATTTATGTTGTACATGAGATACAGGCATCTACCGTGGACAGACTGGAATAGACTACAGAACAACAGCCATTAGCCATCTGCATTATGAGTGAATACCATGAAGACCAAAGATACCAAAATCCTGACCTCTCTCTGAGCCTTATTATCCAACAGTCTACTGCACATTTCCACTTAGATGACCAGCAGGCATCTCAAACTCAGCAAGCCCAAATCTGGGCTCACCGTTCCTCACAAACTGGATTTTACTGTGAGATCTCCAATCTCACCTATCAGCATAATCCTCCCAGAAACCTGGACATCATCCCCAATGCCTCTCCTTGCCTGCAACCTACCAACCTCCCCTTCCCCCAACCCCCAGATCTTACAGATGCTACCTGTGAAGGCCACAGCTCCAGGATCTGAGAAGGCAGTAAGCATTGTGCAAACGGCAGGCACTTCTGGAATCAGACCCCAGTTTAAACCTGGCCCTGTCACCTACTAGATGTGTAACCTTGGGCAAGATCCTTAAGCTGAGTTTCCATTCCCTCACTGCCAAATGCCCCTCAAGACCTGCCTCATGGGACTGTGGCAAAGTTTAAATTAAAGCCATTCACTCAAATGTGAATATTAAAGGCTAGGCACTATGCAAGTGCTGGGATCAATGGTGAATAACAGCCACTCCAGTAGGAAATACCAAGTCCACAAGCCTGTACAGCATATTAGCTGCTACAATACAGCAATGTCCAATGCTGCGGGAGCATAGGGGAGGGAATAGAACCTAGACCAGGGTGGAAACATCAGGGAAGGTTTTCCAGGGAAACTAACATTTAAACGGAGTCCTACAGGATGAACAGGAGGTAGATGAGCAAAGGGTAAGGATATGGATAGTGCACCAGCAGAGGAATAGCAAACATAAAGTTTCAAGGTCCAGAGACAACCAGGTACCTTGACCGTATTAACGTTAGTTGAGTTGGCTGGAGGCTAGAATACGAGTGAGAAGTGGTCAGAGACATAGATGGAGAGGTCAACAGGGACTAAGGGGTTGAGTACCCTGAAATGAAAGGTTTTAAGCAGGGAAATGACCCAAAAAAAAAATGCTTCCTAGGTTGCTTAGAAAAGTTGAGTGTTATTCTTGAATACTATAAATGCCTTCAGTTTTACCATTATATAGTCTGATTTATGCTATCCAGAAATTTACATTTGAATGGAGTTTTTTGTTTGTTTATTTGTTTGTATTTTTTAAGATAGGGTCTTGCTCTGTTACCTGGGCTAGAGTGCAGTGGCATCATCATAGCTCACTGCAACCTCAAACTCCTGGGGCTCAGGGCTCAAGTGATTCTCCTGCCTTTTTTTTTTTTTTTTTTTTTTTTTTTTTTGGTAAAGGCACTATGTTGCTTAAGCTGGTCTCAAACTCCTGGCCTTAAGCGATCATCCTGCCTCGGCCTCCCAAAGTGCTAGGATTACAGGCATGGTGAGCCACTGCACCCAGACCAAATATCTTTTTTCTTAAGCTGGCCTTTTCCTATTAATTATTAACGTGTTAGAGTATTTTTAAAAAGCAATTTAATTTTTTTTTCCTCCATTTAGTTGGAGAATTAAAGGCAGGAACATAAAGGGAAAAGCCCATTAGTCTCTAGCTGGGTTCTTTGATAGTCAGAAGAGCAATGAAAAGGTTAATTTCTTACCCAAGTCATAAACTTCATAACTCTCCACATAACTGATCACACTAACTTCCCAATTCCAATTGCTGTGCTAAGTAGCATTTATAAGACACCACATCAGCCTCATCACTTCATGGCATAATAAACTCCAATCTCCCCACCCAGCCCTTGTAAGCTCCAGTGGTTCAGGGAGCTCAGAGTCACCCAAAGCATCATGGGCTGATTGCTTTGATGAAAACTTAATTCTACCACTGAGGAATATACAGTGTCATATTGTGAATGAAATTCACCTAGTAACCCAGACCTCATTGGAATACTTTATTAGCTCCATACAGAAACCTATGAATACTGACATTTTAAAAAACCCACATTAGTGAAATAAATGTAAAACTATCATTCCTGCACGATTATGAACCATTCACCCAAGAAAAGTAATTAACATATTTCTGTTACTTGCAAATGAATACTAAAGTTTAACTGCATGGACTTCCCTATCTTTGTCCTTTGTAAAAAAGGATGTCTTTTTGCATCTAGGGCACAATTAAATATATAGAATTATTATCCATGCCACAACCTTAAAGACCATATATTCGCTACTAATTTGGAAAGGGATCTTGATAAGGCTGGAGGCATTAGGTTACCATTCTCATGAATTCCACCAATTTTACTTTAGATTAATCAGAGTATCAATGGACAATACACATTTAGCAATACTAATTTCTAATGGGATGCTTTTTAATACCAGAACTATTATTGTGTATCATTAAACAACCAGAATTTGTTGTATTAAAGGCCACATGTATTAAAAAGCAGAGATGTAGCTTTCGATATGTAAAAAACAAAAGAATACTTACAAGAGGAAACTGAATTTTGTACTATATTGCTTCACTTGAAGTATTTCAACAAGATATTTGTACAGTATTGCCATTCTTCACATTTATCATTTCTAGCACAATCTGCAACAATTCCAGCCCCTGGAGCTACTCCCACCATCCCAGGACCACAGTCTGCTTCCAGTCAGCCTCCACGCTGACCTCATCTCTTCCTACCTAGGAGAGGACACCCAGAGCCAGGTTCAGATACTCCCAAGCAATTGGGCTGGAAGCAAAGCTCTTCAACCCCCGACTTGCTGTGTGTTTTGGGGGCAGGGGGGGTACTAGGGCTCAGTGTTTACCTTTAGAAGCAGACAGAGGGGAGGTGTAGCCAGGATCGTTTCTTTAGGGAAAGGGAACCTGGGGTGGAGGGTGGGGCTTACAGCACTGGTTGACATAAAGGCAGTTACCCTATGTATATCTTCCTATCTATCTCTTGGTCTCATTTTCTTTTTACTTCTTTTCATCATTCTTTACTATTATGTATTCTGCCAGCCACACTGCAAGGATATGCTCTGAAGAGAAAGCATGTCTCCAGCCATTGGCCACCCCCACTAGATAAGCCTCCGAGACAGAGAAATACGTAACAGATTATAGCGTGCTAAGCGGTAAGTCAGGGGTAAGGAGTGTTGCCAGACCCCGTGGGGTATTTGGCACCGACTGGGCATTGAGAAAGGCCTTCTAGAGGAGGTGCCGTGTTGGGTCCAGAAGATGAGCTGGTGTCACCAGGTGGAGGAAGGTCATCACAGGAAGAGGGAGCAGTAAGAGTTTTGTTTTGAGGGGGTGGGAGGGAGGAGGAGGAAGAATACTGACTACAAGGTTTTGCTTTACACAAGACCTGTGCTTCTCCTTTTACCTGTTGGATATTCAAATTGATCTGAGTTGGAGACAACGTGTGAGGAGACAGCTTAGGGATGGTAGTTTAAGCCATGGGAGTGGAAAACATCACCCTAGGAGAGTCCATAGAGATTGAGTCACAGATGGAAGTCCAAGGGGTCCAAAACTCCATACCCAAAAAGTGAGAGGTGTAAGAGCCTAGGGCTTAGGTTTAGGGCTTCTGTCAGTTCCCTTCCCATTGCCCTCAGGGTATATGCTCACCAGCAATGACCAAACTGCTTAACAACTTCAAAACACTAGCGGGAATATTCCACTACTTCCTCCTTTCTGACCATTAGATAAAACCTCAATAAAGTACTAGAGGCTTTTTTAAAAAACATTCTTCCAAATGAAAAAGCTGTAAACAGAAACAGAGATGGCCTTCATTGCTCTGGGGGACATCCCAAGTCCTCTCAAACCCATTTACCAAGGCTTCCCTCTCACGTCCAATAGATGGGCCTTCTCCAGCGGTCATTGCTACCCCAAAGCAAATCTCCAACCAGTGCTGCTGTAACCTTCTTCCGGTTACCAGACTGCATCTTGTACAGGAATTTACAAAGTGTGCATCACTGACAAAACCACTCCATGAAAGAAGTGGTTAGGCAATACATCAATGTGGTCTGTTTCTCTGCAACACACCCTTATTCTGAACATGGGTAGTGCCACAATGCTTTCCCTCTCCTGTGTTATGTCCTCAGTCATCACGGCCATCCTAAAGTTAGTTTTCGGGCACAAGAGGGATTGACAAAGGTGGGACAAAATTAATAAAAATTTAAAAGCAATTAGTATTGCTACTTGTTAGTTCACTGACATTCTGGCTCTGTGAATCCAAAAAAGAAAATACCCACCTTTCTTTCTAAGACTTGCCAATATTTGGATAAACATTTTTGTACGTAATTAGCTTTGAGCATTAAGGTTGAGAGAGAAAAAAATACCAGCAGGCTGTGAGACTCTTAGGATTCCTGGATGTGGTCTTCATGACATATTGGTCTACACTTAAGAACTTCTCTTTAATTATTTAAGTGCTCATAACTACAGCTACTAGTGCTTCTGCTTATAAAGTGCTTCTCTTCTACTTGACACCTTTGCTGTAACAAGTAAGCATTGTAGTGGCAAAATAAAAATAATAATTATTATTATAGCAGCAAGAGCTAACAATTACTATGTATTTACTAGGCACTGTGATAATCACTACATGGGTTATGTCACTGGTCTTTACAACGTTTGTCTGGGCTAGATACTCTTATTATCACTACTTTACAACAGGGAATGTGCAGCCTAGAAAAGTAACTTTCCTCAGATCACGTAGCTAGGAAATGGCAAGAGCTATGATTTTAGAGCCTACAACTTTACAAACACATAGTTTTACAGACAAAGAAACTGAGATGACTTGACCCAGTAAAGAAGGTGGCCAAAATAACAAAGGCCTTTCCTAGTCATGCAACATGTTACCCTGACCTCAATAGGTCATGATTGCTAGCTGGGGATATTTTAATGTCAAATAAAGAAGAGACGCCCCATCTTTGACACCTGGGGAATTAAAGGGTTTGAAGGCAGCTTTATCAGCATCAGACACTTTCTTCAGCAGTAATTACATGTGTGTCCAGACAGCATTTTCATAAGCAGCTCAGAAGCCCAAAATGAGAAACAGCCTTGGAAGTCGCCCTATCAACCCTACCAGAAGGCATACTGATTTCTGCCCCATGCTTACATCAGATCATACCAAAGAAAGAGGATCCCAAATTTGAATTTAAATATACCTGTTGTAAATTGGAAGTAAAAACTCTTCCTGTCCTGCAGTCCAACTCACCTGCTTTTCCCTCTCCTCCCTCTTAACACCCTGTTAATAATCAGCCGAGGCACAGCAGCCTCTGAACTATTGTGCTCCCACAGTACTCCTATGTGATGCTTACTCGCATCCAAACACTTGGTCAAAAATCCTCCCAATCAAGCATGAAAATAAACTAGATTTTGGTTTAACCAGGATTAGATTCACAGCACCAAGAAATAAAGTAACTCTTATCTAATCTAACAGGCCAGCCTCAGGTTTCCTGGCTACTTTCCACAGGCCCCCCTTGCAAAAGCCCTCTCCTAAAACTCCTCTTTACAGACTGTGAAATCACAACATGTTGGTAGAAAAATGTAACTCTCCAAATGTCATGAACATAATTCTTAACTCTGTGCCTGCCTAGCATTGACAGAGACAGTCTAGTCTTTCCACAAGCAGAGTTGCTGAGTGTCGACCCATGAAAAATACCGTGGCTCCACGATGCCTCAGAAAGTTACTTTTTCTTGGGCACCCTGGAGGAGCCCCCTGGGCTTGGGCAGAGCCCATTTATTTTCCATGGAGAATGTGCTTGCTCTCAGGCCTCATTTTATACTCACGCTCACTCCATCTGGAAATACTAAGGAATGAGTGTTGTGGAAAACTCCAACACGGAGAAAATCAGACAGGGACAAAGGAGAAAAGGGGTAAGGGGTTGATATCCAGAATATGCAAAGAAATCCTATAATTCAACAACAAAAATAACTAGATTAAAAAATGGTCAAAGGACTTGAATAGACATTTCTCCAACGATGATGTACAATGGCCAATAAGCACATGACTAATCATTAGGGAAATGCAAATAAAACCACAATGAGATACCACTTCACCCCCATTAGGATGGCTACTATCAAAAATACAAAAATTAAAAACAACATAAAACTCAGAAAAGAAAAAGTGTTGGCAAAGATGTAGACAAATTAAAAAAAAAAAAAAAAAGATGAGAGGCTTAACCAAGTCACACACTTGGTCACACACGTGACCAAGTCAACACACAGCAGCTAGCAAAGCAGCCAAACGCTAAGCCCCTGTCATTATTCCCCAAAACAGAATGCATTTTTATGCCTACTAGGCCCCAACAATCTTGCCAGTAAAAATCCATTGAGAGCTGACAACTATAACACACCCCAAAACCACTGTTAGAGCTAAAAATAAGTTCTTCCAATTACAGTTGACCCTGGAACAACACAGGTTTCAACTATGAAGGTCCTCTTATACATGAATTTTATTCCACTCTGCCACCTGTGAGACAAGACCAATCAACCCTCCTTTTCCTCCTCAGCCTACTCAATGTGAAGATGACGAGGATGAAGACCTTTATGATTATCCACTTCCACTGAACAGTAAATATACTTTCTCTTCCTTATGATTTTCTTAACATTTTATTTTGTCTAGCATACTTTATGTAAGGTTACAGTATATAATATATATCATACAAAATACATGTTAATTGACTGTTTATGTTATCAGTAAGGATTCCAGTCAACAGTAGGCTATTAATAGTTAAGTTTTTGAGGAGTCAAAAAGAATTTTTTTTTGAGACAGAGTCTTACTCTGTCACCCTGGCTAGCGTGCAGTGGCATCATCATCATAGCTCACTGTAACCTTAAACTCCTCGACTCAAGCAATCCTTTGCCTCAGCCTCCCAAGCAGATTGGACTATAGGCATGTGCCACCACACCTGGCTAATTTTTTCTATTTTTAGTAGAGACAGAGTCTCGCTCTTGCTCAGGCTGGTCTTGAACTCCTGAGCTCAAGTGATCCTCCTGCCTTGAGTGCTAGGATTACAGGCATGAGCCACTGCACCCAGCTGAGTTGTCAAAATTTATATATGGATTTTTGACTGCACAGGTGTAGTGTTCCTAACCCCCTCCTTGTTCAAGGGTCAACTGTATTTTAAAATTTTTTTTTAATTAAAAAGATTTTTTTTTGATACAAGGTCTTGCTCTGTTGTCCAAGCTAGAATGCAGTGGCGTCATCACAGCTCACTGCATCCTCAAACTCCTGGGCTCAAGCTATCCTCCTGCACCAGCCTCCCAAAGTGCTGGGACTTCAGGTGTGTGCCACCATGCCCAACTAATTTTCCTATTTTTAGTAGAGGCAGGGTCTCACCATGTTGCTCAGGCTGGTCTCAAACTCCTGGCCTCAAGTGATCCTCCTGCCTCAGCCTCCCAAAGTGCTGGGATTACAGGTGTGAGCCATTGCACCCCATCTCAAATGTATTTTAATAGTATGATCTGTAATGATGTGTATGTAGAAGATTTACTGAATTAGACTTTCTCCTTTTAAATAAACACAGAATATTACAAAACACATACCTTAATGCAAATATCCTGTGATGTAGAAACAGGAAGTTCAGGCAGAAGAGGGAAAAAATACCCCAAGGAATTAACAAAAAAAAAAAATTGGGGTTCTACATTTCCCCCTCTGCCACTATCTAGCCTTCTTCAGGCCTCACTTTCCTCACCAGTTATGGAAAAGGTTAGGACAAGAAAAAACTCAAGTTAAAGATAAGCTTAATAGCACCATCAACAGAAGCATCTCCTTGGTCTGATTCCATGCTTACCAGGCAACTTTCTGGTCATAATCTGACTGCCAAGTAGCTTTTCTTTTTTTCTTTTTTTTTTTTTTTTTTTTTTTGTTTTTCTTTTAGAGACAGGGTCTCACTCTTGCTCAGGTTGGTCTCGAACTCCTGAGCTCAAGTGATCCTCCTGCCTCGGCCTCCCAGAGTGCTAGGATTACAGGCGTGAGCCACCGCGCCCGGCCCGCCAAGTAGCTTTTCAATAGGAAATGTTAGCATTCCAGTCTCCTTGGAGCTATATTTTTTATAAACCAATAAACTGACATTAAGGTTCATAAAAATAAAGTCAGTGATTCTAAATAGTTGAAGGAAATTGGTCTAAGTGACAGTAGAAAGTAGACCTCAGATTTCCTAATTCAGAACCCACCTATATTCTCCATCATCAGTATCCATCAGTACCGAACCATTAATCAAAGGAAGGCAATTTTGAAACAATTCTTGGCCAGAGTCCATGCCACCCAGTTCTCTAAACTATTCCTTTAAAGGGGAAAACGAATTCAAATACTTTGAAGATGTCAAAAAATAATTACAGTTTATTTTTATGGCATGTAACAATTATTTCTGATTACAGAAAATGACACAATTTGAAAGTTCGGGAATATACACAGGCTTCAAAGGAGTGAAGCAAAAGGGAAGCATTTGAAGACGGATCACTCTACCCTCTTCTAAGAGCACTTTCTTTAATTGGCTTTTGGAACACAACCTTCCTAGCCTTTTCTTTACTAATTCCTCCTCTTTCCCACATCTCCCCGACTCTACCCAACAATAAAAAATATATATGTAAAAAGATGCCAGGCGCAATGGCTCACAACTGTAATCCTAGCACTTTAGGAGGCCGACGTGGGAGGACTGCTTGAGGTCAGGAGTTCAAGACCAGCCTGAGCAAGAATGAGAAAAACAGAAAAATTAGCTGGGTGTGGTGGTGCGTGCCTAGAGTCCTACTGAGGAGGCTAAGGCAGGAGGATCCCTTGAGACCAGGAGCTTGAGGTTGCAGTGGGCTATGATGATGCCACTACACTCTTGCCTGGGCAACAGAGAGAGACCCTGTCTCAAAAAAAAAAAAAGAGTAAGAAAATAAAACATAAATTCAGGCCTATGTTCAACATTCTCCAGAGAGATCCAGATTCTTTTCCATGGCTTACGAAGCCCCAGGTGGTCTGGCCAGAACTGTTTTCTCAGACCTTATCTCCTTCCACCACTCCCAGCCACATCATCTCCTTGCTACTCCTTAAACATTCCAAGAGTGCTCTGGCCTCTGCACCTTGGCCCTGGCTATTCCCTTGCCTGGAATGATTGTCCCCCATCTTCATGTGGCTGTATCCTCATTTCTTTCAGGTCTCAGTGCACAGACTCCACAGAGAGGTCTTCCCTGATCACTAAAATAGCATCCCTCCTTCGTTCCCTGAGTATGATTTTCTTTACAGCACATATCACCACTAATGGACACACATCTGCCTATGTGCACTGTCTCCCCAATGGACACACATCTGCCTATGCGCACTGTCTGTCTCCCCAATGGACATACATCTGCCTATGTGCACTGTCTGTCTCCCACCAGAATGGAGGATCCATTAGAAAAGGGGCTACATCAGTTTTGTTTGTTGCTGTATCTCCAGACCTAAGACAACATCTGGCAGGTAGAAGGCACACAATATTTGCTGAGTGAATAAAACGAATGGGGAAGAGATAATAAATTACAGTTATAATGACCAAACTAAATCCCATCAAATGTGTACTTTAACCAAATAGAAAAGTAGTCAATCCAACACATCTGTCACAGTAAAATGGCAATTGAGATTTGGTCCAAACAAGCAACTTTGAAGTCTGTGGATGCCCTATTCTATCACATATAGACTGGGCACTGGTAATACAGTGATGGGTTTTACTTTGCCCCTGCCTTCAAAGATCTCATGGTCTCCCCAAGGGGGCAGACTCACACATGGGTAATCACAGTAAGTGTTCTGAACACAGGTGAGGGAAGGAACAATTAACCTGGAGAAGCCAGGAGGCATTGGGACAGAGAGCAAGGAGGAGTCCAAATGTGCCGTGTAGTCTACAGACAAGTTCACACAACACACAGGAAAACAAGGACAAGCAATTACTCCCACTCTTACCATACAACCAATCAGAGAACTCCATTGCTTTTCTAATTGCAAGGCAATCTTTTCCCATGTTGGCATTCTTCCCTTGACAACTGCTTCGTTATTTCTCACAAACCCAGCTGGAGTTAACTGACGCACGCGCGCACACACACATTGAGGTTTTGTGAAACTTTCTGTTCTCAAGTAATCAAACACTAAGCCTTTGGCTTAAGATGCATTTCCATCTCCGGCCCCCTATGTCCCATCGTGCGTTCCAAGTACTCATCAAATCTCATGACAAGGGACCTGCCTCAAAATATTCCACTAACTAAAACACCAACTTCCACCTACAAATTTCCCAGCCCAATGGGCTTTTATTGCTTATTTACAAAGTTAACAAACTCAACGTACAGCTTTTTGTATGGCAAATAGAATCAATAGCTGCTAATTTTGGATTTTTTTCTTAAAAGACTGTCTCAAGGTTTAACTTCTTTGCTGAATTTCAGAAATATCTTGAAAGATTCATATATGTAATGTGCTTTACAACCTCATTTACTCCTATGATAATGCAAACCTTCCAAAAGGTATTCTCTTTCCCCTGTGTACTGATTTGGGCTATTTCTAGTCAACAAGAGAAAAAGGACATTCACTAGAAAGAGGGGGTAGCTCTGTGGTCCCAGTAAATATTTACTCTATAAATTGAACTTTTGTTTATCTGTGTAATCTCGGTTATTTTTTTTTTCCCCCCAAGAGTGAAAAGATACCACTGCTAGGATGGTATGGGGGGGAGGGTTCAAGAAAAAAAACTACATATACTTATTTCTGCTATGACATCCCTCACCATTGTAAATAACCCACATCCTAACTCACAGCTATCAATTTTCAGCATCTTTTTTGGCTTGTCTAATTCTGTAATCTTGCCAACATAACCCCTCTCCCAGAATCTTGGATTACTTAAAATATAATCTAAATTTTCTGAAATTTGATTCCTTGGATCAAAAACTAAATTTGAAATCTCTGTTCATCAGCAATTTCTTAATTTTGCTATAAAAACAGGTTTGATCTTCCAATTGCAGTCCCACCTGGGAGGAAGCCTTCCTTGTGACTTGCATTGGGTAAATCAGCTTGAGGTAGCTATTAAGGCAGCACCCTGACTTTATTTCCTGAGCATCACCTTACTCTAGATAAGTGTGCCCACTCACTCGAAGGTTCCAGCACCTCACATCTGGTACCAGTAGTCCCGTAAGGTGCTTCCTTAAGATGAGAAGTCTAGGGATTTAAAAGCTTCCCAACTGAACAAAGCACTTCCTCAGAATGTTCTCTCTCTGCCTTCAGGTCTGTGGCCATCTCAGTTCCTGATCACTTACCTGATCTTTGACTAACCTGCACCACTCATATCACATTTCCTCTTGTTACTTTGACTTCCACCTGGTTCCAGCAACACGAACCATCTCTGTGGCTTGATCTAAGTCACCTTGTTCACTGGGTTTGACTCCTGACCTCAGTGCCATGTTCAGCACATGCTTCTTCAGAACGTGGCTGCCAGTGCCTGCCCTGCCACATAGCCTTGGCCCCAACTTCACTGGACTCCCTGGCTTTCTTCCCCAACCTCAGCATCTGCAGTCCCACAGTGATTTAGCCAACTGTAGTAGGAACCTAAAGCCCTGCCTGCAGGTGGGAGAGCTCTAATTATTGTGACAGAGGAAACTTTATTCTTCTCTTTCTGGTACCTTAAATATTGTAACACCAATCCCTCAGATGCCTCTGAATGCATCTGGGGTTGTGGTAACCCATTTCCCTTGTCACCCACCCACCCCAGCCCCACTGAATGAGGATCACACTATTCCTTATCTTGACAGATCTGCATTTAGGGCTCTGGAAAGTCAATGCCTAGAATTCCTCAGCCACTTGGAGGCAATGGCAGTGACTATATCCCTTTACGGTAATCATATCCATTTCATGTTTATCAAAAACATTTATCTGGGTATTGCATAGGGATTATAATACAAATCAAGTTAAACAGGCTTATTAAATAGAATACGCCCTCCTAGGAACATGTGATCAAAAGCTGAGCACAGTAACAGAAGCTAATGAAAGAAAATAGTGTACCAATAGTGGCGCTCTGGAGAAAGATTACCTGGGCCCAAATCATGACTCCACCTTTTACAGTCTATATAGTCTTGGTAAATTTTTTTACCTCTTTATGCCTTAATTTCTGTACCTGTAACATGGGTATAACAGAGTGTATCTCACATGGTTTTTTACAATTAAGACTGTCAATATCTGGTAAGTGCTTAGAAAATGTCACTATTACAAACCACTGAATGAACAGCTAAGGAGCAAAACAAAACAAAAAAAACCCAAAAACTGTTGTCAGGCATTGGGAATTAAGAGACCAGGGTTTTAGACAAGCGTCTGTCATTTTTTGGCCTCTGCAGTGGATTGAAAATGGATGCAAATTCTTTGTCATACCCTTTCTGGAGAGGTGGGATCTATTTCTTTAACCCTTTGAATCTGGGCTGGGCATACAGCTGTTTTGACCAATAGAACACATAGAAGTGACCCTGTGCCAGTTTCAGGCCTGTATTTTAAGAGAACTTAAAAGGGAACTTTAAGAGAGCTTACACCTCTTTCTTCTTGGAACCCAGCTGCCATACCCAAGCTGTCACATAGGGAGGCCCATGTGGAAGAGAATTGAGCTGATCTCCCAGTTCACAGGCAGCACTAGTTTGCCTGCCATGTGATTAAGCCATCTTGGAAGCAGCTCCTCTTGCTCCAGTCACAGACACGAGTCTTCCCTCCTGAACTCTGCCCAAATTGCAAAACCAAGAGCAAATAAGATTACTTTGAGCCTTAAATTTTGGAGCAGTTTGTTACATAGCCATAGACAACAAAAAAGTAAAAAACCTCAAACCAATCACTTCACATCAGTTCTTCAAATTCTATACGGTATTTAAAAAAGGAAAAGGGAGAGCAGCAGCGAGGTGTTCGTTCATTCAAACATCTGTAGAACACCTACTACATGCCAGACTCTGTGCCAGGTCTTGACGCAGCTCTTCTTGTGCTTATGGGCTATGGCTAAGACAGATGTTAAACAATTCATTACAATGAAGTGTGATTTTCTAAAGACGGGAGTATATAGAAACATAAAGGGGTATGGGAATACTAGGTGATCTTGCAGGCAGGCCCCTTTCAACTCTGATATTTTATAATTAATTTGATGATGAAGAATAAGAATATCTGTGAGATGGCCACTTAGAGATGGTCACAGAAGATAATCTATGCAGAGAACAACTTTCTTCTATACAATCCTACTTCTTAATTAGAACATCAATGAAAATGGGGTTTCAGGAGTTACCTAACAAGTCAATGGTGAAAGCATTGAGAGTTGCCTCTGTGGCCTAATTCAGAAGTGGAATGATCTGATAACCAAGGTTTTGAATGAAGAGATAGGGAGAGAGTAAGGGAAATATGATTTCCACAGGCAACCAATGTTTTAAAGTAAATGGCGATGGAGAATTTTGCCTGTTCATTGTTTAAATAATGTTTAAAAGGCAAAGAATATAAGTTGATTGCTTTGGAGAAATTCTTTGAACAAAAAAAGAATATTCTTTCATCTCCAGAGGTTTTAATGACTGCCAAGAGAGCACACATTTTCAAAAATAAATTTTTATTTCCCTAGATAAATAGGTAGCTATCTAGCAGACAAGCAGAAAGCTATTCTGGAAGGATGAGTAAATTCAAGTTTTACTTTGATCTTGCTAAACCTTAAGACATCTTCTTTCCAATGTATGAATTATTCTAAGAGCCAAGAGATATACCTGTGATAGTTAAACAAGGTTAAACTACATACCGGCCACACAAGTTTTACTGAGAAAAACAAAGATAACTGCTGACCTAAAACTCATGACCATGATGAAGAAGATAACCAGAGACTTCCCTTGACAAGCTTTAGGAGAAGTTAATGCTGCTGAAAGTGTGGCCATTCAGCTTCTTGATCGTGGAGGAAGGAGGTTGAAAGTCAAACATATCATTTTCTAAGTACTTTTGATTTGTCTTATGTTAAAGTCCTTCTTTAACCTCACATGTAAAAAAAAAAAAAAAAATCCTTTGAATCTTTGATAGGGACAGCTATAGCCAAGAAAAAAAGAACAAACTGCCAGTTCATATTTCTAAAATTTTCCTTTTGCATTTCTGTTGTTATTGGTATGGTTCCATTGCTTTCAAAAGAGTTCAGACTTGACATAAGCCATCTATGGTCAATGAATAAATAAAAATGTGTTTAAATGCTCACAGATAGAGGCAATTTTATTATCTCCTGTAATCAACTTGCAGGGTCTTAAATGGCACTAAAGGACACTAAAGGAATACATTCATGAATTTCCTGGGTTTCCATCTTACAGTTCTCACACATGCAAAATACCTCATACCCAGTAACCAGTTCTAGGTCTCCTAATCCTGCCTCCCTTGTATCTGAGCATTCCTGTACCACTACAAGCAGAGGCCAACCCCTCAAAAAGCTTGCTGACCAAAGCTTGCTGCTCTCACTAACCGGATCAGCAAATTACAACCAGAAGTTGATTAAAGTCACTCCCTCTTGTTCAGAATGTTATGGAGTCACTGTCAACATTATTGTCAAAGAGTCAATGACTCCTGTGGTTAGAGGACCCTTTGTAGAAGGGGTTAGTGCACAAGTCAACACCAATGAGAGGGCTCACATTTACGATACCCAGGATAATGTGGGTCCTTTCAGAGTCCTTCCCGCCACTGAAATGCCTGGTGAACATCAGGCTGGATCTGACCCCACAATGACCTCCAGACAGTGGTGAGTCTCCTGGGCAATCAGAGATATGGTACTAAAGGGGCCCCTGAAGGTTTTTATTAGCTCTGTGCTTCCAGGTGAGGAGGAGGAGTCAACCATCAAAAGAGATGGCAACATTACCCCACAAGATGTTAAAGGAAAACCAGTGTTTAAGAGAAAAGTTACAGCAAAAAGAATAAATTCCACACCAAAAATCTAATGTGAAAAATAGAAATGAATTGTATTTGGATCTGTGGATACTGATCTATGGATACTATAGAAATGTTAAATACTAAAGCTACTGCCCATGATAAATTGAACTGAGATTTAGGGTTCACAAGGTATGAACCACACACACCCTCTTGCCTTACAAATTCTCTTTACGTATACCCTAATTTAAAATATGTACAAAAAGTAAAAATAGCTTACAGACTATTGCAACTGCTTAACCTGCAGGGAAACTAAGATTGGGAGGGACAGAGGTACAACTAAATTATGGAACCCAGAACTGGCTCAAAAGGCAGCAAAAAAAATGAATGAACAGACACCAATGACAAAAAAGAAATTTGGTAAAGGATATAGTTGGAGCAGAAACGTGTTTATTTTCTTAGGGACAAGACAATGTCATTCTATAATGCTCAAATATTATTTTCCCAACCAATACAGGGACCACAAAGCACCCTCGACTCTTTCATTTGGCCATAGCTTTATAGGGATTATTTAAGAAATGGATACAATGAGGCAAAAAAAAAAAAAAAAAAGGGGGGGCGTTTTCCCTTGCACCTGAGTGTCATATACTCTGGGTTCATCTAATGCTAATACGATTAAAGTCAATTCACACCTCTCTCTCCACTCAGGGTTCTAGCCACCCTCATCCTAAATCTGTGATTCATTCAAACGAAAGTTACTGAACAGCACACTTCAGGTGACAGAGTTAAAGCTGCTGCATAGAGAGAAACACTGTGAAGGGCCTGGCAAAGACTCTGCAAGAAATATGCCTTTAGTTTTTGGTTTTTAAATGACCTCAAAAGATACAGCAAAGTCTTCTCCTTAAACAGTGTTAGTTCTGGATGAGCAGGGCCCTGGGTTCTAGTTCAGATTTGAGACCTTTCCCTGAATATAAAATTGGCAAAAGTCATTTAGGTCCTCATGCCACCTTCCTCACCTCCCAATTTTAAATCGAGTTCTCACTCTCAGCATTTCTTGAGGCTTCTACATCACAGGGGGAACCACCATGGGGATCAGGAAATGCTTTACTTCACCCGGCCAGCACCTCAAAATGTTATTTAAAACCAGAGCAGGAACAGCACAGCAGAACGACACTTAGAGCACCAGGCAGGGGTCAACAGCATTCACTGTTGGATGCCAGCCCATCTTCTCCTCTCCCCACCCTCCGCCCCAACACCAGCGCCCCCCTCCTCCAAGCGGGGGCTCCACCTTTCCTTTTCTCTTCACCATTGGTAATCTGACAACACCACTATCTGCCTTCCAGCTGCTTTTACACTGGTCTTTTCTTCCCCTTTCCTCTCTTCAGTCCTACTCAAGCAGCACCGTCTACTTCCGCCACTTTTGCCCCCATAAATGGCTCAGTGATGGTGCTAAGAGGGAAACCCACAGCCACCAAGCCTCCTGCTGTAGACACCAATCACACAGACTTGCTTTTCTCTTTTGAGCATCCCAGTTCCGTAGGTTTCCCATCACAGCTCTTCAGGTATTCAAAGCTTTGGGGGATGTGCCCGAGGCATCCCTAAAGTCATCAAAAAAGGTGGCTTTGAGCATCTTACCGCTCACATATTTGCATACTGTTTGATGTAGCTTTAATTTCAAAGCTGGGCTCAAACACTCAAGTGCACACGTTACAGTGGGAGCCCAGGAATTGCAAAGGCGCTAGCCTCAAAGACGCAGGAGTCCAGACCAGGGCAGGAAATAAAGTTCTAAGTGGCTTTGATGTGCTTCCTCCCCACACCCCTCCCCAGCGCGGGTCATTCATCTCCGCCTAGGGAAGAGACCACCTTGCCTGAACTTAGCCAAACGCCTCACACGTGGGAGCCAAGTGGGAGATTCAATAATCCAATGCGTCCCCCTCGCCACCACCACCCCCAGCCCCGCAAAATTAGTTGCTGGCGGCTTAAGCTCAGCTGGGATCTCCGTGTATTTCACCGACTAGGAAAAGAAATGGTGTATATAAATTGGGGGACGCGGGTGGGAAGGGACAGGGGGTCCAGACTGTTGAGAGTAAAACGCCTCGGCGGCTTGGTGAGAGGTTGTTTCTTTTTTAAGCCACTCATTTGAGACTGAAATATCAAGCCAGTTCAGGTCATTTCCTGAGTAGCACTACAAGTTAAAACAAGATCCAGAAAATCTATTAATCTTCGATTGCGCTGCCTCCAGACTGGGAGCACGAGGGGTGGGGTGGGGTGGGGTGTAGAGCTGGGGGAGATCGGGGGGAAGGGGGTTTGTGGAAAAGCAAATGCACCAGAAACCCTAGCTCCTGACCTCAGTTGTTTCTTACCTCACTCAGCTCGGCCGAGGAGTCGCTTCCATATTTCATGGCAACTCCAGAATTCATGATGCACTTTTCAGAGCTGGGCTCTTCCTCCTCCAGGTCTCGCAGCTTAAGAGTTGGGCTTAACAGGCTCGATATCCACTGCTTGGTCCCTTCTGGCGCATTTTAGTCTAGACAGCCATTTTCGCCCAGGACAGTTGTGAAGCGCAAACGAAGGATGCAGGCACTCCTAAAAGGAGCAGAGCCGGCTCGCGTTTCACGGACGAGCCATTGCTGCAGGAGGCTGGGTGGCGTGGCGCGCTCGCAGCTGCTGCAGCGGCGGAGCCGGCGCGGGGACCCGCCCGCCCCGCGCGCACCCTCCGCCGGGTCCCGGGGCAGTGCCACCCAAGGCGCCGCCTCGCCACTCCTACGGTGCCTCGCCGCCCCCCATTACCAGGCAGGAGGGCACCTCCCAGCACGAGGTGGCACCCTAGAGGGCTCCGGCGAGCTCCGGGAAAAAAACTAGGGCGGTGGGGTGAGGAAGACCCGCGCCTCCGGTTCCAGGGACGGGAAGAAAGCTGCAGAGAGCTGGAGGCTAGCAGCACTTCACGCCGAAGTTTCCCCTTTGAATCGTCTGGAGTTGTAAGTGGTTTCTGATTGAACACAGCTGTCTAGCTGCTGGCCACGGGGTGCGCGCAGGAGGCGGGGCCAGGAAGAGAAAAGGGTGGGGGCGAGGAGGGAGGAGGCCGAGCCGAGGAGAGCGTGCTGAGAGAGCGGGCATCCTTCCAGTTCTCTGCAATAGCAATTAAGGACCCAAGTCCAGGAGGGGGAGAAGAAACAGGAAAAGCCACCTGAGTAATCGTGCAGGAAATTTAAAAAAAAGAAAAAGAAGAAGAAAAAAAAGACCCACTTCCCTCATAGGAGCCACTTTCCATGATTTAATAAGGTCAAAACGAACCTAAACTGTACATCAGGCAGCGCTGTGCACCTCTCACGGTACATTGAGATTTTACAAGAGTAGGGGGCAGTCATTTTCCCTGATCAGTCTAAAGTCAACACTGAGGGTGTAAATTCACTGTCAAACTCCCTCTTTCTGTCCCTGGGGCAGAGTACATTTTCTTCATGTCCACAATGAAGATAAAGATGCCCGGTCCCATGAAGATGTAAAATAGACTCACATTTCCTATCTTCCCCACCCCCAAACCTTCCTTAAAAATCTTACTGCTTATCTGAACGGAGCTAGATTTATATTTATGGAGTCTGGAGTATGAATCAGAAAAGATTCAAAGGGCTGTTATATCCAGTCGACCCCTGGGATCAGAGCTCCCCTTCAGCTTTGAGTTCCCCTGAGGTAAAACATCCCCTGTCTATTGAGGGGGAGGTGAGTGGGAGGAGGGGGGAGGCTGGGATTTTCTCTCCATAAAGTTAAAGTCCTACAGAATTTGAGATGCACTAAAAAACGTTCTGATCCCTTAAAACAGTAGGTCTGCGGGATTGCTTAAGAGACCTCATCAGTCTCTGTCTACACAATGGGAACAAAATGTCTCCAGCCCCAATGACAGACCTTGGCATTTCCTGAAGTCTTCTATGAAAAAGCCATTGTATTGTTAACATCCAAGGTCTTTTTTTTTTTTTAACTCAACTACACTGTTTATATTGCTCTTTAAGAAGGAGCAAAGAGTGCAACCATTTACATATATCTTTTTACCCATCCTCTTCCCCCCCCTCCCCATGGAAGCACTTCTGGGAGTGGAAAGAGTTTGCTGCTTTTTCCAGAGCGCTCTGTCCCATATTCTTGGGCACTGCCAAGGTAGAGCACATTCTGCATCGGGGGAGTTGGGAAGCCAAATTATTTAATTTGTTTATTCATTAAAGCTATTGAGAATTTATATACACCATTTCTTTTCCTAGTCGGTAAAATACATGGAGATCCCAGCTAAGCTTAAGCCAACGGCAACTAATTTTGTGGGGCTGGGGGTGGTGGTGGTGAGGGGGATGCATTAGATTATTGAATCTCCCACCTGGCTCCCACGTGTGACGCGTTTGGCTAAGTTCAGGCAAGGTGGTCTCTTACTGAGAAGCAGCTGAACTTACTAAGAAGCAGCTGGAGATGGTGGTATATATTATTAATAATATATAAAAATAGACTCAAGCACTGCCCCCACCCTTGAGGTGTTTATAGTTATATAAAACATGAACAGAAATGACAATTCTAGATAGAAAATGATACTTGCCATAAAAGTGGTACAAATGAAGAGCTACTGCAGCTCAGAGGAGGGAAATATGATTTTGTCTGGACAGGACCAGGGGAGAAGACTCCGAAGAAAGCTTAGAAGAGGCAGCATGTGAGCTGATCTTTGAGGAATGGCTGAGCCCAGCAGAGAAGAGGAGTAAGGAGAAGGCATTCCAGGCAGTGGTACCACTGTGAGAGAAAGTATGGATGGAGACTGGAATGTGCAAAGCATGCATGGGAATCACAGGCATTCCATTCTGGAATGGAAGCTGGGTGAGAAAGGAGAGTTGAAGCCAGATTGTGGACAGTTTTGAGTGCCAGGCTAAAGAAATGGTACTTCTCAATAGGCAATTGAGAGCCACTAAAGATTTTTAAGCATAGTAATAATGGGGATCAGAGCTGTGCTTTTAGATATTCCAATAGATTTGTATCACAGTCATGAGTAACTAACATGAATTCAAATAGACTAGTGCTGAGTGTGATTCTGGTGTTTAAAGATACATATTTTTCATACTACATGGCCGCTAAAACTAAGCAGATGACTTCATCTGGTGTTCAACCAAAAGAAAAGTAAACTGTTCCAAAAGTGGAGGAAAAACTAGTAGTGTTGAACTTACTAAGAAGCAGGATGTCTGTGGATTCTATTTTATTGACAATATAAGGCATTTTCAAGGGTAATGTTTACTGTACAAGATTTTCTTCATAAACAATGACTTGTATACTTCAATATTTATACATCCTATAAGAGCAACTCTACCACAATCTGGCAGCAGCATATGTGGTAAGCTGAAAGTGAGAAATGGACGTGCCAATTGGACTATCACAACAGTCCAGTAAGAGGTTAAAAGGGCCTGAATTAAGTAGGGGCAATGGAAATAGACAGAAGGGGGCAGATGTAAGAGATTCTATAGAAAGAGAGTAGACAGAAATTATGGTATTAAGATGAGAACTTAAAAACAACTTGTAGATCTAGAACTTGGCTGACTGGGGTTAGGAGTAATGTCCTCAACAAAAATAGGGATTCCAGAGAAGAAATAGGTTTAGGAGGAAACTAAGTATGGGATATCATGAGTCTGAGGTGGCACCTAGATAATCAAGTGAAGATGTTCAGCAGGAAGCTTGAAAAGGAGCTATACAGGTCAGTCAGGGTTGATGTAGAGATGGAGGTTTGGGCGTTATCCCTGTTAGAATAATAAATAAAACAAGGAAATCAGGTAAAGTTGCCAAGGAAGAAAGGACAGAGAAAAAAGAAGTGGTCTGAGGATCCTATCTTAAGGAAGGTTTTTGTTTGTTTGTTTGTTTTTTAATAGAGGCAAAAGTATAAAAGACAAAATGGTGGGGAAAGCCAGTTGAAGAAACAGGAAGATAAGCAGGAGAGCTCTGTGTCTGGGAGTCTAAGGAAGATGTCAAGACAAAAGGAGCAGCATCAATCCCAGCTTCTCCAAGGCCTCTTGCTTCAGCAGGGATTAAGCTCCTATTGAGAGATGTGGGCAGGAGGTCGCAGGGGAATTTACCAAGATCAGGGAGCAGGTCTGGGAGAAGGAAGAAAACCTGCCTTCTAACCAGGCAGCAGATTGGCAATAGCCTGGTGCTTGAGTTCCTCTCCTTCCTGAACTTTGTCTTCCCTAGAGGCCAGTCTCTTCTCATCTGGCCTCTGGAATGACAGGAGGCAGCAGTAGTCCTGGGAGAGTTTCTGGGTAAGTGGAAGCTGCCCTGTGCATGACTGGATGAGTCTATGCACCAATTCCATGCTGTAGGCACACTGGCATTGCCTTTCTGCTGTCAGGGGCAGTCTGGCTCTATGTATGGCTGCTGACCTCAGTGAATCTCTACCCCACAGAGATTCTATTCTAGGTCTGGTCTGTGATGATGATGAACATCATCAGGTTAATTGAAGTGATCCTGGATAAAGCCTTGAACCTCAAGAATTACAGAAATTGACTGAAACCTTGGGACTGGCTGGCCTGGTCCCTCTGTCTCTACCCCCGGGGTGCCCAAGCAGTCCACTGTACTGAAGAAGGCCTGTCCTCCTCCACCCTACAGAAGGACCCAAATTCCAAAATTGTCCCCTTACCCCATCACTCTCTCAAGCTAAACAAAACACTGATACCTCAGATTTTAGAACAGAACAGTCTGGTTAAGCTAATTCACACAAAGGTGGAAAATACTCACACTCTTCTCAACCACGCCCAGGGTATTTACATTGTAAAAAGAGAATGCTTTGAAATAATTCTTAAATTGGTGGGATTTCCTGAAGAAGAAAGTGAATTTTGAGGGGAACAGGGGATTTCTGAACCCTGTGGAAACTCAGGAAATCCCAGTCCGCTAAGTCACTGATGGTCATAACAGTCAGAGAGCCCTCAAAGTGCACACTTAAGAGAATTTCGTGCCCTAAATCTATAAGCCCACCTCACTCTCCCACCCCTGTATCAACTTCTGTGGCCCTCTGTTCAATCACCAAGCCAGCTCTTCTCTCAGGCCCCCTGCCTGGCCTGTGTCCTGGGTTGGGAGCCTCCCACCAGCCTCAATGTCTTGCCCCGTCACAGACATCATTTGCTCCAGGTGCTACAACATGCAGAATTCAGGAAGTCTTAATCCTGGATGATCTACATCCTCATCTCTGTGTCCTCGGAGGAAAACATTGAAAACCTGGAAGAAATTCTGTACTTACCTAGCTCATCCCTGCGTACCGCTCATGTAAGTGAGGATATGTAGGGTCAGCAAGTTTGTGGTGTTTATTCAAAAAAAGTAAAGCACCCACTGTGTGCTAGATACTGTGCTGTGTGTGCCCTGGGATTCAGTGGTGTATGGGATGGAAAAGATCCCTGCTTTCACTGAGCTAGCATGCTTGGTGGCAAATGATTAATAAATACGTAAAAAGACAATTAACAGCTTGTAATAAAGAAATTAAACAGGAGCTATGATGGGGGAGAGCAGGCCCCCTAGGTGAAGTGGTCAGAGAAGGCCTTTATGGGGAGATGACATTTCAGCATGAAGATCAAGAAGAAGCCAAGTAGGTAACAAGTGGGGGAAGGGGAGGGTGGCCAGGCAGAAGGAAGAGCAATTGCAAAAACCTTCTCAATAAATTTCAATAAACTGCAAATTTTTATTTAATTTAAATTTAAGCTTTAATAAAAGGCAAGCAGTGTGATGGAACATGATGAAAAAGGTGATGGAGGAGCCAAATCACGCAGGGTATGTGTAGACCACAGATTTCATTCTGCGCCTGGAGACTCCAAAAGAGGACTTGCAGCAGGGCAAAGACATGATCCGATTTACATTTTTAAAGGGTAAGTCTATTCCTTTACATACTTTACCACTAGGAAGCCTAAAAAGTATGCCAAGGAAAGTTCCTTCTTTATATAAGTATTGCTGCTAATAAATGAAGAAGAATTGATAGAATTAGAGTATCCCTATTTTGTAACCCCTAATGAATGGATTTAGGTATTGAGCATAATGGCTACTAACATTACAAAAAGACATCACCCAGACACGTAATTTCTGATAGAAGAAAACAATACCACCTATGAAGCCACCTTAGCAGTTTTTAACATGAAGGAATGTTATATTAACCACAGGGATGCAATAAGCAAATACAGACTATAACTGTACAGGACCAAAAATCTGTTTTCTTCAACAACAAATAAATTGCAAGGGGAAAAAAAGCAAGTGAGCAAGTGAGAGATTCCTGAACAAGGAACTCTGCAGGTTAAAAGAGACTAAAAAACATATCAACCAATTGCAATATGTGGACCTTATTGGGATCGTGATTCAAACACATTAACTGTAAAAAATTATGAAGTATGAAAATTACGACATTTATACAGTATTCAGAAATATACTTTTTAGATATTTGATGATGTTAAGAAATTATTAATTTTTTAGATGTGTTAATGGCCTTGTGGTTACATTTAAAGAAAAAGAGTCCTTATCGTTTAGAGATATATATTGAAATATTTAGGGGTAAAATGATATGATATGTGGGATTCATGTCAAAATACTAGAGGAGTCAGGAAAATAGATGGGGTTATTGATGAAACAAACTGGCATGAATGAATTAACTGTTACAGTTGGGTGACTGATATGTGGGAGCTCATGTTACTCTCTATCCACTTATATATGTTTTAAAATCTTCCTAATAAACAAGTTAAAACAGGGTTACTCTGCCCTCTGTGTAAAGAATGGGTTGTAGTGCCATAAAAGCAGAGCAAGAAAACTTGTTAAAGGCTATTGCAGTGGTCCAGGTAAGAGGATGCTTATGGCTTGAAACTCAGTGAAATCAATGAAGATAGTGAGAAATGGATGGATTTGAGATACATCTTTTTACGTAAAACTGACCAGGATTCAGTAAATGATTAGATACAGGTAATGAGACAAGGATAGAAATCAAGGATAACTACCAGTTTTTGGCTTGAACAATCAGGTGTGGGTAAGGACTGGGTTTGGGGGAGGGAATTAATGTTTCCACTTTGGACACATTAAATTTGAGATTCCCATTTGACATCTAAGGGTATGTCACTAGCAGTTGCATATATGAGTCTTGGGTTCATGGAAGACTCAGGCACATGGTGATGATTTGGAAGTCACCAACACATAGATTACAATTGATGTTAGAAGCCATGAGAACTTATGAGGTTGCCTAAGGAGAAAGTAAGTACAAACAAAATGCAGTCCCAGGACTTATTACTGAGATGCTTGATATTTTCAGGTTGGATAGGGAAAGAATCTGATAAGAAACATCAAGAAAGGGCATCCAGAGAGGAACAGAAAAACTGAAGATTGTGATGTCACAGATGCCAAATGAGTTTTTCAAGGAGAGTGGTAACCTGTGTGGAATGCTACTGACAGTTCGAGAAAACTGTCAATGAAGAAGTGTCATCAGGTTTTGGAGATTACTGGTGACCATTTTCATTAAGTGATGGTGATGGACAGAAGCTAGATGAGAGTGGACTGAATAGTACATAGGAAGTGAAAAAGTTGAGAGAGCATATGGAGAGAATTTTGGAGAAGTATTTTGCCCAGAGCCTCACTACTAGTAAATTATGAGAATGAGATCTTGAACTAAAATCCCAACCTCTATTTCTGAGCTTTTCTCTGTTTACTATGCCCCTTCAGTCAAGTTATCCTGGAGCACGTTGGCTGGGATTAGAGAATCTAGGTTGTTAGTATAGTTGACACCTCCCAAAATTGGTAACTGAAGTCTGTTCCATCATGGAAGGTCTTCACCTCATTGTTTATGATGTTGGCTACACTGCTTTAGACCCAGTGGTTTACTGCTGTGAAATAGCTGGAATGCAGTAGATAATCTGGTTAGTCTATGTTTAAAACTGTCTAAGGAAAGAAGTACTTGAAAACTATTGCCAGATTATATCTCACACATAGAATAAACAAACAAAAATCCAACCTTCTCCAACTGCAATATAACTCAAGCAAAGAAAGCACCCTTGTGGTGTTTGTCTCATTAATTACATTTATGGACTGCCTCACATCCAGCCTAGGCATTCTAATAACCTAGAGTCATTTGGCATCAACATGCCTGACGTTGTTAGTGGGGAGTTTGGATTTGAGATTCACTACCTTATGCAAGCATCATGTGATGCTTCGAAAACCCTTTTACTGTCTGATAAGATACTTTGAAGACCAAAACTTATCTGTGTTATTGTCAATATTCACAGTATCTTTCAAAAATCTTTACTCATTTGTTCTCCAAATTTCTTTGAAATATATCAGCTTCTTTATGGAAAAGAAAAATAATCAGTGGAGATCCAAGGAAGTTTAAAAAAAATTTTTTTAAGTCCTCCCAGGAGTACCTGCATATGGTCAATTTCCTGGAGAGGAAAACAAAAAAGTATATTAAATAGATGCATAAAAATAGATCTAGTAAAATTTGGAGAACATGCTTAAATTAAATGAATTCCAAATGCCTGGCACTGTTATTTCTGGAGCTCTTTGGGCTAAAATAGCATCATTATCATTCCATTACTGTCTTTTAACTGGGGTATGTTACAGCGGCTGCCCAAAAGGGGCAGAGAAATAATTAGTATAATATAACACCTTGTATACCTAAAGACAAAGGAGACAGTTAACCTGGCTTTGTACCAAACTGAGGGATGAAGAAGGAAAGTCTGAGGCACAGGCTGGGAAAGCCACCTTCCCCGCCTTTGAGACCACAACATGCCCATGGATAGACTGCTATGGTAGGGATTTCCTATAGGGACGTGCTGAGGCATGAGGAATGGGCTCTTGCCTATCTTGATAAGTTGACTTCCCTCTCCCAGCCATCCTCAATTGTTTTGCATGATTATCACGTGTCAAACTTCCCCTTTTAAGCAAATGTTCTCAAATTGGCATCTCCAGCCATGACCCTTACTTGAGCTCCAGTTAATGTTTTTTTATGTGACTACCAGACACTTTTGTTAAGTCTTGCCATCACTATAAAATCATGTCTAAAACTGAATTTGTCACTTTCCACCAAAAACCAACTTTAATTGCAACTTACAAATTTCTGTAAATGGAATCATAGTTCCCAGTTTAATAACATTGGAGTCATTGTCAGTTTCCCCTCCCTCATCTCTTCTTCCAGTCATTTAGCTCTTTCTTCTCCACTTGCTCTCCACTTTTACTGCCAACAGCATCTTCCAGGCCTTGTCCCCTTACATTTTGATAGCTATAACTTAATGACGTGGCTCAACTCCAAATCATTCTGCAAACTCTAGCCCAGCTATTTTTCTCCAAAGTACAGCTTCCTATCATGTTATTCTACAAATTATATTTTTATAAGCTTTATTAAGATACAACTTACATATCATAAAATTCACCTTTTAACATATACAATTTAATGGTTTTTAGTATATTAACAGAGTTGTGCAACCATCACCACTATCTTACTTAGAACATTTTTATCACCCCCAAAAGAAACCCATACTCATTAGCAGTCATCCCACATTTATCCTTTCCCCCAACCCTGGCAACCACTAATATACTTAGTGTCTCCATAGATTTGCCTATACTGGACACTTCATATAAATAGAAAAAAACAATATGCAGCTCTTTGTATCTGGCTTCTTTCACTTAGCATGTTTTCAAGATTCATCTGTGTTGTATGTAATACTACAATACTATTAGTACTTGGTTCTTTTATTGCCAAATAATATTCCATTGTATGGGTATACCCCATTTTCTTTATAAATTCATCAGTTGATGGTCGTTTGGATTGTTTCCACTTTTTGACTATTATGAATAATGTTGCTGTGAACATTTGTGACCAAGTTTTTATGTGGACATATGTTTTCAATTCTCTTAGGTATATACATAGGAATGGAATCGCTTGGTAATAGGGTAACTCTATGTTTAACATTTTGAGGAACTACCACATTACTTTATTTTCCAAAATGGCTGCACCATTTCACATTCCCACCATCAATGTATGAGAGTTTCAATTTCTCCAAATCCTTGCCAATACTTACTGTCACTTTTTAAACTATAGTCATGTAGTTTTGATTTGGATTACCCTAAAGACTGATAATGTTGAACATCTTTTCATGTGCTTATAGACTATTTGTATATCTTCTCTGGAGAAATGTCTGTTCAAGTCCTTTGCCCATTTTTTAATTGGGTTGTCTTTTTATCATTGAATTTTAAGAGTTCTTTATATATTCTGGACACTAGAACCTTCAGATGTCAATTTGCAAATATTTTTCTCCCATTCCATAAGTTGTCTTTTCCCTTTCTTGGTAGAGTTCTTTGAAGCACAAAAGATTTTAATTTTGATGATGTCTAACTTATCTGTTTTTTATTTTATTGCCTATGCTTTTGGTGTCATATTTAATAATATGATTAAAAACATAAAACTCTTATGTTTTCTTCTAATAGTTTTTTTTTTTTAGTTTTAGCTCTTATATTGAGGTCAATGATCCATTTTGCATTAATTTTTTTATATGATGTGAGATAAAGGTCCAACTTCATTCTTGGATATCCAGTTGTCCCAGCACTATTTATTGAAAAGATTAATATTTCCCCCCATTGAATTGTCTTGGCACCCTTGTCAAAAACCAGTTATCCATAAATATAAGGGTTTATTTCTGGACTCTCAATTCCATTCCATTTAGTTGTATGTCTATTCTTATGCTAGTACTACACAGTCTTGATTATTGTAGTTTTGTACTACATTTTGAAATCAGAAAGTATGAGTCCTCCAACTCTGTTCTTTTTCAAGGTTGCATGGGTTATTCTGAGTCTTTTGCATTTCAATATGAGTTTTAGGATCAGCTTGTCAGTATGCAAAAAGCCCACTGACATTTTGATAGAGATACACTGAATCCATAGATCAATTTGGGGATCTTGATCTCTTAATAATATTAGATCTTCCAATCCATGAACATGGGATGTCTTCCCATTTACTTAAATCATCTTTGATTTCTTTCAATGGTGTTTTGTAGTTTGCAGTGTACAAATCTTGCAGTTCTTTTGCCAAATTTATTTCTAAGTATTTTATTCTTTTTAAATCTATTGTAAATGGAATTGTTTTCTTAATTACATTTTTGGATTGTTTATTGCTAATGTATAGAAATGCAATTGATTTTTGTATAGTGATCTTGTATCCTGCAATCTTGTTGAAATCATTTACTAGTTCTAATTTTTTGGTGGATTTCTTGGGATTTTCTATATACAAGATAATGTCATCTGCAAATAGAGAAAGTTTTACTTCTTCTTTTCCAATCTGGATGTCTTTCATTTCTTTCTTTCTTTCTTTCTTTTTTTTTAACCTAGTTACCCTTGCTAGCACCTCCAGTATAATGCTGAATAGAAGTGGAAAGAAGAGTCATTTTTGTCTTGAGGCTGATCTTAGGGGGAAAAACATTCATTCTTTCACCATTAAGAATAGTAATGTTAGCTGTAGGGTTTTTGTAGATGCCCTTTTTTTCTCCAATCAATTTCATCTCCCACTACTTGAATGGAAAACCTTTCTTTAGGCAAGGTGGTCTTCTTACTATCCTTACAATTGTCAAGCTCATTCCCACATTAATGTCTTTTCCTCTTGCTCTTTCTCTTGCCTACAGTGTTAGCCCCATTTACCTGTCTAAATTTTAACAATCCTTTAACTCTTGTCTTGACATTGATCTTTCTGTTCTCTGAAGTCCTTCAGCATTTCTGGCCTTGATAGCTCCATTAAAAGGTGAGATATATGATGTTCCCCTCAACTAACTAAAGAGAAAAGCAGGGCTGGTATGGCTGTGTCAGCATTAGAAAATGAAAGCAATTCTTATCCAGTTGGTACATAACTACTGCCACAAACCAGAGGGTGCCCACGCCCTACCCAGGTTGCCCCATGCCCATCCCTAGAAACCTCTAGACCTTTTCACAGTTTTGTGGTCATGGGACTAACATTTTGCACAACTGAGGTCTCCAGAATCTTCTTCCATTGCTGTGGCCAGTCCCCATTGTTAAGTATTTTTAATATCATTCCTGGAGAAAAGAGGTCATATTTCTTAAATGAAGCCAGAATCAAAGAATAAATTTCTTTATCAAAGATACCCAATGACATTGTCTGATTAAACTATCATCATGTTCTTATAGGACTTCCTAACAAAATTTGAGTCACCATCCCCCAAGTCCTTTACCATTCTCTGAATATAAAACCCATTTACTGTTATACATTCTTGACAATGCACTTCATTCTCCTTCTCTCTCTCTTTCTTTCTTTCTTCTTGCTTGTGTTTCATACTATTATGGATCTTTTAGAATATCATGTTCCAGAACTAACCAGGCTCCAAAGTATTTAGCTTTTTTTCCCAGTTATGAGGATCACACTATTTGAAAGCACCATCAGCCTCCTCTTGGCCCTTCAGAGCCTGCTATATGGAAGCCTGTGATGGTATGAATGATGGTGTCCTCTCCAAAATTCATGTTGAAACTTAATCCCCAATGGATCAGTATTAAGAGGTGTGGCCTTTAGGAGGGCTCTGCCCTCATGAATGGGATTAGCACCCTTACCAAAGGGCTCAAGGTTGAAGGGAGTGCTCCCTTGCTCTTCTGCCTGCACAGCCCAAGCAGAGAGCAGCCCTCCCCAGATACCAATCCTGCTGGCACCTTGATCTTGGACTTTCCAGCCTCCAGAACTGTGAGAAATAAATTTCCATTCTTTATAAATTACCCAGTCTGTGGTCTTCCATTATAGCAGCACAAAGAAGTGAGATAAAGCCTATGGCACATGAGAAAGCCTGCCCAGACTTTTGTCCAAACTAATGAAAACTACCTTTATTTCTCCCTTATATCCAAAAAATTAAGTTTTTGCCTCCCTTCTTTACACAGCTCATGTTTAACTCTTTTCATTTGAAATTATTTTTCAAACACCTTCCACCACTGGCACCAGTAATAGGGAAATGTATCACATGGGAAATAAAAGTTAACCCTGAATTGCAAAAAGCTGTTATTTGGGAAAATTTGGAAATTTGAAAAACAAGAAATGGATAACAATTTTGTACTAATTTTTTAAAATCTTTCTTAAGGTAGGAACCTCCTTCAAAAGTGGACATTTCTCCAGATTCTTGAGACAACAGCATCAAATGAATGCCTTTTCATATTCAGTCCTTCCTTTGTTCAAGAAATATTTATCACTTACTAGGTATCAAGCATCTTGCTAGGTACTAGAGATACCATGACAATTTAAAAGAGACACACCATCAATGTTTTCAATTGAGCTTAGAGTTATGTTGTGGTAGAGTGCAAAGATGGCACCAGTCTTCACCCCTCCTGGTAAACATATCCTTTGCCTGTACCTTTACAGTGTCCTCCCACTCTGGAGGGCAGCTCTGCTCACCACTATACCACCAAGGCAGTGCCCTCCCACTCTGACTCTGGACTGGTCCATGTGACTTACTTTGGCCAATATAATAAGCCAGGAATAATGGTGTGCCTATGCCTCCTCCAGGGACCTTTCATGCTTCCTGTTGCACATCTGCCACTAACATGAGAATATGTCTAGGCTAGCCTTCTGGAGAATAAGAGGCATGTGGAACAGTTGTCCCATTCACCCACTCCAAGGCCTGACCAGATCAGCCACCAGCCAGCTTACTTCTAGATACATGGGTGAGTCCAGCCTTTACAGCCAAGAACAGCAGTTGCCCTGCCAACCTGCAACTGACCCCAAATACATGAGCAATAAACACTTATTGCTGAATGCCACTGATATTTTGTGTTTTATTGCACAACATTATTTTGGTAACAAATAAGTGACACATTATTTAATCATAAAAATAAACATAAAATTGCAAACTGTAATGTGTCCTCTGAAGGGCAGGAATACAGAGATATGAACACATATAAGAGATAGAGTTGACCTAGACTGGGAAGGGAGGGAGGTCAAGGAATACTTCTTTAAGGGAAAGATGTGTGAGCTAAGATCTAAAAGATATGCAGAAGTTAACTTGGTGAAGAATAGGGGAAAGAGTTGTTCAGGTCACAGGAACAGCATGTGCAAAGGCCCTATAGGGAAGGAGTACAGATGTTGAGTGACTTACAAGGCCAATGTGGCTGGAGCATGGAGATGAAGGGAAGAATGCAAAGTAATGAAGCTGGAATGACAGGCAGTGACTGGAACAAGTAGAAGGTCTTGTAGACCATGTGAAGGGTTTGAGACTTGATCCAAAGAACTGTGAGAACTACTGAATGGTTTTAAGATGGTAATAACAGCTGTTCTTCTCACATGCTTCCCTTGCTATGAAGTGTGTAGGGAGTTTCTCATATATACACCTTGAAATTTGTCCATGAATTTCACAAGCTAGCTCTAAAACAAAGATATTCATTCATTCATCCATTTATTCAAAGAACATTTATTAAGAGGCTCCAATTTGGAATAAATAAATGATTCAGAGATTAAATCTGATAGGCACTGGAGAGACACAAAGACAAGACTCCTGCCCTTGATATGCTCATAGTCTAGTAGCAAGGATAGACACAGACACAAAAAAGAGACCTCGTTGTTAACCCAGAGAGATATGAACTATGTGCTCTAAAAGTGTAGAGAAGGAACATCTAATTCTGTGAGGGCCAAACTGCACATACTGGAAGCAAAATGGGCTCGAGGGAACTGCAGCTCCTATTCTGGCCTGAAAGTCCCTGTCATATCTGACACTGGAGGATGAGTGGGCAGGTGGGGTCCATGCTGGAAATGGGAGGCAGATAAAGAGGAGAGATCCAGGGCACTTTCCAGTAGGGAAGTCCATCTCCTAAACCAGAAGTCACAGATCAGTAGCGGCATTCAGCTATTTTCTTGGGTTCCTATTTCCTTGGGATGTTCTTTGTGTGTCATTTAGTGGAAGCCACAAAGTCTGAAAAGATACCTATAATTTTAAATAGAGATTCCAGATTTTCTCAAAGTTCCCAGGGAGGCTTGTATAAAAATTTGTCATTTTCTAGGCAAAATGATGGAATAAAATCCAAAGATCATGGGGCTTCATTTTGCCTTTAATTGGCCTTTTAAAGTGATAGCACAGGCAAATAAGAGCTCATTTTCCCAATGACAATATGGAAAGAGTTGGGAATGAAGGCTGGATGACTGCAATTTTCAGTTTTAAAGATTTCTGTGGGAATTCCATTTTCCTGAAGGTCCAGAGTTGTTCAAAATTAGAAAGGGGGCACATAAGTGCTGTTGGTGCCAGCAATCTCACCTGAAAGAACTGTTTTGCTCAACTCCACACAGCATGCAACCAGACGTTCTGAGAATTGCTGAGTACTCATGGTGACATGGACCAAGAAAGAGCTTGGTGGGACCCTGAACTCTCCTCCTTTGGCCCCACTGGGTCACCATGTTCACTTTGGGAAGTCAGTTCGAAGGTCCAGCAGGACTGGTCTTAGTGCTTTTCCCTGAGTTTTGCTCATTATTCTGGATTCTGGCCTTTGATTCACATATTTTCTTGGTTTGTAGAGTTAATCTGCCAATGAGCTTTGCTCTCCAACAATAAATAAGAAACTGTTTTATAATGAAATACATTATAAACTCTATTCAGTATTCATGTTCTTTGCAAATAAAATTTATGATCCTTGTTATTGGTTGAGGTGTTTTTAAGGTGAAGATTAGAAAATGTTAAATATAAATCCCAAATTCATCTCTGGTGCTCAGTTCTCTTTATCCCCTCATCCCTGCTAGGAAATCCCCAGATTCCTAACAATGTCCACGCCAGCGAGCTTTTCTTCAACAGCAGTTCCCAAAGGTACCGTCTCTTTTATTATTAGAGCTTGAATATTCTTCATGTACTGAATACAGTTATGTACCTAGTGGGTGCTCAACAAAATTATAGGTATTAGATTAAACCGTATGAAATTGCTGCTTTTAATAGAACAAAAATAGAAAATACTGATAATTTTAAACAGTTCAACTTAATACTACATTCTGATGCATACAAGTAATTTAGAAAGTCAAGTTTCAACTATGTTGTATAAGTGATTTCAGTAGCATCCAGAAGGGTCAAGTGCTCTTCATTCACTCTTTTAAAAAAAGAATGACAGAAGAAGATTAGAATAATTGGATCATTTCTTCTTGTAAAGTGCCCAGGACACCATTGGGCACAAAGTAGACCCTCAAGAGATGTTTGTTTTATTAAGTAGGAGAATCTACTTATCATTACTCATATCTACAATTGAAAGTCTATAAACATAACTTGCTGATATTGCTTAAAACCTTTTGCATTGCTAACTGAATTAAAATACCAATAACAAATAACAAGAAAAAGGGGGAAAATAAGTTTTCAGGCCTCATCTGCCAGCAAAGCCAACTACCTACATTTTGACAGAAACAAATTCTCATAAGGGTTGAATATTCTCCTAGAGCTCATTTATATTTCTGTCATGATCCAATAAGTTCCAAGAGCAAGAGAGACTACATTTCACATAGCCCACATGAGCCCTGGCACATCTAATCTGCAATCTCTACTTTTAATTTATATCTGAAAAATGAATGAATGAGCAGTACGGGATATAAAAGCCAGGGTCACATAAACACAATGCATAATTTGATTACACCTGATGCCCAGCTCTGAACAAACAAACTCTATTATATGTGCTGGCTTTATATCAAAGAGGGTAAACCAAACTGTTCTCCCCCTGACAGATGTGCAAAATCTGTCAAATAACACAGCATTCAGCCCAAACCACTGACTTGATCATGTGTGTATGTGTGTGTGTGTGTGTGTGTGTGTATACATTTCTAAAATCACCTTTTTATTTTAATAGCATTCCTTTTTAATTTAAGCAAAGCAAAATGGAAATAACACTGAAACAGATGCAAAAGTATAGTGAAAAATGTCTCCTTGGACAAAGCTATTTTAATGAAAGCAACACTCTATGCAGGCTCCCTGATTCCTTTTTAGTATTCAACCACCCAAATTAGATTCACTTGACTGGCTGTCTTCATCAGATTTCACAAAACTAGGAACTATCCAAAATAAATAAAAGGTGAGGGTTTTCCTTAAAACAGGATGCTAGGTTTTGAACACAAACATTCAGATTAAGTGAAGGAACTTGATTAAACCTACAATTCAAGCTAATGATGAACTGAATGTTGGAACTCAGCTGCCTGACACACTTTAGCATATGAATTAAATTTTCTGTTAGCTAACCCACTTAAAAAAAACCTATATTCAAACATCTCCCTTCAGGGAATTGGCCATATGTGGAATGAACAGACTCTTGGGTCCACATGGGACTTGGCTTGCAATTTCTGAGTTTGCTGGAAAAGTGATTTTATTGCATTATATTAAAATGGGCACTGGTATATTTATTTGAGCATATGACTCTCTAATAGGCATGTCTATTTAATCAAATGTGCCATCACTCAAATATATACAGGTGTACCAGCAGTTGTTTTCATGAGTGATAATACCAAAAAGGGATGTGTACGGCCAGGTGCTAAATAAGGCACTTCAAACAAGGAGGTGAATCCATGTGGTGATGATAGGGAAAGAGCTGTCATGATGTATGACATGGAGCTTCCTAAGCACTTTCACAACTCTGGAGCAAAATGTTTTCCATAAAACCTTCATTCCACAAATAGAATTTAAAAATGGGATTGTAGCATATGGCCATGTAAATTGTAAATGCAACCCACATGTCTTCAACAATGCCAGTGTGGATGGGCTAATGAAGATGCAAATGGGGAAAGGTATACTATTCAGTTGGCTACCTCAGAACACCCAGATGGCCCAGAAGTTCCAGAGCCATTTTATGAATATCAAAATGTGAGCAGGATATAATTACAGCCTTTATACTTACAGTTTCACAGACTTAAGATTTCACATAGTTTAAATATCACAAGATGCATAGGGAGACCTAAGTGCTTTACGAATCATATAAGAAGGAAAAAAGGAAGCAAAATCAATTATAAAGAGGTGAAGGTCAGATGATTTCCAATTATTGATATCGCACTGTAGGGAGATGGGTTGGATTTTGTGGTGGAAATGAAATATAACTAGGTCTTGAAGAGCTTAGTTAGCTGGGGAGGAGCTATAGCTTGAGTACATTCATTTTTCTAAAGCACTGTACTACAGACTTTACATTCATGGCACAACTGTTATTGCCATTTTGAGATGAATACAACTAAAGCTCAGAGAGATGAAATAATTTCCCCAAAGCCACAAGCTACCAAGTCCCTGAACAGAGATGGGAATTCCAAGTCTAACTCCAAAGTCCATTCTTTTGCTACACAAGAGTTTACCAAAGCAGTCTTTCATGTATCACCCTTGTAACTTTTGCCAGACTATGTACCATCTGTGTTATAATCTACTTAGTATTCTCCTCTAAATTGATAGATTTTCACTTAAAATATTTATTTAAAATGAAAATTTTACAGTACTATATGAATTTAAAATAATAGTGGCACAAGCAGAAGGCAACTGTAAAAACAAATTAAAGTCTAGCTACATACTGTTGCCTACCAATCCTCTGATCCTGGAGCCTGCCTTTTCCCTGAAAAGAGGGCTCTGAAAGTTAGGGAGGTATTAGAGACTTTCTTGCACCAAAATGAGGCTTTTCTCTTGATGTAAACAGAAAGACTGAAAGAGAACTAAAAAGGGAATTCTACTCCTGTTATATAATACCATCTTATTTGATGCCATGTGGGTGTGTCACCTGTAATCACTGTGCCTATCACCTGTGGCATGCTGGCCATGCTTCAGGAAAGCATGTGCCATTGGCTGAGCATTTTTTGTGAGCTGGAGCAAGGGAAAACAGAAGTGAATAGATCGAATCTGATCATGTTTTTCAAATCAAAATTTGACTTGAAGGAAACTAGATGTCTGCTTCCATGTACGGCTCAATTAAATATTATAGGTAGCAAATCTGAGACCAAACTCAAAATTAAGCATAGAGTTAAAAAATCTTACAAGATACTGATGTCCAACAGCCTTCAAGCATGTTGGCTCTAGGAACTATTGAATATTGTTTGCCATGCTCCCTGGTTAAACTATGGCAGGATGTCACCCTGCAAGCATCACCAGGCCCCTCCTTCTTACAAAACTTTGCCTTGGAGAAGACAGGCTGGAAGTCCCTAGTGCCTTGCCTACCCCTGGGCAAAGTTGACTCAAAGAGTGGCCACTTGAGGCCCAAAAGTTATTTCTTAGTATAATTTTACCCTGGGCTTCTCCTTATTTCTGTTAAAAAAACACAGAATGACAGCATGGCCATTAGAGTACCAAGATCATCACCATAAAGTACTAAAACCCAACTATATGTGTCAAACAGAATGACCAAAAGATATTTCTACATCCTTATTTCAAAGGTATTTTATTTCCTAATCTTCTATCATTTGACTTACTAGCATATTTAACAGTGTATATACAAACTTCTGCAAAAATTCAAACAGTTATCTTGGCTTTTTGTATTTTTATATGCATGTACTTTGTCTCCCCAGAAAAACCCACATTCATGCATTCAAACATACTATGTAGTATACACACATGTGCACACTTGCACAAACATACACATATGCATACACACTCTAGTTGTTTGTCTTAAAAAAACTGAATTTCAGTAGCAGAAAAGGCAATGGATCCTACGTGGCAAAAACACAGAAAATGAAAGAAATGCAAATTCAGGTTCATTTCAGGAAACAGATTTTAACAAGGTGATAAAACTGTACACAAGACAAGACTTTAAGAAAATGCACCAGAGTTGCTACAAAAAAAAAAAAAACAACAGTTTAAATGTCACCCAGGGAGGATCAGAGTATTAACTGGCAAAGCAGCCTGATAACCTACAAGCCCTCTACATGTTCCAGATATTTATATTTCTGAGGAAATACATGTTTATTTTAGAATTAGGAAAGCATACTGCTTACAACTTAAAATTTTCAGGAGCTAGCCACTAGTTTAATTATTAGCAGAGTTCCTTGGCCAAACTATTGCTTCAGAAAAAGATGGTGCTCTCACAAATTACTCCTTCTGTGCAAACCCAAGGCCTGGCCCAATGACTGGCACATAAACATTGTTGAATGAAAATAATGGTGGGCCAATTAGTATAGTTGAGATCGTGCTCTTAAATACAACATAATTTGGCCAGATTTTGCCAATGTGAAGAGAGAGTGGACTTGAACGCCAGTCATTTCACCTCTCTGTAGCAGAATGTCAATATAACACTAATGATACTTTCTCAAATATTTTAAATGTAATATCCTACACTTTCTTAGTGGACACAATTATTATAAATAGTTTTAGAAAGATTGACTTGTCTAATTTTCTAAAGTTAAATTTTTATTTAAAAGGAAAAGCACAGGAATGAAATGATATTTCACCATATCCTCATGACTCAGTAATCATTTTGCTCTGTTTTAGTGAAATATTTTCGGAACAACCGAAACTGCTAAATATAAAGGAAAGAAAACAGAAACAAGAATGATAAGCAATTTCTATTTCTGCTAAAATCTGAAAATATAGAATTTCTATTTTTAATTTGAAGTCTAGAAATGAAACTAAAATATATCTTTTCCATAGTGAAGTTTAAAAACCAAAATTTCTTTGTAAGATAAAACAAATAGGAAAACATTTGTTTAAAAATAGGGAAAAGCATTATTTTCCAGGTCATATCATTTTAATAAGTCTGACCTCAATTTTCAAATCTTGGTTTTTGGAACCTGAAGCAGCTGGTTCTTTACTGCACTAACTTGAGAGGGGAAACTGCTAGGAAGGAGGTAAAACCCTAAGTCAGAGCTCAGCCTTCTGGATTTGAGAGGAACTACATGTACCAGGCAAGTGCAGAGGCCACATTAGGAAACTTGAAAAGGATGGTGATGTTCTGAAGTTAACACTTGAAATGTATTCTCAATTAAAGAATTGAGAAACGTCTATAAAAACAGCTTCTCAATTGGAAATGCCTCAGTTATAAGAAGATGCTGCATTTTATTTCTGAACTTGACTTCAGGAAAGAAAATGCTCCCTTTGAAGTTCAAAGGCTTCCTTAAACGCAAAACCCCAGGTTAAGTACCAAAGAGCAATGCTTCTCAAACTTTAACGTGCATATGAATCACTAGAGAGCTTGTCAAAATGCAGGTTTCGATTCACTAGGTCTGGGTGATACCCAGGATTTGTATTTCTAACAGGCTTTCAGGTGATGTGTATACTACTGATTTGTGGACCACACTTAGTACAAGGGTATATAGAATACACATCTGTTGATTCCCCAACTTTACCATGTAGTAGGGAAAGCCTATAATTAAATATGTAACCATTGTAGTTTGACTTCAAATCATTGCTACTAATTATCTATAATAATATGGTTATAATAAATTTTTATTTGGATTATTTCTGATTAAAACTGCTTTTTGTCAATACATTAAAACATAATTGTATAAGATTATCCTATAGAAAAAGATAAAAAAGATAAAGCTGTTATGAACTGTGTTACTTTTAAAAAGAATCAAGGAAATCAATTATGAGAAAATAAAAATTGTATATTACAATTTCTTGGCTGAAATAAATGAAAATGTTTCACTAAATAAAGAGGAAATCAACTCCTACCAACATCCAATTATTCAAGTAAAGTTTCTTGGATGAAGTCAACATTAACTAGCAATGTTCATTTTATACCTATTTCTACCTCCTGTTTTAAACAATCAGCTGACTTCGAAGATAAGGGCTTCTTACTCATCCATAAATATCTATTGAGCATCAACTATGTGTTAAGCACCGGGCTTGGGTACAGAGGAAAGAGAGTGAATGAATGGGGGAGACAAACAATAAATAATTAAATAATTGGAAGTAGTTTTCTTCCATTTCCAATTAATTGTTTACTTATATGTGATAGAAGATATGGAACCAGCCTCCAATATAGCCCACAATGATCCCCACCTCCCAGATTCATGCCCTTGTATATATCCCTCCCAAGGTAAATAGGGCTAGCCTGTGTGTAGGATGTTGCATAAATGATCTTCTAAGGCACAAAAAGACCTCGCAGCTCTGCCTTGCTTTCTTGGCTCTCTTGCTCTGAAGGAAGCTAGCTGCTGTGTCATGACAATACTCATGCAGCCCTATGGACAGAGCCACATGATGAGGAACTGAGCCTCCTACCAATATCCAGCATTAACTTGCCAGGCATTTGAGTGGACCACGTTGGAAGCAGATTCTATAGCCCTGGTCAAACCCCAGATGACTGCGGCCCTGGCTGACAACTGACTGCCACCTCATGAGACACCCTGAGCCAGGACCACCCAGCCAAGTCACACCTGGATTCCTGATCCACAGAAACCATGTAAGACAGTAAGTGTTTGTTGTTTTAAGCCACAAAGCTTTGGGGTAATTTGTTCTGCAGCAATAGGTAACTAATACAGAAGAGAACTGGGTGAGAAGGTGAGAACACATCTACTTAAACAGGGTGGTTAGGAAAGGCCTTTCTGAGAAGGAGACATTTAGGCTGAGACTGGATAAAATGGGACTCCATTTTTGCTATTCTAGCTCCTGCCACCACTGCCACCTTAAGGTGGAAGAATAGCATTCCTGAACAAGGGAACCAAATGGCAGAGGGAGGTCCTGAGTTGTATATGGGGCAATGTGGCCAGAGCATGCTCCAATACGGCAGTGGGAAAGATGAGGTCACAGAAGTGGGCTTAGCCTTATCAGGTAGGGCCTCTTGTAAAGAGTTTAAATTATATTCTTAACGCATTGATAATCCTTTGATGAGTCTTTAGCAGAAGACTAATGTGACCCTTGCTGTTTTAAAAAACTCACTTGGGCCTGGTGTGTAGTCCCAGCCTCGGCAGGCTGAGGAAGGAGGATCGCTTGAGCCCAGGAGTTTGAGGCTTGTAATGTGCGCTATGATTGTGCCTATGAATAGCCAGTGCACTCCAGCCTGGGCAGCATTGTGAGACCCTGTCTCTAAAATAAAAATAAATAAATAAATAAATAAATAAAATAAATCAAAACAACTGTGGTATGGGGAAGGACCACTGATGCCTGGCCTGCTATCTACGCTTCAGTTATTCAGAGGCTCAGAGAAGAATGACCAGGAAAGGTTTGAAAGTACTAGGAATTACACAAATATATAATTAGTATTAGTATTACTGTTGCTATTATTCCATACTCAGGCCTGGTGTAACCTCTGCAGTGTTGCAGGGGAAGAAACAAATGGAGAGGAGAGAGCAACAAGGATCCCTGCTGGTTTCTGCAAGACCCCAGAGCCCTTTCTGAGACAGTCTCTGAACCTCACTAAACCCAATTACAAACATAGAAGGGAGTTACCTACTTGCTAAGCCTAAAATGTTGATGTGGAACAAACACAAATTTATAGTACAACTGTTTACTTTTTGGTGTGGGTGTGATTTTTAAAAACATAAACTTTGTTTTTATTATGCAAATGATGTTCATTGTAAAAATGCTCATTTATTATGCACATAGCGTGCCTTGCAGAAAAATTAAGAAATGCAAATGTTGCCAGGGCTAGTTTGTAAAAGAAAAAAAAAAAAGAATTGCAAATGTACGAAAGAGAAGAAACTACCAGTCACCCTAATTACTCCAAGATAAACACTGTTTTCCTGTTGCTGAGTATCCTTCTAGTATCCCTATGCCTGTATGTAATATACACTGATTAAAACTAAGATTTTTAAAAGTTTTTTCCCTTCTCTATTATAATAACCAAAAATGATGATCTTAGGTAATTTGGAAGATACAGAAAAAATAAAGAACAATATAAAGGCACAAATAATACCAGCTCTATTTCTTTCTGAGAACAGAAAGGCAGCTGGCAATCCATTCACACTGCAGCTGTTGCTCTGAGCTGCCATTGTACAAAGATGTACTTCCTTAATTTCAGCCTACCTTCTTACCTCATTAGAAAAGGGAAATAAAAATTGAGGACTGTTCACTATGTAGAGGTTTTTGGCACCATTTTTATAATTCACAATGAGATAAATAAGTTCAAGGGGTAGGAAAAAGAGGTGTTTTGTGATAAGACTGGGAAAGAATTCCCAGTGCTTCCTTCTCACCATGGACCCTAACCAACAACTTCCCTTTGAAAGATATTACAGGGGCAGCACTTGAAGAGACAGATAAAATTTTGTAATTCACACAGTAAGAATGCTCAAACTGGAAGTGATTTACCTTTGTAATCCTAGCACTTTGGGAGGCCAAGGAGGGAGGATGGCTTGAAGCCATTAGTTCAAGACCAGCCTGAGCAACACAGTGAGACACATCTCTACAAAAAACAGAAAAATTAGTGGGGCATGGTGGCACGAGCCTGTAGTCCCAGCTACTCTGGAGGCTTAGGTGGGAGGATCTCTTGAGCCCAGGAGTTTGAGGTTGCAGTGAGCTATGATGACGCACCTGCACTCTAGCCCAGGCAGCAGGAGCAGAGTGAGACCCTATCTTAAAAAAAAGGCTCAAACTGAATTTTCAGTCTCAAAACAAAACCTGTCTGGAGAAATGTATTAAATTCTGGTGGTTTTAATTACCTAGGCTTCTCTCAATATACTTTTACTGACCTAAATCTAACCTTCAAATAAAAATTCTTCTCCTCATGGACATTAGCCACTTTTATTTTCATATGGCTCCCTAGATTTCCCTGCAAAGTCTTTTGCTGCTCTTAGGCAACCACCCAGAATTACAAGTGTTGTGGGCCCAGAGAAACTTAAATCTCAGTGATAATCCTGAATATTTTACTGAACAACTGAAAGTCATTTACTTAGTGGAATGTATTACAGCACATGGTGCCATTCCAATCAAGGTTTAATCCATTTGAAGGCAGACTTTCAAGAATGTAAACCTGTATTTTGTTTATAAAAGGAGTCACTCCACAGTTGAATTTCACAAGAATTTTAATCCATTCATCCACAGCCAACACTGATATGGTTTTACTCCTCTGATACTACAGTTACATTTTTGGATTCACTAGAAACATTTTTAGTCAACAAGGTCTAACAGAGACATGATCTTAATGTACCTGAACTCTGGAAAACTTAAAGCTGGGAATTTGGACCACATTGTAAAAAGGTAAGTTGAGATGCCACTGGGCATGTGTTTGGGGGGGGGGCTGTGGCGGGGGAGGCAATGAGCAAATACATGAACTAGGGTTTCATTTACACCTTTGGTTTAAATTAGATGTTTTGTCTAGATTAAAGCCATTAGTGGGCACAAGTAGGAACAATGTGTTTGAATATAATATGGTTTGAATTTCACACAGCTAAGTATGAATCAAAACAAGACAAGAATAATATGGGGCACACAGAAGAACCCAGACAGAACCATGGCTATCTGATTAAAGGTTATTTCTGGTTTCATAGTAAAGGGGAAGTTAGGACACATAATAGAAATCACTATAGATTATTTATGTACAGTTTAGGTGCTGTCTTAGTCCATTTGTGCTGCTGTAACAAAATACCTGAGACTGGGTAATTTATGAAGAACAGAAATTTATTTCTCAGAGTTCTGGAGGCTGGAAAGTCCAAAATCAAGGCACCAAGATCTTCCAAGATGGTGTCTTGTTGCTGCATCCTTTGGAGAGAACAAATGTGTCCTCACAGGGCAGAAGGGACAGAAGGGCAAAAGGGCCTAAGCTAGTTTCCTCCGGCCCTTTTATAATGAACTCTCATGACTTTATCACTTCTCAAAAGGCCCTACCTCTTTTTCTTTTTCTTTTTGAGACAGAGTCGCACTCTGTCACCCAGGCTAGAGTGCTGTGGTGTCATCATAGGTCACAGCAAACTGACACTCCTGGGCTCAAGCGATCCTCCTGCCTCAGCCTCCTGAGTAACCAGGACAACAGGCACCCATGCCCCACCACACCTAATTTTTTTTTTCCTATTTTTAGTAGAGACAGGGTCTCGCTCTTGCTCAGACTGGTCTTCAACTCCTGAGCTCAAGAGATCTTCCCACCTCAGCCTCCCAGAGTGCTAGGATTATAGGTGTGAGCCACCGCACTCAGCCCCCTACCTCTTAATACCACCACAATGCAGATTAAGTTCCAACATGAATTTTGGAGAGGACACATTCAAACCATAGCAGGCACTATATTAAGTTTATAATGAATTTTCTACAGTTCTCGCTGCAGTGTATGGATTCAGTCATTCTTAACACTCTTTTTGTTATCTTCATAATTTTCCATGCTAATAAATCCCTTCAAATATTATGTTATACATAAATTATGTTAAACATAAAAACATCTGAATTAGGACTGATCACATTGGACTATTTAGAGTCAAGGTTCTGTGAATAGTCCCTCATTTCAGAATTCTGTCAATAAAGTCTATTTCTATAATGAAATGAAGATTTTATTCCTCCAGAATATATCTTAAGAACAGTGCTGCATTTCTTTGCAAGGTGTACTTTGATAGGGTGGAAGCATAGGATGCTAAGGTCCTGTTTAGAAACAAAAATGGTCCCTGAATCGTAACATATAATATTAGGAGAGGAATTTGCATCCCTCCTAAGAAGGAGAAGGAAATAGAAAAGAATATGTGATCAAAGGCATTGCTTGGGAAAAGGGTGTAAAGGTAGAGAGAAAACCTCAGATCTGGGATGGAGGAGGATCTCTAGAGGACAGAGTGTCTAATATGGACTCTTAAGTTCCTTGCTTAACACAGGAAGGGTGTGTGTGTGTGTGAGTGTGGGGATTTACAAGTAAATCTCCTTCTCTAGGTTCTCATTCCTTATTAAAATATTGCCCACCAATTCCTTTGTGATGATAGATTCCTCACTAAGTTCCAAATCTGGATTGCAATGAGGCAAAAACAGATGGAATGAATAGAAACTGAAACTGAAGAACAAAGGGCAGTTGACATTTGAGTTATTAGAATAATCATAATTATTCCTCAGTATAAACATGTTAGACTGACCTGTGTAAATATTGAATAAAATCTAACAACTAACAAGTAATTGTTCTTCTCAATACAAGTAAAATTGACACCATAATTCATAGATCTACAAATCCTTTTCTGCCTTTGTACCTGTCAGTGTTTACTTCTTGAACTTATGTAAAACCAGTCTTACAAATAACAGTGCCTTAACCTGCCCCCTGCCCAGAGAAACAAATGACACAATAAGTGATAGTTTGGGGAGGGGTGGAGGTTAGGCTTGAAGAGGGGCTGGCCATCCAAGAATTCAATGAGATGATGTGGGCAAGGCCCTTCTACCAATATTCTACACATAATAAACACTTCACAAATGTGACCAGTTATCAGTAGGAATAATAGCAGGGACACGTAAGTCCTTCTCTCGGCTTCTGTCTCTAGGGAAAGGTTTTGCCCTGATCCATGGCACAAGACTATTACCTCAAAGACACAAGGGGAACAGGGCTGGGAAAGAGATTACTCCTTTGCCCCAGAAGAATCTATTCAGAAGTTAAGGTGGGGTCCATTTCTCACTACGAACTCTTTTTCTCTCCACTTTTAAGTTTAGCTGAAGAAAGCCTCTAGCATTCTTGGCAATTAGATTGAGGTCTCCGGGTTCCAAATGCATCTTTGATAGATGTCTCTAACCACATCAAGGTGGCAGGTGCTTTTCTCTCAGCATTTAATGCTAATCCTCCCTGTCGTCTAAGGATAAATAACTACACAATCACATCAGGAGGCCCCAACATAAATTTACCAGGGGTTTTAATTACTCTCCAGTGACAATGTCTTCTACAAAATCAGAGAAATGAAAATCCAGTCAGCGAGTGAGAGTGTGTGTGTGTATGTGTGTGTGTGTGTGCGCGTGTTTATCTGTGAGATGGCCCAGGTGACCCCCAGAACAGTCAGGGCATCATTTCTGTCCCTATGAAGGAATAAGATAAGGAGCCCATATCCAGTTCAGGGTGTATGACACAGCACTGCATCCTGTAGGGTGGATCAGGAGAAGGGATGATTTCCTGATGACACTACCTGCAGCTCCCTCCTTCCCTTGGGGCACATAAATGAGTGGCTACAAGTTCAAACTGTGGAATCAAACAAACCTGGGTTCACATCTCAGCCTGCTACATCCTTACCGTTTCATCCCGGGCAACCTCTATAATCCTCAAATTTCTCATCTGTAAATGCGGATCATAACTATACGAATGGCATAGGTTGTTGTGAGGATTAAACAAGATAATCTATGCAAAGCACTTAATACAATATGTAGTATATAGTAGATGCTCAATAAATATTAGCAACACTAAGAGAAATGCAGAGGGAGTCCCTGTCCCTGTGTTGCAGAGCACAGGTTGCTATGAGGGTCCAGGTATCCTTCATCCCACCCAGGCTTCTGGTTGGGTGAATCCGAAGAGCATATAATCTCCTACCTGTGATTGAGAGTAAACACAGTAAGCAAACACTTAAAAAAAAATACATACATATATATATATATATATATATATATATATAAACTCAACTGCTGTAGATCTCACAAATTCAAAATGCAAATCCCTGCAACTTCATTCTATATATAACATTTTATTTATTTATTTATTTATTATTTTAATTTTTTTTTTTAGATAGCACTAAACTTTTTTTTTTGAATTTCATAATATTATGGGGGTACAATACTTTGGTTATATATATTGCCTATGCACTGCCCAAGTCAGAGCTACAATTGTGGGCATCCCCCAAACTGATATTTTAAATCCAGGTAGCCACATAACCCAGTTTCAGAGGGTTATCCCCTTCAAAGAAACAGTCCAACAACCAAAAGTAATTAATCATAAATCACATCCTTTATTCAGGTCCTCATATTACATCAGAGGCTGACTCATAAATAACCCAACATACTTTTTAATGTCCCTTTGCTTCCTCCTCTTGAAATCCATTAAACTCTTCAACTGCTCTGGGACTCCACTACCTCATTCATTCACCTCCAGCCCACCTCTTTAGTACATAGATTAGCTTAGCCTCTCTTCCAGAAAGCAGGACTCCTTTCTACTTAGGAGAGGGGCAGGAGAGGTAAAACTAAGCAAGCTGAAACATGATTCTCTTTAGTGATCCTGGAGAAGGCACTGTGCACTGCAGATTCAGGTAAGTGGTTTTCGCCTCTGTTAAAATTAAACTAAATTTGGCCTGAGGATGCCTTTGTACTTAGAGTCCTTATGTAATGAACTGCAACCTAACTTAGTAGGTAAACCAACCGAAAGCCTAACTTAGGAGTATACCTTTGCAACAACTAGCTGAGTCTCAGTCAATCACAGCAGCTGAGATTCAGTCAATCACCAGCAGTCAACTGATCAGACTGCGTTCAAATAAGGCAAATACCCAGCCGTAAGCAGCCAAGTTTCTGTCCCTCACTTCCATTTTCTGTCCGGAAATGCCTGCCCAGTTGCAGAGCAGAGTTCCTTAAACCTCTTCTGGTTCTGAGAGCTGCCCAATTTGGGAATCGTTCTTTGCTCAATTAAAGTCTGTTAAATTTAATTCATGTAAAGTTTTGCTTTTAACACCTCTGCACATACTTTTCTTCTTCCTTATTCTTAATTCATGACTTCATTCTCAAATACAAAGATGCAAAGATAGAAAACCTTACTACCCCAAATTAGGAATGTATGTTTCCTATCCCTCCTTTGCCTTTTCTTTAAAAAAGAAAAAAGTCCTTACGATGTTAATAATAATTGTACTATTAAAGCTTCACTGAGATAAGTCATCGGAAAAAAGATGGAAAAGAAACTATAAGCCATGATAGGGTGCTGCCAAGTAGCTGGTCTGTTTTATAAAATACTTCAGACATAAATGGCATTTGTATTATGTGGAGGAGACTCCTCTTCCCCTTCCCTACACAAAAGGAAAGGCAGAGAAATGTAAAGAAAGTGGTAACTCAGTTGCTAGATATGGGACCACTGCCCTCTAGTGTACTTAAATTTTTTTAAAATCCCTTTACCAGAGATCTTTACCCCAAAGATAATAGAAAACAGAATAAAATGGTTCTCTGTAGAAATATCCAACAGAATCACTGTTTTAAAAAATGTCAACTATTAAGAGAGTGATGTGATGGCTTCCCACCACCTCACTATCTGTTGGTACCACTTTTATCGGGCCCTACAAATGGATTCCTTGTTTCAGTCCAACAGATTGCCAAAAGGGCAGAAGAAATATTAAAAGTATTTCACAACTGGTATGGCACAGGCACCAGCCAACCAGAACAGATGCCAGAAAGATGCCTGCTGGCAGCAATTCTGCCTCCTCCCTTTGCAGGGCCAGCGTTAACCCCTTAGATGCTGAATTGTGGGGAGGCTGTGGGTTCCTGGAGAAGGCCCAGGTAGCCAAGAGAGTAGGGCACCTGGAACAGAAGAATATCAATATTTTAACAACTGGTCATCTGTACTAGGGTGTTCTGGCTGAACATTAACTCCACAAAGGGGATTACAGGACATAAGAAAAACAGCCCAGTACCACCCAAAAGAGCAGAAGAGTAACCAAGAGTCCAATAGCAAAGATCCTAAGTAGAAGACACAGGGGTCCTACACTCCCTCCCTGCAGCTGTTCCTTTTCTTGCCAATGACCAGGGACATCCCCCTAGTCCAGGACAGGGGTGTGGTGGTATTAGTGGTGGGTGTCAGGAAACTGGCCGTGTAGTCTCGGTTCTCCTACTTCTTCCCATGTGTCCTGAGGTAGGTATTTTGATCTGGGCCTCCACTTCCCTATTTTTAAAATGGAAAAGGGTTAGACAGAGGTTTTTCAAGGACCCTTCTCTCTGTAGGTAAGAATTATTATCTTTTTTCGTGATCTGGTATTTCTAAATGAATTCTACATACAAGATTATTCAGTATAATTTTAAATGACACCACCTTGAGACAGCTCCTAGCCCATAAAAAAGTGATCAGTAAATACCTTGAAATCTCCTTGAGAGATCTCATATCTTCAGAATTTTTTTAGTTTCTGTTTTCAAATACTACCCCAAATTTGTCCACTTATAAGTAACTACTAAGATTTGTTTCTGATAATTAGATGGGAAAACAGAAATAACAACCACTACTATTAATATTTATTGAGCACCTACTTTTATGAGGTATTGTATTAAGTACTTTATACGCATTATCTCATTTAATTACCACGACAACCATATGAGGAAGAAATTATTATTATTATTTCATGAGAACACAGAGGCTAAAAGACATTAAATGACTTGTTCAAAGTCCAGCATTAAAACACAGCGTTGCTAATGTCCACATCCTTAGTTACTCTGCTGGAGAAGCTATCCATGCCGAAGTTCCCACAAGTTAGTGGAGAAATGTTGAAAACAAGAATAACTGAGTTCTTCCATGAAGTTAGTTTTGTTTTTTCCTTTATTTACTTATTTAGAAATACCTACCTACCTCTGGTGCTAAAAAGTCCTTTCTTTTATGAAATGGTGGTGCTATCAGCCGGTAGGTAGACTGGCTTTTGACTTTTGGCAATACAAAAAGTCGGTCGGTCTCAATCTTTTGTGCATCTTTGTGCGTCTTGTTGATGATAATTTGTTGGAGAGGAGAATCATATTCTCTCTTCACAGTCTGACTTAGACACAGGAGAGAAAGAAGGGGATTTTCTAGCCACTATATAAGCTAGTCAGTCCTTCCAACTGTGACAAAGACATGGAGGAAACAGAAGCCAGGTTAAGAACAGAGGGAAAAAAGTAAGAGTAGGCTCAGATGCTGCCAAACCTCTCAAGAAAAAAACTGATAACTTAAGCCACAGATCCTGTATTGCAGATTTTATACCAATAGGAGCAATAAGAGTAACAGCAGCAATACTTAAGAACAGATTCATTTTCACAAATAAATTAAGAAAGACCTTTGTCAAATTTGAATTCTTCCCAAAAAGAGTACTTGAATTTCAATAAGATGTTAGAACTTAATCTCAAATTTATGACTGAAGAGTATTTTAGAGGTTAAAAAGTAATTGTGCATACTTTAATCGCTCAATCTTTATGAAGAATTAAAATACAGGCATACCCTGGAGATATTGCAGCTTTGGTTCTAGATCACTGCAATAAAGCAAACATTGTAATAAAGCAAGTCACCCAAATTTTTTGCTTTCCCAGTGCATATAAAAGTTATATTTACACTATAACATAGTCTATTAAGTATGCAATAGCATTATGTCTAAAAAACAATATGCATACCTTAATTAAAGGTACTTATTGCTAAAAAACACTAATGATCATCTCAGCCTTCAGCAAGTTGTTATCTTTGTGCCGGTGGAGGGTCTTGCCTTGATGTTGATGGCTGCTGACGGTGGTTGCTGATGGCTGGGGTGGCTGTGGCAATTTCTTCAAATAAGACAACAATGAAGTCTGCTGCATCAATGGACTCTTCCTTTCATGAAAGAGTTCTCTGTAGCATGTGATGCTGTTTGGTAGCATTTTACCCACAGTAGAACATTTTTCAAAATTGGAGTCAATCCTCTCAAACCCTGCCACTGCTTTATCAACTAAGTTTATGTAATATTTGAAATCCTTTGTTGTCATTTCAACAATGTTCACGGCATCTTCACCAGAAGTAGATTCCATCTCAAGAAACCACTTTTGGCTGGGCGGGGTGGCTCACGCCTGTAATCCTAGCACTTTGGGAAGCTGAGGTGGGAGGATTGCTTGAGCTCAGGAGTTTGAGACCAGCCTGAGCAAGAGCGAGACCCCGTCTCTACAAAAAAAAGAGAAAAATTACCCAGCCATGGTGGCGTGCACCTGTAGTCCCAGCTACTTGGGAGGCTGAGGCAGGAGCATCAATGAGCTCAGGAGTTTGAGGTTATAGTGAGCTATGATGACACCACTGCACTCTAACCTGGGCAACAGAGTGAGATTCTGTCTCAAAAAAAAAAAAAAAAGAAAGAGACCACTTTCTTTGCTCATCCATAAGAAGCAATTCCTTATCCATTCAAGTTTTATCATGAGATTGCAGCATTTCAGTCTCATCTTCAGGCTCCACTTCTAATTCTAGTTTTCTTGCCATTTCTACTACATCTGCAGTTACTTCCTCCACTGAAGTCTTCAGCCCCTCAAAGTCATCCATGAAGGTTAGAATCAACTTCTTCCAAAGTCCTATTCATATTCATATTTTGACCTCCTCCCATGAATCACGAATGTTCTTAATGGCATCTAGAATGGTGAATACTTTCCAGGAGGTTTTCAGTTTACTTTGCCCACATCCACCAGAGGAATCACTCTCTATGGCAGCTATAGCCTTACAAAATGTATTTTTTAAATAAGACTTGAAAGTCAAAATTACTCCTTGATTCATGGGCTGCAGAATGGACGTATGTTAGCAGGCATAAAAACAACATTACTCTCCTTGTACGTCTCCATCAGAGCTCTTGAGTGTCTAGGTGCATTGTCAGTGAGCAGTAATATTTTGAAAGGAATCTTTTTTTCTGAGTGGTAGGCCTCAACAATGGTCTTAAAATATTCAGTAAACCATGCTATAAACAGATGTGCTCCCATCCAGGCTTTGTTGTTACATTTCTAGAGCACAGGTAGAGTTGATTTAGCATAATTTTTAAGGAACTGAGGGTTTTCAAAATGGCATATGAGCACTGGCTTCAACTTAAAGTCACCAGCTGCATTAGTCCCTAACAAGAGAGTCAGCATGTCCTTTGAAGCTTTGAAGCCAGGCATTGACTTCTCTCTAGCTATGAAAAAACTAGATGGCAACTTCTTCCAATATAAGGCTATTTCATCTTCCTTGAAAACCTGTTGTTTAGTGTAGCTAAACAACAATTATCTAATTACCTAAGATCAATTATCTTAGGTAGATCTTCTGGATAACTTGCTGTAGCTTCTCCATCAGCACTTGCTGCTTTACCTTGCACTTTTATGTTATGGAGACAGCTGTTTTCCTTAAACCTCATGAACCAGCCTCACACTTTTCTTCTGCAGCTTCCTTACCTCTCTCAGCCTTCATAGAATTGAAGACAGTTAAGGCCTTGCTCTGGATTAGGCTTTGGCTTAAGAGAATGTTGTGGCTGGTTTGATCTTCTATCCAGATCACAAAAACTTTCTCCACGTCAGCAATAAAGCTGTTTTGCTTTCTTACTATTTGTGTGTTCATTGGAGTAGCACTTTTAATTTCCTTCAAGAACTTTTCCTTTGCAGTCACAGCTTGGCTAACTGGTGCAAAATGCCTAGCTTTTGGCCTGTCTCAGCTTCCAACTTGCCTTCCTCACTAAGCTTAATCATTTCTAGCTTTTGAATTAAAGTGAGAGACACAGGACTCTTCCTTTCACTTGAATACTTAGAGGTCATTGTAGGGTTATTAATTAGCCTAATTTCAATATTGTTGTATCTCAGGGATATGGAGGCCCGAGGAGAGGGAGACAGATGGGGAGCCAGTCGGTGGAGCAGTCAAAACACACACAACATTTAGGTTAACACACATCAATTAAGTTTGTCATCTTATACGGGTACGGTTTGTGGTGCTCCAAAACAATTGCAATAGTTACATTAAAGATCACTGGTCATGGATAACTATAACAGATATAATAATAATGAAAAAGTTTGAAATATTGCAATTACCAAAATGTGACACAGAGACATGATGTGAGCACATGCTGATGGAAAAATGGTGTCGATAAACTTGCCTGATGCAGGGTTGCCACAAACCTTCAATTTGTAAAAAACACAGTATCTGTGAAGTACAATAAAGCAAAGCACAATAAAACAAGGTATGCCTGTACACCATAATAAATAATCTCTGTATAGTTATGAAAATCTCCCAATGGCAGATAAATAGCCAAAGAAATAACTCTTTCTCCTCCATGCCTTTTTTTTTTTTTTTTGGCAACTGCTGTATGCTTCATTGCTATGTACATTACAAAAGTATGAGTTAAAAGGATAGATTTGTATTTTCATTCATATTCTCCTTTATACTGACCAAGGATTGAACTAAGATGACTTGTTTATAAAACCTGGCAGAGCTTGACACTCCCAATTCCAAGTTTCCCTGGAGATGTAATGAACGTTTTTAGAGTAAACAATTTACAGGACTCCGGCCAGGTGCAATGGCCCACGCCTGTAATCCTAGCACTCTGGGAGGCCGAGGCAGGAGGATTGCTTGAGCTCAGGAGTTCGAGGCCAGCCTGAGCAAGAGCGAAACTCCATCTCTAATATATTTAAAAAATAAAAAGAAGTTAAATTAAATATGTAAAAATATTAAAAAAAAAAAAGAATTTACAGGACTCTGTATTTCATTCTGTTCCCTTACAGGAAGTACCAGCTTCAGAACCTAAGCAAGAGACGTGAGGAACAGGGCCATGTGGGGGTATTTTTCTCACAAAAGGGAGGGGGGTGTTGGGATGGAGGTAGAGAGGAAAGACAAAGGATCATGAGAGGATTTAAAATTCTATACCTGAAATAAGAGAGGGAAAGAGTCAGTAAGAGATTGGCTGGGTCTAGCCTAATCTAAAGGCAAATATACAATGAAACTAGGAAGTGTTTCCTTTGTTAACTCCTGTTTAGTTCTCTATTTTTACTACCAGTAAACAAACAAAAAAAGAGAATGGAGTGTCAAAGTATAATTTTCAAAAAGGGAAACACATGACTTTCATATAAATATTGAATAAACATTTTTCCAAGATTTCTTTAATTCATTGAGGAAACTAGCAGGATGATAAAGCTGATTTAAAGATAGATGAAACTAGTAAATATACAGTCAATAGAAAAGAAAACGCTGGAATAAGATTGCAAAGTTAGGTACAAAATGGTTACTGTCCTACCAAAGCAAATAAAACACAACATTTGGGGTTATCTTTCCTGCTGGACAAAAGTGGTTTACATCTCTACCAGACAAAATTCATTAATAACTTATCAATCTTCTGCAAAATAAAATCCAAATTTACAGAGTCTAGAAACCCAAATTATAGCAAATAGTAAGCCAAAGCTACATATCCCAAAGCATCAGATGACACTTAGAGACTCTAATATGACTTTGAAATGGCACCCAACAATTTTGCTTTATTTCCAAATTTTTGATAATTCTTCTTAAGCGTTTTCAAACCCCTTGACTCTCAAACATCAAGGTAGCAGATCTTGACAAGGGGGAGAATAATAAGAATTACAGGAGCTTAAAAGTGTAATAAAAAACCCCTCAGTATTCTGTAGGTGGAGTGAAGAAAAGGGGAAACAAACCAAAACTAATGTGATACACGAGGAGTTGATCAAGTAGTTAAACCAAAAGGAAGTGTCGATCTCATCACTACTACACAAATTCTTATTTATTCACACACCTTTTAAAGATGTTTCTGTATTGGCTGAAATGTGTGTATTTGAAGTGTTCTCCAAAGTAATGTGACCGTGAATGTTGTATCAAATAAAGTTCAGTTAATAATGAACTATATTAATTGTAAGTTACAATCATATAGCAGATTAGCATGATAATAGACATAGTTTTAATTCAATTTCCAATTCACAGATGTTAAACCAGCCTAAAGAAAAAAAGCTGCTCGGAATTTCTGACTGTTGGATACAGAGAGTAGCAAAACTTGCTATGTCAGTTTTTAAATTCAGATAATTTTATTTGCAAAATTCATGACTATCTTTTTTTCTCCTTTAAAATGCAAATTACTTTTGCAAAAAAAACATTAAGCACAAAATAAAATCTTGAAATGGGCAAAGTTGAAGCCAAATTGTCCAAAGGAAAGGAAGATAGCCTTGAGCAGCAGGGTGCGGAGTACAGACTTTACTATCTTCATCTGCAAAGAAATGAGTCTGACTGTGCTCATAACATCCTCATTTGAAATGTTAGGGAAAACCTCCTGAAACAGTGCACTCCCCCACACATAGCTGGTATGTTAGATAACTAACAGTACAAAGCCAAATGCATTTGTCTTTATATAGCCAATATATATATGTAACATACATATTTTAAGTATATATATATTTTTAAAAATCAGTCTTAATCATTTGGAAGTGACAATTCAAGGTTCTGAATTTTATTTTGTCAACCCTATATTCTAGGCTGTTCCTTAGCCCTTTTCTCAAAAATCCAATATTTTGTTTGTACTGTCCCAATTCCTTGAAAATCTAAAGGGTGACAAGCATGCCCCCTATGCTAAAGAATTTCTTGTTCTTTGACTGCCAACAATGCCCAGAAGAGGGTGCTCACAGAACAATCAGCTGTGCTCTAACCACAAAGCCAGGACACATCTTCTAGACCAAAGTTTTCAACATAGTAACCCCAATTCGGTAAGTACCCTAATGATTATAGAATCTTAAAATTGCAGAAGGAGAAATGAAAAGTTCCCTACATTAAAAGCAATTCAGGGATTTTTTTGAATTCACAAAAACAATTGGTGAAGACCTTTTAAATGAGGGAAGGCGGGGAGACAAATGATGATGACTTTTACTATTCATCAGTTTTCTGTATTGGTTCAGATACTTTATGCTGTGTGCATGGCTTCTTTTATAGTATAATTAATTTTAATTAACATCAATTAATACTTTTATTAATAAATATAATAAAGCTAATAACTAATACTTTAACAAACAAGTAACCACTGAGCTCAGTAGTTCATGCCCATAATCCCAGCTAATTGGGAGGCTGAGGCAGAAGGATAGCTTGAACCCAGGAGTTCCAGCCTGCAGTGAGCTATGATTGTGCCATGCACCACTGCATTCCAGCCTGGCCAACACAGCGAGACCTCTAGACCCCGTCTCTTAAAAAAAAAAACAACAAATAGTATAGCTGAAAGCATCTATGCAGAAATTGGTATTTTGCTCAGGAATTTATCATCAGTGCTGTATCTAGAAAATAAAACTTCACTTATGTTCTATATTTTAGAATAATTAAATATGTCACTACTCAGAATCCATAACATTACAACTTATACTTGTACTGTTCCCCAGTAATACAAATCTTTGGAGAGAAAATCCATTAGTAAACAGGCAGTACATCTTTCCCATTGCATCACCTCTTTACCAAACTCCCAAAGTATCTCATATTGCTTTGCTGATAGCTTTTTGAATACAGCTCAGTTTGCACTGGCAGTTTTGGTGCTGCCGTGTGGTGGCTTGGTACTAAGTCAATTGAGCTAAGCTGGAATCATGTTCCCCAGAGTTCTCTTTCCTGTATGGTTCTATATGGCCATGAGAAATGGTCTGTGTGAAATCCAGAAGGTAGAAGTGAAGAACTCACACTTTTTATGCTCTGGAAGTCGGTGCAAGGTGCTGTCTTAGTTTGCTTGTGCTGCTATGACAGAATATCTAAGACTGGATAATTTATTATGAACAGAAATGTACTGGCTCACAGTTCTGGAGGCTGGGAAGTCCAATATCAAGGCGCTGGCATCTGGCGAGGGCGTTCTTTCTGTGTTATCACATAACGGCAGAGTGGAAGGGCAGAAGGGCACAGAGAGAGCAAGAAAGAGAGAACAAGAGGGTGTTGAACTTGCCCTTTTATGATGGCACCGATCTCACCCATGAGGGTGGAGCCCTCATGGCTTAATCACTGCTTAAAAGTCCCATTTCTTAATACTGTTACAAAGGCAATTAAATTTCAACATGAGTTTTGGAAGGGAAAAACAATCAAACCATAGCAGACACCAAGCACTGTGGCAGCTTGCACATGTTGTTGCTAATCTGCTGCTTAACTGTTTACCGGGATTATATTAATAGCAACTCTAACTTCTACCAAATTTTCTCCTCCTCCAGCTTCTCTGAGTCCTGGGCCATGTGTGTATGCAGCTCTGTGATAAAGGGTGCCAGCTTCTCCTGCAGGTCACCCACAGCATTGAGGTTGGATGTGGTAACAGATAAAAGTGGGCTCCAGTTTGTCCTCATGGGTTTCATTGGTCCTCATGTGTTGCAGTTTGTCCTTGCTCTCCTAAACATCCAGCTTTCTTTCTTAACTGCTGATCTGACAGATCTATAGTAACTTTAGGCTCAACACTAGACATAGAAGCAATAGCCTTCATAGGCTGCATCACTGGCTCTCACATTTGTATAAGGTCTAGCTAGCCCTTATATTAATAATAAGTCCCTCATTCTATACCACGTGTGGCCATTCTGCTTCTCAGATAAAATCATAGAGGCTGCTAAAAGCCTCTATGTACAACACTGTTGTGTTGCCTTTGCATTCTAGACAGTATATTAAGCCTCAAAGTCACGGTATCTACTGTCTTAAGTAGAAGACAGGTATTTGCTGGTAGAAGAAAAGGAAGGGATTCTTAGAAAGGTAAAAGACTTGTGCAAGAAGGTCCTAGAAAATTCTTAATTCTAAAAATGCCTGTGCCAGTTATCAATTTGATGCCTCTAATCTCCAAATCCACCTTTCTTTGCCCTATTTTGTGGTACTGGAGGTGGACCCTGTAAACATTTCTCCTTTGTCAATAGAGGGCGGAGGAGGGACCCTGGAGGAAGAAGAGAACTCAGCTTGACTGCTGTGCTCCTCCCTGCTGGCTTTTGTGGTACGTGGAGGCCAGGAGCACAGGACATCCAATGGCTCACATGCAGTAAGTTCCAGTGGCACCTTTTGGGGACTCTCAGTGGGTTTGTCACCACTCTAGCAGGCAGCTTCCCAGTGAATTCTTCTGGCACCTCTGTGGACACCTTCTCAGTAACGCTCAAGGGGTCTTGCAGATACCCCAATGGGAGGCATCCCAGTAAGCTGAGCCGATGCTTCAGCAGTTTGTTTTCCTGCTCGTCAGCCCTGGCCTGTGGCATCTCAGGGAAATCCTCTGCCATCCAGTAGGCCACAGACTTCCTTTCAGAGGGGCCTGAATCAGCAGCCCTGGGTGAGGGAAGGGCCCTCTTCCAAATTTGTTCCTTCCTTAGGTACTCTGCCTCAGCCTTAGAGGTAGTGGCTGTTCTTCATGTGTGCTATTATTGTATTCATTAGTTTTCTTTACCCCTTAGTAGGTAATCCTCTGCTACTAGATAATAATTCTTTATATAATATTAAGCTTTCCCCGTGTGAATTACTGTGTGCTTTCTGGATCCCAACTGGACACTGGAAATGCCTTTTGCTCTTAGTAGCTATTTTTAAAAAACCCAGACCTTAATTTTATTAGTTCAGGACTTTGCTTTTCAAAGAACATAAATTACTTTTAGAGTGATTATATAAGTAAAGGGATTGCTCAAGTGTGCAGTTTAGAGAGGCTATTTGCTTTCTTTGGCCACCTATGAGGGGTATGTCTCAAATCAGACTATATGGACCCTTGTAAACAGAACCTGAGTCAACTGAGCTATGAAACAAACCACCCCAAACACAATGGGTAAAACAACAATCATTTATTGTTTCTCATATGTCTAACAGGAGGACTTCAAAGTTGCACAACAAATGGTGAAGATATAGGAAAGGATAAAGAATTGGGTCCAAAATGCACTCTACCACAGGGTCCAAGAACATTATAAAGGGTCTACGAGTTCAAATAGTATTTTAAAATGATTTATTTTCCATTCAGTAAGAAAAAATAATGTAATCACTGTCATAGGACTTCAGTGCCTGCATTTGCATTTATAGTTCAGTTTTCATTCCCACCAAGGAATTAAGTGAGCATGTACAACTTTATTTGCTCATCTATGATGTTAATTGTTTGTAGAATTACAGCATTTTTTAAAAACTTATTCAATGTGATTATGTGTTGTTGGTTTTTTTTTTCTTTTTTTTTTTAAGACAGGGTCTCTCTCTGTCACCCAGGCAAGAGTGCAGTGGCATCATCATAGCTCACTGCAGCTTTGAACTCCTGGGCTCAAGTGATTCTCCTGCATCAGCCTCCCGAATAGCTGGGACTACAGATGCGCACCACCGTGCCTGGCTATTTTCTTTTTTATCTTTTGTAAAGACAAGGTCTCAGTACTATCCAGGCTTTATAGAATTTTTTAAAAAAACTTATTCAATGTGTTTATGTGTTTTTCATAGTTTTTTTTTTGTTTTTTGTTTTTTTAAAGGGATGAGGTCTTGCTATGCTGCCCAGGCTGGCACTGAACTCCTGGGTTCAAGTGACCCTCCTACCTTAGCCTCCTGAGTAGCTGGGACTACAGGTGCACACCATAACACCTGGCTTTCATAGGCTTTTATAGACATATACATACAGAAAAGTGTGCAAACTACAAGTGCATAGTACATGAATTTCCATAAAGTGAACACTCCTGTGTGAGCTGGGTGCTCAACATTTAAGGAAGTGTTTCTCCAGCTGGCCTCTGCAGAGGCAATGTCAGGCAGTGTTCCAGCAGTTCTAAAGCTTAACCAATAATACACAGACAGGGTATAGTAGATGGGTGTGGGGTACGTGACAACACTCTGTGCCTTCATTCCCCTGCACAGCCAACTCAGAGAACCTGGCTGTGGGAAGCCCAGGGGCTAAGCTGGCCTGTCAGGAGAGACAGAACAGAAACCAATTCAGAAGGTGACTGGAGAGGCTAAGAACCAAGGAGTCACACAGAGGTAGGAAACAACCAACTCCTACAGTTTCAACGGTAGGTTTGCTGCAGAAAATTGGTGGGCCATGGAACCCTTCAGAGAGAGTACAATCAAATTCTGATCAACGTGTAACACTGATTTTTGTTATAAGTCATACTGCTACGGCAATGTCTGTCTTGAGAAAAGGTTGAGCTTATGTAGTAGTACACAGGAAAGTTCAACTTGCTGCAAATTATTTGTAGCAGGCATAGCCTAAGTCCAGGACCAGGTTGGACAGAAATGGCATATTTACTGATAATTGCCTAGTTTCCTGACCACACAGGAGGGCAGGATTAGCACAGTTACAGTTCTACTCAAACTGTACAAGAATGTCCTTGAAGGATCGCCAAGTAACAAATGTGCAGTAACTATGGATGCTTGTACAGACTCTATAAGACATAATCACGCCCTAATAGTGATTGTGTGTATGTATACTTTTTAAGCAATTTTTTATTTTATGATAGTTTTAGATTTATAGGAAAGTTGCAAAGAAAGGACAGAGAGTTCTCATTACCCCACAAACAGTTTTCCCTATTTATTGACATCTTACATTATTATGCTATATTTGTCACAATTAATGAACAAATATTGATATATTATTATTAACTAAAGTCCATACTTTATTCAAGCTTCTTTAGGGTTTTGTTTTTTTTTTTACCTAATGACCTTTTTTCTGATCCAGGATCCCATTGAGGATACATATTATATTTAGTTGTTATATTTTCTTAGGCTCTTCTTAGGTAAGCAGTTTCTCTTTCTCAGACTTTGTTTTTTATAACTTTGACAGTTTTGAAGAATACTGGTTAGGTATTTTGTAGAATGTAACTTAATTGGGATTTGTCTGACAATTGTATTTTAATTATTACTGGCATATGTAGGAATGTTAGTTCCTTCAAACCTCTCACCAAAAATGTCAGAATTAGAAAATGTGCCTCAGACACAGAGTTTGAAAACCACTGGTCTATATCAAAGCAGACTGTAAATATGCATAAATCAAAGTTGTTGAGATGCTTATTCCACTGTTTGAACTTCAGTTTCAAAAAGTCAGGTAGACTTTTGGACCTTTCCCACAGAGGCTGGATAGCAATCTCAATTTATAAACTGTCCACATGTCACCCAAAATGGCCAGGCCATCAGCCACCGGCCCTCACTCTCCAGCTCTGACTTAAAAGGGGAAACAATAGCTCTTTATCCAAAGGTCACCATGGTAATGACTCATCTGGAGGAAAAAGGGAAGGTTAAACTAAGCATAATGAAATTCTAAGTTGTCCCATAGTTTTCAACAGCAAATATTTTATTTTATTTTATTTTATTTTATTTTATTTTTTTGAGACAGAATCTCGCTCTGTCACCCGGGCTGGAGTACAGTGAAGTGATCATAGCTCACTGCAACCTCAAACTCCCGGGCTCAAGTGATCTTCCTGCCTCAGCCTCCCGAGCTGGGGCTACAGGCATATGTCACCACACCCGGCTAATTTTTCTATTTTTGGTAGAGATGGGGTCTCGCTCTTGCTCAGGCTAGTCTTGAACTCCTGGCCTCAAGCAATCCTCTGCTTTGGACTCCCAAAGTGCTAGAATTACAGCCATGAACCACCTCCCTGGGCCCAGAAAATATTTTAAAAGTATAAACAGAAACAATAATCGAACTTTCAATGAAATATTTTCCTTTTTGTTTTTCAAATGAGTAAAGTCCAAATTAGGGAATAGGAAGAAGTATATCATATTCATTTGTAAGGTCTGGCACCATAGAAGTATTCTATTAATAGTTATGGAAAAGCTGTTGCAGATATTCTAGTAATTAAATCTGTACAAGTTACAGACAATCAAAATACCTTTTGGGATACTCTGGTCTTAATGATGAGAATGAAGTCCCGAAGTCCCTAAGTGCTAGCAACTTTGAAGCACTTAACATCGTTGCCAATGCTGGAAATGGTACAATGTTTAGTTCAATAAAGAAGACAATACCCGGTATGTCCCCTGGAGCTCAAAATTAAAATATTTGTATTGGAATACAGACAAGCCTAAAGATGTGTTCTATGAACCAAAAAGTACTCACCGTGTTGGCCAGCTCTAAATAGCTTCCTCCTACAGAGCTGCCAAAATGCGAGGACTGTGTGAGCAGTCTGTGGAGAGCAGCGTGCTGGTGCAGAGAGCTTCCGCCATACTCCAGCAGCTTCTGTAGGGCCGACTGACTCTGCAAGTCCGGGCTCTGGAGGTCCCTGGCACCAGAGTCGTATTCCCAGCTCTCCCTGGCTGCTGATAAGGCACCTAAGTCCAGGAGAAGCAGGGTAAATAAAAAGATTTCCTTCATTAGCCTGTGGGTGGTCAATAGGCAATGATTTGGAACCTCCTCCCTTCTATGTGCCAGCATCTGAGAACACATGTGGCGCCCAGGCTGCATGCTAAGCACTTTCCCTTTCAAACTGACACATGGGGAGCCTGGAGATAAAAGCAATTTTAGGCAAAGCATTCAAAAATAACTATCCAGTGAATATGTGCCCCCTAAACACAAATGCTTAGCAAAAAAACATGGGAGAGCCAAGTGAAGGGAATGCAGATCAGAGTCACATCTGTCTGTGATTTACACAGGGTTACTCTATTAACCTTAGTACTGTTAATTCTTTTTCCCATCTGAGGAAGAAGGAAGCATATGAGAGGATAGAAGGGAAAGATACGGTACTTTATCATGACTTTCTAATGTTGATTTCCTCTTACCTGGAGGAAGCTAGACCGTATTTTCCAGTTAGGGATAGCCATGCAGTGGAGTTCTGGGCAACAGAATATGAACAAAGGTGATAAGCGTCACTTCCGGGCCTTGCTTATAAACCCTGTCATGTGATTCTCCAAGCCTTTTGCCTTCTGGCCTCATTCAGATGGGAATAATGTCTTTGGAAGCCATGTGGCACAGATAGTAGAGACACAAGATAGAGGGAAGACGCCTGGATCCCTGAATCATCTCTTGCAGGAGAGCTGTCTGCTCATCCTAAGTTCTCTGTTTTGATTTTATGTGATTAGGAAAGAAACTTCTATTGTGTTTGATTCACCATACATTTTTGGCTTCTTGATTAGAGCAGCTACTATTACCTTAACTACAGCAAATTAGAAGCTAATAATTGTAATATAATGGGAAAGTACAATGAAAAAGTAGACCTAGAGGAGGGGTATATAACCCAGTCCACCTGGAGAGGGGTGGGGAATGTTCAGATGAAGCTTTCTGAAGGAGAAATCCTGATGCTTCTGATGCTTCAGTTGTTACCCTTGCCAAAAAAAAAAATTAGATTTTTTTTTCGGGGGAGATGGGGTCTCTTTCTGTTGCCCAGGCTGGTCTGGAACTCCTGGCCTCAAGTGGTCCTCCTGCCTCAGCCTCCTGAGTCACTGGGATTACAGGTGTGAGCCACTATGCCTGGCTCAAAAAAATAGATTTGAGATAAAGCCTGCTTCCTTATGTTGTTCACTCCTGAACAGAAGTCTCTTGTGGGTGCATCTGGTTGGTGGCGCCTGGGCCACATGTCTTAGCTGCAAGGGAGGCTGGGAAAATTTATTTGCTGTTCTGGTTTCTACTTAGGGGAGGTAGGATTTGTAAGCTGAGACATTTCCTAAACAGAGGAAGAGTATCCAAAAGGCCTGTGCAGCCAGAAAACATGACAAAGGTCTGTGCACAGGCACTCTACTAGGTCCTGGGGATACAGCAGTAAGCGTTATAAATTGCAGTTCCTGCCTATAGAGATTTCGTTCTGGTAGGTCTTTCATACATGACTTTTAACAACAAAAAAGGGACTCAAAATGATTCAGTTTGTACTATGAAATGAGAACATATGCAATGAGGTTACTCTACAATTTACTTGAGTATAATTACATACAGCAAACTGCAAATTATTATGTACAGTGAGTTCTGATGTGAATGTCCAATCTCCCCTTGTCAGGTACTCGTGAACGTAATCAGTGTGAGTAGGAACACTGTCTTCAGATCATTCCCCCTGTTCTTCAGGCTCTGCTGAGCCTCCTCAGTCAGGCTGACCCAACATTCTTTTTATACAGTGCTGTATAGTTGGGAGTATCAGCTGCTTCGTATCAAAGCAGGCAATTCTGTCACTATGTTTGCAATTGTTCCAAGTTTATTTTAATGTTGAAGCCTATTGCAAGGGAGGTTTTGCTTCCCTTCAACATAGGCTGCAAAATGCCTGCCCTCCCCTGCCCTGCTCCTCTGAAGCTCTGTGTTATCTGCCTAATTGCCTCAGGGTCTCTGTCCAGGCCCCTTCAAAGTGTGGCAAGAAGCCTGATTAAGGTCAGAGTTGAAAAGCAGGGCCCCCACATTGGATTGAATCATGGGCAGCCTTTAATTTTATACGCAAGACAAACAGACTTAGGTCTATGCCCTGCCTCTATGTTCACCACGGCATCCCCAGCATAGTGCACACGACCTTTGACATATCAGGCATTTAAAAAACATTTATTGAATGGATTGCTGAATTATTCATGATTATAGTACCCCAGCGTTTTACTTTTTAACCTAGAAAAACAATATGGAAATTACTTTTTAAAATCAAAATAAACTATACACAAACTTTTTCTTTATGCAAACAGGGAGCCTCATTTTCAAATAATAAAATAAAACGGTTCTGAGATAATATGGTCAAAGAAAGCTTCACTTGAAATTTATTATTCCATACTAACATACCCAAACCCAGTTCCCGGCAGAATCATATAATCAGGTAGGCCAAGCTCCGTATTAAACAGCAAGATCAAAAGGCCTTCATATTAGTACCATAACAATTTTTGCTGAAGTGATGCTGATCCTCTGCTGAGAAGCCAAGTCAATCATAATAGTCTGCATATAAATGGACCATATAAAGGGAAGTGCATTTTTAAAAATATAGTCCCTATTATCCTCTTTTAATCTGTCTTCACATCAGACTTTTCTGAATAAAAACCAACATTCCTAAGACAAAAACCAGTCATTTAATTGGAATGATCTCACTGAAAAACTTCAAAAATGTAGGTCTGGTAACCATCTTCCTTTTGCCCTTTGAAGCTTGATGGCACCTGATGGTTCTAGGCTCACACTCGGCCTCTTGCCAGCCTCTGTTCACTCCCTCGCTAGCCTCAAGTTGGTTCCTGTGCTTCAGGAAAGAAAATAATTTAAATCCTCTCTCATTTTTCTTCCCTCACTCCCTCTCTCCCTTATTCCCACCCTTTCTGCTTGCCTGCCCTCCAACAGGTTTTGAGAACTCACCAAGTAACAGATACTATAAGAGAGACTAGAAATATTAATTCAAAGCTAAGACAAAAAGCCATGCTTTAAAGAGCTCACCATCTGGCGGAAGGCTAGACTTGCTTCTATGACTTTTCTGAAGCATCCACAGTATTTCCTATTTTTTTCCCCATGCAACAGCACTGGCGGGGGGGCAGTGGGAGAAAGGGTCCAAGAATTTTCTCTGTCAAATCTCACTTTTATTAAATCATTGGTGAGAGGTGAGGAAGGGGCTCCTTTACCCTCCCCAGGATCTGTATTTGTGTATTACATGAATGCTCTTTCCCTAATGTTCAAGTTATTCTTCATCAGGAGAAGCTGTGTAAATACACCATCAGGTTACAATCCCCCAACTTCTGCTTAATATTTCTCTTTTAAGAGTATTGTTAAGTGAAAGAAATGTTAAGGATGTGATTTCAATATGATATGGGTTTTGTTTGCTATCTGCACATTAGGTCAGTGGTCTCCCGAGCTCTCCTGTAACACATCTCTTCACAGAAAAGCCTGTCCGCCCCATGGGGACATTATTTTTACCAGAGGGATGTTATGTTTTACTGTCCCCAGCTCATGAGGCTCCAGCCAGGCTGGTCCTCTCTCAGCTCCCCTAACATGACAAGCACTTTCAAGGCTCAAGGCTTTCACATGCTATTTTGTGCTCAAAATGCCACTCCCCACGTTCTTTGCCTGGCTCAGGTCTCAGACTTCCTGAGTTCCCAAAGAAATGAGAAAACCATTGTTACGAGCACTCCTACCTCTCTACTCGCTCTCCTGGCAGAAGCAACAGGGCCTGCGGGTTGCAGGCACTAGCCAGGCACTAGCCGCAGCTTCTGGCTTCCTGAGTTTGAGTCCCGGTGGTGCAACAGCGATGAGAAGGCAATGAGAAGGACAGCAGTGTTTACTGCTGAGGGGAGTCGTGAGAAATGAAAAAGATGAAGATTACAAAGTTTTAACATCTCTCTACATGGTCTCTCAATCCTGCTCAAATGCAAGATACCTTTTTGTTCACAGATTACTTACAAAAATATATTGCCTAAAAATAACCAAACATAAGTGGTCCCACAGATATACATGGACATTTAAACCGATTTAGAATTGATAACCTGTTCGAGGCTCCTTTAACATACTATCTGACTTAGAGAGTCACCCCTGGGATTTTTAACACTGGTCAATCTGCACATGGTTAGGGTCCCTATGTCTGTCCATAGGGTCACTTAGCGAAGTACATGAGGCACTTTAGCCGCAGTGTGATTTATTTTTTTTAACTGACTATAGTGAAGATATCACCTAACACAGCCACACACACAGGACAGTTTTCTACAATACCTAAAGTGGACAAGTGGAGAATTCTTTAATCATTTTTCTTCCTCAGGAATGCTATGAAGACTGATAAAGACCACTTTTAGGCACTAATTCCTTTATAAGCTTACCCCTGTTTTATTGTCCATTGGAAGTTAATATCTGCAGTTTGACAATATAATTCTATTGATTAGGACAAGCTGGATTATGCTGCAGTAACAAAAAGACCCTCACACGCACACACACCAAATCTCAGTGGCTCAAAAATAATAGGTTTATTTCTCCTGCACACTACCATCTGAGGTTCAGGAGAGATCTCTGCTCATGGTAGTCACTCAGGGTCATCAGTTGCTGTCCACGGGGAAGAGAGGATTCTGGAGGGTCTCACATTGGCAATGAAATGCTCTGACACAGAAGTGACTCGTGTGGCTCACAATTCACTGGCCAGATATAGTTATATGGCCCAGCCCAACTCCAAGAGGATCCAGGTCACGTAATCTCACCATGTGTCCAGAAGGGGCAAAACCAGAAATATTTGGTGAATATCGGTTGGATTTTTGTGTCCTCTCAAATATAATAACATCTGAGGGTTTCTTTTCCTTTTTTTAAAAAACTTTTTATTGCACTATGACCAACCACATGCCCTGCATATTACTACTGTCCAACATCCAGAATTAATTGTCAGACATTATTCTTGGTCTGTTAAAGCAAGAATATGGCAATAGCACTTTGTTCTTTCATAGAAAAATATTCAGGAAAAAAAAGAGGTCATCTTTCTATTTGAATACAATATTCTTATTGAGAAATGTCTGCAAGTATAAATGTGTGTATGTGTGTATACGTATATAATATGTGTATATGTGTATACATATAATGTATGTGTATATGTGTATATACATATATAATATATGTGTATATATGTATTTATATATTCCAGCTTTTACATTAATGACTGAAGAAGGAAATACTATGTTAAAGAGATAGTGAAGGTGTCAGAAAAAAATCCTTATTTGCATTTTGCCTGTATTTTGACAATCAAAAGAATTAAAAAATTAAATGCTGACAAATTTCACCTTAGTAAAGCATCCAGAGAAAGATCAGGTAGCTTAGTCAAAGGCAGTGCAGCCGAAGTATCAACTTCAGAAGGTACCAACAAAGACCCTTTACCAAAAGCTAGAGGATCCTCATTTGGGTTTGGGATTTCCTTCTTTCACCATTATTTCTATAATCTTTTAAAATTGTAATTTCACTTCTCTTCTATCTTGCTCTCTCATATGTTATCACCTAAAGAGCTAAAACAACTTGTCTAACAGAGGAATAATAGATAGGCAGGGCTCAACTTGTGCCAGCACTCTCTTATTTTGCTAGTTTTTCTTAAAGGCTTCTCAATGAGAAGATAACCACTGTATGAGTCTACTCAGGCTGCCATAACAGAATACCATAGATTTGGTTGCTTAAACAACAGAAATTTATTTTCTCACACAGTTCTGGAGGCTGGAAGTCCAAGATCAGGTGCCAGCATGCTTGGGTTGTGATGAGGGCTCTCTTCCTGGCTTGCAGACAGCCACCTTCTTGCTGTGTCCTCACATGACAAGGAAAGAGGGCATGAACAAGCTCTGAGGTGTCTCTTCTTATGAGGGCACTAATCCCATTATGAGGATCCTACCCTCATGATTTCACCTAACCTTGATTACCTCCCAAAGGCCCCATCTCCAAATACCATCACATTGGGGGTTAGGGTTACAACATATAAATTTGGTGGGGGACACAAACATTCAGTTCATAACAACCACTGAGCAGTTGCTCTCCAGGCCAGTAAGGAAACTGACTGCATGCATCCCTGTAAGTACTAAAGTCCAAGGCACTCCCTGGGCCCAGAGGTCTCTAGACATAAGAAATCAAAGCAGGCCATCATATCTGACACTACAACTCCTACAGGGCCCTCTGAAGCGAGAGGTAAGGTGTATTTTTAAAAAATGGGAATATTTAGTGTTTGAGGGTGGCACAGCACAAATTCTAAATGTTTCACTTATCAGAAAAGCACAGGAAACAAGTGGCAATTTGACATGTTTATAAAATATATCATTGGGAAAACCCCGCTCTCAGGGAGAATGCTAGAACAGAAAACCTGCCAAACACTGAGATATTTGCCCTGCTGGGTACTTGGCAGCAGCTACAGGCTAGTTCTTTAATCCCATCTTCAAAGTGCCACCCAGGTTCAACTCCAAGACCTACAATTACTGTGCTTATTTACCAAAGGCACTATGCCACCTTCCCAGCAAGCCAAGACTCCTGTGAGAATAAGAGAAGCCAAAGCATCTGGAACACCTAAAATTCACAGATAGTAACAATCGTGATAGCTAACATCTATTCAAACCCTACTACGCTAAGGTAGCGTTCTAAGCATTTTACACATATTATCTTATTTGGTCCTATCAACAACCCATGAACAGCCATAATTATTTTTCCCATTTTTAGAAAAAGACATTTTCTTTCATTTAGCTTAATTTTGCAGATATTGATCTCTTGCATAGAATAGTGGTTAAGAGCTGGGCTTTTGTAGTCACACTGCTTAGAGTTAAATCAAAATCATCACAACCAGCTATATGACCTCAAGCAAGTTATTTGGCCTCAATTTCTTTGTCTTTAAAATGGGGATAATAATGTGTACTTTAAAGGGGTGTAGTGAGAATTAAATAAAGTTAAAATATGTACAGCACTTAAGACAACCCCTGGCATATGGTAAATTGAGCAAAATTGTCACATCTTACAATTTTATTTATTTGGAATCCATTTTGTTTATATTTATTTATTCATTTATTTTTTGAGACAGGGTCTTGTTCTATCGCCCCGGCTAGAGTACAGTGGCATCATCACAGCTCACTGCAACCTCAAGCTCTTGGGTTCAAGTAATCCTCTTGCCTCAGCCTCCCAAGTAGCTTGACTACAGGCACGCGCCACCATGCCCACCTAATTTTTAAAAATTTTTTTGTAGAGATGGGGTCTCGCTATTGCCTAGGCTGATCTCGAATTCCTGGCCTCAAGCTATCCTCCCACCTTGGCCTCCCAAAGTGCTAGGATTACAGGCGGGAGCCACCACACCCTGCCTGGAATCCATTTTATACACGCCTATAATCCTAGCATGCTGGGAGGCCAAGGTAGGAGGATAGTTTGAGGTCAGGAGTTTGAGACCAGCCTGAGCAAGATCAAGACCCCATCTCTACCAAACATAGAAAAAATTAGCTGGGCACAGTGGCACGTGCCTGTAGTCCCAGCTACTCCAGATGCTGGGGCAAGAGGATCCCTTGAGCCCAGGAGTTTGAGGTTGCAGTGAGCTATGATGTTGCCACTGCACTCTGTTAGGTATGTGATCTTTACCCTGAGGGAAGGTTTGCAAAGCCAGAAAAGGCGATGGGAGGGAGGAGGGGAGATAAATGGCGGCTGAGCAGGCAAAACGGGAAGGTTTGCAAGCCTAAAAGGGGGATGTGACTGAAAACACAGACATGTCAAGGACTAGCTGTATGCTAATGCACAACTTCCTCCCAAACCTCAAGGACTGCTTGCTGTATACTGTGATTATTGTTTAATTCCCCCCACTCCACTCCCTCCTCCCAACCCTCTATAAAAAACTCACGAAGCCCCATTTGGGGTGGACGCCCTTTTCGGCCTCCATCCACCTGCACCCAGGTGCTCAAATAAACAATTGTTTACATCTTTGGGCTTCACGTGTTTTCCTCTCGGCTCTGGCCTAACACACTCTACCCAGGGCAACAGAGTGAGACTGTCTCAAAACAAAACAACAACAACAAAAAACTTAACAGAAAGCAAATATATGGGGAAAATGTACACTGTCTTCTAGTTCCTGAAAGGTACCTGTTACATTGACCAATTCTTAACAAAACAAAACAAAAATTCTTATAATAGTTTTGTACTTAATATTAGCAATATTGCAAAGAAAATGAAAATAGCCAATTATGTCCGGGCCAAAGTTTTGTTTCTCTGAGTGTGGGATATTCCATTAATAAGTCTGTCTTTGGTTATCAAATTTGATAAACTAAGTCTACTTGGCCAACTTTTATCTCGAGAGGACATCAGCCTTACCAAAACTTGTGGCCAGCACCATGAGGAAATCTGCATAGCCCAGCAGCAGCGGCAGCAGCTTAGAAGTAGAGTAAGCATGATTTATTCATCAGAGCTGCGCTCTGCCCACCACAGCCACCCCTCTGTCTTCTACCTCTAGCTCCCTTTTCATCCTCTCTTTGAGCGCTGAGCCCTCTCATTACAACACAGGCAGATGATAATGTAGAGTGTTTAGGGGATCCTAAGACCTGTGTTAATAGTATCTTATGCTATTGTCTATGTTTAGTGGCCATTTACCTTCCAGTTATGTAAACTGTTTAGAGAACATTGCCTAATTTATTACCCTCAGTGGCAAGAGAGAATATTCCTTTCAGTACACCAGAAGCAGCTACCTTTCTGAATTTAGAACCACTACATCACCAGAAAGAATCATGGGAAATTTGAACAAATTGGCTGCCAGCTGTCAGCCTTCCCTGTCACAGCACATTTACTACTTCTAGATAATACTGACATCAACAGAAGCTGCCGTAAATCGTTCAGTCCGCAACAGAATCAGCATATGAGTCTTTAGTCATTTATTAACGTCAATGCTTGGTACTAAATTCAGGTGCCTGATCCCCATGAAGGCTCAGCCTCCTCTGGCACACAGTACATTGCAAACACAGGACAACTGTCTTAAAATCTGTGCCTGTGGTAACAAGGAGAATTGGGTGGGAAAGGACAGATAGAGCCTGTCTATCCTTCTCCTGGGAAAAAACAAAAAAACAAAAAGCAATTCAAAGCACATGTCCTACTAAGGATGGTAAATAATATTACCTCTCAGGTGATAAAAGTCAGTTCTTTGCCCTTTCCTGTCTTCAGGAAGTGAGCCTATTACTGTCCTATTTTGAATACATACATATGTCACATGTATCTTCTCTAGGGACAATTTCAATGTAACATTGGAAATAGAGGGGAAGATTTATTTTGAAATGCAACTTCGTCTCCCCTTCGCCCACCCCAAGACTGTTGATAGGTGACAAGAAAGAAAGAAATGAGGAAATGTATTTTTCTTACTGAAGTGTGCTTGTCAACACCATCACCATTAGTGGATATTTTAAAATGTCCCACTGTGCACAAGTAATTTCAACAATCCTTGACGTGTTTAAGCACAGGCTTGAGAACACTTAATGGGAGATATTTTAGAGACAACTAAAGAAGCAGCTAGAATAAATAGACCTGAAAATTATTCTCCAGCTCGAGCTTCTGTTGTTCTGTTCTTCACCAAATTTAATATAAAATGCAAAGTGTCTGCCCTTTGGCAGTTAATAATTTAGTTATGAAAGCACAGCTGAGGCAAGCATCTTTAACCTTTTTAAAAAAACAATTAAAAATAATATTTGGCAGCTGATTATCTCAGCTTATGTGAACTAGGTAAATAAAGGAGATGTGCAAGAGGGTTGATTCAGGGATAAAGAATTCAAAGGAGAGTTTAGGGAAGAGTGTTAAAATGAAGAGGCATTAGAGCAAAAAAGTGGTAATTGACTTTCACTTGACCGAAGATAGATAGAAGGCTTGGTCAGTTAGGCCTGGAGGCTCACTTGGAAGTGGGAGATAACATCCACATCTGTGGTCCACATGAGTTTAAGGGTTTTTTTGTTTTGTTTTGTTTTTTTTAAAGATATGTCTTTCTTGGTTAGAAGGCAGAGACTGTATTTTGGATCAATTTATCTTTCTCTTACAAGGCACATTAATGGGCCATGTATCCAGAAGCTTTTTTGGTAGTCACTAATTTTTAACTACCATAAATGGCAGACTGTTAATGGGGATGATGCTAATCTTGGTCTGCCCTCTGTGATGAGGAGCATCACACACATCCTCTGGTTGGCATGTCCATAAGGCTCGTTGAACTTCTTGGCTGAAAATCAACCTAATAAGAATGGAACATGCCAGAGTAAAAAAATATACAAACAGGGATCAAAAAAACAATTCTGATTCCAGCTTCAAAGCAAAAAATAGAATCTTATCCTCTATTCCTGAAAAGTTGGTATTTTTCATTTAAGTTTTCTTATTGTGGTGGATTACATTGATTTTCTAATGTTAAACCAAATTTACTTTCCAGAGGCAAACACAACATACTCAAAATATATGACATATTAACAATGAACAAAGTGAAGAGACAACCCACAGAATGGGAGAAAATATTTGCAATCTACCCATGTGACAAGGGATTAAAAACTAGGATGTTGGCTGGGCTCAGTGGCTCACGCCTGTAATCCTAGCACTCTGGGAGGGCGAGGCAAGAGGATTGCTTGAGTTTAGGAGTTTGAGACCAGCCTGAGCAAGAGCAAGACCCCATCTCTATAAAAAAGAAAAAAAAAAAACTAGGATATATAAGGAGCTCCAACAACTCAATAGGAAAAAAATCAAATAATCTGACTAAAGAATGGGCAAAACAGACTCTTTGTATCAATAAGATACTAAATTACAAACAGTACCTAAGGCCATGCAAGGCAAAGGTTTAAGTCACACCTGCAGGCCATCAATTTGCCTAACAGATTAGGTATATTGTGACTTGCTCTATGATTAGCAGACTTCCTTATTTTAACTTAAAACATTCCTTTCTACTGACTCTGAGCTTTCAGACATGCTTTATTCCTTTAACCCATTACAAATCAAAGAATCTCTGAATCCACCTATGACCTGTAAAAGCCTCACCCCCCTTGAGATGTACCACCTTTTCAGGCCAAACTAATGTATACCTTCCATGCATTGATTTATGATTTTACATGCAATTCTTGTCTCCATGAGATATATAAAACCAAGCTGTAATCTGACTGCCTTGGGACCACTTACTCAAGGCTTCTTCGGTTTGTGTATCCCTGGGCCATGATCACTCATACTGGCTCAGAATAAACCTCTTTAAATTATTTTACAAACAAAATATTTGTTTTTTTCCGTTAACACTATTGTTTCTGTTTTTCCTGAGAGCCCCAACTGATATTATACAATGTTCCTTAATTTCTTATCATACGGAGTTTTGGTAATGTTGATTTATATGCTCATTGCATTGTACTCAGAAAACATGGTCTGTGTTATTTTAATCCTTTGAAATTTGTTGAGACTTGTTTTATGGCCTGTACATGATAAAAGTGTGTAAATGTTCCATGTACATTTGAAAAGAGAGACTATCTTGCAGTTCGGTAAAATGGGCTTTGTATGCCCATTATGCCAAGCTAGTTAATTGGGTTGTTCAAATCTTACAGACCCTTATGCTTTTTTATTGGTCTGCTTCTTCTAGTAGTTAATGAGAAACATGCTAACATCTTTCATAATGATTGTGGATTGGTGTATTTCTCTATATAAGTGTCAATTTTTGCTTTATGTATTTTGAGGCTATATTATTAGGTATAGACAAATTTTAAACTGTTGCATCTTTCTGACAAATTTAATCCTTCAGCATTTTGAATTTAGCCTATTTCTCATAATGGCTTTGTGGTATAATTTTATATATATATATATTTTTAGTGTTTGTTTCCTGTTACTAGCACAGAGCTCCTAAAATCTTTGGAATTTCCTGAGACATGAGTGTCTTTTGTATGCTAATGAGAGGAAGCCCATGATCTTCATTAGTCAGAGAGACGGATTTGAGGAAGCTTCTCCCGTTCTGCCAATAAGATGTCTGTTGTATTAAAAATTCCTTTCTTCCTTGGCAATCCTCCTTGTCTCAATAATTGGATCTTTGTGTGACAAGCAACTAGACCTAGGCCAAAACCCCTTGCAGTTTCAACAACATATCCTTCAGTTTGGAGGAAAATTTCACGGACCATTTTATTGATGATTTCTTTCCCTCTGTTTTCTTTGTTTGCTCTTTCTAGAATACCTATTATTTGAATGGTGGACATCCTGCGTCAGCCCACTAATTTTCTTATCTTTTCTTTCCTATATTTTATTTCTTTGTCTTTTCGCTCCTGTTTCTCATTCCTTCTACTGAGTTTATCATTTATGATATTCTGAATATAAGAAAAAAACCCAAAGTGTTTTTTCTATTCTTTCACTCCACAGCAATCAACACGGAAGACTTCTGTGACCAAATGTGTGGGGGTTTTTCCCCACCAACAAGCAAGCAATCAATTCTGCTGCAGACACCAGATTGGTGTCCTCTAATTCAATTCAATTCTGACACTATCTACCTGGAGATAGAGTCAGATCCCACAGGTAGAGGGCTCAGCCCCCAAGACTGCCCCCCCAATGCCAATCTCAAACTCCAGGTTGTTTTACCTGTGCTCCTGATCAACTGGCTATAAACTAAAGGTCCCATGACCCACTCTTTGTAGTCAATTAATTTTCTAGAGCAGCTCACAGAACTCAGGGAAACATGTTTACTAATTTATTATAAAGGATATTACAAAGGGTTGTGTGCTGTGTCTCATGCCTGTAATCCCAGCACTTTGGGAAACTGAAGTGGGAGGATCACTTGAGGCCAGAAGTTCAAGACCTGCCTGAGCAACATAACAAGACCCCGTCTGTATTAAAAAAAAAAAATCAGCCAGGTGTGGTGGTGCACACCTGTAGTTTCAGCTACTTGGGAGGCTGAGGCAGGAGGATCTCTTGAGCCCAGGAGTTTGAGGTTGCAGTAAGCTATGACGACACACTGCACTCTAGCCTGGGCAATAGAGTGAGACCCTGTATCAAAAAAAAAAAAAAAAGAAAAGGATATTACAAAGGGTACAGATGAAGAGATGTATAGGGCAAGGCATGTGGGATGTGGGGAGGGGCACAGACCTTCCATGCCCCATGTTCAGCTATCCAGAAACAACTTGAACCCAGTCCTGGGCATTTATATAAGTTTCATTATGTTGGAACAATTGATTAAATCATTAACCATTGGTGATCAACTTAACCTTGAGTCCCTCTTAATCCCCAGAGGTTGGGGGGGACTGCAAGTCCCAGTGCTCTAATTATACCTTGATCTTTCCAGTGATTAACCACAGTAGGGCTTGCCAGCAGTCAGTCAACTCATTAGCATACAAAAGACATTACTTTTGGAGAGTCTGAGGATATGAGGATTTGTATGCCAGAAAATGAGATAAAGATCAAACATATATTTCACAATATCACAAATATATTTTTTCAGAGTTTTAAAAAATATTCCTTTTATCCTGTTCTTTTTTTCATGGATATAATATTTTCTATTTTTCAGAGTATATTAATGAGAGATTATTTGAGTGTTCTCCCTGCAGAGTCTTTGTTCCATTTGAGTTACCTTTTCTATTTGTTTTGGTCTCTATTTTTCATTTTAGAGGAAGTCTTCAGATGTCTGGTGCTTTTTGGTTCCCTTCCCCTCTGGGCCACATAACCTAACTCAGCTCTGAGATCTTAGTTCACCATTCTTGAAACTATAGTATCCTACTGGGCCCAGTTTAGGAAACACTGATTTATCTCATACTAGATGAATGGGAACTTTATCAGACCAGGCCTAGGCAAAAATGAAACAGACAAAATGTGTTTCTCATAAGCCCTACCTCCCTCTCCCTTCCTCTAATTTCTTCCACAACTGTAATTCTCCCTCATCCTACCTCTGTCCTTCAGGTCTCTCCCTTGTCTCTTTCCCTCATTGAAGTCAGTTCAAATAAAAAATCTAATCATTTTATTAATACACAGTATGTAAGACTGATAAGGCTAAATATATTCTCTAGTATTTGGCTTTTAAAAGAAGGACAAAAGCATTTCTTGAGGATAAACCAAAGGAATAAACTCTGAAGGTGTAACTTAGACAACATCAAAGCAAATCAGTAGATGGGTATAAGAAAATGGACCACTCCCTTAATAAAAACAAACCTCTTATCCTACAATTTGGCAATGAAGGGAGAATCTCGACATGGATGATGTAGCAGAACCCGAATAATCCCAACTGTTGTCCTCTGTGATTCCCCTTCCCCTTCAGGATCTTCCTCTAATTATTCCTGCGACCATTCCCAGGCCACGAAAAGGCAGGGATGTTTCCCATTCTCAGGACCAACTATGGATGTCTGTTCTTCCTTAATATCCTAAACAGAGCAAAGTCACACCGTTCATAAAAGGTTTTATTAATGTCTAAAAAGAACTTATCAGAAACGTCATGAAACTAGATAATTAGGAGTATCAGAAGTGACTTTCTGTTTATGGGGGACTAGCCCCGTCCCATCCTCATTCCTGGTTCCCCACATTCAGGAACATAAGACTAGATAGTCTGATTCTTCTTATTCTAAAAGCAAGAGATGAAGGCTCAGAAAACAGCCATCTCCTACTCTGCTGACTTAAGGTCTTTCCTGACAGAAGTTTTTTCCTGTACAGCTTCTGCCAGGAAAGACTTTAAGTCAGCAGAGTAGGAGATGGACTATGGACTGTGATCCACAGACAGATTTTGTTAGTTCTGCTCTACTTCAAAGTCATTTTTAAAAGATTTAGTCATCAACATTGAAATTTAGGAGAGATCATATTTTTAAAAAGCAAAACCATTTTCTGGCATTGAATGCATATGTACACACAAACATCCTTCTCTCCCCCAACCCACATGATCTAGACACATGTTCCCACCTGGCACCGTTTGGCTGGAGTTGAGCATTGGTGCCCCTTTGCAATCCCTTTGCAATCCAGCATGTGCCCTCCAGTTTGCTGCAGCCTCCATCTGGTCAACTTCACTCATTTATGTTGCCTACCTGCCCTCAGTAAGCATTTGCAACCTTGCTTCTGAGCTGCAGTTCTGTGTCTGAGTATCTATTCTTCCTCCATATGACAGACTGGGAAGAACTATCAGCAATCACCTTACCCCAATATTCATACAAGAGGTATACACATACAATGGAATAGTTTTGTTACAAGGAAGACTTTTGCCCAAGAGCCAGGACCACCCACCAGCATGTTTGAAGATGGATGACACATAACTAAGTACTCTGTTGACAGAGATTCTGGGTCTACTTACTGTTATCCACATGAGATATATTATGGGAAAAATCCTTTGAAGTACACTATGGTCTGGATGTTTGTGTCCCCCCACCCCCCAGATTCATATGTTGAAATCTTAACCCCAAAGGTGATGGTATTAGAAGGTGGGGTCTTAGGGAGGTGATTAGGTCATGAGGGCAGAGCCTTCATGATAGGGATTAGTACCCTTATAAAAGAGACCACACAGAGCTAGCTAGTCCCTTCTACCATGTAAGGACACAGCAAGAAGACAACATTTAAGAATCAGGAAATGACACTCATGAAACTCTGAATCTGCTAGCACTTTGGTCTTGGACTTCCCAGTCTCCAAAACTGTGAGAAATAAATCTCTGTTTATAAGCTACCCAGTCTGTGGTATTTTGTTATAACAACCCAAACCAGACTAAGATAAAGTACATATAATATAAGCTAAGTAAAAAGAAAAGAGCAAAGTATACAGTGCTAGAAAAACATAAATATTTTAAATGCACCAGGTTTTGGCATTAAAGCAACTAAATAAGTGAGACTGGTAACTAAATTTAGGAGTACAGGGTGGCAATTTCACACCTAAATATCTATGTAGAAATTCCTAACAATAAAAACCCATCTTGGATACCTAAATTCTAAGGTTTTGTTAATAACAAAAGAAAAAGAACAGAACAGTGTGAATTAGTAGGAAGACAGTTAAACCAGGAGCCAGGAGAGTTCCATTCTTGTCCCAGCCCTGCCACCAACTAGCTCTGTGACCTGAGAAGTATTATTTAATCCTCTAGTCTCCATTTCCTCATCTATACTATACAAAAAGTAAAACTAAATGATATTTAACAGACCCTCTCAGCTATAATCTTGTAATTCAAGGGCAAAATTTTATCAAAGTACTCTAAATCTTAAGTCAGATAAACCAAAGAAAACACTATAAATACTAAAAGAGAAATCTGACATGGTCTTTTTTTGTGTGTGTGTTAAAATTTATCTAGAACTGAAAAATATGCATCCATAAAATGAGAGCTAAATAAATATACAAGGTACCAGATTAAATTCTGCTTCAACTAGAAGCAAAATGTTTTTCTTATAGATAGTGAACTTAAAGGGACCAACTGGAAACTATACAAAATTCTTCCAAAACAACTATATAAATTTAACTGATTTAAACAGTCATTTACTAATGCCATTTCATTTATGTTCTCCAACGAATTTGCATTAGTCTTACAAGAGATAAAACAGGAAGCAAAATAAGCCTTCCTGAGCCTTCTGTGATTATAGTGTTGAGTGACAGATTCTCTAGAATGAACAATGGACAATGGGATAGTCTGGCCAAACCAAATACTTTTTGTGAGCAGACTGAGCCTTTATCTCAGCCAAGAAATCATTTTCATTCCATGAAAAATATCTAAAATCATGCCAAGTTGTATCACTGCCACTGAAATTGGCATGGCTTCAATATCTCATAAAAACAGTGACACTTGATCATGCTGGAGAGAGAAAATAGATGAACAATTTTATTGTCTTATGTGTGGTTCAAAAGATATGATCAACACAGGTAATTACTGACTCCCTTTGCGCCAGGATTACCACCTGAGATAAGCACAACTGGATTCCTCTAAACTTTTTGGTTTATGCTGACTAAAATGAAGGGATTAATGCCACTAGGAAGCAAGCTAAAATAATAAATTCAAAAGAAGCACAACAAAATAGTGTGAAACACACTAATAAAAGACAAAATCAGCAAGTAAGGCAGAACCAGTTCTCACTATTGAGACATCATTTTAAAAGAATTTAGACCGCCACAGAACGTACTGAATTACATGAGGTACCAATCTACAAAGGTATTCTAAAATATTTGATATCTCAAGAAATACTTGTGAATCCAGTGATCTTACACATGCTTGCTTAGAAGTTTAAAAAAGAGACTTTTTTTTTCTTCTTATATTGCCCTTTAGTTTTTCCTTCTGTCTGCAGTGAGTGCAGAATGGAAAGATGATATCCAATGTACCACAAATAGAATTTGACATCCTAAGTATAGAATGTAAGTTTATGCTAATAAAAGCCAATTAAAACAAAGAACTGAAGTTTAAATATACCCAATACAGAAACATTTTCATTCTGATAGGTAAATAACATACATCTGACTCTTGATTATTCTGTCTTAGATGATGTCAAAGTCATTTATTATCTTTGGTTTCATTAACCGTTTTGTACTTACATTTTAATACGTGGGTTCAATTATCTAAGAACCCACAACACCTCAAATAACCAATGAGGACACAGCTTGGTGGGGGGAGGGGAAGGCTTCTTATTTCATTCTCTTGTTCAGAGGATCTCTTGGTCTCTCCTCATGGAAGGTGACATGACTTCTCAAACTAAATCTAAACAGATTCTTTCTCTATTTTAGTGTTTCATATTTTCCCCGGGTTGGGAAAAAGAAAAATGTTTTGTTTTAATGGATGCCATGGATCTGCAGGTTACTAAATCTGTGAAATATATGAAGGACATTATCATGTTATATCCTTAATTATGTTCATAATTTGAAAGCAAGATTTGCCACAAATAAGCTGCCCCTGGATAATCAAGATTTTCCTGTGTTAATACATTGTCACTGCAGGATTGCTTCCCTATAAATGCTAAATTGGGGCTTCTATTTTTTTTTTTTTTAATATCAAAGCCATTGCTATAGCGACTCCAGAAAATGTCTTTGCTGGTGATCTTACGAAAGCAATTGTCAGCTCAAATGTCAGAAGCCCCAAACAACCCAAAAAGACAAACCAGAACAGAAATAAGCAATGAGGTTAAAACTTTTAAAGGGATCCTTTAACATGGTGCTTCTCAGTCTTTTCCACCAAAGTACACCAAAGGCAGGGGACAGTCAAGGAAGTCTGGGGGATAGACTGAATTACCCCCAAGCCAGAGATTTCTTTGAAGGATCATGTCTTATCTTAAAATTCATTTGCATTTTAAATTCTACTCCATACTTGCTTTAATACAATTTTTAAAAATTTACCTAGTTGTGCAACTTTTACTCCAAATAATCTACTAAACCGATGCTTGAGAAGATGCACCATGTTTGTCTTGAGGCTTTTAGTACTTCCAACACCCAACCACAGCTATATACTCCCCAGACATCACATAACCCAGCATGAGGCACAGGGACATTTAATTTAATTACAGGTTAAATACTTTCTATTGAACTCTTCTCCAACTTATCACTACCTGGCTATGTTTCCTTATTTCTACATTGTTCCAAGTTTTTCCAGTTCCCCAAGATTGGCTTGGGCTTCATTTCTTCCAAGGGTCTTCTCTGGTTTCTTTGTCCAACAGTGATTCTCCTTTTCCGTCTCCTGTAGCACATCTTACTTGCTTCACACATTTTTCACTTGACCACATATAATCCTGTACTAGTTCTAGTTATATCTTTTGTCTTGATTAATAATAATTTCATGAATTTCTTAAGGTTAATTCTCTATGTGTATCACATTTACTGCTACATAACAAGCCACCACAAAACTTAGTGCCTGTAAACACCAACAATTTATTGTTTCTTGTGATTCTGGGGTCAACGATCTGGGCTGGGCTCAGCTGGGCAGTATTTTGGTTTGGGGTAGCTTGACTGGGGCTGGAGGGACTAAGATGTCCACATTCACTTGCCCCAGGCTCGGTGCTGACTGTCGGCTGGGCCTATCTGTGTGGTCTTTCATCACTTGTAAGTCTAGTCCAGACTTCCTTTCGTAGTGGCAGGAGTGTTCCAAGAGCTGAAGGAGGGAGCTATAAGGGACTTCGAGGCGTAGGCTCCAGAACTCACCCAATTTCATTTTTGTGACATTATATTGGCCAAAGTAAACCACAAGGCCACCCTAGATTCAAGGGGTGGGGAAAAATACTCCACCTCTTGATAGGAAAAGATGCAAAATATTGTGGCAACGTTTTTCAATCACCCACACCATGCCTTCTTCTTTTGTCAATTTAGCAGCAAGTATAGTGAAGTGTTAAAGTATGCTCCTAGCCAACAAAAGGGACTCTCCATGGCTAACTGAGGGGCTCACAGTTAAAACAGAACCAGGTGGCCATGGCTGGGTGAGGGAGCGGTCATGTACACTGTGTTCTCAGAAAGTTGTTGTTAAAGTATCACAGGACCTCCCTTTCTATAATCAAGCCAAACCAGTTCTTGTTCTTGGTGCCAAGATAACTGTAGCCAGAACTCCCCCCACCCCCCTTTTGAAAGAAACATCTGACAGAGACTTCTTGTTTTGGGCTTAGAAACCAACAAATCAGAGCTCACCTGCCTTGACCAATCAGGGCTCAGCTGTGCCAAACAATCAGAATCAAGTGGGTTTGAATCCTTCATTTGCATAAACAGACCTGATTGGGAGCCCAGGCAGGAACTTCTGCTATAAAACCCAAACCCTCTCTTTGTTCTCCGGAACACACCTTCACCTTCATCTTATACCAAAGGCTGCACCTCCTTGATTTGTAAACTGTTCACTGGAATAAAATCTCTTTCCTCCACATTCCTTTTCAGAGAACTTTTGTTCACAGAAGGCACTTGCTAGATATTAGCTGAAGTGAACCCAGTATTCTGGTGCTTTTATTTCATCCAGCTTGAGACTATAACCTCAGGATAAGAATAGATTGAAACAAAAAATTAATCTTCATAATATTGATCTATAACTCATTCCTTGGACTCATTTTCTTTTAAAAAAAAATTTGCCCAGATCTAAACACACATGTCTTATTTCAAAGGAATAGCTGTACCTCAAAGGAAGAAGTCCAGCCTTTGAAGGCTGACAATAAATCAACAGATAGTTGCTGTACCTGGGACTAGGTGCTACGGGTACCAAAAGCTCTAACTAATATAGTACAGAAAGAACAAAACTCAAGAGTAGGTTTGAGGGGTTCCAAAGGGGTCAATAAGAAGGCCAATCTTACTGAAGCGAAGGGGCCATGTGGGGAAGTAATGGGAAACAAAATGGGATAAAGTAGGATGAGCCCACTGGATGGTGAGGAGTCTTGACATCCAAAAGAGTTCAGAGGTGATACAGCAGAGTCTATTAAGTAGATAAAAGAGAGTCAGTGCATTGTATCATAAGTACATATTAAAAATATTAGAAAGTCATAGCAGTATTGACTGTAATCAGCAGCTTGCAGGCAGAAAGAACAGCTAGGAGGAAACTCTAGTAATTAAGAGGATGAGGGAGGACCCAGATCTGGACTATGGTAGTGCCAATCTGAGAAGAGCAAAAGAATCGACGGGGATTAGGAACTGCTCAAGGACAGGAGGGACAAGGATTAATAAAAAGAGATACAAATGGACTAAATTAATCAAAGAACTAACCAAGTTTACCCAAACTAAATCTAAAGAACAGTTGCTTGACAGCATTCTCAGTATGGAACTAAAGAATCTAAAACATACCCATTACTTAAAGACTTTAGAAGCTTATTCTAACTCCCAATAAAGGAGTAGAATATATTAAATAAACATTGTTCAGCCTTTGACATAGGGCTTAGAGTATGTAAAACAAAACAAAACTACAACAAAACAATAAGAAAAACTAAAAACCCTTAAAACATCCTGAAACCTTCAATTGGGCCTGAAAACTACTGTGACTTTATTCTAGTTTTATGTTAGCTGGGCAGTATTTTTAACAATGAATCACTCTCAAGAGTGATTTTACTTAAAAGGTTCTGCGTTAATTATTAATTGTTCATCCAGAGCCCAGGGGACTTAAACCACTTTTGATTTTCTTAATTCACCAGGCAGAACCTTTCATAATAGGGGCAATCCAGCTGGATCGAAAAATGCCTTCTCGTCTCACTTAATTTAACCTGTTTTAAGGGTTTATAAAAATATTTACATACACAGAAAAAAACCCAACAATATTTACGAGTAACATTCATTCTGGAAAATTTGGATATGTCAGGACTGGATGGGCTTTGTATATATTAAGTAATTGTGGTTTTAAATTTTTTTTTAACAAGATAGCAAACTAAAATTCAGGAGGTTGCTTATTTGTTTTTTTAAATCTGCCAAGGAATCAGGATATCTCCTTACATTTCCTCAGGCTTATGGGGTTTGCAGTCCTTTCTGGGTAAATCATATTCTTTGTTAACTTTTTACTTTGAGTTCCTATTAAGAAAACGTTCTTTGCTGTTAGTTTTTCTGAGAAACTTCAGTACTTTATCTGTTTCTTGATGACCACAGGGGCACTGTCAGAGCAGTAATGGAGGCTGACACATCAGGTGGGAATCTACCTCAAGGAAGGACCAATAAAGAGTCTTTGAAGATAAAGGTTATTGGAAACTGTGCCTAGTGTTCTCATCTTAGCATAAATTAGTTAGTTGTACTAATTAGCAGGTTTTAATGTCTGCTGTCTTAAACAATGTTTTAAAACTGTGGAGATTTGGTTCAAATAAGTTTCTGGGCTCTCTGAGACCTGACCAAAGGAAGAAAAACAAGTGCCCCAAAGCTCTGAAAAGCAAGAAATGTGACAATCTCATTAGGCAAGCTTGAAAAGGGCTATATCGGCTGTCCTCGGGCTGCCCCTTGTTTCTTCGGTGGTCATCACTGTGAAGCACTACCTCCTTCACATAACTCACACATTTGATACAAGTATGTGGAAATCATGGGTAAAGTTTACAGCTTGGTTGAAGTAAGAAACTATTTATTTTAAAAGGCATGTTTAAATAAAGGCTTGTTGGAATTGCTAACATACATAAATATCTAATGCTAGGATTTTTTTTTAACTCGAGTCTTTCCTAATCACAAAGAAAAGCACAATTTATAAAATGAAATTTACAAATAATTATAATAAATCTAGATTATTTGTTTTCCACTGGGAAATCAGGCAGCGCACAGAACACCTCACAACTGTTTCTGCATAACGTACATGTCACTTAGCTGCCAAAGAGATGGGGTTTATCTAACAGGAACTGCCCTCAGACCCTGGGGACCGTGTGTCTGTGATTTCTGGGACCGGCCTCTGGATGGCAGTGTTCTTTTTAGTTTGCATTTTGGTCATCATGACAAAGTTTACTTTCTAAGTTAAAGTTGCAGGGGACTCAAAAGAATCATCTCTTTCAATAGGTGACTTCTTAGTGTTCTCTACTCCTTTCTAGCGCTGTGGCTTAGAACCTCAGTTTCCTACTGTATGGAGGAGGATGCTATTCTAAACTTGTAATGTATTTGCAAGGATTAGAGATGATAATGATAATTATAATAACACTATAATTTATAGAAAGCCTACTGTGAATAAGCACTGTGTAGAAGCTTTACATGTTAATATCTCACTAAATCCTTCCAGCTACCTGTAAGGTACATACTATTACTCTATCTTTAAAGATAAGAAAATTGAAGCTCAGAATAATTAGGAACCTAGCCTAAATCCCATGGCAACTCAGTGGTAAACCTGGGATCTATCTTTTCTAGCATATAATACAAGTGCCTAGCAAATGCCTTGTGCTAGTAAATATTAGTAATTTTTAACTATTTTTATTATTGTTATTGCTATAACTATTACATTATATAGCTGCTGTCTGAAAGACATGAAAATTTAAAAATATTGTTTCTAAGATGATTGAAAATGGATATAAAAATCTATTATGACCTAGTTTTTCAGGTACCTTAATTTTCCCCCAGAGTATTTTTTTCAAGCAGAGAATGCATGGCCTAAGAGAAGCTTTGTGAGTAAAAGTTTACGGTCAGTTAAGTTTGGAAAATGCTACATATTTTATTCTTCTTCTGGAGATTCGTGAGAAACATTAGCATATTAAAGGCTCTGAGATGTCTTACAGTAAAGAAAACGATTAATCTAATTTAACCATAAGTTTTCAAATGTACCTGACAAAGGAATTATTTCTTCACTTAATATTTAGGACCAGCTCTTGAAATGACAGTTCTATGGAAAACGCTTGGGAAAGATGAATCTATTGAAATTCCTCTTCCTAGTTGAGCGCGTAATGTTTTGACATGTCTTCTTTTTCTGCCAACGCAACTCTCTGCTGTGGATGTGCTGTGAAATGTCAGGGCTGACAATAAAGTTTTTCTGACACTTAACTGTTAAACCTAAGGTTTTCTTAGGCTTTTCTCACAACAGTGTAAAATTCTTTCTTCTTCTCTCCATCTTGCAGTCACAGGTAACCCTTTCCTGAAACTCCTGTTCACAGTATTTCTCAGCTCTCCTGATAGACCACAGCATGTGCACCATTCAGTGGCCTCTAAAGTTTTGTTGACTCTAATTGAAAGCTTATTACTATTTAATTTGTCAGGTGCTTATGCACCCATAATTATAGTCTGAGTTCCTTAGCATGTGGAATGGTGCATTGCACTTCCGTGTGTCCCTAAAAGAGCATGCACACAGTGTGTTGCTCATTTATTCATTCAACAAATATGCACTGAACATCTCCCACATGTCAGGCACTGTTCTAAGTGCTGGAGTAGATCAATGTCATTGGTATTCTAATGGAACTTTATTTGTACTAGGGGAGATAGAGAAGTAAGTGTTCAAGTAGGTACATAAAACAATATCAGGTAAGGATAAGTGGTATGAAGCAGTAGCAGCATGTGAAAGAGGGAATGAGGGGAAGCGACTTTAGCTTGGGGAGGCATCTCTGAAAAGGAAATACTGAAGCTGAAATCTGAATAAAATGAAAGAGCAATGAGAAGGTTGGAAAGAAGATGGTTCTAGGCCAGGGGCAGGAGCCTGGGCAAAGGCTGGGAGGCTGGCTGAATTTGCTAAATTAGAGGAACAGCAGGAAGGCCAGTGTGACTTCAGCATACATAGCAAGTCAGGGGAATCAAGGTGAGATCAACTTGGAGTGGTGGGTATGGGCAAGACTGTGGTAAGGAATTTGGACTTTATTTTAAGGTGATATGAAAGCCATTGAGCGTTTTGGACATGGGAATGAACTAAGCATGTTTTTAGAACTTCAAAACACCATTCTGAGGGCCAGGCGCAGTGGCTCACGCCTGTAATCCTAGCACTCTGGGAGGCCAAGACCTGATGATTGCTTGAGCTCAGGAGTTCGAGACCAGCCTGAGCAAGAGCAAGACCCCGTCTCTACTGAAAATAGAAAAATTAGCTGGGTGTGGTGGTGCGTGCCTGTAGTCCCAGCTACTCAGGAGGCTGAGGAAGGAGGATTGCTTGAGCCCAGGAGTTTGAGGTTGCAGTGAGCTATGATGATGCCACTGCATTCTAGCCTGGGCGGCAGAGCAAGACCCTGTCTTAAAAAAACAAAACAAAAAAATCCCCAAAAACCCCCACCATTCTGCCTATAGGGTAAATAATGAAATGTCAGGAGTCAAAAGGGGAGTTAGGGAGGCTGGTTACAGGTTATTTTAGTAGGCAAGGCAAGATATGATGGTGATTTGAACAAGCTGCTGGCAGGAAAACAAAGGAAGTAGGCAGATTCTGGTTATACTTTGACACAAGAGACAATGAGACTCGCTGGCTTGAGCAAACAGGTGGATGGGGTTATTTCCTAGATGTGGATATCAGGGAGAGGAATGTACCTGGGAGGAAAGGTGGGGAAGGGAATTAAAAATTCTTTTTGACTGTGTTAAGATTAGGAGGTCTATAAGATAAGATATCCAGGAATATGTGTCAATTTTAACTGATTCTGGAGCTCACGGGAAAGGGTTGGGCTAGAAATATGTATTTGGAAGTCACTGGTGCAAAAATAGTATTTAAAAGCATGGGACCACAGGAAATCATATAGGAAGAGAATGTAACCCCAAGGCACCTCAAAATTTGAAAGTGGTACAGGGGAAAAGCAGGGAGGAAAAAAGGCTGAGAAAGGAAAGCTAAAATGGTAGAAAGAAACCCAGAGGAACGTGGCGTCAAGAAGTCCAAGAGAATAAAGTGCAGTTAGCATGAGGGAGTGGTCAGCTGGGTCAAAGGCCAAAGATGCAGATGTGGGCAGAAAAGGAGCTGTTGGCTTGGCCAGTGTGGAGCCAACAAGAGCAGGGTCAGTGGAGCGGTGAGGACTGAAGGCGGGAAGCATGTGCCGAGGAAGACCGAGAGCGAGGACTGATAAGCATTCAGCGTAGGCAAACTCTTCAAAAAGTTTGGCTGTGAAGAGGCGCAGAGAAGCGGGGCAGTAGAGGGACATGGAGTCAAAAGAGGGCTTCACCCCACCCCAAGATGGGAGATACTGGAGTTTATCTAGAGTCAGAAGGAAAGATTAATGACATAGAAAAGAACTAATTCTTTGTTTAATTATTGTCAATTTTTAAATGTATTTAAGTCACATTAGACTGAATAGCAGAGTTTTTTTTCAATGTATGAGTTGTAATAGTCACAATCTCCAGGACTTAAAACTGGGTGGTAATAATAATAACAATATTAGCTTAACACATATTTAGTGCTTATTATGTGCCGGGCCTGCTTTACGTGCTTTACATATATATTAGGTCCTTTATAACAATAACAATAATTGCCCCCGTTTTCCACTTGAAGAAACTGAGACACAGAGAGGTTAAGTAATTTGTCTAGTGTCATCTAGACAGTAAGTGACAGAACCAGGGTTCTCACTCAAATAATCTGACTCTGAAGCATTAACTACCAAGATTAACTGGTAAGAGTTTCATAGCCGCTGGCACTTCCTAAATTCATGACATGTTTTATGATTAGTCAGTTCTTCTTTTCCCAAGGGTATAAGGTTATGTAAAAGGATGAAAGGGAATTGTTTTTCAACCCTTTTTTTGGTCAGGGCAATCTTAGGACATAGTCAAACCGGTTAGATGTGGGCAGGAGCAGGAATTTTTTTTTTTTTTTTTTTTTTTTTTGAGACAGGATCTTGCTGTGTTGCCTGGGCTAGAATGCAGTGGTGTCAGCACAGCTCACTGCAACCTCAAACTCCTGGCTAAAGCGATCCTCCTGCCTCAGCCTCCTGAGTAGCTAGGACTACAAGCATGTACCACCACATCCAGCTAATTTTTTAATTTTGTAGAGACAGGGTCTTGCAATGTTGCCCAGGGTGATCTCAAATTGCTGGGTTCAAGCCATCCTCCCACCTCAGCCTTCCAAAGTTCTGGGATTACAGGCATGAACCACTCTGCTTGGCCAGCAGCAATTTTTTCAAACCTGTTCCTTTTAGAATATTTATAAACATCTACTACACATTAAAAATATTTTTGACAATTAAACAATATGGTTTTTTCCACAAAAGTATCCCTTCTATGTACACATTTTGAACACATTTATAAACTATTTTAATGACTATATGGTATTTAATTGTTGGGATAGTCCATAGTTTATCTAATCCTTCAAATATGTAGGTATGTATGTGTGTGCTTACATATTTATATAAGAAATCCATGTTCCTGATAGCAAAATTTAAAAATACAGCTTAGCAGAAAGAATTCCTTTATTTCTTCATTTAATAAACATTTACTGAGTATCCCATTTTGTGTTATGCAAACATTATACACTACACTAAGCTTTGAAGAAGTTCCCAAATAGTTTCTAAGGCCTACTGATTCAGTTACCACCTTTCCTATCCATTTGCCCTTTCTCTCTAATGGCTATTTGAATGCATTATTATGCTTGTAAATAAAAGAACTAAAATAAAGAAAGCAGTAAGCCAGGAAGTGTGAAGCCATAGGACAGAACTGGGGGAAATCAGTAAGCACTCACCCAGGGAAAGTGTGGCCAGGAGGGCACACCCCAGGGCGAGTCGGCCCTGGGCTGGGGAGGCCACTCTCATTTACAGAGACCGTGGGCAGGGCCAGTGGAGCGTCAGACTTGCACCTGGTTGTACCTACCCAAACTGTTGTCACTGCTCGTGGGCCAGGAAGCAATTCTATCCCTCAGCTTCTTTTTACAGGAGTTGTCTGACTTCACAGAAGGTTCTACTTCTTCCTTTCTAATTTCTCGAACCAGCTGCATGCGGCACCTGGTAAAGTCCTGAAAGGAAATCCTCCCGTTTTCATCTGCACCCAACTGGTTCATGATCTCAGCCACAGAGTCTTCCATATTCAGCTGGCGACAGACCATCAACAAGTCGTTTCTACAGAAGAGGGCGAACAGGAGAAAACGTGTTAGGAGAGATATTTGAGCGAGAGAAAGTGGTTAATGAAAAAAAAGGGTATTTCTTAAATATATCCATACATAGTAGACCTATTTTCAACTTTCTCATTGCTTCTAGAAAAGTGGAAAGTGTACAAAAATTCTGTTCCATCTGGGTTATCTTAGACAAAACCCTATTATTATTCGGAACGGTGAGGCAACTTTTAATCCTTTGTTCTCTCTTTCTTCCTGTCTCCACGCCCTTCTCTCCATTTTTTTGTTTTGAAATTGAAGAGTATAAAGTTCTTTCTTTACACCTGAAGAGTGTAGCACTGTAATCTCACAGATAAGATAAGATAAAGTTTCAGAACATAGAAAAGACATTGTTTCTACTCTTGTCAGAGTTCAAAATCTAGTAAAGTTGTAAAAGAACAACAAAGATTTTAAAAAGCTTGATTTTCAGCTTTCTGGACCAATCAGCTAATTTTATTAAGAGTATTTGTTTAAAATGTTATTTAATCCCAATGTTCGTGATTCAGTGCTCACCTACCTCTGTTTTTTCTTGATTTCTTTGAGTATTTTCCACCTTCCCACCAGCAATTAGTAAGCCCTAAGAAAGACGTGAAGCAGGGATCAAAATCCCAACGTTTTCCAAGACTACATGTAACATAAAAGTGTCAAGTGGGTGGATCTAAGAAAGGGTCTAAGTGGGTGGATCTAGGTGAGGTCTGGCTGGACTAGAAAAGTTATTCAGCCTATAGGAGCTCAAATTTTAAAAAGAAAAAGAATTTTAAAAAAAAGAATAACAAGAATAATAACACTATTCTGACCAAGAACATTTACCTGGAGGATGTAAGTTTGATCCCTGACAAATAAGTCTTGTTCTTTTCTCTCTACCTAAACTCCTTTGGGAAACATTTTGTTTATATTGCTCCAACTAGAAGTCTCAATAATTTCAAAGGATTGTAGAATTTAAGATCTGGAAGAGACATTAGACACTTGTCCATGGTCACAAACAAAGCTCATTAGTGCTTCTGTCTCAACATACCACCAAAGTTCAATCATCTTGAGCACATGACCAATTTGATGTTTGCTGATACCTGAAACCTAACCATAAAAACTAAGACCAGCTCTTCTCTTCCAGTCACCCTTCACAAATTCCTTTCCTGGTCAACATTACCATACTCTCCCTGACAGTCCCTAGGCTCCCTATGCTCGAGGAATTGCAGACATTTTAAAGATCTTCTCCTTCCCTCCACCTCATCCCTAATTTCCCCCCACCCTTGTCCCCTTTCCCAAGTTTTTAGCGTCCAATTTATCATTAAATTTCTGTTGGTCTGGTCCCTGAAATACTTTTATACTTACTCTTTACTGTTTTTCAATAAGTACAATAGTCTCTAAGACCTTTTCATTTATGCCAGGCCTAGGACACCAGCCTTTTTAGCTGGTCACCCTGCTTCCATATCCCATCCCATTTTCATGTTCCACAAAGAATTTTTACACCAGCTGACCCCAAAATGTGTGATCAAGAGTAAGTTCTGATTGTTTATGCCAGTTAAAACTAATTGTTAAGGTGAAATTTTCTGACATTTATCAATAGCTGATTGATGAACTGGAATAAGTTTTGTTTGTTTTTTGAAATGTTTTCATATGCTTATCATTTTTGCCCTTCCCTGTGTACAACCTGCCTGACATTTAGCTGGCTTCATCCAAGATTAGGGATGATCAGGACTACTAAAGCAGGAATCCAAGCAGAAAGAAAGGGTCCAGATTTCACTCTGGGCCCAGGGTTCAGAGTATATCTTCTAAAATAAAAATTTCTTTTTTAGATATTTAGACAATAGTCTCAAAAATTAGGCTTGGTGAGAAATAGAGGTTTTCTAAATTCCAGAAGTTCACATATTAAGATGTTAACATTAATATTCTCTGAAAGGTGAGAATATGGTGTTTTCATTTTGCCTATCTGTATTTCATAACTTTCTGCAGTGTACTACACTATTTTCATAAATTGTTATGTCATTTTAAGTCTTAAAAATAGGGACAATAATAGTACCTATCTCATAGGGTTGTTCTGAAGGTAAATGAGATAATACATGTAAAGCACTTAGCACAGTTCACAGCACACATTAAGTACTTAATAAATAGTAGCCATGTTATGATTATTTTATAATCAGTGTCCCAGTTTCATGATTAAAACTTTAGTAATGAAGCACAAACTGCTCAGGGGAAAAGTAAGCATAATGAACTGAACTGACTACCTAAGTGGAAAAATCTTCCTGCAGAGGCCCACCCTTTCTCCATGCTTGTGGCCCACTTATGCACATCAGGCACCCTGGTGAGAAACTCAGCTCTGTCCAGCTTGGGAAGCCTCACTCTACAAAAAGCAAGGGAGGAGGGGAGTAGAAATGTCAATTCAGAGTAGAATGTGTAACATGCATTTTCATTTTAAAAGTGTGGCCCAGCCAGGTGCGGTGGCTTATGCCTGTAATCCTAGCACTCTGGGAGGCTGAGGTGGGAGGATTGCTTGAGGCCAAGATTTTGAGGCCAGCCTAAGCAAGAGCAAGCCCCTGTCTCTACAAAAAATAAGAAAAATTAACCAGGTGTGGAGGTGTGCACCTGTAGTCCCAGCTACTAGGGAGGCTGAGGCAGGAGGATCGCTTGAGCCTAGGAGTTTGAGGTTGCAGTGAGTTGTGATGATGTCACTGTACTCTGGCCTGGGAGACAAAGTGGAGACTCTGTCCAAAAAAAAAAAAGTGTGCCCCATTGAGAGGCTGATATAAAAGATCAAAAACAAAATATATTGCACTCTACTAAAGTAAGATTGTAATCTTTAAATAAAAGTGCTAATTTTTAGAAACTAAATTAAAGCTAAATTCTTTCAGTATAGAAACACAAAACTAACAATAAGAACTAACAAACCTGCAGGGGAAGTACTGTTATCCCCATTTTACAGATTAAGATATGAGGGCTGAAAGAGTCACAGAGATAATACATGGCACAGCCAGGAATCTAAACCAAATCAGTCTGATTCGAAAGCTCTGGACCTTTCCATTCTATCATCTGGCATCCTAGGTGCCTGTAACACCTAAATTTTGGCATGATGACACAATTAGGGATAGTACTAATAAGAGCAGCTTGATTATCAAAGCTCATGAATTAACAATACTTTTATATTAAACCAGAAAGATTACATTCATATATATATGTTATCCTTCTATGTTAAATACAGATGAAAATATTGTTACATTTTGTTATCAACATGATGAAAAAACAAAGTTACAGGAGAGGAAAAAAATTATAAAACTCTTTTATATCAAGAGCTAAATCTAGAGAACTTGGATCTCAGGGTTTTTCTATAAGCCACTGTGCTAGGTTGTTAAAAATGCCCCTCAATGAATTACAGCTCCCATGACTATGCCCCTTTACAGTGTGTCTTTGCAATTCCTCCCATCAGTAGGTGGAGGCTACTTCCCTGCCCTTGAATCTGGGCTGGCCTTGAGACTTGCCTTGATCAATGGAATGTGTTGGATTCTGAACACACAGGCCTTAAGACCCGTCATAACTTCCACTTTCAGCTCAAATCCTTCCACTTACATGCATCCTGGTAGCCCACTGATGCCCACAGTGGTCTCTTCCTTCTGATAACATGTAGTACCACACCAGTCATTCAGTGATTTTGTGTCAACTTCGGGATTGTACTAAACTCTCATTTCTCTCTCCTTTTTTTCATTATTTTTACATATTCAATCGTTATCTTCCCAATCTGACCACAAGCTCCTAGAAGACAGTGTTGTTCCTGCCTCAATCTCCTTAGAGATGTATGCGGCACCCAGTACATCACCTTCTGCGCAGCAGACCTCCAACACATTGGTTTTGATGGATTGATTCATAAACTCTCAGAAGTTAAAAATGATCATTCTTTTGAGAAGGGTTCCCACTTTTTTGATATTTTCCTACATATACCTCTCTTTGTATCTTCATCCAGAACGCAATACATGGGATGCTAAGTAAGCATGAATGACCAGAGGACCCCATAAAAATACCAATAACCCTGTATCCTTAGTGATAGAGCAGCAGGACATTTTTCTGCCCCAGGAAGAGATTATTCAAAACTAAGGTATTACAGTAGAGAACTATTTCAGTAGCAAAAACATCATCACATGAGGCACCTGCCTTTAAAAAAAAAAAAATTTGTATATTATTTCAGAAAATACACATTCATTGTAGAAAATGCATACAAACAAGAAGAAGTACAAATTACACGCAATCCCTTTACCTAGCAATAACCACGGTGAACATTTTGGTGAATTTCACAAAATTTTGGTGAACATTTTTTCCTCTAAATCATTGTTGTTACAAGTGCTCTAAGAGGTGTTTCATACTTATTCATATTCATAAATATATCTTATCTTCAGAGGATATCATCATGATGTGAAGAAGGAATAGATTCTAGCTTATAGCAGAGTCAGGTAATATTTAGTTCTTAGAGAACACCAATCACCAGGCAACAGAACTAAAATAAGACTTCAGTCATATTTCAGAAGATCGATGCTTCTAGCTCAAAACTGCATGATTTCACAATGTGCAGCTATTGTTTTCTGTACATAAAAGTCTTTTCTTCTCTTGGCTTTTCTTCCTTTAACTTATAAAGAAATTGAGTAGGAAGTGAAAATTCAATGAAGGTATTTATCATTCAAGGAAATTCACAGCATAACGTTAGGGATATATAACAGGAAGATGGGCTTTGGTCTCTCAGGCACAGGGGCAGAGAAAAGCACTATTATTCCCAACAATGATAATAAATCCCAAGCCCAGTTGGAATGAGGGCTATACAGAGGCAATTTACCTTGAGTAATAAGTTACATGCTTTTGTTCAAAATTCTCAACTAACAGAGTCCCCTGGACCTAGTAGGTAGGCCAGAAATAGTTGCTCATGAAAGAACTACAAAAAACATCTAAAAGCTCATTTTGTCCCTAACTGTTCAATTTAAGTCACACAAAAATGTAATTTACGAGACGTTAATTTCAGTTCCAGAAACATTCAAAGTGTGAAAAATCATAAATAGGTTATTTAAAAAACAGGTTTCTGAGCTATAGTTGGTAATTTCCGGGTACAGCTGTTGGACTGAGCAAATGCATTTGCCTTTCATCATTGCTTCTTAGTGAAATAATTAAAGTGAAGGACAAAACAAACAAGAAAATAAGCAAACCCATAGTTAAGATAAAAGGAGAAGAGGTTATTAAAGATAAGAAACTTCAACAAATTTCAAAAGGATATAAACGAGATGGAAGCATGTTGACAGAAGATGCAGGTGCTAGAAATCCTTGCCTAGAATGTGCAGCAAAGGAACAGCTGGGGCGGTAGCAAATTGCTGAGGGTTCTGGGTTTACAATTGGCTGGTGGGAATGAGAAGCGGGACTGAAAACGGTGAGGCCGTCCTTCCCTTTCGCAGCATGGAATAAAGAGATACTGTTCGAAGTTGGTAAATCAAGATACAGAAGTCTGAGCACATTATTCGGTGTTGTGGAAGAAATGGTCAGGAGAACTAGAAGCACAAATGGTAACAAGATACTGCCTGCAGGGCGTGGGGGGGGGAGGGCGTGGCATGGAGAGGAACGTGGGCCAGGAGATTGGTGTTTTGTCACAAACTCTTCTGTACCATTTTATTTTGTTTTTTACCACGTGCATGAATTGGTTTGGTAAAAGTCATGTTTTCAAATTAAAAAAAAATCAAATAGGTCATTAATGTAACCTGAGATACGACAGACAAAAGATTTGCATTTAGATACATAAAGAATTCCTACCATGCAATAAGGAAAAGATAACAACCCAATGGAAAAATGGGCAAAGTGAACAGTCATTAACAGAAAAGAAAACCTGAATGGCCAATAAAGACGTGAAAATATTCTCAACCTCACGAAATGTAAGGAAAATGCAAACGAAAATAATCAGATAATATTTCAATACCTATAGGATTGCCAAAAATCTTAGTCTTACAATACCAGGTGTTTGCAAGGAAGCCGAAACTTTTGCATGGTACTGGTGGAAGAAAAGCTGGAACTACGTTTTTAGAGAGGACTTTAGCAACTAAAAAAAATAGTCAAGCACAACCTTCAACCAGAAATTCAATTTTTAGTTACATGTGCTCAAGAAACTTATGTATAGACAGAGGAGACATGCACAATATCTGTAATAGCAAAGAACTGAAAGCAGCTTAATAATAATATTAATAATCATACTGATAATAATACCTAACATTTACTGTATGCCAGGGCCTGAGCTTGTGGTTTATGTATATTAATTAATATAATCCTCGCAACCACCCCATGATGTTGGTACTATTATTATCTCCATTTTACAAGTAAGGAAATTAAGGAACAAAGGTGTTAAGTAACTAGTCCAGATGCCTATCGACAGAGAAAATATATATATACATACACATATATATATTGAGGTGGCATCAGATAATGAAATGCCATAGAGGGAGTTTCTGAAAGACATACATCTATAATGTATCATCATAATTATATCTCAAAAACAATAGTGAGTCAAAACAAGTTGAAAAATGATGTGAACAATATGACAGCATTTATCTACAGTTTACAAACATACAAAAAAAACTATAAATTGTATATGGATTTACACATAGGCAAGTAATAAAAACAAGGTCAGAAGCATAAATATCAACTGTAAAATGGTGAGAAAGGGAGGGGAATAAGCTTGGGGAAAGTTACCAAGGAGGCTGACATGCATTTGTAAAGTCATATTAAAAAATTATGGACAAATATGGGCTGGGCACAGTGGCTCATGCCCATAATCCAGCACTTTGGGAAGCCAAGGCAGGAGGAGTGCCTTGAGGCCAGGAGTTCAAGACCAGCCTAGCAAGACCCCATCCCTACAAAAAATAAAAAAAATCAGCTGAATGTGGTGCAGGTGCCTGTAGTCTTAGCTACTCAGGAGGCTGAGGCAGGAGGATCACGTGAGCCCAGAGGTTCGAGGTTGCAGTGAGCTATGACTGCACCACTACATTTCAGCCTGGGCAACAGAGCAAGACCCTGTCTCTCTGTAAATAAATGAATAAATAAATAAATAAAATGGACAAATATGACACAATGTTCACTTATCTTCAATCTGGGCAATGGTACATATGTGTTCATTACATACTCTGTAATTTTCAATATTTAAAATATCTCTTAATTTAAAAATCTAATATATAAAAAGCCAACTCAAAACAAATTTGATTTGAGGCCATGGTTGGAGGAGAAAACGTTTAAAAGTTAAAATGAATGAAGTAATTCATATTAGCAAGCATTTATAGGACACGTCCCTTGGAGTTAATCAAATTAAATGATCCAAAATGTCATTTTGAAACTTTTTGTTCATCCTTACAGACTACAGAGTAATTATTTTCTTTTTTTTCCTCCTTCATTCAAATATCAGGCATCTAATTATTTTCCTGGTATGATTTTCTAAAAGTGGAATTACTCATCGTTAAATGATCCAGTCTCTCAACAGAGTTTCCCGAATGTCCCTTGAGAAACACCTACCAATTTATAGTCCCACCAGCAGTGTTTGAACTACCCACACTTTAGCTATGTTTCTAGAGAGAGTAGTCTAATTCCCTACACAGAGAGTAGTCTCTATGTCCTCACTCTCTTTTCTACAAAGGCATTTATACCACATACTCCCAGAGACACATTTCTTTCTCTCTCTTCCGTGCTTAATTCTGGCTGCTTCTCCTTGAAACTTCTTCCTTCAGCCTATAAAACCCTTTCTTCTGGTTTCCCCCACCTCTGTATGACTCAGAATTCTTGTCCTTAAATATATGTGTTACCTTAGGTCATATCCTTAGTTCTCTTTTTTTTCCCCACTTTATAGACTCTCTATAGGTAATTTAATCTAAGTTTGTAGCTTTAATCACCACTATGTGTGGTTGACGACCAAACGTCCATCTTCAGTTAAGTAGCCGTCCACTTTCTCCTGGGTAGCTGCACTTGTGTGCTATATATTTACCTTGAACCCAAAGTCCTACACTGAACTCAGCATCTTGCACCCTTTCCCAAATTTACTCCTGCTATCTACATAAATTACACCATCCAGTCACCCATGCTAGAGATTTAGAAGTTATCTAGGTTGTTTCTTTTTCTGTTCCCCTCACACCCAATCAGGCACTAAGAACTAGAGCTTCTGTTGCATAAATAGCTCTCTTATCTGTTCCATCCTGATCGTTACCATTCTTATCACTTTCTGCCTGGTTCACTGCAATGGTCTCCTAATGGATCTCCTTCTTTCAACAAGCAGCCCCCACAAGACTTTCAGCTTTATACTCAAGTTTCTAACTTCATAGCCAAGGCCCCTCAGAATATGGCTGGGCCTACCTCTTCAGCCTCATCTTCCTGCTGAAATAGGCAGCCTTCATTCCAGCTCCTCTGAATTTCTTTTAGTTTCCTTAAGGGGCACTGTTGTTTTACATGCTCACCCTTTGCACATGTTTGTCCTTCTGCTTAGAACAGCCTTTCCTTTCCCTTTTCCCAAACTCCCAGCCCATGCTTCATAATTCACTTGAACAGCATCCCCTTCAGAAATCTTCCCTAAGTATCTCACACAACCCCCAGTCTAATTCGATAGCCCTTCTTTATCTCACCAAAGCACTTGCATTAGCTTCAATAACTTACCCCACTGTACTATAGTTATTGATTTATTTTCTCTCTCTTCTATTAGACCAGAAATTGGCAGCTAAGACCTACAGCCAAATCCAGATCATTGCCTGTTTCTGTAAATCCAGTTTATTAGAACACAGCGTGTCCATTTATCTATGTAATGATCATAGCTACTTTTTTGCTACAACAGGGTTGAATAGTTGTGACAGAGACCATATGATGCACAAAACCAAAAATATTTACTATATGACCCTTTGTAAAAAAAAGTTTGCAAATCTGTACTATACTGTAAATTCCCGGAGAACAGGGTTCATTCTTTGTTCACCTTTGAATCTCTAACACCTGGTGTATAGTAGGTGCTAAATAAATGCATAATAAATAAATGAATGAGTGGATAAATAAAATGCTAGACTTGAGGAAAAATAGGTGAAAAGAGAACTTAAATAGTGAGAAACTTTAATCTCATTTCTTCTTTCCTTTTTGTACACCCCAATTTGTAATCACAAATTAAAACAAAACAAGTTGATGCTATTAGGTTTTTAAATATCTTCTAGAATATATGCTGGGCTCCATATCCTTCAAGCCAATAATCTAAACTTTGTATACCAATGGCACTCAATTCTGGCAGCACATCATAATTGCCTGAGGTGATTAAAACACATTGATTAAAACATATTGATGCTCATGCCCCAAAGGCCAACAAAACTAAATCAAAATGGCAGGTGTTGGGGGTGGTAGGGTGGGAGGTAGAGTAGGGGGCAGAAGGGGGAGAAGGTAGCGTGAGTATTTGTTAAAAAACTTCCTAAGCAATTCAGAGAAGAACTTCTGTTCTATACCAATAGTCCTAAGGAATGAAGGCTTTGAGGCAACTCAAGAATCTTAGTGATCAAAAACAAACAAACAAAAACACTAAATTGTAGTAATTTCTGTACTTGCAAGATAAAAGAAAATAGATATTTTGGAAAAACCCTCTATAGAAGTAGAAACAGGCCAGGTGTGGTGGCTCACACCTGTAACCCCAGTACTTTGGGAGGCCAAGGCGGGAGGATCACTTGAGGCCAGAAGTTCAAGACTAGCCTGGACAAGATAGCAAGACCCCCACCTCTACAAAAAATAAGAAAAATTAGCTGGGTGTGGTGGCACACGCCTGTAGTCTTAGCTGCTCAGGAGGCTGAGGCAGGAGAATCACTTGAGCCCAGAAGTTTGAGGCTGCAGTAGCTATGATCCCATCACTGCACTCCAGGCTGGACAACAGAGCAAGACCTTGCCTCTTAAAAAAAAAAAAAAGAAGTAGAAACAAAAAGGATTCTTCCAGAATTTAAGCTCCATGAGGATGGAGAATTTTGTCTATTTTCTTCACTGTTGTATTCCTAATACCAAGAATAGTACCTGGCATAAAATAGGTGATCAGTAAATAAATGATAAATGTATGAATAATTTCTTCATTTGTTTTTATCAACCAGAACCCTTGATTCCAAATATTCCTGTTAATTGAAATTTTACACATGAAGAAGGCAAACTGGCAAATATAGTCTTTAGTTAATCAATACACAACTTTCTTTAAGGGCATAAACATTATATTCTACAATTTAAAATGGTGTTTTAATGTTAAAAAGGGAAAGCAAAGAGACACCACAATGGATAAATGCACCTCGGTCCCTTTTTAAATTTCAGTCTTTATAAAACAAAGGTCAGCTGTAGTCTGAAACTACACGTGATAAAAACATGAAAAACCATGAAGGAAAGAGAAAATTAATTCATAACATTACCTAAACAAACAAAATGCCTTTTGACATGCATCCTAAGGAATTAACTGAAATCATCTTGTCTTAAAGCACTAACCAAGTCTGCCAAAGTAATTAACGCCTAAGACTGACTTAAAGTTGAATTTATGCAGTCATTCTCTCTCTGTCTCTGTCTTTCTCTGTTTCTTATAAAACATACTTTAGAAATGATGAAACTATTGACCTCATTCTTATACCTGAAAAAATGCATTTGGTTGTGGTTATCAACTTGAAAAAATATAGAAAAACAAGAAAGACAAAACAAAAAGTCAAGATTCAAAGAAAGAAGAAATACTTTAAGTCACCTAATTTATATCATAAAGATTTTCTTTTTGAAATATCAAACCTAATGGAATATTGAGATATAAGCTTTTTGTAAAACCAGAATTTCCAATTACCAACTTCCTCAATATCATCTATTTTGAGACCTATTTCAATTTATTTTTAAGTTTATTTTAATCCTATCAATTAATATTAATATTTGGAGTCTTGGACTGCACTGTTGAATAACCACTAGTCATAGGTGGCTATTTTACCAACTTTATATGTAAATTAATTAAAATAAACATAATTAAAAATTCAGTTCCTCGGTTGTACTAGCTCAACAGTCACATTTCAAATGCTCTATAGGACACATTGGACAGCATAGATATAGAATATTTTGATCATCACAGAAAGTTCTATTGGCTAGTACTGGGAAAATAAAATACAGTACAATATCTTCAAATAGCTTCAGGCAATAATATCAGTTAAGCAAGGAAATTGTTTAAAATGTCAGTTATTATTCCAGGTAAAGAAGTATTTACAAAACTGGAGGCACTTTTTTCTTGGAATATAGAAAGCCATTATGTCATAAATTGTTAGTTTTCTTTGCAGCTGATTTTCTAATTTTGGATTCACTCCTACTAATAGGACATACAAAAAGACCCACTTTTTGATTAGGGAAATCTGATCAGATTCAAAATCATATCCAAATTACTACCCACTTATGAAAAAACTTTGATTGAAAGATTTATCAGACTTCAGGGGCAAGTGGAGGGATATGTATGTTTCCTAGAGGAAGCACCAGCTTTGTCTTCTCAGATTTGAGTTACTGCAATATTAATTCCTTATGATGTTTAGCCTGAACTTCCTATGGGTTCACAGAAATAAATAATGAATAGCTAAGATCAGCTACTGACATGATGGTTTTCCTCTCCAGGTAAAGAGTCACTAAAAGCCAACATTCAAGAAGACAGCATCTGCAAACAAGTGAAGTATTATGTTTACAAATCTTTTCAAAAAATCTTTTATTCTATAATTCTTTTATACTTGATTGTTTCCTGATATTCTTACTCTTCATTCTTTTGTTAATCTCTTAATTTCGTATTTCCTATTGACACTCCAGTGAAGGAAAATATTTTAATGTGTTTCCCCCTTGGATTATTTCATTAAATCAGTAAATTAGCTTTCTATGTTAAGCAAGACTCAGCCTGTTTTTACAATGATTTGTATAATCTTCTCAAAAGCAGTCTCTGCCATTCCTGGGGAATAATACTTATTCAGAGCACCTGTGTTTCAGGGGTTGTGTGTTTTAGATACATTATTTCATTTAATTCTCACAGTAACTTAGATATTACCTTCATTTTATGGGGTCTGTCAGTGCTTTGCAAAAGGGAACCTGTTCCAAGTTGCTGGCACCATACTTGGTACACAGCAGGTTGACTGATGAACGAATGAACAAAGGATCCTTTTTGGTAACCTCAGTGATAGACACAGAACCTTTACTGATGGAATATTCTAGCAATAGTGGTCAGTATGACAAATGAATAAGTGATTCTTAATATATCAATGTCCCCCCAAAAAAATCCCAATAGAGCTAAGCAATAGATCCCAGGTCCAAAAACTATGTAAGACAGTCACATCTGAAGGATATAGAAAGACAGGATACTTGGAAAAGGCCTAATAGACATAAATTTTGGGGCAATAAAAGAATTCTGGAAGTGTACCACTTTTTAAAACTTATTTCTAAGTGTATTTTAATAACTCTTCCAGAATAATCATCCCTTCAGATCATTTTAGGTCATGCATTCATGAGAAAATTACACACATAACACCATTATTACAAAAAGGTAATTGCACCCAAATATTTTCACCCAGGCAAGATTTATATTATAATATATATTTAATATATAAGAGACTCACAATGTGCTGTGAATGTTAAACTTGCAATTATGTTTATTTACCTATTTAGTTAGTTATTTTTTGAGACAGGGTCTCATTCTGTCACCCAGACTACAGTGCAGTAGCATCACCATAGTTCACTGCAACCTCAAACTCCTGCGCTGAAGCGATTCTCCTACCTCAGCCTCCCAAGAAGCTGGGACTATAAGCATGGGCCACCGTGCCCGGCTAATTTTTCTATTTTTTGTAGAGAGAGGGTCTCACTCTTGCTCAGGCTAGTCTCAAATTCTTGGGCTTAAGCAATCCTCCCACCTTGGCCTCCCAAAGTGCTAGGATTATAGACATGAGCCACCCCACCATCTATGTTTATTTTTTCCATTGTAGAAGAGGAGTAGCTAAAGATAGTAATAGAAGGTAAAGGAAAAATTTTCATTAAGTGTTACTCAATTGAATAACCAAGGCTAAGAAATTTTTTATGCTAGGCTTCAGATGTGCACTTGACTCCTGGCTCTTTAAAATGGAAGGGGCCCACCCACAGAGCCTGCCACCAGGAGCCAGGAGGCCTTCTGCCCTACCCACCAGCTTTTTCAGTCCTCTGTTCCTTGGTCTCATGGTATTTATCATCTAACACCTCTCTCAGTTCTTCTTGCTTCCCCAAATCATCTGGATTTGTATGTCCAACCTCCTAATCTCCATCTACTCTACTCACCCACAGTCTGGATTGTTGCATCCACACTGAGAATAGATGTTCCCAATGTTTATTTTTGGCTCTTTGGGTCTTGGCCTGGACAGAAACCCGAACCTTTCCCCTGAGGCTGACACTGTGATATTTGCAAACTTCCCAAGATTTTATTATTCGTATATTCTCCACAAGCATTTAAAGACTTTAAGAAACATTCAGCACATGGAGGATTTTTTCTGAGTGCAAAGTCATTACATTAAAATTCTCCTAAATATCTTCTAAAGTACTTTAGTTTTAGAAAATAGCATTAAAGCAAAAGTAATACGGGGGAAATGTTATTTACACTTTTCTTTGAAGGGTAAAAAAAACCCGCAATGTTCTTTTCATGCACAATTTTCTCTCTTACTCCACTCATTCTCCTAGTTTCTAATTAAAATATCATAACGAAAAGCAGGCAAGGCCTTGTAGTCTGGTTACAGAAATGAAAAGGGGAAGATTTAATCTCAGTATATGCAGCAGCCTCAGGCAAGAAATTTTGTCATTGTGTCTCATTTCCTCAAGTATTACATGAGGATATCACACTTGTCATACTGTGAAAACGAGCCAAAGTAATGACTTTTATAGCAATGCATCTTCCTTACAAGCTAGAGAGTCACTGAAATTTGAAGAATTTTCCAGAGTATTTAAAAGTCTAATCTGTGATGGATTGATATTTTGTAGAATAAAATAAAATGAGTTATCAGAAAAAAAAATTTTTAAATGATATAGAAAACATAACCCCAATTTTTTTTCTTTTTTTTCCCTCTAAGGACTTTCTGGAGAAACAACCCCAATTTTTAATATTAGAGTCAATGCTGTCAAATTGCTATAGAGATTTAATTGAACACTTATTTCCATTTCCTATACTTATGTTATTGCTGATAGGCAAGAAAAACAACCAGTCTGTGGACCACTCTTTGAGTAGCACTGTTCTAGATGTCATGAATATGGCTAAAAAAAGTCCCTAGTCCATAGATTAGAGACAAATGTGGGAAGGAACGGTACCAAACAGCAACCATGCCAGTATCTTAGATAGCTTGCCATTTTTGTTTTCATTGACATATCATTCTAAGGAAAGTAAGTATGTACTGTAATAACATTTAGGTCTATGTTTAGTATTAGTAAATATTGTACTGGGGAAACAACCTACAGAAATGCCATCAAAATGTCATATTTATAAATATACTTATTAAGTTAAAGCTAAATCCTTGAAAAAATATACCCCTCAACTAACCACAATATCATATATTTAAGTGAGCACTATGAGGCAGGTGCTCTGTCTAACTGAACAAAAAGGGCCTTTTTACATTTTAGAAGTTTGGAATACAAACTATATCACAAATTATAAAATAGTGAGCACAGAGAGGGAGATCTATAGGTACAAAAATCAAATGGAGCTTGCTCTGGTTTGTGCCTGGACCCACAGAGTTACAATAGTGACTGAGAAGTGGTAAGGTTCCAACAGGAGTAATAAAAAGCTGTTTGGATAAGGAGGGAAAATGAAGGTGAGGAACAAGAGGAAGGAAAGAAGCGGCAGAGGGAGAGGGAGCCAGACAGGGGTGAGCATATGAGGTCTGGTTAGTAGAGTGGCTCAGTGGTAAACTGAGAGCTACAAGGTGCCGCCAACATTTTAGCTTTAAAAAGGTCAAAACTTCAGTTTGTTTATTTATTTGAGGGTGGGAAGATCCCTTCTATGATTTTCAAATCAAGAAAACCTCTCTAATCCCTCTCTGCATTGCCAAAATTCAGGGTTCTAAAACATCAGCACCTCCTTTTATCCCCCCATGTATGAGGAAACACATATAGAAATAAGCCTATTTCCGGTAAGCAATGCCCTCAAATAGTTGTAAAAGAATATAATGGCCAAAAGTATTGGAAAACAAGCCCTGATCACAGACAGAAAGTCACCAACATAACATAAGTGAGCCCAGAGGCTCTGGACTGTGGCCAAGTTCAGAAAAAAACACCTGCCCGTGACAAAGGCCAGGTCTCGGGTGTAGAAGCACACGTCATGGTCATAGCTAGCTGGTGGGAGTATAACTTGCTATAACATTCACTGCAGTTTGGCAGTATTTGTTGAAATAAAAATGCACTTTCTTTTCTTTTGGCCCAATAATTCTATTTCTAGAAATGTACCCTACAGACATGCTGATGCATGCAAAATGATGAATGAACAAGAGTTATTCAATGCATCACTACTTGTATTAGCAAAAGTTTGGAAATCATCTAAATAGCTACCAGTGGGGGTCTGGTAAATAAATTATGGTCCATCCATACAATGCAATGAATACTAAACAGCCTTTAAAAAGAATGAGGCAGCTCTACAAAATGGTGGCATAATCTCTAAAATAGATCAAGTTGAAAAAAAAAAGGCAGGTGCAGATCAATGCATATGTCATTATGACCATATGTATAAAGAAGAAGTAGAATATGTGTCTATAGGACTTGATGTGCACAGACTATCTCTGGAAGGAGATCTAAGGAATGGTTATGAGGGACTGACTCTGGAGAGAGGACCATGTCTGGAGGACAGAGATGTGACAGACACTCTGACATCTACCTTTTCGGGCATGTTTTGCATTTCGATTCATGTGCAAGTTATAAGCATTTTTTAAAAAGATAAATAGCAGTTCTATAGTAGCAGTTAGTACCCTGGTACCTAAATAGTAATGTTAGAGAAAAATGAGCCAAAGAGCTTAGCTTTGGCATCCAGTGCCCCGCCAAGAGGAAAACCAGATGCCTCCTTACAGTGGATCAGTTTACAGGTTATTCTGGTTATTATCCTGTCAAGACATTTTAGTAGCTTGCAATTTATACTTGGCCTTTACAATAGTTCATTTCCCACATTTCAGTTGTCCAAAATGCATCAGTTATTCTTCTGCAGGTGACTTATGTAATAAGGACATCAGTATATAAGATATTTAAACAGGATTTAGTTACTACCTGGTAGGTGGAGAGAATTTGAATTCTTTTCACTCTCCAAACTTTGTAAAGATAAAAAAAAAAGCGTTCAAAATCTATCAGGTGGAGGGGTTGGGATAAGATGGCCGACTAGAGACATCACTTGTCGGACCATCCCGGAGGGAAGATAGGAATTCTGACGACGGAGAGAGAAGAAGAGACGCAGAGCGGGTGTGGATCATAGAGAGAGGTGCTGGAGCCTGCCGGGGATCTCACGGAAGAAAATTGGGAAGCAGAGAAGGTAGAAGATAAAGGAAAAAAGATATCAGCGAGGATCAAACCCAGAGAAGCTCCGAGCCCAGTGAAAGGGTAAGGGGGGGTCTCTCTCACCCTTCCACAGGCATTCAGCAGCCGGTGTGCTACCCAGTTTCTTGGACACTTTTCCACCCCCATGAGCCCAGACATGGCAGCAAACATGGTATAGTGGGGAGAACTTGCGTGATCTCGGAGCTTGGACACTCTGTGCGGGGCTCCCCTCCAGGGAGAGTGTCACGAGAGGCCGGAGAGCGGGCTTTCTTCATTCAGATGCTTCCTTCCCCACCCCTCCCCCACCTGCTGCAACAGGGAAAGCCATTTGGGTGGAGAAATTGGTGAGCGGCTGCCCCACCCAGAGGGAGCATGCTACAGGCTGAGGCTTCTGTGGAAAGTGGGACACACATCTTTCCCTCTGGGGGCCTGCAGTGCATCCAGGCTGCCTAATACAGGAACTCCCAGCCTGAAGGCATTTCACGGACTCGCATGCCAGTGGGTCAGACAAGCAGGCAGGATACTGCGCCCTCCGGACTTGAGCGGGTTGCTGGAGACACAAGGGGGAGGTCTGTGAGTTTGACTTGGGTGGTGAGGAAGCCCATGGGGACAGATCTGACAGTAGAATGCTGTGGGGTCTGAGACGCGGAGAGCTAGGAGAGCGCCCATCCTCCGCCTGCCACCCCCCACCCATAGGAAAACTGCCCAGTTTGATTAGGGCGGATTCTATGCCAGGCATCCAGCTGGGAAAGCAGTTTGTGCTGAGAAGTAGGCGAGCGGATCCTTCTCTCCAGCAGGTGTGTATGCCAGTCTGAGGTATTCACAGAGAGTGGGGCCTCTGCTTCTTCCTCTGTGGATGTAGTGGACCTGGGGTGCCCAGTGTGGGAGTTCTCTGCCAACCGGCGTTTTGTGGAGATGCCCGCTAGTGGAACAGACATGCAGGCTGGGGGGAGGTGTGAGAACTAGACAGTCAGACTGTGAATCTCAGACAGCCCCTTCTCCACAAGCAGACTTTCTGGCTGGGTGGGGCCGCTTCAGCCCCTCCTGGGTGGCCTTCCCCAGAAGCTGGGAGCAGACCTTTGAACGTGGCCAAAACTGCTACCTTACCAGCTTTTATGGAGGCTGAGGGCAGCCCACCCAACCAAGCCCTGCCCAGCCTCACTCCCCCACCCACCTCCACTGAGGCAGAGAATAAGGACTTGCCTGGAAGTTCCAGGGCCCCACCCACCACCTAGGGCATTCGAGTGCTCCTGAGGGACTAGAGCCAGTCACAAAAACAACTGTGCAGCCTGTTCCTTCTGGGAAACACCACCTACTGACAGGGAGGTCAATTTGCACAGCCCTTTTCAACACTTACTGACTCAGTCATACAGGGTGAGGTTGTTTCCCACGCACAAGTGCCACCTACTGTCTCAAAGATTAAACTGGGTGTGCCACTACAATTCACACTGCTAAGATGACCACAGTGCTTAGATAGAGAGAGGATTTCAAGGGCCTTCATCCTCTCTCATCAAAGAGAGACAGGGAATCTGCCCACACACATAGCTCACCACTGCTAGAGCCTACAAACAACTAGCAACTGAGAGAAGCATCACACTATGGATATCCATAACTAAGGCATCTATCTGGAACCTAGATCAGCGTCAAAGCACCCACAAACCAAGCCATAGGTTCTTACCCAACATATGCTACAAACACTCCCATACGAGTGAGTGGGGAGAAAAAGACCCATCTAAACAAAAGAAAATCCAAAATTAAGAAGCAACAACTGCTCCAAATGAGAAGGAATCAGTGTAAGAGCTCTGGGAGTATGAAAAATCAGAACAAAAGGCCTCCCCCAAAAGGGAACACCAGCCCTTTAACAATGGATACTAACCAAAATGAAAATACTAAAATGACAGATAAAGAATTCCAAATATGGATTATAAGGAAACTCAATGAAATCCAAGAGAAAATGGAAAACTAACTCAAAGAAACAAGAAAAACAATTCAGGAAATGAATGAAAAATTCCTACAGAGATCAACATATTAAAGAAAAACCAGATAGAACTTTTGGAAATGAAAAATTCATTTAAGGAAATACAAAACACAGTGGAAAGTTTTAAGAACACTAGACAAGGCAGAAGAAAGAATCTCAGAGCTTGAAGACAACTCTTTTGAATTAAACAGTCAGTCAAAAATAATGAACAAAGAACTAAGAGGAACGAACACAGCCTACAAGAAATATGGGATTATGTAAAACGCCTAAATGTAAGAATCATAGGCATCCAAGATGGTGAAGAAGAAAACACACAAGGGCTGGAAAACCTACTTGAGGGAATAACTGAGGAAAATTTCCCTGGTCTTGCTAGAGATTTAGACATCTGGTACAAGAAGCTCAATGAACACCTGGGAGATTCATTGCAAAGAGGCAATCACCAAGATACATAGTCATCAGACTGGCCAAAGTCAACATGAAGGAGGAACTCCTGTGAGCCATAAGGCAAATATGTCAAGTAACTTAAAAAGGAAAACCCATCAGGCTAACTGCAGACTTCTCAACTGAGATGTTACAAGCCAGAAGGGATTGGGGCCCCATCTTCAGTCTTCTTAAACAGAACAACTGCCAGCCTAGAATTTTGTACCCTGCAAAACTAAGTTTCACAAATGAAGGAGAAATAAAGACTTTTCCAGACAAGCAAAAAATGAGGGAATGTGTCAAGACCAAACCTGGCCTGCAGGAAATATTAAGAACTGCATTATACATGGAGAAACACAATGGTCATCCTCCAGTGTAAAACCACCCCAAAGCTAAAGCTTCCTAAAACAAAGCAATATGGTACTAACCAACAGTATGAACAGAACAGCATCCCACATATCAATTCTATCAATCAACATAAATGGTTTGAATTCCCCACTCAAGAGACACAGGCTGGCTGAATGGATAAAAAAAGCCAAGTATCTGTTGTCTCCAGGAAACACATCTAACACACAAGGACTCTTACAGACTCAAGGTCAAGGGATGGAAAAATATATTCCATGCAAATAGAAACCAAAGGAAAGCAGGTGTAGCCATTCTCACATCACATAAAATTGACTTTAAGTCAACAATAGTAAAGAAAGACAAAGATGGTCATTATATAATGGTAAAGGGAGCAATTCAACAAGAAGACATAACAATCCTAAATATTTATGCACCTAACAGAGGAGTGCCCAGATTCATACAGGAAACCCTACTAGACCTAAGTAGAGAGATAAACAGCAACATAGTAATTGCTGGGGACTTCAACACCCCACTAACAGAACTGGACAGAAAATAAATAAAGCAGAAAATAAATAAAGAAACACTGGACTTAAATGGGACTATAGAACAATTTGGCCTAACAGACATTTACAGAAAATTTTACCCCAAAACTACTGAATATACATTCTATTCATCAATACATGGAATATTCTCCAAGATTGATCATATTTTAGGCCACAAACCATGGCTCAACAAACTAAAAAAAATTGAAATCATACCATGTATCTTCTTAGACCACAGTTCAATAAAGCTACAAATCAACTCCAAGAGAAACCCCCAATTTTACACAAAATCATGGAAACTAAACAACCTGATGCTGAATTGGATCAAAGATGAAATTAAGATAGAAATTAAAAGATTCCTCAAACTGAATGATAAAGAGGACACAAGCTATCAAAATCTATGGGATACAGCAAAAGCAGTCCTAAGGGGAAAATTCATAGCCTTAAATGCCTACAACAAAAGACAGAAAGATCACAAATTAACAATCTAATGACACATCTCAAGGAACTAGAAAAGGAAGAGCAAACCAAGCCCAAAGCCAGCAGAAGAAAAGAAATAACTAAGGTCAGAGCAAAAGTAAATGAAATCAAAAACAAGAAAATTATACAGAAGATCAACCAAACAAAAAGTTGGTTCCTTGAAAAGATAAACAAAATTGATAGACCTGTTTGCCAGATTAGCCAGGAATAGAAGAGAAAGGACTGAAATAAGCTCAATTGGAAACAAAAAAGGAGATGTTACAACTGATACCACAGAAGTAGAAAATATCATCTGTGAATACTGTGAAAATCTCTATGCACATAAACTCAAAAATGTAGAGGAAATGGATAAATTTCTGGAAACATACAACCTCCCAAGACTCAATCAGGAAGAAATAGAACTCCTGAACAGACCAATAATGAGCAATGAGATTGAAGCAGCAATAAAAAATCTTCCGACAAAAAAAAGCCCCAGACTAGATGGATTCACAGCCGAATTTTACCAGACCTACAAAGAACAGCTGGTACCCATTCTGCAGAAATTATTCCATAACATAGAGAAAGAGGGAATCCTCCCCAACACATTCTATGAAGCCAGTATCACCTTGATACCAAAGCCAGGAAAGGACAAAACAAAAAAAGAAAACTATAGACCAGTATCTGTTATGAATGTAGATGCAAAAATCCTCATTAAAATATTAGCAAACTGAATCCAACAGATTATCAAAAAAATAATCCACCAGGACAAAGTGGGCTTCATCCCAGGGATGCAGGGATGGTTCAACATACATAAATCAATAAATGTGATTCACCAAATAAACAGAAGCAAAAACAAAGATCATATGATCATATCTATAGATTCAGAAAAAGCATTCAACAAAACTCAGCACCCTTTCTTAATAAAAACTCTCAACAAACTAGGCATAGAAGGAACATATCTCAAAATTGTAAAAAACCATATATGACAAATGCACAGCTAGCATCATACTGAATTGAGAAAAGTTGAAAGCATTCCCACTAAGAAGTGTAACAAGACAAGGATGCCCACTGTCACCACTTCTATTCAGCATAGGCTGGAAGTCCTAGCTAGAGCAATCAGGCAAGAGAAAGAAATTAAGGGTACCCAAATCAGGAAAGAAGAGGTCAAACTATCACTTTTTGCAGATGATATGATCTTACACCTAGAAAATTCCAAAGATCCCACCAAGGGACTCCTGGAATTAATAAATAAATTCAGCAAAGTATCAGGTTACAAAATCAATGTACACAAATCAGTAGCATTCCTACACACCAATAATAGTCAAGCTGGGAGTCAAATCAAAGACTCAATAACATTCACAATTGCTACAAAGAAAATAAAATACCTAGGAATATACTTAACCAAGGAGATGAAAGATCTCTACAAAGAGAACTATGAAACACTGAGGAAAGAAATTGCAGATGGCACAAACAAGTGGAAAAACATAGCATGTTCATGGATCAGTAGAATCAACATTGTTAAAATGTCCGTACTACACAAAGTGATTTACAGATTCAACACAATTCCCATCCAAATACCAACGTTGTACTTCACAGATCTAGAAAAAGTAATTCTACACTTCGTGTGGAACCAGAAAAGAGCCCAAATAGCCAAAGCAATCTTAAACAAAAGGAACAAATTGGGAGGCATCACATTATCAGACTTCAAACTATCTTACAAGGCTATAGTAACTAAATCAGCATGGTGTTAGCACAAAAATAGAGACACAAACCAATGGAACAGAACAGAAAACCCGGATATAAAACCATCCACCCACAGCCAACTGATCTTTGACAAAGCAGACAACAATATACACTGGGGAAAAGAGTAACTATTCAACAAATGGTGTTGGGAAAATTGGATAGCCACATGCAGAAGAAAGAAATGTATCCAGATCTCTCACCACTTACAAAAATTAATTCAAGATGAATAAAGAACTTAAATGTAAGGCATGAAACCATAAGAATTCTAGAAGAAAATGTTGGAAAAACTCTTCTAGATATTGGCCTAGGCAAAGACTTAATGAAAAAGACCCCAGTGGCAATCACAGCAACGGCAAAAATAAATAAATGGGACTTGATTAAATTAAAAAGGTTCTGCACAGCCAAGGAAATAATTAACAAAACAGACAACCTACAGAATGGGAAAAAATATTCACAAGCTATACATCCAATAAGGACTAATAACCAGAATCTACAAAGAACTTAAGCAAATCAGTAAGAAAAAATCAAACAACCCCATTAAAAAGTGGGCAAAAGACATGAACAGAAGCTTTTCAAAAGAAGATAGGCAAATGGCCAATAAACATATGAAAAAAATGCTCAATGTCACTAATCATCAGGGAAATGCAAATTAAAACCACAATGAGATATTGTCAGGCGTAGTTAGGGAGATTTGTCCTGGTTCTTCGGCTCCTTGCTTAGAAGAATCGCAAGCAGGGCTGGTGCAACAGAGTGATGACAGACACGAAGCACTTCCACACAAGCAGCTTTTATTGCAAAGCGAAAGTAAGGTCCAGAGAGAGAAACGGGTCTGTCCCTGTGAGTAGAGATGACCCTGAGTTTAAAGACAGTGCATAGAAAGTATAGTACACTCTCAAGGTCAGTTGAGAGCAGACTGTTCCAATAAGGAACAGCATCATCCCAGGGTTAGGGTCTGTCATTACACTAATCCCTAATAATATGTTAAGCTGGGGGTGGAATATTCATGTCTTTTTGGGGAAGTGGGTTGAGATTTCCAGAATCACATACCATCCCATTTTCCATCCTTGTACGGCTGGCTGCGGAGCTGTCATAGCACTAAGAGGTGTGATTTTTACTATGTTAATGAGGGAAAGGTTACCTGCGGACAGGTTTTCCATTTCTCTGCGCATGCCCCAAAGGAGGGAAAGTCCCTAAACCACCATTTCCCTGCTATTGTGGTTTCTACTCTTTATCCTCATTGGTCTGTGCCACCCACATACCCTCACCCCTACCTAACATTATCACCTTACCCCAGTTAGAATGGCCTTTATTAAAAAGTCCAAAAACAATAGATGCTGGCGTGGATGCAGAGAGAAAGGAACACTTTTACACTATTGGTGGGACTGTAAATTAGTACAACCCCTATGGAAAACAGTATGGAGATTCCTCAAAGAACTAAAAGTTGACCTACCGTTTGATCCAGCAATTCCACTACTGGGTATTTACCCAAAGGAAAAGAAGTGATTTTATCAAAAAGACACCTGCACTTTAATGTTTATCACAGCACAATTCATAATTGCAAAGATGTGGAATCAACCCAAATGCCCATCAATTCAAGAGTGGATTAACCAAATGTAGTATATATACACCATGGAATACTGCTCAGCCATAAAGAAGGATGACTTAATGCCTTTTGCAACAATCTGGATGGAACTGGAGACCATTATCCTAAGTGAAGTATCTAAAGAACAGAAAAACAAACACCACATGTACTCACTACTAAATTGGAACTAACCAATGAGCACACATGTGCATAGAGGGAAGTAAAACTCAGCAGAAATCTATGAGGGGGGAGGCGGGAGAAGGGGATGGGTGAAAATATCTAACGGGTACAATGAACAATATATGGGTGATGGGCACTCTTATAACCATGACTCAAGAATTATAAAAGTGGTTCGTGTAACCAAAATTATTTGTACCCCGTAATACTTTGAAATAAAAAAAATATACCAGGCAAGGTGATTTTGAGGGAAAAAGAGTCACATAAAGCATGTTGTGGTTTCTGTAAAATACTTATTAATATTATTTAAACTATGTTGTGGTTTCTGTAAAATACTTATTAATATTATTTAAAGTATCTAGCATATGTCTATATGGTTGTATTTCCCTTTTGAACATTAATCTATGATTTTCAATGCAGAGCATCATTTTTCTCCTGCTGATTCTGAAAATCAAGATGCCCTCCATGCTCCATCATCTTCTAAATAATTAAGTCTCAAAAGCTAGGCAATTCAAGGGCTAACTACTTCAAACCAATGTATAAATTAAAAGTTCACAGGTTCATCTTAGAAGTAACAACCAGGAAAGAACATTCACACTTGTTAAAAGACTTACTTCTTGTCTACACTATCTAATGTGCAATTTGTTCATCCTGAAAAATTATGGTGAAGTTAAACATAAACAGTATTTTCTAAGATAATTACAAACAAGTCTTCTTCCCTGCAATTTACATCTTAGAATCCAGCTCTATACTATTTTATTTCCTTCCAGCTGAAAGAAAGGAGTTGCTAGCTTAAGATCGCCTTGCATGTAGATATCTGATTTTAATTAAAAAACTGAGGGCAGTTACAAATTCATTTATGCCATGGAATTACAATTCCCACTGGAGAGTTATCTAAAATGACTGAAATCAAACACATTCTTCTGGGATATAATCAACTCTTGCCCGTGTAAATGTAATGCAGATTCTCCTCCAGCTGAAACTGTCCTAGTCCTCTGCCCTCTCCTCTGAACCAGCAATAAAAAGAGTTCTTTATAATCCTATTTGTAGTCTACATCTGTACTTACTAATGAAAACATAATTAAGCCACATTTTTTTTTCAAATCTATCTAAATATAGCCGGCTATTCATTCAGAATAATGTTTGAAAAATGATTTTCATTCATAGAAAAGCAAATAAGTTTCTTAAGAAGTAAAGGTTACACGCATCTTACATAGAGAATTGAGAGTCACTCATCTACCAGTAAGTTCAAGCACAAGGCCCGCATGCAGAGAATCTCGGTGAGTTTTGCATGAATCCAGGAGAGCTTTCAAAGTTGGCAGCAGGTACCATCATTAGGTCTGCCTTAAAGATTCCACACCTTGAGCCTTGCTCATCTGGCTCAGTATCAATTGTAGCAGAATAGATGAGTAAATAACTATTTATACACTTAGTGAAAACAGATGCAGCCCCTGAATACAAATACGGAGATCCTGGGCAACATAAGAAATGCTTATAATGAACTGTTCAAGAGGAAAAGACAGAATAAAAAATTGTATTTACAATAATTGTAACTCCAGAATAAGCAAATATAATTATTATTTATTGAGTGCATACTTTGTGCTCAGCACTTGACATAATCCTCTTAATAAACGTGCAAAGAGGCTATTACTATCCCCGTTTTGCAGATAAGGAGACTAAGGATCTTGCAGTTTGGGTAAGTTGTCAGCTATAAAGGAGCTGAGGTGAGATTTAGTCCAAAATCTACCTGATCTCAAAGGATCCACAAGAAATGTTAAAAAAAATGAAAGCACTTGAAGGAGAAGCTGGGTGGTAAGTGTATTATGGCAGTGGGTAGAGTGGAAAGCATTCTTTATAATCAGAGATAGGCTGAAACCCTACCTTTGCTATTTTCTGGATGTATGGCTTTGATTGTTACTGAACCTTGCTCAGTCTCTACTACCTCACCTGCAAAAACCAAGACTATTCAGGACAATGCTTGAGCAAGTGGTGAGCCCAGTGCCTCCCCTGCAGCAGGCTCCTTACTCCATACATACAGCATCAGCACTGCTCCTGTACTCACTCCACCAAGCATCAGGTGCAGGCTACAGAATTTCAGAGTTGGGCTGAATGCGGTGGCTCAGGCCTGTAATCCTAACACTCTTTGGAGGCTGAGGCGGGAGGATCTCTTGAGCTCAGGAGTTCGAGACCAGCCTGGGCAAGAGTGAGACCCCATCTCTACTAAAAATAGAAAAATTAGACTGGCATGGTGGTGCGTGCCTGTAGTCGCAGCTACTCAGGAGGCAAGAGGATCACTTGAGCCCAGGAGTTTGAGGTTGCAGTGAGCTATGATGACAGAATGGCACTCTACCCAAGGGCGGCAGAGCAAGACTCTGTCTCAAAAAAAAAAAAAAAAAAAGAATTTCAGAGTTGCAAGTGATCTCTGCATTCATGTGGTTAAACCTCTTCATTTTCAAGATTAGGAATCTGAGGCCCGGAGACTAAGTTAGTGGCTAGTTAGTGGCAGTGCTAGGACTAGAGCTTAGGTCTCCTCAATTCTTTCCACCTCATCAACAGGACTAGTTAGAAGAGGAGAACAGAGGAAGAGCAAAGAGAGATATATTAATACAATCTCCTAATATAACCTCAGCAAACAACCTCAAGTCACATCTGCAAGGTATATATCTTTCATATGCCCTGAACAGGTTAAATTCCCCATCTAATGCTTACTCCAAACACTTTAATTATAAGAGATTAGTTGGTTTCTCAAAGTAGACGTTGTACCTTAGGTTAACGACAGAGAAAGGCAAACTTTGAGGGCAATAACAATAAACTTAACATGTATAGTTTTGCCCTGATGGTGTCTAAGTTTTTCTAAATCCTACCTCTGGCATACACACGAAACTGTTTTCCATGTTTATTCCATTTCAAAAGAAAAAAGAGGGAGGGGAAGGGTATCCTAGGGTCAAACACCAGATCCTTCTCTTAGAGCTACAAAATATACTGTATTGTATGAAACGCTACAAACTTCAGAATAAACCTGTTTAATTCTTTTTAACCTAGCATTTTCTGATCTTTACCTGGCAATAAAATTTCCCTCACTGGCCCAATGAGTGTGAAACAAATGTATCACAGAATATACCCAGGACTGAGGTTCTCAAAATGTGGTCCTCAGACCAGCAGCAGCAGCAGCATCTGGGACCTGGTTAGAAATGTGAATTCTCAGGCCCAAACTCAGACCTGCTGAATTAGAAACTCCTGGGGTGCTTTACCAGGTTCTCCAGGGTTCTGATGAAAGCTTAAGGTTGATAACCACTAATGTAGGCAAACCATGAAGGTGGTTTTATTATGAATATTGGTTGTTTTGGAGGTTCACTTAGGGGGCAGTACTTTTAAACGGCTCCTCAGGACTGAGGGAAGCAAGGGAGCAGGAGGAGATGGATGAACATGTACCAGGCTTCAGGGAAGATCATCTACCCCAATCCCACCCTGCTTGTCTGTTTTATATATATAAGGCTACAAATTAAGGCTTTATTTGAAAGAAAAATTTCACAGCTTAAACAGAAGTCTGAAACTCACTGTTTAAAGATTTTTAAGGAGTTCAGGACCTGGATCAATTTTAGTGTCTGCTAATGAGTAACACAAGCCAATTTATCAGTCAGAGGATCCTTTGTGGCTTTCAGCTGGAATAGAAGCACTGGGAGGCCCCGGAGCAACACAGAGATTGAGATTCCCATTGCAGCACACTGTATTTATCTTTCTCCTCTGCACTCGAGATTTAAAATGCTTATTTGCACTTGTCTGGAATGTGGCTAACTAGAAAAGGCGTTTCTGGACCTGTGCTCTGATCTCCATTTCCAAACCTTCTTAAGATAATCTGAAGTCTTACCACAAAAGCCCCATTTTCAGGAACAATGCAACATCCAGATTCTATTACTATTAATAACACTGTTAAATACTTGAATGTTACATCTAACTCATTACGACAATTCTTACCAATTCATATTTGGTAATTTTAAAGAAAAGAATCATTTCTTATTTACTTTCTACACTCTCATTTCTACTCCACTCGAATACTCGTGACAATTTTTACATCAGATTGTGAGGATAAGGATATTGAATTAGCCTCTGTCCCTTCCCCAGCACTTAGACTAGAGTCTCACACATGGAAGATACTTAATATATGTCATTCGCATAAATAAATAAATGACTTTTAACATATTTAATAGTTCTATTTGGTGCTACGGATTCCATGTGAAATTTTCTTTCCATTCTATCGTTTATATTTTGTGGGCAAGAATAAAGCATATACTCACTATAAAATTTCGTTTTAAAACAGAAAATACAGAAAGCAAAGAAAAATTATCTATCATCATATTTTCCATTAAACACTTACATATTCTTAAAGACATTGTTCCAGGGAAATATCTATGTATTGACAAATATAGATATATAGATCTACATTTATGTGTGTGTATCTATGTATTTCTCAAATGATATATCTATGTATCTGTCTCTGCATATCTTCCCCCTAATGGGATCACGCTGATCATGCTGAACATACTGTTTTATATTCCATGTAGCAAAAAAATCATAAAAATCTTTCCATGATTAAGAATATGAATCTGCATATTTTAAAAATATCTGCAAGGTATCCATTGTATAAATATAGCATAATATAATTTTTAAATCTATTTCATTGGTTATTTTCAACATTATTTTCTGATAAGAATGCTGTGATAAACACTGTTGAGTACTTGTCTAATTACTTCCTTAGGTTAAATTTCTAGAGTTGGAATTGATGGATCAAAAAAGTATCCTTAGGACTTTCACATATATTAGGCAAGTCTACAGAAAGGCTGAGTCAATTTTACTTTTACCAATTATGTATGCATCTTCCTTTTTCTCACACCTGTATTAACACTGGGTATTCTCTTATTTTAAAATATTTTCCAAAACCAAAATAATATCTTGGTTTTTTTATCCATTAAGTTGACAAAGATGAAAAATATGATAAACTTTTTTGTCGAGAGTGTGAGGTAACAGCCATTCTCACACATTGTTAGCTTAAGTGTAAACTGCCATAATCTCTATGGAGAAAATTGGCAATATCTATAAAATTAAAAATACACATATCTCTGACCTAGAAATTCCACTTTTAGGGAATTACCCTTTTGATATACTCTCATATATGCCAAATGACCTAAGTACAGGATTTTATTGCACTATTGTTTTGTAAAGGCAAATGATGGAAAATAATTTAAATATTTGTCAATAGAGGAGATAGTAAAATGAATTGTGCTACATCTGCATAATGAAGTATTATACAACCATTATATATTAAAAAGAATAAAGCCCAACTTCTCTGTATGCTTGAAATTTTTCATTCAAAAAATGTTAGGAAGCCAAGCACAGTGGCACACACCTGTAGTCCCAGCTACTTGGGAGTTTGAGGCAGGAGGATCGCTTGAGCCCAGGAGTTCAAGGCTATAGTGTACTAAGATTGCTCCTGTGAATAGCCACCGCACTCTAGCCTGGGCAACATAGCGAAACCCTGTCTCTTGAAAAGAAAAAGAGAATAAAGAACAAGGCAGCTATATATGTATTGATATGAAAAAGTTTCCAAGAATAACTGTTATATGAAAAAAGCAAGGTATAGAAGAGTATATATAGTATTATGTATGTATGTATATTCAAGTATTTTGTATATATACATTAATGAGTATATATATATATATACACACACACACACACACACACCCATGTTCATGGAAAACCGTTAAAGGGGTCCAAAAGAAACTGGTAATGGTAGCTGCCTTTGGAGAGGGAGATGTAGTGGCTGGAGAATAAAATAGCATAGGAGGAGAGAAATATACTTTTCATTTTAAATAATTTTGTATTCTGGAATTTTGTATCATGTGCATATATTCCCTCTTCAATAATAAATAGATAGATAAAATTTATATCTCATTTTAGTTTACATTTTTATTTGACAACTACAGGTTGAGCACATCCTTATTTACCTACTGGCCATTGCTATTTCTTATCTTGTGAATTGCCTTTTCATGCTCTTGCCTAGTATATGTCTTTCTAAAACTCCTACAGTCGTTTTAAAATCTACAGGCATTTTAGAAAAATCTTCATATTTCATAAAGCAGAGCTGCTTGTTACTATGCTACCAGTGGCCACACTTTCATGTGGGGAAATGCAGTCAGGGCGTTTACTGTTGTTGCCTAAGAGGTAGGTGATTTCCCTGGGCACCAGTGCAGCAAGGGAGGTTCACTGAGGCACAAAACAGTTTCCATGTTTGAAAAGCCACAATCATGACAAAGTTTGGAGAGAAAAAACTTTCACCTTGGGGCTCTAAAAGCCAGTGATCATTAATGCATATTTTTGTAGGTTTATGATGCATATGTGTAAGGGACAACATTAAAATGTCATACTAAAGTGAAAATAAGAAATAGTTTTTCTAGTGTCACTTATAAGGGATATTAGACTTAAATATGACAGAATTTAGAAGGTGATTGCATGCTGCTTTTGTAGTCATTTTCCCCTTCATGTATTTTTTTCAGGTATAGAATTTGAAGCTACATGTTGGCTTTGTCTAAGGCAGCCTTCTTTTTTCCCTCCTATTTGATATAGGCTTCAGGTGTGATCTCGGTTTTCAAATATAGCAGGACAAACTAGAATCTAAAGAGCCACATTTAAACAGACATATGTTAATCCTTCCAAGCAGTGAGAGGCCCCAGCTTAGCGGTACCTTCCTGCTGTTCTGCCAACCTCCAGCCACGTGAAATTTCTTCACCAATTTAAGCTTTGGTCTAGGCAAGTGAGAAGGGGATTAAAAATATCCATCTCAGAAGCGTATTGTGAGGATTACATAAGTCATGTTTGTAAAGCTTTTAGTATGGTGCCTGGAACCTGGAAAGCACCAAACAAGTGGCAATATCATCACCTTCCTCATGACCAAAAAGATGAGCACAAGAATGCAGCCATTTAGTGAAGTGAAGGCAGAATAGACACAGAAACCACACCGGAATCTACATGCCACAATTGCGGGTATGTGGGGAGCTTTAAGTATTTCCTGACAAGTCATAGAATACAAAACCAAACAAAAAGCAACAAGTTTGCATGCTGCATCAGGCAACACCTCATCACAGAGCTTGGATGTATTGCTTCTTCTTCACTCTCTCTCAGGACATCACAAGTGACACAACCAACCACAGAGGGATAAATATTTACAGGAGAACAGAACAATTAAGGGTATGTGGCTAAGAGAAATGAATTCATTGGAAAACAGTTTGGCAGTTCTTCAAAAAGTTAAACAGAATTACTGTATGACCTAGCAATTACGCTCCCTGGCATACGTATATCGAAGAGAATTGAAAACGTGTCTGCTAATAGGTATGGGGTTTCTTCTGGGGGTGAGGAATGTTCTGAAATTAGACAGCGGTGATGGCTGCATAACACGGTGAATATGCTAAAAACCACTGAATTGTACACTTTAAAATGGTGAATTATGTTATGCAAATTGTATCTCAATTGAAAAGAAAAGAAATTAATTCACTCATTATGTCAAAGATTACACATATTTAAGAATAGGCAAAGTAATTTAGAAGAATGATTTTATGTTATCCATGTCAATAAAAAAAGAAAAAGAAAGCAGATGCAACAACAGCACCAAAAACAACTTAGATACAAAACAATAACAGGTAAAATAAAAGGAAAAAAGAAATCTGATAGCACCACTTGTAAAAATTTCTGTTGTATGAAGATTATACCAAACAACTCAGGAAAAAATTTTTTGCCTTATCCCTTGAGCCATTTTATGAAGTTTTCCAGTTTACTTTAAGGGATAACACTTCAAGCAGGGATCATCTGCGTGAAGTAAATTTTAATATATAAACCTGACAGCAATTCTTCTCTCAAAGACATTACACTAAAAATTCCCAAAACTGGAGTTTCGAACCCAGACTAAGAAGCAGGATGACAATAGGCCCAGAGGTGTGTCTTCTACTGCTCACCAATGTGCCTATGAATGGGGAATTATTCTATTTTTAAAATATAAGCTACATACTAGCCTATTTTTCCAGTGGTCTCTTAAATCAGGCATATCATTAGTCCTATTAACCCAGTTGTTTTTATGACCATGGTAGTAGCCAGGGAGGACAGCAACACAACTGTTTTCTATTTTTATGTCCTACATTGATTTTTTCCCCCCGTAACTGCCTTTTTGTTCTTCAGAATCAACTGATTCTAGGCACTAAAGTTAAATCTAATATTTAAATCTTCTAAAATACTTACTGACCTTACATTAAGTCAGTAATTTGAACTTCATAAAGATTTACAACTAGTAGAAATTCTGCAAAAGAATTTTAAATATGATTTTCCCCCCTGGATTTTCCTGGAATAATTATTTCAACAAACTTCCCTAGACTTATTGCTCAGAGAAAATACAACTCTTTACTCTAATTTCATAACACTATTAACAGGTCAGAGAAACAACATATTATATGGGTCAATCATCTCTTATTCACACATAGTAAGAGTTTCCTAGGCAGTATGATTCTAACTAGGTATCAGTAATTTTTTATCCCCATCTGTTGACTATAGAAGCTTCAGCTTTTCCAAGCTCACATGTACAAGATACTTTAGTGCCTCTGGGTCTGACTGTCTACAATAGCAGGAAGGACCCAGATTCTTTTTATGTGACTCTGTTCTACCAGTCTTTACTTCATTTTCCTCATCATTTCTGCTTAATAAATATCCAAGTAGCTAATGTGTTCCCTTGGATCTAGCTACTGACTTTTTCCCCATTGCCTTTGTCAATTAATTTCTATTGTGACTCAATTCCACACTCCATGAGGCTCTGGAGTCCTTGAGATAGTCAATTTCTCAGGCTACAGGGGTGGTTTGCTGTTTACTTCACCACTTCCCAAAGTCTCCTGGGTACTTCCCACTGCCAATGCTAATGACAATATAAATAAGAATGAGATTGTAAAGTTGTTTCATATAAATGTTTTTGCCACTTTCTCAGCTTTTACTCAGGTGTTTGAAGACCAGAGAAGATAAAATATAAATTAGCGAATCCCTAATGGCAGCAATAAAATTATATTTAATTTCAGTCAGTGATGTGCTGGTGAATGTTTAACAATGGGCTCTCTGGGGAGAAAAAGTCTTGATTTAGAGCATTTGCTTATTTCCATGGTATAAATACTCCTCCCATGGTTGATTTTAAGCTATTATTATCACGTCACTGAATATGACATTTAGTGAAGACATTGGGAAGAGATATGTAGTAGCACACCATGATATAGTGTTTCCACCATACAGATATGAGAAACATAAAGAGCACAGGTATTAGAGAAATATAGTAAAATAATTAGTAATGATGAGTTAGAATATTTATTATATTTGTTGTCGATATAATTTATTTAATTATAAGCTTCTATGATTTAATTTTAAATTAAATTATTTTTCATTTTAATAAAATTGACAAATAATATGATTTAATTTTTAGCAATGATTATGTTTAACAATAGCTCATAAAATTCCTGAAAATTTAGCAACTGACTTTTGTAAGCCAGTATGAGCAAGCTTCAGCAGATCATTGATTATAGGATATATGAAAGACCTATACATAGCCATCAGTATGTTGTGGCATGATCAGGCATGGCCCAGCTGTTTCAGTGGGCCCAGGTGACTCGAGGAGCCTTGGGGTCTGGACCTGGATGAGCCCAGTGGGGGTGCAAAGGACGGAAGAGGCAGAGTGAGCTGGAGGAGCCAGAAGTCTGATGTCATTATAGACAAGTAGGTAGCAGTGGGTCCTACACAAAATGACTGGGAAGACAGAGACTTATAAATAAATGTGGTGGATTTAATATACTTTATCACCTTCCTTGTTCCTTTTCAATCCCTCCTGAAGCCACCCTAAAAAGATAAAGGAATAAAAAAGGCATAAAACTATAGCTGTTTCCCATTATTCATGGATTCTGTGTTTGCAAACTTGGCTACTCACTAAAACTTATTTGTAACCCCCAAAATCAATACTCATGGTGCTTTCACAATCATTTATGGATATGCTTAAAGTGGCAAGAAATTGGAGTTATCCAACGCACATGTTCCCAGCTGAGGTTGAAGGAGGCAACACTCTGTCTTCTTGTTTTAGCTCTCATACTGTAAACCATGTCCTTTTCCCAGTCTATTTAGTGCCATGTTTTTCATACTTTTGTAACTTTTCTTGGTGATTTCATTGTTTAAAGTGGCCCCCAAGCATAGTGCTGAAGTGCTATCTAGTTTCCTAACTGCCTTATGGAGAAAGTACATGCTTAGATAAGGTTCATTCAGGCATGAGTTATAGTGCTGTTGGCCATGAGCTCAATGTTAATGAATCAACAATATATATTAAATAGGGTGTCTTAAACAGAAATATACATAACACAAGGTTATGTATTGATCCAAAACTCACAGGAATTTAACCCTGTATCTCCCCTAGAAGCAATGATTCAAAATTTACTAATTCAGTATTTGCTGTGACTTTAAAGAACATAATTACTGTGAATAATGAGAATCAACTGTATAACGACAAGGAAAACAGCAGTGATGATTAGAACAACTAAATTTGAGAAGTTGCAAAGCAGATGGATGAGTGGACTCAGCTTACCACTCAGCCAGAGTGAAGCAGGACCTTGGACAGGCTCAGAAACTGGAGAGCCAGTGCATCCAAATGAAGCTTAAAACAGGAGGATTAGTTGCAGGTGTGTGTAAGCCATTAGGTCCCTATTTCCCAAACCCAACTCAGCACAGTCATGTCTTTCCAACCCAGACAGAAAACCAGAAGTTTATTTTCTACAGTGGTTGGTCCCAAATTGATTCTGGACTCAAGGCAACCACTCACAGGATAAGGTTAGCATCCTGAAATTGGGGAATTCAGTGAAGTCCACATGATGAATAGTAAGACCATTGGCCCCTTTTTCCCCACTCAGCTCTGACCACCCTGGCTACTAGCTTTATACCACCCAGACAGGAGATTAAAGGATGTCCATATGGGGATACTGCCTGGGCCAAAAGAAAATGCCTGTATATATTGGGCAGCGGAGGGAGGGATATCCTTATGAAACACCACCCTCAGATCATCCCAAGGTGAATCCCACTAGTTAAAAAGTCCTCCCCTACACATAGAGCTTCTAATCCGCTTTGTTGTGCCTCACTCTTAAATATGAGGAGACAACCAAGGACTACTAGTTATTTGAAGAGGGTATCTAACACAAAAGAGACAAAAACAAACAAAAAAGAAAAAGGAACTCAGAAGAAACAGAGAAATAATTCTGGAACATTAGACAACTTCCAAAAACCTATCATGGAGATCAGTGTGAAGTTAAACAATGATATAATTTTCACAGAACAATAAGCTTTAAAAAAGAACATTTAGAGAATAGCAATAACATAAAAAGCTTTTAAAAATTTAAAGTATGGAAACAGAAATTAAAATTTTCATATAAGAATTGAAAAGTAAAGTTGAAAAAATCTCCCAGAAGATAGAAGAGCAACACTAGGAGTGAAAAACAAAGAACTGGAAAATATGAAAGAAAAAGCAAAAGAATGAAATCAATTTAGAATATTTGACATCCAAATTACAAGAGTTTCAGAAAAAATGACAAAAAAGATGGAGGGGAGGAAACTATTATAGCTATAATTTAAGAAATTTCCTAGAACTGAAGGATATCAGTTTCCATAAGAGAGGATACACAAAGGACCCAGCATAATGGATAAAAAATAAAAAAAGACCTGAACCCATACTAAGGCACATCAACATGAAATTTAAGAACATTGAGCAAAGAGAGGATTCTAAAAGCTTTCAGAAGAGAAAAAGAGAAACAACAATAGGTCTCATGCAAAGGATTGGGAATAATAATGGCATCTACTTAATAGCAATACTGAGCTCTAGAAGATACTGGAACAATCACTTCAAAATTCCAAGAGAAAATAATTTCCAACCTCAAATTCTATGCCCAAACTATCAATCAAATAGGGTAGAATTAAGACATTCCTCAAAACATTTAGTTGTCACACACACTTTCTCAGAAAGCTGCTAGGGGAGGGCTCCACCAAAAGGAGGGTGTTCACGAGAAAGATAGAAACATCGTATACTGCACTGGGCTGCATATAACCAATGACCAAGTACAAGCGTCAGAAACAAGAAAGGATTCTATTTTTCTCTTATTTAACAAGAAGTCTGAATATTGATCTAACCAAAAATTATGATTAGGAGAATGAGTAAAGAAGAAGTGGGTGCATATTTGGGGGGAGGCATTAAATCCACATATTCCTTGGCATAAAATCAGTACATAATATCTACAATTGAAGAAAATTTGAAGAAATAGTAATATAAGCAAGTTATTATAAATTATAGAGGCAAACATGAGAAGAAACAGCTAAAGGTGTTACACAGAAAAGAATTAGAAGTAGGGAGGGTGGACAGAAAAGTGCTGTTTTTCATTATGAATTGTTTCTATCTGATTTTCAAAACCATGTATAACTGATCAAATATGTGTGTGTGTGTGTGTGTGTGTGTATGGGGTGGGGGGACTGGGGGAAGATAGGTAGATGGAGGCCAGGGATCTGGCGTCACGGGAGCTGGGCATCAACCAGGAAGCAGCAGTGGGCAGGACCCCAGCCACCAGGCAGAAGCTCAAAGAGGATTTTCCTCCCCGGGGGGTGTAAAAAAGAACTAGGCAGGCTAGGCCCTCAACAGACTGAGGGCTGGTAGATTTCTAAGGCAGGGATTCAGGCCCAGAAAACAAGGCAAGGTGGGGACTTGGGTATCAGAACTGAGATGTCAGGTTGGAGCCTGTCTGGCAGGCAACACAAGCAGATGCTGAGGCCCAGGGTTGGGTCTCACTCTTCACCTCCCTCTTGCCCCAGCTAAGAATCAGGCTCATGCTGAGCCTGGCAGATCAAGGCCATGAAGGAAGCAAAACTAGAAACCTGGGAGGCTTGACAAACACTACGTCAGCACTGGCTACTAGACCGGAGAGCTGCAGGTCATTCTCTTTCTTCAAAATGTCTGTTAGTCTCCGACTGGATGCCATACACAGCCCATCAAAATCTATCCACAAGAATAGTTAAATTGTGCTGTATCCACACAATGTAATAATATGCAGCCAATGAAACAAACATTGAGGCTTCCTGGAAAAGCTTTTCTTTTTTGATATAGGTGCCATCACCTCCTACTTCCTCTTTCTATGTTTGTTACTCTGGAAACACGCATGGTACCTGGAAATGCAGCAATACCTGCGTGGGTAGAGCCATCTTGTGACCTTGAGGCACTAAGCATGAGGACAAGCCCTACATTCAAAGGACGGCAGAGCACAAAGAGTGAAAAAAGGAGAAGAAAAAGGTCCATTGAAGACATCAGTGAGCCACCTATCCCAGAATTCTTGATGCCTCAAATGTAATAACTAAATAGATTCCTAACTGATCGGCCTTCTCAATGTGATAGGAATGGATCTGATTGGAAACTACAACTTCTAATCTTTTTACTATTTCAGAAACTCAAGACTCACTTGTCTATAATCTAATGGGAATGCAAAATGAGTTTAAAACTCTCCCCTAGGTCTCCAGATTGGAGTAATTGCCTCTCTATATAAACAAAATCCACAAAACTCATCCTTAAATAAAATTGCCTTTGAGGACTCTGGAGAACTCAAAATGTCTATACTTCATCACATATTGCCTTATCACATCCTAACTGGCATTTTTTTTCTATTCCTATTGTGCAGATGGGAAAACTGAGAGACACACCTTCCCCAGGTCCAATCAATTTGTTAGAATAATGAATTACAAAACACATTTATCATCCTGAAAAGTTTGCTAAAAACAATTTTGACTATATAACATAAAGAACATTCACACCAGCTTAAAACTCCTTAGCCAATTTAAATGAATTGCTTACTTTGAAAAAGCTATAATAAGAAGTTTATGTCATTTCACTAATATGCAATTAAAGCAATTAAAAACATTTCCCAAATGCTTATGTGAACTGCTGCTGATACAAGCTGCTGTTGTTTGGGAGTTGATTAGAAAGTTCCCACTGCTTTCTCTACATGGAAGAAACATACTGTTGACATCTTGTAAGAAAATCAAGTTATTCAACTTAATGGATCAGTATGGGAAACAAAACACTGTTTGCCAAGCAGAATATTTCGCTGTGTTTGTGTTTCCTCTGATCTAAATTTGCTAGCTTTGAGTACTACTTTTAAACTAGCGTACACAAATGGCATTTGATATGGCATACTTTATTCATTAAAACAAACTGAAAATCATTATAAAGTCACTTTGAAAGGCAGTTTGGGCTTTCTTATTTAATTAATCCATTACACTTAACCATCTAATATTTTACTCTCTGAAATTCTTGCAACCATTATTAACACTATACAAATATGTTTTGCATTATTAAATTTAAGAATTTAGTACCCAATAAAATTCTCAGCAGGAATATTGTTATTAAATGAGTTCATTAAACCTAACCACACTAATTAACAGTCAAGTGTTGAGGAACACTTATACAGCAGTGGACTATTATTCCATCTTCATAACCCCTTTGCTAATTCTAGCAAATACAGAGGTGTGTGTGTTATAGAAACCACACATACCTCTGTGGAAATCAGCTCCTCCAAAATAAATGTCCAGGCTTGTCTGAAACTTGCTCCTCATCACATCATCTATCAGTAATTTTCAGTTAAGTGCACAATGGGTTCTAGCTCCTCCCTCCCTTTTGCCTGTAACGACATGACTGGAAATATAGGACATTTTAGTTTTACAATTAATAACTAGTCTCAGCTGGCCACAACCCAGCATTTTCAGAGGGCTCCTGCATACAAAATCTTCAGCCTCCAGGACAAGGATGATCTCTTAACCACAAGGAAAAAAAGAACAAAGAAAAAGAAAGAATCCCAAGTAGAGGAGTGCCCACAGATTTTAATGTATAACTATTATCTCCATGGCCCTTGCCCTTAGCTCCTGCAGTGGATGGTGTTGCAGCACCAGACTCCTCTTTATGGACTGAAGCATGTGTCCTCTCAACTGTCAGGTGTGTAGGCTGCTGAAGGCTCATGGCTGAGTCCCTTTCTGGGAACTGCTCTCTGTGTAAGGGAGCCACCTTGCCCAAAGTTATGCCCCTTCCCCAGGACCACCCCTATGCAATGACTGGTTAAAATGAGGGTACAAAGCCTGGCCCTCTTGCCTCAAGTCTTCTATGCTGAAGGACCATCTTACTTCCAGATCTTCCCATAAGATCGGCTGAGACATCTCTGGTAAACGTGTCACATGTGAGCCTCTCCCAGTGCCTAATCCTGCTTCCTTTACTCCCTCACAGGTGTTGATCCCAAGAGTACGCCTCAGGACCCTGACTTAAGACATCACCATCTGAAGAACCCAAAATCAAGGAAAAATTTAAGGGGAATACCATCCATATAGTTTGGCTTTCTGTAAAGAAGTAAGTTAATTCCAACCAAACACAGCTGAACTTTTTAGTTTAAGGGTTCAATTCTTCACAGTCCAAAAAATATTAAGTAAAATTTAGGCACCCCAATAGAAGAACTGCCTTTGAAGCCCCTAGGTTCACTTATCTTAAAATAACAAGATGGTATCAGGCTGGATTGCTTCCAGTTTAGCTAATAACCTAGACCTATTAAGGTAATTATGCTGAGTCAGAATTTATTATATCTCTAATCACACTATATCCAAGTATCCCACTATCCATCACCTCTCCTTCACTGAAGCAATGAGAAAAAAAAAAAACCTTTATGGTACTTTTTTTTGAGGGGGGTACTGTGGACTGAATTGCATCCCCATCCCGAATTCATATGTTGAAGCCCTAACCCCCAATGTGACTGTATCTGAAGATAGAGTATTTAGAAGATAATTAAGGTTAAATGAGGTTATAAGGGTGGGGCTCTCATCTGACAGGACTATAGCCTTATAAGAAGAGGAAGAGAGAGAGAAAGATGTTTTTCTCTCTGCCATGTGAGGACACAGGGAGAGGGTGGCTGTCTGCAAGGCAGGAAGAGAGCCCTCACCAGAAACCGAACCAACCAGTGCATTAATCTTGGACTTTCCAGCCTCTATAACTGTGAAAAAATTAATTTCTATTGTTTAAACCACCCAGTCTATGGTACTTTGCTATGGCAGCCTGAGCTGACTAACATAGGGGGATATGTAATGCAAGTAAACTACAGCACTGTATTATTCCTCACAAATGTATCACTTGTTTTCCTCTTTAGCTGTGTGTCTCCCCTTTTTCTCAACTTCTTTTCTTCAGCTTCTTTTTTTCTCATTTGGTGTCAGCGCCCTTGACTCAAGAGTATTATATGGACTTATTTTCAGGCCCTGGCTGCACCAGCTGGTGGTGTTCTGTTCAGCGTTTCAGAGGCTGCTAGGTGGTGTCCCAAAGTCTATTCAGAGAAATTCTGAGGGAGCTCCATAGTGAGGAGCGTGCAGAATTTGGAGATAAGGTGACTGAGAACAAAATTAGCAAGCATATAAAAAAATGAATAAAGAGACCAACACGGTGAATGAGATTAGCAATCTATAGAGGAAATATATCCTGTGAGATAATCCTGTGGGTAGGAAAACACTAAAACCCAATCAAGGTCACATCTTTGTATTTTTAGGCCTGAAATGTAATCATAACAGACACTGTCATCAAAGCAACTGCCAGAGAGCTCATGTGTTCACAGATGGAGGGAACCATTAGAATTATCCCACAGATTCCCCTTCTTCTGGATCCAACCAACATTCTGATTAAAACTTGGCTGCCTGTGTCTATTCCCCACTTGAGAGTGAAAAACTATGTGTGACTCTGTTCATACACGTGTTCCATTGCACTTGGCAGTTATTTTTCCAACACTAAACATGAAAAATGGCAGTCTAGAAGATGTGTCAGTCTTTCCTAAATTTTGTTAACATGAATTAGCTTCACTGAGCCAGGTCATCCCTGATGGAATGATAAAATCTAGTTTCAAACCATGAAGTCTCCATTAAGGCACAGCACTGAGTAAAGCTCTTCCTATGTGGACGGTTGGCCACCCTTTGTTATTTTAGGTGAGCTGGGGCTGTGTTAAAGGAGAGCCTTGAATGCCAAATTTAAGAAGAGCCTTTATTCTCTATGCAACAAGGGCCCAGCCCTGCTAGGGTAGTGGCATGAGCATAATTCTATGTTGAGAAGATGAAAGCCGGAAGCTAAAGAGAGTAGACAGGAAGGACAGTAAACAGGCTACTGCAGTTGCTCAGGAGGAGGATTTGACATGGTCTAGTGGAATTAGAAGGCATGTATGTGAGAGGCATGGCAAAGAAAGCTTCAACAGGTCTTGCTGACCTTGTTTGTAGGAGGGCATGGAAAAGAAATTTTTTGGAGTCTTGGTTGACTGAAAAATAGAGACGACAGTAGAAGCTGGTGCAGAGGTCAGATGACACGCTAAGAGAGGGTGGTCTAGATTGAAGAGACAGTAGGTGGAATCGATCATCAAGCAGTTGTAAATGAGGGGCTTGTGCTCTGGAGAGAAATTGGGTTACAGAAATAAGCTTCAGAGTTGACAGTGCAGGGTAAAATTATGGAAATTAACATGAACATTGAGAGGAACACATGGAGAAAGGAAAGGAGGACAGGGACCAAGCCTCGTGGAAAGCTAAAACGTGTATGGGAGGAAGAGCAATAGTCTCAGGAGGAAGGGAGCCAGCGGCAACAAAGAAGCATGTGGGAAATCGAGGCCTCATAAGAGGCAGCTATGGTCTCAGAAGACTGAAAGTGAGATCAGCTGCTGAGGGAGGAAGGCTGGGGAGGAGCTTGAGGTGAAAGGGTTGGGGGAAGGTGTCCAGGGGATTAAGATAGAGAGTTGAGAAGAGGTGAAGAGAAGGCTACCTGAACAGTGGCAAAGGGCCTTGCCCAGTTAGCATATGGTGCGTATATTAGTTTGCCAGGGCTGCCATGACAAAATACTACAAACTGAGGGGCTTAGACAACAGAAACGTATTGATTTACAGTTGTGAAGGCTAGAAGCCCCAGATCACGGCGTTGGCGGGGCTGTGCTCCCTCAGAAGGCTCTAGGGAAGGATCTGCCCCAGGCCTTCCAGGCCTCTCTCCTGCACCCCAGTCATATTGATTAGGGGCCCACCCCACTCCAGTATGACCTCATCTTAACTAATTACACCTGCAATGACTATTTCCAAATAAGATCACATCTTGAAGTGGGGGGGGCACTTCAAAATATGAATGGGAGAGGGGGCACAATTCAACCCGTAACAGTGGGCAGAGGCGCTGTTCAGGGACACCTGGGCACTGACTCTGATTCCCTCATGCCTCTGCAGCAGGACATGAGGCTACGGCCTCGGAGGGGTACACCTTGAGGCAAGAGTTTAGCAGTTAACAGTGCAGCGGGGAGCTGAAGTGCCCAGGCTTTAGTTCAGCTCTGCCACTTATTTATCATGTGCCCACAAGCAAGTGCCCTGAACTGACTTTTCCTCAATTTCCTATCCATAAAATAGGAATAACAATAAGACCTGTCCTATAGGGTTATGAGAACTAAACACATAAGTAAATAGCATGCCTAATGAGGTTAGTAGTATTATTCTCATTTTATAAGGAAACTAAGATTCATACAGGTTAACCAACTTGCCCAAGATCATCTAGTAACAGAGTCAAAACCAGTCTATAGAAATCAAAAGTTCGTGCTCTTAACCATTATGTTGTATCGCTTCCAGTATTGGCTGATTCATTTGCCCATTAATTGGATATAAGCATATAAATAAAAAGTATATGAGGAGAAAAGAAAAATAGAAGCTTTTCCTTAATCTATCAGGTTGTCTTCTGGGTGGTGCTGGGGAGTAAACTAGCTATTAAATATGGTATCAATTCGAAGAGAAAGAGTAAGAAGATGGAAGAGTTAAAAACAGAAATAAAATTTCCAAGTGCTCTTTTTCAAATATTACCAATATGGAGTTTGAACAAAAGAGAGAGAGATAAGGAAATCAAAATTGAATAAACTAGAGGTTAAGTCATCTTCTATTTCTTCTTGCCCTTCCTACTATTTTCTCCAGTTGTAATGCTACGCCTGAGGATCTAAGATAATATTGGAAAAAGCACATATGGGGTACAAGATTTCCAGCACTGCTGTCAGCTTAATGCTTTAAAAATATTTTTTGAGGCTTCTTTAAAAATTTATCTATATTGCTGTCTACAATGACAAATATCCAATGTTAGGCTTATTCTTAGGAATAAAACAGCTTAAAAAATTTCATGTGGGGCCCAATGCTGTTTTCTTTATAGAGTTATCTTACAGAGGAAATAGGGAAAGACAGGCAGAGGCAAATGTAAAAGACAGCAGGGAAGACTGCTTCTTGCGCACTGGGCTTTCTCATCTGTGTGTCCCCTGGCTGCCCTCAGCACAGAGCCTCACGCACAGTCACACACTGAATAAACACTGGCTGGAGTGACTGACCATGGTACAGAAAAGGGAAAGAGAGAGAAAAAATGTTTTTTTCCTTTATTGCCCTTTTCCTCTTTTGTGTTCTGTGTTGTCCAAAGATAAAGACAATGAGGTATGAGGTATTCACTCAGAATGATAAATAATTACCTTGGGATTATGTAGGAACATCACACCTAAAATTCTAAATTGACAGTGTCACTGAATATATTTGCATTTCACAAAAATCTGGGCAACAGATGATACACATCCACTCACACATATGCATATACATACAAAATACCTAGAGATAAAGCAGAACTAGTGCTGCACTTGGATGATATCTGTTTTTGCTCAAAATTCCCTAAGCCATACTTCTAAAATCTACTCTCCAGTCTCTCCCACCCCCTTTTTGTCCTTTGATTCTTCAGATGCTTTAAATTCAAAAAGCTCCTTACCTACATCCAGGTATTAGAGCTATTCTAGAGCCCTGATCAAGGCATTTTATTATTGCTTTGGTTGCTCTTGGTTATAGAGGGAGTGGATGTGTGCTGTGCAGCGCATTTTCACGGGAGGGGTGAGAGGCACGAAGCCCTCTGGCTCTGCTTCAAGCCTTGGGTCTGCTCTTTCAGTGCTGTGGGAGATTCTCCTCAGAAACCATTCCATAGGTTGGGAAGGTGTCCTAAAATAGATATTGAAGCTGTTAGTATCACCAGTCTATAGGGCCTACTGACAGAGCAAGCAGAACTCCAAGGGTCTGGGACGGAAAACAGTTTTCCTATGTGGAATGCAGAGGAGAACCAACCCCTGGCCCGGGGGCTCTGACAACTCATTTTGTGACCTTAAGCAAGTGACCTGTACCTCTTGCCCCTTAGTTTCCTTATTTGCAGAGGGGAAAAAGGCTTTAACTAGAAATTCTTAAGGTCCTTTCCACACAACACTGTGACTCTATATCTGAAAAGATGAGTTCTCAAGGGTTCCAGCCACCACACCGTGAGGTATAGGAGCTGAGGTAGTTAAGAACAGCAGACATGGAGCAGATAAATCTGGTTTTAAATCCCAGTGGCCACATCTTATTAGCAGTGTGACTTTTGGAAAGTAATTTAACTTCTTCTCTGAGTATCATCTGTAACATAGGAAAGCCGTACGCTTAACTGTGACAGTGATTATGAGGATTAAACATGGTAATTCCTAGCATATTACCTCTTCTTACTCTGGGACTGCATTACATCATAATGCTCTAAAGCAGAGTCATTCTACTACATTGGACCCAAGTTATATACAAAATAATATTCAGCATAATGTAGATCTACTTTAGAATATTCCAGAAGGGATCCTGTAAACAAATTACTTTCAAGTATCTGTTGAACACTTTTGTTAGCACTATTAAGCACTGTGGGGAAGCTAAAAAATTATGACATGTCCTCATCTTTCAAAAAATTTTTATTTAGTTGAGGAAATCACTGGAAAATACGTGAATGTTATAATATTAAAATATATGTTAAAATATTAAACTTAAGTAGATGAAAAGTGCTAATTTTGTGATAAATTTCCCAAGTCCTACAGGAGAGAAGAAAGAAATCAGGGGGCTGAGGTTGCCCAGGAAGGTATCAGAGCTTCCTCAGGCAGGATCCTTGGCTGAGAGGTGACCCCATGGTAGGGTGTGAGGTCAGTGTCTTCTAAGACCACAGTTCCTAAAAACCAAAGAACACATATCTTTAGGGGCAAGGACTGCTCTGGCTAGACATTCCATAATGCAGGGCCAAGGTCCACGCTAAGGAGCAATAAAAAAACCAGGTTGAAAACTCCAAGAGATCAGATGGAAAAGTTTCCCTGGATGATTTTGGAAAAGGTATAAAGAGCCCAGGTTACTGATCAGTTGGGCAGGCCAAAGCTGCAGGGTACAGGAGCAAGTCTGGTGGTAAATAGGCTTGGAGTGAAGTTTCAGTGAAGTCCTCAACCTGGTTGTGAAGGCATGCTGAGCGCATTTCAAATGGCTCACAAAGGACAGCTGGAGGGTTTCATGGAGGTGAAGAGACATATGAGGCCTTGGAGCAAGGGTAGAAGTTACAAAGGTGGATATAGGCAGGTTAGATAGGAAAGGGAAATAGCATCTGGACAAAACACAAAGAAGTGAATGAATATAGCAAAGAACAAACCTTTATTAGGTGAAAAATGCCATGGGAGAGGTAGAGATGAATATAACATGGCAGGTGCCTTCCAAAGTGTCCTGACCTGCTTCACAACTGACAGAACCAGGAAACAAAATGCAATGGTCAGTCACAAATCTTCTGCCAGAGACTCGTGCCACTGACGATAGATAGATGAGGAGGAAAAATCCCAGGCTGGGTCATGGTTATTCACTGATTCAATCTCTTTAAGCCTTAATATCCACATTTGTAAAATAGGGACAATAGTAATGTCTACCTCATAAAATTGTTGCAAGGAGCCAAAGAGATAATAGATAACGCTTAGCAAAAGGCCAGCACACGGTTGCTGCTGAACAAGTGTTAGCTGTTATTATTATAACTAATGGCCATTTTATTACATCTGGGCCATTGTTGCTGCTGCCGCCTTAGTGGATACCCTCGTCTTTTCTTACCAGTTGCTGTGATGGCACCCTTACTGGTCCCTCTACTTCCAGTCTGGCATTTTTCCTCCTTGCAGCCTCAGTGCTTTTTGTTAAAGACTAATCTGGATATCTTATTCATCTGCTTCAAATTCCTAAATAGACGCCCACTGCCTTTAGGAAAAAGCAGAGCTTCCTTCAGAATCTGAGGCCTCTCAGCACCTGGCTCCTTCTACTCTCTCCTGACTCCCGCAGACACTGTACTCCGACTGCCGTCTCCCATCTCTGAGCCTTTTACGTGTTGCCGGCCCAGCCTCCGTTGCCTTCTCCCCTCTCTTCTGCCTGGCTCCGCCTTCGTTTGGACCATCCCTGAGTCCTCTCTTCGCCCCACCCCCAGTCAGACCCATGACATCTGATCTCATTTTTATCGCGGACACAGCGCTCTATAGTGTAGTTCATTTAATTCCCTGTCTCCCCAGCTAAGTGTTTCCATGGCAAATATCACGTCTTATTTGTCCCTGGATTCTCAATGCACAATGCTCTTTAGGTACTCGATAGATGTTTGTTTAAAGAAAAGAGGGAAAAAATAAGAAAGTAAAGGAGAAAAGAAGGAAGGAGAAAGAGCGAGGGAGAGAGGAGGAGGAAGGAAGAAGGGGGAAGGGAAAAAACACAGGGGTGACAAAGAAAAACAAAGGTAGAAAGAAAGATGTCTATATCCTGTAAGGGAACAGGTAAGAAACTCATTTTCAGCAGATCTGTTGGAAAATATAGGAAGAAGAGGAGGAAGAAGGAACAGGAAAGAGAGAAGGAGAAGAAGAAATAGGAGATTATATCAGAAGTTTAACAATGCACATAATTACTGTGCTTGGTAATTAAACACAGCACCTGATTTTTTATATTACTGCTGGAATCATAGTGTGGCAGGGACAACAACTGTTAATGTGTAAGTGTTCATAGCATTTTCTCCTCCTCACCCCCATCCCCACTGTGTATTTGCAGATTAGGTTAATAGGGCAGATATAAATAACCAAGAAAGACAGATGTGGAATTAAAAAATATATAAATTCTATTTGCAGCAAAGAAAAGAGAATGGTGTAGAACAGGGGTTGGAAAACACTTTCTATAAAGAGCCAGGTAGTATACATATTAGTCTTTGGGGGCTACATGTGGTCTCTATCACATACTCTTTTTTGGGGTTTTTTGTACAACACTTTTAAAGTATGAAAAACATTCTTAGCTTTAGGACTGTACAAAAACAGGTTACAGGCCAAATTTAACTGGCAAGTCATAGTTTGCCCCTTCCTGGAAAGGGGAGGAGGAAGGAACCAAAGAGCCTGAAGGCCTGCAAAGAGTTTTAGTTGACAGTTGAAAGTGAGGGACGGGAAGAGAGAGATATTGGAGTAGCTACAGGGTGAAAGATGTAGAAAGACTGAGATTACTAAAACCACAATTGTAGGTTCTGAATTGAATCTCCTTTGTTTGTTTGTTTGTTTATTTGTTTCAGAATATTATGGGGTTACAAACAGGTTGGTTTTGCCTTTGCACTGCCCAAGTCAGAGCTACAATTGTGAACATCTCCCAGACAGTGTGCCCCATGCCCATTAGGTGTGAGTTTTCCCATCCCCTCCACCCCACTCCCACCAGCCTGACCCCTGATGAATATTATTTCCATGTGTGCACATAAGTATTGATCAGTTAGTACCAATTTGATGGTGAGTACCAGTGGTGCTTGTTTTTCCATTCTTGTGATACTTCACTTCGAAGAATGGGCTCTAGCTCCATTCAGGATAATACCAGATGTGTTAATTAACCGTTGTTTTTTACTGCTGAGTAATACTCCATGGTATACATATACCACATTTTATTAACCCACTCATGTATTGATAGGCACTTGGGTTGTTTCCATATTTTTGCAATTGTGAATTGTGCTGCTATAAACATTTGAGTGTCAATGTCTTTATTATAGAATGTCTGTTTTTCCTTTGAGTAAATACCCAGTAGTGGGATTCCTGGATCAAATAGTAGTTCTACTTTTAGTTCTTTGAGATATTTCTATATTACTTTCCATAGAGGTTGTACTAATTTGCAGTCCCACCAGCAGAGTATGAGTGTTCCTATCTCTCTGCATCCCCACCAACATTTGTTGTTTTGGGACTTTTTGATATAAGCCAATCTCACTGGAGTTAAGTGGTATCTCATTGTGGTTTTGATTTGCATTTCCCTGATGATTAGAGAAGTTGAGCAATTTTTTATATGTTTGCTGGCCTTTATTCTGTCTTCTTTTGAAAAGTTTCTGTTCATGTCCTTCATCCAGTTGTTAATGGGGTTGTTTGATTTTTTCTTGTTGATTTTCCTAAGTTCTGTATAGATTCTGGTTATCAGCCCTTTATCAGATGTGTTGCATGCAAATATTTCCTCCCATTCTGTAGGTTGTCTGTTCACTCTAGTGATAGTTTCCTTGGCTGTGCAGAAGCTTTTTAATTTATCAGGTCCCATTTATTTATTTTTGTTGCTGCTGTGATTGCTTTGTGGGTCTTCTTCATAAATTCTTTGCCTAGGCCAATGTCTATAAGAGTTTTTCCAATGTTTTCTTCTAGAATTCTTATGGTTTCATGTCTTAGGTTTAAGTCTGTTATCCAACATGAGTTGATTTTTGTGAGAGGTGAGAGGTATGGGTCTAGTTTCAGTCTTCTACATGTGGCTATCCAATTTTCCCAGCACCATTTATTGAATAGAGATTCTTTTCCCCAGTGTATGTTTTTGTCTACATTGTCAAAGATCAGATGACAGTATGAGGATGGTTCCTTTGATGTCTTTCAAAAGTTGCTGGTTTGGATTCCTTTGAAGGACGAAAGAAGAAAACAAGACTGGGTCATGTGGACCTCAGATTTATTTGGGTGCCAATTGTATAGTCCACATCCAGACTACATAACCTTGAGGACAAGCAGGGGAAGGGTGGGTGGCCATCTGCATGGTATTTGGCCCTTCAACCAATGCCTGCTCCCATCACTAGGACTCAAAGGTCATCTATCTCTTTTTCTCATTGTTGCTACTGGTTCCTGGCTCTGGCATTTATGCTAATGGAGAAGGCTTCTATTGTTCATCAATTATTACAGCTCTTTTAGGTTAATCGTTCATTTTGTATTACAATGCTCTCGAAGGCCTTGAATCAGTTTCTAAACCAATAACCCAATGACAATAATAATAACAATATTTAAAAGCGGGCTTTACACTGTTTCATGTCACTTATACCCGTAATAACCCTACAAAGGAAGTACTCCTGTAGATGAGGAAACTGCAGTTCAATACATTTTAGTAATTTATCCAAGAGCAGAGCTAGTAAAGGACAGAGCCGTATGCTTAACTATGACACAATGCAGTCTCTTAAAAACAATATCCTTTGATGATGACAAACCGGTAGCTCAGATACAGCCCAGACACTCCATCTGTCTCCACCTTGGAGTATGGTCCTGGTCTCACTTTTCACCCTCAGTTTCCAGGAAGGCTGGAGTAGCCTTCTTTGTCTGAGTCCTAAATCAAGTTTTGGGCACCAGACCTAGGGAGGCCAGGGAACATGATATAATTTCTAGTAAGTGGCCAGTCCTCCCGTTGCCCTCCTTTCCTCGTCTCTAATTGACCCTCTGTCTCTGAGGGTTTGCAGGTATCTGTGTACATTGTGATGCCACTATGATTTTTCTGTAGCTGAAATTAGAACTGGAAGAGGTCTTAGAAATCATCTAGTCCAACCACCTCCTTTGACAGATGAGGAAGACCACATGTTCCATGTGAATACATTTTGACCTTCTCTTATAGTTGGCTCATTCCCCAAGGATTTTTTAAAAAGATATATCTTTCTTTTTAAAACCTGAGATACTATTAAACTGGCTAGAATTCAAACAAACACATCCTCTCCACATTCTCTCTCCCCCGGCGTCTGCTCTGACTCTCAGAGAGGGAAGACGCTCCCTCTGAGACTGTTCAACACATGGGCTTCTGTGTTCATGCCAAGAAGAGTCAAGCAGTATCTGGAGCTGTCACAGGGCAGCCCACCGAGGGAGAGCATTTTGAGACACAGGTCCAGCTGCCTCATTCCTGGGCAGTTGCTGGAAGCAAGCCAGCAAATAGCTGCGGCTTTGCTGACCTTCAGGAGTCCTATGGGCTTGAATCTGGCCATTATTTGGGGAGAACTGGAGAGGGGCAGGAAAAAGGGGGTAGGAGAAGGAGAAGAAAAAATGAGAACTACCTTGGAAACAATAGTATTGAAATGTAGATTAACCACCATTGTAAATAAAATACAGAATACACATTATATCTCACAATAGGATTTTTCTGTCATGTGCCTACTTTCAGGTTCCAAAAGTTTTTAATTATGGTGAGACTCAGAGCCCTTTTTGAAGAAATGGAGCGCCCACAGTGTGGGCGGGAGCCGCACTGTTAGTGGGATCAGTCGGTCTCTGCCTCCCCATTTTTCTTTCTGGTGCATAACCTTTGAAGGAAGAACATATGTGGAAGAGCTATGAGTCTAGTAAGGATACATAAATTGTGAAAATATCATGGTTCCAGACACAACTGGCTTCACATCAGAAAAATCTTTCCAGGGTAAACATTTTATTTAAATATTGAACTTAAGTAAGCCAGACGCAAGAATACAGTCTAAATAGCAAAAAGGCTGCAGTGTCCTGAAGTGAAAGAGAATTAATAAATGCTTGCCCCAGCTGACAGACTCTCCTGACACAGAATGACAGCTGTAGATAACAATGACCCCTGATGTCTTTCAGTTTCAAATTTGATGCACTGCCTGCAGCTGTCATACATACACATCCCAGTTTTCTTAAACCATAGCCTTTGTATTGACAGTAGGAATAAGTACTCTCTTTTCGTACATTAAGATTTTCTTCTCTAATATTTCTTTCTGGCATTAAAAAAATGTCATCTTAAAAAAAATCATTTCTGTAAAGGCCTTAGATTTCCATGCTGATGGGGAAGACGAAGGCACCTAAAAATAAGGAAGGTTGATCTTTCAAGAAGTCTCCAAAGCAACTGCACAAATGGAGGCATAATGTTTGATTCTGATCTTGTCAATCTTGCATTTGATTGATTCCTCTCAGTGAAGAAGGCTTGCAATATGGATTCAATTTTTAATTAAATAATCCATTTTGTGTAATATATATTGCATGTAACAGGTAAGTCTGACTGTCAGGTGCTCTTATTTACTATTAACCTTCAACCTGTCATAGAATCTGTCCATTCTCTACTGGACACTAGGCAAATCCTGGAGAGGGCCAGCTCCCCTGTTACTGGGAATATTATAAAATAGCACAGATGGCTCATGAACTAATTGTGTAAATGCTCTCAGGTCAGGATAGACCCTTACTGGAAGCCAATTTGATATTCTTCAGCACCAGGGATTTCACTCACAGAAAAACAATTAATTTTAAAAGCTGGAGAATAGGACCTATGAGAAAAACTAAAAGAAACAAATTACTCAGAAAGATAAGGCAGAATAATGTTCTAATAAAGGTCTTCCTGAATATGTGAAAAGCAGAAAAGGTGGTTAGGGCAAGGAAGAAAGAACAAGAATAAAATAAGACCAATATACTGATGCAAAGGATGCAACACTGTAACTAGGAATTGAGTAGGGTCCTTTCATCCCTCCATTCATTCACTCAGGCACCCAACAGTATCCCTCCGCAGGACACTGGCTGGGTGCTGCCTTGGCAGAGGCCAGGTACCCACCTTCCCTTCACGATTTCTGTGAGGTCTTATGTAAAGACAAAGGGACAAATTGAGAGTCGGCTTATTTGAAATTCCTTTCTTTTTGAGAGAAGTGAAGCAGGGCAGAAGCAGGGTAGGGCGGAACAGGAAAAGAAGAGTATTCAAATTCAGAGCAGTCATGGAGGAGGTTCTAAGGTAAAAGTGCCCATAAGTTATAGCTGTTAAGCCCCAGGAAAGTCTACATGTAGGTCTGGGAGGTGGAGGAAGACAAAAAAAATAAGCATGAATTTACCTCTTTGGTCATATTTGTCTAAACTGGTCCTAGCAATATCTTCAAATCACAACATATAAATGATGATTTTAAAAGTATGTGTTGCCAGATTACAGAAGTTTTTTCAAATTTATAGTTCTGCATGGAACAAAGAAAAGAACACCTTTCCTTGGGTGGGGAGCACTGGGTGGTCTCACATGTAGGTGGAGTATATGACTACATTTGGAGTATGATTTTTTCTATTTTAAAAAGTTTACTTTTTCCTTTATAAAAAGACTACATGCTCATTATGTACAATTTGAAAAATACACTAAATATTTCAGTGAGGTTTTTAAAGATATGATTTTATGGACATTGGCAGGGTTTCTCCCTATATACACCATCCCCCAAGTCCCTTAGAATAAAATTCCTTCCTTAGACTTTCCTGGAGTTAGAGTATAAGTTCACAGTTAAAATCAAATATTGGAGCTGGGTGTGGTGGCACATGCCTATAGTCCCAGCTACTTGGGAGGCTGAGGCTGGCGGATCATTTGAGCCCAGGAGTTCAAGTTCAGCCTGGGCAAAAAAGCAAGATCTCATCTCTTAAAAAAAAAAAGAAAAAGAAAAAAGATAAAAAAAGTCAAATACTGAGTTGGGGAGAAATAGCATTAAATGTTACCTTGTTATTATTAGCACCTTACCTTGAATTAGTTTATTAATTTAAGCCTAAAGAATGTCCCTAGGAACCTGAGGGGCCCCTTCAGGCTGTTGAAGAATCTCTGGGAGGAGAACAAAGGTGAACCCCGCCAGCTGCTGTGGAGTTAGCTACAGGCCTGCCCCTGGTGAGGACCCAGCAGCTTGAGGTAGTTCTTTCGACAGATATAGCTGTCTTTGACTGATATGTTGCCCAAAAACCTGGCAGCATCATGAATAGAAATGTGTGCAAGCCCCAGGAGATAAAGCCTTTTGGATAGGACCATTTGCTTATCACAACCCTTACGGGACCCAGCATGCTTCTGAAGCTATGTAGCAGATGTTCTCACAGCATATGCTCCATTAGGAAATGCTTGTAAGGTAGTTCAGAATTTTCACTTCCCTCTCTAGAGCTGATTTTGGATTTCTTTTCATAAGCATTTTGAAACATGTTCTTCTCAAAACTGCCTCTTCCAGAGTACACACGTACATACGTACTGAGAAAGCGTCGATCTCAAGAGGGGATAATTCTGTAATGCACCATCAGCATCTTTGGTAAGGTCTACAGAAAGCAAATTCTTGAAATGTTTTTACAAAGACTTACACTTCTATTCTGGATGAGGTCTCTTACGTCTTCATTTTATTATCAAAATGTACTAACAGAAGGACCTTGTAGGTCATAATCCGTCCTTTCTGAAGACAGTCCTTACCCTCCTTTTCTTTTCTTTTTTCTCCCCCATTCTCTCTGCGACCCACACCCTTTCTGCTTCTTTTACTCTCATGCATCTTTTATTTTGCATAATTGTATATTTTTCTTTCCTGCTCATGCCCTAGGCCAGCACATATATCCTCATAGTTTCGCCTCCTTAAGTGGGATTCAGGAAGTAAAATAAGAATCCCTACCTGGTGGCACACGTCTAACTACACTGGATAGATGCTCCACCCCAGCCTACCTTTCACCTCTTCTCCAGACCCCTGAGATGAAGCCCACTACACCTGAGGACTTGCAGGTGGTGCCTGATCCAGACTGGGGGGCGGGGCGGTGCTGTGGAGAGAGTATAGAAAGGGGATATGTCTTTATTATAACAACTAACAATAGCTAACACTTATTAAGCACTTACTATGTTCCAAACACTGTTCTACATGGTTTACATTTATGTAGCTTTCAGTCTCATGCTGAAAAGCAGAGAAGAGACTCCATGTCTAAACCCTTTTATTTATATGACCTGCATGAAATAATTTAGAGAAGACCCACTTCTCAACCAAACGTTGAAATGTTTCTTTATTTGCAAATAAATAAACACACACACACACACACACACATACACACGTGTCAAAAGAAAAAGGGCTAAAAGCAAAGAAAAAAATAATACCAAGAAAAATGTTTAAAATACCCTGACTGAGGTTGTATTTCTTCATATGTATATTCTCCACAAAGCCTTCCTTCCCTCTGTACTATAACAAAAGGCCCTAAGGTAAAGCAAGAGATTTTTTTAGGAGAAGATGAAGAAAGAACAACAATTCAGCAACTAGCATTTTAAATTCAATTTACAGTTTATCCGGAACATTTACTTATGTTATCTTACTGGTCACTATGACAACCCTCAGAAGCAGGTATCATTTGCTTTTACCCCTATTTTACAGATTAAGAAAACTGAGGCTTGGAACAGTAACATCACTTGCCCGAGGCACATGCCAAGTTTTTCAGTTATCTACAGCTGTATAACCAACCACCCTAAAATTTAGTGGCTTAAAAAATCAATTTGTAATTACTCATGATTCTGTGGGTTGGCTGGGTTAGCTGGGTGGTTCTTCTATGCCACATAGTGTCCAACTGGGAGTGTGCCTGAGGCTGGAACTATCAAGATGGCCTTGCTCTCATGTTTAGCTGCTGGCTGGGGCACCTCGGTTCTCCTTCACATGTCCTCTCAGCCTCCAAGAGCTCTTTCTTCATGGTCTCTCCAGCAGAACAGCCCTGATTTCTTTACATGACTGGGGCTTCCAAGAGGGCACAAATGGGAACTGCCAGGCCACTTAAGGCCTAGGCCTGAAAGTCACACAGTATTACTTCCACTGCCTTCTATTGGCCAAAGCAGGCCACGGGGCCAACCAGAGGAAGAAATATGCTATGGTCTGAATGTTTATGTCCCCCCAAAATTCATATGTTGAAACCTAATCATGTAATGGCATTAGGAGGTGGGGCCTTTGGGAGGTAATTAGGTCATGAAGGTGGAACCCTCATGAATGTGATTAGTGCCCTTCTAAAAGAGGCCTCAGAGAGCTGCCTTGCCTCTTCTATCATGTGAGCACACAGTGAAAGACAGTTAGTTGTTTATGAACCAAGAAGCAGACCCTTACCAGAGAGTGAATCTGTCCACACCTTGATCATGGGCTTCTCAGGCTCCAGAACTGTGAGAAAAAATTTCTGTTTTATATAAGCTACCAAGTTCATGGTATTTTGTTATAGCAGCCCAAATGGACTAAGACACTATATTTGCAGACAATCTACCACACCAGGAGGGGAACAGTTGGAACTCAGAAATATCGGCAAGAATACCACTATTTCACTAATTCTTTAATGTTTAAGTCTAGGGTTATGGCTTTATTACAGACACATATGTAGATGCAGGAAATTAGTTCTCTATTTGGTCTCAGGTAACGTTGGCATTACTGCAATTTTGCCTTTATGTGTCCTTTATTTAGAAGGAAGAGATGAACCTAGACTTGTACACGATTATTGTTAATTTGACTTAATAATCTGCCTAATGCTAATGTTCTCAATAAGGACTTTAAGAGCAGCAGATGAGATGACAAAGTGTACCCCAAGGGGTGTTGACACCCAGCAGTTGGCTGAACAATGGGTATTTGCTGATGAATATCAATGGCAAAGAGCCACTTGGTGGCAAAAGTCATGCAAAGAAGAATGTTTATGTGACTGACTCACAGCCTAACTGAATTTTCCAGCTTGAAGGCATGTTTAGTGGTCACCCAATTAAACCCTCTCTTTAGGCAGACACATTGTTACATGAGAGATTCTTTAGAAATGAAACTCCTCCAATGCCTAACTCATCCAACACATCTACTTCTCTGGGCCCCCAGCCTGCACACACACATAACATGTACACACACACACACAGTCCCACCACTAAAAAATGTTGTAGAACAGATATTTTAAATAATTGAAAATTAAGTCCAAGACTTTGTTTTTCAGATTTTCACAAATCTCTTGAAGTAACCAGAGCCCTCATGGAGTGTCACAGCCTAAGCTGTTGTCACTGGGGCTTCACAGGCAGTCACCGCGGCAGCAGTGGCTGCGACTCCTCTACCTCCATCAGCAAAGGCAGGCATGATGGTTCCCTTTCTGGTTTTGAACCATTGTGAAAGGTATTTCACTCCTCTGTGAAGGCAGGTCTGCTTTATAAGGGACTTTACAGCTGCCTTCCAGCTGTTTATGTGTCTCCACAGTTAAACTGGATGGGATAACAAGAAGAAAGTCCCTGGAGTAAGGGTGCAGGGATGAGGTTCAGGGAGGGGACACTCAAGATCCCGTTTGGTATTTAGTCATCCAGGCTTAGATTAGTTTGGTTGTTTAAAAAATTATTGGTAATAACTTAAAATTATTAAAGTACTAAATGTGTATTAAAGAATATTTGAAAAAACCCTAAAATTGTTCATATTCCTCCCTATTAAAAAGGAATTGCTTTGTTTGGTTTTTTTTTTTAATATAATGTAGTAAATTTTGTAGCAGAATTAAAGGCCCAAGGCAGATGAGTGGTTTCCTTGATAAAGTTTCACTCTTCTAGTTAAATGTCAGTCATTATAAAACCCTAAGTAAAGCTAACTGGGCTAACAATTTTAACTATTTTAACCATGTCAACTGACTTCAAAGGAAGAATCAACAACAAAGATTATAAGAACACATAAATTCAAAAGCTGTTCCTACATCATCAGCATTAACTGAAATTACTTAATATTTGCTCTATAAGACAGACAGATTTACAGAATTCTATTACCTATAGAATTTATTAGTTGAAAAAACAACTGTATATGGAGGGGGGAATCAATTAATATAAATTATACATTTTGGGAGTTATTTAAATATTTTGCCTATTCTGTTAAACTGCATATAGCAGTAGAAAATATTCATCTGGGAGAGGAAATAATACATGCATGCACACATAGAGTCATATATTGAATAATACTAAACAAATAGTAACTGACTGAAATAAATAATTATAGCTCAAGGATTCACGCACACTCAGAGGTGTCACTTTCATCTTTGCTACCTGACACTGGCCTCCAGGGTAAAATCCAAGCTCTTTCCCCAGACACACCAAGCACTTCATGTTGCACTCCCTTCCCACCCGTTTGCCTTATCCTCCTTCCTGCCATGGATCCTGTCCTACATGACTTCTTGCAGTCTTCAGAGGCACTGAGAGCCCACTTTCTTCTTGCTGTTATCCTCAACTTGGAAGACCCTTCTTCATGCCCATGACTTGGCTCAGCTGACGCTCCATCCTGGCAGACTCTAGGTCCCTTCTTGGCCAGCCAAGGCTAAGAAGCCATCAGCCTGGTAGATTTCCTCACCTGCACATCTGTCCCTCAGTAGGCTAGGGCTCCTTGAGGACACAGGTGGCATCTTTTATCCTGCCTTCCCACCACTATCACTACAATCTGCACTTGGCACACGGTGGGAATTCAACAAATAAGAGCACATCTCACAGGTCTGTAACAACTATCAGTTTATCTGATGGGCACTTGTAATAGATTGCCACATTGACTCCTCATAGCCCCCCTCTGAGGTGGGAAGTAGAGATCCAAAGGCCCTTTCCCAAATCTCCTGAGGTTAGATATGCTTAGGATTTCAGAAATTTTTGTATTTTAGAAAAGCAATATGTTGGCTGGGCGTTGTGGCTCATGCCTATAATCCCAGCTCTTTGGGAGGCCGAGGCATGAGAATGGCTTGAGGCCAGGACTTCAAGACCAGCCTGGGCAACATAGTGAGACCTTGTCTCAACAAAAAATTTAAAAAAATTAGCTGGGTGTGGTGGCACATGCCTGTAGTCCTAACTGCTCAGGAGGCTGAGGTGAGAGGATTGCTTGAGCCCAGAAGTTCAAGGTTGTAGTGAGCTATGATTACACCACTGTACGCCAGGCTAGGTGACAGAGCGAGACCCTGTCTCAAAAATAAATAAAAGGAATAAATAAAGATTATAAACAGACTCTGGTCAGTTCAGGTCAAATTTGTGTGACTGAAAGCTCGGCATTTGTCCTGGAGACTGCATCAGAAGAATGACAACACGTGGTTTGAGGAGAAGGAAAGAGAAGTTTCTGGCAAAGGAGAAAAATGGCAGACTCACGTCTCAAAATCCAAATTTCCTGTCCATAAGCAGGAATACAGAGCTTTTAAAGGGAGGGCCCTCAGTTCTAGGCTAACTGTCATTAATGATTCTAATTGTCGCATCTCTGCCCATCTCTGCTGGAAGACAAAGCCTGTGACCTCTGCCCATCTGGGAGGTGGGAGCCCGGCCTGGGATGGCTGAGCTATCTCTTGTAACACAAAGAACAAAAGACATTCCCCTGCCTCTCCCGACTACCTGCCTGAGGCAGGGATGCAGGCCAGGCCACAGTTCCCAAAAAGAGTTTGGAAGTTTTAAAGAGACAGAACATATTTTTGCCTTTATTTTTCAGGCCATTCCCTCTGTTATATTTGCTACCTACTGAGTTTACAGCAAACTATGAAAAAGCTGTCAGTTTTATTAATAGAGCTTTCTGTATTTCAGAATTGCAAATAAGGATACATGGACCTGCACAATTATCCTATATGTTTTTAGAATGAAGAGAAGGGACACAGAAAGGTTCAATAACTTGACCAAGATCATACAGCTAATAAACTAGAATCTGACGCCTTACTCCAGCACTCTCGTCTTTAAAAAAGGTTAAATTATGTAATATTTTATATACACAAAAGGACATATGTGACAGATATGTAAATTAATGCATAGTAATAAAAATAATAAAATAAAAATGAACCTGCCATCTAGAGATATCAACCCCTGATCTTAACTCCCAGGCTTACCACCTCAGGGCAGGCTAAGGCTAAGTTATTTATGGCTATGTTACATAGGCTGAGTTTTAACGGCTTTGAAATGTCAGCTTCTTAGGTGGGGCCCAGGAGATCACACAGCTACGACACCAGTTTAGCCTCTAAAAGGGGAAATTAAGTCCTTTATTCAGGTTGAGTATCCCTTACCCAAAATGCACAAGACCAGAAGTGTTTTGGATTCTGGATTTTTTTCAGATTTTAGAATATTTGCATTATACATACTGGTTGAGCATCCCAAATCTGAAAATCCAAAATCTGAAATGCTCCAACAAGTCTTTCCTCTGAGTATCATGTCAACACTCAAAAAATTTTGGATTTTGGAGCATTTTGGATTTCAGATTTAATATGCTCAACCTGTATATCAAGGGACCTGTGAAGGGGAGAGGGGATAAATTCATATTGCTTACAATTTGAGGTATAAATAAATGAGGGCTCTTTTAAGGGTACCATGGGTAAAAAAATGTAATAGCATTTAAGACCCAAACAGACTGGTACGGGCTGCTGGTACAGGCAAGCACAACAAGAGCACAGGGCTATCAACCTAAGCAGCTGGGCCAAACAGGAGGAATTAGGAAGGAAGGTTTGAGGGGTTACACAAGAGACAGTGCCTAAGGCCCTGATTAGCAAGTATATGGTGTAGTCATCTATAGATAAGGATAAAACCCAAAGTGGTCTACCTTGTTTAATAAGATCTCACTTTCAGAGTCCTCCAGTTGACCAGAGGAATCTTCAACTCACCTAGATCACAGGTTCAGAAGATGAAAGGGTTTTTACCTCAGCAAAGTGGAATTGATTTTCTGGGGGAGCTATTAATTAATGACCCTTATCCTGAGATCAAACATCCCCAACCTTCCCAGATACCAGCCTGTCCCCGACAGCTTGCTCAAGGAGATATGGGCAAGCTGAGAGGTCCAACTAAGACCAATGCTGGAACCTGGACCCTCTGAATAGTTGATGTGAATGATGAGGTCTCTGGGGAGGAGTGATGGGGGGGGTGTGTGTGTGTGTGAGAGAAAGAATATGAATGAAGACTCCGGAAAAATACATCTTTTGAAAAAGTCAGAATTCTGTGTTCACAGAATCTTGTTTGACCTATGAACACTGTAATTCTCTGACTGGTGGGTGAGGAACAATCCTGATTTGAAGGACTTATTGAACCAGCAATAGCCAGTAATCATGGGCTCCCTTAGATACTTCGTGATGCTGCTGGCTCACTCTACCTTTAGCTACCGTGAGGTTATCACTATTTAAAAGTCAAAGGGCAGACAAATGCTTCACATGAAACTAGATGACTCAGACATCCATTCCAAAAATGAATCCCAGAATCACTATGGAAAACACAAACACACACACACGCATGCACACACATACATACATGTCCATAACTTAATTGTATTCTGTGGTTATAGATACTTAAAGAAAGGAGGCCAGGCACAGTGGCTCATGCCTGTAATCCTAGTACTCTGGGAAGCTGAGGTGGGAGGATCACTTGAGGTCAGGAGTTTGAGACCAGCCTGAGCAAGAGCGAGACCCCGACTCTACAAAAAATAGAAAAATTATCTGGGCGTGGTGGCGTGCACCTGGAGTCCCAGCTACTCGGGAGGCTGAGGCAGGAGGATCACTTGAGGAGTCTGAGGTTGCAGTGAGCTATGATGATGTCACTGCACTCTCTAGCCCAGGCGACAGACTTTGTCTCAAACAAAATAAAAAACGAAGAAAGGAGAACTATACATCCTAGGGCAGGGAACTGAGCTGGAAACTTTTGCTTCATCTACATGATATTCAGAGAAAGCTGAGAAAAAGGGAAAGTAAACTGAAGCGATAGTAAATAGGTTGCCTAAGAGAGTTCTTTGTATGAAAACAGATGTTTATACCTAAACATATAAACAGTGTTTATATCTAAATCATTAAAAAAAGTTAAAGGAAAAAACTCAAAAACCTCCCAAGTGTTTGTAGCTGAATTTATTTCCAGTTTTTCATTACTGTCACGGGTGGGTTTTGGGAATATGTTATATGAAGGGAACGTCTTTCCCCTGGAAATCCTGACAATCTGTAGAAGCAGGAAAGAGAGTCATGCCTGAGGCATTTGACACATTCTCTGAGGCATCTTGTTAGTGCTGATCCCTCCAAGGAAGAGGTACAGGAACTCTAATTGGGTGTGACCATTTGTTCTTTTATTCAACTAATATTTGGATTAATATCTCTTTTCTGTGAATTTTCTCAGCATTCATTTTCTCAATAGCATTCCCTCTTCTTTTCCTGTAAACACACATGCATACTGGCGTCAGGAGCTCACCCCCAGCTGATCAGAGAACTAACTTCGAGCCATCATTTCTCCCCATTAAAAGCTGTGGGGAGACTGTGTGAGCCTGCAGATTGCTCAGGGCTCCCCTAACAGCCCCACGCTGTACATTGTATACATTGTGCTCTTACAGCTGCAAAAGAGAGGATCATATTAAGCCCTGGCTTCTTATAAATGCAGCTTGCTTGTCATGTCTGACCAGAATTTCTGGGACAGATGTAGCTTGCTGCCTTGTATTTGGCTGCTGCTAAAGTGTGGTGCGTTGACCTGCAGCATCTACAACACCTGAGAGCTTGTTAGAAACACAGACTCTCAGGCCCCATAGAACTGCAGAATCAGAATCTGCAATTTAACAATATCCCCGAATGATTGCTATGCACATAAAAGTTTGAGAAGCACTGGTTTATGGCACTTCATCACATTTACTTTATTTAAGAAATATTTACACTAACTACTATAAGCCAAGCACTCTTAAAAACACATTTTTCAAATAACTCATTTAGTCTTCAGAACAGTCCCATTTATTTTTATTTGTTTAGACACAGGATCTCGCTCTGTAGCCCACACTGGAATGCAGTGGCGTGATCATAGCTCACTGCAGCCTCAGACTCCCGGGCTCAAGCAATTCTTCAGCCTCAGCCTCCCAAGTAGCTGGAAATACAGCCACGGACCACTGTGCCCAGCTAGTTTTTCTATTTTTTTGTAGAGACGGGGTCTCACTACGCTGCCCAGGCTGGTCTCGAACTCCTTGGCCTCCCAAAGAGCTGGATTATAGGCGTGAGCCACCACGCCTGGCCAGAACAACCTTATTGATGATCTTATGGTCAATAGATACTATTAATATTATGCCTCCATTTTATGGGTGAGGAAACCAAGGCATGAAAGTGTTAAGTACTTGCCTAAGGTCAAACAGCTGGCATGAAATGGAGTAGAGAAGTCATTCTATATGTCACAAATTCACGCCGCCTGCCTCTTAGAGATATATAAGAAATAATTCAGTAGATTTTAAGGATGGACATTTTGCACCAGAAAAAAATATCCACAGGTATTTACAACAGCTACTATTCTAGAAGATAAAGATTAGAGCCAAGATCCTCTACTCCAAAAGGACTGCTAATTCAGGAAAGGATGCAAGGAATGAAAGCTTTTCCCATCAGCCGATCTGGCATCCAAGATGAGCAGGAGTGATAGTTTACTAAATAGAGGGCACACTACTAAACAGACAAAAGTTATTACACTTCAGTGATACGTTTGGAAATATTTTTAGGACATTCTGAAGGTCAGTCAGTGGTAAAGTAGAAAGGTTTAACCTGTATACCTGAGAACCTTAGCCTGTTAATGCCCACACAATGCATTAGAAACTGAGGGAAAAAATAAGATTTAAAAAATGGTACTTTTCTTGCTTTCCTTGTCAAAGTCAGGTCGAAATACTTTAATACTAGTTGCAGACCACCCACAGAGCTGGCCCTCTGGCCTTCTGGAACTGTCCATGTGGTGATGTGGCTTTGGCTGACCCAGACATTCACCACTTTCTACTTTTGTTTCTGAGCCTTGCTTCCTTTCAGAACACCTCACACACAGCTCTGATCTCCAATTTTCCCACAGACTTGGATTTTCTGGGCTGCCTGTTTCACAGTCCCCAGGGCAGTGCTCAACAGAAGCACTGGGAAATAGCACCTCAGGCTGCAATATTTTCCTGAAGCCTCCAGAAAATAGATTTCCCCCCAGTCAAAACAACCCCTTTAACACATTGGAAATGTCATTAACAGTATTGTATAGCTATCAGCCTAGAATCTGTGCATTTACTCAATCTTGAGTCCGGGTGGCATGTACAAAGGACAGAGGGCAGTTATCTTAGATCTCCACAAAGTAAGAAAAACCCCGACAGCAATTTCTGCTCTAGTAACTCCAGAAAAACCCAGAAACCTCTCAAAAAAAGTACTTTTTATGTCTCCAAAAATAAACTGCTTATGCAAATTAAATTTACTACTACGCCAATTATGAAAAAGTGCAACTTTTTGGTTTTGAAGCAAAAAGATTTCATTGATTTTTTTCCAAAAATATTTACTGAGGTCTCACAATGTGCCAGGTTACTGTGCTAGGCCTGAGGATTCAATGGTGAACAAAAAGGCACATAGTCTCTGCTCTCATGGAGCTCACAGTTGGGTGGGCCAGAAAGACATTAATCAAAAATTCCCATAAATAAGCATATCATTACAAATGGAGATAAGTGCTCGGAAGGCAAGGAAGATGGGAGGGGCAGGGAAGGCTGAAAAAGTGAGCTGAGTTCAGCAGTTTCAGAATAGCTGGATGTAACCAGTGCACAGGAGCTAGATGGGGACTGACAGCAGAACACACAGAAGAAACCAAAATTCAGAGAAGACAAGAGTAGTTGGTGTATAGGGAGCCTGGAGGAGAGAGAGCAAGATGAGGCAGGAGAGGAAACAGGGAGCGGAACCATGCAGGGCCTTTGTCAGCCAAGTTATGGATTTTGACTTACCTAAAGGGTTTTAAGCAGGGGCAAGGTGAGCAGGTTGGCATTTCAAAAAGATCTCTCTGGCTACAGTGTGGAGGATCAGGCTGGAGGGGGGCCAAAGGAGATCCAGGAAGGCCAGTTAGGCATATTTGCAGTACTGCAATTGAGAGAATTAGGGTGGGAGTAACAGAGATGGAAAGAAGTAGACAGATTTGAGAGAGATTTAGAAGGTAAAATAATAGGATTTGGTGATGAAATCAATGTGGGAGTTGATGGAAAAGGGGATGTCAAGGATGATGCCAAGACTTGTCCTGGTTTATGTAAGTGGTTGTACAGTGGTCACATTCACTGAGATAGCAAGACTGGAAGATTAGATTTTTGCGGGGAGAGATTTGTGAATCCAATATTGGACATGTACAGTTCAAGCTTTAGAAATACCTGGTGGGAGATGATTTATAGGCAATTGAGTCAGTTATATTATGCAGGTCTGAGACACAGAGAAGAGGTCTGAGATAGATATTTACCACGGGAGTCACTGGCACACCCAAGGATACCCGAAGCTGAAATGTAAACAAGATAGGCAAAACGTATGTGCCTGGAGAGAACGCATGGTTAAAAGAGGAGCGGGCAAAAGTTAACGCCTTGAGAAAGTCTAACACTCAACAGCTAGGCAGAAGAGGATGAGCCTGCAAACGAGATAGAAAAGAATGAGCCACAGAGGTGGGAGAGCAGCAAGGAAACTGTGGGGCCCAGGGAGCCAGGAAAAGAGGGTGCTTCAGGAGGCAGGCGATGGGCACCACAATCAATGGCTGAAAGGTAATACAGGCAAGGGCTAAAAATACCCATTTTATTTGCTGACAGGGTCACTAGTGACCTTAGCTTTCATTCCATGGAGTGATAATAGGGAATGATGATAGTGACAGATGCCAGAATTAAGTGGGTTGAGGAGTTTATGAGAAGTAAGAAAATGGAGAGAATAAGTATAGAAAATCCAACGGGATCAAGCAGAAAACTTTCTCACTCAGATTAAAAGCCAAAATCCTTACAATAATCTACAAGGCCATAAAACTGCCTCCCTCCCTACTTCATCTTCTACTACTCTTCCCTTCCTTGCTCCAGAGTCCTGGCCTCCTTACTCTTTGAATGCACCAGCTTCCACCTCATGGCTCTTGCCTTTGCCGTTCCTTTAATAAGGAACTTTCTTCCTCCAAATTAAATAAAAGACTTCTTCCTAACCCTTCAAATCTTTGCTCAAAAATTATTTTCTCATTAAGGTTTCCCCTAACTACTTCATTTAATATTAAAATTAACCTCTCATTCCTATCCCTGCTTTATTTTGTACTTCTTACCATCAGACAGATCATGTTTTATTTTTGTGTTTATTATTTATCTCACCTCCCCCTCAAAGAATGTAAGTTTCTTGAGGGCAAAAATTGTGCCTGTTTTGTTCACTGCTATATTCTCAGTGCTTAGAAGAGTGTCTAGTACATAGTAAGCACACAATAAATACGTGTTGAATAAATAAAATATTTGAACAAACAAAATTAGTAACTTTAATGTAAGCTATCAGTTAGCAACAAGAAAAAAAAAAGCTTGAAAAAAGCTTCATTCACGATAGCAACAAAATTTGGGGGGAAAGATAGAGAAACAAAACAAAACAAATAATAAAGCATAAATGGACTATATGAGGAAAACCATTGAGTGACATAAAAGAGACTTGAACAAGTATAGAGATATATAATCCCTCTCAGGAAAAAAATTGGCTTACAGAGATATCAGTTCTTTCCAGATGAATTTAGAAATATAATCCCAATTCCAATTAAATTCAGTAGAATTTCTAAAGTTCTTTTGGGAGGAAGAATATACCTGAAAATAGCCAAGATGGGTTTTTTTTCAGGAGAGGGAGAAAATGAGTAGGGCAGTCCATATGAAATAATAAGCTACATTATAAAGCAACAGTATTAAGAACAGATAGATCAATAAAAGGAAAATGTAGGATCCATAATCAGATGCAAATATACATTTTTTAAAGTTAGTACACTTACTAATGTACTTTCAAATCAGTAGGGATTCATCAAATGGAATTAGGATAACTGGTTAACCATTTGGGGAAAAATTGTGTTTTCTATCATATATTTGCATCTGATTATGGAGCCTACATTTTCCTTTTATTGATCTATCTGTTCTTAATACTGTTGCTTTATAATGTAGCTTACTATTTCATAATTTTCATAAATTTCTAAGGTATCAGATATTTAATTACACAATGAGCCCATAAGATAGCTGTAAGAAAACAACGTCAATGTTTACCTACTGAGGTTGGTAGATAGAACCTTAACATGTGCAAAAGTAAAAAGAAGACAGTGAAGAAAAAGACTGACAGTGACAGATTTGGCTACGTAACAATTTCAAGCTTGTATTTTGCAAAAAATATCACAAATTTTAAAAGAAGACAAATATTTTAGGGAAATATTTGCAATCTGACAAAAGATTAATGTCCTTATTATATAAAGACCTCTTACAAATCAGAAAGAAAATTACAAATTACCTAATAGGAAAAATGAGCAAAGAGAAAATTCATGAATTAGAAATACAAATGATTAATAAATAAATGAAAAAGATGTCCAAACTCACTTGAATTCAAAGAATTATAAAATTAAATAATGTGCTACCATATTCAGATGTTAGATTGATGAAGGTTTAAAAAGGTTATAATATTTAACGTTACCGAATACCTGAGGAAATGGGCACTCTTACAGACTTCTGATGGCAAAGTAAATCCTGGAAGGTAATTAGTAATACACTAACCCAGATATTAATAGAAGCGGGTTTTAGTTTGCTAGGGCTGCCATAACAAAGTACCACTGACTGGGTGGCTTAAACAACATAAATTTATTTTCTCTTGCTTCTGGAGGCTAGAAGTCCAAAATCAAAGTGTTGGCAGGGTTGGTTTCATTCTGAGGCCTCTCTCTCCATAGCTGGTAAATGGATATCTTCTCTGTTTGTCTCCATATGGCCTTCCCTCTGTGTGCATCTGTGTCCTAATCTGCATTTTCAGTCTTTGGAAAGGAGCAGCAGCAGGGGGAAGTATGCGCCATCACTAGAGCCAATCTGGCTGGGAGCAAAGAAAAGGCCACGATCGAAGAGGGCAGGTGATGCTGAGTGGCCATTCTGAACCAGGTACATATTTCTTGCAACATGCTTAGGCCTGATTAGGATAATATCCACCAGTGAAGCCCAGTTGATTGTTTATTCTTCTACCCCTGAACCTTCCTAAACATTTTGCATTTTTCCTCGTTTATGCATGTGTGTACTTATTGCATAAGACCAAATACTCCTTAAGGGCAGAAATTATAATATACTCATCTTTGTATTCCTCTGTGCATACAGTATGCATTTAATGAATGTCTAACAACAAAAATTAATATTCTTAAATTTGTTCTGGTATGATAGTCATCCAATGCTATAAGTACTGAAGATTTAGGAGAAAATTTATAAAGTGACAAATAATTGTGAATAGCAAATTATTCCTTTAAGGCAACCTGTCATTTATATCAGCAAAATAAAAGGCTTTACAAACTAATTTGCAAGATCAAAAGACAATATTCTTTGCCATTTCCTCCTTCCATGTTGTTTCACAGATGGTAATTCTTGAAGCATATAAGTATATAGTCTCAGGTTAACATGGTACAGGAGTTTTCCTCTATTTCAGAAATGAGAAAAGTCAAAATAATATCTTGGGAGTGTGGAAGCAATACCATATTTTGTCTTAAGATAGTATTAATCCATCAGTTCATTCATTCAATGTTGATTTAGCATCTATGTACAAGGGATGGTGTCAGGTGATGTGAGAGATACAAAGACACTGTTGCTGCATTCATGAAACTTATACTGTACTATTAGATGAAAGAAATGACTATAATACAAGTTATTATTGCATATGTTCCTTTATTTTTATTCTGTTATTACTTTTAAATATTAGTTCACTTTGAATACCTCTATAATTACATAGAGGGATAGCCTACGAAAAGTGGACTATAAAATATTAATTTGAGAATCTTCTCTTTCTAAACTTTTATATACCCTGAAGTAGTCAAGATAGAACTGTGTGGGCAACTATCCATCAACTTTTCAATAACAACTAGAACATAAAATTAAAAGTAGTTTTTATGTTCACTCCATCTTATAACCTTTACTTAGGAATTGACAAAAAATCTTAACCAAAAGTTCTATGCTTTTGAAAATACTATTAAATTGAAGGGTAGTAGATAATAACAACTACTAATAAAGAGAAACTATGGATTCATCAAGGTTAGTTCATAAACAAACACACACCAGACAGTCACATATAGAGACTAATTTAAACAGTATGCCTTTCCATAAGAATATGCTACCACTAAAATCCTGAGCTGGTACTGACAATCCATAAAATCAAAGTTATTTCAGTCCTGAAAAAGCTGATAGGAAAAGTCCTAGAAGGAGAAGATACTAATTAGAAAGTTTTGTGTGACTTGTTTAAAGTCACATGACTAGTGAGTAGCAGGGGCGCTGAATTCCTGTCACACTGATATTTTATGTAAGGTAAAATGCACACAATATGCATTTTCAAATATAAATCACTCAGCTACTTCTAAATTGGACAAAAACCCCAAAATTTTTTCTAAAAATTCTCAACCATTTGAAATGTTCCTATTAAGTGTTGGGCACTGAAGTTACAAAGACAAAAGACAAGAAAGCACAGTCTCCGCCTGGAACACGGGGAAAAGGAAATGAAAATGGTGAGAATATCAAATGTGAGCAGGGCTGGTGCAGGAGTGTGTGCAAGGTGCTGGGGCATCAGGAAAGTGTCCAGAGAGCAAGAGCTGCAATGGAAACAGAGTCTAGGAAAAATGAGAAGGTGCTCAGCAGGTAGACAAGGAGGAGAGGAGCTGCCTATGCAGAGCACTGATGCTTGGAGCGGCGGGAGGAGTGTAGCAAGAGATAATGTGGGAGAGCCGTGTAGTCGCTGTGCCAGATGGGCAGGGCCTTAAATTAAATGCCCCTTGAAGAAGTCTGAACTTATCTGTAACGGACAGGCAACTGTTGAAGGATTTTAGGAAGAACTGCCTGCTTGATTTTGAGTTATAGAAAAATGACTTCGGTGTCAGAGCATCCTGGGGATGAGGGGCAGGAGGAAGGCTGCAGGTTAGAATAGTAGGACAATAATTTTGGTTAGAGAGGAAGTAGCTTAAGAAACCAGGAAGGGAGAGGAGGATGAGCAGCACTGATTTCCTATAATAAATATATAATAAATTTCAAACTGCCAACACATTTTTTAGAAGAGTAAATACTTCCCCAGCAATATTTTCACAGTGATTTTTCATCCTGTTTATTATTGTGAAATAAACTCAGGTTAAGACTCTACACTACGTAAGTTTGTAAAAATAAAACCCTCACTAAAAGCATTAACCTCTAATGTAGAATATTCTGTTAAGCTTGTCATTTCTCAGAAAGAAGTTCTGAGTTTTTGTAAATAAACACCAAACTCTGACATTTAAAGGAAATGCAGCCACATTTCCTTTACAAAAATGCTTCCCTTCACTTCATCTATTTTCTCACTTCTTTCATCTGTACTACAAATTGGGCATGTCAACCTTTTAAACAATAGACAACAGGTATCCTAACGAATTTACTTGCCATATCATTGAATAGATGCCCAATTAACACCACATCAAGTCTAAAATGCTTTTTCAAGTATCTTCTACATCGTTGATGTGAATGTTTTAAATAAATTAAACACAAAGCTAATCTATCTAGAATCTTCCAAGCAACAGTTTCACAACTGAATATTCAACTAAGAGCTACACTTAAACTCAAATAATAACTGTCACATCAGACAGACACATTTCATGCTTATTGGTCAATCTAGAAATTTGTTCCATTCATTTTTTCACTTTGTTAGGTGAAAGGGATCCAAATGTTTGAGAAACAAATAGGTCCAGAGAGTCCTTCTACCTACCTATCTTTTTTCTTCCATCAGTTAGTTATCGATAATCAATGGCATGAATTTAGTAATGACTCGTTTACATATTTAAACTGACATTTTGAAATGACAATGAGAAGCCAACGATTAACTGTTCTCTAAGGAAATGCCCTTTCTCTCCATATGGCTTCCCCTCTGAAGCTAAGACTTAAAGAGATTTTCAATTTATGGAACAACAGAGTCTCTCCCGCTGAGACTCCCAAGTAACTTCATTTAGAATGCAAATGCCTGTACCAAGTTTAAAATGCCATTCCTACTGATGCCAAGAAGCCAGTCATAAAATGAAAAGTCATCCTCTCCATAGAGCTTTGGTAATTTTTTTTATCTGTAACAATTTGTGGAGTACAAGTGCAAAATTGTTATATGCATAGATTGCATGAGTTTTATTAAATTAAAAAGTAAAGAACTTTAAGGCTTTAAGGGAATATAAGTTTTCTTGTGTTAGCTGGGAAGCATATACCGTGGAAAAAGGTCTTCAAGAAGCTATGTTGTCTTGGCTCCTCACCTTAAAATAGAGTTATTAATTCCTATTGTGAGGATTACAGGAAATGACATACCGACTGACTGTAAACTATAAAGGTTTCTATAAACGTATGCCATTATTACTTTAGACCTTCACTAATATGTTGACTCAAAATAAAAACTCTGTAAAGTAAAGTTGAAGGCCAGAGGAAAACACAAAAATTCCCTGAAAAACAGTTACTAAAAAAACATGTGAACAAATTAATCTACAGATTCAACACAATCCCTATAAAACTCTCGTAACTGTGAGACCAGCCCAAACTAGGCCTACTCTGTTGACAACAAAACGTTAAGTTACCTTGTAGGTATAACAGAACCAAAACTGCAAGTCATGTAGCCCAGGTATGGGCAATAGAAAAACCTTTGATCTCTGACAACACCTGAAACCAACAAATCCTCCCCTTGGAACCAAGAAGACCATGGGACATGACCAGAACCTGAATACCAGAACTCTTTCAGAAGCCAGGGGTCCATTGGTCCAGAAGATCTGAGGCTAAAATCTACCTCAACATATCTTTCCATAAATCATCAAATTTAAAGCCCTCTAATCAGACCCTACCAAGCCAACATTACTAAATCTTTTCCCTTGACCTCTGAGCCCATAAATTTGCCCCTGACCCCAAATTAGGGATAGAGATTTTAGCTTGTTCCTGTCTCCTTGCTGACCAGTTTTGCAATAAAGCCTTTCTTTTCTCAAAAGCCGGTGTCACATAGTATTGGCTTCTGTGTGCATCAGGCAGTGAGCCCGTTTGATTGATGACACTCTCAACTGCCTTTTTGGAAGAGATTGGTAAGCCAATCCTAAAATTCATATGGATACTCAAGGGACAGAGGATAGCCTAACAATCTTGAAAAAGAAGAACGAATTTAGACAATTTACACTTCCCAATTTCAAAACTTACAACAAAAAAGCAATAATCAAGACAGTGTGATACTGGTATAAGGATAGGTACATCGATCAATGGAAAAGAATTGAAAGTCGAGAAATAAACCCTTACATTTATGATTGATTGATTTTTGACAAGGGTGTCCAGACAATGAGAAAAGAATAGTCTTTTCAACAAATGGCTGTGGACAACTGGATACCCACATTCAAAAGAATGAAGTTGGAACCTTTCTTCACAACATACACAAAAATTAACTCAAAATGGAATATAAGTTTAAATGTAAGAGCTAAAACTATAAAACTTTCAAAAGAAAACATTTGAGTAATTCTTTGTAACCTTTGGTTAGACAAAGCCTTCTTGGATACAATACCAAAACACAAGCAACAAAAGGCCACATAATGTATGATTTCATTCATGTGAAATGTCTATAGTAGGTAAATCTATAGAGGCAGTAGATTAGTGGTTTTTTAGGGCTGAGGAGGTTGGGGGAAAATTGGGAATGACTGCTAATGGGTACAGGGTTTCTTTCGGAGATCATGAAACTATTCTAAAATTGACTGCAATAATTGTTGCACAACTCTGTGAATGTACTAAAGACCATTGAACTGTAGGATTTAAATGGGTTAATTGTACAGTATGCAAATTATATCTCAATAAGGCTATTCAAAAATAACTTAAAGAAATATATGTGAACAGCAGTATCAAGTAGTGGTCAAGACCCTCATCTGAGAACGAGACATGAATTTAAGTTCAGGTCTTACTAATTGTGGAATCTTGAGAAAATAACAAAATAATAACTCTGACCCTATTTTTCTTATCTTTAAATTGCATATAATAATAATTCCTTTCTCAAGAGGGCTATCATGAGTAGCAAATGACATCATGTATATAAGTGTTTGCTTAACACTGAGCCCAGCATACAGTAAGCACCCAATAATATTAGCTATTAAAAGAAAAGATATGTGGGTCTAGACTGTTGGTAGTAGGTAAAAAACAGTAAGTTGATTGAGGTATTGCTGTAAATGTTACTTAAAAATTAAACAAAAGCTTAGTAAACAGGGTGCTTCCAAATAGGCAGGCTCACTTGGGAACACTCAGCAAAGAGAAAGCAGGACTCCACTACAGGTCATGATAGAATCACAGAGGCTAGATTTACCCTCCTACCTAAAACAACTAGAAAACCAAACAAAACAATCAAACAATGATTTTCAAACATTACATGACAGACAGCACATGACTATGATCCATGACTAAAGGGAAACTAGCAAGGTGAGTCTACAATTATACCAACTTACTGCCTGTAGGCTGCTTACAGGCTGCAGAACTAAAAGGGGAATCCAAACTGTACCCATTGGTCTCGGTGAGTTGAGGAGATAGAGAACAAAATTCAAGGAAGCCAAGGCAGATATAATTTGTGGTGCAGAGGGAAGAGGAAGGAATGCCTTAGAGAAAGAGAGCTCCAGAGATCTTCAGAGGCTAAATTAGCCCTAGTCTAAAGGTTGCTGTGGTCCCGCCAAACAAAGCTTAAAGGCAAGCTTGCAAAAGATCCAAACTCAACTGCGTGCCAGAAAAAACTATAGGAATACAACACAAAAACCAGCACCCAATAAGTTAGTGTCTGACATCTAATCAAAAATTACCAGACATGCAAAGAAGCATGTCCCATAATCAGGCATGTCCCATAACCAAGAGAAAAAATCAATCAATAATTCCTTTAGAATTATTGCCAATAGAAATGGACCCAGAAATGACAGAGATGATGGAATTAGCAGACGAGGATTTTGAAAATCTTGCTAAGTTCCAGCCTAAGCAAGAGTGAGACCCTGTCTCTACTAAAAAAAAGGAAAAAAAAAAGATTAGCTGGGCATGGTGGTATGCACCTGTAGTCTCAGCTGCGCGGGAAGCTGAGGCAAGAGGATCGCTTGAGCCCAGGAGTTTGAGTTGCTGTGAAATAGGCTGACGCCATAGCACTGTAGCCCAGGCAACAGAGCAAGACTTTGTCTCAAAGAAAAAGGAAAGAAAATCCTGCTAAGTTATTATAAATATGCTCCATATGTTCAAATGGAACTTCTAGAGGTGAAAAATACAATATGAATACAATATGAAAAATACAATTATCACACCACTTTTTGGTGCGGAAACTAAGACTAGGCAGGGTCTGGTACCAAGTCACATAGTTAGTTAGTAGCAGAGCCTAGAGTGAACACAACTTTCCTGACTCTAATCCAGTGCTCTTTCCACTATGCTGCAGAGGAATAACACAAACTGACAGACACTTCAATAGGTTGGTTACCTGTCTGCTGTATGCATAGGCCTGAGTGTATGGAATATAGAGGGAGCAAGGCTAGAAGTAGGAGCCTATTATAATAATCTTAGTGAGAGATGAGTGATGGTTTGGACCTCAGTGGTAGAAGGGAAGAGAAACAGTTGGATATTAGCTATATTTTAAAGAGTTGGTAGGATTGTTGATGGATTAGATGTAGTGGTTTGGTTTGGTTTGGTTTTGACACAGAACAGCTCTTTTGGGTGATTTGGTGCCAAATTTATCCTCTTCAAAATTCTCTCTCCTATGTTACTTTACAACCCGAAGTACAGCTCTATTTTTTATCCTGAGCTACCTCCAGGGAAGTTATGTGGGATTTTTTTTTTAACCTAATATAAAAATGAAATAGGATCATATTTTCCTTTGACTTATTTTGGCAGGCCGATTGTTTTATGGCTGGTCATCTTAGGATTTTAATGGTTTTTCTTTTTTCTCTTTTCTCCCTCTTAGGTTCAGATTATACTTTTCTGAGTGATACTATGGTTTGATTATAGCTTTGAGGCTTTCAGTACTATTCACTTTCTTTGAAGTTTGGCTTTGGTTATGCTGCTTTTTGAATCTCACCAAATATTCTCTTTTAAAAATTATGTTCCAGAGTTATTGCTTCCAAGAAGAATAAATATATGCAGGTTGTATCCTTATGTCATGGGAATCAATTTTGCCATGAGACAAGGAATCTAGAAGTCATAGTGTTTCTGTTCCATTTGCCTTTTGTTCAAGTGGTTCCTTCAACCCTTTAAAAGCCAGATGACTTTTCTCTCTTGCCTCCCTAAGTCTGATTTCTGCTAACACTGAATAGGGGAGAATAGTAGAGTATGTTTAATATATAAATTTGTAGTTCTTCAGTTAAACACACTACCATATTCTCCATTTAACCTGAAAACCTTTTGTTGTTGTAGTTGTTGCTGTTGTTTAAAGAAGACTAAGCAGTGTTTGCAAGCAATTTTAGTTCATAAATTTCACTGATAATTTCAGTTTTGACTAATTCTTTAATAATATAGCACATGGAACAATGAACGTGTTTATTATTACAAAAAATACCATATTTCAAAACTTCTAAGATGCACAGTTTAACATTGTAAAATCTGCATGTTTCTTACAATTTCTGTTGGCCTGATGTCAGCATAGTTACTAATGCCACCACTTGCTCATTGTGGATCGGGTTGTTATTCCTGGTAACATGACTAGATAGCTGCAATTCTCAATGCAGCTTGAGAATACAAGTCCTGGTTATTGTCCAAGAACCTTTCACTGACACCTCTGGTAAGATCAGGAGTACCAACATCAATACTTGCAGAAAGGGTGTCAGCATCTTAGAAGAAAAATCCTACAGAAAATAGTGAAGCCCTCTTTGAGGAAATGCCGCATCCCTGAATATTTTGATGCCACAGAGGTTGATATTGGTAACGAAACATATCAATGCTCTGAATTAAAAAGTGATTTAGAAGACTGGATTTTAAATGTGAAGAAGTTTAGGATTATTTTAAGCTATTTGATTAGTCTATTTTTCTTTTTTATGTGTGTATAAGAGTGAAATGTGATAAAAATCTATAACTAAAGAATTTTAAAGGAATCCTTTCAATAAGAATGAAATAAAAATTCTAGGTGGTAAGAAGTATTTTACCATAGTTTAATTGGTATGTAAAATAATGGTGTATCATTGTCTTTGGGAACTTAGATTTAATGAACTCATTATCTGAACTCAGATAATGCTATTATCTGAGTTTTTGATTATAGCCATCCTCCTGGGTGTAAATTCCAAAGCAAATAATTAGAAAGAAACAAACTAAATATCCAATAGTAGGAGAATAAATAAATTAAATAAATAATGGAATATTACAACAATTATAAATCACATTTTCCAATCTTTTTTGTAACAGCTTTGTTGAGCTATAATTCACAGACCATAAAATTTATTCATTTAAAATTCAATGGTGTTTTAGTATATTCACAGAGTTGTACAACTATCACCACAATCAATTTTAGAACATTTTTACCCCTTCAGAGAGTATAGAAACTTCATACTCTTTAGCTCTCATTCCCCAATCCCCCGCCATCACCCCCAAACCTAAGCAATCACAATATACTTTCTGTCTCTATAAGATTGTTTACTCTGGAAATTTATATAAATGAAATCATACAATATGTGGTCATTTGTGACTGGATCCTTTCACTTAGCGTTTATGTTTTCAAGGCTCATCCATGTTGTAGCATGTCTCAGTACTTCACTTCTTCTTACAGCTAAATAATATTCCATGATATGAATATACCAACTCTTGTTTATTCATTCATCAGATGTGTACATTTGGGCTGTTTACACCTTTTGACTATTGTAAATAATGCTGCTATGAACATTCGCTTATGTTTTTGTGTGGACATATGTCTTCAGTTCTCTTGGTTATGTATGTAGGAGTAGAATTGCTGGGTCATATGACAATTCTATGTGTAAGTTTTTGAGGAACTGCCAGATTGTTTCCCAAAGTAGCTGCACCATTTCACATTCCTACCAGCAGTGTATGAGAGTTCTGATTTCTTCACATCCTTGTCAACACTTGCTATTATCTGACTTTTTGATTATAGCCATCCTCCTGGGTGTAAAGTGGTATCTCACTGTAGTTTTGATTTGCATTTCCCTGGTGGCTAATGATGTTGAGCATCTTTTCATGTGTTTATTGGCAATTTGTATATCCTCTTTGGAGAAATGTCTATTCAGACCCTTTGTCCATTTTTAAATTGGGTTATTTGTCCTTTTATTATTGAGTTGTAAGTATTCCTTATATATTCTAGATATGAGTCCTTTATCAGACATATAATTTGGAAATATTTTCTCCCATTCTACAGGTTGTCTTTCACTTTTTTGATGGTAACTCTTGAAGCACAAAGCTTAAAAATTTTGATGAAGCCCAATTTATCTATTATTTCTTTTGTAGTTTATGCTTTTGGTGTCATATATAAGAATCCATTGCCAAATTCAAGTTTACAAAGATTTAGCCCTATGTTTTGTTCTAATAGTTTAATAGTATTAGCTCTTATATTTAAGTTTTTGATCCATTTTGAGTTAATTTTTGTATATGATGTGAGGAAAGTATCCAACTTCATTCTTTTACATGTGACCATGTTGTTGTTCCAGCACCATTTGTTGAAAAGACTATTTTTTTCCCCATTTCATCCTTGATCTTGGCACCTTTGTTGCAAATCAATTGACCGTGGATATATGGGCTTATTTCCAGACTCTCAATTCTATTCCATCAATCTATTTGTCTATCCTAATGCCAGTACCACACTACGCTGTCTTGATTACTGTTGCTTTGGAGTATGTTTTGAAATTGGGAGGTATGAATCCTCCACCTTTGTTTTTTTCCAAGATTATTTTGACTACTCTGGGTCCCTTGAGTTTCCACATGAATTTTGGGATCAGCTTGTCAATTTCTGCAAAAAACAGCAGCTAGGATTCTGAGAAGAATCGTGTTGATTCTGGAGATCAATTTGGGGGGGAGTATTGCCATCTTAACAATATTAAGTTTTCCTATCCATGAACATGTGACATTTTTCCATGTATCCAATCATATTTAATGTACTAAAGGAATGACATGATGCATATGTATCACTGGGAAAACAGAAATGATATTCCTTGGTTATGGGATTATAGATGATTTTGATTTTATTTTTATACATTTCTATATTTTCCAAATTTTCAACAATAAGAATATCTTTTCTGTAACCCCAAAGAAGTTGTTTTTAAAGGAAAATATTCATAGTCTTTAATAAAATATACACACAAAATATTTCATAAACATGGAATATGTTTGGAAATGAAAATGCTTGAAAGATTTTTCAATATACATGAATATATCACTGTTCATTCTTGGTCATTTTTCATCAGAATTTACTGATTGTGTGCTACATAGAAGATACTGTGCTAGGTACTGGGTGTACTGTTTTAACAAAACAGACATGATTCCTGTACTAATGAAGCCTAGCTTTAGTGGGAGAATGACAATAAATAGGCAAAGTAGCAAATAGAAATGAAATTACAAGTTGTAAAGAGTGCTTTGAAAGAAAGTAATCGGTACTATGATGGAGAATTATGCTAGGATATAGTGAACCTACTTTGATATAGTGGTCAGGGAAGCTCTCTCTGAGGCACCAATGTTTGAGGTGAGACTTTGGGACTAGATAAAAATGTAAGTATTGGTTTTAGATATTTGTTCAACATAAGTAGATTCTTACACTGAAGGGTAAAAACAAAGAGCTTTAAAATTCCAAAGGAAAAATAATTTCAACAAATAGAATAACCTCTACCACCTTCTATAACACAAAATGCAGGGTCCAAAAAATTCTATACCATAAAATATAGGATTAATTCATTGTAAGGTTAATGAAATGCACTGGAAGAACCTGGTATGGTCCCACTGTGCAGCCCAAATCCTGCCCTGTCCCAGCTGCAGTTTGGCACCATCTGATGGCAGTCTTCTGCTCTACCTTAACTATTGAAGGGCATGATTCTGGGTCCCTTTTACAGGCTGGAAGTTCCTTGACAGAAGCAGCAATTCCAGGAATTTCCAGTCAGCTAATGCCTTTTTTGTCAGCCTGATGGGGAAGACAAGGCCAAGAGAATACTGAAGGCACAAAGGTCTACCCTTTACCTCCCTGACATTTCCCCTCACCACTCAGTCTCTCTTCCACTTATCCTTCCTCCAAACTTAAGATTTCTAGCCCACTCCTGTTTTAGAATGAGGGCTAGGCAGAGGACCAGAGCCAATACAGTTGAATGTAGGTTATCACGGGGGTTTTATTATGCATAGCAATTGCTGCTTGCCCTCTCAATATCTATTTCCTGCTGTCAGTAACAGAACACAGATTTTGTTTAGGAGGCAATGTGTCTAGCTGAATTATATGCTTCCTTAGACTCTATTGCACATAGGTATGGTTAGGTGACGTGGTTTGACATAATTAAGGGATTTGAGAAAGCTCTGCTTTAATGACATAGGTACCACTCATTTCAACTTCCTTTTACATCTTCTTCCATAGAACTTGGGGATGAGGCTGGAGATAGAACAATCATCTTTGCACTATGAGATAACCATGAGGATGAATACTTTATGTAAAGAATGGTGATGGAGGAAGGTAGAAGAAAGCTGGGCATTGATATCATTGTGGAGTTGTTGCCCCAGACTGGATAGCCTACCTCCAGACTTCCATTAGGTGACAAAGCCAATCCTTATTTGACTGTGGTTAGGTTTCTGTGAAGAGAAATAGCTAACTGAAATCCTAATGGATACAGCTGTCTACCACGAGCATAAATTTAACATCTTTTGAAGAATCCAAAATTTTTAAGGTTTTATAATAATATAGAAAGTCGAACTCTCATGTTTAATGAAAGAGAAAATTCACAACCCTCCAAACCCTATCACACACTACAGAGGGTAAGTAAAGGTCATTCAACAAAGGTAGCACAGAGGAGTGGCTTCAGAGGGGGAGTCATTTATGACCCATATCTTCATTAACCCCATTCCCCAAGCCATACCAAATAAACATACATTCCAGGTAAAATTGTGCTTACTATAACACACTTCCAGACAAGTTCCTTGGTGCCCTCTTTCAGTAAGATTGCCATCCCTAAACTCCTCCTGCATGGAAATTTTGCCACAGCAAATTTTGCCAGGGCAACTCCACCCACAGTTAAAGTTATGGTTTAGGGTCAATTACTGCACATACCTTGCAACTTTCAAGCAGATACATTAAAGTGATGTGGCTTAAGGAATGTTAACAGCCTTTTCCACTTTTTTCCTAGCCAATTTCTACTCTAATCCGAAACCTCTTCTTTATTGCCACCCTCTTACACACAATGCCTCACTCTCCAAAACAAAGTCTTCAAATTACGCTTACAGAATTCATTATCCTCTGAGGTAGATCACTGAAAATAATATAAGCATTTATCCAAAAAGTATAGATCAGGTAAAGCAACATAGTAATAAGCCAGATTAGAGTCAAGGAAGGACAGAATGCTGCTAGTTTTCTATATGCACTCTTGCCTGTGTAAAATTAAATTCTTTTTGCAAAATTAAATTTCTTTTCTTTGTAGATTGATTTTATTATTGCAAATAAGATAATAACCTTTCAAATAGGAAAACAATAAAAAATAAACTATATAATGAAAATTTTACCCCAGAACCAAAATAGGGAAAGACTTTCAGATAAAAATCAATCAGAATTACGTATTTTTACTTCTGAACAGAATTGCTCCATAAAGTTTTCTGATATCTTTCTAATGTTTCTCGGTGAAACTTTAGAAAAGTAATAAAATTCACCTAAAAATGACGAAAATTGAGTAAAGAGTCCCAAATAAATCATTATTTTTTTAACTGTCAAATTCTCACATGTTAAATTACCTGTTTCAGAGAGCTTCTTTAAAAATTTAGGGGGAAATTCCCCACTCTATTTTTCTTTAGGTGGGTAAGGACAATCAGCAGGAAGCAGCCCCAGATTTTCAGAAAGGATCTTGAGCATCACTAAGACAAAAGCTAAGAAACGTACAATACACAATTTAGGCTGCCTCCTTCATTGAAGGCAATTCAAATTTCGGCGGGTACTAAGTCTTTAGCGTCCGGTGTCAACGTTTCATAGAAGCATATAATAAAACATTACGATTGCCTTCTTCACCATCAGTGTCTGATAAACAATACAAATTTAGGCAGAAGTAATTATCTGGCCATGTCCAGAGGCACGAAGCCGCAACACCGCCCCTGTAGGAGGTATAGGTAGGGGATCTGGAAGCAAAAACCTCAGGGGTTACGAGCGGAGGCGCAGAGGCACCGAGGCTCACCTGGTCAGCGCCCAGGGCCGGGTAGCGAGCAGGGTCTGTATTCCAGACTCACCTCCTAGCCCCCAGTTTGCTCCTGAGCGTTTCGTTCCCCGCAGGCTAGTGCGTTTAAATCAACACTGGGTGGCAAGCTATGCCCATTCTTTGGGCTCTGAAGTTTGGAATTCTGGGGCTCCGCGGCACAAGAAAGTTTTTCACAAGTTCTTTTCATGTCCGACTCTGTCACTGCGAGCGCATCTCCTCCCGCGCGGCCCCGGGGCCGTCGGTCCAGCCGCGGGAAAGATCGCTGCCCGGTGCCACAGCAACTCGACACCCAGGAGCCCGAGGCTGCAGGGCAGCCCCTCCTTCCTGGGACGAGCGGCCAGAACTCGCTTCCCCGCGGGGAGGAGCGCTCCCAGACCCCGGGGAGGGCTCGCATCCTAAAGAGAGGTCTCCCAACGCCTAGACAAAGACAACGCTGGGAAAAGTTGGACCAACTGGCACCTCCAGAGGGTGAATAGAGCAGCCCCTCGGCCTCGGTGGCCGAGCCGGCGACGCGCTCTCAGAGTCTTGGTCAACTTTTCCCGTGAGCTTCTGAGCAACTTGCTGGAAGTTGGGGCGAGGGGGCAGAGGAGGGGTCAAGGGCAGCGAGGAGGGGCTGGTCTCCCCCGGCCGGTTTCTCGTACCTCCCAGCGTACCTGCTGATGTATCCGTCCCCGTCGCCGTCGCACGTCTGGAAAAGGCGCCGCATCCTCTCCTCCTCGCCGGTGCTGGACGTGTCGCTGCTACTGCAGCCGCCGCCGCCGCCGCTGCTGCCGCCGCCGCTGGCGTTCCCGGCAGCCGCCATCATGCGCCCACTCCGTGCTCGGGAGGAGGAGGACGCGCGGCAGCGGCAGGAATCCGCCGGGCAAGAGCTGCTCGCAGCCCCGAACCTGCCTGACAACGGAGCATGCCCAGTGGCCGCCAGGGCGCTCCGGGCGGGGGATTCCACCTCTCCGGGTTTTGTCCGGGCTGGGGAGATGGGCGCCCTGGAATTGCCCGAGAGGTTACCTTAGGGGAGCGGGAGGAGGAGAAGGTGGCTGTAGGAGTCAGGGAACCACGGGTGGCGACGGGGACGCGAGAGGAAGCAGAATACACAGGAGGCTCCCGGAACGGGTGTCAGCATCGTGCATCCGGCCACCATGCGGTCCCCTGACACTTGGGAACGCTTCAGGCAGAGGGTGGGCGTTCTCCCGGCAGAACTCCTCCGACCGCCCGGAGTCGTGGATTCCTTTTCCAGGAAAAAGATCAACATTCCCGTTTTGCAAACTGAAAACAGCACTTGTGATCCCACTCTCCAGGACTGCACTGGGTTCTGTACTCATGACCCAAAGTGAGACTAGGAATGGTTGGCCTTTTTGTGAATTTTTGACACCTGTCAAGAAATCCGACTCTCTCAGCCCCAACCTTGGCTTCCACTCTGTACTGAGAACAGTCTGCACTCCTGTGTAACATTGTGCACGTCGGGTCCACTTCTGGAAACAGCTTACTCTATTAGTCAGGCATCACTAGAATTTTCCCCAACAGGTTTACAACATCAAGAGAGACATATTAATAAGAGATGATCTCAACTGATCCACACTACAGACCTGGAAGATATTTCTTTTATTACAACCTCTATAACTTAGGGTGTAGATAAGTACCTAGTAGGGTTATCTTGAGGATAAAAGATCATAGATAATGCAGATAGGACAATGCTTGACACCTATTAAGTACTCAATCAATGTTAGCTCTCATCCCCAATTTAAAGTTAAGAAAACTGAGGTACCAAGACCTGCTCAAGGTTCCAGGGTTAGTAAATGTCAGGGCAGAGGCAAGCCTAGGCAACCTAGCTCCACAGCAAGAATCCTTAAACATTACACTATCCTTCCACTTTAGCAGAAGGGGAACCACAATGAAGCAATTTGTGGTTTAGTGAGTGACTCATTATTCTGTCCCAGATTTTCTGCCGGAGGCCTATGAAGTCCTCTGGTGGTTTTAAAATATGTCCACAGATTCTTTGGTCCACCTCTCATCAAGAGGTGGAGTCTGTTGTCTCCCCCTGAATCTAGGTTGGACTTTGTGACTGCCTTGACTTCTGAGGCTAGGTTAGAAAAGGCAATGCAGATCCATCTGCTCTCTCACCCTGAGCTGCCTTAAAAGAAGTTTGGCTATCCTGAAGCTGCCATGCTGGAGAAACCATGCGGACAGACCAAGCAAAGACAAAAAGAGATGCCCAAAAAGCCCCAGCTGTTCTAACCCCCAGATGTTTGAGCCTTCCCAGACCAGGTGCCAGACATGAGTGAGAGATAATGTTAGCCCTAGATGCTGCATGAGAGATCCTCAGCAAAAACTATCTAGCTAAGCCCAGCCAATCCCCAGAGCTGTGATGATAACAATAAAAGAATTGTTGTTGTTTTAAGCCTCTGAGTTTTGAGGTGATTTGTTAGGTAGTAACAGATAACTGAAACAGGTCCATATATTTTGGGACTGTCTGCCAGGTCAGAAGAAAGGGGCCTCTCCCCTCCTGCTCCCTCTCTCTACCCCATCCACTTATTCCTACTTTAGTTCTTTTTAATTCTGTGAGTTCCCAGTATTTCAGGGTACTTATAATCATACAATAAATAGGATATCATCTTAGAAAAGTTTGGTAAGTCTACCTGCTATGATTTGAATACTTGTCCTCTCCAAAACTCATGTTGAAACTTAATCTCCAATGTGGCAGTTTTGAGAGGTGGGGCCTTTAAGAGGTGATTGGGTCAGGAGGGCTGTGTCCTCATAAATGGATTAATCCACTCATGGATTAATGGGTTAATGAGTTAATGGGTTATCATGGGAGTGGGACTGGCGGCTTTATAAGAAAAGGAAGAGAGACCTGAGCTAGAACACTCAGCCCCCTCATCATGTGATGCCCTACACTACCCCAGCATTTTGCAGAGAGTCCCCACCAGTAAGAAGGCTTTCACCAAATGTGGCCCTTGATCTTGGACTTCTCAGCCTCTAGAACTGTAAGAAATAAATTTCATTTCTTTTTAAATTATCCCAGTTTTAGGTATTATGTTATAAACAACAGAAAATGGACAAGTCAGGGAATTAGTACTGAGAGTGGGGTGTTACTGAAAACAAATACCTGAAAATGTGGAAGCAGCTTTGGAACTGGGTAATGAGCAGAGGCTGGAAGATTTTGGAGGAGCAGTCTAGAAAAAGCTTAGATTCCGGTGAGGGCTTAGGAAACACAAAGACCAGGGAAAGTTTGGAACTCCTTAGAAATTGGTTAGGTGGTCGTTACCGGAATGCTGATAGCAATATGGACAGTAGAGGCCATTCTGACAAGGTCTCAAATGGAACTGAGGAACAAGGTATTGGAAACTGAAGGAAAGACCGTCCTTGTTTTAAATTATCAAAGAACTTTGCTGAACTCGCTCTATGCCCAAGTGCTTTGTGGAAGGCTGAACTTGACAGTGATAAACCAAGTTATCTGGTGGAAGAAATATCTGAGCAGAAAAGCAGTCAGGCAGCTGCACAGCTATTTTTAGCCACTTACATTGAGCTCCAAGAGGAAAAAAATGATTTAAAGACAGAATTTGTAATCAAAAGAGAAGCCAAGTGGAAAGATTTGGAAAACTTTCAGCCTGGCCACATAAAGAGCAAAAGAGCACAATTTTCCTAAAGAGATTAGCACAGAGCAAAGGGATCACCAAAAGAACAAAAGAAAGACCCTGAGATCTTTGAGATTGCCCCTCCCATCACAGGCCCAGACACCCACGAGGATAGAATGGTTTCGGGGGACAGATCCAGGGTGCCCTCCATGGGCTTCCTGCCCAGATCCCCTCCAGATCTCCGCTTCCCAAATTCTGGTGCAGTGCTTCTTGGCCATGCCAGTTGTGGCTCAAGCAACCCTAGGTATGGATTGACTCACCATTCAAGAAAATACAAGCTGTGAGACTTAGCAGCATCCACATAGTGCTAGTTCTGCAGGCTTGCAGAAAGCAAGAGCCATGGAGGCTTGGCAGCCTCCAGGGAGATTTCAAAGGATGTTGCTGAAAGCCTTGGGTTCCAGGCAAATGCTTGTCACAGGGACAGAGCCACTGTCAAGAGCCCCTACTAGGGAAATGCTAAGCAGAAATATGGAGTTGCAGCTGCTACAGAGTTCCCATCAGGGCAATGCCTAGTGGGGGCCTGGAAGCAAGGCCACTGCAGAGTTCTCACTAGGGTAACGCCTAGTGGAGCCAGGGGAGTGAGACCACCACCAGGATCACAGAACTGCTGAGTCACCAGCAACATGCAATGCCTGCTGGGAAAGCTTCAGGTACCAGACTCCAACCTGGATGTGTAGCCACATGGGCTATACCCAGAAAATCCACAGAAGCAGGACCGTCTGAGGCTTAGGGGCCCAACCCTTGCCCCAGTGTGTCCAGGAAGCAGCACATGGAGTCAAAAGATATTATTCTCCAGCTTTACAATTTAATATTTGCCCTGCTGGGTTTTGGACTTTCTTGGAGCCTGTTACTCCTTTCTTTTTGCATATTCCTTCCTTTTGACACAGGAATTTTTTTTTATGACTGTACCACCATTGAATCTTGAAAGTAGATAACTTGTTTTGATTTCATAGGTGAAACTCTGGACTTTGGACTTTTGAGTTGGTGCTGGAGCAAGTTAAGACCTTGGGGCTATGGGAATGGAATAAATGTATTGTATGTGAGAAAGACATGAGTTTGGAAGACCAGGGGAAGAATGCTGTGGTTTGAATGTTTGTCCCCTCCAAAATTCATTGTGAAACTTAATCCCCAATGTGGCTGTATTGAGAGATGGTTGGGTCATGAGGGCTCTGTCCTCATAAATGGATTAATCCACTCATGGATTAATGGGTTATCATGGGAGTGGGACTGGTGGCTTTATAAGAAGAGGAAGTGATTTTGGAGCATGTCAGGTTTTTGGGGAAAAAAGAAGAAGAGGAGGAGAGACCTGAGCTAGCATACTTAGTCCCCTTGCCATGTGATACTCTGGGCTGCCTTAGGACTCTACAGAGAGTCCCTACCAGCAAGAAGACTCTCCCCAAATGTGGGCCCCTTGACCTCGAACTTCTCAGCCTCCAGAACTGTAAGAAGTAAATTTCATGTCTTTATAAATTACCCAGTATTCTGTTATAAGCAAAAGAAAACAGATTACCCCACTACTCCATAATATTTGCTTAAGGACCAAAGTCCAAGAGTCAAATTTACATATATCTTACTTTAAATCTTAATTTTTCTAATTTTCATAAAATAAAACTTACATTATTATCTGACAATACAGCCAGGCAGGAGTTGTTACTCTCAAACACTTCTAGAGAATTGGCAGTTTGAGATTTAAAAAAAAGAAAGAAAAGAGCATTTTTCTAAGTACAACATGTATGAAGGGTCTGGAAACCCAAAGGATTTTCCAGGATTTGAGTAAATCTCTCTATAACCACACTCCATGTGTACAGAGGGTGCAAAGAACGTTTTTCTCCTTACAGAATGTATTATATATAACAGCTCTGGAGGTTTAAGTTTAAACCATTTTGAATTATATCAAAACACACAAGAAGTGGATCTTGATAAATTTCCTAAACAACATTTTCTCATGCTTGAGTAACTCAGAAATGGCTGAACAGATAGATTCAACCTTCCAGAAAAGAATTTGCTTCTGAGTTGATATGAGGCATGTGAAATTTCAGCTAAAAAGGTTATAGGAGCTGGGAAATTTGTAAGACATTGAAAACAGAGATGCCATATGAATATAAATATGATAAATATAAAGTAGCTGCTTGGAATGAGAGCAATACCTATTGCCATAAATCTAACAGTACTGGTTATGTCATGATTTCAAAGGTTTTATGTATTTGTCTGAGTACATAGTTCAACATCTTTGTTCTTTTCCAGTTTTTTTTTCTTCTCAGATTCTTCTTGGTTGTAATTACACTTCACATTTATGTAGTACAAACTAACATAATATATTCCCAAGTTCCAGAGATTAGGATGTGGCTATCTTAAGGGGGAGCCATTATTTCACCTAACATATCAGATTGTCCTTTACTGAAATGCAATGGCTGGACCTTTACACCTCTGCCTCAACCAGTCTTCGGATGTAGATCCCCATCCCACTGGCTCCACAACCCAGGAAGGTTGTGACCTTGGGCAGGTGACTCTCTGTAGCAGAGTCAATTCCTGATGAACTGACAACTGCAGGTTGTCCTCTGACAGCACTCCTAGCAGCTCAGCAACAAGTCCTTACTGAAAGGAAGAACAGAGTGGTATATTTCAATGTTCATCACAGTCCACCCCTTGAGCCACTTGAATCCACTTCTTCATATATGTCTGGGGAGCAGCTCCTCCTGGATTCTGGTGGGCCTCTCTTTCTGGGGCGGTCTTAGAAGAGGAAGTTTAGTGGGAAAAATGACAATCCCTACCACTGCTTCAGGTCTTGGGGCCCCAACTGTTACTCACTGTCTCCCACCTTCACTAGTTAAATGAAGGTTATAGTATCACTTATTTCATAGGGAGTTTGTGAAATTCCAGTAGGTAATTCACATAAAGCACAGTGGATCACTGGGAAGAGCCTGATGAAAATAGCTATTACGATTTTTAGTATTATAAAACTGGATCAGATCCCATGAATTTGTACAATTATTATTTGTCTAGTAAAAAATTAAATTAAATTAAATTAAATTTTAAAAACTGGATCAGGCTGTACATCATGATATTTCTAGGACCTTTATTGTTGGATGTCAGACGTCATTAGACCTTCTCTTTTAAAATGTTTTTATTTTTCTTTCTGGGTTCAGATATAGGAAGTTAGCTATAAAGTATTTAGATTCAAATCTTTGGATAATGGCCTGCTATTTTCTTTGTACTCACAGCACCTCTCATATGTAACTTGCTTGCATTTTTTTCTTATAGCTAAAGAGTATGGCACGCACAACAGGGAATATTTGAGGCAGGCTGAGTGTGCATCACTCTCAGTACCTCACATGATGACTGACTTTCTAACTGCCTCCACCCCTGCTCTGGGTGGGTTGGGCTGGCTGTGAAGAAGAGCCTTCCACCTGACATGGGTTCAATGTTGGTTGGCTTTAAATAATCCTTCGCTAACTATTATCTCTAGTAAGAAGTCTAAGTATCTTGGATTTTAACTGAGCAGCCATACTCTGTGAGGGATCAAACTGGCCTCTAGTGAAGACAATGGTGAGGCCAAGAACTGAAGAGAAAAGAGCTCCATTCCAACATCATATGACAAACACTTAGGGCAGTGGTTTTCAAACTGCAGTTTGCAACTCACCAGTGGGTTGCAAAATCATTTTAGTGGGTAGTGACCAGGCTTTAAAAAAAAAAAAAAGAGTTACAGAAATATAAAGTAGAAAATATCTGGATATATTTAACTTACTATAGTAGTCTCCCCTTAACCACAGTTTCTCTTTCCATGGTCAATTGTGGTCCAAAAATATTAAATGGAAAATTTCAGAAATGAACAATTCATAAGTTTTAAATTGTTCACCATTCTGAGTAGTATGACGAAATCTCACACTGACCTGTTCCGTCCTGCCCTGGACGTGAATCATCCCTTTGTCCAGCATATCCACGCTGAACACACTCCCCACCCGTTAGTCACTTAGTTGCTGTCTCAGTCATCAGATCAACTGTTGGAGTATGGCAGTGCTTGTGTTCAAGTAACCCTTATTTTACTTAATAATGGCCCCAAAGTCCAAGAGTAGTGATGCTGGCAATTCAGATATGCCAAAGAGAAGCTGTAAATTGCTTGCTTTAAGGGAGAAGATGAAAGTTCTCAACTTACGGAAAGAAAAAAACATATGCTGAGGTCACTAAGATCTACAGTAAGAAGGAATCTTCTATCCATGAAGTTGTGAACAGTATACTGTTATAATTGTTCTATTTTATTATTAGCTATTGTTGTTAATCTCTTACTGTGCCTGATTTATTAATTAAACCTTATCATGGGTATGTACGTGTAGGAAAAAACACAATGTATATAGGGTTTGGTACTGCCCTCAGTTTCAGGCATCCACTGGGGATCTTGGAACGTATCCCCTGTGGATAAAGGTCGTCTATTTGCAGTCTTACATATTATTTCATAAAACTTTTTCATTTATTTATGCATGTACTTTTTTTCTGGGGCACAATATAAAAAGTGCATGTGTCTGGTTGTGTATCTGGCTGATACACACTGCTTTTATAGCAAGAACAATTACCCTGACACTCTTAGCCCAGGAGCTTTATTTTTTTTCCCTTTCTTTTGATCAGGAATGGCTTGAAGCATTGCCCTTATTTCTTTCCATTTCATTCACTTTCTATTCGCCATACTTGGGACGGTCAAGGAGGAATGCATTCTATTTCTGTACCTCCTGCCCTCCTTCTCAGTTCCAGGGGGTGCCCAGCGTGGGCCAAAAAGGCGAACCTGCTTCATTTGTCTCCTTTAGCAGGCAAAGCAGTCATGAATGAGTTAGGCTGCTGGGTTCCGGGAGGGGGTTGGAGCAGCCTTTTTATCTGAGATGGGTGAAGCCAATAAAGAAATTACTGGAAATCTCATTTGGATTCTCAAATCTAAGAAGTTAGGCAGAACTCTGGAGCCAGTACACAGAGGCAAACAGTGTCAGAAACACAAGTGGGGGAAGAAGGGTTGATCTGTCAGTGTTGAAGTGGGCTGACAGGAGGTACAAGGGAGGAATTTCTAAAGTGAGGAATACCCACAACGATGCCTCATGATTTGTAAACAAGAAAAGCTAAAAACTTATAAGCTTTTTCCTTACCTACTAATTTATATATTTTAAATGTGCCCAAAAGGAGATGATAAGGATGTGGGTTACATGGGGATACCCATTTCCAAATTGTATAGCTAAAAATTGTGCATTTCAATATATGAACATTTTACTTTAAAAATGATAATAATTGAGCAAGGATGAGAAGTGTGTGGAGGTACAGCTGGATCAAGAATGGCAGACTGTTGAGACTGGGTGATGAGTACACGGGGATTAATTGTACTATTCTGTTTACTTTGGATTTGAAATTTTCCACAATACAAACTTGAAAAAATGCCTCAAAATGGCTTTCATGCTCTCTCTTGTAATTAATCCAACCATGGGCTGATATTACCTTTTTCTCTATAACCCCAAACAAGCATGGAGGCAATGAATGGGCTACACTGTTTCTACATGCTTAGCTGCTCCCAACAGCCGACTCCTGAAGTGGTGATAACCATGGTCTCTAGGAGAGGCATAACTACATAGTCACACTGGGTGATCAGAAGGGATCCAGGACATAGAGACAGTGGCTTTGTGTCTGAAATATTTATTAAATCTAGTAATTCTCCATTGACCCCCCAAGTCTCCTTAATGTCAGAGACCTTCTTAGGGGTCTGTGAAGGTAAGAGACTTGTGCTTGTTATTTCAGTTGTGCATTAATAATTAAGGAGGCAATAAAACTGTACTTACCTAGAGAGATTGCCTGCATTTGTGAATTATGAATAAAGAAGGTAGGATGGTAACAGCTGGCAATTCAGCGTGTGTGGTTTGCTTTAACAGGAAGCCACAAACAAATTTTTGAGGCCCAATGCAGCATGAAATGTGTAGAATTGCTTCTTCGGTGTTAAGAAATTAAAGGCTTGCTGGTGAGAAAGAGGCTCACTTGACCACTTCCTTGCTAACATGTCCAGACTGAGGGTGTGTTGCCAGAGGCTGCTCTTGATGTCTAATGATCAGATATTTGTCTAATGGGGCAGAACTAGGGAAATGATGTGAAATAGTGTAGTAGAAATGTATTCTAGTTTGGGGTCTTCAAGTAACTATACAGTATCAGGCAACACACCCAGCCACACTATACTTTTGTTTGCTCATTTTAAATGATCCAGCTGAATTCCAAAAGTTTCTTCTATTTGTAAAATTCTGTGATTTATTTTGCCATAGTCGAAGTTTTACTCACCCACTATGTTGGAGGATTACCAGTAAGGTAGAGCTGTCCTCTGCTCACATGTTACCTAGTTCTTGACAAGGGTCAGACTCACAAGCAGACAGTAGTGACCACTTCTATGTGGTGATTCAGGGTATAATGGGATGGAATCCCCAGTTTGCAAACTCCTCATTATCTATAGTGTTTTCTGAAATTATACTAGAAGAGCTTCATTTCTTTGCATTTTGGAGGTTCCTCTTTAAGACTTCCTTATTAAAATGGAATGTCCCTGAAAGACTACACAGTAATTAGCACTTTGCCTTAAAACTTTGTGGGAATCATCCATTAGATAAGTCTTGTGGGCCAGAGGAGAAGGGGGGACTGAAGAAGAGTGTGAAGGCATCGATGGGAATCCAGGGCACTTCTCAGGCCCCACTACCTCGAGTGACGAACCAGTCATTACAGGAAAGTAGAGAGGAAAGGATTAAGTTTAGGGGATAGTTTGGGGAAACTTGAGTTAGTTGGTGTCCACATGAATTTTAGCACATAATTCTGAAGTCCCTTACTTCTCTGCTATGGAATGAATGTTTGTGTCCCCACAAATTCATATGTATGTTGAAGCCCTAATCCCCAGTGTAATGGTATTTGGAGATGGGGCCTTTGGGAGGTAATTAGAGTTAGATGAGGTTATAAGGGTGGTACTCTAGAGATGGGATTAGTGCCCTTTTAAGAGGAGACATGAGAGAGCAGACTGTCTGAGCACATGCACCAAGAAAAGGCCATGTGGGCACACAACTAGTAGGCAGCCATCTATCTGCAAACCAGGAAGAGGGCCCTCTCCAGAAACTGAACTTTGCCAGATCTTGATCTAGGACTTTTCAGCCCCTAGAACTAGTGAAAATCAGTTTTTGTTGTTTAAGCCACCCAGATTATGGTATTTTTCTTATGGCAGCCTGTCTGACCTTTTAATCACATGGTCCCCTTCCTTTTCAGTGTCAGTCATGAGTTAGTTTGCCAAATTAAGCATGAAAGAAATGTCCCCAAAACATCTGGCAAGGGGGTATTCCTAAATATTATTTGTCCTCAAGAGAGTGTCAGGCTGGTCTTTCTTTGATGCTGTTGTTGAAGCTTTCTTTGATGCTGTTGTTGCTACTTTTGGATGAAGTTGATTACTTTTGGATGATCCAATCAAACAAGGTAGTTGCATTTCCTAAAGGAACTCTTCTCTCTTAACCTATCCCACATGTGTAAGTAGGTTTATTAACTTGATATATGTTGGGGCTGAAAAGACTGTTATTGATTTTTTTTAAATTGTCAACATTTTCAAACATGCCCCAAAGTAAAAAGAATAGTATGAAGAACCCCATATAGTCATCACCAGATTCAGTGATTATAAGGATTATGCTCGTGAAGATTTTAAAGAAAAATATCAGTGAGAGACAAAATACTATATTTATAATGGACCTAGTGTGCCATGGGGAAAATAAAAATATTATTTTGTGGGATGTAAATACACTGTCAAGCTATGGAAAAATGTATCTAATCCCTCTTCAGCTATCTGCATGGGTAAATTTTGCCTATGCTTTAAAAACCAGATCCTTTCATAAAATGGAAACATTAAATATTAGTGATAACCCTTTTTGTTTTCAAGAGGTTTTTGATGTTTTCTTTTCTTCAGAGGCTCCCAGGAGAGGGTCCCACGCATAGACTCTTTCTCTTGGTCTCTGAGTTCTTCATAACAGTCTCCTGAGGGAGAAACCTAGGGATGTTCATGCTCTCAACCCTATGCCATCCTCTCATAGATTTTCATGATTCCTTTTACAACCACAGTTTTTTTAAACTGTAATCATTTCTACACTTGACTTTTTTTTTTTTTTTTTGGAGACAGGGTCTCGCTATGTTGCTTGGGCTAGAGTGCAGTGGTGTGATCATAGCTCATTGCAACCTCAAACTCCTAGGCTCAAGCAATCCTGGCTCAGCCTCTTGAGTAGCTAGGACTACAGGAGTGTGCCACCACACCTGGCTAATTCTTTTATTTTTTGTAGAGATAGGGTCTTTCTATGTTGCTCAGGCTGGCCTTGAACTCCTGGTTTCAAGCAATCCTCCCATATCGGCCTCCCCAAGTGCTGGGATTACAAGTGTGAGCCACTGTGCCTAGCCTACACTTGACTTTTAGAGCCTACTCTTGACTGGCATCCTAACAGCATCATTTCCTTACAATTTTATAAGGACATATGCCAGTTGACAAATTTATATCATTCCTGTCTTCAAAACCACACAGTGGCTCTACTTCCCAGTAAGGTAAATTTCCTCTGCTACCAGACCATAGACTAGACCTACATTGGTCACTCAGCATTATTGTTTTTTTCCTCAGTCCCTTCAACCTGTCTTTCCATGCTCCTAATTAGGGGCTTTCAGGGTTGACATGATAACTTTCTCTTATATACTACCCCTTTGCTTTTAAAGTCCTTCCTGTGAGATTTTCCAAACCTCCTCTTCCCGTTTTACTATACAATTCTTTAAAATGACATCTCCTTTAAAACAAAAAGAAAACCCACAAACCTAGCAAGACTGCCTGGAAGAGATGGTTTTCCTCTGCTCCTCAGTCATCCCTGGCATGCGATAGCAAGTGCTCAGCAAGTTACACAATGTATTTGCTGACCTGCAGTGTTCACATTTTGGAGTTGAGCTTCTAGTGTTTGGGAGATGGTTTAAGGGTGTTCCAGATGTTCTTGAGGCACATTCTGTAAAAATACTCATTTAAAATTTAAACTGTAAGACCTAAGAGACCACATATATAATACATTTTTTATTTATGGGTGTTTGAATATATTAGTGTTTGATGACACACATAATGATTGGGATATCCTACCACATGACAAAGAAAAAGAAGAAGAATATAAACTAGTTGATAGCCATCTTCCAGAGAGTCTATTTTTATGACTTTTAAATATGAGTGTTGCCTCCCATGAACCTAATTGCTGCTATCACAGCTTTTGCTATGATTGCTGCTGTTATTACAACAGATTACAAAAGTTGTTTGTTAATATCAATTACGGTCAAGACCTAGGACTGTAATAAGAGATAGATTTCTAGTACCACCTTGTGGCTAACCTATTAATATACATTTAAAGCTGATCACTATGTAGATAGGTAGGTAGATATGTGTATGGAGTATAGCACAATATCCATTTTTTATATATATATCATATATATGTATTAAATAATAGAGCTGGAAGTAATTTTACAACTGCTTGAACTCAGGTAAATTTCAGTCCATAGATTTAGATATGGCAAGACTTAATTTCCCTGTAATTAACTTAATCTCAGTTAATTCAGGGCCCCCTAAGCTCTTGTCTAGGCTTGCTTCTAAGTTCTGGTGTTCTTATATGGTGTCAAGGCATCAGGAAGTGTGGGAAGGGTTTCTAATCCTTGGTCATCAAACAACATAGGTCACTACTAAGTTATTCATTGCTTATTTCCAACGGCAAGACTCCTCGAGGACTGGTGTATCTCTCTGCCAATTCTGAACCCCTCCTGAGCACCAGGAATGCTCTGCTGCTCCACACCACACTGAGCCCCACCTGCCTAGGCACATCACTCTACCATTCTTGCCTGCATTGCCTTTCTGGGGCTTTACTTGGGAAAGCAGCACAGGCCATTCTGTTTTAGGATCTCCAGAACTATCCTCCAGGGTTTTTGTTTTGTTCTCCCCTGCAGGAGCAGGGCTCAGGATCCTTTTTGGCGACTCACTGGCATATTAATATGTGCCTTCTTCCTCTCCCCAAGTTTCAGGGAACTGAAAGCAACTTAAAACAATATTCCTTCTCCAGAACAATAGACCCTACATGACCTGGCTGAACAAGACAGAAGGGGCTGGAGGGGTGGCAAGGTGGGGCTGGTGAGGAGACAAAGGGTGGAAGGAAATATTCATAACAGCAATAACAAAAGCATATTGGTTATATTTTAAGAGTATATTACTCTACCAGGCCAATTTTAGAGATGAGAAGAGAACCACCTACAGGAGTTTCCAGATCACTGTGCTATGGCATGCTGGTATGCTACAAGTTGTTCACAGGCATATCAAGATGTTGATGACCCCAGTCCTTGGGAAGCTGGGTAGGAACTGGAACTGTTGAAGCCAGCTCTCTGAGCCCAGCTGCTTCTGGCCAAGATTAGCCTTACCTCTATCTCAATATATTAGTCAGAATAAGTTAACTGGTTGTATCAGTTATCTATTGCTTTGTAACAAACCCGACCTAAAACTTAGTGCCTTAAAGCAATATCCATTTTATTTGCTCATGTATTCCGTGGGTTGACAATTTGGGCTGTGTTTAGCTAGGAGGTTCTTCTGTTGATCTTGCCTTGGGCCACTTATGTAGCTGCAGTGATCTGGCAGCTTGTCTGAGGCTAGGCTTACCAACATGGCCTCATTCACATGTCTAGCAGTTGGTGCTAGCTGATGGTTGGGCCATATGTCTTCACCAGGCTGGCTTACACTTCTTTACTTTGTGGAAGCAGAGTTCCCAGCAGCAAGAGAGGGTAAGCCCTAATACACAAACACCTTTCAAGCCTCTGCTTATGTTGTATTTGCTGATGTCCCAATGGTCCATGCAAGTTATATGGCCAAAGACAGAGTCAGTGTGGAAGGGAAGTATATAAGGGTGTGAACACAGGAAAGTATTATTCATCAGAGGCCATTAAAGTGACAATCTACCATGTTGTTATAACAAACACCTCCCCAGATCTCAGAGGTTTACCATAACCAAAGATTATTTCTTACCCATGTCATAGTTCAGTGTAAGTTGATGAGGAGACTCACACCTATTCAGGGAACCAGAACCCTTCTCTCCGGTGGCTCTGCCATTGTCTAAGAACTTCCAGCCAAGCAGGAAAGGCAAAAAATGGAAGATCCGAGAAAGGTTTTAGAGACCAAGGCTGGAAGTGGTATACATCAGTTCTAGACAGATTCTAATGGCCAGAACTCATTCATGTGGCCCCAAGCTAACCGCAAGGGGGTTGGAAAATATTATCATAATGCCCAGGAAAAAGAAGAAGAGAAACACATTTTTTGGTGAGCAGTAGTATTCTTTGCCACAGTTTATACTTCTGGTCACCAAATATCATTTAGGCTCCTTCTTACCACACATGGAATACACCCTCCTGGAGATGCCCAAAATTCTACCTAGTCACTGCACCCAGAATCTGTTGTTGATACACAGTTCTCACTATTAGGTCCAGAAGTATTCCCCCATAGTCAGATAACCTATGTACTATGTAAATATGCTCTACATACTGACCTCCACTCAGCTACCCTATATGATGTGATGAAGCAGGGGTAGTGTACTTGCATTAAAATTTCCCATTTAGAAAAGGGAGAAATGTAAGACACACAGCAGCACTCACTGTTCTACAGTGATTATGGGATGCCCCTGAACAGGCATTTGGGTTTGTCTGATTGTCATGATTATATTGAGGTTTTGTATTTTTGGCAAGAATACCACAGAAATGATATTGTTGATATATCTTATTACCAGTGATGTTAACTTGATCACCTTGTTACAGTAGTATCTGCCAAATTTTTCCATTGAAAAGTTGACATGTTCCCTTTGTAATTAATGAGTATCTGATAGAGAACTATTCTTAGGTTATGCAAACACTGTTTATCATTCCTTTGCCCAATAATTTTAGCATCCATTAAGGATTCTTGTCTACAACGATTATGACTGTTGTTTCCTAATGGTGATTTTCTGTTTTCCTCATTCCTCCTACATTTATTAATTAGACCTTATGTGAGGACAAGTTGTCCTTTCCCCCATTTATTTATTCATTCAATTATGCATTATCATCACTATGGGCTCATAGATGCTTATTTTAGTCTATGGATTATAATCTAATACCATCATTATTTATTTTGTTTCTCAAATTGTGCCAGCTTTGGCCCTTAGGAGCAACTTGAAGTTAGTTCCTGTCATCTTTTGACAAGCTTGTATTCTGTTTTAGGCAAGTTTTTACTTTCTGACACTTCAATATGTTCCAGGCTCATCTTGTCTTTTTCCTGTCCCAGCCCTAAAATCAACCTTTCCTCTACGGAGCCTGGTTCCTTTTATTGGAGAATGGTATTTAGAAACTAAGATTTGGGTACTCATTGATATTGGGGTGTCATTCCTTCTAGGCCTTCTCAGTACCTATACTCACACATACATATACAGCTATTTTTATTTCTATATTAGCTGTCCATCTGTGTATGTACATGAGTATGTATATATATGTCCATAGTTCATACTGATACTGTTCGTTTTAATCCAACACCACAGAACTCATTCTAGCTTTCCTCCTGTCTTTATTTGTAATTTCTTCATCCAACATCTGGCTGCAATCCAGAGAAGAGGGAGAATTACAGTGTACATCACTTCTGTCCACATTCCATTACCAGAACTCACCATATGGCTTCACAATTCCAACCAGAAAATAGGGGCAGAACTGTGGGGGAATATGAGAGAAATGTGGTCTACTGCTGAGCTCAGGATGAAGAGGAGAAACATGGAAATTTATGAACACTAGCATTCTTTGCCATACCCAAGGTGCCATGCAGATATCATTTTCTATGTGTGCCATGCGGTAAAAAAATTTGGGGAACACTAATCTCGAGAGAGTAAATGATTATTCAAGTCAAGGAGCAGCTAGGTTTTTCCCAATCAAATCATATTGTCTAATTAGAGCTAGACACAATTTTATTATTAATATTATTTTTATCTGAAAATATTTTGATATGTAAATAATTAAGTCAGAGGGAAAACACCAAAACTTAAATGCAGTAGGTAGATTTAAGGTTTCAATTTAAAGCACATTTTTTCCACCTCAATCTCTAAGACAAATAAAAATCTGAATATTTATATATGTATATTTGTTGGGTTGGTTTTTGTTTTTTAGTTTCCAAATTATCATTATTTGTAACTCTATGAAATCCTGTCAAACACTGTAAGAAAGTGACTAACTAACATGGTGGGGATGGCAATTACTCTTTAACTGATGCTGAGTTGCCCATCCAAATTCTATATAGACACACAGGGGTTGTATGGTCTTTTCTATGTCTGCTTCAGTGAAGGAGACAATTGTTCTCTATGCTTTACTTTCTGATTTCTTATAAAGTCTGTAACACATCTTCTGGAAATTAAGGATATTCTATCCTCAATGCTAGTTATTCTTGCTGTTTTAGCCAGGGCCAGGATATAGGACTTATCCAGAACTCTTTCTAGTAGTCAACCAAAGATATCAGGAGCTCAAGGATTATATGAAAGTTTTCTGAGGGCAGAGATGTCCAATCCTAATTTTAGATTCTAAAATATTTATTGTGTGCCTACTCAGTTCTAGGTGCTGATGAAACAGTGACAAACAAGATAAACAAGGATTCTGCTCTTAAGGAGCTTATTTCCTAGTGGGAAGAGCAAATATTTATGATAAATAAAATAATTTCAAACATTGGTAAGTTACAACAGATGGAAGTGAGAGATTCTGTCTCGGTAAGGAATGGAATCTTTCTTTAGATAACAAGAAAGACGCATCCATGTGAAGTTCTGGGACGGAGATCGTCTTGTGCAGGAGAAAACTACCCAAGTGGAAAATTCCCTAGATGGTAAGGAGCTTGGTGTATTCAATGGATAGAAACAAATTAGCCCATTTGAGAATTCCAAGTGAGGGTGACGCTGGTAGGAGATGAGATCATGGAGATAGGCAGGGGCCAGATCATGCAGGATCTTGAAGGTCATGGTAAGGAATTCAGGGTTTGTCCTAGTTGCAGTGGAGAGTAATTGAGGGACTTTATGTCCACGTGTAACCTATCTGTCTTGTCTTGTCTTTTTTTTTCTTTAAGATCACTCCGGTTGCTCTCTGGAGAATGATAATAGGTAGAACAGAGGGGAAACAGTTAGGGTGGCTGGAATTAGATTTATGTTAGGGAGATAGTATACAAGCAAGTGGAAGTTCTCCTAACTTTTCCTGAAGGGTCTCACCTCCTTATTCCATCATATTATATAGCACTTATAACTAGCATTTAATCATTTACTTGCTTATTGTCGTCACCCCTGTCTAGGGTTGCCAAATATAATACAGATGCTCAGTTAAATTTAAATTTCAGATAAATGATGAATAACTTTTTAAGCTCTGTTCCCAGATATCGCATGGGAAACTCATATACTAAAAAATTATTTTTTGTTTATCTGAAATACAAATTAATTGGGCATCCTGTATATGGCAACCCTACTCCCACTAAAGTATGAACTCCATGAAGGCAGGAACCTCGTCTGTCTGGTTCTTTAATGTATATTGAAGGCATAGCATAGTGCCAGGGACATACCAGGAGCCCAGACATGCTTACTGAAGGAATTAAAGAGGAATTAAAAGAGCTAATGAGTGATCGAATAAAAAGACGACCGAGACGCCCTAAGCAGGGGGTGCGGGAGGACGCAGAGCATCCTCCATTCCGCTTGCAGCTGCCGCTTTCGCCCGCGGCCGATGCGCTGAGGTCACGTGCGCCGCCGGCCCCGGTGACGTCATCACGCCCGCGCTCTCCGCCTTGCCGGGGTTTTAGTGGCGCCGGTGCCTCTCCAGCTGTTGTGGTGACTGGGGGCTTTCTGGTGACCCCGGCCCGGCGCAGGCCTCCTGCGGAGCCGTCTGGCAGTGGCCCCCGAGACCCACGGTCCCTGTCGCTGGCTGTCAGTCGGCAGGTCTGGCCGCTCCCGCGCGGGGAGAACACCTCCTCAGGGCCATGTCCAGGCCGAGCAGCGTCTCCCCGCGGCCGCCGGCTCCTGGCGGCGGCGGCGGCGGCGGCGGCGGGAGCGGAGGCGGCGGGGGCGGCCCGGCGCAGTGTGGCCCTGGGGGCGGCGGCCGGGCCAAGGGGCTGAAGGACATTCGTATTGATGAGGAAGTGAAGATCGCCGTCAATATCGCCCTGGAGCGCTTCCGATACGGGGACCAGAGAGGTGAGGTTCCTGACAGGGACCCTGCCGCCGGCTGCCCCGCTCCCCGACCCACGCCCGCCAAGGCCGGGCCCACCGAGTGCGGGGGCTGCGTCAGACGGGGGAGCGAGGACCTGGGCCGCCCTCGGGGCGGGCCTCCCAGGCGGGGGGCGGGCCTCGGGCGCGGTTGTTGACTCTTCGTGGCTTGCGAAGAACCGCCGGCTGCTCAGTGCATCGGCGGGTTCGGGGGCACTTGCCTGGCGTCTGAAGGCGAAAAGATCCCGTTGCTCTCGAGCGGGAAGTTTTTCTTTTCCCAGGTCTTTCAGCAGCCTTGGGCGGCTAAGCCACCATTTTTTTAGGTATTGGTAAGTCCCTACCCTTACATGTTTTTTTAAAATGGGGGTGCAGCCTTAACTGAGGCACGTTTAAGCTACAGAAGTAGAAGAGCAGAAGGACATCAAACAGATAAGTAAATGCACTGGCTATGTGTAGTGCTTTGTTTAAATCCTAGGAGCGTCACGCTAAACACTTAAATAAATTAAACTGGTCGTGGCATATAAAGCGTCTTCCACACCTCTTAAGGTTAGAAACGACTTGTCTTGGGCCACATAATGCAAAACCAGCAGCCGACCTGTGGAGGTCTGTACGGTATATTTATTGAGTGCTCATTCCGGCTTGCTGACTTAATAGGGGACGTGGTACTCTGGAAGCTTACAGTCCAAAACGGGGAGTGACCCGAACAGAGTGATTCTGAACTTTCATTAAACAAAGGTAAATCCTTAGCAGTGTAATAACAACAAATCCAGTCTCAAATAGTGAAATAATGAATTTTACACAGGTTTGAAAGCAAAAACAGTGGCGTTTCATGTTGAGAATTCAGAATGAGCATACCTCGTCATTGGAGGAAATGAACATTTTGTTAATTGAGGACTAAGTTAAATACGTTCAGTCATTATGTCAAGTCAAGATTCCAGCACAAGTAAGAGTAGTCGTCTTTGGTGAACACCAGAGTCCTTTATAACATTTAAGTTTAATACATAGATGTCTTTTTATTAATATCAGAATTCTGGTGGACATCCAGTAGTTATTGAATTAGTAAAATATATTACTTTTATTAACTTTTACATAAAATATATGAAGTATAAAATATAAGTTATTAAGTATTCACATAAAGTATAATGAATTTGATTACATACATTTTTTCATATTTTATATCTATGTTTATTACTTGAAAGAAAATTGTTTATCTATAAATGGTACTACTGTGTTTTTTTTCCATGTAGAAATGGAATTTCCTTCTTCTTTGACCAGTACTGAAAGAGCCTTTATTCATCGATTGAGTCAGTCTCTTGGTTTGGTCTCTAAAAGTAAAGGGTAAGCTGATAGCTTTTCTTATTTCAAAAAAAAGTTATTTACCAAAAAAAGGACACATTTTTCTGTCTACATTTAAATAGTTTAGATATTAACTGTTTTAGCTTCACATTCTTAACTATATTATATGTAGGTAAACTGATTCAGATCTGTACCAAGTTCAACTCTTCTTCCTTCTACCACCCCCCTTCCCCAGAAAGCTTTCCTCTACCCAGCTTAGGTTCATTGATTGGCTGGGGCCCTGCAAATTAGACTGATAAAAGACAGATTAACAAGAGAAAAACAAACAAGTTTATTAAAATGTGCATTACACATACACAGGGGAGACCTCAATGATGAGTAACTCAAATTTGGGACTTAAATAGGAAAATTCTTAATAAACAAAAATAAATTTGTAAAAAAGTGACAAGAGAAAGGAAAAGGACCTTGAGCTTCTAGGTGCTGCTGATTGTGGGAAGGTAAATATGTGGGGAAACTAATGGAAGATATGGGTTTTAGCAAAGTTGCTTATGTAGTTTCCTCTGGTGCTGTCTCTGGGTTCATAAGAATCTAGAGGGTGATCTCTGTGATTGAGAATAGTCCTGCCTTTCCTGGTGAAGAGGGGGAGGGCAGAAAATTTTTCTTGTGTCTGCTTTTTCTCAGTTGCCTTTAGCTCAAAATAATCCTTGTGCCAGAGTGACTTATTTAGGGGTGGCGTACTCTGAACTTCTTACCCATAAAGGGTAAATTTTATGATGTAAGAAAAATACAGTTTAAATTTTTTAAAGTTTAAGTGATTGCTTGAGAAAAATATTTTTATTTTTGTTAGAAACTAAATCTCTCTCTTTTTATGAAGAATGGATGTACAAAAGGTAATAAGTGCAACTGTTTATAGTACCTACCTCTTTTACTGTTACTATATTGTAATGGTAAGCTTTAGAACATAATGTCCATCGTTTTCTTTCCTACCAAGTCAAGAATCTGGTGATTAGAAATGATAAAGTAGAACAGGGAAAAATAGTATTTTTTTTTTTTTGGAGGGTTGCTGATCTATAATGGGGAAAGGTCATTTGAGCCATTCAAATTGGAAAACTCTAAAATTCCGTGGAGCTATTTCATTTTGGGAATAAGAATGGTGGTGTCAATATAAAGTAAGGTTCGTCAGTATTGGTGCTATTTACATTTTGTGCTGGATAATTCTTTATTCTATTTTGTGTATTGTAGGATGTCTAGCAGCATCCTACAATATGTGCCACTAACACTCCCAACCCCAGTTGTGACAGCCAGAAATGGGTCTAGACATTGCCAATGTTCCCTAGGGAACAAAATTGCCCAGGTTGAGAACCACTGATATAGAGGGAAAAAAAGATAAGATTTCAGCTTACCTGTTATTAGAAGAAGAGGGAAAATAAAACTTTACTAAGTAAAAATATTAATAAATAAATAGAAATGTCCTAAGATGAAAGTAGTGGATGTAGGAATGTCTTGCATATGAATGTCCACTACAATAATATATTATTCACCGAAACAGGGGATTTAGCTTAGGTGAATGTGTATTTTGAACACCATTAAGGCCAGTCTAGAACAGTGGTTAAGATTCCTGAGCATGCCCATATTATAGTCCATTAGGTAAATAAAATGCTGCACTTGAATACAAAAATATAATACAGAGCCATAATACTTTATCCTGAATACCTGGGCCAAATATATTTGAGATTCAGATTTTCAGAGTTTAGAAAGGTATAAAGGTATATTTGCAATATATTGTGTAATACCCCTAATAAGGTATAGGCATCCCATTTAGTCACATTAATATTTTTGCTGGAAAGTATATGACAATTCACATCAAGATAAAGACTGTTAATAACCTCATGTCAATTTAATTAGACTTTGCTGCTAAATAAGTTTACTGCAGACTTTTGAAAAAACTTCCGGGTTTCAGGGCTGTCTGGGGTTAAGAGTGACAGATAAGAGGTTTTGGGCCTGCACTGGAAAACACCTTTTACAAATAGTAGAGTTCTGTAGCTACATAATTTCTGTGGTCAAACGGGTCTTGAATTCTAAACAGCTGACTTAGAAATGATTGTTAGAAATTACTCTTAAAAAAGCAATCCGTTAGAATAGACTACTTCTACTTCTGTTCAGTAGCATAGTCATTTGAGGGATGATCCAGAATGGAGAACTATCTGGGCAAGGAGAGATCAAGAAAGAAGTTATCAGGACAAAAAAAGGGGGATGAGGAAACATTGGGGAGAGAGAGGGAGAGAGAGAGAGAGGAAAAAGGAGAGATGCTAAGGGAAGCTAGGCAATCCTGCCTACTTATCTAGTATTTAATACCTGTAACCTTAAAGCTCCCAAACCCTCTTTTTATGAAATATCCTAGCTTCTTCCCTCCCCTTTTCATCTTTGAGCAAACTTTGTACCATGTTTATTTAGTGGTCCTTGTGATTCTCAAATGCTTTTCTTTCTTTTCATATAAAGAACTAAATCACTTTGAATGTACTTGTCAAAGGCTTTCTTTTCATTTATATGAGAATTTGTACCTGATTTATGTTTCAGGGGCTTTTCTGTTCACTCTTTGGCAAAGATTTTTTTTTTTAATCTCCTATCATTGACTTCATTGATATAGCAATCTCTGTGTGTGTGTGCACACATGTGTGTGCCCGGTGTCATGGTTCCTTAGTACATAATTGAGAGGCCACCTGGTGTGGAGTAAAGGGCAGAAAGCCTGGATTCTATTCCTAGTTTCTTATTGCCTCATTCTCCAGCTTTGGTCAAATCTCTTCACTTTGAAGGCCTGTTTTCTTTAAAGTATAAAGGGGTTAATCTCTTTGTTTTAGTTAAGATTCTAAAGTTTATTTTGGGCTTCTTGTAAGGTTTCTAAAAATAGATTCTAGACTTTCTAGATGATAATTTATAATTTTTTTGATTAATTTTTCCTTTTTGATATTATTTCTTTCAAAATGAAGCTATTTGTGGTGGATTTCATTTTTCATCTTCTCCTAAAGAGTTGAATTTGCTTTGGTTTTGATTTTTTTTTTATAATTCATCTTTTCGTGAAACATTCTTCATGGAGTAACACCCCCATTTTGTGATCTTTAGTATGTCCTAAAGTTTTCTTTGAAATTCTAGTCAGATTTCCAATAACAAAAATTTCACCTCATAATTCGTTTACTTCTTTCCCTCAACTGAGATCACTCTGTTTTGGTCCTAAGAGCACACTTTTCTGAGTCTTTAGCTTGTTCATAACCAAAACAAAATCTCTTCTCTGTTTTTCTTAGTCCAAATTAGACAAAATGAAATTTACGGAATGAACTTTGTTAGAAATTTGTGGAATGAGAAAGTACAAAGTGTATATGAAAGTAGATTTTTCCAAGTATGAATTTCTTATTCTGTGACTGCTAAAGTCACTGCTTAATAGATGGTGAAGTACTCCACTCACCCTGACCAGAAAGCTCCAACGCATAAGAAAGCTCCCCTTTCAGATTTGGGTTACTGCCTCACTTGCCTCCTGCCTTGGAAAGTTGCATACTGCGTTCTTCTTCTCTTCCCCCAGTTAAAACAGGAAAAATGGCTTTAAGGTAATGAATTCTCTTAGCGAATTTTTGGACATCCATGGAAAAAGAAACCCTGCTGTGTCCAATAATAACAGGAGCGAACTTTTTTTTTTTGAGTGGCTAAAGCAACACAAGTTTGTTATCTTACAGTTCTGGAGGTCAGGAGTCCAACACAGGTCCTGTCGGCTAAAATCAAGGTGGTCAGCAGGGCTGCATTCCTTCTAGAGGAAGTAGCTAACATTTATTAAGTGCTGTTGTGTAACAAGCATTGTGCTAGGTGCTTTAAATGGATTATCATTTAATCCTAGCAACAGTTTTATAAGGTAGATTCTGTTATTAATATTTGGTACCTATATAACAGATGAGGCAACTAAAGTCTTGTTAAGTAAATTTTCCCAAGATCACTCAGCTAGCAAGTGGCAGACCCAGGATTTGAATACAATTGTTTAGCTAGTTCATTTTTGGTATTCACAGTGAGTTCATAGCAATGTACTAGGTGCTGTGAGGAGTTAGAACAAAAATATTAGGTAGGTCTCATCTCCAAGGTGCTTATGGTTCATTAAGGCTAGAGAAAGAAGAGATTTACCGTAGACGTAGTGACTATGACATGAAAACAACTGTGTTCAATTTAGTGAAAACATAAAGTTGACTGGTTGGTTTATTAGTTTTTAGGTAATCATTAAAAAGTACAAATTAGTATGATGCAAACTTTATTAAATGCCAATTCTGTGTTATAATATTGGGGAAAAATGGTTCAGAGCTAGATCTTTCTATGTGCCTAATGAAAGTATAAATTAAAGGGATATGGAATTAAGTATTTAGTAGGCATCAATTGAATGCCTGTTGTTTTTTTTTTAGAGACATTAGCTCCTTGGTGGCTGTGAGTTTTTTAAGTAGTCAGACTTGGAGAGTAGGGAATATTGAGGCATATGGTTATGTTTGAGCTAAATATTCAGTAACATGCTTTGTAAATTGATAAAATGATTAATATTAGAATTACATCAAATTTGACTATTTATATCATTTTTCTTTAAAAGGAAGAAGCCATGGAAATGCCAAAACTTTATTGTAGCATGCATTGGTTACTTTTACCCTTTGAAAGTTAGAGGTTATGATGTTCTTATCTGTAATTTTACTATATTTACTTTTATACTTTAAAGTTGCATTTGGGGTTTGCATTTATTTAAAAAAATTCTTGTGAATTTCACTTATCTAACATCTTTTCCACACATGCAGCTAGTTTCTAATTTTGCTTCATAAAGGGGACTCATATATTTTCCATCAAAGTATAGTTTCAGTTACCTTGGAATGAAAGCATGATGAGGAGATCTCAGTGTGTTAGTTTACATGGTAGGACATATCTCTTCTGAATGTTTCATTCCTCAGAACATGAGGTAAATATTTTATCAAAAATTTCATTAATTCTTTTATGATAGCATTGTCACTGTGGTGCTGAATGTGGTAGGAATGAGCAGTAATAGCCACAGTAGAATCTTTTACTAAAACATAAACACTAGCAAGTTGATGTTATCTTTCTGCCTTACCGTCTGTGTTCAAATTTAATTTAGTAAGTTTTAAATGGTAATGGCTCAATACTCATACCTGCTTATTGTGAGTTTTTTTTATACATAAATGCCATATTAGGCAACCTCTGTTAGGAAGGTTTCGATCTGACCCATTATTTTAGTTGTAAGCTTGTTGAGGAAAGAGTGTATTTTACTCAATTCTGTAATCCCAGTTTCTACCTTAGTGCCTGGTGTACAGTAGGTGCTCAATTTACATATGATGAATGATTGAATGAATGAGTGAAAGAAAATTAGTTAAAGGTGAAATATAGCAAAACCTTTCTGAGATGATTTTAAAGAAAATTAAAGCATTTTGGAGCTCTTAGAAATATTGGAGTCTTTTAAATTAACCAGTATACAGTGTTAGAAAAGTAAAATGATTTATTTTTGATCATATAACTAGTTAGTTGAAAGGTTATTACTAGCCAAACAGTAGCCCTCTGACTTTTTCTCTAATGCTCATTTCAGCATACTTTCTGCTTTCTGTAGTTAAAATTTTATGAAGTGAACGTTGCAGAAGGGGAGTGAATGATTGAGTCTATAATCACTGTCCTGAAGTTTCAGAAAGGTCCAAGGGAAAAGAACCTACTACAGAGAACATCTCTAGAATCCAATAATTTTGATTTATCATGAAAATAACTAAAATTTCAGGATCAGGTTAAATTATAACTTTCATATTTATAGCATCATTTTAAGCATCACTGAGTACTTGTTAAGGAGTAGATGATAGCTTAGAAAGCTTATAATTCATTAAAGCATTCAATAAGGAGTTTCTAGAAATTAAAAATCTTGATAAATTGAAAGCCTCACTTAGAAGACTTAAATGCTAAAACTGTAGGTTAATCCCAGCTTAATGTCATTCTTACAGTGAAGATTTTGTTGTTGACAAAATTTATATCTAATGAAAATTAGGAAAATTATAAAATTATACATGTAATTTTCATTGTATTTGTGGCTATGTTGCTCATTTCTATAATAGTGATATTAACAAATGGTAAAACATTTTATAGAATATTTTGGTAAGTTTTTTAAATTTAAGAAATAATTTTTTTTCTGACTATAGTTATAATAATAGTTTTCATTTATTTAGAGTTTACTCTGTGAGAGATACTGTATTATCTTATATGAATAATCCTTTGAGGTAGGTATTATTATCTTAGGCTCAGAGCCATTAAATAATTTGTCTATGGTCCCACAGCTAGTAAGTGGTAGAGGTGGGATTCAGACCCAGGTGTGTGTGCCTCTGGAGCCTGAGCTTTTAACCAGTACTACATTGTTGGATTATAGGTGTTTATTATTAAATCATTCAAAACACATTTGGGACTTCCTTTGTGTATAACATTATACCTAGTACTCTTGGAGCTACAAGTCATAAAAGACATGCTCAGTCCTGGACCAGTTGAAGAAACAAATATACCTACAGCACATAACTAGAACAGTTATAAATCATCATTACCTTATAATTGAAGGGTAGAACCAGAAGCTTTGAAAAATTTCTTTGATTTAAAAAAAATACATCTGAAAATAGTTATCAGTAATCTGATTTATGCTTTTTTGGTCCAGCCACTAAACTTGGCTCTCTTAACAGGTTTTCATGGGAGTGTGACATTACCAACGTACTGTGGAAACATTCGATGGGTCATATTAGTCTGAACAGTGAACCATAGCTTTTTCATTATCATTTTTAGGTTCTGTTCAGATTATTTTTTTTCCCCACTGTATGCTTCCCAGCATGTGTTAGCTGGTGATGTTTCATCTGCCATGAATTCTGCTAAAGACAAACTTTAACACTTATGGGTAAGTAAGCCTTTTTTGCTGATTAAAGTTAGATTTGCAGCACTTTGAAATTTTAATTGAAAATAGTCTTGTGGCCACTTTAGCCCAAACCTCTCTTTACTGAATTTTTTGGAACTTTCAGCATCTTGTCCCAAAGCATTTTGATTTTTTTCAATGTTTTACTTGAGACATATTTTCTAAGTAGGCATACGTCATGTGTGAACAAGTTGACTACATATAGTAAATAAATGATTTTTATTAATATTCAGAAAGGGAGCAAATAGATACCTTACTGTGAAGAAGAAAGATGGATCAGAAACAGCTCATGCAATGATGACCTGTAATTTGACTCATAATACAAAACATGCTGTTAGGAGCCTAATTCAAAGATTTCCTGTCACCAATAAAGAGCGTACTGAACTTCTACCTAAGACAGAAAGAGGAAATGTGTTTGCAGTTGAAGCTGGTATGTATTTTCTGGGGAGCTTCCTTGTCTACCCTATTATTTGATTGTTCTTCTTCCATTTTAGATTTATTTTTAAAAACTAAGGTGAAATAAGATTTCTCAATTTGAATAGTTTGTTAGAAATGATTAAGAGTTGTGAAACTTTTGGAACAAAATGCAGTGTTAGGGCATGTCATGGAGTTGAACCAAGTCTTTTTTTTAAGTGTTACAATAATAGCTACCATTTATTGAGCACTTACTGTGTGTTAGGCAGTATACTAAACCCTTTGTAGGGCCTCATAGCAACCTTTGCAAGGTAAGAATTTCCCCTATTTCACAGGTGAAGAAACTGAGGCTCAGAGGAGTTAAATAATTTGTTCAAGGCCACTCATCCAGCCAGTAAACTGCAGAGCTGGGATTTGACTCCAAGTTCTGGACTTCCCTATATTACACTGCCATGGCACACTAATGAGCTTTAGAGTTTGGTAAGAGACGGGATAGAGTCTTCAGTATATTAAATTGCTCAAAGGTAGATAAATAATACATTTAGGTTATAAAATGAAGTTGTAATTTTACTATATGGGAAAATCGCGTCCCTAGTGAGAAAACTACTTTATTGCCTGTAGGGATGGAATTTGCATAATTATGATGGTCTGTTGGACTAGGTTGGCAGAATGTAGAAAATACTTGGTCCTATCAAAGAACTTAAACTTTAAATATAGGCACACAAAAATATTTTGAGTTATGTGAAGATCATGCCTCTTCTTTACTTCTGCCTGTTTAGTTAAATATGAATGTTGGGTAAAATACTCAATTAGGAAATTTGTTAAGCATTAGGAACGTATATTGACACATATTATTTTCTTTGATCACTTAATTTTATGTATATAACTTAAACACATACGGGGTATTTTCTTTTTTTGTAATGTGTTTTTGTACTGTATGTATTATAATAGATCTGAGAAATACAATGTGTGTTGTTTCCTACTATAAAATTTTAATTTTCTGTGACATTATTGATAGAAACTTATGGCAAGCCTGAAAATTGTTTTGATTATCAATATTGTTTTGTTTTTAATAGCTATTGAATGATTAATTTTTATTCATTTTTAAACATTATGCACCAGGAATACATCTGAGAGGTTTGCTTTCTAAGTGGTACTGAAATATGTAACATGTTCCATAAGGATAGTAAGTGTAGGAGTACAACAGTTGAGATATTGCTTGCTTACTTTATGTAGACTGAGTATTGAAAGGAATTACATTAGAAATTACTTATCTTTATTTTTAACACTTTTTCAGTGCTGATCATAAATTTTTTGTTCTTTATTCATTTTCAAAGAAAATCGGGAAATGAGTAAGACAAGTGGGCGACTCAACAATGGCATACCTCAGATTCCAGTGAAAAGAGGAGAATCTGAATTTGATTCTTTTAGGCAGTCTTTACCAGTGTTTGAGAAACAAGAAGAAATCGTTAAAATAATAAAGGAAAATAAAGTAGTTTTGATTGTAGGAGAAACTGGATCTGGAAAGACCACACAGGTTTGTTTCTTTTTTGTTGTTTATAGAAGAAAAAAAATTTTATCCCATATTACAGTTTTATATTGAATTTATACTACACGTGTTAAAAAACATAAAAAGAAACTTTTGGTTATTTTAATAATGGTTATTTCAGAAATAATTTACTACTGGGAGTACATTTTGAGAATTTGTAGAAAGGAAATGTTTTAAATTATTTATTTTTAAACTAGTGCATTTGGCCTTTATTTAAACAGAGGTGAGGATGTGATTAGCTCATCGTCATTGTGGTCTTGAACTCCTGACCTCAAGGGCTCCTCCCGCCTCAGCCTCCTGAGTAGCTGGAACTATAGGCACACACCACTGCGCTCAACTTTTCCTATACATATTTTATTGTAATATTTTCATATTTGTAGTTTTAAAAGTCCATCTGGAAGTTATTTTACTGTATCTTATCAGGTAGAAATCTTGCTTTTCTCTTCATGTTAATATCTAGTTTAAATATAACTTTTATTTATTAATAATAATCTATGCTTTCCCTCCCCGATTTAAGATGCCATTTTTCATCAAATGCTAAGTTTCTGTAATATATGGGTCTATTTCTGAAATTTTTGTGTATCATTAATCTCATTATCTATTCCTGTACCAGGATCCTGTGTTTTGCTTTTCATAGTTTACAATATGAGCATAATATTCCTCTGCATTATCTTCTACGTTTTTTAGAGGTTGCCCTAGAGTTGGCAGTATACATTTAAAATTAACCAAGTCCACTTTCAAGTAAACTATACGACTTTACAGGTAGCGTGAGTACCTTAAATAACAAAATCATCCCAATTCCTTCCTCCTGTTCCTTGAATCATTGTTGTCATTCATTTCAGTTATATATAAGCATACATATGTACACACACACAAAAGATATGCATAAACATATGTAATCAAATACATTGTTACTATTATTTTAAACAAATTTATCTGTTAGATTAAGAATAAGAAAAATGAAAGTTTTTATTTTACCTTCACTTATTCCTTCCTCAATGCTCTTCTTTCTTTATGAAGATTCAAGTTTCTGGCCTATATTATTTTTTTTCTCTCTAAAGAGCTTTTTTTGTTTGTTTTTTTAAAACATTTCTTGCAAGGCAGGTCTACCGGCAACAAATTCTCTCAAAATTTTTTTTTTTTTTTTTTTTTTTGGTGGAACAGAGTCTCGCTGTGTCTCCCCGGGTGGAGTGCAGTGGCATCATTATAGCTCACTGCAACCTCAAACTCCTGGGCTCAAGTGATCCTTCCGCCTCAGCCTTCCAAGTATCTGGGACTACAGGCGCATGCCAGGACGCCTGGCTGATTTTTCTATTTTTAGTAGAGACGGGGTCTCACTCTTGCTCAGGCTGGTCTCAAACTCCTGAGGTCAAGCAGTCCTCCTGCCTCAGCCTCCCAGAGTGCTGGGATTACAGGTGTGAGTCACCGCACCAGGCTGAAATTTCCTCAATTTTTGTTTGTCTGAGAAAGTCTTCATTTTTCCTTCATTTTTGAAGGATAATTTTGCAAGTTACAGAATTCTAGGTTGGTGGTTTTTTTTTTAATCTCAACACTTTCACTGCACTCTTTTCTTGCATGCATGGTTTCTGAGAATAAGTCAGATGGAATTCTTATCTTTGCTCCTCCATGGGTAAGGTGTTCTATTTTCCCTCTGGCTTCTTTCAGGTTTTTTTCTTTGTCTTTGATTTTCTGTAATTTGCTTATCTTCTCTTTCAAAATATTTCTTGGTAGTTCTTTTGCATTTATGCTTCTGGATGAACTAGTCAAGTTAAAAAAAAAATCCTGGGGGCTAAGACATATATGAAAAGATGTTCTCTTTTACTCACAGTTAAAGAAATGAAAATCAAAACAATTATATTTTTCAAGTATCAGATTGGCAGAAATTAAAAAATTGATAATATCGAGTATTTGTATGGGTATTTGTAAATAGCCCTTCCGCTTTGTTGCTTTGTTGGTAAGAGTATAAATTGTTTTGGAGGGTAACTTGATCATTTTTTAATCTAAATAAAAAATTTATATGCTCTTTGACTCAGCGTTTTCATTGTTAGTGATTTATAGTACATATATCTTTGTAAAAGTATGGGGAAATAGATTTTTACTGCAACATTGTTTATAATAGCAAACAACAACATCAATAACAAATCTAAAAAAACTGTAAGTTACTTAAATGTGTAGTCATTGTTAAGTTATAGCACATCCGTAAGATGGAATATGTAGCTGTTAAAATGGGTAAGGTAGATCTGATATATTAAGTGAAAACTGCAAATTATAGACATTAAGTACAATAATCACTTTCTGTGAATAAAAAACAGACTTACATATATAGATATTCTGAGTTGTGTAAACTTTTTTTTTTCTTGAAAGATTTCATAAGCAACCTAACAGTAGTTACTTTTTGGGGATGATTAAGGGTAGTGGTTGTGGGGGATGGGTGGGTAAGACTTTTGATTTTAAATCTTTCCATCCTGTTTGAATTTTATTTATAGAAAAATATCTGTAGTCCTGGGATTATAAGCTATTTTTGTTTTCTTTATGATTTTCATTATTTAAAAAATCCCAATGGAAATTTTATTTTCATTTTATTGAGTTTATAGAGTAACTTAGAGAGAACAAATATAGCATATTTCTTTATATATTCAAGTCTTTTATGTTTTTCAGCAGCATTTTATAGTCTTCTTCATGTAAGCCTTGAATGTTTTTGGAAAAATTTGATTTTAGATATTTTAGTTTTAGTTTCTTTTGTGAGCAAGATCTTTTGAAATTACATTTTTTAGCTGATTATTATTACCAGTTAAATGAAAGCTGTTGATTTTATGATTATATTTGGACATGTTGCAGAACCTTTCTAGTTCTAATAGTTTTTCAGTTGATTCACTTGGATTTCTCTGGGTATTTAATCATGTCATCTTACAGTATTTTAACACTTTTGTTTCAGATTCCTCAGTTTCTTTTAGATGATTGCTTTAAAAATGGTATCCCCTGCCGTATATTTTGTACTCAACCAAGACGATTAGCAGCTATTGCTGTGGCTGAAAGAGTTGCTGCAGAGAGAAGGGAAAGGATTGGCCAAACGATTGGTTATCAAATCCGATTAGAAAGCAGGTAAAGACAATTCTCGTGTATCCTATCTTTTATCATGCTTAGAAAAGACTGAATGTTTATATTTCACTAAAAATAGAGGATGTGTTAGTTGAAAAGTTAGGTCATCATTTTGCCCCAAGTAAGCCTATATCAGGATGTTGACGTCATGTCTAAACTTAGAGAGATTTTGAATAAATGTTAATAGTTTGAAAAAGAGTTTGGACCATAAAAATTCCATTTCATGATCAAGTGCCAGTTATTTCACCTTTTTGAGCCTTAGTTTTCGCATCTATAAAATGAGGCTAGTAAAAGCACCTAGAACACAGGTTTGGTGTGAGGTTTAGAGAAAACACTTGCTAAATGTTAGTGACTGAATTTACCATCAGCAGTAGTCCAGGTTGACCATCCCAAATCCAAAAATCTGAAATCCAAAATACTTCAAAATCTGAAACTTTTTAAGTGCTGATATGACCCTTAAAGGAAATGTTCATTGGACCATTTTGGATTTTGGATTTTTGGATTTGGGATGGTCAACTGATAATATTACAAAGTCCAAAAAAATCACAAATCCGAAATACTTTTGGTCCCAAGCATTTTGGATAAGGGGTACTCAACCTGTAGTACTAGTAATATCTTCTTGACAACTAGTACTATTTCTTTGTTCTCAATAGTGATTAAAAAACCTGATTTCATTTGTGATGTATTTTTCCCCAAGCAAAAAGTGTTAAAGGCTTTTTTTTTATTAAAGGCTATTTAGGTTCTTTAACAAAATACATCACTTAATTAAAAGGTTATTGTCAGGTAATCTCACGTAACCCTGCAAAATCACATAACTTTGCTAATCAACTGTACATACCAGTACACTATTATGTTAGTAATACTTACTAAAGTATGTATAAGACCAGCATTTACTGTGATCGTGTTTTAATTACATAAAAGATTTTTAACTGTGCAATTTATTTTGATTTTTTAAAAAGGGTTTCTCCAAAGACACTTCTGACATTTTGCACTAATGGGGTATTGCTTCGTACATTGATGGCGGGTGATAGTACATTGTCAACTGTGACACATGTTATTGTGGTAAGAATATTGCTGAATTTGCCATATGTAACTTAGATTGCTTAAACTTTAAATACATAATTACGTTTTTTGGAATAGGATAAAAATGAGAACCAGTTTATTCTTTTGAACAGGCTATTATGATCAAGTTATTATTTTTGTCTATAATTGTTAGAAATAAATATTTTGTATCAAATAAAGGTATAATAAAACCATCAGATTTTATTAGGGGAAAATGAAATAAGTAGGTAGTTTTTAAAAATGTAGTTTTCATATATGAAATGATGCATGTACTTAGAGTTCTCCAGAAATGGTGATTTTCCTTTTATCTCTGCACTTGGTCATCTGATCCCTCCTTTATTGTCATAGATTTCCCAGTTATAGGGGTAACTTTATAGTCATTTAACATCATGGTTAAGGTGCTAATGAACTAACTAGACAAATTACTCCTATATTACAGAATTATAGGCTGGGTGTGGTAGCTCACACCTATAATCCTAGCACTTTGGCAGGCTGAGGTGGGAGGATGGCTTGAGGCCAGGAGTTCGAGACCAGCCTGAGCAACATAGCAAGACCCCATCTCTACAAAAAATAGAAAAATTAGGTGGGCGTCGTGGCATGCATCTGTAGTCCCAGCTATTGAGCCCAGGAGTTTGAGGTTGCAGTGAGCTGTGATAACACCACTGCACTCTAGCCTAGGCAACAGAGTGAGACCCTGTCTCAAAAAAAAAAAAAAAAAAAAAATGTATATGTATATATGTAGATAGATACAAGTTTTTATCTAGTTTATTTCAGAAAAAAATTAGATTAAGGTTTACAAGCTTGTAATAAGCAGCTTTTATAAATGTACCCAAACCAAAGGATGCACCTGAGCCCTGATGCAACAGAAGCATATTTAAATAGATTTTGTATATATTAAAAGTACATTAAATTGGACTTGACTTACTTAGAATTTGTTATAGTTTGTATGGTTTTATATTCTGTGGGAAATAAGGGCAGTACAGTTGGCCCTCTATATCTGTGGGTTCCACATCCGTGGATTCAAACAACTGAGAATTGAAAATATTTGGAAAACAAATGGCATCTATACTGAACTTTTCTTGTCATTATTCCCTAAACGATACAGTATAACAAGTATTTACATAATTTACACCGTATTAGGTATAAGTAATCTAGAGATGGTTTAAAGTATATAGAAGGATGTGCATAGGTTATGTGTAAATACTATGCCATTTTATATCAGGGACTTGAGCATCCACGGATTTTGATATAGGGAAGGTCCTGAAACCAGTTTTCCACGGGTACTGAAGGAAGACTGTACTTTTGTCATCCACAGTAGGTGGTTAATGTCTTATTATTTCTGAATTGTCTGTAGTACAAAATTTTCACTAATGTTGATTGGCCTTGTCCACATTTAATTTGAATTAGTCCAAAACCCAACAGTGCCATTATTTTAAAGACTTAGTCATCCATAGTTTTAATTATTCCATGGTTTTATTTCTGTTTATTGCAGGATGAAGTGCATGAAAGGGATCGATTTAGTGATTTTTTACTTACAAAGTTAAGAGATTTGTTGCAAAAGCACCCAACTTTGAAATTAATTCTTTCTAGTGCCGCCTTGGATGTAAATCTCTTTATAAGATATTTTGGAAGTTGTCCAGTGATATATAGTAAGTTAAATTGTCAGATTTATAATTTTTATGAAAGAACACTTTTGAGCCTGATTTTATTTATTCTGACAGAAATCGGAGAATGTTCTGAAGTAGAGGACATGCATTTCTGTTTCCCCTTAGGTAGGCTTCATAGTTTTCTCTGTTTTCAACCTCTGCTTTTCCATCTGCAGCTCTTCATTATTGTGTAGTGAGCCCAATTCTCTAATCTTAAGAAGAAATTTGCTTTATTTTGACCCTGTCTTCCCCCTTAAATTCTATCCCATACCTTCTTCCCTTTATTGGTAGAGTCCTTGAAAAAATAGTCTGCACTCCCATGTTTATTTCACATTCACTTCTGAATATGCTGACAATTAACTTTTGCCCTTGTCCTTTAATAAAAATGGATTTTACCACCAATCTTTAAAAGAAATTATAAATTCCTCTTCAAAAAATACAAAAGTTGTGTTTACGTCAAGAGAGAAAGGTCATAGTTGCCCTATCCTCTTTTTAAAATTATTTATTTTATTTTTTCAACAAACATATTTTATTCTAGATGTTTCTTAGTTATTTTTATTTTTTATTTTTTTTGTAGAGACAGGCTCTTGCTAAGTTGCCTAGGCTGGTCTCGAACTCCCGGCCTCAAGTAATCCTCCCGCCTCTGCCTCCCAAAGTGCTGGGATTTATAGGCATAAGCCACCGTGCCCAGCTCCCCATCCTTTTTTTGTTCCATGTCCTGCTGTCTTGATATTATAGATGTTAAAAGCATTTTATATATCTGTTCTTAACTTGTCCATGTTCATACAAACATATGCAAATATATACATATATAAGGTTTACAAAAATGGATTTTCCAAAAATGAACACATACCCAATATATTATTTGCAATTTGCTTTATTCATCGTAAACAGTTCTCAAGTTCAGTAACTCTGGATGTAGTTCATTATTTTAAACATCTGCTTTAGTATTTCGTAATATGGATGTACTATACTTTTAATCATTTCTTTGTTTTTGGATATTCAGGTTGGGCCCTGATCCCTTCTCCCCAACCCCCTAGTACAAACAATGCTATAATGAACGTCCTTGTACACATACCCTTACATACTGGTGCTCTTATTTCTAGGGATATGTTCCTGAAGGTGAAATTGCTGAGTCAGAGAGTATAACTATTTTTAATTTTGACAGCTTTTGCCGTTTTACTTTTCAAAAGGCTGAAATGATTTACATTTCTGAAGTGTATAGGGCTGTTCACTTGTGAGTTCTTACCAGTATTGTTATGACATTGATCTAATTGCCAAGCCTAATACTCAAGTTTTGGGTAAAAATTGTACTTAAATTTTCTGTGGTGTTTCTCACTGGTTCTCTTTTTTTGTGAAATAGTCAGATCCCGTAATTTGTTTGGCAACATTACCTCCTGAATCTCGTTCTACATTATAGCGTGCTCTTTCTCAGTCTCCTGTCTGGGCTTCTCTTCTTTTGCATGATGCTTAAATGTTGGTATTTTCTAGAGTTATTCTCTTGATCCATTTCCTTTTCTCTTTCCTATTCACTCCCTCTCCCACCCCCTTCTTTCCTGCTTCATGCCATATTCTACTAGGTACTGGAGATGCATAGTTTTCCTTGGAAGGTCTCATTCATGCCCTTGGCTGCTTCTTTCTCTTTTGTACTGATGGCTCCTGAGTCTTTATTTTCAATTTAGATTATTCTCCAGAGCTTTGGATTTAGATATCTTATAAGTAGCTCATTTCTAATATGCCCCAAACTGAATATTTCATCTTTTCTACAAAACCTGTTTCTCTTCTTGTATTGGTTAATGATACTGCCATCAACCTAGTCACCTAAGTCACAAACCTGTAAGTTCTTCTTAACTTCTTATGATATTCCTAGGTGATCAGGCACATTAAATCAATTGAAAGGTACAATTGAAAGCTCATTTTTTGGTACCTCTTGTTTGACATGCCTGAAATCAAACCCCATCTCCCACCAGACAACCTGTTGTCTTCAGTTTTCCTTGTTACCTCAGAGAATGACATCATTATCCATCCAGATTTGCAAGCCAGACATCCAACAACTATGGTTGACAATTTCTTCTTTATCATTCCTCCATATCTAATGTAATGCTGAGTTCTGTGGATTTTACCTCTTGACTAGCTCTAGAATCTGTCTGCTTCTTTTTCATTTTCACTGTCACCAACTCATTCAAGTCATTGTTCTTTTTTATCTGAACTATTGCAATAGTTCCTATTGGTCTGATGAATCCATTCTGTTGTCTTTTAAATTCATTCTCCACGTTGCAGCCAGACTGGTCTTTCCTGAAGTGGAATTCTGATGATATTGAGCACTCTCCTGAGCTTAAATCTTTGAATGACCTTTATCTCTGGTTAAAGACTTAAACCCTTAGTAAGTCTTAATCTCTTTCTCCTGCCTTATCTTAAACTATAATCCTCTCTCCATTCCCCAGCTCCCACCATTTTCCAAGTTGGCCTTTTCATTTCTTGAAAACATCGTACTCCTTCCCACCACAGGGACTTTGCACATGTTCTTTTCTTCTTCATTGTGCACTTTTTTTTTTTCCATATAGCCTAGTTATGTTGTTTATCCCCTTCTTTTGTTCCACATTTTCTCAGTGATGATGCTTTTCTTGACAGAGTCAAATCCACCTATTACATACTGTCACAATGGTTCCCTATCATAGAACTCTCTGTAGGACTTTTCACAACTCCGTTTTTACATTTATATTTTGGATTATTTGTTTACTATCTGTCTCCCCTGCTAGCTTGCCTCAGGGGCAAGGAGATATTATAGCTCTATTTGTCCTTGCCATTTGTATTCCTGGTGCCTAGCATGATACCAGACACATGATAAGTAGTTAGTAAACACTGCCAAAAAAAAAGCAAACAAGTGAACAGTTGTCCAAAATAAAAATACAGTTTATTACAGACAGTTGTCTATAAATCAAAGTTATATTTAAAAGACCATATCTTGAAAGTCAGTTCAACTATGGAATTGCTTTTGGATATTACACTCAGATTCATTAAATTGGGATTCTCATGTTTTTATGTAAATTTTCTCTAAGATGCAAATTGACTATTTTTAAAAAAATTTTATTTTTTAGTACAGGGAAGACCATTTGAAGTAAAAGAGATGTTTCTGGAAGATATTTTAAGAACTACTGGATATACAAACAAAGAAATGTTAAAGTACAAAAAGGAAAAACAGCGGGGTAAGTTTTTAATCAAAGAAATATAAAATTGTATTGATAATGACTTTTTGGCATACCCCAGCCTTACATTATGGATGTACAAGGACACTTGAAAGTGTTTGTCTCTTGTGTTTAATTATATAACATTGTATTAGAATATTGTCCCAAATGTACATTTGCATTCTGGTTTATGTCTGTAAGTTATAATCTATGGAGAAGTATTGGAAATGAATGCTGGAGTTGAGGAGGTTGAGTGTGTCTGGTTAAGGAGGCAAAAAAGTATATACTGGCTGCCTACAGCATATCTCATAGGGTAGGAGTGGGAAGTGGATGGGAGGGAGTGAAAAGAGTAGCATTTGAGTAATAACAGGCTCATCTTTGATAAAAATGTTTTAAAAATCTTGATATTGTGGGATTTCATCTGTACTTTGAATTTAGCATTATTTTACCTATTAATGCATCTCTTATTATGACTTACACTATATCTCAGCTTTTGAATTAGGCTTCAGATTCCTTTCTCTTACTTTTAACTAAATTATTCATTATAAAAGACTTACCTTCAAGCTTTGATACCTTTGTTTACTCTGTATGACCTTGGACAGATATCTTAACTCCTTTGGATTCTCCACTTCAAAAATGTAATTAGCAATGCCTGTTTCACTGGGCAGTGCTGACTCACTGATATGTAAATTGTAAAACTCATGTAACTTTTGAAGATGAAAATTGTTTATAATTGTTGTATCTCAAGCAACTAGTATGGTGATAAAAGTTCTACAAATGGTTTTCTGCAAAGTGGTATGTGAATATTAGTCACTGATTTAAACAATATTTATAATATGGATAAAAATACTCTTTTAATTCTGGACTTACTTAGAAGTAAACTTATTACTAATAGTTGAATAGATGAAGTTTTTAAGCAGTTTCATGTGTCCGTATGGTTCAGCATAACACATTTTATTAAGTGTTCTTAATATATTTTTAAAAAGTAACTGCAGAATAAGGCAAACTGATATCACATTCACTTAATTTGTTTAAACAAAGTAATACATTTCAAAAAGGAAAGAATTTATCTACTTATACTTTTTTGATAATTAATTTAGAAGAGAAACAACAAACCACACTTACAGAATGGTACTCAGCTCAAGAGAATACTTTCAAGCCTGAATCTCAGAGGCAGAGAACTGTTCCAAATGTGACTGAAGAGTATGATTTATTGGATGATGGTGGTGATGCTGTCTTCAGTCAGTTGGTAAGACTTCCCTGTTTCCTGCTGATATTGTGAGTGAAAATTGTGTAGGTTAGAGAACATTTTATGAGATTATAATTTTTTACTGCATAATGAACGGGTAATTCTCTTAGTGTATCTTTGACTACAACAGATTTTTCAGAGCAACTTTTTGTTCTTTAGAAAAAGAATTTAACTGATTTTGAGCATGAGAAGATGTGTAATACAGATATGCTTGCAGTTTTCTATCAGTGTTTAAAGTTATAATGTATCCAAATGAACTATACATGGATTTTTAAACATACTTTTCAAGAATGTTTAAAAATTTTTACTAAAAATTGTTATTTAGTATAGGAAGAACGCATTTAGGCCAATACATGGTATTTTGACAATGTAAATTAGTGGTTATTCAGCTTGGCTGCACATTATATCACTGAGGAGCTTTTAAGCCCTATGGAATATGATGCCCCACCACCAGAGATTCTGACGTACTTGCTGTGGGGTGGGAGGAGGCATCAGTGTTAAAAAGCTCCAGGTGCGGCTTCCTCTGATGTGCAGTTGGGAGAGAGAACCACTGGTATATAGATACGTTTGGCAACATCCTGTCAGAAGCATAATTAGTTAACATTGTACCTGGATCATAGTCCTTTATTAACAAGCTCATTTTCAGATGAAAGATAAATGTAACAACAAGATACATATTGTGAATGATAATGTTTGTGATGAAATGAGAAACTTTTATGTCAAAGCCTTTGCCATAGTATCATATGATTGGTAGTCCTTGTGGCCATTGTGGCTATCTTACATTCTTTACAAGCAAATGTTAAGCTGTTAGATAATTGATATTTTTGCTTTTCTTTCTTTCTTTCTTTTTTGCAGACAGAAAAAGATGTGAATTGCCTTGAACCATGGCTAATAAAGGAAATGGATGCTTGTCTTTCTGATATATGGTTACATAAAGATGTTGATGCCTTTGCTCAGGTCTTTCACCTTATTTTAACTGAAAATGTTAGTGGTAAGTTTATTTAAAATTTGTTACTACTCTTGCAGTTATTTATGGTGGGAGTGTAGTTTAATTCAAAATTTATGCACTACATTTTTTTTCCCGACCAATAATTTGTTCCTTTGGAGTACTTACTTTATTGTATTTCAAATGCACAAATCAAGATCTTTTTATTAACACAGCATAGTAGAATAAATAAATATTGTGTTAAATTAGGGATTCTTAATCTAGTGTCTTCATTATAGTTTCATGAGGTCTGTGAATACATGACAATTATGTGCAAAAATACTTCTATGTGTATGTGTTGTGCACAAACTCTGGTCTCCCCCTCCCCAGAAAGATTTAGATGTCGAGTAGCTAATCCCCTCACCTACACCCCTCAGCATTATTGTAATTATTATTGATCACTCTTTTCTTGAAACATTTGCTTCAATCAACTTCTGATATTCCATACTTGGCTTATTTTTTTCTCATTTCCCTGACTCTAACTTCTTCTTGGCTTTCTTCGTAAGATTTTTCTCTTTTTTCCTGACCTCTAAATATGAAATGTCCTAAGTCTCAATCCCTAAGACCTTAATTCTATTTATACTTGTTCCCTAGGGGGGGTCTCATCTAGTCATGGCATTAAATATCTGTTTTAAATGACCCCTAATTTTACATCTGCAGTCCTGAGCTCCCCCTCCTGACTTCAGTATACCTGATCACTTGATATCTCCAGTTTGATATCCGTTCAGTGAATAAAATTGGATATGTCCCAAGCAACGTCTGATCCCCACCCTCACACTATGCCCCCACCCACCTTCCTCTCAACTTGCTCTTTTCTTGAGTGTTTCCCTTTTCAGTAAATGGTCACTGCCATTCACCTGGTTGCTAATAAGGCAGCAAAGCATATAGAAAGTCATCCTTGACTTTGCTGTCACACTCCACATATAATCTATTAGCAAATCCTGTTGGCTTTATCTTCTAAAATAAATCCTGAATATGACCACATTTTACTTCCCCTACTGCTGCCATCCTAGTCCAAGCCAATATTTCTCTCCTGAATTATTGCAGCAGCCCACTAACTGCTTCTGTTCTTACGTTACCGTAGTCTGTTCTCTCTAGAACAATCAGATTGATCCTTCAGAAAGGAAATTGGATCATGTCACTTGCCAGTTTTCAACTCTCCCAAGCTTCTGATTACACTGTGAATAAGGAAAAGCCCTGAGCCAGGTGTGCCTGTAGTCCCAGTTGCTTGTGAGGCTGAGGCAGGAGGATCGCCTGAGCCCAACCTGGGCAACATGGGAGACTCTATCTGGGGAAAAAAAAATATTAAAGTCCTTTTCATGATTGGGTCTCTGCTGTCTTTTTGATCTCATTTTCTACTACTCTCTTCCTTGTTCACTGTGCCGTAGGCACACTTGGTCTCCTTACTGTTCTTTACACATACTGATATGTTCCCATCTTTGGGCCTTTGTTTTGTTGTTTCCCATGCCTGGAAACATGTCCCCCAGATACTCATAGGGCCCAGTGCTTTACTTCATTTAGATCTCTGCTTACATGTTGCATTCTCAGAGAGGGCTTTTCTTGATCACCTTACTAAAATTAATTGTACCCTTTTCTCATTATTTCTCTTTACCCTGCTTTATTATTATTTATTGTACTTTTATTACCTGACATCATATATTTTTTATGTTTTACTATCTCATGTACTAGAATATAAGCTACATGAAGGCAGAAACCTTGTCTGTTTCACTTGTCTTATCTCTGTATCCCCAGAGGTTTATAGTAAGTGCTGAAAAATATTTATTGAATAATACTACTTTCGAGCATCTTTACCAAATGGTAATTTGTTTGAACATGTTTAGTGACAGGAAGATCAGTACCTTTCTTGAGGATATTCTTTTGAATTTGGATTATTTAATTGTTAATTTTTCAATATGTTGAAGTGAAATCTAAGTATATAACTTCTGCCTTTTTCTGCTTCTGGGGTGATAATGAAGAGATTTAGTATGTATTTATGCCTGACAGACTTGTAGGTTTTTTGTTTACTGGACTCACTATACCTGTTACTTCTGTTCTTCTTTGACATAACATGGTATCTAGTTCTTCCTGCCCTGGTCCACCATCTGTGGACATGTTCCATTTTATCCTTTTTGAAAAGCACTGGTGTCCATTTCTGAGTAGTAATCTCTCAGTGACCATATTAGGATAGAGTAGGTCTATTAACCTAAAAACCTCTATTCTTTAACTTACATTAACTCAGTCTATGGTCAGTATAGCTCTTTGCCAACCCCATTGTCTTACTGATTCATATTTTCTCTGAAACTCTTAGTTATTTTTTTAACAAGTGATTTTATTAAATTAATCTCTGTATCAGGTACTTGTTTTGAGTTTTTTTGAGTTTAAGACATTCTATTTATTCCTTTAAAATTTTATCTTATAGTTAGATTTGGCCCATTATTTCTGCTTAACAACTTTTTTTTAAAGTCTAATTGTTATCTCTTACATTAATAAGCTTTCTCATTTTATTAATTTGAGGAGCCTGGGTCAATGACTAAGCATGTGGTATGCTACAAGAGGCTTTGGGTCAACATTTGGGTGTGAGTGTTCAAGCAGTTATAATCTTACGTATCTTCTAGTTTAACAAACATCTTAAGAAATAAATGAGGATCTTTTGTCATTTCTTGTTCTTTATAATTATATTTTGGCTTCTGTAGATCTACTTTTTTAAAGCTCATAATTCATTTTTTGTAAAGTAATTGATCTGTATTTTGAAAAGTAATTTTTTGCATTTGAAAGTGTGGATATTTGTTCATTTCCAGTTTTCTGGCATTCATTCTTTTTCTGTTAGTTTAAAAATATTTACTCTGGAGAGGTTAGCAGTCTTACTTGAAAGTTAATAGATTAACTTGAACTCTGAGACTTGTTGCTTTATGAAGCATTTTAAGTATTTTAAGTATTATCCTTGGCTGTCTTCTTGGTATTTTTTTAGTGAGTACTAGACTGTTACTTCAATAATGGTCATCCTGTGGACCCATGTCTCTCCTCTCCTCTTATGTATAGTTTTTTTACATTTCCCTCAGTTCAGTATTCTGGTGTCTTAAGCCATGTGAAGAAAACTAAAATACTATGGTAGCTCTATGAACAGTTTTTTCACTTCCCATCTTTTTATTTCTTTTCTTAAATCTCAACTCCTAATTGGTACTGGAGTTGAAAATACTTCATGTGATTCAGGAAACCATGGCCATTCATAGATTTCCTTTCAGTACCATCATTTTCTCCATGAGATCCTGTAGAAGCAGCTAGTAATTAGTAAGACTAGACATTCTCTATCATATTACTAAATGTCATATTCCATATACTAGTTATCTATTCCTGCATCACAAATAATCCCAAAATTTAGCAGCCTAAAACATTTATTATGTCACATCATTTCTGAGAGTCAAGAATCTGAGAGGGGTTATAAGTATATAACTTCTGCCTTTTTCTGCTTCTGGGGTGATAATGAAGAGATTTAGTATGTATTTTATGCCTGACAGACTTGTAGGTTTTTTGTTTACTGGACTCACTATACCTATTACTTCTGTTCTTCTTTGACATAACATGGTATCTAGTTCTTCCTGTCCTGGGTGGTCTAGCTCCATGTCTCTTATGAGGTTACACTTAAGCTAATGATAGGGGCTGTAGTCACCTGAAGGTTCATTGGGGTTGGAGGATCTGCATTCAAGAATGCTCACTTACATGGCTGTTGGCAAGAGGCCTTAGTTTGTTGCTGGCTATTGGCAGAAGGCCTCAGTTACTTGCCATCTGGTCTTCTCCATGGCATGGCAGCGGGCTTCTCCAAGAGTGAGTGATTAAACAGAGGAGAATGAGCAAGCAGGGAGCTGTAGTTACTTTTTATGACCTTGTCTCCAGAGTTGCACACCACCACTTCCATTTTATCCTGTTCATTAGAGTGAGTCACTTAGTCCAGTTCATACTCAGGGAGAAGAGAATTAGGCTCCACCTCTTAAAGGGAGGAATATTAAAGACATTTTGAGTTTCCACATTTATTCGTACCCCTCTGCTCAAAATACACACAGTTTGGTACTGTTCTCCAAGGCCATGAATTGAATAGTCAGTTGAAGTAATTCTCATACAGTGTGTACAGATCATAATCAGTTATAGACCTCTTTAAAAATGCCTGACCATCCCAGACCTACTTAATCTGAATCTAGGAATAAGGCATGGCTATCTATGCAAAAAAAAAAAAAAGCCCCCCTCCCCCAAAATAAAAGCAGAATAAAAAATAAAAATACATGTCATCATATATTTTTCTTTGGCTATCTTCAAGAGAAGCCATTATCAATATTAAGAAGAGAGCCATTGTATATTCAAACCTGTAGAATGTGCAAAACCGAATGTCAACCCTAATGTAAACTGTGGACTTTGGGTGATGATGCATTAATGTAGGTTTATCAGTTGTGACAAATGTTCCACTCTGGTGGGAGGTGTTGATAATGGGGGAGGCTATGCATGTGTAGGGTTAGGTGGTATATGGGATATCTCTGTATCTTCCTTCAGTTTTGATGTGAACCTAAAACTTGCTCTAAAAAAATGAAATTTTTAAAAAAAAAGCCTGAGGCAATTCTCTTGTAAGTCCCCTCCCCACTTTAAAAAAACACTGATTAATATTGATAATGGAGAACATGTTTTAGAGTGTTATTAAATAATGAGGTAATTCAGTATATGTACTGTATATGGAGAATTAAATTTTTGCTTTTGTAGTTATCTTAAATTTTACCACTGAGATTTTTTTCAGTGAATTCTTTCTGAAATTACCAGTTTTGTAATTTAAGCAAGTTAGTGCTAAAAGCAATTATGTTGAACTGCTTGAGAAATATATTCTAGGAAGAAACTTCAATAGAACTTCAACTATTTTTCTCATGGAAGGGTTTTATGGGAAGTAAACTTTCTGCCACTATTATTCCCATTAACCATAATAATTGGAAAATGGTAGGCAGGAATGATGCAGGATGAAAGGAAAAGCAAAATAAGTACAAAAAAATTGTCTTAAACTTTGCATTTGAAGCTTTTAAGCATTCATTACTAGTTACTGATGAAAATTAACTTTTTAATTCCTTAATTATATCTTGTTTATTTGGTGACCAAGGCAATATTTAGATTTAGGAAGATTATTTAAGTGTTCTGCAAGTTAGTAGCTTCCTTTTCTGTTTTAATTATATAGGCAAGCTTAAAACAGTTTAACCATGATCTTTCCTTCTCCTACCTTCCAACTGCTGTCTCTGTTCTATCCTGTTTATGTTAAGGGGGATATCAATAACAGATTTCCTTGGATGATCTGAGTTAAGTGTTATATAATGCTGTTATCATGTAGTTAAAGTGAAGGAACAGTCCCAGGTTAATTCTCCTAACATTCAATTCTGCCATTTAAATTCTTTAAAAAAATTAAAACGATTTTAAGTAGTTTGGAAATTTAAGTTTTATTTATCTCTTCCTTTTTTTAGTTGATTACAGACATAGTGAAACCAGTGCAACAGCTCTGATGGTTGCTGCAGGACGAGGTTTTGCAAGTCAAGTAGAGCAGTTAATTAGTATGGGAGCCAATGTCCATAGTAAAGCATCAAATGGCTGGTAATTTTAAACTGCATGCATTCTTTGTATATCTTTGGATAGCTACATATATCTTTTTTAATTTCTTATGTTTGTCTTTATATTAAAAGCTATTGTGTAACAATTGCCAGTACATCTCTACTTTAATGGGTGAATAAATGATTTTAAGTGACTAGTTTTATAATTTTGAGAACATTGTTTCTTTGTCTTAATTTGGTATCTTTGAATTTTGGCAGGATGGCATTAGATTGGGCTAAACACTTTGGGCAGACTGAAATTGTGGATCTTCTAGAATCTTACAGGTAAAAGTTTATACAATTTTTAATTAATCCTACCTTCTTTCTAAAAAGAGCTTAGTCATGTAAATCATGGAGTGTACAAATATACACTATTTATAGTCTCTTATCCAGAGATTTTTTTGTAATTCTAAGGAATTTTTCCATCTGATTTTTAAAATATTGTTAATAAGATATACATGTTATAATATTTACCTTATTTTTATTTTATTTTGAAAAAGAAGGGAGATTTCTAGTTAAATGTAAATACAACACAAGTATTTATCTCTGCATTTTCCCAAAACCTCACTAAAATGACAATGAAGGAATATAAAAGGTGTAAACTGACAAAGTCAAAGAGAACTGATGGAAGATGTTAATACATTTTTGAATGAAAGATAGCTAATTGATAAGTGGCAATTGACTTAGCGGAACTAGGGTAACTCTTAGTGCCAGTGAGAAACAAACTCATTTTAGTAGCTTTGGAACTGCCTTTGAAGCAGTGAAAGAAAGGGCTGAAAAAAAATAGCAGAATTGGTTGAAATCCTCTGTGATGAACTCCAGATCTCTTTCTCCCCTGCCATCAGATGATATCCCTTCCTTACCTTGGCAGGAAATGGGAGTTTATTAAAAAATTAGCCATAGAGGCTTTGGACTTACATTACCAGGCACAATGGGAGAGTGGAAGTGTGGTATCAAACAACAAAAAGGCTTAAATGAAAGTTTACAGACTGAAAGTTGAGATACCATTCACTCACTTCCTCTGCTGTCCACTGTCATCTTTTACTGTTTGAAGTTTACGTTCTTTGGCAGAAAACTTGTGAATTATTTCCTGGAAAAATAGACCAGGTCTAGAGAAAAGATTTAGAATTATAAATGGTTTGGTGTTCCTTCAATGAAATGACTGTCTTTAGACCAGATAACTCTCAATCCCCACCTGTATGCATGGAGTTTTTTGGTTCTTTACTCTTAAAAATGAACAAACTGCCAAAGATGGGTCACCAGGCATTTGAGGGGGAAAAGTATCAATAAATCAAACAAATGAAACAAACAACAGTAGCAACAAAACCCCCTAGAACTTGGATGAAACTAAGCATCAGTGACCAGAAGAAAACTTAAAAAAACAAAGCTGTAACGGAAGCTATGGCATTCATGAAACTAAAACAGTATGCTATAAAAAAGGAACAGACTATAAATCTTTGTTCAGATTTCATCTTCATAAGGCCTACCCAAATTTGTTCTGTTATTGAAATCTACCACCCTGCACTGTTCATCCTCCTTAACCTGCTCTACTTTTTCTTTTTTCTTTTGTCCATAAACCCCACCATCCTCTGATATAGTGTGTAATTTACTTATTTACTATTTTCGTTGGTTCATTATCTCTTCTCTCCACTAGAATTTATTAAACATCTTGTCTCCTTTGTTCAAGAACAGTGCCTGGATGTAGATGTTCAGTGAGTATTTGTTGAATGAATAAATAAACAAGAAAGAACTCTTGTAAATTAAAGATAAGATAGCAGAAAAAAAGTCAGAAGGGTTGCAAGATAAAGTTGAGAAAATTGCTTACAAAGTAGGAAAGATAGGAGATGGAAAATTGCAGGAAAAAAGATAAGAAAATTTGCTTCCTATGTATCCTTTATCAGGAAATGGTTAGAGAATGTGCTCCACAAAAAAGAGGAAGTAAAAAAAAAAAAAATGGAGAAAAACATGGTAGACAGGGGATAGATGAAAGGAATGCTCAGGATGCTGTTCCAGAGGAGTATTATGATGACAGCTGTCTAGTAGGCCTGGTCCCATAGGAACAGAAGATAGAGGGATCGAGGAGGGAAGTCTTTAAGGGGGGAAAAAGAAATTACCTGGCATTTTTGATTATATTAAAAAGCCTTACGAATCTGTTGGAGAATTTGGGAAGGATTAGTTATCAGTTCACAGAAAACTAAGCAAATAAAAATTAGATGGGAATTACTCTGGAAAACGCAAATTATAGAAGAAAGGAAGTATAATTACTGTTCACTATTTGGCTTTAGCAGTAAATGTTTACATAGTCATAGTAAAGTAAAGGCAGAGTGAAGAATTAATGAACATTGTAGGAAACAGTATGGGTAGAAAGTGTAGGGAAGTAGAGGTGGTGACCTCATTTTTCCTTAGTTGGAGGTTCACACATAATAACTAAATTGTTAAACCAATGAATAGCAGAAGATGCGTGTTGCTTAGGTATATGGCAGTAAATACTAAAAGAAATAGCAAATTGGAAAAAGGTCCTAGTCAGCGTGACTAGGGATTTTTGTTATAACTTCTATGAAACCATTTGTTTATTAACACTATGTATATGTATACCTTTGATTTAAAAAAAAAATCAGAAGGGCAGTACCTTAAAAATCCCATGAAACTAATCTAATTATCTTTTAGATATTTAAGAGATTTTAGATAAACTTAGATTAGATATTTATATAAATTATGTAGGTTTTAGATTAGATATTTAAATAAAACTAAGTATTTAATGTATTTTTAAATATATGGTTTTCAACCTATAAGAGTCTCAAAAAAGAAAAAAATGTAGTGTGAAGTTAAAGTGTATTAGAACACCTCTTATTCGAGAACATAAAAAATGTTTTATTTGACCTGGGTTTTTGTACTTAATTCTATATATGGAGTGTCTGACATTAGAAGAAATAAATGTTTGAAGTGTGAAATTAGTTCTGTCATTGAGTCGCAAAATTCTTGGTAGGTCCAGTGCTATTTCTGGTGTGGTGGGTTTTGTTGTCCTTTCAATAAGAGCACCCAGAACTTGGCAGTCCTTTTAGTGCTAACACTTTGAATGTTCCAGATGTTCTTATGGTGTTAAGTAAATCTCACTAGACACTGTAGGTTACCAAGTAAAGCAATCATCTGGATAAAATTTAACTAACTGGTCTTTTTATTTCATGGATCATGACATTATCAATTATAAATTTTAAATATTTAAAATTAAGTATATTATTGTTTGCTAGATTATTGATAATTGATATCTAAAGTTTGTAGCTTTAAATAGAGAATACAATGTCTTGTTCATTTACCTTCATTTAAGAAACAATAAACTTACAATGTTTTAAAGTGTTCTTGAGGGCTGGGCATGGTGGCTCATGCCTGTAATTCTAACACTTTGGGAGGCTGAGGCTGGAGGATGACTTGAGGCCAGGAGCTCAAGACCAGCCTGGGCAACATAGCGAGACCATCTCTACAAAAGAAAAAAAAATTAAAAAAAATTAACCGGGTGTGGTGGCACGTGCCTGTACTCCTAGCTACTTGGAAGTCTGCACCAGGAAGATTGCTTGAGCCCAGGAGTTTGAGGTTGCAGTGTACTATGATGATATTCTAGCCTGGGTGACAGAGCAAGACCCTGTCTCAAAAAAAAAAGATCTTGAAATTCAAAATATCAAAATACAGCAATTATAAGGTTGTGTAAGTTTGATATTTTCCCTGTTGAAAACAATCTTATGTTATTTTTCCACTAAGTTCTTAAGAGAGATTGGGCTGAACTGAATTTCCTAGAAATCGTATTGATGATTACTAGTGCTGGCAGTAGTTTGTATTTTTACATATAGGATGAAGAAGCAAGGCATTTATTTCAGTAACTTATGCTGATTCTGACTTTTGGAAAATAGTATAATTAGCCTATTTTTAGTATAGAATTACCTAATGGTCATATTAAGCTGTTACCCAGTGAGTTTTTTAAAAATGTGAACTATTTGTCAGAATATTGTTTATAATAGTGAACAATTAGAAACAACTTATTTCGAAAGTATAAATGACGACCAGAAGTTTGTGGTTTTTAACAGTTTTATTGAGATATAATTCACATACCATATAGTTCACCCATTTAAGTGTACAATTCAATGATTTTTTGTCTGTTCACAGAACTAGGCAATCATTACCACAGTTAGTTTTAGAATAGTTTCATCACCACAAAAAGAAACCAGTACCCATTAGCTGTCACTCCCTATTTCCCCCAACCCTCCCAGCTCTAGGCCAACCACTAATCTACTTCCTGTTTCTATAGATTTTTCTATTCTGGACATTTTATGTAAATGAATTCATGTGGTATATGGTATATGGCTTCTTTCACTTAGCATAAAAATTTCATCCATGCTGTAGCATTTTTTTTTTATGACTGAATGGTATTTCGTTCTGTGGATATACCACAGTTTTTTAATACATTGGTCAATTGATGAACATTTGGGTTGTTTCCACTTTTTGACTATTACGAATAATACTGGTGTGAACATTTGTGTACACATTTTTATGTGGATATATTTTTTCATTTCTTTTGTATATACACCTAGGAGTGGAATTGCTGGGGCATATGTTTAACCTTTTGAAGAACTGCCACATTGTTTTCCAAAGCAGTTTCACCATTTTACATTCCCACCAGCAGTGTAAGAGGGTTCCAATTTCTCCACACCCTCTCCAGCACTTGTTATTATCTGTCTTTTTGATTGTAGTCATCCAGTAAGTAAGTGTGAAGTGGTGTTTCATTGTAGTTTTGGTTTGCATTTTCCTGATGACTAATGATGTTGAACATCTTTTCATGTGCTTATAGGCCATTTGTATATTTACATTAGAGAATTGTCTTCAGATTGTGTTTTTCTGAAAGCATTCATTACCAAATTTTATTTTGAATGATGTGCTCCCAGTAACCAAGACGTGAATTATGTTATAGCTAGGACATTAAGTGTCACTTAACTCTCTTTAAGTGTATATTGGAAATTTGAAGAAGGACATAGATGGGAATCATTGGCCTTTAAGAGTGACTCTTTTTAATGGAAATTGACTTGGTCTTTTTTTTTTTTTTTTTTTTTTTTTTTAGTGCTTCACTGGAATTTGGAAATCTAGATGAAAGTTCTCTGGTTCAAACAAATGGGAGTGACCTCAGTGCTGAAGATAGAGAGCTCCTGAAAGCTTATCATCATAGTTTTGATGATGAAAAAGTAGACTTAGATTTGATCATGCATCTTCTATACAATATCTGCCATAGTTGTGATGCTGGTAAATACTGTCTAAAAGAACTGGAACAAAATATATACTTTGATTTAAAAATTAGTATTTTAAGTGGACAAATTTTTATATAATTGCCTTGATAGTAACGTGTGAATGATCTTGTGTCATCTTGTAAGTATGATTGTTTACCAGTACTTGAAAACACATGATACAGTTTCTTATAATGATTTCTGTTGATTGTCTGTGACTTCACAGTGAAATTTAGTATTAAAAAGTCATTCTTCCCCAAGGTGCAGTATTAATTTTCCTACCTGGATATGATGAAATTGTTGGATTGAGGGATCGCATCCTGTTTGATGACAAGCGGTTTGCTGACAATACACATAGGTAAAAGCTAAAGCTTTGTATTTGTTGCTTAAAATAACAAACAGGTACTATACTATATCTTTTCTTTCGATTATCAACAGATATCAGGTCTTCATGCTTCATTCAAATATGCAAACATCCGATCAAAAGAAGGTATTAAAAAACCCACCTGCAGGTGTTCGAAAAATAGTAAGCTTCATAAAATCTTCTTTTTAAAATTTTTATTAGTCATTGATTCTGTTTTCGTATTAACTTTAAAGTAATATCCTATTGCAGATCCTGTCCACCAATATTGCTGAAACCAGCATCACAGTCAATGATGTTGTCTTTGTTATTGATTCTGGTAAGGTGAAAGAGGTATGTATGGTTAAGTTGTATTTTTACATAAATGAAGGTTAAGTTCCATTCCAAAAAATGGTTTTATAAGTAGAATTCACTTTAATGGAAAATTTCTGCTTATAGTTGAATTTATCATAGTAAGTGTTGATTTCACTAAAGTAAATATTTTACTTTAAATAATACAGTATATTGAATCTATTTTGTTATTTTAACAAATGATACAAAAAATTTGGCTTCTGCTCACCAAATAATAGGAAGAATGTAAAGGGTTTGGCTAGTTATGTGAAAATTTTGTCACACAATATGGGAATTTGATTGCGTATTTTGTGTGTTCTTCTCCTACGTGTGGGCATGGACCATGTCCTTCTTGTTCATTGTTGTATCTTCAGTGCCTCACATATAGTAAATGTATAAAAGATATTTTAGTTCAAGAGAACTATGCTGAAAAAAAGCAAACAAACATATAAACCAGGGGTCGACAAACTATAGCCAGCAGCCAAATTGGACTCACCACCTGCTTTTGTACAAAAAAAAAGTTTCATTAGAACACAACCATGTCTATTCTTTTACCTTTTGTCTATGACTACTTTCACACTACAATGGCAGATTGGAGTAATTGCAACAGAAACCCTCTAAAAGCCTAAGATATTTTACTATTTGGCATTTTACAAAATCAGCATGCCAATCCCTGATATTTAAAGAAAGGGCAGCACTTATTTCCTTTTAGTATTGGAATGGCTACCAATTCTCCATGCCCCTAACTTTTGGTAGATCCATTCACTGAAAGAATGAAAATGATAGAGCTTATTGGTTTTTCAAGGGAAGAGATGTTATTCATGTTGTAGAAAGCAAATTTTATTTGTTTAGTAGATATGATCATTTTTAATGTGAAAAAATTAATTGCTTTATAATCTTTTCAATGTAATTTTAAGGAATGTTTACAGAAGATAAAATTTTATTATAAAATTTGGCCATATGCATTATAGTTGGGTACTGTAAAGGTGGAATACATTTTAATTTTTTATAATAGGACAATAATGAATATTATCACTAAAAATCTGAATGGTGAGCCAATGAAAATTCAGATTTTATTGTCCTAAAATTATCTAAAGCAAATGAAGTGAGTTTTGACTATTTTGGAAATTAATTCCTTTAGGTGTTATTTATCAAGTATACCATGATTTAAAGATGGGTAGTATCAAAAGTTATTTTACATACAAAATTGACAAATGTAACATTTTTTAAAAAGCTAAGCAGCATTTTTTTTTTTTTTTTTTTTTTTTACTTTCTCTGTAACATTTGGGATAGGCTAACTTATTAGTAGCTCAGCAGGAGTTAAAGTGGAAGGGGTTAAAAATTCTTCACTTGAGGTAAGATTAGTTATTGTTGTTATTCTTACTCCTCCAGGTCAGTTCCCTGAAAAGTATTTCAGAAAATGTCTTTCCCTGATCACTCCTATTCCCCACAGTGATGTAAATCTGATAGAAAAATGATCTCAACAGAATATATCAGTTCTGTCCAATCTTGATGTCTTACAAGAACTGGCTGTCATTAGCCAGCTATAGCAGAGAGCAAAAAATAGTTCAGCAAAACACAGAGTAGGAAAGTTTTACAGCTCTTCTGAGTTTAGTTTTTTCATTCTTTTTCCTTAAAATATTTGTAACCTGAAAATCTGGATTTTTGAAAAATCACTACTTTGTCAAGAAGGGACTTTGAGTTAAACTTGGCATGTTAAAATATGTTGATAACATTGCTTGCTGTTTCCTCTTAAATACCTTTTATATTTTAACATAAAGATTTAAATATTACAGAAATCCTTTGATGCACTGAATTTTGTTACAATGTTAAAAATGGTGTGGATTTCCAAAGCTAGTGCCATACAGCGAAAAGGCAGGTAATGTATATTTAATGTACATTTGTTCAATTGCCTATAAAATGGAAACATTTTATATGTTTATGTATTATATGTATTACATATATATTGTATATCTGCCTACAAAATGTTAGTTTTCACATTAGTCATAATTTTTATGTTATTTTTGCAAAGCAAAACATTGTATTTTTTAAAAGTTGAATTTAGGTTATGTTAAAATTAAAAACTTTGGCCTAGTATAATCCACACTCAGAAGATGTGAGAAGCTTAAAAAAATAAAAGCAAAAATTCTGAACATTTGCCATATGGGACAAAGGGCTAATTTTCTAATTATGCAAAAAAAGCTCTTTAAAATTAAATAAAGACCAGAAATCCTGTTAAAATGGATAAAGGGCATAAATAGGCAGTTTACTAAAACAAAGAATATGCATGTCCTATTGATACATTAACCTCACATATAGCACCTCATATATACCAAAATAAGTGCAGATTAAGGAGGTACTATTTTTTGCTTATCAGACTGATATGAAAATGTTTAACTGACTGAAAATGTTTAACAGTACACACAACCTAGAGGCAAAAACATGGGCCAATAACTTACTCATGTTTTGCTGATGTCAGTGTAGACTGATGTGACTTTTTCCGAGAGTGATTTGAAACTCTATCCAAATCTACCCTTTGACTGTGGATTCCACTTCTCATAGTTTATCCCGAGTATACTTGCATACGTGTGCAGAGATGTGTGCCTAAGAATGTTCTTTACAGCATAGTTTGTAATAATGAAAAGTCTGGGAATGGTGTAGTGTCCATCAGTACTAAGTGATTAAATAAATGTTATAGTCACACAATGGCATTCTAGGTAGCTGTTAAAAGGGAAGATATAGATCCGTGTGTGTGTTCTTATGTGGAATGAGTTTTCAGGATGTATTGTTAATTGAAAAAAGTAAGGTGTAGAACATGCATCTAGTCTTATGTTAAAAAAAAAAAAGTGTCTATGTTTATATATGTATTTAGACACACATGCATTGAGAAGTCTGGGAGAACCATTAAAAAACCATTAATGTAGTTGACTCTCAGAAGGAGGATTTGTAGGTTTTTGGAGGAAGGAGACTTTTATTTGTTTTATATTTTGGTTTTTTATTTTATTATATGCGTGGGTTACTTTTTTATTTTTAAAAAGGTAAAATTAAAAAGTATCATTTTTCAGTAGTTAACTAATTTCTCTTGGCTTTTAACTGGCAAGAAAACATCAAAATGCTGACTTTAAAAGAATTCCTCATGTGCTGAAGACTGATACGCATTCTTTTCTGTACTTTATAACTCCACAGAGTGCTCATAAGGGCTTTGTTGTTATTGTGTTACTTGTTCTCTTATGACCAAGTGTGGCTTGATACATTGAGCTGGACTTACATGCTGTTAATAGTATATTATTAGACATAAAGTTCAGAAATTGTAGAAATTTTCATTATCATTTTTTCAACAAATATTTACTGAAAGGCTTCACTGTACAAGCGTTATGGATACAGTAATGAATAAACTATAGTCTGATGGGTAAAGTTGGAGGTGGGGCAAATGTTGCAGTCCATGTTGGAGTCCAATAAATTAACCAATTTTAATACAAACATATAAACATTAGCAAGAAAGAACAAACGTCAAATTTATAGTGAAGCTTGGATGGAAGAATGGTGAAATTATTGATGCTTTATGAAAAGTTCAGGAGGACAATGTCCCAAAGAAAGCAGTTTACAAATGGATAACTCATTTTAAGAAGGGAAGAGAGGATGTTGAAGATGAAGCCCTCAGTGGCAGACCATGCACATTACCTTGCGAGGAAAAAATTGATCTTATTTGTGCTCTAGTTGAGGAGATCTGATGATTAACAGCAGAAACAATAGCCAACACCATAGACATCTCAATTGGTTTGGCTTATACAATTCTGACTGAAAAATTAAAGTTGAGCAAACTTTCCACTTGATGGGTTCCAAAACCGTTGTGCTCACATCAGCTGCAGGTAAGAGTAGAGCTTTCAATGGAAATTTTAAGCAAGTGGGATCAAGATCCTGAAGCATTACTTTGAAGGATTGTAACAGGAGATGAAACATGGCTTTACCAATACGATCCTGAAGACAAAGCATGATCAAAGCAATGGCTACCAAGAGGTGAGGGTGTGGTCCAGTCAAAGCAAAAGCCGGTTACAAGGCATTTTGCTTGTTGACTTTCTCAACAAGTCAACAGAACAGTAGCATCTGCATATTATGAGAATGTTTTGAGAAAGTTAGCCAAAGCTTTTACAGAAAAACATCCAAGAAAGCTTCACCAAAGACTTTTTTCCACCATGACAATGCTCCTGCTCATTCCTCTCATCAAACAAGGACAATTTTGTAAGTGTTGTGATGGGAAATCATTAGGCATCTGCCTTACAGTCCTGATTTAGCTCCTTCTGACTTCTTTTTGTTTCCTAATCTTAAAAAAATCCTTAAAGGGCACCCATTTTTCTTCAATTAATAATGTAAAAAAAGACAGCATTGACATGGTTAAATTCCCAGGACCCTCACTTTTTTAGGGATGGACTAAATGGCTAGTATCATCACTTTACAAAAGTGTCTTGACCTTGATGGCTCTTATATTGAGAAATAAAGTTTATATTTTTTATTTTTATTTTTTGATTTCATTTTTCCATGAACTTTTTGAAGTTCCCTCATATTTGATGAAGGAAGGAGTGGTCCAACAATGTCATATTTTGTACCTCTTATCACATTGTGTTATAGTTAATGATTGCCTATCTGGATCTTGAAGACAGATATTTCTACATCTCTATCACTTTCATATTCAGCCCTGCTATTAGCTGATACAGAAACTTTGGGTGAATTTAAGAGATTGCTTTTCTTCAAGATATTTTTCTGCTACTTCCAGAAAATTATACAAGTCTCTATGATAATGGGATAAATGACACTCCCCTTGGAGTTGTGTAATACACAATTTGCACAACTCTGATCACTGGGCTGGAACACAGTGCTAGAAATCAGCTTAGTAAAATTGATTGAATTTAAATTGCCAAATATTTGTTCATGCTTTGTTTTTTACTTGCTTTCATAAGTATCTTATTTCTTTTCTTTCTTTCTTTCTTTTTTTTTTTTTTTTTTTTGAGATAGGATCTTGCTCTGTCTCCCGGGCTAGAGTGCAGTGGCATCATCACAGCTCACTGTAACCTCAAACTCCTGGGCTTGCACAATGCCCCTGCCTCAGCCTCCCAGGTAGTTGGGACTACAGGCCCATGCCACCATGCCTGGCTAATTTTTTATTGTTTATAGAGACAGGGTCTCCCTCTTGCTCAGGCTGGTCTTGAACCCCTGGCCTCCAGCAATCCTCCTGCCTTGGCCTCCCAGAGTGCTAGGATTACAGGTGTGAGCCCCCACGAATGGCCTATTATTTGTTTTTATTTTTACCATAACTCTAGAAATTATATCAGGTAGGTGTCATTCATGAATCTCACTCTTTATATGAAATAATTGAGTCCCAGACAAGTGACATGCCTTCCAAAAGAATTCGTAGAGGATAAGCAACAGAATAAGGATTCAAACTCAAACGTCCTGATTGTGGTTCATTTTTCTGTCTCCTAAATCACATTACTTTTATAGTTTCTTTATTATAGTCTTTATTCCTTGTTTGAGTCTTAATCATGTATTTTGTTTTTAAGGGCAGGGCGATGTAGACCTGGAATTTGTTTCCGTCTGTTCAGTAGACTCCGATTCCAGAATATGTTGGAATTTCAGACTCCAGAACTTTTGAGAATGCCATTACAGGTAGAAATTTATTTAATTCTAAAAGGCTTTTTTGTAGGTGAGGGAGGAGAGGGGCCATTTGAACTGCTACTGATTGGACTTTAAAACAATCAATCTTTTTAAAAACAAAATTATGAAATACATATTGTAGAGGGTGGCTATGTATATAACAGAATGATATTTTCTATACAAGAAAATTTAATTCATAAACCTTCAAAATTTTAAAGAATTACTTGAGTACCTTTAAATTATGGTACAGTTTATATTTTTTATGCAACATTTTAGGAGTCCCAACTACATAGTGTTCACCTTTTAAATTCTCAATAGGATTAGAAAACAAATTATTTAAGGTCCAAAAGATAATACCAAAATCTCTGTGTAAGATGCCGAGATTACCTTTGTAGTTTTGGAACTGAGTTCACTAAGATTTTTCTGGCCTTTATTAATTGTTTTTCTTTAAGTTTTCTAACTTTATAGAACAGCCAGACACTGTAACTTCTAGGGAAAACTATCACAAGTGCATTAATTTGACTCTTTGGTGTATGCTGGCTTCCAAACCTTTAAAGAGACATGGTATTGTATTTTTGATATCCATACACCTGAGATGATTTCCCACTTCCCAATGCCTATGTGCAATTTTCTATTTTTACTGGGTTAAAATTCAGAATTCTTAACAAGAGCCTAAATTACCTGTTCCTGCCTTTGTCTCCAGTTTTATTTCTTGCCATTCATCCTCCATATTCACACCACTAGTTCTAGTTTCTCAAGCACATCTTGTTTTCTTCTACCTTGGGGCTTTCACGTGTGCCTTCCCCTCTCCCTAGACTCCTTCCCCTTATTTCTTTCATAATTACTCCTACTCAGTCTTCACATCTTAGTTTAAGTGTTATTTCATCAGGAAAACTATCTTTAACTTCCCGTGGCCTCCTTCTCCTGCCCTTTCCTGAACTTAGTTAAATCTTGTTTTACTTCTTTAGCCCCCTATATCCTTCTTAGCACTTACTACAATGGTAATTAAGTAGTTAATTATGTAGTTAGTTGTTTAAGGTCTGTCTTCCACACTACAGTGTAAACTCCATGAGAGTGGACACTTGTCCTCTTCTTTTTCTCCAACTTGCTGCATTGTGCCTTGCACCTAGGAAGCACTTAAACACTTGTTGAACAGATAAAAGATTCTAGAATAAGTATAAAGGGAAAAAAAAGATTTATTTTTTGGACAGTGACTCTGATAGTTATGTATAAGAACTGTGAGGAGATGTTGCCAGTGGGGGCAATGGTAATCTTGGTATGAGTTGATGAGTTAAGTTTCTGGCATCTAGGACAAAGTATAAGCTTATCTTTCATAAAAAGACATCATTCCTTCTACTCTTCATTCTAATCAGAGACTCTACTGGTCTGAGTCTGGGAACTGTAGTTTTCTTGATTTCTTTAAATATAAAAGCCAATATTATAATATTCTTAATTTTTCAAAATTATTTACTGTTTTGATTTATAGGAACTTTGTTTACATACCAAGCTGCTAGCCCCAGTTAATTGTCCCATTGCTGATTTCCTTATGAAAGCGCCTGAACCTCCACCAGCTTTAATTGTAAGAAATGCTGTACAAATGCTTAAGGTTGGTGTCTTAATGGTTTTATTTTACTTGACTTTTTTTTACTTGAAATTTCAACCAAATGAGAATATGTCTTAACTAATTTAGTACTTTTAACAAATTATCTTAAATGATCATGTACTTTGAATAATACTCCTGTGGTAATTATGGTAAAACAGTAGGTATAGTTCTTTTATGTAATATATTTTTTATCTTACAAGAAATATATTTTGGTGATAGCAAAAGAAAATTTATATTCTTATTTCTTACAGGTTTTTAAAAAGTATGTATTTGGTTAAACATATTTTTTGCTCATGTCAAATTCTGTTCTGTATCCTTTTATTTAGACAATAGATGCAATGGATGCATGGGAAGACCTGACTGAACTTGGGTATCATTTGGCTGACTTGCCAGTAGAACCACATCTTGGTAAAATGGTCCTGTGTGCTGTTGTTTTAAAGTGTTTGGACCCCATCCTTACAATTGCCTGCACGCTGGCTTACCGAGATCCTTTTGTGCTACCTACTCAGGCCTCTCAAAAACGTGCAGCTATGCTTTGTAGGAAACGTTTCACTGCAGGAACTTTCAGTGACCATATGGCACTTCTCAGAGCATTCCAGGTAATATGACTGTCATTTTATTTCTGAAAATGCTGCTGATTAAACAAATTTCTGGGGCAAGTGTCACAATTTAAAAAATAATTAATAAATAATAAATTAATAATTCCATTAATTTTGTTTCATTATGAAGTCACATTTTATTAATAGTACTGAAAAATGTCTTCTTGCTGTTAATATGTTAAAATTATTGGAGTTTTTCTCTACTTTTTTTTTCCCTCCATTTTCTCCTTATAGTAGGAATAATGTGTTTATGTGTGTATATATTTATTTATATTTATACTTGTATTTTCTTAAATACCAAGCTTATCTTTAAATCATGTTTCGGATAAGAAATACTCTAAAATTTTAGTTAAGAAACATTGTCTATTACTTAAAGTATATAGAACAAAGCTTGGAAGAAAATTAGCTTGAATTTAATATCTATTTATTAAATATTACTTTTTTAGAGTACGTCTTTTTCTTGTGTGCTCAAGACACTATGCTAAGAACTTAATTTAATAAAGCAAAGTGCAAAAATCACTTAAGGCCTTTTAAGATAATAGTAGTGAGAAATTGAGGAAAGAGATAAATGGGAAGGAAAAGAAGGAAAGTGGGACTCTGAGGAAGAGAAATGAAATGTAATTTAGAAATTTAGATGTGTGAGGAAGAATATGTTATTTCTTGAAAAGGTAGACGTTTATCCTTAAATCCTCTTGAATGTAGGCTGTGCCTATATGTTTTAAAAAAATCTTTGTGCAGAAAGTACTCTCTTTCAGGCATATAGGAATTTTTCAAGACATACATAATTTTAAAAAATAATCTCAAGCCATTTTGTATTATTGAACAATGGATGACTCATTGTTACTAATTGGCTATATTAAATACCATATATTATAGTAGATTAGTCGAGTGATAATTAGAGGGAAATTTGGAATATAATTCCTATCTGTTTTTTGCTTTTTCCCCAGCTCCTTCAAAAGCAGAGAGGGTAAATTGCTGCTCTGGTCTTTCAGTTATATTCCAAAGAGAACCCATTTTCAAAGGGGAGCTTTTTTATACTGCATATAGATGGTTTCTAGAGATCCTGCTTTCCATTCTCAGACAGATTACGAGCTTGATATAGAGATTATTTTTGGAGGACTAGAGTGGCAGGATTCTTAGGTATAATTGTGTTATGATAGCTTAGTTGAAAACTTTCTACACTTTTGTGGAATAAAATTAGCAGGTGCATCTGAGAAGGTAAATATTTTTACATAGCTGGTCATTTAGGTTACTTGACACTTAGTTCTCATTGGGATTTTGTAAACTCAATGTCTTTCATAGCATTTGAGTATAAATTAATGATAAATTTTTTGATTATAAAATAATTAGATTTTATGGAATAATTAGAATAAGAAGACTTGACCTTAAGTGTAATTAGTGTAGTGTTTTCAGTTACTTTACTGGAAGTGTTTGGTACATATATTAATGTCTCGTTATGTAATTATTCTATTTTTATAGGCATGGCAGAAAGCACGAAGTGATGGGTGGGAGCGAGCCTTTTGTGAAAAGAATTTTCTTTCACAAGCTACCATGGAAATAATCATAGGCATGAGAACACAGTTGCTTGGTCAACTTAGGGCATCAGGTAAAGTTTTCCCCCAAAGAACCTATTTAAGCCACTGAGAGTACCCTGCCCATACCTCATGGTATTTCTTGTGTTAACTGATGCCATCTTCCTATTATTTTTATGACATTATCATGTTGTATATTTACATTCATGAACTGATTCAAAGACTTCTTCATGACCTCAACTTTTGTTGATGAAAAAAATGTTACTGCAGAAGATGCAGTTAAGAAATATATAAACAGAATGTATACCCTTTTAATACTGTTGGCAGTGAACAGTTTATAACATATTTGTTGGCAAAGATCAATTTAGATCTTATGGTTATTATATTTTCTTTTATCACTACTAATGAGCAATTATTTAGTTCTATGAAATAGAAAGTTAAGTAGATTGATATGAATGCTGGTCTTTATATTTCTGGAACACTAAAACAAGTGGTAATCACTTGAAGGCACTGATTTTTTTTTTTTTTTTTTTTTTTTGTGAAGAGAATGCCAATGTTGCCATTTCCTTTTAGAATTGCTTCTTTGAGTTCTTTTTTTGAGTAAGCATAGTACATTGAAGTGACAAAAAAAAAGTATGAGAGCCTGGGTGCATGGATTAGCTGAGGTGCCAAAGTAATGTAAGGAATGAACCAGAGGATTTAAAAGTTGTCTTAAATATGGGGAAATATGAAGAACTTTTGAAATTTAAGCAAGAATTACTATATACTTACTTGATTTCACCTCCAGAATTAGTGTCTGTTATAACAAAAATGTTGTTGATACCAGTCAGAAGAATGGTTTGAGTTTCCAGCTGTGAACTTAGTATGTTTCTGGCAGCAGCTTGTGAAGTACTTCACTGCAAGAATGTGCATTTTTAAAAATTCCTTGAGCTCCCAATAAATCTTATACTTACTCTAGCCTGAACAGATCTATACTTTCCTAGAAATTGTTTCTATATTTTAAACAACTTTCCAGAGGAGAGTCTATCAATTATTGTGGAATTTAAATATCATTAAACTTATATGAGCTGTACAAATTTTTTTGTAAAAAATACACAAATTTAAAAGTACCTTTTGCACAATAGAAAAAGTTGGTGTGGTTTTTTTTCCTCCTCTCTAGGTTTTGTTAGAGCACGAGGTGGTGGTGACATTCGAGATGTTAACACAAACTCTGAGAACTGGGCTGTCGTTAAAGCTGCGTTGGTGGCAGGCATGTATCCTAATTTAGTCCATGTGGACAGAGAGAATGTAGTATTGACAGGGCCAAAGGAGAAAAAAGTACGATTTCATCCCACTTCAGTTCTCAGTCAGCCTCAATATAAAAAGGTAAAACATTTTTAATGCTCATAGGCCTTAAGGTGAAACTGATTTAGCTAGTTGAAAATCAATAAAAAATGCTCCATATACCTACCTGCTTTAAGCAATTAATTAGTTATATACATACAATTAAACATTGGAACAAAACTTTGATTGAATCTTAGAGTTGGAAGAGGTAATGTGTTCAGTAATGAGGACTTTCATACAAAATACATCAGCATTGACTTGCTTTAATTTTTGCTTGGGTACTAATATATATCATCTGTTGCATTGAGGAAGTTTTTACATCTTTAAAGTATTCCCAATAAATTAGGTGATAAATACAGTTAAAAATTTTTTGATTTATTCTCTTAATAGATTCCTCCAGCCAATGGTCAAGCTGCAGCAATTCAGGCACTGCCCACAGATTGGCTTATTTATGATGAAATGACCAGAGCTCATAGAATAGCTAATATCAGATGTTGTTCAGCAGTGACACCTGTCACTGTATTGGTATTCTGTGGACCAGCTAGGTTGGCAAGTAATGCTCTTCAGGAACCTTCGTCCTTTAGAGGTAAATGTGTTATGAAGGAAATAAAAATCTGTTTGAAATGAATTTTTTTGCTAAACCAAACAAATTGTGAAATTACAAAAATTTATGTAATTGTACCTCCCTTTTGATATGATAGGACTGATTAGGAAATACAACAGTATACCACTAGTCTTGAAATTCATTTCTAAGGTAACTTTATGAGGTCCGGCCTCTTGGCAGACTGTTGTCCTGGTTCTTTGGCTCCTTGCTTGGAAAATTCACAAGCAGGGTCCATGTGACGGAGTGACTACAGACAGGAAGCAATTCCATACGAACAGCTTTTATTGCAGAAAAGTAGGGAGCTATACAAAGCGAGAATATGTTCCAGAGAGGAACAGGTCAGTCTCCACAAGTGGAGAAAGATGTTGGGGACTCCCAGGTGGTTTCCTTTTACTGGCCTGGTTGGGGCAAGGGGCTTACAGGAGGTGTGGGATGTTACCAGATGATTGATATATATGATTGGCAGGTGTTCTTATAACAAGAGTTTCAGCTCCACAGGTGTGTATGCCTCAAAACCTTAAGTTCCTGCTCTTTGCAGTTGTTAGCTGCGTTTTTCTGCAGTCCCTAGGAACCACCCTCCTGGCCTGTATCTGCCACTTGCAGATTTGGTCCCTGCCTAACAACTTGGCATTGATTTGTGCATTTTTGATTAATCTTGCTGATGGGAAGAAGTTTATTTTTCTTTTCCACTTGAATTTAAATGATAGCTTAACATAAATAAAGGCAATTGTTTAAACATAATAATAGTCACCCACAATGCCATTACCCTATGCAAACGCTTTTTAATATTATATTTGTCTACATGTTTACATATTTAAAATTATTTCAATCATACTGTTACTTTAATTCTGCTATTTTCATTATATGGAATATCAAAAACATTTTAAATATTTATTAGATTATTAAGTATGAAATGTTTGATTTCCTTAAGGTACTAAGTTTGACAGTTGGTATCTCTGAAATTTCACTTTGACACTTCTTGTTTTATTTTTATTGTGAAGGTACATCCTCAGTCTTTCAAACGCACATTTTGGCTTGTGATTATCTTTCAAATTGTTTTTTAGAGCAATTTTTGTGAAATCATAGATAAGTCAAAAATTCATGTTATTTTTGAATGTGAGTTCTGTCATGGAACCAATGCAGCGCAGATAGCTCAAAATATCAATGAAGTGTTTGGGAAGGATGTGACTGATGAATGCACAGTATGTCCATGGTTTGAGAAGTTCTGTTCCAGTGATTTTAATCTTGAAAATGAGCCACGTGAGTGACCTGAGACCAAAGTAGATAAAGATGAGCTGAAAGCTGTAGTGGAAGTGAATCCATCTCAACCTAGGCGTGTAGCAGCAAGGTCTGACATTACTATTCCAACAATATTGGACCATTTCAAACAAATCGGCAAGGTAAAGAAGCTGGATAGGTAGGTACCACATGAATTAAACAAGCATCAGAAGAGAAATCGTCTTGAAGCTTGCATTTCTTTGCTGTCACGACGTAAAGGTGAACCATTTCTACACCATATTGTTATGTGTGATGAAAAATGGATTCTTTTTGACAGTCGCAAGCGTTCAGCACAGTGGTTGGATAAAGGTGAAGTGCCGAAACACAGTCCAAAACTGAAGATTCATCAAAAAAAGCTAATAGTGTCTGGTGGTCCAGCGCTGATACTATCCACTAAAGCTTCATGAAACCTGGTCAATTACAGCGGATGTCTACTGCAACCAATTGGATGAAATGATGAGGATGCTTGCGATTAAGCAGCTGAGATTGGTCAATAGAGACAGGTCAATCCTCTTGTAAGACAACGCTCAACCACACGTCTCACAAACAATGCTGCTGAAACTATAGAAGCTGGACTTGGAAACCCTGTCATCTACTGTATTTACCAGAGTGTGCACCAATTGACTACCACTTCTTCCAGGCTTTGGACCATTTCTTGCAAGGAAAAATACTCAATTCTCAACAAGCTGTAGAAAACACCTTTCGTGGCTTCTTCCCTGCTGGCATAAACAAGCTACTGTTAAGGTGGCAAAACTGTGTCATTAGTTTAGTCACATACTCTGATTAATTGTACTGCTTCTTGTTTCAGATATAATAAAATTAAACTTTTGATTTGAAATCAGACATTTCATATTTAATGAACTAGTACTTTAATAAGCTCTTATTAATCCTTTGGATTTTCCATTTATTAAATTATATTACCTTCAGGTGGTAATACTTTCATTTATTACAAAAATTTATTCTTTTATTTCTTTTTCAAGATGTTGGAAAACTGTATTAATGGCCCACTTTGTCCTGTTGAATTTTAAAGGTTTAAATTCTAAAGTTGTGCCATTGATTATGATGTTAATTTTTGTCTTAATGAAAGTGTTCTTATGAAATTAGGGAAGAGTTTTTATGTTAAAAATGTGTTAAATTTATTAAGTAGCTTTTGAGCATTTGCTCATACAATCAGAATTTTTATTTAGTGTATTGATATGGTGTATAGGTTTTCTTATGGAACTATTATTTTGTTCTGAGAATTAATCTTCCTTGAGCTAAGTAGGATTTATTACATTGCTGAATATTGTTCAATTTTATATAAAACCGTTACATTTATTAGTGAGGCTTTCCTGTAGGGTTTGTGGTATGTCCTTGTATACATTCAGTTATCTAGGTTTTAGGTGTTATTAGGTTTTAGGGTTGGGTTCAGATTTGTCTTATTAAAGGAATTGGTCATTATTTGATTCCTTGAAAGTTTGAGAGACTCAGTGTTCTGTATTTCTTTGTTCATGTTCTTTAAGGACATCTTTGATTTCTTATGGTTGGGTTTTTCTGTTTCTTTTCCCTTTGGTTTTAGCAATTTTTTTGTCAAAAATAAATTTCTTTGAAGATTTCAAATTTATTATTCTATAATTATTTATACTATATCTTTTTAGCTTGTGTTAGGTTTTTCTTTTCTTTTTTCTTTTTCTTAGAGATGGTGTCTCTCTCTGTCACCTAGGCTGGAGTGCAGTGGCCTGATCACAGCTCATTATATCCTTGAATTCCTGGGCTCAAATGATCCTCCTGCCTCAGCTTCCTGAATAGGTGGAACTACAGGCGTGTGCCACCATACCCAGCTAATTTTTTAATTTTTCGTAGAGATGGGCTGTTGTGCTGTTGCCCAGGCTGGTATTGAACTCCTGGCCTCAAGGGATGCTCCTGCCTCCCAGAGTGCTGGGGTTACAGGCATGAGCCACTGCACCTGACTCTAGCTTGTATTAGTTTTGTGTTAAGTTTATAATATATCCTATATTAATTTTTATAATCTTATTCTCATTGCTGATTTTGTAGATAGATTTGTGCTTTCTTCCTTTATTAAATTTACAGAGGGTTGTCTATTAGTCTTTTCAAAGAACTAAATTATAGTTTTAACCATTATTATGATTTTTTTTCTAATTCATCAATTTTTGTCTTTTCAATTTTCTTCTCTTTTTCTTTGGGTTTTATTCTATTTTTCTAAAATGAATTTAGCTGTATAGTTTTTCCTTTTTTAAATTGTAACCAATTTGGCCAGGTGCAGTGGCTCATGCCTATAATCCTAGCACTCTGGGAGGCTGAGGTAGGAGGATTGCTTGAGGCCAGGAGTTCGAGACTAGCCTGAACAAGAGCGAGAACCCATCTCTACAAAAAATAGAAATATTAACCGGGCGTGGTGGCATGCTCCTATAGTCTCAGCTACTCAGGAGGCTGAGGCAGGAGAATCGCTTTAGCTCAGGAGTTTGAGGTTGCAGTGAACTGTAGTGATGGCACTGCACTCTAGCTCAGGTGACAGAGCAAGACTCTGTCTCCAAAAAAAGAAAAAAAAATTATAACCAATTTATATGATTATTGCTTTGAATACATTCCATAGTTCTTGATATATAGTGTATTCATACCTTTCTTGAATTGTGTTGTTTTTTCATCCAGTTATTAAAGATTGTACTTCAGTTTTTAAGTTCTTGTCTTTTTTGTTTTATCGCATTGTGATTAGAGATTGTAGTCTTCAAAGTGTCCTTTTTTTCTCCTTTTAAATATTGAGATTTAATTTGTCATCTTTTGAGTTCAGAGAACTTCCCACACAAATTCTTAGTATGTCAGGAGGATTTGAGTATATAAAGAGTATCGATTCTAATTACTCTTTTGCTATAATATAAGGTGGTAAGAGTGATTTTTTTCTTTCATTATATGTTTGGACAGTGGATGGCATTCCCAATGACAGTAGTGATAGTGAAATGGAGGACAGAACTACTGCTAATTTGGCAGCCTTGAAACTTGATGAGTGGCTCAATTTCAAACTAGAGCCAGAGGTAAGTTGCTTTTTAGTAGTGTCATAAATTTCTTTTATGTAGATAGTATGAATTGATAATACAGTATGAAAAAAAATTTATCTTCAATATCAAGCCCTTAGTATTAGAGAACACAGCTTGTTTTTCAGTTTTCATAGGGCTCTTGTGCATTTTCTGCTGTATTAGGGTTTATTCCAGCAGAGGACTTGAAACACTTAGGAGTGTCTCAGTATTTAAGGAAGGTAATTGTCTTAGTTTATTTGTGGTCCTATAAAAGAATACCTCAGACTGCGTAATTTATGAAGAACAGAAATGTATATCTTATAGTTCTAGAGGCTGGTGAGTCCAAGATCAAGGTGCCAGCATAGGGTGAGGGTTGCTCTTTGTTTCCAAGATGACGCCTTGCACCCTCTGTTCTCTGGAGGGGAGAAATGCTATATCCTCACATGACAGAAAGAAGGAGGTCAAGAGGGGATGAACTCCCTCTGTCAAGCCCTTTTATAAGGACACCTAATCGCATTCAGGACGGCAAAGCCCTCATGACTCAGTCACCTCTTGGAACCCAGCACCTCCCAATACTGTTGGATTAGGAATTAAGTTCAATATGAATTTTTGGAGGGGGTAAAAACATTCAAACTATAGCAGGAATATTTGAGTATTTCTAGATATATAAAAAAGTATTGGGTACACAAAAACTCCCTTTATTTTGTGTAATTGTTTCTTGGAGAAAGATATGAGTTCATTTTGTTTTCTGTTTTCATATACCCCAGAATTGGGAGAGATGAATGTTTCTATTCAGATTAAAAATTTTATGGACAAAGCCTCCCTTAATTCCATCTATGCTTTCAAAGATCATTCTATATGTATTTTGGGGGGTAGCCAAGCTGTCAGTAGTTGCCACTGGCTAGGTTTACTTTTATACCATCCATTCATTCATCACTTCAACCTACTGCAGTTTCACTTGCATTCCCACCAACCCTTCATTTCACTGAAACTATACTTGCCACGGTCAGCTGTGTCCTGCATGTCAGAGCTAGTCTGCTGTCCTTGAGAAATGTGACTTCTCTTTGGTATTTGGCACTACTGTCCATAACCTCCTTTTTGTAATCCTGCCCTTCTCCATTTTTCCTCCTTATTCCTGCCTCAACTTCTTTGTCACTAGTTACTGTGACATTAATCTTTGCTAATTCTTCTTCTTCCTCTGTAGTCATTCCTTCTTAGATGTTTCACTGACTCTTCTGTGTGTGTTGTGCCTTATATTTTAGAAGTGTTTGTGTCTTAAATTTTAAGTTCTCCAGCACTCTGTGCCTCACTCTGTTTTTCTCGTTTTCTCTGCACAATCCCTGGGGACCTTATCTCTATGTGTAGATTTAGTAACCATTTATACACTGATGAGTCCCAAGTTTATGTCTCTAACTTAGACCTTTCTATGAATCCAGCTGCCTTCTGGACATCATCATTTGGATGTTCTACAGGCGATAAAGTAACAGTATGAATAGAACTAAATGTAGTTTTCTTTATTTACCCTGCTGCTACTTTCCCAGTATTAATCTTACTCTACCATAAATATTGTTTATTGTATCTCTTATTAGACTGTTTCATTTGATTTTGTGTTTCTAGTGCCTAGAATATTGTAAATGAGAAATTATTTTATTCATGCAATTAAAAGAGTGAAATTAATAGTAAATTATATGAAATGTAAAATACATTCTTTGGAAACAGTTGCAGATCTTAATAGGCAAATAGGCATCTTGCATATGTGATATACATTTAACTTTTATCTGTTTGAACTGAGGAAACTTTTATTACAGGCAGCCAGTTTATTGCTGCAACTCAGACAGAAGTGGCATAGCTTATTTTTACGCCGAATGAGAGCACCCTCTAAACCTTGGTCTCAAGTTGATGAAGCTACCATAAGAGCAATTATAGCTGTTTTAAGCACTGAAGAACAGTCTGCAGGTTTACAGCAACCATCTGGGATAGGCCAAAGGCCAAGGCCTATGTCTTCAGAAGAACTTCCTTTGGCATCATCTTGGAGGTCAAATAATAGTAGGAAAAGTTCAGCAGATACTGAATTTTCTGATGAGTCTACTACTGCAGAAAGGTAAATTTATAACATTTTGTCAAAATGGGTGACATTTTCTCTAGGAAAATGAGTTATTTATCTTAGAATCATGTGTTTTTATAGTATTTTAAAACTACTTCCTTATAGGCCGGGTGCGGTAGCTCATGCCTGTAATCCTAGCACTCGGGGAGGCCAAGGCGAGAGGATTACTTGATGTCAGGAGTTAGAGACCAGCCTGAGCCAAGAGCAAGACTCTGTCTCTACCAGAAATAGAAAAAATTAACCATGCGTGGTGGCATGTGCCTGTAGCCCCAGCTACTGGGGAGGCTGAGGCAGGAGGATCACTTGAGCCCAGGAGTTTGAGGTTGCAGTGAGCTATGATGATGCCACTGCACTCTACCTGGGCCAACAGAGCAAGACTCTGTCCAAAAAACAAAAAAAACCAAAAAACTACTTCCTTATAATCTAAGATACATAAAAGGGTTATATTAAAATAGCATTTTTTACTCGTAAAACCAAATTCTTCTGAGTATTAAGGTAATATGAAGGATTTTAAGCTACTGTGGTGTCCATGAGTATTGTGGTATCTATGAGTTATTCAATAAGGCAATTTGTGAGGCAAAACTCAAAGTGTTTTATTTTTAGAATTCACATATTTAGGTTCTCTTTGAAAGATAGAAACGTTTTTAAATTATATATTTTAGTTGATACATGTCAAGTGACATTTTTCCTACCTACTCTGGAGTGAGAAGCACTGACTATGGCCATTTAAAAGAACAACTTCCCACAAGCCTTATCGAGATACTAATACTTCTGACTAGTATTCCTACAGAAGAGTACTTCATTCAGACATTGAATGCCTGTTGTTCTTGAGTGAGGAATATAGCAGTGCGCAAAACAGATAAGATCTCCTCCTTGAGAGAGTTTACATTTTATTGAGGGGAGGCATCTAATAAAAACTTAAACTGTCATGTGACAAAATTTCTGTTACAGTTTAGCCAAATTCTTACTTCATTCTTTTGCAATTAGATGTGGTGATGTTTTTGTTTGTTTTATGATTGTTAGTAAGAGAACTCATATTGAATTCTTTATGTAAAAAATGTATTTTAGTAATATAATGATTATAATAAATCATTGGCATGATTCAGAAAATTTCTGGTTATAAAAACATTTGTTAGAATCAAACTTAAGTTACTTTATATCAATTAAAATTTTTTTTTTAAACCATGTTAGAATTGATGGCAAAGACAACTTACTTGCCTGTGAGGCTACTTTTGGCAGTACTGGTATTTCTACTTTCGTCTCTGTGGTAAGGAGACTAGTTAAAAAACTGAAGATAGAAACAGTGGAAACATAAAAGATATCATATGATGATTACTGTTTTTCAGGGATCAAGTGGGGTTCTTTTGATCAGATTTTGTGTATTTGAATGAAGCATAAAGGCTTGATATCACTTAAAACTTCAGTTAAAGAGGAATAAAACATACTGATTTCCAACTTCAGGTTTTACATTTTCAGACTAATTCAGTCACTTTCCAAGAAAAGCCTATAATGTATGTGCCTCAACCTTTCTTTCTGGTCTAGACCCTGTTGAGAGAAAGGAGAAGACTAAAAAGTACATTTTGTACTTAGATACTCCCCACTTTTTGAAAATATTGTTCTAAATTTTTTTAAGCATTAATTTAGAATGTGGGAATACATTTCCGTAGAAATTGTTATGTGGTGGTATTATACTTAGACCGGCCTATAAAAGACCTTTTAGATCCATAATAACACCATATGTGTATATGTGTGTATGTGTATGTGTATACATTCATATGTATGTAAATACATATTTGGAAAGAAAGCTTCCTTTTTCCTTTCTGGAAGTAATACATGCTCATTTGATAAAAATTGCAAAATACAGAAGAAAAAGAATAATAAAGTATAATATTGGTTATACTTTAGAAACTATTTTTTAAATTCATTTTTAAAATGTGACACCAGGATCAATCTTTTTCATTTCCTTACAAGTTATAGCCTGGCGACCTTCATTCTCTTACCCGTTGAACAGTGGGACATAGAATTTCATCCACTTTTCAGACTTTTAGTGGTATTAATAGATAAGGTCTAGAGTTCTTGTAACTTGGTGAGCAATAGAATGGGGACTCTTAGGAAGATTTATTTTTAAAGGGAAAAGTTATGATCTTTGTGGGATTATTTCTTGGAAAAAAGATATTTATAGTTAGAGTTTTCACTCCAGGATGGCAACATATAGATAAGATAATTTCTTTTAGGAGAAGCTTCATTTACTTGACTGCAGAGACTATTAAATAATAGAAATTGCCTATATCTCATCCTAAAATTAAACTGATGCTTATTTTTATGTCTTTGTCTAAATAAAAATTTGATGGCAGAGGACAAACTTATTTTCTATAAGGAAAGTGAAATAACTTTGCCACTTTATCTACATCAGAACTTTTTGTTCCCCTTAAATGAAAATTTAGGTGGAAGGGTTTATGGAAACCCTTTGTTTTTACATGAGTAAAATTTTCAGGGGAAGCCTAATATGAGAGAGAGAAAAGCTAGAGTAGATCTCACAGCAAAAGATCAATTTGAAAACCATGAAACTAACATTTAGTTCTATTGACAACATCATTTTTATTTTAATAAGGTTTTAGCCTCATTAATTTCTGTCACCCAATTTTCAGGTTAATTAAGTACCAGGGCAAGATAATGGAATTTTAGCAGTTGTAACTAGGTAATTCAGTGGACCTCAATTCAATGGAGAAAATACCCCTGAAAAGTTTTTTTACACATCTTACCAATTTTTTGTTAATGATTCAGATATGTATTCATTACATATTTTATTGTTAATATCTTTAGGCTGTAGAACATTTTATTTAATTTTATTTGCGAAAGAATCCTGGATCTAAGATATTTATTGATAGAGAAGCGAATTGTGGGGGTAAGCTACTTTATTGTCTTGAACGCAGTAATTATAATTGTAAGACTCTATGGAAACTTAAGAATTATTGAAGACGTATCCTTTTTTGTTTTAAATTTATTTATTATAAGTATTGTTAAACAATAAAGTAAATGATATACAATAACTCCATAACCCAGATTCAACAGTTATCAAGATTTTCACCTACTTGATTTATCCACCAAAATGTTCTTTTTTCTTTATTGCTTGCTTTCTTGCTTCCTTTTTTTTTTGCTTACGTATTTCAAAGTAAATCCCACACATCATGTCATTTTACCCTTCCATATTTAAATATGCATCTGTTAAAAATAGGAACATTTTTCCTACCTAACCAAAGTGGTTACCAATCCCAATAAAATTATCATCTCAGTTGTCTCAAATTATTGATTTATTTGAATAAGCATACAAGGAAGACTCATGCATTGTATTAGGATGTCATGTTTCTTGAGTCTTTCGTGATCTAGAATAGTTCCTCTATTGACTTTTTTGAAGAAACTAAGTCAGTGGTACTGTAAAATGTCTCACATTCTGGATTTGACTCTTTGTTTTTTCCTGGCACCATTATTCCTGCACCCTATGTATTTCATGTAAACTGGTAATTAGCTTTTGGGGTTTGATTAGATTCTATATTTTGGCAAGAATATTTTATAGTTGGTATTGTGAACTTTGTATTGCTTAATGTCTGGTTGTCCCACAAAGACCCATACTCTTAAAAAAAATTATAATATTCCCGACTGCCAAGCTTGTAGCATTTATTCATAGAATTTTAGAAGAGTCTTAGAGTTTATCTAATCCAATACTTCTATTTAACAGATAAGGAAATTAAAGCTTAGATAAGAGACTTACTCAGGATCACATACCTGGTTAGTTGTAAATTTAGTACTGTCATAGAAATCTGTATCTCCTGACCCTAGTATTTTAAAATAGTATTCCATAAATCATAATGTTATTGGGACTTTGGATTGAAGTGGCATCTGCTTTGTATAATAAACTTATAACTAATCTTTGTATTATTAACTTCTCTATAACTGTTCTTTGCTTCTTCTTTCTTGCTGAAGAGTTTTGATGAAGTCTCCATCTCCGGCATTACACCCACCTCAGAAGTACAAAGATAGAGGAATTTTACATCCTAAACGAAGCACTGATGACCGATCAGATCAATCTTCTGTGAAATCTACAGACAGTAGTAGTTACCCAAGTCCTTGTGCTAGTCCTTCTCCTCCATCCTCAGGAAAGGTAGAGTATCTACAAGTAGATGTAGTAAGGAACAGATTTGTAGCACATCTAATGTTACATATTTAAACAAAATTATAAAACAATTCTACTTTTCTAATTGTGGCCTCTGTTCTAGATATAAGTTGAAGCTGGCAAACTTGAGACGCTTTGAATAAATTTTTAAGTTTTTCCTGCTTGCTAAATATTTCTAGTTATTAATGTCTTGGGGTGTTTTAAAACTAACATCATTCACTAATGGCATGTATCGAGGCATTCCTTTCTTTTTCTTTAGAACCTTTTTTGTTAAAACAAATAACAAAAAGATTATCTTAAATTAATTTTGGTTTATAATTTCAGAATTGAAAACAATGGTTACTTTTAATTACTAATTGATTTCTACAATTCAAAGGTTATATTTTAAAAACACAAGACAAGATGGGCTTAGGGAGGTAGGAAATGATATGGAATTAAAACTATGTATCTTTTTAAAAATTTCTGATATGAATGACTTCAAATGTTCAGAATGTGATGACTTTCACTTTTCCTGCATTGTTAATAGCTGAGTAGGTAAGTATTTGATTAGAAGTTATTTAGCTACATGTGCTTTGGTGAATATGTCTGCTGAAGTATTCTTGTTAAATAAGAGGAAAAGGAATGTTTTTATAGATTTGCATTCTTAGGTTTTGGGGGTTTTTGGTTTATCTTTTAAACACTTTTATTAAGGTATAAGTTATACACAATAAAATCTACCAGTTAAAACTGTATAATTCAGTGAATTTTGACAAATGTATGCAGTTATGAAACTGTACCACAGTTATGTACAAAACATTTTCATCAGCCCCGTCCCCTGGTAACCACTGATCTGCTCTCTGGTCCCTAGAGTTGCCTTTTCTAGAATTTCCTGTAAATAGAACCATATGTATATAGCTTTTTGTGTATGGCTTATTTCACTTAATATAATGCTTTTAGAATTCATCCATATTGTTGAGTGTATTATTAGTTTATTTTATTGCTGAATAGTATTCCATTGTGTAAATATACTACAGTTTGCTTATCCATTCACCAGTTAATGGACATTTGGGTTGTTTCCATTTTTTGGCTATAATGAATAAAGCTGCTGTAACATTCGAGTACAAGTCTTTGTGTGTAAATATGTTTTCTGTTCTTGGGCAAATGCCTAGGAGTAGGATTGTTGGGTTGTATGATAATCATATGTTTAACTTTATAAAGAAACTATCCAGCTATTTGCTGTACTATTTTGCCTTCCCTTCAGCAGTCTATAAGAGTCCCATTTGCTACATATTCTTGACAATATTTGGCATTATTATTCTTGGTAATTTTAGCCATTCTAATGGGTATACAGTAATAGCCCATTGTAGTTTTAATTTGTGTTTCCCCAGTGGCTAATGATGTTGAGCATGTCTTCATGTGCTTATTTGCCATCCGTGTATGGTCTTTGATGAAATGTCTGTTCAGATTTTTGTTCATTTTTTTTTTTGTTGTTCATAGGTTGTCTTTTTTTATTGAGTTGTGAGAATTTTCTATATAGTCTGGGTACAAGGCTTAATTATATATGTTTTCCAAATTTTTTGTAACAATGTGTGGCTTGTTTTTTCATTTTCTTAACAGTGTCTTTTGAAGAGCAAATGTTTTACATTTTGCTCCATTTCATCAATTTTTTTCTATTATGATTAATATTTTTTGTGTCCTAAGAAATTTTTGCCAAACCCAAGATAACAAAGATTTTCTCTGATGTTTTCTTCTAGAGTTTTATGGTTGAAGCTTTTACATTTAGGTATATGATCTATTTCAAGTTAATTTTTGTTTATAGTATGGTGAGTCATGGATCATTTTTTGGCTTTTGCCTATACAGTTGTTCCTGTACCATTTGTTGAAAAACATTTTTTTTTCCCATTGAATTACTTTAGCACCTCTGTCAAAAATCAGTTGACCATAGATATGTGGTCTATTCGTTGGACTCAGTTTAATTGATCTGTATTTTTTTTTTAGCCAATGACGCATTGACTTGATTTTAGTAGCTTTATAATGAGTCTTAAAATCAGTTAATGTTTGTCTTCCAACTTTGTTCATCTTTTTCAAAAATTTTTTGTCTATTCTAGGTCCTTTGTGCTTTCACATAAACTTTAGAGTCAGCTTTTCAATTTCTACAGGAAAAATTTTGGTATTTTAAGTGGGATTGCATTGAATCTATAGATTAATTTGAAGAAAATTGACAATTAACAATTTGTAGTCTGCCAATCCATAAGCATGGTGTATCTGTCCACTTATTTAGACATTCTTTAATTTCCCTCAACAATGTTTTGTGTAAATCTCATGGTACAGGTATTACACATTTTTTGTTAAATTTATCCCTAAGTAATATTTTTGATCTATTGGTTTTTGAAATTTCTATTTCCAGGTGTCCATTGCTAGTATATAGAAATAACTTTGATTTTTGTATATTCACCCTGTATCCATGACCTTACTTTACTTTACTTATTAATTCTATTAGCTTTTTATGTAGATTTCTCAGGATTTTCTACAAAGATAATCATGCCATCTGTTAATAAAGTAGTTTTACTTTTTTCCTTTTCAGTCTAATTGCTGTTTATTTATTTTTTACCTTATCTCTCTAGCTTAAGTCTTGAATAAAATGTTGAATAAAAGTGTTGAGAGTAGACATCTTTTCCTTGATCCTAGGAGGAAGGTGTTTTTTGTCTATTAACATGGTGGATTTCATTGATTTTTTTTAATGTTTATATTTCACTTGGTCATGATACTATCCTTTTTACATATTGCTGGATTTGTTTTTGTTAAATCAAAAATATTGTTAAGTGAGGGATCTTTGTTCATAAAGAATATTATTCTGCAGTTCTCTTTTCTTGTGTTACCTTTGTGTGATTTTGGTATCAGGGTAATGCTGGCCTCTTAAAATTAGTTGGGAAGTGTTCCTTTCACATCAATATTTTAGAAAAGATGTATAGAATTGGTATTTTTTCTTCTGTAAATCTTTGATACAATTCACTGGTGAAGCCATTTTTAACTTATGCTAGTGCATCTTGAATCAATATTTTGCCACTTCAGGTGTAGTTTTGAGAACCTTGCAACAGTGTTCTTTTATTTTACACTTCAGTCCTTTGTGTTATTGTTTTCATACATTTTATTTCTATATAAATGCTACAAGGTATTATTTTTGTATTACATAGTCAGTTATCTTTTACCAAGATTTAAAAGTCAGAAAAGTGTCTTTTATATTTATTCACATATTTACCAATCCTGTGCTCTTTATTCTTTTGTGTTGATATGACTGTCCATCTTGTATCATTTACTTCTGCCTGAAGACCCTCCTTTCTGGAACTCTGGATACACGAATGTAAGACCACTGGATATCGTTCCACAGGTCACTGATGCTCTTTTCATTTTTTTTAGTTGTTTTTCTGTGTTTGTTTCATTTTGGATAATTTTTATTATGTCTTTATGTTTACTGATGTTTTTATTTTTGGTGTCTAATCTGTTCATTCCTTCTAATGTATTTTCAAATGTTATGTTTTCATCTCTAGAAGTTCCCTTTGGGTCTTTCAGAAATATCTTTTGTTTCTCTCCTCATTATATTCATGTTTTCCTGTACCTTCTTGAACATAGTGAATGTGTATATAATAGATGCTTTAACATTCTTGTTTACTAATTACATCATCTCTGTCATATCTGAATCTTTTTCTATTGCTTACTTTTTTTCCCTAGTTATGGGTCATGTTCTCTTGTTTCTCTGCATTTGTTGTAATTTTGTTTGGCTGCTAGGTTTTTGTTGTATTCTTTAAATAGTGTTAGATTTTGTTTTGATACACAAGTTCTGATAATCAGTTTAATTAATCCTTTTGAGGTTTGCATTTAAGCAGTGTTAGGGCAGGTCCAGAGCAGTCTTTATTGTGGTGTTAATTTAATTCCAATACTAAGGTGTGACCCTTCTGTGGGCCAGTGCCCTATGTATTACAAGGTCTTTATGTTCTGTCTGAGGATAACATGAAATATTCCCAGCCATGTGTGAGCTCTGAGAATTGTTTGGTCTACTGCTTTCCTTTGGATCTTTCCCTAGTCTCAGATTATTTTTTTTTTCTCACTCATATTCAGGATAGTACTTAGCCAAAACCTTGTAGGGATCACTCTGCAGTTCCTCTGGTGCTTTCTTTCTGTGCATCTCCCTTCTATCTAGTACATTGCCATGAAAATTCTAACCACCTTGTTCTCTAAACTCCAATCTGTCTTCACAATTCAGTGCAACCACTGGACTCTGTTTTTCTTTGTCGTCTGGAAAGTGCTTCCAGACAGTAAGCTAGAGCAATTTTTGTTGTGTTTGCAGATTTTGAAGATGTATTAAAACACTTTCTGAAAGTACATTTGGAGTATAAATCAAAGTTGGCATTCCAGGATCCTTTCTTGATAAGAGATTTCGAGTGCTCTGAAAATGAGTACTTCCTTTTGGATCTTTAACTTCATTTTGATTGAGCCTTGTATAGATTTTCAGGCATGATAGAGCTATTTGCATTTATTGACAATTTGGTAAAATATTTTGGTTTATGTGTTTATGAAGATGTTATTTAATGGAGCATATTGGTTTTGAAAGGTCAAATTACCTTTCAGGAACTTATGCATTCTTTTATAGGGCTCAAAATCTCCTTCACCAAGACCAAACATGCCTATTCGATACTTCATAATGAAGAGTAGCAATTTGAGAAACCTTGAAATTTCTCAGCAGAAGGGTATCTGGTCTACAACCCCTAGTAATGAGCGGAAGCTAAATCGAGCCTTTTGGGAAAGCAGCATGGTTTACTTGGTATTTTCTGTTCAAGGATCTGGACATTTCCAGGTGAGCCATCCTGTAACAGTAAAATGGGGTTGTTCTAGCTGTAAGTTAGACAATAGAGATTTAAAACAAACAAACAAAAAAACTGGCTTTTTATTTTCTATTACATTAGACTGTGGGAATGCCTGTTGCTTGATTGAGAATGAGGAATATATTGCATCTTTTCCAGGGAATGATAGGACTGGGATACCTTTGTTTATGCCTTGTCTTAGCAGAGCCTTTCCTTCTGAACACAACAGTTTTTCCTTCTGAAGACAGCTTTAGACTTACTAATTCTCAGGTGGATCAAAAGTAATGAGAAGTTTGACTTTTTGTTAAAGTATTTATTTAAATAGGCCAAGGAAGCTAGTATTGACAATCAAGAAATGAAGTATGTTTCTTAACTCATCTTGACTTAATGTATATCTGAATTTATAAAATAATGAATTTATTATTTGATATTTATTATAATTTTTGGAAATAAAAGCTTAATGGTTAGATTTTATTCATTTATCTTGGAATAAATATAGACTTAGAACTATTGATATGTTATTTAGAAATCATCTGTTAATATTTGAAATTAGAAGGCTAGAATTGGTCTTTTCTCTAAGATTTACTAATAAATCCTTCTATAAAAAAATTTAATAGGTAGCTTATTTTTTGTTTTTGTTAAGTATTTGTTATTTTATATTACATCTTTACCTTAAAGGTTAAAAAACCTAGCCTTATCAGATAAATTGAATTAAGACATTTTAATATCATTGTTACCTCCATTCCTTCCTCTTATTTTATTCACAGGGATTTTCTAGGATGTCTTCTGAGATAGGAAGGGAGAAGAGCCAGGACTGGGGCTCAGCTGGACTAGGAGGAGTATTTAAGGTGGAGTGGATACGAAAAGAAAGTCTTCCCTTTCAATTTGCACACCATTTACTCAATCCATGGAATGACAACAAGAAAGTCCAGATAAGCAGAGATGGGCAGGTATACAATGACATTTAAAAATTTTTCTTTTACTTTTGTTTCTGTTTTGTTTTGCTGTTATTCAGTGCTTTGTTTGAGGAGAAAATGTAGGAATACAAATTTTGTATTTTATATGCACATGGGAAACAGTGGCTCAGATAATGTACAAAGATGGTAAAAACCTACTTGGAAAGGTGTCTGATAGCTCATTGCATTTTTAACATTTTGTAAATTTGGCCTCTCTCTGTCATTGCACATATAAAATATTTTATAAGTTACTTCATGGAGGCTCCTATTGTCTTACTAACTAAATATGTGATCCAGATTGAGTATAATTCTGAGGTAATTTGACTAGAGACTCAGGATGACAACAGTATTTAACTGCTCTATGGCTTTAATTATGTAAGGTAAATAACCTTTTTATATTCTAATGGCTTGTTTTATTTCTATTATGTTTTGCTTTGCCTTCATGATGCTGCTTACGTGCATTTTAAGCTAGTTAAGGTCATGGGATTAATATATATTGACCAAATGTGCTAGCTGCATTATAAAATATTTATTTATTATGAATAAAATGAGTTATTAGTTCAGTTTTAGGTAGGAGAAAATAGACTCAGAGATTAGTCTGAGCTAAATTTTGCACAGGTAATTAAGTTTGGCACAGGTAATAATTTATTTGAACCAGTATGACGAACTTCAGATCACCATATGAAAAATGTTTGGGTGCTTTTTAAGTGTTTGTCAGTGGTATCAATGCCACAGGAGGACTATAAGGTGGCATTCTTTTCAATTGTGTAGGAATGTTTTCATTTTTATTCTATAATAATGATTTTGAAAGTTTAATAATTTCTAAGATAAGAATGTGTAGTCACCTAAGATAGTTTCTTGGGAAAAAACCTCAAAACATCTAATGTGCTAAGTTTCACAGTAAACCTTTAGAAGTTCCAGCTGAGTGCTTTTGCTAAATCTCTATTACAAAGAAAATCCATTATTTCCAGATAGAAAAAGTTCCAGAAGGACTCCATGGAAATCTGTTGCCATTTTGTCACAAAAGTTGACATATTTGCAGATTAACTGCAATCTTTTTTTTCCTTTTATTATTTTTTTATTTACCACTATACAAACAAGGATAACTGCAATCTTAAGTCTGGTTGTCAACTCCATAAACCTTAAAGCAAAGAATTAGAACAATGCATACCGTATGATTTAGCATGTTGTGGTAGGAAAAGGAAATTTAAAGTGATTTTCTTACATTTTTATCAGTATAGATTTTGGCGATTAAAAGAATTTCAATCAAGTTTTTTAATGTTTATTTTGACTTTTGATTTATTTAGGAACTAGAACCTCAGGTTGGTGAACAGTTGCTCCAGTTATGGGAACGCCTGCCACTGGGAGAAAAAACCACAACTGATTGACACTCAGGTTATACCATACTTTACATTGAATACTGGCAGTATTTGTGATCATTAGGATAACTTTCAGATTATTTATCTTATATTTTCTTCTTCTTCTTTTTTAATTCTCCAGAACTCTTAGCGGTGAAATAACATCATGCCTATTTATAACCACTGAATGCACTGACTTCCAAAAGTTGTGTGTTATGATTGGGCCTTTCTGGTTTATAGTGTTGCTTCAGAACCCCTATCTTCATATACAAGAAAAAAGGATCATTTAAATTTTTATAGTGATCATAGGGAATGATTATGTAATGTTTGTAATAAATAAAATAGTTGTAGTTTCATTATTTGACACAATAGCAGTTATTTTAAACAAACTTAATTTGAAGTTAAACATTTCATTTCTTTAAAACACTGAATAGCCAAGCCAGGCATGGTAGTGTGCACCTATAGTCCCAGCTACTCCAGAGGCTGAGGTGGGAGGATTGCTTGAGCCCAGGAATTTGAGTCCAGCCTAGGCAACATAGCCAGACCCTGTGTCTAAAAGAAAACAAACCCACTGAATTACAACTTTTATTGATGACTTTTTAATGTAAAGTAAATTGTTTAAGAAAGGCCTGAATACCTCTGAGCACCATTTTAGAAGAGTCAACTCTTAAGATTTACCATCAAAAAACAAACACAACCAACCAAATTCTAAAAATGTCCATTTTAAACATAGCGTATGCTTATTAAGGGCTATTCATTCTGCCATATTTAACCTGAGACACATAAGAAAAAAAGAAGAGGTGTTCTTTTTCTGTGATTATGAAATACAGTATAACATCTAAAGAAAAGCAAAGAATTCCTCTCTGCCTTTGATCAGATCAGATTAAGTGCTTAGTTTTATTCCTACTTCTGCCTCTTAACCTGATATGTACCATAGCCCTTCCTTCCTCCCTTCCTCCCATGTAACAACCTTCACACATCTGTTATTTGAGCACAGTAATTATGACCTCTTTGTTTTGGCTTTGGCTCAAGAAACTTGACTTAGGCAGTTAAAAAATTTAAACAAGTTCATGTAAGTTTAAAAAAATGCTCAACAGTTGCTGGTAGGTTGGTTGCTGTATGTCTTCCAAACTAAAGCCCACAAGCACCACAATTCTAAATGCCTTCTTCCATTTTTTTTTGGGTATGTTTTCTCTGACTTATGTTTTCAGATATGATTTTCCTTTTTTGAATATATGGTTTAATAAATGGGGGATGATTTTTTTGTAAACCTGTGCTAGTGCCAAGTCTCATATTTCTTTGCCATCTCAGAAATATTTGGTTTGATCTCTTTATCAACACTGTCTATGAAGTTCCCTTAGAGACTTTTTGAAGGGAAAACAGAAGTACAGGGAAAAATGAAAGAAATGTCTTAGTTACTGAGCTCTAAATAGAACAGGTTTGATAGCATTTCTCATGATACATTTCAGTTATTGTTACTTAAAAAACTCAAACATGAGTCTAAATTAAACACAAAAAGAAAACTCTAAGTCCTCTGGTTCTATATTTGAGAACAAAGAGATGAAAAATCATGGGTCAACATAAAATCTTGAGAACCCTTCTACTTTCTCTGGGAAAACATATTGGTACATTGGTCTAGAGTGTCAGGTGTGATTTTTGCCTGTATTTGTAGTTATTAATATTTTTTTGTACTTTGAGACATACCTGTAAATTGAGCCTGTGTGAATTATGTTCCATTGTATGTGTATTATAGTTCTTTTCCTATTAGAGCAACTTGTGTTTTCCTGATACTGTATACGTTTTTAGGTATGTATTTAGTAAGTTCACAGTATTCTAAATTTGGAAGGACTTTTAAAAAAATAAAACTTGTTTTAATTTCCATCTGTTTTGTAATATTTAGCCCTGTATGTAAATGATGGGTTTGTTGATATTTAAAATGAATACAATTTGAATGTAATTAAAATGCTGTTTTTGGAAGAGATGAACTTTAAATATACTTATTAAATGGAATTCTATTAAATTATTCAGATCTTGTTATTTCTGATACTTTATAATAGGACTAAGGTAACAATAATCAACAATATCCCTGAGATATTAATGAATTTCAAACACCTTGAAAAATACTAAATCGATAGAGAAGGAGATGGTTTTGTATCAGTATTCTCCCCCCCCCCCCAAAATCACCTTATTTCAGTAGGGGGTTGACAAAAATCTTGAGACATGTGTCTAGTATAAAATCTGTTAAATATTAATAAAATAAGGAAGAAACAGGAAGCACACTATATTGAAACATTTCTATATATTATAAAGAAATGTACTTAAATGTTCATATTTTTCCAAGTTTATACATAAAGTTCTTGTCTAAACACCCAGGAGAAAGTTGTTTATAGTACAGTATCACAGTAGCTAACTCTACTTTTCTGAAGAACTTAGTTTTTTTCCTGTCAGCTAGTTCATATTTAGTTTCTTTCAGCCAACGGAGCCATCCATTCAGAAAACATGGAGTACCTGCCTTCTGTTTGATGGATACTGCCCAGGGGTTTCCTTGTAGAAGTAGTAGTACCTTAGACATTTGGTTTCCATCAGTTCTTTCATCTCCCAGGGAAATTTAATATTTGTTTTCACTAATTTGCTGGAAGCAGGATTTATAATAAATATTTAATATTATTTACAGTGACATGCTAAAGTATATCAAGTACACTTCTTGCTGTCTAGGAGGAGCTTATATTCTTATGGGTAACAATTTGATTTGGTATAGTATAGTATGATTAAATTGATAAAGACCAAATGCCAAGGCATTTAAGAGGAGGACTATCATTGAAGTCTTCATAGTGGAGATGCATTTGAGCATGCCTATTAGAATGGATAGAATTTGTAAAAGGATTGGGACAGAAAGTTAAAACCATAATGAAGAACTGGAAAAGGGCAAGGTATATTTGGGAATATATAGTTCATAATAGCTACCTGGCAAGCTTTTGTGCAAGAGTTTTACAAATACATTGTTTGTAAGAAAAGCTAAGAAATGATCATTGAATCTAGTGGATCTTGAAATTTAGTATGCAGATGGGGTGCCTATTAGAAATATTTCCTTGGCCCATACACAGAGTCTGATCAGTAGGTCAGTAGTTTTGTAATAGGGCTCAAGAATCTTGTTTAGCAGATACATCAAGTACTGTTGATACAAATGGGTCATGGATCATACTGAAACAGATTGATAAAATCAAAGAAGGTATGTGTTTTAAAGTTTACATGCATCAACACAAAATATTCACATTATGTGCCTAAGTATAAACAAATAATAAATGGGTAACAATTTGATTTGGTATAGTATAGTATGATTAAATTGATAAAGACCAAATGCCAAGGCATTTAAGAGGAGGACTATCATTGAAGTCTTCACAATGAAGACTTCATTGTGCAATAAAACAACAGAGGTGATTTGAATACTGAAAGTAGAGGTATTTAATGAGTTATTGCAAGAGGTACCATGTTATAGTAAGAAAGAGCTCTGGAATTAGAGTTACAATACCTGCATTTGAGGCCAACCTCCAACAGTAGACATAAGTCACTTAATCTTTCTGACCTCCAAACTTCCATGTTTTAGAAGTGAAAATGGTATCTTCCCTATCTATCTTACAGGATCATTGGAAGGATCAAATGAGAGTGCTTAGAAAACTATTAGCACTACACAAATATAAATACTTAGTATTATCTGCCTAATAGTGCCCAACATACAGTAGGCAATGTAGTAGATCCCTAATATATATTTATTTGTTTATTAAATAAGTAGATATTCAGTTCCTATTATACCTCAGGCAATGTTGCAGGCACTAGAGTATGGCAATAAACAAATTTCTTCCTTGATGGAGCTTCTATTATGGTGGAATACAGTATTTCCCGAGACTATCTTGAATCCCCTCATGATATGCAGGAAAGTATACTATGTTGTATGCGATAAAGAGAAGACTGCAAGTCTCATTGGAAGAAGGATATGAATATGAAGATGCCCAAGCTGTTATATTTGATACTCATCAACACAGAGATGATATTTAAAAACATGAATTGGGGGGGTTAGGGGCAATATTCACCCCTTTTTCTCTACTAAACTCAAAGCAAATTGAGAAATAAAGTAGGAAAAGATAAAAAGTATTAGCTTTATTGCTAATGAAGTTGAAGTGAAGATCAACATGGCTCAGATTCATGGCCACACAGACTTTCTAATATATGCAAACTATTCCTCCCCCGTTGACTGTCATAGACCTTACCTACTGGGACTGGCCACATATCCAGTTGTCAAGGAAGTTCTCTTGTGCATCTTGAGGCCAGGTCACCCTGAAAAGAAAATCCAGGAAGGGGAAAGCTGAGCATACTTACTCCCTTCAGAAATCAATAAGAGTATGTTACTTGTGGAGGGAAGGAACAAAGGCAGAAGTGCTCTTCTCATTACTTCTGCATGGGTAGGTGTTGTGACTTTATGGCTCAAGCAGGATTTCTGCAGGGGGAGAGAATGTATTTCTCCTCAGGAGAGAAAAGACAAAGAAAGGCAGAAAGAATTGTTCATAAAGTAGAAGAAAATCAGAGTTACCAATCTCAAGGGCAGGGAGCAAACTGATTGATGGAGTTGATCCTGTCTGTCATGCTGCAGCACTGAATTTGTGAAGATGTTCTGTCTGAGAAGACATGTTTGTAGATTCAATTATTTTGGATGTTAGGCTGGAATGTTGTCTGATGATGAATCTCTGCTAAATCTGCCTAATAAGAAGCCTGGCTTAATCTAAGGTACCTGTGTATTTAATGAGTGTTCAAAGATTATACCTGTTCCTTCAGTTTCTAAGAAAGGCAGGAAGAATGACTTAGTGGGTTGTTTATTTTAGGAGAAGGAACTGAGTGTGCTCAATTTAACTCTTCCTGGATTCTCCATCTGTGTACTTTGTCTTTCGGCAACTGACAATTTCTTTGGAAGAAATGCATATTCTAAATTAAAAGGAAATAATTTATATGCTAATATCCTCATTTCACAGTCTTTTTGTATGAAATTCAAGTCATTTGAGCATAGTATGCTAATGGAGATAAGCCCTTACAGATGTTTTTTATTTTTTTCTCCATTTCCATACACATATACTTATCTATATAAAATTAAGTCAAGATAACACTTTTACCTGCACATTGAAATTCAGTGAATTAATGTTTGATAAATATTTTCAAGTCTTCTGATACCAATTTGAAAGTAAAGAATGGTTTATGAGATTATCAATATATTTGACACACTTAACTAAATTCAGAAAGTTCTCATTTAGCCAACTGAAAAAAATGACTAATTTTATTAATTGAAATAAGAGATGAAGCCTAGAATAATGCAAATGTATTCACGCATACCTGTGCATATATTGTGTTCATGTGTGGTGGGAACAGGTTTTTGAGTCTGTCTGTAGTAACAAAAAAGAGCAAATGCCATTTATTCTAGTCAATCATGGTTGGTCAGTATTAGAAACAGGCTTCTAACTTAGTATACTATGAAAGTTTTCCTAAGTTACCTGTGCAGAATCTTTTGGTTAGTATATGAAACAGATTCTTCATGTTTTAATTAGCTTTGAGACACAAGAATCCACTATACATTCCTAAGACAATACTGATATTTAGGAAATATAAATGTCTTCTCTTAGAGATTATATAAGTGAATGGATGAATAGAGAAAAACGTTTATTTGATCAAGAGTGTTTTCGTGAGGTGGATCATCTTAAACTAGGCCTGTTTTGACCGGGGAGTTTAACACTTGACTGTCTAACGGTAAGAATAAAAAACCCACAGAATGGTGTAAAAATTGCTGTTCTAAGTAATTGTTCAAGGCACTGTTTCCTAACTTCTTATCATTCTGAAAGCATACTTAGTGGCAAAACAATTACTCTATGCTAAAACAGTGAGGAAACTGCAGAGGCTTCAAAAAAGTATAGGGTCCCTCATGCCCCACTTCTCACTCCTTCACCCCGCAGTACATGGCCAACTTGCTGTTTGAATGATATGTATTATTTAAATTATCTCTACTGCACACAGTTATGGATATAAGATTTAATTTAATTGTTATTTATTTAATTTATGATTTTTAACATCAATTAAATAATGCACAAAAAAGGAAAATTAGTCAAGTACCATTTTCAAGAATGATAGCATGATAGCATCTTTGTCATGATTTTTCCAAATACTGTATAATTTTTATCCTATTAAATATATCTTCTTGTACATACTATGGATTAAATACAAGGCTACTCAGAAAAAGCAAATGAATGTAATATGAGGGGCTATTAAGAGCTTCCATTTCTAGATAATTCCTTGTTTATTTATCCTGGTGCCTAAAGATCTCTTATGAAAAATATACTTCCTTGGATCTAGTATCAAGCTCTTGTATTTTGGTCTCTTGAGAAGGGTAGTATGTGTATGTATTAGCTAACAACTTACTTGGAGGTTATTTGGGTTTGGGGTTTGGGATGGGAGTAGGCTATGAAACATGTTTACACATAAACTTGGAATCCAAAATAGTACTATTGATGATAATTTCCATTTGGGGGAATGGGAAGGGCTAGAAAGAGAATTCTTATGATTGAAAATATCTATATTTTTATTTCATAATATGCACATAAATATTGGCAGCTGGAGCTGATGTCCGATTTCATTGCTATTTCCGCTGTCCCTTTGCCTTCTTAAATCAAGGACTCCCTTCATATTTTCACAGATTAGTTAGTTTGTCAGTTGCCATTATTTTTCAGATTATCTGGTACTTCGTTTAAAACTATTCTTCAGTGAGTTTATATATCTCCCACTCCCTACCCACAATTTATATTTGTTCCTTCTGATTGTTTGAGCAGCTTAGAGTTCCAACAGCCATCCACCTCCTGTTCTCAGTCAGGATGCTGCATTATGGGAACATGCCATTGTGTCTGCTGAACAACTCAGCCTCACTCTAACATTTACAGCAAAGATAGACAATAAGAAAAGAATAATCTTGAATGAGTACTACAAGAAAAGATAGATTCATTTAAGAATTTTTCCTTATACACTCAATCTTCACCATTTAAAATCTTATATCCTGAGACAGAGAAAGTCTTGATGAATAAATCAAATAAGCTTCACTCCTGAATCAAAGCCAGAGCAAAAATCTCACAACTGAACAGGTAATTCACAGGTGACCACACCTTCCAGTTTGAATGAACTTCCCAGAGCACAGATTCCCCACTATGGTCCAGAACTCTCCATAGTTCCTCTCCACCCAAAGGACCACACAGTGTAGTCAATATGCCTAAGGCCACTGGATGCACATTGGTCTTTCCAGCCAAATGTGAAATCTCCACTTGGCTGTCAAAATCTCAAACAGCATACTTAAAATTGAACTATTATTCTTTCCCCAAAACTTGTTTTACCCAAAGCTGTCCTATTTTCAGTTGATGTTGGTTCAATTCTTTTGGTTGCTCAGGCCAGAAAACTTGCATCCTTGACTCCTTAATTCAATTCATTATTCAATTCAATTCATTAGAAAATTCTCCTGGGTATACCTTCAAAATTGTATCTAGACTCCAGCCATTTCTCACCACATCTGTCACAACCACTCTGAACTGAGCCACCATCATTTTTGCCTGGGTTATTGAAATAGCTTCCTAAGATGTCTTCCCTCTTCTATCTCCTGTCATCCCCACCCCACCATGCATCTATTTTCAACAGAGAAGTCAGAGTGATCGTTTTAAAACATTGAATCTGCTTGTATTTTCTGCCTAAAACCCTGCAGTGGCTCCCTATTTTACTTAAAAGCCAAATTCCTTATAATGGCCTAAAAGCCTTACATGTTCTGGTCCCCCAATATCTGACCTTCTGTCCTCTACTCTTCCTCTACTCATTTCACTTTAGCTACATTGACCTCCTCACTATTTCTTGAATATACCAGGCACGGTTCAGCCTCAGAGATTTGCTATAGCTCTTTGCTTTGCCTGGAATGCTCTTCTCAGAATGTCTGTTCGAACAACTAGTCACCATTTAGTGTTAGGTTTACTGTAAAGTTTTCTTTAACATTTAACTTTTAAAATTAACATATAGTACAATCAACTTTTTTTAGGTATACAGTTATATGAATTTTAATGCATGTACAGATTTATGTAACCTTCACCACAATAAGGATGCAGTTCCAGAGCCTAAAAAACTCTCTGGTGCTCTTTGTGGTTACAGCATCCTCCCCATCCTCAACCCCTGCCAGCCACTGATCTGTTCTCTGACATTCTAGTTTTGTCTTCTAGAGAATGTCATATAAATAGAATCATATGGTATATGTAACCTTTTAAAACCAGCTTCTTTTACTTAGTATAATGCCTTCGAGATTCATCCAAGTTATTGTGTACATCAATAGTTCTTTTCCTTTTATTGCTGAGTAATAGTCATTATTTTCCAGAAAGGCTATTCCTACCAGTAATGTCTGAGGTTTCCAGTTGCTCCACATCCTTAATAGCACTTAACTATTGTCAGTATTTTTTATTTTCACCATTCTAGTAGATGTGCAATATTATGTGATTGTGGGTTTTGGTGGTATCTCTCTAATGGCTACTAATGTTGAACATCTTTCCATGTACTTATTTGTCACCCATATATCCTCTTTGGGTAAATGTCTGTCCAAGTCTTTTGACCATTTAAAAGTTGTTTGTTTTCTTACTCTTGAGTTTTGAGAGTTCATTATATATTCTGAATACAGGTCCTTTGTCAGGTATGTGATTGGCAAATATTTTTTCTTTATTTGTAGCTTGTCTTTTCATTCCCTCAACAGTATTTTTTGTAGTTTTAAATTTTGATGAATTACAATTTTTCATTTTTTTCTTTTATAGGTAGTGATTTTGGTGTCATGTCTAAGAACTCTTTGCCTAACCCCCCAGTCATGATGGTTTTCTCCTGTGTTTCCTTCTAAAAGTTGTATGGTTTTATATTTATACTCATGATCTATTTTAAGTTAATTTTTGTATAAGTTATGAGATTTTAGATTGAGGCTCATTTTTATGCATACATATGTCCAGTTGTTCCAACACTATTGTTGAAAAGACTACCCTTTCTCTATTGAATTGCCTTTGCACTTTTGTCAAAAAGTCAATTGGCCATGTTTGTTTGGCTCTTGTTTTGGAGTCTCTATTCTGTTCCATTGATCTGTGTGTCTGTTCCTTCACAAATACAGTCTTGATTACTGGTGTTTTAGAATTAAAATTGGGTAATGAGGATGTGTACTTCCAACCAAGATGAAGTAATATGGGCCATATTTACTCTCTTGCCAGAAGCAACATAAAAAAAAGACAAAATACATGAAACAACAGTTTACACTACACTGAACATCAGACAACAAAGGACAGTGGTCACTGAGATATGGGAAATAAATAAGGTGGGTCCTAGAGTCGCCCAAGCTTACTGCCTTGAGAGAGTTTCTAGGCCAGAGCACAGGGGGGGAATAGAAGCAGAACTTGAGATCGTAAGTTGAGACAAAGTTGAGAGTGGGGAAACCAAAGCAGCTAGAGCTCTTAGAACAGAAGACCAGAGATGAGAGAACTGCACAGAGAAAGAATACCAGAGTTCTGCAGAGGGTCCCCCTGGAGTATTCAGCAGAGTGCTGATCAGTGCGTGCATGCAGAAACTACCTGAGGTCAGGAAACGAGCCATCTGAAAGGGTTAAAAGGAACAACAGTGACTGGTGCTTATAAATGGCCCAAAATAGTGCCTATTCTCAGTAGGTAGACTTGTAAAAATCCATAAGAAGGCAGAAAAGACGAAAAATGGTACAAAGAACAAATGGAAATAACAAATAGAAAAAACAAAAAATAAAAACAAACAGAAAACAAACAGATGATACACTCAAACCTAACAAAATTAATCATATTAAATGTAATGGTCTAAAAACTCTAAAAGGGAGAGCTTGTCAGATGGAGTAAAAAACCAAGGCCTATCTTCATGATGCCTACAAGAAATGTATTTTAAATATAAAGACACAAATAGGTTAAAAGTTCAAAAAATGAAAGAAGTTACACCATGCTAATATTAATTTTAAAAAAGCTAGAATGGCTATATTAATATTAAAGGAGAATTCAAAGCAAAGAATATAACCATGGGTAAAGACAGTAATTTAGAAGTGATAAAAGCACCAACGGATATTATATATAGATAACATAATATAAATGTTTGTGGACCTAATAAAAGAGCTTCAGAAATACCTTGCATAAAAATTGATAGAACTGCAAGGAAAAATAGATAGGTTTACAATTATAGTCAGAGATTTCAATACCCCTCTCTCAACGATTGATAGAAAAGTAGGCATAATAAAATCAGCAAAGATATAGTAGGCTTGAAGAACACTATCAACCAACCTGACCTAATTAACATTTATAGAATATACCACCCAACAGCAGCAGAATACACATTTTTTTCAAGTACGCACAGAAAATTTATCATGATAGATCATATTGTGGGCCACAGAAAAAGTAATGTTTTCCTACTAGTTTCCTCATTGGATCTCATTGGATCACTTGGTCATGTGCTTGTCTTTGCACCAATCATTGTGCTAACTGACAAAGTCTATGCCAAATGCCCTCCCCAAACACATGGACCAAGAGTAGAAGAGAAATGGTTCCCCAAAGGAATATCAAAGTTGAGCTAAGAGACAGTGTCATCTCTTGCTCTGAGCCTCTTTATATGTGTTAATGTAATATTTTATTTCCCTCAATATATAACCCATTTATTCATTTCTTTACTTTCAGCTATTATTCCTCCTTTTTTACCCAAACTTTTCTTCCACCTTTGGAAAGGACATTAGGTCTGGCCACTGTGCTGGTCGAGATTGGCAATACCAGTCTAGCAAGTGCCTCCCCCTCAGCCCATTCCTGTTCATACAGGGTACGGTTGCATAGGTTCTGAACTAGTGAGCCATTTTTACCAGCAGGCAATATAGCCGCGTTCACTCTTAGCCCCAGTTCTGCCCGATGAGGTGAGAGCACAATCCATCCCCATCAGGCCCTTAGGAATTCTGACATAAAGTTTAAAAACATAGTTACAGTTTCTGGCTTAGAAATCGTCCCTGTTTCTAGCACTTGTAGTTGCAGCCCTGGCCCTAGGACTACTGCATCAGATAGGGGAGAAAAAAAATTTTTTTGAGGTGATTTGGGAAAGAAAGAAAAAATTATAGTCATTGAACCAGTGTACTTCTCCCTTGGCAAGAATTGCATAGTCATACCAGCAATGGTCCTCATCCCCTCTTCTCCAGATCAACTAGAAAAACAGAAAAATTTAGTAGGGACACTCCTTTAGCCCCATTCAGGTTGAGTGTGTGAGCACACACTCATCAAAGTGTATAAGCCAGCCCTTCATGCTTTTATCTCCCCCTGTTTTAGACAACCAGTGTTCTAATTGCCCATTCCACTTCTCTATCAAACTATTACTCTGAAGAGGATATCTCTGAGTCCATTGCTGGATATTATGGGCTGTCCAGTGTGTTCATTGGTCTGAAGAAATGATGGTCGGCCATCCATATCCGTGCAATAACATTCTGTTCTAGGTTTTTTTTATGTCACTCTAAGCACTTGCATCTCCCACTGGGTAAGCAAGGCCCACTCTATAGTCAGTGTCTACTCCTGTTAAGATCCATTTATAGCTCCCCCAGGGCTACCAGCATCAGTCTCACTTGCCAGCTGGGTTCAGGGCCTTCCCGCCAGGGAATCTGCCCCATAGCCATCAGCAGTCTCTGTCTCCTTTGCTGGCAGACAGAACAGTTCTTACAGGCATTTCGTGCCTGAGAGGGTGCAAAAGGAACATGCATAGATTTGGCCCATCTCGGCACTGCTACAGTACCCCCATATCCATTCATTTCATGGACCTAGGTGGCCCCCTCAAGGGATATCTCCTTGTTGATTCCAATCACCTTCCAAACCTGGAGTGGAGTTCTGGTGGGCATTGACTTGTCCTACTTTAGTGTGCCCCTCAAATATCCACAGGGTCATGTTCCACATGGGCATCCTTTTAATAGGCCAGGTGTCCATTGCCCTCTTGTCTGAGTTTATGGCTAGGCCATTGGTCACTGCCCGTGAGTCAGTTAAAAACACAAACACAGGGGCTTCACCAATTCTTCCATTACTGTTAGGAAAGCAGCATGAAATTGAGCCCACCAAGCTGATTTGTTTTTGCCACCTTTGGTCAAAGTAGCAGCTTTCCAAACAGGATGGTGTCCATTCACCTTGGAATTGCCATCCACAAACCCAGCAGTTCTTGGTCGGTCGTCAAGAGCTGTTTATAGGGTTCTGTAGAATCCAGCAGCACCTCACACAGTTCCAGATTCATTCCTAGGGGAAAAGAGGCTCCTTGCCTGTGAGTATCTTCTTCTTGCATTCCCCAGGTAGCATGATCCTGTATCAACCATTTCCATTTTATTATAGAACTCTTCTGGACACTGCAGTTCCCATTAGAGCAATTCTCTGACCTCACCCAAGATACCATGGGTAATTCAGGTGTCAAGATCATTTTATGTCCTTCAGTCATAGGGGTAGCTTCAGTTAACATTCCATAGCAAAGTAGTAAATGCTCAAGTAGAAATTCTGTAGTCCAAAGGCCCAGTAATCATCACTGGGAGGCACTCATAGGTCTTTGCCATAGCCCCAGTAAATACTCCACAGAGGGCTATCAAATGGAGAATTTGTGCCCACCAGCCCTTCAGCTTCTCTACACTGTGAGGGCTCAGGCAATCTTACAGGTTTGCATTTAGCATGTCTAATAAATATTGATTGAAGGGAAGATTTACATGTCTTCTCTTTTACAGTACTAGGTAGGGGAATATTCCCCAGTCAGATACAATGTCCATTCCAGACTGGGTAGCTTTTAAACAATAGAAATTTATTTCTCACCATTCTAGAGGCTGGGAAGTCCAAGATCAAGGTACCAGCAGATTTAGCATCTGGTGAGGGCCTGCTTCCTGGTGTCACTGAAAGCTTGGCACTCATCCTTGAGGCCGCATCAGAAGAACAAGAACAAGAGGTTTGAGGAGAAGGAAAGAGAAGTTTATTACTTTGCTGGCAAAGGAGGAGGATGGAGACTACTGTCTGAAAAATGCCATTGTCCTAATAATAAGCAGAAATACAGAGCTTTTAAAGGATGGGTTCTCAGCTTCAGGCAATTGCTGTTCAACTACAGTTGATGATCCTAATTGTCCCATCTCCACTAAAGACAATCCTGTGACCTCCACCCAGGACCTCCTTCTGCCAAGTCCGGGTTGAGCCATCTCCTGCACAAAGAACAAAAGACATTACCCTGCTCCTCCCAACCACTGGCCTGTGGTAGGGATGCGGGTTTTAGTTCTCAAAAAGGAGTGGAGGATGTTTTAAAGAGACAGAAAATATTTTTGCTGTTTTTTCAGGCCATTCCCTCTGTTATGCTGTTTCACAGATGGCTGTCTTCTCACTGTGTCCTAACATGGTGAAGGGGTGAGGAAGCTCTCTTGGACCTCTTTTATAAGGGCACTAATCTCCTTCTTGAGAGCTGTGCCCTCATGACCTAATCGCCTCCCAAAAGCACTAGCTCCAAATACCATAAGAGAATTAGTGTTCTATATATGAATTTGGTGGGACGGGGGCTGGGGAGCATAAACATTCATTCTATACCACTTAGTTTAAACACAGATTTCTTAGATATGACACCAAAAGCATTATCTCTGAAAGAACAAAAGAATATATTTGACTTCATCAAAATTTAAAACTTCTGTTCTTCAAAAGACACTGTTAAGAGAATAAAAACACAAGCCACAGACTGGGAGAAAATATTTGGAAAACATATATCTAATAAAGGACTTGTATTCAGAATACTTAAAAAGATTCTGAAGACTCAACAATAAGACAACAATTCATTTAAAAAATTGGGCAATTTAGGCTGGGCATGATGGCTCACGCCTGTAATCCTAGCACTTTGGGAGGCCAAGGCAGGAGGATTGTCTGAGGCCAGGAGTTTGAGACCAGCCTGAGCAAGAGCGAGATCTCGTTTCTACAAAAAATAGAAAAATTACCCCGATGTGGTGGTGCACACCTATAGTCCCAACAGGACTGGACTTGGGAGGCTGAGGCAGGAGGATCGCTTGAGACCAGGAGTTTGAGGTTGCAGTGAGCTATGATGATGCTGAGACAGGGAACTGGCAGGTACTGCTTTGGGTATGGCATTGCTGCAGGCAATGCCTGAGGCATTGCTTTGGGTATTCCTGTAGCATTGCCTTACTGAGTCAGGAAGTCTCAAAACAAAGTTTCTAATTGCCCTGATCAAAACAAGATGAAGGCAGGGCAAGTTCCAACCAGTTAGAACCAAGATGGTGGAGGGACACTACCCCTGCCATGAATATTCCTCCCCTTCTTTAGCCTGTTGCTTAAATAGAAAGGCAACAGGAACCAGGGGGCTTGTTCTCCTCTGTGCAGGGCTGGTCCTCGTCTGCAAGGGGCCAGCCTCTACTCTCTGAAGTAGACTTTCTATAGTTTCTACAGGGGACTGGTTCTCTTCTGCAGGGAGAACTTGCCTCTGCTCTGTCTGTGGAGTAGACTTTCTAACTTTCTATAGTTTCTGAATAAATCTTGCTTTCATTTTATTTTGTTGGCTAGCTCCTGAATTCTTTCTTGTATGAAACAAGGACCCACTTGGACTTCAAGTGGCTCCCAGCATTGGGAGTCACTTTTCTGCATCAATGCCACTGCACTGTATCCCTGGTGACAGAACAAGACCCTGTCTCAAAAAAAAAAAAAAAAAAAAGGAATTTGGGCAATTTGAACAGATATTTCACCAGAGAAAATATACTAAAGACAAATAAGCCCATGAATAGTTGCTCAACACAATTAGTCATTAGGGAAATGCAAATTAAAACCACAATAAGATATCACTATACATCTATTGTTAATAGAATGGCTAAAATGAAAAAGACTGATTATACCAAGTGTTGACTAGGATATACGGAGGAATTGGATTTCTCACACATTGCTGATGAAAATGTAAAATGACACAACTACTTTAGAAATTAGTCTGGCACTTCCTTAAGAAGTTAAACATACATCTACATATTCCACTCCTAGGTATTGACTTAGTTTTTCCTCACTGCTTTTGCATATCTTCATTATAGTAATTATCACATTGTTTATAATTGTTTTCATGTCTGCCTCCCTCTGCTCTGCCCCCAGACTATATAAACTCCTTGGAGGTGGGGAATCTTTCAATTTTATATGTTGAGTTTCTCACACAATGCCTACTAGGCATTTAATAAATATTTGTTAAAGAAATTACTAAAAGCAATAAAGAAAACAATAGGAAAAGTCATTAAATTTTACCTCTTTAACTCATGAACACTATTATTTTTTCATGTTTTCATTTTATCTCCATATTGGAATATGAATTTTACCTAGTCTTTCTTACAGTATAGTGCAATATTTTATTCTATTTATTTTTCACTTAAAATTATGAAACTATTTCCGCCATGTTATTATTCTGATTCATTTATAGTAATAGTTATATAATATTCAATAAATTTCATTTATTATAATAAAATTTATAGTTTCAATTATTTTTCCCTATTGTGAATAATATTACAAATTTTTTTTAGTTTTAAATGATTTCATTAGGACAGATATCTAGGAGTGGTATTACTAGAGGAAAGGGTATGAACAATTATACTCATTTTTAAAAGTGTGCTTTGCTGTAAGTGGAACATATAGTTCCTTAAACAGAATGATTTGGGTATGGAAATGATCTTAGCTATACCCAGGTACTTTTTTTTTTAATTTATTTTTTAAATCAGGGAAATAATTTTTTAAAAAACAGGGCCTATTCTGTTTGGGTTCAAAAAGAGAAACTGTTTTCCATACTGGTGGTTCTTTCTCTTTTATATTGTAATGAGTTTTTCTTAAAAAGCAATTTTACAGTTAGAATTTATTTTTTCTAAAAACATGTTAATTCATCTTGGCTAATCATCAGAAGCCATTATGGGAGTATGTGAATATACAAAATACTTTCTTGTTCCAAAAAGGATTTGAAATTGTATTAAACAAATTCTGCCGTGTAAGGCAGGGGAAAATAATAAAACAAGAAATGACATCCTCGAGGACTGTATAAAAGCACAGTGTAGGGTTCATGAGGTGAGAGAAGGGCACTGAAAAGATTGGACCCTGTTGCTGTAATGTTCTGTCAATGCTTTGATCATCTTTATAGAAGATGTGGCTTCCAGAAATTTTAATTAGTTTTGGTCTTTTGCTTTACTGTGCTATAAAGTAAATGATAAAAATATGTTACATTTAATGAGAATTACCTTTCTGGTCACCCTTAAGAATTTGATCTGTGTATCAATTAAAAAGTTCAGTGTAACTTAATTGCAAATAATAGGTTCTGAGTTAAGCAGTAAAGGAATTTATTGGAAGAATGTCAAGTAGTTCACAGAATTGATGGGATTGAAGAACCAGACATCGAAAGGGGCAGGAGGGTAGGTAGATGGAATTCTGGCCAAGGAAAGATCAGGCCAGGACCTCACCCCTGGCTTTGCTGCCACAGGACATTGCCAGCGCTAGATTCTCATTTCTTTCTTTAATAATTTTTCACCCTTCCCTATATCTTTGCTCCAACTTCTTAAGAATCAAAGTCTCGTGGGAGCAAATGAACTTCCTGCCAAGGAGAATCTGACTGCTTCTGCCATGCTGGGTGGGACCCTGCCTCCCATCAACCCTAATACAGTGAAGTAACTCCCCAAATGGGAAGGGGACTTGGATTACGGTTAGATTTTTTAAAAAGACAATAGATGTGCTACAACATCTATTGATTCATAATTATTACAGGATCCTTTTTTATTCACCCAATGATTGAAATAATGTATACAGTGGAGATTCTTAAACTGGCCCATGCATGTGATTGCGGAGGGCTGCAAAGGGTCATGTATTCTCTAAAATTGTTTGCAGAAATTTGGTGTATGTACCTTTTGCCTTTTTGGAGGTGGGAGGGTCCATACTTTCCTTAGATTCTCTAAGAGGCCCACAATCTACAAAAAGTTGAGAGATACTATCTGGAAAGTTCTACATAATTACTTTCTCCTTTTGAAAGTTCGCTCATTTGTATTAATTGTGGCTAGTATTACTACCTTTTTTCCACTAGATGGCGATATTGTACACATTTTCAAACACTAATCATGAGCTTTATCGATACGAAATGAAAAAGCACAGGGGTTTAAATGGAACGTTCTCAAAATCATGTTAGGGATGGAAGGAATTTTAGAAATAGCGTAGTTCTTTCTCATTGTTTTACACTTGAGGAACTTGACTCCCAAAAGTTCAAGGGAGTGCTTTGACTGGAAAAAGCCCTTTGAAAAATGAAAAGGATGTCCTGAGGGGAAGGAACACCTGCAGCCTGCGCTCTCCTCTTTCAACTCTAACACACTTTAAGCTTGCACCTCTGGCTGGCAGAAGGGCTGGGGGTGGTACTGGTTGTGGACTTTAGATTCCTTTGACTCTGAGACACATATATTTCAGTTATGACCATGACTTGAAATCTGGCCCTTCTCCGGGCAGCAGGGATCCTGGTGAGGCTCAGGAGAACTTTGGTTAAGGAGGAGATTGCACAGAAAGCCCTTCTCTGTAACATAGGCCTCCCTCTTCCCTTTCCTGGTCGGCTTTAGACATTTCTTACAATTACGTGCCATATGTTATTTTCAGAGCCAATGGTAACCCTGTAAATGTATGTATAAGGAATTTTGATGACACATTAGAGATGTGCTATAAATATTGGGGTTTGGAGTCCCCAGGCCTGAAGAGAGAGAAAGCCCCGAAAGAGTGGCTGGAAGGTTCTCACAGGCAGTGAGTATTTCCCAAGGAAGCCAGGTTCTGTAGCATCCCTCGTGTTCAGTTCACTAAACCAAGGCACGGAAAGGAGCCATGGCGTGGCTCAGGACCCACTTTTCTGGAGGGTAAATTTTCCAAATTTCTACCCCCAAAGAGTCTTAGTGCCCAAGTCCTCAAAAGATATTGCCGTGTCTTCTTCCTTCCACTTCCCTGTTCTCTTTGCTCCCCAGTCCAGAGCCACACGCTAGCCAAGACAGGAACCAAGTACCCATCGTTCATACCTCTCTCCACCAAAGCTAACAGTATTAAATTCATAAAGTGGCCTTTATAAACCAACCATCGCTTTTGCACTGATAAACACACTTGGCTGTATCTAAAACTCACGCTTGCGTCTGTGAAATTTCAGTGAGCAATTGTGAAGGTCACTATGATGGACAGTCACTGTTGTTTCCACAGGTCCACCCTCCTTGTGCCTCAGGATGCTGACCCTGTGTCCTCTGATTTTCTGATAGGTTTGGCCAGTGGGAGGCACCAGCAAGAGGTGGATAGGTGAGAGGAGAGAGCTGGAGAATTTCTTTCCCTATGTGTCTGCCTGCAGGGTCACTGGGTAGACTGGCTGTTTCCTTGATCCTCCACTGAAGGCCATAGCTCCTGTCCGACCCCCTCTCCTACAGTTGCAAGACTCTGGTCTCCAGTAACTTCCTCTCCTTTCTTTTGCCTTGTCAGGCGTAGGGGTGGTAGTAGCTTCCCACTATTGCTAGTCATGGGCACCTCATTCTCTCTTGTGGCTTTTCCTCAATCCTGCCTGCTCCTTTGTACACAGACCATCATTAAAATCTCTTCATTCTTTTCATCTGTTTTCAGCCAGAACCCTGACCTGTTTAGCCAGAAACTTCATTGAATTTCTATAATATAAAATTCCTTATAAAATTTGTTTATGATGATGGATTTATGTGTGGAATTTTCAAACTGGAACATTAATGGTCAAGTTTTATTAGGTTTAGTTTGAAAATGTTACTGAGTGCCAGGCATGACAGTACACACTTCATGTCTCCAATCGTATTTAATCTTCATCCTAACTGTCCAGGTTAAATTGAGGGTTTTATAGTTGAAGTTTTTAAGCACTTACATAACAGTCGAACATTGACATTTTTATTGTGTATTTGTATGTATGTTTTAAAATACTATCATAAAAATTCATTTTTCACTGTTAGTCATAGTTTCTATGATAAACACTGTGATTTGTCACCCAGATACCCCTTTAGGAAGGAAGAACAAAGCCTTCAGATGTCAGTCCCCTGCAGGTATTGCCCTGGTGGAAGAGAACTGCCTTGCCCAAGTCCATTCCCAGGGTGGCCCATATCCAAGGACTGATTGGTGTCTGGGATATAAAGGCTCAGCCTTCTTGCCCCAACTTGAGATAATTCTGAAGGGTCATCCCAGCTTTAAGAATTTCTGTGGAGGGGACTGAGACCTCCACTGAGATTGCATTTCAGTTCGCCTCCTCCCTCTGACCAACTCTGCTTCTTTTGCTTCCCTTCTTAGGTGTTTATCATGAGAACGCTCGTGCATGCTAAACTTTTTTCTCAAAGTCAGACCCAACCTGTGACGTTTGGTGCCAGGAGTGATCCAAGAATATAGATACTGGGATAGGATTTTTTTCCCCAACTTTATTGAGGTATAATTGGCAAATACTAATTGTGTATATTCAGGGTAGACAATGTGATGTTTTGATATACATATACATTGTGAAATGATTGCCACATTCAGGCTAATTAACCTAATATCCAAGTGAATAATCAAGCTAATATTCATCACCTCACATAGCTTTTTTTATGATAAGAATACTTAAGATATACTCTCTTAGCAAATTTCAAGTATACAGTACATTATTCTTAACTATAGCTGCCATGCTGTACATTACATCTCTAGAACTTATTCAGCTTATAACTGCAAGTTTTTACCTTTTAATCAACATCTTCTCATTTCCCCCACTCCCTGACCCCTGAACCACTCTTATACTCTCTGTTTCTATGAATTTGACTTTTTAAGATTTCACATATAAGTGAGGTCATGCAGTATTTGTCTTTCTGTGTCTGGCTTATTTCGCTTAGCATAATGTCTTCTAGGTTCATCTATGTTGTCACAAATGGCAGGATTTCCTTCTTTTTTTATTGTATATATTTGAGGTGTACCACATGATGTTTTGATATACATATACATAGTAATGTATAATGTACATATACATAGTAAAATGGTTACTATAGTCGAGTAAATTAACATATTAATAATCATCTCACATAGTTACCCATTATGTGTGTGTGTGTGTATAGTAATGGCACCTATAATCTACTCCTAGCAAAAATCCCAAATATGATGCAATATTATTAACTATAATCCTCATATTGTACATTAGATCTCTAGACTTGTTCATTTTACATATCTGCAACTTTGTATCCTTTGACCTACATTTCCCCATTTCCTCCCTTCCTCCCTTCCTCTCCCCAACCACTGCTCTGGTAACCACCATTTTGTTCTTTATCTTTGTGTTATTTGACTTTTGTTTTTTTTCTAGATTTCACATGTAGGTGAGATCATGTGGTATTTGTCTTTGTGTGCCTGGCTTATTTCACTTAACATAACGTACTGCAGGTTCATCCATGTTATTGCAAATGACAGGATTTTCTTCTTTTTTAAGGCTGAGTATATTCCATTGTGTTTACATACCACATTTTCTTTATCTGTTCATCTGTTGATGAGCACTTAGGTTGATTCAATATCTTGGCTCTTGTGAATAATGACGCAATGAACATGGGAAGTGCAGGTATCTCTTTGACATAGTGATTTTATTTCCTCTGGATATATAGCCAGTAGTGGGATTGCTGCATCATATGGTAGTTCTATTTTTAATTTTTTGAGGAACTTTGAAACTGTTTTTCGTAATGGCTGTACTAATTTACATTCCCACCAACAGTATACAAGGGTTCCCTTTTGTCCACATCCTCACCATTATCATTCGTCTTTTTCATAAAATCCATTTTAACAGGTGTGAGGTGATATCCCATTTTGGTTTTGATTTGCATTTACCTGATAATTAATGGTGTTGAACATTTTTTCATATACATGTTGGCCCTTTATTTGTCTTCTTTTGAGATATGTATATTCAGATCCTTTGCCCATTTTTAAATTGAATTGTTTCCTTACTATCAAGTTGTTTGAGCTCCTTATATATTTTGAATATTAACCCCTTATCAGATATGTGGTTTGCAGATACATTCTTTGATTCTGTAGTTTGTCTCTTTGCTTTGTTGCTTGTTTCCTTTGCTGTGCAGAAGCTTTTTAGTTTTATGTAATCCCATTTGTCTATTTTTGCTTTTGTTGCCTGTGTTTTTGGGTCATATCCCTGGGTTGGGAGAGGTGGTGGTTCTGTTCCTGAAGTGGCTCAACAGCAGCTGCTTCTTGGTGGGGGGAGGGGTGTGCAGCTGTGTCTCCTTCTTTGGCTGTTGGTTACTCAGTGGGAAGAGATGCTGGGGTCCTCTGCAGAGCAGGCCACTGGGGACCACAGTGGTTCCCCCACATTGGCTGATACAGAGAGCTTCTGTCTTTCTTCTTTGTTCCGAGCCCTCTCCTGCTGATCTCACCAGCCATCTTTTCTGTGTGGATATCCTCCATGTTTTGCTCCACTGTGATGCTGAAGATTTTTCAACGTGCCCTTGAACCATCTCAGAGCTGATTTGGTCTGTGAATAGCTGTCTATACTTGATTTTTTGTAGGGGGATGAAGACTGGTATCTCCTACTCCATCATATTTCAAACAACCTTTCTTTTTTCTTAATGTAGGTGTTTATTGCTGTAAACTTCCTTCTTAGGACTGCTTTTGCTGCATTTCATAAGTTTTGATATCTTGTTTTTCCATTTATGTTTGTTGCAAGATATTCTTTGATTTCCATTTTGATTTCTCTTTGACCTCTTGGTTGTGCAGGAGTGTATTGTTTAATTTCCACATATTTGTAAAATTTCCAGTTTTCATCCTATTATTGATATCTAGTTTTATATCATTGTGGTTGAAAAAGATACTTGATACGATTTCAATCTTAAACTTGTTAGGACTTGTTTTGTGGCCTAACATATGATCTTCCCTGGGAGAATGTTCCATGTGCACTTGAGAAGACTGTGTATTCTGCTGCTGTTGGATGGAATGTTCTGTACATGTCTGTTAGGTCCATTTGATTTGCAGTGTACTTCAGTCCAATGTTTCATTATTGATTTTCTGTCTGGATGATATATCCATTGTTGAAAGTTGGTATTGAACTCCCCTACTATTGTATTTTTCTCTTCAGATTTGTTACTTGCTTTATATATTTAGGAGCTCCAGTGTTGGGTGCATATATATTTATTTTTGTTATATCCTCTTCATGAATTGACCCCTTTATCTCTACATAATGACCTATTCTATCGCTTTTCTTTTTTGTAGTTTTTGGCTTAAAGTCTATTTTATCTAATATTGGTATAGCTACATTGCTGTCTTGTTTTTCATTTGCATGGAATATCTTTTTTCATCCCTTCCCTTTCACTCTGTGTGTGTCCTTAAAAACAAAGTCAGTCTCTTGTAGGTAGCATATAGTTAAGGTTTTTTTTTTTTTTTTAAATCCATTCAGTCACTCTATGTCTTTTGATTGGAAAATTTAATCCATTTGCATTTAAGGTAATTATTTATCAATAAGGATTTACTGTTGCCATTTTGTTATTTTTTTCTAGCTATTTTTTAGATCTTTTTTTCCTTTCCTTCTCTGTTGTGGTCTTCTTTTGTGATTTGATGATTTTTTGCAATGACATGCTTTGATTCTTTTCTCTCCCTCTTTTGTATATCTACTATAGGTTTTTGCTTTGTAGTTACCATCAGGCTTACATAAAACAGTTCTAATAGTCTATTTTAAGCTGATAACAATTTAATTTTGGTTACATACAAAACCTCTGCACTTTTACTCCCCTGCCCCACATTTTGTTTTTGATATCATAATTTACATTTTTATATTGTGTATCTATTAAAATTATTACAGCTATAGTTATTTTTAATGTTTTTGTCTTTTAAACCTTTACACTAGAAATATAAGTAATTTACATGCCACCATTACAGTGTTAGAGTATTCTGAATTTGATTCAGAATTTGATACTTAATTTACCAGTAAGTTTTATACTTTCGAATGTTTTCATATTAGCTTTTCCTGTAAGGCAGGTCTAGCGGTGATGAACTCCCTCAGCTTTTGTTTCTGTGAGTCTTTATCTCTCCTTTATTTCTGAAGGACAGCTTTGCCAGGTAAAGTATTCCCAGTTGGCAGTTTTTTTCTTCCAGCACACTCAGATGTATCACACCACTCTCTCCTGGCCTACAAAGTTTCTGCTGAGAAATATGCCCATACCTTATAAGTGTTCCCTTTTATGTGAAGAGCCACTTTTCTCTTGCTGTTTTCAAGATTCCCTATTTGTCTTTGATTTTTGACAGTTTAATTATAATGTCTTGGTGAAGTCTTCTTTGGGTTGAACCTGATTAGACTTTTAAGCTTCATGTACCAGGATGTCCATATCTCTCCCCAGATTTGGAGGGTTTTCATCCATTTTTTCTTTATGTAAGTTTTCTGCTCCTTTCTCTCTCTTCTCTCTCTGAAACTCCTATGATACAAATGCAGCTGTCATGATGGTGTTCTATAAAGCCCATAGGTTTTCTTCATTCCTTTTCATTTGTATTTTTTTTTCCTCTGACTGGATATTTTCAAATGACCTGTCTTAGAGTGTACAGATTCTTTCTTCTGCCTGAACAAGTCTGCTGTTGATACTTTCTATTGCGTTTTTCATTTCATTAGTTGTATCCTTCAGCTGCAGAATTTTTGTTTGGTTCTTTTTTATGATTTCTATCTCTTTATTGGAATTTTAATTTTGTTCTTCTATTTCTTTTATTCATCGAGCTGTCTATCTGAGCTTGCTGAGCTTCATTATAATAATTATTTTGAATTCTGTGTCAGGCAATTCATTAGACCCCCATTTCCTTGGGGTTGGTTACTGGAATATTATTGTGTTCCCTTGGTGGTGTCATGTTTTCTTGATTTTTTCATATTCTTTGAAGTCTTACATTGTTGTTTCTGCATTTGAAAAAGCATTTACCTCTTTCAGTCTTAGCTAACTTTCTTCAGGAGAGAAATGCCTTCAAAAAACAACCTGGCTCGGAATTCTGATGCTCTCTCAGACCGTTCCTATAGATGCACCTGCTCCACATCTCATGTTCCCTCTGGTGGGAGGGGATGGATTTCTAAGATTGTACGTCTTTTCTTGATCCTACAAAGCCAGGCCAAGCGCTGAGAGCCTCCCATTTGTTTTCTCTAGGATGGTACACGGAAATGCTCAAGTTTGTGTGCCTTTGCCCAATCCCACAGAGTTGGGCTGGCTGTCAGTGTGAGACACTTGTACTTGCTGTCCATGGGGTGCACTTGAGGAGCCAGCCAGGGGGAAGGTGAAGGGAGCAGAGAATTTGATGTGCCCAGTTGGTGAGGGTGGGGGGATCCACAGTCAAGATAGCCCTAGCAGCTTGTGGGGAGGCTTCCTGATGGAGTCCACGGAGTGTTTGGTAGATTTTGCAGCCTCTCTTCTCTACTTCCAGTCTCTCCCAACCACTCAGCCATGCGGATTACCTCAGCATTCTGGGTAGGGTAAGAATGAAGTGGACCTCTTGGGCAGCATCCTATGTGACTGAGGGAGCTGGGTGCTCACTCACTATGTTCTCACTTTCCCCTATGGAAGAAATCGTGGGCCAAGGGTGCCTCTCTTGGCACTGAGCTATGCCATCTTGGGAGAGGGATTTCATGGGTGAAGCGAAATTGTTCTTTTGCTCTCTTCAGTGTATCTATTCTTGGCGTTTGTGATCCAACAGTGTGCTGGAACTTCTCCGCCAGACTCCCTGACTCCAACAAAGGTACTCTCATCTGTGGATAGTTGTCTAAATCAGTGCTTCTATGGGGAGAATAATGGTAGAAAGCTCCTATTCCACTATCTTGCTGACATCACTCCCATGGGATAGGATTTTGAATCTGGATTATCCACAACCTTGTTGGCAATAAGGACTCCCATCACTAGTAGTAAGTGGAGTGCTTACTAGCTATGGGATTCATACTCTGAAAAGGTATTGCTGTTACTCTTTAAGTTATCCCTTACTGCTGGTGTGCAAACCACTAATTTGTGGTTCCTACTCATAGTTCAAACTAATTTACTTACCTATTCACCACACCAGCTGGTTGTATTTATCTATAATATGTGCAGTTTAAATAGTTACCCTCTTTGTTATCCCTGTGTAGGATCCTAGGATAATGTAGAGAAGACCTAGATTATTACAGTTGGTGGATGATAAAAAAGGGAGAGAGTGATGTTGATTTCTCAAGCCTGTGTCAAAGGTTCACATTTTGACCAAAGCTTAGGCAAGTGCTCTTAAAGTGAATATCAGAAGAGGTTTTTGATTTTTTCCTTTTTTTACTTTTAGAGATGGGGTCTTGCTTTGTCATCCATGCTGGAGTGTAGCAGTGCAATCATAGCTCGTTGCTGCCTTGAACTCCTGGGCCCAAGCAATCCTCTAGAGTCACTGGGATTATAGGTGTGAGCCCCTGCACCTGCCTCTGGTGTTTGCACTTTTGATATCCTGTTTTTGACATTCAATAGTGTATAGCTCTGGTATCCAATGTTTAATCAATATTTTGATAAATATTCAATAATAAATATTAAATAAAACATTTACATATTCAAATTAGAGAAGTTTCTGGAAAGATGATATAAAGAGAGTAAGTTTGCCTATTCCTCTTCTTGAAACCTGCAGATATGAACAAAAAGAACCAAATATAGAGGAAAAAAATATATCCACAATGAAACTAGTACACGGCTGAATTCCACATCACAGACTGAAGAATATCTCCTAGAAGCAATATTATTTAGCTGAATTAGTTGAAGATGGATGATGTTCAGAGCTGGCTCCTGTATCCTCTGATATTGGGAAAAGAGCAGATTTCAAAATGTAAATTAGTGGATTGAAAAGAGACTTACTATTAACATTTAACTGCAGTAAGTATTAAGCCTATGGGTGGATCAAAGAGAAATAGGGAGAACCTTGACGGGGGCACATTTCTACTCCAAGGAATGTCAAGGGAGATGATGTTGAAAGGAGGCCATGTGTTCCCATAGTCTTTATTGTTTATGACCTGGTCCCAGACTAGGATAACTTTCAGAATGGCCAGGATCCTACTAGAGTACCCTCACAGACTCAATATGTTTATACAACAGAGGATTGATCAGTTTTATAGGAAAATAATTTACAGTAAGGATGCTTGCTGGCTACTTCTCAGCTCACTCCTACAGCTGAAGGATCAACCAGAGACTAAGGGATGAATATTGATGTAAAAATCCTAAATAAAATATTAAAAACCAGAATCCCTGCAGGACATTGTAAAAGAATACCTTACATCCAAATAGAGTTTATACAGAAATACGAGGATGATTCAACATTAGTAAATAAAGGAATAGCAGAAGTTAAATGATACCACAAGGAAATGATAAACATTCTATAAGATAACTGGCCATACTTCTTCAAAAGTCAGTGCCATGGGGCAAAAAGTAAGAGACTTTTCTAGATAAAAGAGACTGAAGAGACATAACCAAATGCAATGCATGACACTTGATTAAATCCTGGTTTCAGAAAAACAAATATGAAATAGATTTTTTAGATGACTGCAAAAAAGTGAATATATATATATATATATATATATATATATATATATATACAGACCTTCTTATATAATAACAGAAAATTATTATTTATTTTAAGGTATTGCCATAGTAATGTGGTTAGATAAGAGAATGTCCTTATTAGAAGATGCATGCTGAGGTATTTAGGAGTGAAGTGTTATGATGTCTGCATCTTATTTTCCAATGGTTCACAATACACAAAAAAGACAGAAAGGTAAAACAAATATGGTAAAATGTTAATAATTTTTGAATCTAGGTAGTGGGTATGGGTGTTTGTTGTGCTATTCTTTCAAATTGTTTATATGTTTGAACTTTATCCATAATAAAAAAAAACTGGGGGAAAAATATAATTAAAGATATAAAACAGGCAAGGCATAGTGGTTCACGCCTGTAATCCCAGCACTTTGGGAGGCCGAGATGCAAGGATCGCTTGAGACCAGGAGTTCGAAGCCAGCACAGGCAACACAGCAAGACCCTCTACAAAAAATTTTAAAAATTAGCCAGGCATGGTGGCTCACGCCTGTAGTCCCAGTGACTCGGGTGCCTGAGGCAGGAGGATCCCTTGAGCCCAGGAATTTGAGGTTACAGTGAACTATGATGACGCCACTGCACTCCAGCCTGGGCAACAGAGTGAGACCCTGTGTCCAAAAAAAAAAAAGATATAAAACAATTGAAGAAGAAGATGAAAGAAATAAAATGAGAGACACTCAGACAACAGAAAGAAATGGAAAGGGAGCAGAGCTAATGTGAGAAAGTGAGAAACAAATGAATGAAAACCGAATTAGCAATAGCACAAAAAATAAAAACAGACACAGCTGAAAACAGGGACCATGACATGAGATAAAATTGAAAAAAATCACAGAGGGTGAAATTAAAAAGAAATGAGAGCAATTACAAAGAAGATGATAGATATAGCCACAAAGAAGACTGGCCACAAAAATTCAACATATATATAATTAATATTCTTGAAGAGGATAAAATATATTCTGGGGCTTCCTACCTAACTGAATTCTTTCAGGGCTCACCACATTTAATTCTATATTTAATATCTCAAGTTATTCAAATTTATGTAATAGATAGGGGGGCCTAAGTTTCAATGGAAAATCTAAAAAATTAAACAAATGCAAAAATTTTAGGAGGGGAAAATGGAGATTGCAGCTGAGATCTTCTGAAGTGAGTGGTTTTGACAATAAAATGATCAAAAAAGAAAGTAATTATGAAAATATGGTACTAGCCAATGTTATGCCTTGAAGAACTGTCTAATCCCTAGTTTGGACATGGAGAAAGAGTAAGAAGGGAAAATTCTGGAGTCATTTGCTCACATTCGTTGTTTAGTCCAACTCTGATTAGTGTTTTCCTACAGTTAATGTTAGATCTTTGTGGCATTAGTTCTCTGCAACCTAAACAACTTTTTATACTAAATAAGAAAAGGAATTGATGAAACAAATTTGGAACATTTCCTAAGATTTCCATGGTTTTGGTAATTTCTGTTTTCTGTATCCTGAGAGGATCAAGAATTTATTGGAGGTGAAATCTCATTGAAAATCTTTATCAGTGGGTGATTTCTCTTTCTACTTCTAGGATTTCTAATGCACACAGGTGACCAGCTGTTCCTTATCATTATTCCTACGGAGGTTCTGAAGTCCAAATATAAGGTATTAACTTATGGTGCTACTATTTATTTATCTGTGTGACTTGGGGAAAGTTTTAAAATATGTTCTGGTTTTGCCTTTGTAAAACGCAGATAATGTGCACCTCATAAGGTTGTTGTGAGGATTAAACAAGATATTCTGGAAAATATTTGGTTCAGAGTCTGGAGCAGAGAAGGCATTCCAATAATATCCTGTTGTTTCTTCCTCAGTAATAAGAGCTCATAAATAATAAAATGTGATAATGCCAAAAGGATACTTCATTCATTGAAGGATTTTGTCCCTCCTCGGTAGTAGTGCACCCATGATATCTGTTACATTGCTCTATAGTCTTAAAATTAGCATAGCATAGCATTCTGCTGGACATTTTATGGATGGATATAATTAGAAATTTTATTTTTGGTTCAAATAATGGCCTCTGTGCATATGGAAACCTCCTTATTCATTGGCAATGAGTTTCCAAGCTCCATTGCATCTGCAGCTGTGAACCTACAGTACACATTTTTAACAGGTTTTAGTTTAGTGATAATTAATAAATTAATAATTGGTGTTAAGAGAATTTAATGTGTCATGAAAGGAGAAACAGAAACAGCAAGAAATGTATGTTTCTATAAGTGACATGCTATTAGAACAAAAGAAAAGCTTGACCTAAACGTGACTAGCATACTAGCACAGTCACATTGATTACCCTCTACCCCCTTGTGAGTGGTCTTCATTTAAACACTGATCACTGATGCTATGGAAGTTGTCATGCTTTATTAGTATAGTGATATGATGAAAACTCTGAAAGTATTAATAATTAGGGTTTAAGCGTTAAATTCACACAGAATTACATCTTCAGGCTTTAAAGGAAAAGTGATGCGCTTATTGTCTTTGAAAAACTGTTGCTGTAGAAAGTCGTATTCGTCTACTGATTACCCTTCTTTAGTAAGAAAGATCTCTGTGTATAGTGCCTTCATCATTCTCAGCAATTTACCCAATGTTCAATACAGTTTTAGGCACCCAACAGTAAGAGTTAAGAATCCATACAATGCTTTTCAAAGGGCTCCTGCAAGTTGTTTTGCATTAAATCTTTTATTATTATTATTATTATTTAACGTCCAGAGATTGGGAATTTTTGTAGGATATTACAGGTTTTCGTTTCCTTCAGGCTGGAGTCATGGCTGAGAATGAGGCTGTCCTAGTAAGACTAATGACTCTGGCATGATTACTTTCCTTGTAAAATGGAGAAAGGAGAAAGAAAGGTGTATATGAAGAGAGTATTGTTTTTGTGCCTTTTCTTTCCTTTCCTAAGTGTGACCAGAGGCCACGTGAAGGTTTGAGGTGCGCAATGCCTGCTGAAGATCTCAAAGGAGATGTCTCAAAGGAAACTTACATTACCATGTCCAAAACAGAACAAAGTTCATTATTTGGGCCCCCAGCCCCCGTGTGTTCTCCTTCTGGGTTTCCCAACATAGCAAATGGATCCACTATTCACTCAGGTGCATAAGCCAGGAACTGGAGGGTTATTCTTGATCAGGATGCATCCTTCTACTTCAACTCTCACAACTCTCCCTGTTTTACTTCTTAATGTCTTTCCAATTGATCTGTTTCTCTCCATGTTTACTGCCACTGCCATAGACAAGCCGTCAGCGTGTCTCACTGCAGTAGCCATCTAACTGGTCTCTCCATTTCCACATGCCCCTTCCAATACATATTCTGCTGCTCAAGTGATCATTTAGAACCGAACAGGATCACATTAACGGACCTACTTAAAATTATTGCTGTTGGGATAAAGCCCGTGTGATCGGGCCCCTGCTTATCTCTCCAGGTTTGTTTGTCTGTCACCTGCTCTTCACTGGCTGCATACTGCCTTCTTAGAATTCCTTAGCTGTGTGTGCTCTCTCCCAGCAGGGCTCCCTTCAGTTAACTCTTCTTCATCTTTCAGACCTCAGAGCAAAAGTTACCCCTGGGAAGACTTCTCAGATACTTCGGGCTTGGTCGAAGCCCCATTATGTGCTTTTATTGCACCAGGTACTTTTTCCTTCATCATTTATCACGCATATACATTGTGTGACCATTTGTTCAAGGGCTGTGCAGGAACCCTATTAGGTGCACCATTGTAGCTTGGTGTCTGTCACACTGTAGCTTTTCCCCCTTCTTTTTACATTAATTCCCTAGTTTCATTCATGGCTCTTTTCTGTGTTTCATCTTCAAGATTGGGTTGAGGGAGGAAGCCAGAGCCTGTGATAATTAGCCATCTTGTCAGGGACAGAGAATTCCCTATATCCATTCCTCATAATTTTCATAATTAAAATTTTAATGACTTCAATATACTCCACCTTATAGATGTCCCACAATGTGAGACATTCCCTAAGGCAGGGAAAATGAAACTATAGTATAAAGGATTATACATAGGTCTTAAAATTATAAGAAAAGTAATGAAGTAGTTAGCATAAAAGTCAGGATAGATGTTATTTTTGGGGGGAGGGAAAAGATTGTGATTGGTAAGGGACATGTTGGGGGCATCTGAAGTGTGGCAAATTTTCTGTCTCTTGAAAAGGGTGGTGATCAGGACGGGCTGCACAATTTGTGGAGCCAATGCAAAATGAAAATGTGGGCCCTCTGGCTTAAAAATTATTTAAAAATATCAAGACAGGGACAGCAGAAAATTAAAACAAGCATGACGCCCTTGTAAGTGTGGGTTCCTGTGTGACTGCATAGGCCTCTTGCATGCCCTTGAATATTCAATTGTATGAGTATTCACTTTATAATAATTTGATCAGCTAAATATTCATATTTTATGAATTTTCCTCTGTGTTTGTTATGTTTCACAACAAAAATACTAGAAATAATTGAATAAAAAGAGAACTCAAAAAATGACTAAGAATGAACTAGAACTCTAAATGATTACTTTGAGGAGCTCCTACTCTCTTTTAGGGAGAGATAAAAGGATAGAAAATAAAAATAAAAAGTCAAGAGATATGGAGTGTACAAAGAATAGTCTTAAAATCTGTACAATAAATAGGAGGCTCCAAAAGAAAGGAAAAAATAAGCAAAAAAGAGCAAATATTTTAAGTAGTAATGATGGGGAATTTTCCAGAATAAGAAGTAATGGAAAGAATTTATAGATTATAAAATAGGAGAGATAAGGAGAAACTTACACCTAGGTATACTACAATAAAATTCAAGAGCAACGAAGAACCAGAGAAAATTCTAAAAGCTTTTGGAGAGGAAGAACAGATCACCCATAAAGAAACAAGAATAATATTAATGACAAACTTCTCTTTAATGACATGAGATTCAAGAACACAATGAAGTAGCATTTTCAAAGTGTTAAAGGAAAAATCCTTTGAACTTAGAATTTTATATTCAGCTAAACCAGTAGTTCTCAAACTTTTTGATCTCAGAACTCCTTTACAGTCTTAAATATCATTGAGGACCCTAAGAGATTTTGTTTATGTGCATTATGTCTATTGATATTTAATGTATTAGGTGTTCAAATTGGGAAAACATAAAAATAATGTTATTACTTTATTTAAAAATTACTAATTACATTTTAACATAAATAAGTATACTTTTATGAAAAATAACTATATATTTCAAAACAAAATATAATTAGTGAGAGAAATGGCATGGTCATTACCTAACCAGACTCAGAGCTTTATCTCTGGGAAAAATCTATCCCTAAGGCATTTTTCAGGAACAATCAGTGGGAATTGTTTAATATCTCAGCTGTCTGAAGCTAGGCTACCAGTTGGGGCAAACAAGCCTGGCCAGAAATGTAAAAGGAAAATCTGGGAAATGAGATGTCCATAGGCAGCTTTGAAAAGCTCTGACATATTCTTTAGAATCTGGAAGGCCGTGTGCATGTGCAGGGCATTGTGAATATCTGAGAGATATCAGAGAGGGCCTCAGTCTCTCACCTCTGGCTGTTCCTGAGACTCTGTACAAACAGGAAGCAAAGGCTGAGGCAGAGTTGTTGAAGTGTTGAAGGTGTACCCCAACACAGACTTAGATCCCCTGGCCAAATCTTCTAATCTTTCCTTAAAGTGGTTCTAAGAAGGGGAGAATACAATTGTAGGATAAAGAAAGATGCCTTACACTTAGAAAATGAGTGTTCTTTTGGTGAGCAAGAGAGAAGGTCTGAACATATTCAGATGTCTCTATCTTCTCTATGGATCCTGCACAAGTGGTGACTTCATTGCAGTTTATTGCTTCTCTGCCTGCACATTCTCTAGGGTAGTTATAGAGGCTTCTGAAATAAGAATGTAGATAATGAGAGGATACCAGGTTATTTCATAAGGCTTATCCTAATGTTAGACTTTATTTTCACTAAACTTAAAATCAGGAAACAAAAGCAAGCAAATAAAATAAACTACCTAATCAGTTGTAAAGTATAAAAATGTACTTCGAGGTGGAGTAAAATATAGGACAGCAGTGTTTTAGAAAATAAGATTAAGAAAAATAAATAATGCTGAAAGCACACTGTAAATGAAGCCTGCTTCAAAGCAAAAGGGCTAAATCAAAAATAAAAACTTTCAAGAAGTTCAGGGAATATAAGAAGTATGCCAATAAGCTGAGTGAGTTGTGAATAAGCAGGAATCCAACATCTGCTTGGGAAGCTTTTTCCATTTAGAACTCATAAAATTAAGCCTGTCATTTAAGGGTTAGTCCTTTGATAAAACAAGCCTTTATCAGTACAGATGTCTTTCTCTGTCAATTCTCTTTCACAGGGTGGCAGGGAGAATGCAAATAATGTGAAAGGAGGTCACAGTTCTTTCCTTAAATTAGTAATGTAAATTGGTTGTGTTTTCATGGGGCCTACTGTGTTTTTAGCATTTGTAATCCTATTATGGATAGGACTGGGGGGGTAGTAGATTCATATTATTTTTCTTCATCCTGTTGCCCAATCTTAGACTTGTTTTATTTCTGAAGCATTACCATTTTTGGAGTTTAGGGGAGAGTTGAGCTGAATCCCCTAAGTTTACTTCCTGATGATTAGATATAGAAGCCCTATGTATGTCTTCCTTTCCCCAAGTAGGAGTTAAGTATATTTGGGACTGATCGACTCTTACGTGCTGGGCACCTACAAGCAGATGAAGTAACAAACAGACAAACAAACAAATTAACATCTGCAGGCAACACCACTATCAAGGACAGAAAAATGCTTTATAACTGGTTTAATAAAAGAAGTTATTACTATTTTTCAAATTCAACCAAGCACCACCATTGTAGCAGGCACTGAGCTAGGTGCTTGCACATATATTATTTCATTTCATTCTTGGTATTGTTATCGTCCCAAAGTTTCAATGGGAAATTAAGTGATACTATAAACCATTTGTGGGTAATATTGCTGCCAAGTGCCTAGAAAAAATGCAGAGCTTTAATGAATGGTTTATTTCAAGATTGATCTAAACCAATCCCAAATGTTTTTCTATTCCACTTTAGATTGTGTTGTTTTGTCTTTTTCCTTGGATATCCCACAAAAGGTCTCATGCCTGAGAACTTGTCACCTTGAGCACTGGGAAAATGCAGACACATTTGGAATGTCCAAACTCTGAAAAGACACCAGGACTGATGTACCCTTGTCAAAAAGTGTTTTTAGTACATTGGTTCAGCTAAAATTTTGCATCTGATAACTCCTTTTTGAAACTTACAAGCTGCTTTAAAATCCCTAAGAAAAAACAGCTGAGTGTGTGGATGCATATAATGAGATTTTATGATGTCCCTGAAGCCGAATTCTGAGTCTGCCATCCAGGTAAGACATCAACAGATCCACATGCCAGGGTCAAGATCAGGTATGCGGATCCAGATGACTGGACTTCACCATGTGTTTCTAGTCCCATTCCAATTCCAGATAGAAATCATTTCTAAAGGCTGCAAGTGAGACAACTTACTGCCTCAGTTTCTAACCCGTACTCCAGTGCATTATATGAAAAGGCATTTGAGCTTAGAGGTGATATGATTGTAATGGTTAATTTTAGGTGTCAACTTGACTGGATTAAGGAATACCTAGAGAATTTGTAAAGTGTTATTTTCCAGTGTGTCTGTGAGAGCATTTTCAGAAGAGAATGGTGTGGGAATCTGATTGGACGGAGCGGGGAAGATCTGCCCTTAATGTGAGCAGGCACCATCCAATCGACTGGGGGCCCACATAGAACAAAAATAGGGCAAAGGCAAATTGGTCTTTCTTCTGGAGCTGGGATACACTCTTCTTCTCCTGTCCTTGGACATTAGAACTCCGGGATCTCTGGCCTTTGCACTCCAGGACTTACACTAGTGGCCTCCAGGCTCTCAGGCCTTTGAACTTGGACTGAGCAACACTACCAGCCTCCCAGGATCTCCAGCTTGCAGATTGGTCTGTCATGGGACTTGTCAGACTCCACAATTGCATGCACCAATTCCCCTAATAAATCCCCTCTCATATATCTCTCTCTATATTCTATTGTTTCTGTGTCTCTGGAGAACCCTAAGACAGAAAATTGGTACTGGAGTTGTTGCTGTAACAAATTCCTGAAAATGTGGAGGTGGCTTTGGAACTGGGTAATGGAGAAGGCTGGAAGGATTTGGAGAAGCAGGCTAGAAAAAGCCTAGATTTCTATGAGTGGAGTGTTCAGGGCAATTTTGATGAGGGCTCAGAAGAAGATCCCAGAACTAGGAAGAGCCTAAATTTTCTTAGGAATTCCTTAAGTGGTTGTGGTCAGAATATTGGTAGAAATGTGGATGGTGAAGGGCATTCTGGTGAGGTCTTAGACAAAAATGAGGAACAAGGTATTAGAAACTGGAGTAAAGGCCATCCTTTTTATATAGTTGCAAAGACTTGTCTGAATTGTGTCCATGTCCAAGGGCTTTATGGATTTCGGAACTTAAGAGCCATGTACTAGGATATCTGGGGGAAGGAATATCTCAGCAGCGAAGCATTCATGCTATTGTGTGGCTGCTTTTAACCACATACAGTGAGATGCAAGAGGAAAGAAATGACTTAAAGATGGATTTTATAATTAAAAAAGCAGATTGGAAATTTGGAAAATTCATTACCTGGCCATGTAAAGAGTGAAAAAGCATATTTGGGAAAGAATACTAAGGGTGTGGCCAAATGACTGTTTGCTAAAGAGATTAGCACAGGTAGAAGAAAGCCAGGTGTTACTCATCAAGAAGATGGGCGAAAGACCTCAAAAGCATTTCAGAGGTCTTTTTGATGCTGCTTTTCCCATTACAGTCCCAGAGCCCTAGGAAAGCAAAATGGTTTTTGGAGATGGGCCTGGGGTGCTCTCCATGGGCTCACTGCCCAGGGCCATCTTGAGACTTTGCTTCCCACATTCCAGTGCAGCACCCTTTGGCCATTTCAGCTGTGGCTCAAGTGGGCCCGGGTGCAGCTCGAGCCACCACTCTGGTGGGTGCAAGTGGTAAGTCTTGGCAGCACCCACGTGGCGTTAAGTCTGCAGGCTCACAGAATACAAGAGTGGGGACGTGGCTACCTCCACCTAGATTTCAGAGGACATTGTGGATAGCCTGGGGACCCATGCAGAAACTTGTCACAGGGGTGGAGCTGCCACAGAGTATCCCCATTAGGATAATGCCTAATGGGGCTGTGGCGGCAGGACTGCCACTGAGACCCTAGAACTGTAGGGCCTCCAGCATGCGCCTCTAGCTTGGGAGAGTCACAGGCATGAGACTCCAATCTGAGAGAGCTGAAGCACAGACTGAGCCCGGCAAAATCACAGGAGCAGGGATGCTCAAGGCATTGGGGCCCCAACTCTGCAGTATGCCCAGGATACAGGACATGGAGTGAAAGGAGATTATTCTGGAGCTTTAAGACTTAATTTTCCTGTTGGGTTTTGAACTTGCTTGGGGCCTGTTACTCCATTTCTCTCATTTGGAATGGGAATGTTTATCCTATGCCTATCCCACTATCGTATTTTGGAAGTAGATAACTTGTTTTGATTTCATAGGCTCACAGATGATGGGAATTTGCCTCAGGATGAATCATGTCTTGAATCTCACCCTTGTCTGGTTTAGATGAGACTTTGGACTTTGAACTTTTGAATTGTTGCTAAAACGAGTAAAGACTTTTGGAGTTATTGTGATTGAATGAATGTATTTGTATGTGAGAAGGACATGACTTTTGAAGAGCCAGGGAAGGAATTCTATGGTTTAAATGTCTCCTCCAAAACTCAAGTTGAAATTTAATTGCCATTGTGACAGTATTAAGAGGTGGGACCTTTAAGAAGTGATTAGGTCACCTAATGAGGCAAAGCCCTCCTGAATAGATTAATGCCATTATTGCAGGAGTGAGTTAGTTATTGTGGGAGTTTGGCCCCCGTTTCCTTTCTGTCTCATGTGCTCACTTGTTCTTCTGCCTTTCACTGTGGGATGACCCTTGCCAGATGCCAGTGCCATACTCTTAGACTTCCCAGTCTCCAGAACCATGAGTCAAATAAATTTCTATTCATTATAAATTACCCAGTGGTAATTTATAGCAGCAGAAAATAGACTAAGACAATGATACCTTCAAGACAGGTCAGGGTCAAAGACTGAGGGCAGTTTTGTAGTCTAGTGTGACTATAGGAGGAAAAGGGAGAAGGGGAAATTCTCTACCTTCAACATTAAGACCCTTTCCTTCCCTTCCTCCTCAGTCAGTAGCTATGGCGAGGGTAGGGAGCTTACTACCCACTTCACATGATAAAGTTTCAGCTTGTTCTCAATTGCTGTTGAATGTTCTGAGTGAGCCCATCTGACAGTCAGGATGTTTTCTCAGGGGGCAAGGAGCCCTTTGAGTTTAGCTGGGGGGAAACAGGGGACATTCCTTGTAGAAATTGATGGGCAGCATGCATGCATAGAGAAATGCTTTAGTAGGACAGGATGAGGGCCTCAGGCCCCACTGCTGCCTCCTCTCCAGGGCGAAGATGCTGCTGTCCAGCACTGTGACTGAGAAGCTGTCTCCCAAGGCAGAGGAAGGAGGTTTACAGCTGGTGAAGGTGTGCCTCACTGGACTGGTACTTTAAGAAGAAAATCAAATTCTCAGCAGTACATAAGCAAGTACAGAAGCATGGCTGAGGAATTTTTATTTTCAGAACAAGGACACAGCTTTTGGGGTATATGTGTGTGTTCTATTGTGGTAAAATATATATAACATACAATTTTCCATTTTAACAATTTTTAAGTGTACAGTTCAGTGGCATTAAGTACATTTGCACTCTCGTGCAACCATTAGTACCACCATAAATCTTCAGAACTTTTCCATCATCCTGAACTGAAACTCCATACTTGTTAAACAGTAACTCTCCATTCTTCCCCCTCCTAGTCCCTGGTAACCACTATTTTTTTGTCTCTATGAATTTGAGTATTCCAAGTACCTCATGTAAGTGGAATCATACAATATTTGTCCTTTTATGTCTGGCTTATTTCACTTACCATAATGTCTTCAAGGGTCATTCATGTTGTCACATATATCAGAATTTTATTCCTTTTTAAGGCTGAGTAATATTCCATTGTATGTATATACCACATTTGGTTTATCCACTCATCTGTTGATACACATCTGGGTTATTTCCACCTTTTGGCTGTTGTGAATAATGCTGCTATGAACATGGGTGTACAAATATCTGTTTGAAAGCTTTGTGTTTTTATCTTAAAAAATTACGTGCTATCTATTGTTTGTTTAGGGTTGGAGTATTATTCTTATTTAAGTTAATGCTTTCATCCTCCAACAGTGTACCAGCATGAGAGAAGGGCGGATCTTTTTAAACGTTTCACTAGAAAAAATGGACATGGCCTGGTAGTCTGAAGCACAGCACCTGTAAATTAATGCTAGTTTAAAAAAACCTGATGAGAAAATCTTTCTTAAATTAGTGTGCTGCCAATACAACTTTAGAAAGTGTCAGTTGCTTTGACTTTCCAAATACTAATTTCTTGACTTTAGTTTCTAGTGTTTCAGGAGGCAGCTAGAGATTCTGTCCCCAGAAGTTCCTGATGGGGTCCTGCCTCCGGCCTTTATTAGGAAGCACGAACTCCATTTATTTCACTCACCAACACTTTGCAGAGAGGAGAACTCTGGTGGCAGTGATGGAAGGAAACAATTATAGTGACGTCTGTGTGTGGTTAGAAGAGTAAAGCCAAAACGCAGGAAAGCGCGGATTCTGAGTGGGAGCCTAGCAGGGAGGTGAAAGTGCCAAAGCTGCATCCGTCAGCGCGTCTCGGCTGTGGAGTGTTTTCTTTGTGCTGCAAAGCTAACATATGACAGAGGCCTCCCTATGAATTTAGGGATTTCTGTACATTTTCTCACTGTAGTTAGAGTAACTAATTCTTCTTCTCTTTGGTGCAGTGTATTCATTTCACCATCTTCATGTTACCAAAACCGCAAGGGGCTTCTGGCCTAGGTTCCTCACTGCGCAAAAAGCCAATTCCTGAGACAATGAGGATTGCCAAGAGAGAAGGGGATTTTTAGTAGGAGTGTCATCAGCCGGGAGATGGGGTGGGAGAAGCAGTCTCAAATCCATCTCCCCAGCTAGTGGAAAGTAGGGGCTTTTATAAAGGGTTAAGGAATGTGCACAAGTTAGTGAGGGATGATGAGTCTTGATGTAACTCCTTCCAGCATCAACTCAAAAATTCAAAATCCAAAGTCTTGCCTGAGACTCAAGGCATGTTCCTGCCACCTATGAGCCCTTATGATGAAAAACAAGTTATTTACTTCTAAGATACAATGGTGGTACAGGCATTGGGTAAATATTCCCATTCCAAAAGGGAGAAATGGGCCAATAGAAAGGGACTCCACGCCCCCATCCTGGGCACACTGTGCGAGGGGTGGTCAGGAGTACCCTGAGGCCTTGCTGGGCGTAGCCCATGTGGCCGCTCCCACTGATTGGAGTCTGGTGCCTGCAGCTTTTCCAGGCTGAGGGTGCACACTGCCTGTGGTTCTGCCATTCTGGGGTCTGGAGAATAGCAGCCCCCTTCCCACATTTCCCCCCTTGGCACTGCCCTAGCAGAGTTGCTCTGTGGGGACTCTACCCCTGTGGCAGGCCTCTGCCTGGGATCTAGGCTTTCCTGTACATCCTCTGAAATCTCGGTGGAAGCCATCAAGCCTCCACCACTCCCATACTCTGTGCGCCTGTGGACTTAGCACTGCATGGATGTCACCAAGGTTTATGTCTTGCATCCTCTGGAGCAGTGGCTAAGCTATACCTGGGGCCCTTTGAGCTGTGGCTGGAGCCAGAGTAGCTGGGATGTGGGGAGCAGACTCCCGAGGTGGCACAAGGCAGTGGTGCCCTGGGACTGGCTCCCAAAATCACTCAGTCCTCCTAGGCCTTTGGGCCTGTGATGGGAGGGGCAGCCTGGCCCCATTTCCATCTGAGACCTCATTAGCCTGGCCTTTACTTAAAGTCCACATTTCTATCAGCATTTTGGTCACAACCACTTAACAAGTCTCTAAGGAGTTCCAAACTGTCCCTCATCTCCATGTCTTCTTCTGAGCCCTCCAAACTCTTCCAGCCTATGCCAGTTACCCAGTTCCAAAGCTCCACATTTTCAGGTATCTTTATAGCAACACCTCACTCTTGCTTAGTCCATTTTGCATTGCTATAAAGGAATACCTGAGCCTCAGTAATTTATAATTACTGCCATAGTTTCAATTTTGCATTAAAATTTACATGTGAGCAGAATAAAATTTTACTGTTTGTTCCAGATGGACAATTTGTATTTATTACAATAGGGGGCAGGAATAGCCATTGACTTTTATATGCATAAGCTTTTACATGAAGAAACAAGACACAGATACATACATCAGGGTAAAGACTGCTTTCAGAATCTATGTAAAGCAAACACATCTTCAAGGTAACCAAATAAACAATGTATAAAAATGCATGTGACTACTTATGTGAATAGCTATACATGAGGCACATCCCCTCATGACCCAAACTCCTCCCACTAGGCCCCACCTCCAACATTGGGGATCAAATTTCAACATAAGAATTGGAGAGGACAAGCATCCAAACTATATCATTCTGCCTCTGGCCCCCCACATCTCATGTCCTTCTCACATTGCAAACTACAATCATCCCTTCCCAATAATCCTCCAAAGTCTTAACTCCTTTATCTTGCAGAAATTCCACTGTTTCTGGAAAACAGCTCAAAAGGTGAAGTAGTCAGTTAAAACTTACAGGGTTCTTGTCAAGCCCTACTGACCTGGGAATCCAAAGCAGAAGAAAGCTACAGGGAAAACATGTATGGGGGTTGATCCTGTGTTTGTTCCTGGGGCTGGTTACATTCAGAGGAGTTAAGGTTTTAGGCATTTGCTTTTGGTTTGCTATTGTTGTTGATACTGGGAGAAACTATTGAGATAGTTTCTGACCCACGAAAATCCACACCAACTGAATGTACTGTAAAATAGGCCATCAGAATCATAGTAACCGTGGTAAAAATATCTCAGAAGTAAAAAGCCACCTAAAGTAAACTGTTGCTAAATGATGGAAACAAAATGAAGAGTATACTACTTTCTGGCATTAATCTAATTATTCTTTATAGTTTCATCTCCATAGTAAAGACTTATACGTACTTGTTATTAAACAAGAGAAAGGCCATTTTAACAGCTCAGGCATGGCATAAGTGATAAAAGGAAGTCTCCAAGGTTGAACAGGGAAAACTTTTAAAGAAAAAAAAGTAGAAACAATATTTGCATACAAGAATCAAAATGTACAAACCTATAGCTTTTAAATATGAGTACAACTGAGGTAATATTCATTTTAAAAAGTTGTGCTTTTCTTTTTTGCCTTTTCATGTATTTTTCTTCTATAGCCTGAGGGATTCATATGGCTGGGGACAGAGGTGAGGTTAAAGGGTTGTTACAGTAGGAATACAAAGAGAAAGAAAGAATTGGTGTTCAGTTTCTGCCATTTCAAACAGGATTTTACATCAAGGCAACAGGCTTGCAAGACAGACTTTATTGAGGAAGAGACAATTTTTCTCAATTTCCTCAAATTATAAACATATCAAGAACCAAACAGTGAGGACTTGCATCAGTTTCTTTCATAATGGTAAAAAAAGATACCCCTTGTGATATTGTGAAATATACATTTAGTTTCTGTCTCGTTTTCTGGCACACAACTCCTAAAATCCTTGAAATCTCAGAGCAGTTAAGTGTCTTTGTATGCCCGTGAGTTGTAAGCTGGGGGCTTATGGATGGCCTCAGCATGGGGGCCGATGGCCAGGGGAACAACCATGTGATTAGAAACTTTCAGTACCACCCCCTAATTCAACCCAAGGAGGTGGTTGTGGGAACCCCAATTTATAGCTGATTGGTCACAAGCTCAAGCCACAACCTGCACTTGAAAATGGCATCTGAAGTGGGGAGCAGTTTCTTGGGACTGAGCCCTCAACCTGTGGGATCTGACGCTATCTCTGTTCCCAGCCATGAAGGGAGGGGAGGTCAGTCACACCTCCTTATACCTGCCCCCCACCTTTTGGAGTTTAGACATAACAACTGACCAGCATTAATGCTAAGATAGAGGCCATAAGACTGACAAAACAGACTCTTTGTGGCAATAAGATACCAAATTATAAACAGGACCTAAGACCATGCAAGGCAAAAGTTAAGTCATGCCTGCAGGTCATCAATTTGCTTAACAGATCACTTTGAGTGTATATTGTGGCTTGCTCTATGATTAGCAGACTTCCTTATCTTAACTTAAAACATTCCTTTCTACCAACTCTAAACTTTTAGACAAAGCTTTATTTCTTTTACCAATTGCCAATTAAAGAATCTCTAAATCCATCTATGGTTTTTGAGCCCCTGCTTCAACATATCCCATCTTTTCGGGTCAAGTGAATGTATACCTTCCATGTATTGATTTATGATTTTACCTACAATTCCTGTCTTCCTGAAATGTATGAAGCCAACGGCAATCAGACCACCTCAGGACCACTTACTCAAGCTTTCTTAGATTTGTGTATCTCTAGGCCACGGTCGCTCATATTGGCTCAGAGTAAACCTCTTTAAATTATTTTATAGTGTTTAGTTTTTTTCCATTAATAGGAGTACAGTAGGAGAAAAAGCAGTTTGTTTTTCTATACATCCTGATAAACAAAGAGTAGACGAAATGAAATCCTCTCGTCCTGAGGAACTTTAGGGTAAGGAAGGAGGAGAGAGGCAGAGTAGATAAGGAGACACTCCCAACCTCTCCACCCTGGGCTAAAATATATTGCGTGGCCTGAGGGGAATGCCAAAGGCAAGGATTTCTGCCTGGATTGGCATTTTGGTGTTGGGGGTGGCGATTATTTGTAAATTGCCCCTGATTTGTGGTGGAGGCCACATCAAATTAAACTTGTTGACTCAGTGTTTTTAGGCACAGAAGGGTGCCTAAGCTTAGCTTTCCCACTCCCCTTGGGTTAATGGGTAGCCTAGACAAGATCCAGAAATTTTAAATGTCCTCAAGGAAGGACATGGAATTTGGCTGTGGGTTCAGCTGCTCTAGGTTGTGGAGGTAAGAGGGTGGGGCCCTTGCAGTAGCTGAAGGCTGTAGGGCAGAACCTCTGGGCCAGAATCACACAGGACATGCACCAGAGTTCCAGGGGCTAATGGGCACTGCCAGGCCTGGGACAAACCAAAGAGACCAAACCACAAATTATACCAGGCACTGACTTGTGTTGTAAAATGCCGCAGAGGGAGAAGGGACCAGGAGGACTAGGGAGATTGATGTAGAGTTCAGAGAAGCCAGACGACACCACCCAGATCCCAGATCCCAGACCTCCTTCTCCACTGCCATGAGCATGGGGTACACTCCCCTCACACAACTACATGCCATCTTAGGGCAGGGGTGGGGGGTGGGAGAAGCTTGGAAAGCCTGGGCTTGGTCCCAGTCTGGCAGGCCCCAGTAGAAATCTGGCTAGATCTATCTCCTGCATGATCCTGGCCAGGGGCTCTGCCTTGCGGCTTCCAAAAGAGACAAATCACCTCAGGAGAGTTCAAAGTATGGTCTCAGACAGACTGACAAATTACTAGATTGAATTAAACTGTAAATGTTTTTCCTCTGCTACTAGCTGGTGAGTGCTTGTGCACATGATCAGAAGAGTTGTGGGCAAGATTTAAAAAAATATACATTTTCTCTGCCCATCTGAGTGAAGGGTGAGAAATTTACAGCCATGTTAGGACACAGCAAGAAGGCAGCCACCTGCAAGCCACTAATAGGTACCTGATCATGCTGGCACCCTGATCTTGGACTTCCAGCCTCCAGAACTGTGAGAAATAAGTGTCTGTTGCTTAAACCACCCAGTCTGTTGTATCTGGTTATGGCAGTCCTAGCTGACTAAGACCCCTTTCTTATTCATGAATTTTTCTAAATCTTTGAAAAAAATCCACTGGCATGATCACTTAAAGGTAATGGGTTCCCTCAATTTGTTGTCCACATTGTTAAGTAGAAATTTCTTTTATTTGTAATAAATTCACCCCTCTCAAACACAAGTGTTTCCGTTTGTTATTTTATCGGACAAAAGAAATGAAGAAAAAGATGTTTCTATTTTCACAATGCATACTCATCTTTAAAATGAGATGGTTTTAAAGTGACCTGGCAAATGAAATAGATGATTTACAAAAAGGCAGAAGACATTGTTCTTTCTACCCTAGTAAAGAGCAGATAATTTCTGAAAATGGCTACATATTCTCTCTTTACTGGGAAATCCAAAGCCCTCTCTCAAGAGTTGAAGTTTGGGGATTTTTGTCTTGGACAAAACTTCTCAGCAAGGTTTTTATGCTTTTCTGAGGCTTGGTTAAGTGCAGCACCTAATGTAGATATTCTGGTCCTTACTTTTCATTGGGGAATTAAGGTAATGAATTCCTTGTCATGCATGTATACCAGATGACTAACAGCTATTAATCGACTGGTTATATATTCAATATACTTCCTGGGGAAGAATGAATTGAAAAACCAAAATATACGTGTTGGGAGACAATTCTCCATGTGTCTCCTGTGTTTCTGCACATATTGTGAGTAGAAGTAGAGTGACTTTGTTTTGGGCTATCTTTTCAATGATGTTTTAGAGCAAACAGCCTTGGAAGACAGATAGTGTCTCCTCTGGAACAAAGGCAGCCATGCTTACTGTTCATTGTAAAACACTGGGTTCCTGTAGCTCACTCCACTGTACGTGCAGGTATCCCTTGGCTCTCTTTGCATTGCTTTTTTATAACTGGGGCTCAGAACTAACAGAAGAAATTGTGTATGTTCTGGCAACTGCTATTGCTGTGAGTAACCAAGTGTTTTGACTCCGACCCAGGAGTTTCATGTCCTCTGTCAGCATCCATAAACTGTGGCAAGCTACGAGTAAAAGAGGAGTAGATTGTCAGAGAAAGTTGACGTGCAATTATTGGAAAAAGAAGGTGTTTGACACTTAGCAAACAACTACCATAGCATATGTTTTCATATCTATGTTCCTTTCCTCCTACCGATTTTCCTGGTTAGCAGTTCTCCTTGTTCAAGTCCTGGTCTTCACTCAAAGCCCAAAGAAATTTCCAGCCCAGAAATGGCATGAAACCTCTTGGTATCTCATTCCTAGAAAAAATGCATTGCATAAAGTAGACAATAAATATTTGTTGTTGATGATTTTGATCTGCAACAGGCCTCCTGTGTCCTCTGGCTATAAGCACTTGGAGAAAGTATGATATCTATTACTTACTAAAGTCCTTATCACATATTAAAGTATAATGTAAAAAGTCATATTAGCTAGTAAAATATATACTAATATGAACTATGTTTTAAAATAGCTCATTACTGATGTTAAACTTACATTGTGGAAAAAGTCACTCTCAGTAATGTAAAATAGATATAATATGTGGTAAATATGTGCTATGTTCTATTCTGTTCTGGGCTTTGGGATCATGCAATAACTTTTGACTGCATCTAAGAACTTAAAATGTCAGTGTGAGGAGAGATACATACTGGGAAATATTTTTTACCTAAAATATTTGACTGGAATGATGGCAAATTTGATAAAAAATTAACAATAAGAATGGTAAGATAAGTTATGGTTTCAATATCTAGAGCTAATTTAACTACGTGTGTGGCTCAGGCTGAACTTGTATTTTCACAAAGAGAATGTAGGCATCCTCCTGAGTATGCGATGTCATAGGACCAATGCTCTACCCTAAGATTCTCTCTAAGGTAATTGACCTCATTTGAAAGCATTCCAAAACATCGCTCTTGAAATATAAGAAATACGAACATTTCTTTTCCATACCCATTATAAGATTCCTTCAAAACTCCATCTCTTTTTCTTCTCTGAGGTTAATATTTCATAAACCTTAAAGCTTTAAATGTTTAATCATTCCTTTTAAAGTAATTCTTTGAAAATGACATGCAATCCAGTGGTTACAAAGCTGTACTCAAGGGGATTAAATTCAAGGCAGCTTGCCTTTGCCTTTGGCGGAGATGTGTACACTGGGGGAGGACTGGCAAATTTGTGGGTCCCTGGGGTGAGAGCAATTCCTGGGTTCTCATGAGCATGATCAAAGGGAAGCTGTAAGCAAATATCTAATAAGATATTCTTTTGTTTTCTTTTTATAAATGTCTTCATTTTAATAAAGAAACCATAAGGGAAAAATTTAAGAATTTTAATAAATAAACAGAAAAAGTAAATCAAAGAGTTTTGAACTTGAAGATGAGTGAAAAGATACAGAACAACTGCTATGAAAGCTGTGGTTCCCCAACATTGTTGGAATCACCTGGGGGATCTTTGAAAACTACTCATGCCTGGTTCTCCCTTCCAGACATTGCAGTTTAGTTGGCATCGGGCGCCACCCGGGTGTTGGGAGTTTCCCAGGTGTTTCTAGTGTGTAAGCAGCTTGGGAACCACCATGTCGAAGAGTATTTCCTCAGAAGATGCTTCATGCTCTGTGATGAGTTTGTAAGGACATTAATTACCTATAGTGGGCTGAATGGTGGCTCCCAGAAAGAAATGTCCACGTTTTATGTTACTTTCTTTGGAACAAGAGTCTTTGCCTATGGAATTAAGTTAAGGATCTTGAGATGAGGGGATTATCCTGGATTGTCTGGGTGGGTCCTAAATCCAATGACAAGTGCCCTTATTAGGGGGAGGAGGAGGTTAGATAGAGAGAAAGGGGAGAAGGTAGCTGAAACTGCCTATAATAAAATAGTGTAAGGCGATAAGGCAGGAAAAGTGATAAAAGCCTGATTTCTATAAAAGGATAGATATACCTAAATGTTACCCAGCCATTTTCTCCTAACTTCTCTACTGTGGTGATTTCTCACTTTTTTAAGTGTCACATCTCCTTGACAGATGCAAGATTTGTGACTTCCCCAACTGCTTCTATAGATAACATCACTATTGTAAACCCTAAGACTAGTCTTTGAGATATCTTCCAGACTCTGCATTAGGGGGGACCAACTGATGTCAACTGGACCAGTGGCCATGCGTGGGGAACCTCCAATCCAATGTCTTTTGACCTCCTACCCAGGAACTGTCCCAGCCAAGAAGACAATTTCTGCTTCCTACCCCTGTGAATCGATCCTCAGCCAATCAGCAGACCCAATTCCCTAGCCCTCTGTTTGCCAAACCACTTTTAAAAATCTTAGCCCCCAAATTCTTGGGGAGATGGATTTGAGAAATTACTTCCATCTCCTCGCCTGGTGCCTTGCAATGTTGAACTCTTTCTCTGCTGCAACTCCTATCGTCTCAGTATATTGGCTTTTATCTGGGCAGTGGGCAAGGGACCCAGTTGGGTTGTAACATAGTCATGAAGGTAGATTGGAGCTATGCACCCACAAGCCCAAGAATGCCCATAGCCAAAAGAAGCGGGAAGAAGCATGGAATGGAATCTCTCCTAGAGGCTCTGGAGGAAGTATGGCCCTGCTGACACCTTGATTTTGGACTTCTGGCCTCCAGAACTGTGAGAGAATAAATTTCCATTGTTTTAAGCCATCTAGTTTGTGGTGATTTGTTATGGCAGCCCTAGCAAACTAATATATTATTTAATGCTGCTATTGCAGTGGGGCAGTTGCTAATATGAAGGATAAAGTTGATAAATGCTAGCTTCTGGCCACAGATGTATCACAGCCACAGGGGAGAATTGTGATTCAGGTTTAAATGTCCCCACCGTGGGTAGCTGGGCTGGGGTAACAGCTTGGCAGGCCATTGTTTGCTAAAGTGAAACCTCCTCTGCCTGATAAATCCTTTATCTTTATATCATTTAGGACTTTTTCAGTTGTGACAAAAAAGTTCCACTGGCCTCCCTTATCGTGGTGAATAGCAGATTGACTGAGATGTCCTAATAGAATGCTCAATGACTTAATTGAGGATCAAACAATGTAAATGGGATAGAGTTTCTTTCCATCTGTCAGCTCCGCTCCCCTTCACTTGGGCTCCATTCTCAGGCAAGCTTGGTCCTTTGGGGGCAAGAAAGCAGCAGTGCCAGAACTTGTGGCCGCAAAACTTCAACTGCTCTGTCCCAGCAGTATCAGCAAACATCTCCTGGTGCTTCATTGGCAATGATAAGATTAAATGCTAATCCCTGAATGCATGACTATGGTCAGGGGAAATACCGTGTATTGACTGATTTAAGCTAGTGTAAAGGGTGCATATATCTGGATGTGTACTGATGTCTCTGAATATTTGATTCTGTCTCAAAGCTAAATTTGAACGATTAGGGGTTCTGATTTATTGTAATTTATTCTTATAGATAGAATACCTGTATTTTAGTCTTCCTGGTCATAATCAATTAGTATTCAGAAACTATCTTTTGGGCATTTTTCCTTTTTGTTGTGGAATTTTCCCTTGGCCACAGGCCCTGCATGGAATGAAATCTGTCCCTGTGTGATAATTAGTTAGATGACAGGCACTGCATAGTGCCTCAACTAGGCAGAATGGGTACATCTGAACGACCATATTGGGGACCACATGGTTTGGCTTCTAGGTATACATATGTGGGCATTTCCTGTAGAAGTTGCTCTTCCTGAATAATGAACTGTCTGAAACTGAAATATGCTAACCTCTTGTCATCACTGAGATGTTGACATAAGGGTATCTTTGGTTCCAAGTAGTTACACTGAAATAAACCCTCCCTTTTTTGAGTATTTGGCTTGGGAGCCCATTCCTAGAGATTGGGGATGTATAAAATATTTCTTAAGTTTCTTTTCTCCTCCTCCAGCTCTCCCATCCCCTTTTTTCCAGTTAAAGAAACTGAATTGCTTGTTCTGTAGAGTTTTTCCGAAGGCTGGATTTTGTTGATATAGTCCTGTGGTGTCACTTAACATCCTCTGTACTTCCTGTAAATTGGCAGTGGGATCTAGAGTCTCGATCAGAGTCAGATTCAGGTTTGATTTTGGGCAGGTCTTCTTCAGAGGTCGTATTGTGCTGTTCCATCAGGAAACACCGTGGTCTTGTTGTCTCTCCTTTTTTAACATTAGCAGTCTTTGATGACCAATGCCTGCATCTATTAATATGTTAATGGTTGCAGACGGTGATGTTTTAATTTTATCACAAACTTAGATTTTTAAGCTATTAAAATAATTCATGTACATAGTCTAAAAAGTCAAATATACTCAATGGTCTTGGGAGATAAATAAAAAAATTAAAATGTCAAATAGTACAATAATATACAATAAAAAACAGCATTCCTCTGACCTACTCCAAATATTTTCCAAAACAAACAAACAATTTAGTGAAAAGAGTAGGATTGTTATACATTTTTGAAATCTTTTTAATGTCTAGCTTCATAGGAGACAGCTGGATTCTCATAGTTTCCCTGCATCTGTCTTCTGGAAAATTCCCCTATACACTAATGAGTGTAAAAAAGGCAAATAATATTCTGATATTATTATACAGATAATTTTGACCTTGTAGACCCCCTGAAAATGTCTTGGCGACTCCACACTTTAAGAACTGCTGCTCCAGGGAGCAAACTTTCCTTCTCTTGCTGGGATGAGAATGGGCTGGTGGTCTGACTGTACAAGTTGGGGAAAGGATCTGGGGGTCTCTGCTCCTTACACAGAGGTTCATCAGTTCTCCCGTTCTAAGCTCCACGCTTCATCCTTGCATTCTATTCTTTCCTTGGTATCTGACGTATTTAATTCCCGAGATGTACTAGAGTTCTACAGCATGGATTCCTTTGTTTTCATTTGCATTCTCTTTTATAAACTCTAAAATTTCAGCTTTTCCCAGTCTGCTAAGTCAACATAGTAGTTTTAAAACATGTCTGCAAATAGTTTGATACTTCTCCCAGTGATAAGTGTGGCTCTGTGTTCTCTCTTCTTGAACATGGGCTGGCCTCAGTGATTGATTGACCAGTAGAGTACAGTGAAACAATGCTAAGTGTCTTCCAAGGCTAGGTCAGAAAAGATGACACAGTTTCTGCCTAATTCTCTTGGCACATTCTTCTTCAGATCCCCAAGGTCCTATGTAAGAAGTCCTAGGTCGTCATGCCCTGAGGAAGCCCAGATCGCATGCAGGTGTTTCAGGTGACAGCCCCAAGCTGAAGTTCCAACAAATAGCCAGCATCAATTGCCAGATGTATGAGTGACAAAGCTTCCAGATAGTTTTAGTCCCCAGTTGTCGAATCACCCAGTTTTTGATTCTTCCTAGCCAAAGCCCCCAACATTGTGAAGTGACAAGCTGTCCCCGCCATGTCCCTTCCAAATTTGTGAGCATAAAAAAACAGTTTTTTAAGTTGCTAGGTTTTGGGGTAGTTTGTTACACAACCACAGATAACCAGAGTAGTCAATGATCACTCATTCCTCTGTTCTTCATCTTCTAGAATGCTGTTGTCATTGTTTGTCCATTGTCTTCTTCTGGCTTCTTTGTCCTTTTGTCTTTTTTATTTGTTTAACCCCTTTATTTCTTTACTTTTATCTTAGGGATTTGGCAGGTAGTAGAAAGAAATACATGTTCACTTTACGATGTTTCAAAAGATCCAAGTGTCTTATATCCCACTGAAGTACGTCTCAAGATTGTCTTCATTTTCAATGTAGTGTGGCTTTAGATTGGCATCTCTGTGAGTGGGTGTGCCTGTATACATGTGAGATTATTTATCTGACCCTTTTAAGGAAAAGTTAGGAGAAGAATGACTGCTCCATGAAAACAACAGTGTGCTTGTCAACCGTGCCCATGGTATTCCACTAAAGCTGAGGTGCTCTAGATGAAAATACATTTTTCCACACCCCTGGTACTTGGGGATGGTATATTCTTGAGTTATTATATAAACAGTTGCAGTGTTCTAAATTTACAACAGGATGTAAGCACTCAATAATGCTAAGTATTTCTGTTTTCTCCACAGATCTCCGCACCTGCCAGATAACAAACAAAGGGTCAAATCAAATCAAATCAAATCCAGTCTGGTTTGCTGAGCTCATTAAGAAGGGTAGTGTGTGAGAACACAATCTAAACAGTGCCCGAAGGAAACTAGTCTGGAACTGTCTGCTGCCCATGCAGGTAAGATCAGGCTGATGGGGCTAATGCATTCTCTTTGACCATGTTTCTTTTCCAAGTTTAGGAAGAGGTAATGCCCAAATGGACTCTATAAACAGAAGTATTTGACTTGTTCTAGCCAGTATCCAAGGCACTTCCTTTTGTTTATTCCATCAAGATTTTGCTTTTTCTCTAGAACCATTGAGTATACTCAATGAGTATACTAAGGAACTAGCACTTCTGTATTAAAGTAATAATCACAATATAACACAAACCTATCCAAAGTGTGAAGGAGAAGGGTGGGAATTGTCTAAGCAGACCAGAACCTTTCTCTCAGAGAGCTCTTTCTTTCACCTTTGAGATGCCACCACTTCTATGTACAAGGGCTCTCTGCCAAGAATGTCTTCCTGTGACCCCCATCTTGTCAGCAGAGTAAATTCTTAGCTCTCATAGCTCAGATCCAATACCAGTTTGTGAAGCCTTCTCAGCTCAGCCATACCATTATTTTATCATCCCCTTTCTTGGAAGAACTGGTCAGTCACTTTCATCATTGATGATATGGGTATGGTTTTTAAAGAACCTATATAAGCAAAACTGTAACTTACTTTTTTTAAAAACTGAATTTAACATTTAACTTGAGCTCCATTTGGTTAATTCTGAGATGTCCCGCTTCTTTGTACAGGAAGGTTGCGTCTAAATTCTGGTGACTCTCCCAGCACACCCATGAGGAAGGGGCATCTATCTTTGGTTGTCATTGGTCCCTGCTGGTGTCTGCTGGCTCATCCCTTCCTGTCTCAGTTTCTGGCTTTTATCCTTGCTGGCATCCATGACATGGGCTTTCCCAAATGGATTCAAATGCAAGTTCTAGAAGAATATTCTCTGTTTCTGATTTGACTGACATTGAATCTTCTTCAGATCCTTGGACTCTCTTTGCTATACTGAGCCTCCATAGGGTCAGGTCAAAGGAAACTTTTGATGTTCTTCCAAGCGACCTTGGGGTTGTGAGAACTCAGTGGGGCTGTCTAGCTCCTGTCGCCTGGTCACCCTGTGTGCTCTACCACTGTGGGGTGTAGGAAGCGAGGTTCAGGTTTCCTGTGTTCTCATGTCCCAAACCTGTGGTGGGTTCTTTCAGCTGAGGGGGCAGAGGCCATTGTCAGGGCACTCACCAGCCCCTGGGTCCCTCATGACCCTCTGGCTCTCCTGAGGCTGTGAGAGCCTCCTTTGTGGTGGAAAATTCTTGCTGCTAGTGTATGAGGACTGACATAAAAAGAAATTCTCACTGCAAGTAGTCTTCTGTTTGTTTCGTATCTGAACTTAGAAGCATCAAAGCCAATACTTTGAATCCTTTGTTCTCATGGCTGCCTATGACAGTTCCCCTTGTATCGCTTCACCCCTGAAAAAATGGGCACAATTTATTCGACTTCTCTTTCTGTCAGGTAGATTGTGAGTGTGTGTGTGTGTGTGTGTGTGTGTGTTTTGGCTTGTTTTCTTTTTCTTTTTTAAGATTTTATTTTTGGAGATGTAGGTATGCTCTTTTTCTTCTTTCTCCTATTTTCTCCTTCTTGCTGCCTATAATTCACATATGACAGCTGGAGCAGCCTCAAGGTATCCTTGAGGATGTAAATCAGATTCTGAGGATGACAGGGCAGGAAACTAAGGGGAGCCTGAGTGCCTGATAACTTCATGAAGCAAAAATCCTTGCCCTGGCTGCCTGACCAGGGCAAGCAAACAGCTCTATAGCTGGACTTCTTTTTTGTCAGAGAATACATTCTTTGTATTTAAGCTACTATTATTTTTTCTCTTATGTATTAATATTTTTTCTTTATATATAGCTAAACCTACTTCTAATTGACATTACTATCTTCATCATTTCAAGCTTGAGTATATATAAGGGTTGAGTATACACAAAGGTAAGCAGGATATCACCCCTATTCTCAAGGATCTCCTGAGCCAGTGTGAGGGGTAAGACGTGCTCACTTCCCTCTGGCACAAGGTAAAGCAGAAATACAAAAAAGAAGAGCAAATGCTGTAAGAGTTCTAAGGAGAAAGAGACACATCAAGTTTAGTAAATATGGTGAGTGACTCAGCAGAAGATGGATTTTGAAGGAAATGGGTAGTTTTTTTAAGTGGATGGAGACAGGAAGGGAAGAATGAATTCTTTCTGGGCAGAATGAATAGCACAAGCAAAGAGAGTATCTGGTCAAGGCATGCTGCATTGTCTAGGTTGGCAAAATTCCTGTGTGGAGAAGAGTAGGGAGATATGAGGTTGGAAAGTCAGGTTGAGGCTACTTAAGGGAGCGCAATGAATGCCCATGGACCAAGACCAATGTATTAAAAGATATTATAGTAATGAGCACATTTCTCTTCTTTATTTCCATGTTCTTGGTCTTCTCCATAGTCAGTCAAGGCATACAACATCCTTGAAAACAGAGACATTACAATTCTTAAAGTTAGAATGCAAGTGAAAAGCAACTGTTAATATTTAGCTTGTGACATTCAAAATAGGATTTAGCAGCAAGACAACAGGCTTGGAAGCCAAGTTTTGTCTTAAAAGGAGAACTTTCTGAATTCCTTTAATAAGCTGAGAACAGAGCACAGAGGCCTCAGATCACAGGATTTTACTGCAAGTGTTTGGAAGATTCTCCTCTCCTTTTTGCTGTCTAGGCCTGGAGGCTTGATGCTCAGGTAGGAATCAAGAACAAAATAGTCCAGAGCTCCCCAAGCTGTGTGCAACCAGTGGGATACAGGCATCTCCTGACCCATGGTCTTCACGAAAGCCCGGCATGTCCCAAAGTGGCCATGCCTTTTTGGCTGGTAACTAATGGCAGAGTAACTGCTGTAACAATGCATGTGGTTCTGCAAATTGACTTCATCATTACTTTGAATACTTGATGTGGGAGAAAGTTTGATTGCACTTGAAATGTCTGCATTATCACCAAAATTTTCAGTATTCTATTTGTTAATGAAAGAAAAGAAATAGCTGGTAAATTCTTTAAATATAATTTCAACTATTGTGAATTTTTGAATTTTTGTAAAATTCCAAAATTTTGAATGGTTGTGAAATATTCAGTGTAAAAAATGGTTTTATTTATTTATTTAATTTTTTTTTTAGAGACAGGGTCTTACTCTGTCACCCAGGCTGGAGTATAGTGGTGCGATCATAGCTCACTGCAGACTCGAACTCCTGGGCTGGAGTGATCCTCCTGCCTCAGCCTCCCAGGTATCTGGGAGTACAGGTGTGCACCACCATGCCTGACTAATTTTTAAAAATTTTTTGTAGAGGGCCAGACATGGTGGCTCATGCCTGTAATTCTAGCACTCTGGGAGGCCGAGGTGGGAGGATCGCTTGAGGTCAGGAGTTCAAGATCAGCCTGAGCAAGAGTGAGACCCTGTCTCTACTAAAAATAGAAAAAAAATTAGCTGGGGATGATGGTGCGTACCTATAGTCCCAACTACTTGGGAGGCTGAGGCAGGAGCATCACTTGTGCCCAGGAGTTTGAGGTTGCTGGGAGCTAGGCTGACGCCATGGCACGCTAACCCGGGCGACAGAGTGAGACTGTGTCTCAAAAAAAAAAAAAAAATTTTCTTTTTTTGTAGAGATGGGGTTCTTGCTGTGTTGCCCAGGCTGGTCTCAAACTCCTGGCTTCAAGTGATCCTCCTGCCTCAGCCTCCCAAAGTGCTGGGACTACAGGCCTGAGCCACCTCACCCAGCCAAAAATGGTTTTGAATTTATCACCCACTTGTGAGAATAAAGTTTCTTATCAATGTCGGTTGTCTAGAATTTGAAGAGCTTGTCATTAAAAGCTTGATCAGGAATTGCTTGTGCCTGTTTTATGGATGAAAGGTGATTATAAAATTTATGTGCATAGAATCAAGCTCAAATTTCTTTTAAAAGATTGGAAAATATTTGTGTGTTTTATAAAAAGTCAAAATTTAGTTACTTTCCTAATACTTTGCTTTTTATTTTTTATAATTATATGTTATAAAAACAATATAATGAATTTTTTCAGCAAGCCATGTATATACGTCCTTAAATCCCCTCCAGTGTACCCCAGTGTGCAGTACAGATATTACCAAATTTTTTGTTTGTTATGAAAAAGAATGAGAAGGTTTGGCAAAAAAGAATGGAGATTAAAGGAAGAAGGGAGACTAAGTAAATCAAGCATCAAGCATTACAGAACTGCTCAGATAGGTACATGGGAGCCTGAGATGACTAGTAAGCTTTCTTGCTTATGCTATGGGACACTGCCAGATTTAAGACACAGCCTTGCATGTGGCCACTACTAACATAGAAAATGCAGGTGGTGGCTCAGCGGCATTGGTGGGAAGAGCTGGACAGACAGGTCTGTAGCAATCCCTCTGGTTTGCCACGGGCATGGAGTGGTGAGCAAGGGATGCAGGAATTCCCACTGGCCCCAGGGAGGGGGCACAGAGTTGTCAACTGTGATGCGGCCGACAAACATGGGGGGAGAACACAGAGATTACTACAGATGGGGCCCTCTAGACTGGGGACAAATGACTGGGACCAGAAGTGGATGTTCTCACATCACCCCAAACAGACAAATATGGCTGGTTGCATCTCAGGGTCAGTCAATCCAGTCACTCTGTAGCAATAGTCAGTGGCTGGAGGATGCCATGATGGTCCAAGGACCCCTTCCTGATGCTGCCAGGAGGGCACAGTAAATCCCTTTTGCATACACAGTGGCCATCTTGGGGAAGTTGGAAGTTGAGGGAGCAAAATCTGAAAGACTGAATATTTGGCAAAGGCTCTGATTCATCTAAAAGAGATCATGAAAACTAGCCATGTTATGAGGCTAATTTGAATAGACTGAGGGTTTAAACTTCATCATTTAAACTAACTATTTAAAATAGAAGACACTGAACTATTACTAATTGTAAATCTAAATTGTCTATGCCAGTGGTCCCCAAGCCCCGGCCCGTGGCCTGTTAGGAACCGGGCTGTGCATCATCACTTGAGCTCAACCCACCAGCTCTCCCCACCCCCACATCTGTGGAAAAATTTTGTCTTCCATGAAACCAGTCCCTGGGGCCAAAAAGGTTGGGGACTGCTGATCTATGCCACTTAGCTAGGTGGGGGTTTGATAAGGAAAATCAGGTCTTATAGAAAGAAGAAACCAAGCTTTCTGGCCACATCTGAATGCAATGTGAGAAAATGAGTATCTGCCCTTCACCAGCCAAAGGTTTGGGCTTCCTTTCGTTGGCAGTGGGGTGCCTTAAAACCTTTGTTGGTGTTAGTGGCTCTGTCTGCATCACAGACCACGAATATACCGTCCTTTCCCCCCTTGCTTACCTGAACTTCCCAACACTTCCAGAATGGACACATACTGCTTCTGGAGCAAGAACCCCACCTCCACTTTCCCAGACAATCCGAAATAAAATCTACTTTTAATGGAAAGGCAAGGTTTTATGTAAGGGACTAGTTGGGAGATTTCTCTTAAGCCCTAAAGTAGTGTGGCCTAATGAATATGCTCATTAGAGTTGTTCCATTTCTCACTATCTTCTTTTCCTAAGTCCTAAAATATACGAAAATACGTTAGGTAACAGAATGGTGATGAATCCCCTTACATAAAGTGGTTATAACTAGAGATTGTTTTTAAAAAGCTGGCATTGAGACATCACCAAGTACATCCTCCTAGGTCTGCAGAAAGGATTTGGGAAGTGGCATGTGATACATTAATTCTGACTTACTGCTTCCCACATATCATGAAATAATCATTTTTTAAAGTTGAAAATATTGGATGATTATTTCAAATGTGAAATGTTTTTTAGTCATAAAGTGTGCATTGTGAAATGCCTGTCGTATGTGTTTCTTGGGCTGGTAGTCTCTGGGATGAAAACAAATAAATAAGAAACAGAAAAAAGAATGTGAAGGAGCCAGACCCTCACTGACCCTGTTGCTGTGCGTTGGCCTTTCCCACCATGGACATTACACTTTGCTTAGGGTCCTACCTCTTAACTCTTCTGCCTTACTCTGTTCTCTTTCTCCCTAGGATGCATCTTAATGTAGGTCCTTTCCCTTGAAACACTCATATTTATCACATAGTGTATGGGAGACATGTAGCAAATATACTTTGTGTCTTTAAAAATGTGGGCTTTTTTTTTGCTGTTTTCTTTTAAAAAAGGGAAGAGCGCCATTAAGATGTTCAAACTTGAATTATATATAGAAAATGTGAATATTACTCATTAAAGTGACAACTTCTGTGCCATTTTTTATCCTAAATTATACCACTAATCCAAATATTGTAAGGAATAGCTGGTTTATGAAAGGTGATTAAGTTAGGAGTGATGGATGCTTATGTTTTAAATTAAAAAATGTCAGCTCCTTAATATATCACAGAGTCCTAATTTATAAAGCTGTCCTTTTTTAGCAGTCTGGCCATCTCATTTGTCTCCTGGGTTTTCTTTATTTTGAGGACACAATGCTATCATTTTAGGGGCAAGTTGTTTGGTGTGGTGGCACTGGTGAGAAAATAGGGGAGAGTCTCATATTGACGGCACAGTGCTTTCCTTTGTCCTGATGTTCTTATCTTTGAATAGGAGAGGGGTAATATGTTCACTATGTAAATTAATTATAAGCTTTTTTCTCTATAAAACATTAAGGTTTTAGATGGTAATTGTTCTTTGACTCTGGACATGAGTCTTTGGAGAAATTTTGGTTGGTAAATGCAATTCACTCACATGCAGTGGAAACAGCCATCAGAAGCTTTCATAAAGAACTAATGATATAGAGTAATAACTACTTTGCAAGGGCATTGGGGGAATTAGAGAGGTTCTGTAAAGGTTCAAAGTGGTTTGGAGACGAAAAGTGCAATATAAATGCTAAGTAGCCCCATATTTTTCTGGGAAGAGGTACAGTAAATGTAATCAGGGCTCTTCTCAAGCTGAGCAGCCTGATGGCTACCTCCACACTCATATTTAATGTTGATGAAATCACTGGCAAAACTTCCCACAGAGCATCTCTATCTTCCCTCTCACTGCAATGTAAATAATTTCCACAAAAGTCAGAGCAATTCCTGCTTATGAAGGCTTTATGCAACTCCAAAAATTGTGAAGAAAAAACCAGGCCTATCATATTTATGTAGTAGGTACTCAATAAATATTTGTTGATTTTATTTTATTTTACTGTTGCTTTTTAGGTCCCCTTTATTCATGGGCTTCTGAAGGACCCTAAGACAGTATCAGCACTAGATGGCGCTATGTCACCGTGAAGACTGCCAGGGGGTGGTGGTGGTGGTGGTGGGGTGTGAATCTCTAATTTTGTAATTAGCCAACAATGTAGATAAGCAAAGGTTTAATTTAAGTCATTCCCCCTCATTATACTTTATAAGAATCATGACCTTTTTATTTTGGAGGGGGACAGGGGCCTACTGCATTATTTTATCTCTGCTTAAAGCAAAATCAATTTGATTTAATTCTCATTTTGAAGGAGAGAATGCCAGGCTGCCACCAGCTCTGTTTCACAGTGTGCAGCGTTGGTAATGAGCTATGACAGCATTCCTTCTGCCGTTAACTCCGTGTCACATGAGCAGTCGGAAGGTGACTTGAGATTTGGAGAAATGGAGGTGCCTGACTGATTCTCACAATGAGAACATGCTGTCTAGTCTTTCCTTCTCTGAAAGCTAAGGACTAATTTTTGTTAGACTAAAAGTATTGGTTTTCTCATAGTCCTTGGAAATTCCCGTCATGGGCTAAACTGTTCCTTTTCCCTTTAAAAACAGTTTGTAATGATTCAAACTGTTAATGATTTTGAAAACAGTGGAACAGTTAGGCCTTAAAGTAACATAGAAGAGCAAATTCTAGCATAAGAGATCATTGGCTTCTATTGTGAATAGAATTATCTTTGTGGGGACAGAGAATGTTCCTCCCAGCCTCCCTTCTTTTATAGCTGTGAGGCCATGGGGCGTTTTAATTTGTTAATCTGTGTTTCAATCTGTTTGGTGTTTAAAACATTCAAAAAGGGTTAATTCCTTTAGAAAATCCAAGAGGGAAGGGAAATGAGTCCCTCACTAGGATATAGGCCTCTGAATGATTGCATTACTATAATGAGATGCATGGCTATGTATATCTATATATCTATATACACATGCTTTATTAAGACAGTCTGTGGCTACTCAAAAAGGAAATTGGGAAGGAGAAATTTTAGAAAGGAAGCCAGAGAAGCTACTCAAGAGAATAGAAGTAGCTTGGTCCAAAAGAAGGAAAGAGGCTATGGTATGTGCTAACTCTGCCGTTCCCAAACTATGTGCTGGGACACCCCAGGGTGGTGTAGCAAACTCATAGGGATGCTCTGGGATATTTTAAGTTTTTGAGGGAAACAGAGCAATATCTATCAGAGACCAAACAAACTACTTTACAGTTGCAATATTAGATTGTACTACATTCCTTTAGATGACATCTAATTTTTGCAAAGCTGAGTTTTTGGAGAAGGATGGGATAAAAAGCAGGTACTGTGTAAAAATCATTATGGGACAGTGAACGAGGATGACAGTATCCAATGTGATTCCAACGTTTGAGGGGCTATGCAGGGCCCAAGAGGCACAAGCATCTCATATTGTAAGTTTGTGGTTATTTAAGAATTAAATGAAACTTTTTTTCCTTCAATTTATGTGTATTATTTTAAAAATGGCTACTCAATTGTTAGGACATAGATACGTAGAATTTTTAGATCTAACTATCTAATAAAAGGAATGGTTAGCTATTTATTTGGCCTAGGGGTGCCGAGACACTAAGGGTGCCATGAATTTAGGAAGTTTGGGAACTTACGGGCTAACACTAAGTGGCTTCTTGATGTTCCTTGAGGAGTGCTTGACATGCTTCTGCCTCAGAGCCTTTGCTCTCACTGTTCCCTCCATCTGGAAGGTGCTTGCCTCCGATAACAGGTTGACCGAATTCCTCACTTGCAGCGAGTCTTTGCTCAAATCTCACCCACTCACGGAGGCCCACTCACCACCCGCTTTCATCCTGCCCCTGGCTCTCCTCCCCAGTGCCCAGCTGCCTCTTCCTTTCTCTCCTTTCCCTTTTGTCCAGCATCCTTCTCACTTTTAATGCACTATACAACCTAGTTGTTTATTATTTTTGTTGTTTATTGTTTGTTCCTCTTGCTGAACATGGCAAAGTTCTTTGCTGTTTTTTTTTCCACTGACTGAAAAATAAAAAGAAGTGTTTAGAAAAGTGTCTGGCACACTGTTCTTAGTAAATATTTGTTGAATGGTTGAAAAATTGTCAGTGGTATCTCAAGCCTGGTAAATATATGTTCTTGTATATATTTATTATACAAAAAAGTGTACAAATTATACAGAAAAAATACCTAGGAACTCTTTCTTGCTCTGAGATGTTATGTGATTCATATATTGGAAAAATAGTTAACTGAGTTATTTTTGTTTTGTTGTTGTCACTTAAATAAACCCTTATGGTTTTGCTTTACAGAATGAGAGAATGTGAGTACATCAAAGATTGTATTCTTGCTTTTCCTAGTTCTCTATTCTTTAAGATAAGCCTAATATGCACCGATCGCTACACAGTCCTGTGCCACATGATGACGTTTTGGTCAAGGACAGACCTCATATACAATGGTGGTCCCATGAGATTATAATGGAGCTGAAAAATCCCTATTGTCTATGGACAGCTTGATGATCCTGATGATTCTAGCCCTGTGTAGGCCAATGTGTGTGTTTTTATCTTAGTTGTTAACAAAAAAGTTTAAAAAATTAAAAAAAATTAAAAATAGAAAAAAGCTTTTAGGATGAGAATATAAAGAAAGAAAATATTTTTGTACAGCTGTGCAACGTGTTTGTGTTTTAAGCTGTTATTACAAAAGAGTCAAGTTAAAAAAAGTTTGTAAAGTAGAAAATTTAATTTACAGTAAGCTAAGGTTGATTTATTATTGAAGAAAGAAATTTTAAAAAATAAATTTAGTGTAGCCTAAGTTTACAGTGTTTATAAAGTCTATAATAGTGTACAGTATTGTCCTAGGCCTTCACATTCCCTCACCACTCACTCCCTGACTCACTCAGAACAACTTCCAGTCCTGCAAGCTCCATTCATAGTAAGTGTACCCATAGTAATGGGTACAAGTGCACCATTTTAAAAAATCTTTATACTGTACTTTTTCTATGTTTAGATGTGTTTAGACACACAAACACTTACCATTGTGTTACAATTGCCTACAGTATTCAGTACAGTAACATGCTGTATAGGTTTATAGCCTAGGAGCAATAGGCTATACCATATAGCCTACATGTGTAGTAGGCTATATCATCTAAGTTTGTATAAGTACACTCTATGATGCTCAGACAATGACAAAATGACCTACTTCTGTCACATTTCTCAGAATGCATCCCTGTTGTTAAACGACACATGACTATACTTACTAAATTCCTTTAATTGCTTTCTAGTAGAGGCTGGCCTTAGTTCTGTGAAAAAGTTAAGAAGTATCTCCAGGGCATTAAATCAAAACTTCAGTCTTTTCTGAAGTGAGGAAAACCTCACACAGATAACTACCATGTATCTTACAGTGATGGTTGCAGTCATTACAAATAAATGAGAGAGGAAGGTTATTAAACCTTGGTTGATTCAAAGTAAAAAGGATTCCATGTTGACTCAGTATATTAGTTTTCTATGCTGTGTAATGAATTACCACAATTTAGTGGCTTAAATTAACACACATTTATTACCTCACAACTCACAATTACCGCAATTGAGGAGACAGGACATGGATTAGGCCCTCACAAAGTTGCCATCAAGGTGTTGGGCAGGTTGCATTCTCAGCTGGAGGCTTGACTGGGAAAGGATCTGTGTCTAGGCTCATTCAGGTTGTTGGCAGAATTCATTTCCTTGTGGCTGAATGACTGAGGACCCCACTTCTTCCCGGCTGCCAGCCGGAGACTGCTCTTGGGTTCTAGAGACCAGCCACAGTTCCCTGCCAGGTGGCCCTCTCTGTAGCCAGCTCCCAGCATGACTGTTTCCTTCCTGAAGGCCAGCAAGGGAATCTCTCTCTCCTGCCTGCAAAGAGGAGTCTTTTTAGTGTAATATAATCATGAGACTGACACCCTATTACAGGTCTCACCCACACTCAAAATGGAGGAGATTTCATAAAGGCATTAGCATCAAGAGGTGGGAACTGCTGGGGCTCACCCTGGGGTCTGTCTGCTACACTCAGGCAGCAGAAAATGGAGTACCCTTTATTTTTTATAAGAGTCCTGCTCCCCTATTTGCCACCCAAACTATATTTTAAAGTAACCGTCTTTTCCGAGACTGTATTTTCCATCAAGAGCTGTGGAATTTACCAAAAGGCCAATCACCTGTGCTCCTGGCACGGCCTGAGAGTGATGAAGTTCTTCAGCCTGAGCTGATCCCTGCAGCTCGCTGAGACTTCCTGGCTGCCTGGGCACAGCAGGGCCCCCTTATCTGACAGAGGTGGTTCTGCTTTGGGTTCTTTGCTGCTGAAGCTCTGGGTTTGTTAAAAATAAAGGTATGAGACTATATTATCCATTGTCTCTATGAGTATTAGGCTAAATTATTTTAAGTTTATTTTTTGGAAGTTTAGTTGTTATATCTGTGATCTAATGAATTATTACTTTTGAACCAATAATAACATGTATGTCTGTAACAGGAACAGTCACTCCATCTTAAGCTAATGAATAATTCTTTCTTTTACAATGGCTAATTATGTGCTTGCTTAAGAATTCCAGAAACTGGACCTGAGCAGTTAACTATGGAACCAAGATTGCCGAACTCCTCCTGGAGGAAAATGTTGATCAGTTAACCTTCATTTCCATTGCAGCCTAGCTGATGCCAGCCACACCATCAGACCACGACGTGGCCCATCACTCAAGATAACCATCAGAAACAAGACAAGCTGACCCTGCACATAGCCCCACCCAACCCCCTCCCAAGCCTCCTGCCCTTTATAAAACCCTTTGTCAGACTGAGGAACTGGAGATGGCCTTCACGACATGGACGTGAGTCTGCCATCTCCTCAAGATGCCAGCTCTTGAATAAATCCGCTTTTCCTTCCACCAACCCCTCTTCTCTCGCGTTTGGCTTTCGAGTGGTAGACAGCCAAGCCTGCTTCTGGTTACATATCTAGCAAAGCATGTTTAGATATATTGAGATTATGGAACTTAACACAATACACACATTTTCTTATCCCAAATATAAAAAAAATTACCTATAAGAAATGCTATACTTTAACTCTGTTCTTATCTAATTAGAATTGCTATTCTATTTACTGTTAACATAGGGAGTGGGATGATGCTCTGTAAGTATCAAAGACAAATTGCAGTAATAGAAGTGGTGAACAGCAAGGTGAAGTTGTCACATAGCTAGGCAGGACCACCAATGAATAAACACTGAACCTTCTACTCTCCCTTTCCTTCCCTGCTTTTAGGTATTTCCCATTGGTAACGTCCATGAAACATGCTTACTTCTATTCAGTCCTTGAAAAAGTGGGAGGGAGTTTTGTACCTACTAACTTAAGTTTGGACAAAAATGTGACCCCATTTATTATGTAGGGAGATATTAAGTACGTATTAAATAACTATATTTTATTTAACTTGACCATGAACTTTCACTGAAATACAGTGTGCATGGTATTGAATATTGGTAACCAATATCTTTTAAAAGCAAGGATAGACACTGCCATTATTGCATTAGAAAAAAAGAGGGTCCAAAATTGCTTTCTTGCATGTATCTCTACAAACTAATCCCAGTCTCTTGATACATACTACCAATTATAAATTTGAATTATAAAAATTAGAAAAAAATACAAAATACTGATTTGAGGAAATTAATCTATTAATATTTGTTTTAACAGTGAATAAATAGTTTCTATAATATAAAAAATTAAATGTTATAAAGAAGTTAATAAAGAAATTAACTTATCAAAAGACATGTGGCAGTTATTTAGAGAGAAGTTGGAAAAAAAGTTGTATTATGAAGAATTATGTTTCTACCTGTGCCCTTGCAAAAAGAAAAAAAAAAAAAAGAATTATGAAGTAAAATTTCACTGGGGAAGAATACTAGAATGTTTTTCTCAACACCTATGAGAATCATAAATCCATGGAAACTGAGGAGTCTCATTTTGCTTTGGTTAAAAAAAAAAACTATGTGAAGATTTACCCAGGGGTATGAATTTGCATTTATAAAAAGCTACAAAAAATTCAGTAAAACCCTGCTTTTAATCATCTCACCATTTCATGGATTTCACCTTATTGTGGGTCAACTCTGGACCCACGGAGGTAGTTATCCAACAATATACTCAGGATTCAACTATTCTAATAAGTAGATAAACATTTAAAGGATATTTGTTAAGCACTGCCAATATCTTGGTGACACAGAGAAAATAGATGGTTTTTCTTCATGGCCTCATAATTCAAGGCATCGTGGTATCTATCCTACCTTTGGTTGTCAAAATATAATACTATACACTTTGCTTTTATAGGAATGTTTATTTTAATCTCTTGAGGTTTTGTGGGCTTGATGTAGACTTTAGAGGTAAGGGCTTTATAAGGCAGAGATTTTCTGTTCCCAGGCTTGGAGAGCTCCATGAAGGAGGTCAGCAGGCGACTGTCCCTCAGCGATGAGTGGGGTTTGATGACAGGTAGGGAGAGGGCCCATTCAGGTGTCTGGAACCACACTGAGAAGGCACAGTATCCAGAACAGCTGTATGACCTAGAGCAGTGTTTCTCAAACGCAGGTCTCCACAGAGTCACCTGGAAGTCTTGTTAAAACAAAGACTGCTGCCCCTCCCCCAGTTTCTGATTCAGTAGATCTGGCTGTGGGGTCTGAGATTCTGCATTTCTAACAAGTTCCCAAATGATGCTTATATAGCTGTTCGAGGACCACATTTTGAGAAAGGCTGACCTAGAGTGCCAAACCACTCCCTGGCTGTTTGCAGAGAGAACAGGAGGTGAGGAAAGCTGGAAGAACACCTAAAATGAGAGTGAAGATCGTGAGCCTGGTTGTGAAATGCTTTTAAGGGAGCTTATGGTGACACTGACCTTGGGGACAGCCATTCTGTTCCTCACCCCCCCATATACACTGACAAGAAAATGAAAAACAAGTGCAGTAATTGCTCACTGGGGGACACAATTGTCTTTGTGGTTAGGGTCACAGGCTTTGGAGTCAGCTGAGACTTAAATCTGAGTTCCTGCTCCCCCTGGCATTGCCAGAGCAAGCCATTTGACCTCTTAAAGTCACAGTTGCTTCTTCTCAGTGGGCTAATGCCACAGAGTAGGTTCTCAAAATCAACAGTGTGGTAGTCATGTGCCCTTTTTGATTTGAAGGGAACCCCAGTGAGTGGAAGTGCAACCCATCATCCCTCCGCCCACCCCCAGCAAGGGCAGGAGGTCATGTAATCCTGGCTTGGCCATGTAGATGCTCTCCCTGGAGCAAGGGTGTGGAATCAGTGAGGGAGACAAAGATGAAAGGACGGTTAGAATTTCATGGTGGTCACAGCCTGCAAGTGTCAATCTGCGGTGGCAGCAGCAGCCAGTGGTGGTGACACTGTATCTACTGCCAAAATTGCTGAGTGCCTTCACCTTCTCCAGGACTTTGCCCAGATGTCAACTTCATGTGATGTCTTCCCTGACCATTAATTCTTATGTTAAAGAGCAATACCCACCTCCCTCCACACAGAATTCCCTCTCCCTGAGCCTGCTCTAGTTTTCATTTTAGCATCATCTACTATGCTTGGTAATTTTCTTATTTGATTTTGTCTGACTCTTTCATTAGAAGCTGAGTTTCATGAAGGAAGAGATTTTGTCTCTTGTTCACTGTTGTATCCCAATGCCTAGAACAATACCTGACATATAACGGTACTTGATAAATATTTATTGAATGAATCAACACTATGAACCTGTTATAGTCTCCAGTAAATTCACTATTTGCTTAAAAGAGCTAAAATCTATTTATTGCTTGCAATTATTAGCCCTGGAGATAGCTATTATTATGAAATGTTTTTAGTAGTTTTAGTTATTTTTAAAGTATTTCCATTCACATGTTAGGGTTACGTTTATAATTTCATGTAGAAAAGTTCTCAGCTGAGAATGTTCCTTGTTAACCAAGATGTGGTGACATACAAATATGAAACAGCTTTAAGTCTTTTCTCCAATTTTTTTTTTTTTTTTTTGTCATCAACCATGCGCTACGAAATGTTTTCCATACAACAACATTTTGGATGGATCCCATTGGTTCGTGGACACTTTGGGCATAAAATTCCAATCTCCCTTAATTTAATAGGTTTAAAATGTCAGCTTCATGTCCAATAGAGAAAGAACTCTTCTCCTCACCAGGCTTGGCTTGGGACCCAAAGGGCCTGTACTGGTGAGGGGACCGCATTATGGGAGCCTGGCTTGCTCCTTTTCTCCATTTGCACCTTCTTTCTTTTCCTGTCTTGGGAATCCTCTTTCCTCCAATGTGTTAGGGTTTGGGGGAAGAATTGGGGGAAGGGGCAAATGTCTCCTGCATAAGAAGAATCCTGTGTTTCTTCCTTGGCTGGCCGCATCCTCTGTATGGCAGGCATCTGATGACAGTTTCCTCATTACCCAGTGGGCAGCCCTCTGGTCAATCAGCTTAAGCCTGGGTAAGGTGTCCACTGGCCCAGCGTAGATACACTTAAAGGTGGGAGGACAGACTACTACACTGCCACCCTTTCTTTAGCCAGCCACCTCCCCACAATTAATTCCCTTTTATTCTCTGCTCAAAGGGGCACAGAGGCAGGTCAACAAATTCACTCGCAGACAGAGTCCACTTGGAGAATGGATGTCAGTTTTCTTGCAGTTATTACTAATTTCTTTGAGCACATGTCACACGGCTTTGTGACAGGAGAATAGCCTTGTCCCTGGAGGGAAACAGAAAAGCCACAGGACTTTTCACCGCATGCCGGTGTTTCTTAACAGGAGAGCTATTGGCAATTTGGGTGAGACAATGCTTTGCTGCGCAGGTCTTTCCCTTTACACTGCAGGATCTTTAGCATCACTGGATCCCGCCCATTAAATGCCAATAGCACCCCCATAAAACGCCTCCCCACATTTCCAGCCTCCACTAAGTTTGAGAACCATTGCTAGGCCAACAACTCAGTAACACATGGGGATTCTATAATTTCTAATCTATTACTTATGCAGGCTGGTGGGAGTAGTGGGTGATAGCTGCATAACTGATAAGTTCTACAGAGATATGTCTGGCAGTTCTCTTTAGAATGTGGGGGTTCTTAGCACCTATTATCCTTAGCTTTGGGTTTTAGTTGAAATTCTGAGACAAGAGAAAAAGAGTCTTTCAATATCCTATTACAGGCTGAAAGCAAGAAAAATGTCTCCAAATCACAGTGTAAGATGCATTATGTTTGAGAATTCCTTTATGTAGTTAGTCCTGTCCTGGTATGGAGGTTTCAGTCAGCCTCAGTCAGAAAAGCTGCCCTGCTCCTGTCTCCTTCCTCCAAGTACTTATGGAGGACGCCCCTTCTTTGGAACAGCATAGCTCTTATTCATCTTCTGTAAATGCAAATACTATCAGAATCATAATAGCTATTTTTATGGTGTCTGTAATTTTACAGGATTATAAAAGAAAAGCTAATGCTTTGGTTGAACCATGAAATGACCATTTTTGTAGGTTAAAATGGTCAAATATTGGCAATTTTGTGTAATTCAATCTAATTATGTTAGTGGACTCCATACCTTTAAATGCAAGCATAAAGCTTTAGCATAAAGCAGTGTTAGCAACTGTGATGGTGCTTGAGACATTATTTATGAGAGAGACAGACTCAAATTTTATCCTTATTCACTGAGTCAGTCTTACCTGAAGAATGTGGGAGATAGAAAGGGAGCCAATCTCTTAGGTTTGTGTTGTGTTTTGCCATGTACAGAATCCTTCACCTGTATGATCTCATTTGCTCTTCATGCCACCCTTAAACCCATTTCACGAAAGAATATTGTTGTTCCTTTAGGGGTACAACTAAAAATGGAGAAAGTTTCTGCACATGTGTAAACATAATCTCTTAATGGAATCTTCAGTTTTAGAAAAGCCATTTTGCTACTATTCAGGACATTTCCTCAAATTAAGTCTCTAGTTAGGCTAAATATTTAAAATGTTCAAATAATTAAGAGATACTGGGCCGGGTCGGTGGCTTACACCTGTAATCCTAGCTCTCTGGGAGGCCAAGGCAGGAGAATTGCTTGAGCTCAGTAGTTCAAGACCAGCCTGAGCAAGAGTGAGACCCTGTTTCTACTAAAAACAGAAAAATTAGCCGGGCATGGTAGTGCACGCCTGTAGGCCAGCTACTCAGGAGGCTGAGGCAAGAGGATCGCTTGAGCCCTGGAGTTTGAGGTTGCAGTGAGCTACGATAAAGGAATAGTTTGCTATGATAGTAGCATTATGTGAATTACACTTAATAATCATATTGTGGGTTTCAATTAATAATTTCTACATGTCCTAGAAAGTGTGCTTTAAATGAAATGTCTTTCCTGACTATCCCTAACTCACAGATCCAGTCGAGATTTAATGTGTTTGTGACAGCATGCTTGAACCAGTAAGGGGAGGAGGATATTGATTTTGGAGAAGGAAGTATGGTTCAGGGATATCATCATGTATTTCCTGGGCTTTGTGACTTTTGGGGGAGGTTATTATAGTGGAGTTGAGGTTTTAGCATTGGTTTGAAGATGAATGAGAAAGTCTTTTGTGGGTAAGAATAAAAAAGAGAAGCAGTTAATGAAAAAAACATCTTCCTACCTCCTATTTGTCAATATCTACAAATAAGAAGGTCTACCTCCTTATCTAGTACAAGCCAACCCATGGAATTCCATTGAGTGGATTTTTCAAGAAAGGAAGCTCTTTCATAAAGTGAATTTAACCTTTGTGTCCATCCATGTGGATTTGGAGAATGTGTCCTAGTGAGTAGTAGCCCTTTTAATTTGCATGGTATTTAATATGTCTATTGTAATTGTTTTAGCTACCTCTTTCTTCTCCCCAAGAAGAAGGCACAGAATCCTAATGCTGTGTCCTTTATTCTCCTCCTGGAAGATGTCATGTTGATCAGTTTGCTATGAATGCCTTCTATTTGTCCTCAGTAATAATTTTTGCTGACTCTCGCTATTGACTGCCCCAGAGGAGCAGTTCCATATCTTTGCAACTCTGCCTCATCCTCAATTCTGTCCTAGTCTCTCAACGGATGACTCCTAAAAGTCCTGGAAAATGCAAGGGGAAAAGAGGTCAAGGGACATGGGGCTAGTCCCAACCAGACATTTATGTTTATAACAACTTACAAGATACAAAAGCGTTACATTCAATCATGTATCCCTTGGAGTACATCTGTCTTTTGGATGTGACATGAGATAATTAATGTTTAAATAATAATTAGAGTGCTTGGCACAAAGCAAGCAGTTAATAACTGTAGGTTTCTATATGTCTTTCTTTAATAACCTTTTGACCAGCAAAGATGGTTTAGAAAATATTAGGTAACTCATTTTCAGTAATTATGATGATCTAATGAGTTATGATGACCTGATGTCCTTGCTTCATTTGGTGGCTCAGGTAGTATAGCCAAAATTTGAGTATGAGTTGGCTCTAAAACAAAGATAATACCTCAAATGACTCTTGTTGTCAAGCCACTTGGATGGAAGCACCTTTTGCTGCTATGCCCTAACTTGGATTAATTTTTTATAATTTAGGCCACATGATTTCAATTTTAGCAGCAGGGATACATCTTGATGAAGCTCCCTAGCAACTAGCAAATGTTTGCAGCTTCTCAGAGCTATTGTCTCAGTTTTGCTGCTCCTGTGGTTGCCACTTGCTTGCTTGGACTGACTAGTGACCAGCATGGTCCCCGACCCTCTTCTGAATTCCAAGAAATAATTCATGGTAGCCTTCCAACTTGGCTTAACATCAGTGTGTGTCCTATTGTGTATGGTGGGACCATTTTCAGTGAGAGGGTTACAGTGGCACTGACTCAGCAAAGACTAACTTTTGTGGCAAAATGAGCTAATATTTGTTTAGTGCTTTGCAGGTTACAGGTTACCTCTCATATATTGTCTCATTTTATCCTTACGTTAACCCCATGAAGTAGATCCAGCAAATGTTTTTATCCATTTTTTATCCATAAAGTTGAAAAATATTGTTTGAGAATATTCTTATACTTTTTAATTTTTTTCTCCTTCAGATAAAATGTCCAGCTTTTAAGCGAATGGTGGCTAGTCCCAAATGAAATGGCTAAGCTTCACCCCTTTAAACACTGAACTCCTCAGGTAATACTTTGGGAGGTACAATTGCATGTAGTTGGGATGTTGTAATGTTATGAATGTCTTCTGTATTGATGCTTTGTACTTTGAACCAGTTTCTTCCAACAAGCTGTTGTGTTGCCCCCTTGAAATGATGAAACTTCATGAATGAGTCACATTAAACATGCACAGCATTTTTTTTTTAGTGACATTAACTGTGATGTTATTATAATCTTAAAGCAAGCATGGTGATTTCTGATCAACAACTCTGGCAAAGTAATGTGGGGATAAGGCAGAAAGGGAAGGTTGAGAGAGCCTGAGTGCAGTCATTTTGACCAATATCAGACCCTAACCACCCTGAGCAAGGAAGTTGCCAGCTTGTCGCAGGCCCAAGACCACCTGAGGATGGATGAATTACTAAGCCAGATGCCTTACAAACTGTTTGTGCTTACCTTTCTGTGACAGCAGTTTATGATTAACCTTTGTGGCCTGACCTTAAGATAATGCTGGTCACATAAGGCTGTTTCCTAACAGGGTTTCTGAATATTTAAAAATGTTACCATTGCCCCATAAGGAGTCCCCCTCCTGCTTGGGAGAGGACCCCTACTTTGTCTGTGGAGTAGGATCTGTTGTCTGTCTCTCTCTGTAAACCTTTCTGTAGGTAGTGGGCTTGCTCTTGAATTCTTTTCCTGCATAAAGCCAAGAACCCACTTGGTGAGTTCAAGGGGCTTTCCTTCCTTTATTGGGGCACCTCCTGCATCAAAAGTACCTTGTGAAAAATTATTGGGGAATCACTTGTCCACTATTGTTCTTTTAAATCCTCTTAAGTCCCTGTCAGAAAAAGTACCCAGTAAATATTTGTTGAATGAATGAGTGAGTGCATTGCAGAATTCCTCATTATGGACTGATGGATACACCACATTTGAAACTGACAACTGGGTATCCTGTGCATTGACCAAACTGGGCCATTGACCAATTCCTGGATGTTTCCAGCACTTTCCCGCCCCATGCTTTTGGTCATTTCATTTCCTCCATCTCGAATGCCCTTTCCATCTCTATTATCAAAATTCTACCCATTCATTGGACTGGATCAAATGCCATTTTCTCCTTGAAGCCTTCGTGGCTTCTTCTATAGCCAGCACTGGAAATGACTATATCTCAAAAGGGTCTCATAACACATTGCTCATGTCTCTTTTAGTACTTAGTATATTTTCCTTGTATTATAGCAAAGCATATACATAACATCTTTCTCTTTAAAATTTAAGTTCTCCAAGAACAGAGAGTGTGCTGTGTTCATCTCTGTATCTTGCACACACATGTATGTGTGTGTATTAGCAGAGTATCACATATGCTAGCTTCTCATTTTGTTGAATGAATGAAACGTATAGGGCATTAACTATTCTTTCTGTATTGTAATACGTACAGTTAAAATTCCTATCCTTGATAAAACTTTTCAACAAAGATGTTTACAAATAGGAAAAACATTTGGATTTGATTTTCACTGAAAATGTATAGCCTCTGATAGAAATATAAAAACAGTAGAACAGACAAGGCCCCGAGAGAACTAAATTTTTAAAAGACACAGAGCAGATAAGCCAGTTTTGATTAGTTGAGGATGAACAGAATCACTGTAAGAATTATTGACATTTAATCTAAAAATCTAGGGAGATAATACAGCGTATTTCTTCCAAGGAGAGCAAAAACGTTGATTTTTTAAAAGGTTTCTACTTTGGAATTCAGCATGTGGCTCTTGAGTAGTCTCCAAAATATTTCTTTAAGGCCCAAAGTCAAAACAGCAACAACAAAAACAATCCTAGAATATTATTTCTGGATCCAGTAATGGAACTTACAATAACTGACAGGGGTTTGGCCTGGGGTGGGAGTGGGGCCAGAGCCTCCAGAAGTTGTAGTGAAGGTGTGGAATGTGTTATTTCTCTGTTACTGTTATTCCAGGCAGTTGCCAATTTGGCCTAGTTATTTATAGATGAATCTGAAGTGTGACAGGCAATTCTCCAGTGAAGCCTGAGGCAGTGAGTTTCTGATGAAATAGACATGACACTGCACATTTCCTAGAGCAACGGGGAAGGAAATGCAGTGCAGCCCTGAGCTATACGCTCCCCCTGCCTCGTTTTTTCCTTTTAACACAAATTTTCCCAGGGGGTTTGCAAAACATTGATTTATTTTAAAAGGTGTTATAGAAAATTCCCTAGCAGAAGCTTCCTTCCCTGCAGAGACAAGAATTAGAGCCCAAAGAAATCTGGGTGACTGACTTGGAAACCCAATAATTGGGGATGAATGAATGTACAGAGTAAAAAGCCTCCACATACATGGAATCCCTTCCGACTGCATCTTTCATGCTGGGGGACATTAGGATGTGAACAGAAGGAGCCCATGGGTTTGGGTTGCCAGGTAACCAGGGTACCCGCAGATTTCCATTTTTACTTTATTTGTGATTCAGGAAAGCGGTTGTTTTATACAGAGAAAGAAAAGAACACTCCCCCTCACCCCTTCTTATTTAGGTCTAGCTAATCACATTCACCTGTTGGTGGCTAAAACGTTTCAAAGGACACAATTGTTTTTAAACATTTAAGCTGTAAGAAAATCAACCGGAAACATCAGGATGAAAATCGGAGTGTGGTAACATACAGGGCAGCAGCGTTCCTGCTTGGTTTTCGGGAAGCCAGTGGAAAAACCCCAGCGTCCCTGGGGCTTCTCCTTCTCCTCCTTGGCCTGAGCGGATTAATCCTGCTTCAACAATTCAGGTTCTTCTGGCCCCTGGCTGTGAATTTCCCTGCCCCTAGAAAACACTCACGACTTACTAGGGAGATTCCTTGCAATTGCTTGATTTTGTTTCTTTAAAGCTTATTGGTAAACCATTTTTTTCTAATAGAAAATTCAGCCTTTTATGGCTAATTTAACAATACAATAAAAACCAAACAGGACAGTTTTTTTTCTCTCTCTCTCTCATATGGGGATTTAAAGCTTAAGGTCTTAGGTTAAGCACTTTTCTTCCCATTTGATGGACAAGCAGCTGAATGGTGTTTGAAATTCTGTAGAGCAAAGACTAAATAAATCTGCAGCCCAACATGTGGTTAGAAATGAGCTTTTTGGGTAGTGTTTATGCCTCTGGAATGCATTTAGCTGGGTGTGTGAGTTTCAGAGTGTGAGGGTATGTGTGTGTACAGTTGGGGTTTCGCTGTGTATATGCGGTATAATTACCCATCTATCAGGACACCTGACAGGAAGCTTGCTGTAATGGTGTGCCCTTTAGTGTGGCAATCAGTATGAGGCTGAGCCGCTTAAGGCTTATCAACTATGACACTGATATTTTTCTTCTAAGGCAGACCTCACAGAGAGACATTACCACAGTTCTGGTTGTTGAATATGAGTGGAGCTGGAAAGATGGATCCTCAACCTACGGTCTTTTCACACTTCCTGCCCAGGAAGTTTGTGTCTTTAAAATCTGTCACTCTGACGGGATGAAGATCAAACCAGAATGAGCCTTGGTCTGGCTGACAAGTGCTGTTAGCACTTTGGATAATTAACCATTGACTGATGAATGAAATGATTTTCTATTAGAAAAACCTGGACATTTAAAAGATTCAACTAAAAAGAGAATACAATAGTTTGGTGTTTAGTGGAATTCTTAAAGTTGCTTACAACCTTCTGTAAAAGTAATCTTGGTTGAGTTAGCAAAGCCTGCTAGCAGAGGAATAACACTAATGGCTGGGTGTTTTCAGATGCCATTATTCCTTTGTCCTCCCATGTTAGAGATGCATCTTGGGTTAGTTATAAATTACTCAGGGGAAACAAACAGTGCATATTCATGGTCCCAATGTGGGACAAATGACAGTACATTACAAGATGTTATTTCCTCCTCAACATTTCTGTACGGATGAAATCTGGGTAAGATGAACATCAAGGATAATGCAGAAGGGAAGAAGATGCCACAAAAAAGCAAAAAATGTCCTGAAATGATACTTGGGCAAGGCTGGCTGTGTTCCAGAGTTTTATAGGAGAAGGAGATAAATAATTGGGGTTATTTCTATATATTTATGTGTATTTGCCTACATATACATATTTGTTTGCAGGCACAAGTATGAATATGCAAGCACATGCACAAACCTCATTTTTAGCATGAAGGAACACCACTGCGCTCTCCTCTGAGTCTCTTTCGCAGTTTGGATTCCGCTGAACCCAGGGAAGTAGAGTCACCTCATGTGGTCCTGGCGTAGGAATGTCTATCTATGGAACAGTCAGGATGGCTAGGACATGTACTTTTCAGCCTACAGTATATCCTCGATAAAAGTGTGATTTACTTTACTATTTTTTGTGGTTGTTTTTAAATCAATAAGTAATCTTTAAACTTTTGTACTTTGCTGAAAATTCTTTTTCCCAGGGTCTATAAAACATTAATTTGTTTTTATATTTTACAATTTTTTTTTTGTGTTTTTTTTTTTTTAATCAAAGGCCTGATCTATCAAGCTATGAAACTATGAGGCAGGGGTGGGGAGAAGAGAATCAGGAGAGCCAAAGGACGAGCCATGTTTCTGATAAAAAGTGGAAATGTTGGCCCACAGGGAGTTAGAATACTGGAACCAGGATTTGCAGATCCAGAGACAAAAATATAGTTTTCAAACAGACTCACTTCACCCTCCTACTTTGATGGTGAGGACCGCAGGGGAAAGACTGTTTCCATAAACAAAGAGGTATTATCCTTCCCAGGTTTCTCCGACACCCCACAGTCATCCTGATGGCCACACCCCACTTCTCTCTGTTGCCTGCCTCCCATTTTCCTCTCTAAAGAGCAACAGAAAGGGGGAATAACTCACTCCTAGGTGAGTACATTGTTAGTTCAATCCAAAGCCCCTCCCCTCTTTTTTGGGCTCAAATCAACAGAGAAATGGTTTTATTTAGAGTTTATTCATAATTCCTCAGAAAGCCGAATGTACAATTTCACAGCATGTAAATATTGAGTGCAGGCTGTCAGATCCAGTGATGCTGCGGCGCCCAAGGATGCTTTCAAGGTTGTGTCCAGTAATAGGATTTATATCACAGAATGTTTTTGTCTTATTTATATGTATTACATTGTTTATGCTGCTCAGTTGCAAAAATGGTATTTACTCTGTAGTGATTTATAATATCTTGTCCCCCTTTAATGCAATCTCTGGTTTTGATGTAATGTGAAACTTTTGTTTAGGAATAAAATCATGTGGCTAGGAAGAAGTAAAGATATTTACAGTATTTCTATTTGGTTTGCCTTCATGTCTGGTTTCCTCAGCAGGCTTTTGGTCAAAGTATGCACAAGGTAGAGGATGGAAGCTGAAGAAAATGATAATGGAGCACAACTTGTTTTTGTTCCCCAGTGACTTGGATGAATGTCAGAGAGCTCTTTCCTAATGGGAAAATGATGGCTGAACCATTATACTTTCAGGAGCACTTCTATCCATGATCTATCCTTTCTAAGAAATCATGTCCCACAGGTGCCTAGAAATGGGGAGGAGACAGTGGAGCAAATTAACATTTCTCTCCTCTATTCACATGCACACATTCTGTGCACTTTGAGAATCAGTTCTATATGTGCTCTTTCACAGACAGGATTGGGTCACATCCCTCAGGAATATTCAGGAAGGGATTGGAGAAGAGTTTAAGAACTGTTGCACTCGAATGTTTATTGAGGCAAAAAAAAAAAAATGGAAAAGAACTGATATCCTAGGGAGCCTAACATTTTTTAAAAATCACAAAATTGTTGCATCAGAAATTACCACCTTGAAAACCCTCTGTGAGGTAGGGGAGAAGAGTATTTTGAGCTTCCTTGTTTAGCTGTCACATGAAACTGTGAAAGCAAACATAGATGGCTTTTGAGCTTCAAGAGAAAATAGCTGTCACTAAGTGTCATGTACTTTAGTTATAAAATCATAAAATTTTTGAATGTGGAAGGGACTTTGGAATCATTTAACCTAGGGGCTTTCATTCTACTATTGAGAAAACTTAAATCTCATGCCAAATGGGGTACAAAATTTTCCCACTTCTTATAAATCTGATTTAATTACAGGAAATGAGAGCACATACTTCAGTGCCTTCAGCGTCTGAGTGTGGCTTCTCAGGTTATTGAAAGTAGAAAGAAATATGGAGCATCTCTTTCTAGAGACTCTTTCCTAATGGGAAAATGAGTCTCTCTTTCTGGAGACTCAACGCACAAAATATTGCTTTGCAAGAACAATGGTCAATGGTAAACTCATTAGTTAGCTTTTCCCATGGATCCTTAGTATTTCTTCCTCCACTAAATTAGGTGATGAGGGAGTATATTTGAGGAGGGTCTTTGTTATTATTATTTTTATGCTTAGAAAAGGAAGGTATCAATTTTTAATAAAAATCATATTATATTTAACTGAATTTTTTTGCAGTCTCATGACAGCTATCGAGAGAGATTTCAGTCTTGACTTGAGTACACATAGTAATTAGAAGGCATTACTAGGTTAATTAGAAGCTGTGCCTCTTAATGATTCAAAATTGTTCAAGGTAAAAAATTGCAAGTGAGGAGAGAGTTCAGGGAGAAGATTTGTCTCTAACAGCTTCTCTCCCGTGAAGGTCATATTATTGTTACACTGAGATTTGCTTGTGTTCTTGTTACAAATGTTCATTATGCCTCCTTTGTATCAGCTGTGTTAAGTAAACAGTGATGTATTTATCAAAATAATTTCTGTCCACTGACTAAAGCTAAAATACTAAACCAACTTTGACCCTGAATGAATTAATTAGTTTCCTTGAAATCCAGTCCTCCCCAGTAGTCTTTCTACCTCTTGGACTGATGTCTTCTTCTGGTCTCCTTTGCTGGATCCTCTTCCTCTGCCAGCTTTTGCTGTGTTGCTAGACCTGGTGCACTCTGCTTGATTTACCACCACCTGTGTCCTAATGTCTAGAAACCACTTTCCCTAGACCTTTCTAGGGAAAATGTCGAGACCACGTGAGCTCTTTTTCTACACGTATGTCGGATGCCTCACCAGCCTGTCAGACTCAGTATATCTAAGTGGAATGTATATTTCTCCCCCTACCTGCCCCAATCTGTCCCTCATTTCCGTAAATGGCCACCAAGTCCTTCAAGCTAGAAGCAGGGGCATCAACTTTGACTCTTCCCTCTCCCTCATACCTCATATCCATTCAGTCATCAAATCCTGTAGATTCTGTCTCCATAGCTCTTTCAAATCTGTCTCCTCCTTTTCAATTCTGCCAGTGCTGCTGTTGGTCCCTGGTTCTGTTTCTGACCCAGGCTGCTTAGACGACTTCAATCTCTGGGCAACCCACTCAGGGCATCAGGAGCAGGAACGTTTCTCTTTCCCCATCTTTGGTTTCTTCTATGCAGTGAGACCAACTAGTAAACTAAGCCTGGTATTGTGGATATGGTTTGTTACGGACATTGGCTGGACTGGAATCCTTTGGAGCATCAACAGAGGTACAGTGCCCCAGAACTTCTCAAACACACTGACGGTTCCCATGTGGGACTCCCTCTGGGTAGTCTTACAGAGTTACCTACTTGTATATGAGATTCTATTTCCAATTTCTTGTGTTTTCATATTTAACGAAGGCTGTGGCTTGGTGCTCCAGGCACCCTTATTTGGCACCTACTTAGCTGTTCCTTGGTCTTACCTTCTAATAACCCAAAGGCCAGTTTATTTCCTTCCAAATGATTTGTTTTTGTGACCAAAACTTTGTAAGAAGTAGATGCTCCCTTCTTATTGTGTCACTCTAAGGTTGGCAGTAACTGCTGACTCTTCTGTTTTCTTTTTCTTTTCCTTCCTACCTTCTCTTCCTCCTCCACCTCCTCCCCCTCGGCCTCCTATTCCTCTTCTGCCTCCTTCTTCCTCTTTTCTTAAACTCTCCATACCCTTTTTATTTTTTTTTAGTAGAGACCCTTTTTGGGGGGAGCTTATATCTACTTGTTTCTAGGTACTTTTAGTTTTTCTTTTATATTTTATTGTACTGCTCACCCTTCTCTGACTTATTTTCCCCCTGTTTAATACTGCATACTTCATATTTTTCTGTTTAATATGTCTCCGTTTTTATCCTCTATTACAGCCACTTCACACACTTAGATCCTCTTTCTATCATGTTAATAATTGGTCTTCCTGCCTCTGGATTTACACCCTCCACTTTACAGCGAAGTAATCTTTTTTTGAAATGCAAATCTGATTATGGGGCTCTTTGTATAGTATACAAGGCCCTTTGTCCCTGGGCCCGCCCACCTGTCTCTCCAGTCCTCTCTCTGGCATCATCTCTCCTTGAAACTTACATTTCAGTCTTTTAGAATTGTTTGCAGATCTTTCAGTTTAACAGCTGCTTTGATTCTTCTGAGCCCTTAGTGCTCAGGTTTCCCCTCTCTGGAATGCTCTCTGCCATCCTCCACCCCAGCCAGCTGACTTAACTCCACCTGTTCATTTTACAAGCGGTGTCCCAAGTGTTAACTCAAGAGTCCTTTGTCTTATGGGAACCTTTGAGACCTCCTTGCTCCGGCTTCTCCTACAGTGGAATCGACTGCTCTCTCTAAGTGCCCACTGTGCTCTGTACACGGAGCACTAGGTAACACGAATACTATTGAGCTTAATAGAAGTTCGCCTTACAAAGTCCTTATGTTCCAGGCTCCATTCTAAGCACTTCACATAAGCCACTTACTTGCCTGGTTACATGTCTGTCTCCCCTATGGGACTACAAGCCCTTTCAGGGCAGAAAAGTTTTAATAATATTTTTAAAGTTATTTACTTTTAATTATACAAGTAGTAGATATGATTGGAGGAGAAACATCAATTCCCACAACAAATTCTAACTACCTGTGTCTGTATCCATATATTCTGTGCTCCATCTGTTTTTGTGTATAAGACCAATCCCTCTGCTTGTGTCCCGGAGCCTGGTTTCTTTTACCTTTTCTACAGTGATTTGCTGCCTTTGTTGTATCTTCTAATGCAGGGGAAGACAGCACATATTGCCAGTTTTCAAATCATGGCTCTGTAACTTACATGTGTTAAGTGTGACTTTGGGGCACATTTATTGACCTCTCTGTGCCTCAGTAACTTCATCACTGAAAGGGTGATACTTTTGATAATTAAACAAGTAATACAAGGAAGTATGTGGGCCGGTGCCTGGAACAGTAAATGCTGAATAAATGTTAATAAGCACATTATTAAAAATCATTTGCAAAAGCATATAACATGCCTTATTCTCATGCATTGACAAATCTCCCTTGGGCTGTTGTTTCCTTCTAGCTACTGCCTTCTTTTCATCCCTGCTTCATAGCAAAATTACTTGAAAGAGTTGTCTGTACCTGATGTCTTGTTCTCACTTCCTTTCTCTGCTTAACTCTTTGGAATGGGGCTTTTATCCAAAGCCCTCTCTTGAATCAGCTCTTATCACACTTACCAAGGTCACAAATGATTTTCATCATGTCTGAGTCAATTGTCAATTCTCTCTCCTTGTCCCAGTTGACCTTGCAACAGCACTTGACATGGTTGATGAAATGCTTTCTTGTTTAGGCTCCAGTGACACTGTAAGTCTGTTTTTCCCCAACTTTTGGGCCCCTGCTTCTCAGTCTTTCTGATGGCCTCTGTCCTCTTCTCCACTAGACCTCTAAAAGCAGGAATCCTCCAGGGCTCAGTCTTTGGTCCTGCTCTTTTCTTTAACTGTATTCTTGTTCTATCTGATCGTGTAACTGGGTCCATGAACCCCTATATGTTTTTTATAATCCTCTCCCTTAACTAACTACTTGACCATTTGAGTTGTTTTCCCAGAAATGATGGACTCGAACTCCTGGCCTCAAGTGATCCTCCTGCATGGGCTGGGATTATAGGCATGAGCCATCACACCTGGCCTGAAATGATGGATTTTCTACAAGACAAAGGAGCTGAGATTCTGAAGGCCCCAGGGCAGATTTCCTGCCACCAAGATTCACCATCCCCCACAACCTGTCCCCAATAAATGTAGCCCCTTGTGAGATACACCATGACCTGCTGCAAGGCACGAGGCCCCTCCTTTAAAAGCCCATGATCTCCCTTAGAGAGGCGGATTTGAGGCATCTTCTCCTGTTCTCCTGACGTCTGTCATATTAAAAATTCCTTTCTTCCTTGCCGGTCCTCATTGTCTCAATAATTGGATTTTTGTGAAACGAGCAACTGGACCTAGACCGAAAGAAACCCCCTTGTGGTTTTGACAACAATCTGACCTAACTTTAGATAACATCTATATGCTGGTGAATCCTCAGATTTATATTTCCCGTGCAAATCTCTTCCCTGGGCTCCTCAACTCAGATATGGAGCTTATTATTGGGCATTACTACAGGGATGTCTAAGAGGCATCTTGGATATAGCATGTCCAAAATAGAGCTATTAACTCCTCTCCTCCAAAATTGCCTTCCCCCCCAAGTAAATGGCACCACCATCCCTACCAGGCTCAAGCTTAGGAATCATCCTGGATTGCTTTCCTACCTTCATGCCCTATTAAAGTCCCTATCATCTCTCTCTGCATTATAGCCCCTGACTCCACTTTTATACTCCTCCTATTAATCTCCCTGAGTGATCTTTCTAAAACATAAGTCAAATCATGTCACCCTTGCTTAAAACCACTCTAAAACTTCCATTATACATAGAAAAAATTCAATCTCCTTGCCTCACGTGGTCTCCTTCTTTCCTAGCTCTGGGACCTTATCTTCTCTCTTTCTTGTTCTCTTCACTATAATTATATTGGATTTCTTTGGCCTTCAACATGCCAAACTCATTCCAGTATTAGTGCATTTGTACTAATTGTTCCTTCTATAGGGATGTTCTTTTCCTGGATCTTTACACGGATGCTTCCTTCTCATCATATAGGCATGAAGGGAAATATAGTAATCAATATCACAGAATTGGCTATATTTATTTAGAACTCATTTAAAACATGTAGCTTTTTTATTGATCTGTATTTTATTTTTATAATTTTTATGAAGTAAAGTTCTAACTTAATTTTATCTCAAAATTTAGCCTTTTGTTCCAACACCATTTATTTAATAGACAAATATTTTCTCCACCGATTTGAAATGCCAATAGCTGACACCTAGATTGCTTGTACTAGCATTTCCTGTGAAAGAATTGGTGAATGTACTTAAGGATCTAGATCCAGATTTCACAGGATAGCCAGCAATTCCTGTGGATTGTGGTTAAGGTTTATATTTGGTTGAAAATTACTCTGCCCCCAAGAAAATTTTAATTCACGCTGGCATCTACTATGCAAAGAAATTTATTAAAGAACAACTATGATTATCTTGTGAACATTACCTTTTATAAGAAATATTCAAGTTAATTCCCTGTGGGTTTGAAGTTGTTACCCAACTCAAATTCCCTTGATCCCAATTTTGAATCTCCTCATCTGTAAAATAACTTTTCTAGCCCCTTCAGCTCTAAATCCTATGATTCTAGACATGGGCTTCTTAAAAGCTTTTCCCTTTTATTTTTGAATGAACTCTACTCATGTAAACTGATAACAAAGATATTCTATAGTTTCTATACTACAGTCTTTGGTTTAGAGATTAGAGGATAGAAATTCAACTACTATTTCTAGGTTTTTAAATTTTTTTTTTAACTGGAAATGCATTTGTCAACAACAAAGACTTAGGCGTTTGTTGTTAGGACTTTGGGGTTTTAAACTTTCCCCCACATCCTTTTTTTTTTAACCTCAGTTGCTATGTTTCTTTTTTAATATATGACCAGACAAAATGTTGATAATAGTTGGTACCCTGGGAATATGCTGGAGTTGTGCAAACTTTACTCTTTTCTCTCTATAAATGCTGGAAATTTCTGATCTTTACAGCTGAAATACAGAAATATCAATGTTTGTTCAAGGTCATTTTTTAAAAAATAGCTGTGTGAATTTGTACCTTCTTTGGACAATTTCCATATTGAACAGCTCAGAATGCTCCAATATGTAACTCCTCTTTTGCCCTCTAAGAAAAGGTCTAAACATTTTAAATGGAAATAGCAAGGCTTTTATGTAGAAGTGCGGTTATAAAGCAGAATGTCATTTTGATAACAGAAAGCAAGAAAACTCCTGAACAGAGCCTGGCTTCCCTATTCTCAGTGCTGGATAAATAATGCATTTTCCAAAGCCTGTGTCTTTGGATGAAAAGAAAGTTTTTGGTAAGGAAGAAAGGCATTTCAACTCTATTATTGGCCTTTGGACTGTTTCTGTTTTCCACCAATTCTGAAATTGCAGTCAATTAGATACTTCTTCTCATGACAGATTGGAAACCAGAAGGGAGCTTTATGAATTCAAACAGAGAAATTTAAGCTAAAAATGTCTTTAAAATACTTCTTTGCACATTTTCTCTTTAGAATTTACAGAGTACATTGATTTTCTGATATAATTAATTATGAGATGTTTTAGGCTTAGCCTTATGTAAATTAATAGTAGGCATACTTTATTTTGAATCTCTACCTATTTTTAACTTTATATATTTATGTTAATCATTTGCACTCTGTTACACAATTGGTAGACTGGTTGGGATGGGACTTATAACTGGATTCCCACACTTTCTCCTTGACTATTAATTCCTAGTTCTTAGACTTGATTCTTTGTTGAAAATCTATGATAGCTAAACTTTTTTGAGTTTGTAGCACCATTTGGATTCATGTAAGTCCATACTGTGAAAATGATACGTTTCTTTTTATGGTTGGGCATAATTTTTGTGGTTTCTGGTGGGCAAAACTCCCATTTCAATATCTTCATTTTGAAATAGACATTTTAAACCCAATAAGTATCAATCTGGGAAAGCAATGCTCATGTTTGAAACATTTAGTGGATGGGGAATTTGGTGGACGCTGTTTTGATGCCCTGCCCAGATCTAAAAATGTCTTTAAAATACTACTTTGCACATTTTATCCTTAGAATTTACAGAATACATTAATTTTCTGATATAATTAATGATTGTATGTTTTAGGCTTAGCCTTATGTAAAGTTATTAGTAGGCATGCTTTGTTTTGAATTTCTACCAACTTTTAAATTTGTGTATTTATTTTAATCATGAATTTAAGTCCTTGGTTCAGACTCTGCTTCCAGAGAACCTGAGCTATGACGGTTAGGACCTGAAGAGGGGTCCTGGAAGCAGACTCTGAAGGATTCTGCAGTTGGATCCCTTCCCAGGCAGCTAGCAGTGAGTCTGTATCACTGGTTGTGGGTGAAGTACTGAAGTCCGTGGCTTGTAGCAACTGTGTAGTTGTTGAGCTTTTTACTTGCAGTGAACTGGGGTGGGATACAGGTAGAAGATGCACTGGTTTGTGCATTATCTCTGGCATTTGAGAGGTTCAAAAGCAATAGTATTATAAGGACGTAATTTGGTGCCTGTTTGCTAAATGTTCTTCATGTTCATGGTGATCGATCACCAGCTCATATTAAAGTGTGAGAGTCCAAGGGCTTCCTTGGAAGCATTTAAAGAGACCCTCATGTCCTGCTGCTTGAGGGATAACAGAGTTAAAGGCTATCACAGGACCCAATTTTAAGAGTGACAGAACTTTGAAAAAGGCTGAATTCTTGGCCTAGCCAAGTCTTCTATGACAAAGTCAGATCCCTGTTAGGGAGGAAATGAAACTCTGAGATTTGGGATGGGGATAACTGGGTAGAGGCACTCGAGTACCTAGAATCCTCAGATTCCTTTGAACTCCCGAGACTGCAGTAGTCCTCTTCGTTGGAATACAGGGTCCTCCCACTGGCTTGAATACTGTGGAGAAGCTGCGTATGATAGAAGTGCCTTCAGAACAATAATGGCCATCTCAGGACCTGTCTCCATCTCTCTTCCTAGCCACTGGACAAGTAACCAAGGTCAAATCTCAGCATGACTTAACTGGGGAAAGGCTAAGCTTTGCTGTTGGAGGGGAGAAATTATATGCAAAAGGAACAACAGGGCCTGTCAAAATGTAGGAATGTGCCCCTGGGAATGAATCCTGAGGGTGCTGGATGAGGAGGATGGAATTTAAAGCTGAATAAGGAATATTTTTTAAAAATATGGGGTACTTTCTTTTGATACAGGATTTAACACCCTGGCAAGGATGTTGGAAAGACAGTTCTTATATTCTGCTGTGATGGGTCTTAGAAGCTTGGAAATAATGATGGCCCCCATTAAATTGGTTAGGGATGCCAGAACCACTATGCCTGACTCTGGAGGAGCTACAGTGAAGCCCCTCCCTTAGCTCACACCATGACTTTGTGGGAGGTTTCCTACTATCAGCTGGTGAACGTGGGAAAATCCAAGCCTTCTTTGTGGATGGGTATCCTGGTATATTGGTGCAAATGAGTGTTGTACCTCATCCCTATTCAAGAGTAGTTTTGAAAGATAATGGTAAGGAGAAATACTACCTATGGGCAGAGCTTTGGGCGGTGCCACTGGTCACCTACTGTGTGGAAGGAGAAGCCGCCTAAGTTAAGGATATATATGAATTCATGAGCAGTGGCAAATGGCTTAGCTGATTGGTTGGGGCCTGGAATATGCAAGATTGAAAGGTATGAGATAGGGAGTTTTTATGTAGAGGAATGTGGATGGACATATGGGAGTAAGGACTGAAGTGTGAATATCTTTGTATCACAGGCTAGTTAGTATGCAACAGAAAACATCTCCTAGGGAAGAGTCATTAACCAAACAAGTAGACAGAATCACTTGGCCACCCCAGTGCTTGTGCAATGAGCTTATGAATGGAGTAAGTATGATGGAAGATATGTGGCTATGTATGGACCCATTAGCGTGGGGTCTCTCACACCCAGGCCGATCTAGCTGCTGCTGCTGATATCACCATGAGTTTGGTGCTGAGTTCCTGAGATGGCAATATTCCTCAAGGTGAGCAACCAGGCACTTGGTGACAACTGACGACTTTGATCCTCTTCTAACTGTGGAAAGGGCAACAATTCATTTTGACTGGAATAGATACATATTCTGGTTATGGGTTTGTCCTTTCCACCTGCAGGGCTTCAGTCAGAACCACCATCCAAGGGCTTACAGCATATTTGACTCATCAACCTGGGATCCTGCATAACATCACATAGGACCAAGGGACATACTTTACAAAAAAGGTGTGGCGGGAGACTTGTGACTATGGGATCCACTGATCATCCTTTATCCCACATCATTCAGAAGCTGCTGGACTGAAGGTGTCAGCTGAGTCCTCCAGGAAACAAATGCTGAGACAGAGCAGGAGTGCAAGAGGGTATTGGAAGGGGCTAATGTCTTTGGAAGATTAAAGGGGGATGAAGCAGAATTGGGCAGGGGAAGCTTTTAGACTAGAATGCAATCTGACATCTGTGAGAAAAGATGGGAGGGAGCAGGTTTGGGGAGGGCATGACTCAGACCACAATGTAGATTACAAAATCAATGGGGAACCCCAGAGCAATGGCTGCACTTTAGAGGCCCACACTTGGCAGAAATGCTTAGTCATTGGCTGTGGCTGCTGGGAAAAGGATGACCTTGACTCAAAAGCTGAGGCAAATCTTGAAGGTTCTGACAGCTGAAGACTGTTACCTAAATGCACTCCTTGCAGCTGAAGGGCAAGTTATTTCTCAGAGGGAGAGTTGAGCTGCGTGCATCCATGGCTGCCACAATCTACACCTTGTGCCGTGTGGATCCACACGTTTAAGGCATAGCTCCTTCAGGGTTCCAGTGGCCTCTCTTCATGAGGGGAAACTTAGAAAGGGGAAGTTAGTGAGATGACCTATTATTCTTATAGCTGCAGCTGGTCTTGGGGCTGCAACTGGTACTCCCTTTTTTTGTTTTACACTATCCATTCTAAATTCCCTTGCTTTCAGCTATTGTTTCTGTTGGCCTTGGTGGCACATCTGGTCGTGTGACCCAAACTCTTTATTCCTGAGGAGTCTGAGCCCCTGATAAGTCTATCCTTCTCAGGTTGGGGCTGTTGTCTTTGTCCACTTACAGTCGAAATTGGGCAAGGGAGCACTATGAGATATACAGGTGGATCATCTGAATTCCACATATATATTTTCTTTTCTCCACCTCTACCTGATAGAGTCTAGTATCCCTGCCATGATGGTGACTGCTCTTCTTGTCTGTTGTTCCCTGGACAGAATTTCAAAGTGCCCAGGTTGCAATCATAGCTTGCAGTTCAATGGAACATTTGTTGTGTTCCCTGGCAAGAGTGTGCCCTCATTTGTGGACCAGGACTTTTGACCCTGCAGCCCAGAGTTCTGGGAACAGGAAACACAAAATGCTCCAGTGGGACATTGGGAATGATGGTAAGTGGGCCTATTTCTGTTCCTATGCCTCGGTTCCTGGATCTATATGTTCTTACTGGGGCACAAAGGTCTCTGATTCAGTGTGTATCCTATAGCCTAAAGGATGACACCCATGCTGACAGAGTTTTGCCTCTGAGATGGCACTGCAGCTTAAGGGGTATTTCACAGTGGAGGGCAGGGATGAAGCTCATGGTTGAATACGATACGTTTAAAGAAAAACAGCCCATAGCTTCCAGTTTCTCTCCTCAGGACAGACTGGTTCTCGGGACACCTATAGCCAGGGAAGAGACAAGAAGTTTCTTGTTTGGGTAAAAGGTCCATATATTGATATTTGGGAATGTCTCAATGAATATACAACTCTCTGCTGGTGGAGAAATCTCTTTTAAAACCAGATTACCTGATATATTTGGACACTTAAATAATACTGGTAGGCATTTGACAGATATGATGGAGCATGTGGGAAAAAATTAAGTATAGTACTCGAAAACTAAGGAAATAGATTTTTTATACCACTTACTACGTTCTAAATTTAATTATTTATTGTGTTTATTATCTCCTACTGGAATGTCAGAGCCAAGGGACCGTGGATCTTTGCCTGTTTGTTAACAACTGTATCCCCAGTGCTTAGAATAGAGCCTGGTACATAGGAAAGTTCAAGAAATACCAGTTGAATAGACAGAAAAAAGCAAACATAAGCAAAGATATAAGCAATTCTTAGCTCTGGAAGAATTTATATATAACTGAAATCAAACCATATTATGACATAATAGTCATAAAATATAGTATTATAAATCATAATATGTGATTTCAATATTTATATTATAACAATATAACATGTAGCTTAATATAAATATATAATTATACTATAAATTTAAACATTTTAAGATAAAATTAAGTAATGATATAATTTTAATGTTTATATTATAGTTATAATATAAATTATTCATTAGATTTTATAATATAATTTTAGTATGGGCATATAATATAATTAGCACAATATTATAATATAAATGTTTATATTGTATAACATAATACAATTGTAATTATAAAATAATTACACAAAATTTATATAACAAAGGAAGTGAAATAATAATACTTAACTCTGCAGTAAAATATTTTTATATAATTCTTTTAAAAAAATTTATAATTTTTAAAAATTGACATAAAATTATATGTATTACTGTGTACAACATGATGTTTTGAAGTATATACATAGTGAAATGTTTAAATCTAGCTACTTAACATATGCATTGCCTCACATAGTTATTTTTGTGGTGAGAACACTTAACATATAGTCTCTTAGCATTTTTCAAGAATACAATATATCATCATTAACTATATCACCATGCTGTACAGTAGATCTCTTGAACTTATTCCTCCTAACAATAACTTTGTATCCTTTGACCAACATCTCCCCAACTCTCCTGCCCTCCCCTGCAATTGTCCCAGCCTCTGGTAGCCACCATTCTAGTCTCTATTTCCATGAGATCAACTTTTTTTAAGAGTCTACATATGAGTGAGATCATACAGTACTTGTCTTTCTGTGGTTACCTTATTTCAATTAACATAATGTCCTCCAGGTTCATCCATTTTTTTGCAAATGACAAGATTTCTTTCTTTTTTTATTGCTAAATAGTATTCCACTGTGTATATATACCATATTTCCTTAATCCATTTGTCTGTTGATGGATGATGCTTAGGTTGATTACATATCTTGGTTATTGTGAATAGTGCTGCAATAAATGTAGGAATGCAGATATCTCTTCAACATACTGATTTCATTTCCTTTGGATATATACCAAGTAGTGGGATTGCTGGATCTACATAATTCTAATAATGTGAATATACACTTTAGATTTAAACATAAATTGTCATATTACTATATTTGGAAGTTTGTGAAAAGATGGTAGAAATTTAAGAGAGCTAAATCATCATTTACCATATTTGGAAGTCAATAGGTAATATCTGAAATTTTTAAGTTAGTAAATGGCAGAATAAACACATTATTTAGATATATGAAGGCAAAAACCAGAAGAAACACTTTAAGCAGTTAAAAGCGTTTGATCCTGGAGAGTTCAGTGGGCATTTTGAGGGAGTGAGAGAAATAATTCTTGTTTCTCATTATGAGCCTTTTAGTATATCTGATTCTTCAACTGCATGTTTGTGTTACTTTGATAAAAATACCAATTCATTTAATCAGTTCTCTGATATATGAGGAAGGCACTGTGTAGTTTTTGTGATCATCTCAGACTTAACCCTAGAATTGTATTAATGACAGTGGAATCCAGTCCTTGGAGTGGTTTATGCTCAATATGCTTTGTGAACTCGGACATCTGGGTGTCTGAGTGCGTAAGATGGCGGGTACTGAAATGGAGGTTCTGGAAGTTGTCAGTGGAAGGCTGAACATTTGACAGTGGCCTGGGAGCCGAGAAGAATATTTCCAGCAATATTCCCAAAAGTGCTGGTGATATATGTTTGTAGGATGTATGTCCACCATGACGGCTCTGGTACTGAGGCTGTTTTTCATCTTCATAACTCTCATAATGTCTTGAAATATAGCTCACATTGACAGATATTTGTTGGATGGGGTTGAATTATTTGATAAATCCTGAGGAATAAAATCTACCTTGGGCTACTATTTTGTCTTTTCAGTATCATGCTGACCTCATTAAAAAATTAATTTAGTTACTATAATATAATAATATGACATATTTACTTAATATTAATATAATGAAATCCAATTATATCACAGTAATGGAAAATGAAGGAAGTTTTTTCAACCAAAAATGCAATAGATACCTGGCTCAATATAAACACTTATTTTAAAAGCATCTGTGTATGGGTTGCTTGCTTGCAGGCAATTATGATTATGCTGCTTTGAAATTACATTTTCCTTAACAAGCTCAAAGCACTTTCCACAGTAAAATTCTCACAAAAGAGTGACGAAAGTATTAAGTCCCAGGAATTCTTGTGCATATTTTATAGATGGGAAAATAGAGAGGTGGAACAAGACAGCCACTTAAGTCGGGGGTGATATAGTGAAATGCTAGTGGAGTTTGGAGCCAAAGGTTGGTGTTCATTCTCCAAATCCTTGCTCTACCCTCTGGAGAGTTTTGCCTGACCTCTATCTGGTATCTTCTATCAGTTCCTGAACAAGTGCTCTTTAATATTACTACTTTCTATAGTAATATTTTACTATATTTTTTGTTGCCCGTTTGTTTTATGTTCTCTGAAATCCTTTTCCTTTGCATTTTTTTTCCATGGCCTATTTTCTTTTTTCACTTTCTTCTCTTCCATTAACTCTCCAGTCCACTGAAACATTTAATTCTCACCCTGTCCTTTTTCCAAAATCTAAATGATATTCTTTATTCTGATCTTTGCTGGACTGAGAATCCCCATTCGGATTAGGTCTAAAGGATTGAAATTGTAATTGAATTGTGAGTATGGTACTCTGATGTTATTATTTTGAGAAAGGACAAAAGACAATAGCTGCGTAGGTGACTCCCAATGAGAGATGGGGTACTGAGAAGTGAAACCAGTGTGGGATTGGAGAGGCCCTGGGAAGACAGAAAAGAAATGATAAAGCTTCAGTAGTAAGTACTCTTGGGGCAAAATATACCTGAAACCTAGCAGGAGACTCACATAAAAAAGACAGTGTCCTTGGGATCCAAGGGACAGAGAGAAACAATTCTTGCATTAAAGTGAAGTATGAGTGAACCATCAAGGAAGGACAGATCTGCCCAATTGTAGTTTACATCTGAGAGTTCCCTGAATTGTACTGAAGTAGATTGCATAATTTAAATAGCTGATGCTCTGTGCATTACCACTAGAGGACATAGGTAAAACTGGAAAAGGCTCAATGCCATGGATTGCAGAGAATCCACTATTGCATGGGAAGTCTCTCTTCACTTTCTGAGCTATAGGAGTCAAAAAACATCAAAGTTGCAAATTCCTTGGAGAATTAAAGATGTAGGTAAGTAGTCTGAACTTTTGAAGACCTATGTTGTCCCAAGAATCTGTTGATTCTGCATTACAGTTGGCAGTGAATGATTTTGAGTAAAGCCTAATATGATTATCTTTTCTTTGCTGCTGCAGACCACAATTTTCAAGTTGACTGATAGAAACAGGAGTCAAGCGGTAGATAGGATGCATATGGACAACTCCATACTCGGAATGACCACTGTTTTGTGGGGCTCCTTCTATTTCAGTGTTGTGTTGCATCTTATGTTCAATACATGTTTATAAGAGAAGTCTGATACAATAGTTTAACAAATCTTACTTCTGAAGGGATTGATATTCTTGAATATAGTAAGAACAGTTCAAAAACAACACCTGAATGGGATCTCTTTTAAAGATTTGCAAATGTGACTGTAACAGAGAAGAATGTAGAATTTTTTTCTAACACCCAGAGTTAGGATTAGCTTTCATTTTACAATTGAATTTGTTTATATGAATATATTGATTAATTTGTGTTAATCTATGGAAATAAAATCTATGTTATTGAGAAATGCCAGTGTCTATGTTCTATTTCTTTTAAAATGAATTAGCAGGATAGGTCCTGGGGACAGACTTCCAGGACAAGTGTAAGGGTAGAGATCAATAAATGTACAAACACTTGCATGTGTACTATCAGTGCTCTGCCCAGACCCCAGAGTCAACTCCATTTGTCTGTGCATGGTCTCCTTAGTGCTTTCTCTGGGAAGGGCTGCTCTCAGGCTGTTGGAAATGGCTTTACCTTTGTGCAAAGGGAGCACAGAGTGCCTGGGGATTTGACTCCCCAGGGGCAGACCTTAACCAATTACCGACAGGTGCGAGTTAATAAATACTCAAACTCCCTCTCCCCTCCTGGGATAGGCAGCCTACGCTATCTCTAGAGGTCCCCTGTGGGATTGAACTAAAGCTACATTCTCCAAGACTTGGCTTGAAACTCACCCTTGCATGGCTTCCTTCCCTGTCACGTTTCCTTTCTCTCTTCCCTACTGTTCGCTCCTTGGAATACTTCCTAATAAATCTGTTCTACATGAATCTACATCTCAGTGTCTGCCTCTGGGGATTCTCCCTCAGACACTTACATATGGAATTGAAATTACTGTATTGTAGTTCTAAATAAGTTTCCATTCTCTGACTCTTCTCTTATCAACATTATTGCTTTTTCTTTCAAAAAGTGCTCAAGGGTCTTTTATAGAGTTTTAAGATAGGCATGCATTTAAAAAAATTTCTAGCATTTAAGTAAATCTCCAATTTTTCCTATTATTAGATTATTTGCTAATAAATAAGAGACTCAACTTATTTTTATGCTTGGGAAGGGAATTCCTCTTCCTCCTTAGCATTCAGATTCATGAATCTGCTTTGTAAGCAAGTTACTTCCTATAGCACAATTTATTTTAGTTGGTTGGACACAGCACTAAAAATATGTCTGGTATTTGCATAAACCTATAAATACAAGAAGGAAAGGGAAAAATGAGAGGTGGAGGAAGGATGCTATTATTTATTGAGAATCTACCATGTACCAGACACTGTCTATGGAATCTGAAGAATAAGAGGTTAGGGAACCTGCCCAAGCTCACATAATTAGTGAATAGCTAGGCAGGAATTTAAACCAGAACAGAAATGAGTGCAATTAAGCTCTTTTATAGTTTTAGGGAAACCTGTACTCTTACATGTTATAATAATACTACTTTTATTATCTTCATGTAAGCACATCAGTCTTCTTGGTTTAATTGCTACTGGCCCATTTTCTAGAGTATTTCTGTAGGATTTCCTTGGCCTGTCTAGTTTTCTCCATTCTCACAGCCAAAGAGCTATGTCAGGTTTCAGTGGACTGCTGCTGGCCCCTCTGCTCACTCTCTTTTTGCATAGGAGCACCCACCATTGGCTCTTTAGTGCAATGTGGTATGTCTTTGTCACCAGAACACAGCTGTGGTTTCCCAATTGCTTTTTCCATAAAATTAAATATTTTTTATTATGGTCTTACAGGCTCTCCTTCAGTGGATGGGAAGTCCCCCTGTGCCAGTTGCTATCACCACCCATTTGCCTTAGCACATGACTTTGGCTTAGGAGGATGGACCAATGTGCCTTTGATCCCTGCACAAGCCAGACTTGGGCCATGGACACCCTCTCGATTCTTCTTTCCCTCCTGACTAGATTGGTTGGTTCACATGCCTTTTCCATGTGATGTCCATTAGGCTCCAGATTTTGAATCCGTAACAATAGAGAGAAGGCTTTGTTCTTCATCTATCCAGCCCCCACACAGACACCCAGCTGAGTGTCTCTGAAGGTCCGCAGATGGCCCTAGTCTATATATTTTCCTATTGTGACTATTTTTATGTGTTATTTATTCTCCTCAAACTCACTATCACTTGGGCAAACTTCCAATTTCTTTGTAGCTTTCTGCTATTTTGATAATTTTGTGTTTAAGTGAAATATCGGAGTTTAGAGTTTAGAACTGGAAGCAGCTATAGGGGTGAGGGGAAACTTGTCCTTCCCCCGTCCCTGCCCAAAGTTCGCTGAAAGATCAACTCACAATTAAGGCAGATTAACAAGAGAAAGGTTTATTTACCATGCACGTGGGGAGAATCACACAGTGATTACTCAATATCCCCATGGGATCCAGATATTTTTATACTTGCCTTTTAGAAGGGAGTGGAGAGATGAGGAGTATAGGTAATTCTGTTTGGGGGCAATAAATGGTTGCTAGGGAGGATGAAGGGATGGGGGAAAACAGATTGACTTGTAAATTAACCTGAGAGACAGGTATTATGTTTTAAATGATCTGGGCCAGGTCTGGTTGCATTCTTGATCTTTCCTGTTATATACTGAGATAACAGGGAGAGGAAGGGAAGTCCATTGTTCTTTTGGTTTATGCAGATAGAGGGCAAGCCTCTTCCAAGGGCCTGTTAATTTCTAAGAGCCTTTAATTCAAAATATTCTTTATACCAATGAGTCATATTTTGGGGTGAAATTTCCTGAGCTCCTTCAAAGCTTTATAGTTTATCTAATCCAACTCTCTCTAATTTGTTCAATTCACGATGTAAATAATTTCATGATTACAAAAGTCATATATTTTCAATTCAGGAAACTTTGAGGATAGAAAGGAGGAAACAAAAATGAAGGTCATATGTGAATCCATTTTGCATGTGAAGAGGATATGAATTTTGGGGGGCCAGGGGCAGAATGCTATGGTTTGAATGTGTCCTCTCCAAAATTCAGGTGTTGAAACTTAATGGCCAATGTGATGGTATTAAGGGGACTTTAAAAAGTGATTAGGCCAGGAGGGCTTCCTCATGAATAGGATTAAGGCCCTTAAAAAAGAGGCTTCATGGAACATTCCACTCTCTTGCTCTTCTGTCTTCTGCCATGTGAGGACACCACAGGAAGGCCCACACCAGACCCTGCATATAAGCACCTATATTTTGGACTTCCCATCCTCCAGAACTGTGAGAAATTAAATTTCTGTTCTTTATGAATTACCCAGTCTCAGGTATTATAGCAGTATAACAGAAGGAAAGGCCTGAAAAAGGGTAAAAATGTTTTCTGTCCTCTTAAAACCTCCCCCACTCTTTTTGGGAATGAAAACCTACATCCCTGCCCCAGGCCAGTGGTTGAGAGGGGTAGGGGAGTGTCCTTTGTTCTTTGTACCACAGGAGATGGCTCAATGGAATTGTCCAGGCAGAGGTCAGGAGAGATTGACAGATCAAAATCGTCAACTATAGCTAAACAACAACAGCCTGAAGCTGGAAACCTTTCTTTAAAAGTTCTGTATTTCTGCTTATGAGGAGGACAATGACATTTTAAGATGGGAGTCTCCATCCTCCTCATTTGCTGGCAAATTAATAAACTCCTGTTTCCTCTTCCTCAACCACTTGTCCTCATTCTTCTGATGTGGCCTCGGTGACAAGTGATGAGCTTTCGGTAACAGCAGCACAAAACAGACTGAGGCAACACATAATATTACTGTCTGGTGATAATTGCTGTTAATATTTTGATGTATGTATTTAAAAGAAATACTGTTTTAGGACTGTAATTTAAAAAATATAATATGAATATTAGGTTTTTTCATTCTTTTAAGATATTTTAATTAAGCTTGTTATACAGAAATGCATACTCATTGTTCAAAATTCTGACAGTACAGATATATGGAAATTTTCCTTCAGCCTCTCTTCCCTGCCCACCTCCGCAATCTGTTTTCTCCTAAACATAATCACTGTGATCAATTTAGTATGCATCCCTTCGTATCTATTTCTCTGTATTTATACACACATATGTACATATAGAAATATTTAGTTTTGTTTTATATATATCTTACATTATATCATTATCTGTGCATTTGTCTGAAACTTGTATTCTTTACTTAATTAAATGCTTTAGACATCTTTCCATGTCAATCTATCATGTCAGCCAGGGTTCGGATAGAAAACAAATGGCTCAACTCAAATTAAGTACTTTGAGGGGATTTTGATAAACTAAAATTTATGGCCAGGGTATAGAGAAACCATAGCGACAATGAAGTACTCTGAGATTAGTAATAATGAAGGCACGGTTACCACCTCTAGAACAGATACAGGGAAGGGTGGGGAGGAGTTATTGGGTGGAGAGAGAAGTTGAGAAAGAGAGTCAGAAAGAGAGAGACAGAGAAAGGCAGAGACAGAGAGAGTTGTGTGGAATGGGCTGCTTGGCAGGGCCTAGGCTAGACCTTCATTGGAGGGAGGCTATCAGTGTGAACCAATCTCATAGACAGGGAGCCAAGGAAATAAAAAGCTCCTCCTCCCTTTCTCTCTATTGTGAACTGAATATTTGTCTCTCCCCTAAATTCATATGTTGAATCCTAACCCCCAATGTGATGGTATTTAGTGATGGAGCCTTCAGGAGGTAATTAGAGTTAGATGAGATCATGAGGGTGGCCTTCACGATGGGATTAGTGCCCTAATAAGAAAAGAGAAATAGGCCAGGTGCGGTGGCTCACACCTGTAATCCTAGCACTCTGGGAGGCTGAAGCGGGAGGATCGCTTGAGCTCAGGAGTTCGAGACCAGCCTGAGCAACAGCAAGACTCCATCTCTACTAAAGAGAGGAAAAAATTAGCTGGGCATGGTGGTGTGTGCCTGTACTTGTAGTACAGGCTTGCACTGTACAGTACAGTACTTGTAGTGTGTGCCTGTACTTGTAGTCCCAGGTACTTGGGAGGCTGAGGAGGGAGGATTGATTGAGCCCAGGAGTTGGAGGTTGCAGTGAGCTACGATGATGCCACTACACTCCAGCTGGGTGACAGAGTGAGACTCCAAAAAAACTTTCCACCTGCACAGACTGAAAAAGGCCATGTGAGCACTTGGCAAGGAGGTGCCATATGCAAGCCAGGAGGAAAGGCCTTGGCAGAAACCAAACACTGCTGGATCTTGATCTTGGACTTTCCAGCCTCCAGAACTATGAGAAAATAAATTTCTGTTGTTTAAGCCACTCGGTCTATAGTATTTTATTATGGCAGCCTGAGCAGACCAAGACACTCTCTGTTCTTGGAAGGAGATCCTTATTGGTTGAACCCAATGGGAAACTGGAGAGCAAGGGAGAATGCTGATGCCATCCACGTATGTGAGCCTCCCAAGGCACAGCACTGGCATCATCATATAGATTTCAGTACATTCTCAGTGCTTCCATGTGACAGACATTGTTCTAGGGGCAAAGGAATAAGGCAAAAAAAAAAATTACTATCCTTCAGAAATTCACATTCTGTTGGAGTGAGTGTCCCATAGAATGCAAAGTATTTCCTAGCTAGCATTGTCAGGTGTGGGGACCAGACGTCAGGTCCCGTGTTCCCTGGTCCTTTGTTCCCAGTACTGAAGAATGGTTACTGGTACCGAGTTGATGGAGCAAATGAGCAGACCAAGCAGATGCAAACGAGCAAAGTGCCAAAGTTTATTAAAGCATAGTACCTTCCAAAGAAGGAATGGGTCAACCCCTGTGAGTGGAGGAGACCCTGAGTTTAACAAGATTTTCCCTTTTATGCTGATTCCACAATTTTATGTTAAGTGAGGGGTGGAATATTCATGGTTTTTCTTGGAAAGGGGTGGAGAATTCCCAGAACTGGGAACCTCCCCATTTTTAACCTTGTAAGGCAATTTCTGGGGGTTGCCATGGTATTTGTAAACTGTCATGGCGCTGGTGGGTGTGATTTTTACTATGTTAATGAGGGTAGGTCACTTGAGGATACTGTCACCTTACTTGTACGCATGCTCCAAAGAGCCTCTTTTGTGGCCTTGTTCATATCTCTGCTTTGTGGCCTTTCTATCTCTTTCTGGTTGGTCAGTCGTTGGAGACTCCCTATCGCAGACCAAATATCTGGTCAGTCCTTGAGGACCCCTTGACACATCATCTGTTCTTTCCTGGAAGCCCCCCTTCTGGTCAACTTCTTCCTGCTAGTAGACAAAGCATCTCCTAATGTCATCTAGTTCTCAATGGAAACCCCCCCTCCCAGACAAAGCATCTGTTCCCCTTCCTCCTTGTTCCAACCTGACAGCATATACCAGAGTTTGTTAATTTGTTACTGATAGGCATTTATGCTATTTTAATTTTTCTTTATTTAAATAGTGTTGCATGAATATTCTTATATGTGCATCTTGCTGCACATGAAAAAATATTTGTTTTGGGTAGATACTAAGGGATGAAATTACAGGATTCAAGGAAATATGCATATTTAATGATAGGCTGATTTAAATCACATTTCTACTCATGGGATGTAAGAGCACTTATTTCCCCTCCCTCAACAGCAGTTGTTACTATTCTCTCCAAGTTTCACCTACCTGATGTGGGGGAAGTGGGGAGCAGGGGTAGAAGGGAACTATTGTTTGAGTTTGAATCTTCCTGATTACTGGTGAGAATTAGAACTGTTTGACGTATTTATGAATTGCCTTGCCTTTTCATATCCCTTGGCTGTTGTCTTTTATTTATTTATTTATTTTTCCTTTTATTTCAGAATACTATGGGGGTACAACACTGTAGCTCTGGCTGTTTTCTTTTTATTTTTTGTGAGATTCATTGTCTTTTTTATTTCATGCTAAGAGTTCTTTATATATTTTATGTTACTCTTATTTTAAGTCTTGTTCTGCTTGCTTTAGTAACACTGTTTACCCAGGCATTAGATTATGCTTGTACTTGGTGTTGCTCAGTATATTATGGTGCTAGGATTCCTCAAATGTTAGGCAATGTATGGTTGAACTCATCTTGTAATTACCCCTGTGAATGCATCATCTCTTTATGACACCCTGTCTCTGATGACTGGGGGGCTATGCCAGTGGCTGGAATATACCAGTAGCTATTCTCCTAGAGACGCAATCCCTCTCTGTTCCCTGGGTGTTGCCAGTCACCTGGGGCTCATCCCTATTCTAATACCCTGGCTCCTGTGCCTGACCTCAATGCTCCAGTCTGGTGGCAGATGCTTTTGCTGCTGAGGCTGGGTGTAGAGAGGTTGGTAAGGGGCAGGCTGTCTGGTTGCTCCTGCTCGAGGGGCCTAACCAGCCACATCACCAGCTGCCCAGGGATGCGCTTACTCCCTCTACTTGCTTTTCTGAGCTAGAAGTTCCCTGGAGTCACTCCCGCCTTCTATGGCTGTCTTTTTTCTGGGTGTATTGTGAGTTGTAGTTTCCCTATTCCTCTAATCCCACTTGTCTTGTGTCTCTCAGGGATTCCTCATAAATTTATGTGCCCGAGAACATCCCTTTTTGTTTTTCAGGGCTGTTACAGAATTCAAACATATTTTAATATTCTGTCATTACCAGAGATTTTCAGCCAGAGGGAGAAGGCTGGAGCATGATTTAGCCCAGGGGTTGCCAAACTTTTTCCATAAAGGGCCGAATAGTAAATACTTCAAGCTTTGCAGGCCAGATGGTTTCTGTCAGGACTAGTCAGCTCTGCCTTTTTGGTGCAAAAGCAGCCAGAGGAGACACTGATGAATGAACTGGCTGCATTCCCATCAGCCTGATTTGCAAAGCAGGACAGGATTTGACCCGAAGGCCCTAGTTTGCAGATACCTGACCTAGATCCCTTCCCTTTATGTAATAGATGAAGAGTCTGAGCCTAGAGGAGGTTGAGAGATTTGCCCAAACTACTCAGCTAGTGAGTGGAAGAACTAGATCGGTCACCTCATTTGCTTACTCATCGGTGTTGGCAGGGTTAAAAAGACTCCTAAACATATCTCTGTTCTCCCAGAACCTTGGACTCGGGGAAGTTACTTTCAACTTCTATTATTTTTTGTTCTGTGATTTGATGGCAAATAAAGTCCAGGCTAAGTCAACTAACTGTGGAGATCACGGGGAAATCGTAGACCTGATGGAGCTTGGTTGGGTTGTTGGCATTGGGACTGAGGGGAAGACTGGTGTTCATGTTTTAGCTTTTCCTTTTGTGAGCTGTAGAGCAAAGTGGCAAGATTAATGGAGCTTAAAGTACTTCAGCTCTTCAGAGACAAGATGCTACTTAGACAAATATTGTTACTCAAGTTTAGTCAATATGGCTCACAAGGGATAGAATTTGATAGCATAGTGAAAGCCATTTCTCTTTTCATCTAGTTTTGGGGCAAAAGAAAAGGGATTAAGTTTTGCATTTGGATTGAGGTTTGAGTCTGTATTCTGCCACTTTTAGACTGTGTCACCTTGAAAATACTACTTGATTTGTCATCTGATTCATCCTAAAATTAGAATAATAATGCCCATTTCTTAGGGTTGTTTTAAAGATTAAGTGAGATAATGTATAAAAAAGCAATTTATACATTGAAAAACATTGTAAAAATAGAAGTTATTAGTATGTGGATTGACAATAGAAGCCCCGATACAAATAACAACTTAGTGCCAATTGCTGTGATTTGTTATTTGAAATGCAAAGAATAGGGGAATATAACTGAAACAGTACACCCAGAACATGTTGACTAGCAAGCCTGCGTTGCATTTAGTAGGAAACTAAATGTTAATTTATTTCTGTTTAAGTTTTATGGTTCCCAGGGGCTTTATTTCAAGTTAGTACAACTACTTTTACTCTTCTTACAATTATCCAGGAGAATAGATAAACCTTCTTTCCACTGGAGGAATTTAAATGAAGTATCTCATTTAAAAATGCACCTGTGTAAAACATAGCATGACTTACTTTAGATCTGAGGAATGAGATAGTGAAGTGAATTTCAAATGTTTTTTTTTTAAATAAAGTCACTCTTCATTCTATTTCTTTCATTCAAAAAGAGTCAGTAAAGCACTGTGGCGAGCATGGTCTCTGTATCGAGCTTATCTGGGCTTGAATTCCAGCTCTGCCAGGTACCAGCTGTGTTACTTGGGCAAGTTACTTAACCTCTCTGTGTCTCACTTTCCTCATCCGTAGAATTGGGATAATAACAATCCATACCTTACAGGTTGTTTTAAGAGTTAAAGGTGTCAGTGCATGTAAATTATTTAGAGTAGTACCTAGCACACAGTAAGGGCTCAGTAAATATTAGATATTATTATTTATTGACAACATTATGCCAAGCATGGCACTAAAGATCTAAGAGACCTGATCTGTGTGTTAAGAGAGCAAAACTAGCAGATCTGGGATTTTATATAAAAGTATTCTACTCTGAGGGATGTGAGGAGAAAGAATTAGAGGCAGGTAGAGCCAGAGTGGGTCTGAGGATATAGGAAAAAACAAATTCAGTTTCGTCTACTGTATTCTTACAACAAGAACGCTTCTGTGACCAGATGTGTGTGAGGTTTTTCCCACACACCAAGCAAGCAATCAGTTCTCCCACAGACACCAGCTGGGTATCCTTTAATTCAATTCACTTCTAACACTATCTACCCGAAGATAGTGTCAGATCCCACAGGTTCAGGGTGCAGTCCCAAAAATTCAGTTCCCCACTTCAGATGCCAGTCATAAGTCTGGGCCTCTGGAACTTCTGACCAACAGGATATAAATTGGGGTCCCCATAACCCTCTTCTAGGGTTCAATTAATTTGCTAGAGTGGCTCACAAAACTCAGGGAAACACTTAACTTACATTTACCCATTTATAATAAAGGATATTACAAAGGATACAGATGAACAGCAAGATGGAAGAGATGTATAGGGCACAGCATATGAGAAGTGGCGTGGAGCTTCTTTGCCCTCTCTGGGTGTGCCACCCTCCACGAACCTCTGTGTGTTCCATGAAGTCCTCCAGAACTCAGTCCTGTTGGATTTTTATGGAGTCTTCATTACATAGGCATGATTGAGTACATAATTGGCTATTGGTGATCAACTCGACCTTCAGCCCCTCTCCCTTCCCCTTACGGTGGGGGTGGGCTGAAAGTCCCAACCCTCTGATTATGCCTTGGTCTTTCCAGTGACTAGCCCCCAGCCTGAGGCTATCTGGGGTCCCCCAGCCATCAGGCATCTCATTAGCATACAAAAGTCACTCTTATCAGTCTGGAGATTCCATGGGTTTCAAGAGCTGTATATCAAGAACAAAGACCAAATATTAATATATATTTCATAATATCATAGTAGGGAACGAAATTGCTGTTTAATTTTAAGAAAACCTTCCCCCAAAGCCTTCAAGGACTGCATTATGCTCTGCATTTTCTTTTATGGCTAAGGAAACCCAAGCTGCACAAGTGATGAGTAGTGGAGCCCAATTTTGATCTCAAATCTGTCTTTTGTGTGGTAGGCCTGTTCCATGATAGGCCTGTTCCATGGAAACATCTGGCAGCCCAGTGCCATATCAAAGATTAAAACATGGCAATACCTAGGAAGTATGAAGTGCTTTGTCAGTGCTAATAGCTGTATTATGTTACTGTTGTACATTGATATATTTTAAACCTGAACTTGAGTGTTAGCTCACTTGACCCATGGTAATAAGTTACCCTTGAGTGTTGATGCTGATTTGTCCTGCTCACCTCCAGTGCAAGCTCCCAGGTCTAAAATGAGACAAAAGATGGAGAATCTGCAGTTCTTGGCTCCTCTGGATCCCAGGAGAGGATCCCTTGCTCCATGCAGGCTATTGAAAACACTAAAACTCAGATGCATCTTTTTGAGGAACAAGGGAGGTACAGGGGAGACATATCATACACAGTATCATAAATCCTTGATCTTGAATGTATTCTTGCATCATTTGCTTCTTTGTTCAATGGTAAAATAAAATGAAAGTAATGAAGCTCAAGTCCAAGTCACTGTTCTCACTCATCCTTGCACCCTGAGCCATTTTTGTGCTGGCCTATCTCAGACTTTAGTGCCTAATACTGCACTATACCAAGCTCAGACCTTCCCAAGACTCTTCATAATGGTGGAGAATTCACTACCACAAAGTTGTAATTTTCGCCACTAACAAAGGGTCCAGAAGGACCACCTCACTGTGAGAAAGTGCAATCGACTATACGAGAAACCCTGACACTCTCCAGTCAACTTTCTTTCTGGAGCTTTTTCTGGGAACCATTCTTAATGATCTGAAAATGCTACCCTTAAACCTGGGTTCAATCATAAAGAGAACTGACATTTTTTCCTTTATTTTCTTAGGACAGCTGAGACCAAGTAAACTTGCCAAAAAGTATTTATAAGTATAAATTAAGGGAGGTCAGTTTTGAGTTATGGCAGGATGAAGATGATAATGATTCCTCTCTGCAAAGCAAGTACTAAACTGGGTAAAATTGTCAAAAACAATAATTTAAAGGCACTAGAAATTGACCAAAGGCAGCCAACAAGTTTAGAAGAGTTTATTCTGGAAAATGAGAGAATTTCAGGTAAGAAGAGCAGGATTATTTGGCCCGAGGCTCCTCCTATACCCCTAGGGTCGCTAGATCAAATACCAGATGTCCAATTAAATCCAAATTTTAGACAAACAGCAAATACCTTTTTAGTATAAGTATGTTCAAAATATTGCAAAGGACATACTTATACTAAAAAATTACTCAAATTTCACTGGGCATCCTGTATTATTATTATTATTATTATTTACTAAATCAGGTAGCCTCTACTCTCTGTCCATTCCCTTCCCCCAACAGGTGGATCAGTAAGGACATGGGGCTGCCATTAGGGGTGGACTTGATTTGGGGTGGGAGGTGGACGTGAAAACCTGTGGGTTTGCCAACTAAAACTGATGAAACTGTTGTGAACAGGAATAACCATCTGCATTGCTAACCTGAGACTGCAGTTCTTGTTGGAGCGAATGGTATTAGACAAGCCAGAAACTTAAGGGAGAGATCTCAGAAATGAGGTCAGCTCCAGACATCCCTGGCTGAATGGAAAACTATACAGATGCATGGGGGAGACCTGAGAGAGTTGGGGGGAGAAAATCCCAAGAGAGACTTAACTGATTGAAAAATTTTAAATTTTATTTTATTTTTATTTATTTTTGTGGGGACAGGGTCTCACTCTGTTGCCCGGACTAGAGTGTAGTGGCATCATCATAGCCCAATGCAGCCTCCAACTCCTGGGATCAAGCGATCCTCCCACCTCAGTCTCCCAAGTAGCTGGGTCTATAGGCGTGTGCCACCACACCAACTAATTCTCTATTTTTTGTAAAGACAAGATCTTGCTATGTTGCTCAGGCTGGTCTCGAACTCCTGGACTCAAGCGATCCTCCTGCCTCAGCCTCCCAAAATGCTAGGCTTACAAGCGTGAGCCACCATGCCTGGCTCTGATGACAAATTTGAATACATTCCCAAGCCACACACATATCAATTAGCAGAGGGTGGAAAGCTTAATGGGCTTAAGTTGTTGATTAGTCCAACCTCTACTTAAATCATTGTCACAAGGAACCCTCTAAGAAGCAGAGTAAAAAATAAAAATTAAGATTAAAAAATATGTCCAGAGACATCAGTGGCTTCATACCACAGGGGAGACACATCTTATAGTTCAAGTTCAGGCAAGATAAAAAGGAAAAAAAAAAACCCACAACCCTCAGAAAAATGAAACAGAATTAGAGTTGATAAAATATATTATCTAAAACACCCAGTTTCAACCCCAAATTATGAAATATGCAAGGAAACAGGGAAGTATAATCAATATTCAGGGAAAAAACCCTGTAAATAGAAACTGGCTGTAATTGAGTCCAAAGGCCTCAAAGTGGCTATTATATTAATAAATACTGTATGTTCAAAAAATGAAAGGAAATTATGTTTAAGCAATCTAGTGCTGAAAAGTAAAATAGCCAAGATGAAAAATTCACCAGATGGGCTCAATAGTAGATTTGAGATGGCAGGAAAAGATGTGATCCTGAAGTTAGAAATTACCTAATTCCCAAAACAGGGAGAAGGAATTTTCTCAGCACAACTGTAATGGGAATAATAGAGAGAAAAAAAGGAGAGAAAGGGGCAGAAAAATAGCAGAAAAATATTTGAAGATACCATGGCCCAAAGTCCCCAAATTTGATGAAAACCTGCGATCTGCAGATTTAAGAAGCTCAATAAACTCCAAGTATGATAAATACAAAGAGAAACACACCTAGCCACGTCACAGTATAACTGCTGGGAGACAAAGACAAACAGCCAGTCTTGAAAGCAGCGAGGGAAAAATGACTCATCATTTACAGAAGAACAACAACATGAACGACATCTGACTTCTTACCAGAACAGAATGGAGCTCAGAAGTTCCAATGCAGAAAGGAAAAAAAAGTCATTCAAGAATTCTATATCCAGCAAAACTATTCTTCAAAAAATGAGAATGAAATAAAGACATTCCCAGATGAACAAAAGCTGAGAGTATGGTTGCCATATAATAAAAAATATAGGGAGTCCTTCCAGCTGAAAGGAAATGACAATAGACAGTAACTTGAACTGACCAAAAGGAATGAAAAACAGAAGGAATGATAAAGATGTGGGTTAATATAAGACTATATTTTTCTTTTTTCTTCTCCTAATTTCTTTAAAAAACTTGATTGTTTAAATTGATAAATGTAATATGGTATTTGGCTTATAATATATGTAGGTTTAATATATATGATGATAACAGTGTAAGGATGGGGAGGAAATGGAGCTATATTGGATCAAACTTGCAATATTTAATTAGAATTAAGTTAGTATTAACCTGAAGTAGATTGTGATGAATTAATGATGCATAGTAATTCATAACTAAATAAAAACTTAAGCTTAAAAATCAACAGAGGCATTAAAATAGTACACTAAAAAGTAAATATTTTACACAAAGAAAGGCAGTAAAAAGGAACAGGAAAGAAAATAGGACATGAGACATATAGAAAACAAATAGTAAAACAACAGACATAAGTCCAACTATATCAATAATTACATGAAAAGACAGAGATTGTCAGACTAAATAAAAAAGCAAGATTCAAGTATGTGCTGTCTATAAGGAGATGCACATTTGTTTTCAATGACACAAAATTGCTTGAAAGTAAAGGGATGGAAAAACATGTACCATGCAAACAGTAGTCATAAGAGAGTTGGAGTGGCTATATTAATTTCAAACAAAATAGACTTTATGACAAAGAATATTACTAGAGACAATGAGAAATATTTTCTATTAATAAAGATCTAATGCATCAGGAAGATACAACATTTATAAATTATTATACATATAATGACAGAGTATCAAAATACATGAAGCAACAAGATAGAATTGAAGGAAGAAACTGATGATTCAGCTATTATTGTTGGAGATTTCAGTAGTCCTCTAAAAGTAATTAATAGAACTACTAGAGAGAAAATCAGTAAAAACTTAGAATACATGAAAATCATTGCCAAACAATGATTTTCTGATGTATATAGAATACTCCACCCAACAACAGTAAAATATACTTAAAATATTCATGTAGTTGTGTGTGTCTAATAATTTTTGATTAAGTACTGGACATTTTGTACAAAAGAACAGTAGAGCATGAGATCAGTAGGATTTATGCCTGGAAATGGGCATGTCTCTTCTTTTTTTTTTTTGAGAAAGAAAACAGAATTTATTTAGGGAGTGATTAAAAAACAGCAAATTACTTATGGTGAAGATCAATAGTGTATTTGACTTTTTTTTGAGACAGAGTCTCGCTTTGTCACCCTGGCAAGAGTGCAGTGGCGGGGCATGCCTCTTCTTAGTTTTTTAATGTGGGGGTATTGAGCCAATCTAGTTTTTATTTAAGCTGATTTTAGGTCTTATTGTTGTCATAACTCCTATTAATGTATCACAGTCTTTGAATCCCTTCAGCTGTGGATTGCTGCTACCTTGTACTTAGTGTGAACCCTAGGGTACTGGAAGATTTTTCTCCATGTTCCAATTTACCCTCAGCTTTAAGGAGTCCTAAATGCTCGTGCTACAAAAAGGTCTCTCTGTACTCTTACCCTTACCACACATATACTGCTGTTTGGTTATTTGGTGGGAGGCTAAACGTGGGAATGGGGAGAAGGCTCAGTTCTCTTGGTCTAGTCTCATGTAGCCCAGCGCTGGATACCTGGGTCTCAGAAGTGGGGATTTTTCAACATTCCTGTCCCCCATATGGCAGCCAAACCCTGTCTAGTGTCCATGGAGCATTTAGGGGAGGAGAGAGTTTCACCCTCTTCCCCCAGTGGTAGCTGACCTCTGCTTTGTGTCAGTACAGAAGCCTGGACACTAGGGGTTTTCTTCCTCCTTCCCCAGCATCAGCCAGTGACTGCTCTACTCTTCCTTCAGCAGTAGTGTACCTTTGCTTCAGATCAGGGACGTGTGGGTTGCCCTGTTTCTTCCAACCCCAGTGGTATGTTGTTAGCACTTGTTACTCAGTGCAACGTTCATGGTGGGAATAATGGAGGTTCCTGACTCTGCCTCAGAGTTTACCTTTGCCTGGGACTGGGGGAGGAAGGAAGTGTTTTTCTGCACCTCCCTAGTGATATTAGCTTTTACCTCTGACCAGAGGCAATGACTCTTTGCCTGGGCTATAGGGGCAGGAGCACTTTTTGCCCCTCTCCCATGGGCCTACAGCCCTTGGCTCCCACTTCAAGAAGGGTCTCTCTTCAAGCAAGGGAAGTGGGCAGGCTTTGTGTGCCTGTGGACTACTGGGGGTGGGGTAGAAAGTGCTTGCGAGGGAATGCAGAATTCCTTGTGCTGGGAGGAACCAGGGGTCTCTAAACCACCACTCTAGCCCACATTTGGCCTTTAAGAATTTGTTAAAATTTTATGTTTTCTTCTTACCCTCTCTTAAGGTGGTCATCTCTTCCTGTGGTGCTTTGCCAAAGGTGAAGCAGTTGATGCATCTGATCTCTCCTCATCTGGAATTTAGCTCCCCTGTTTGTTTTGCTGCCTTAGCTCTCTGATGGGCCCAAGGCAAATCATGATTTTATTGATTCTCCAGCTTTTTTCTTGTCGTTAATGTGGAAGCCACATTCTTTTGTGGCTTTATACATCTTAATGGAAGTGAAACAGGATAATTCTTTAATTAGTATCTTTCACTTCGGACTTTCTTCTTGAGTCTCCTGTTCTATCAATGGATACCAACTCCTCACCCTCTTTGGGAGAAGATACCATTTGATCTCTATGCATCTGAAAAGAAACTGAAGCCATTAATGTACCTTATCTCTCCTTCTTAAGAGTTGAGTGAAGAACTAAATCTTCTAAAAGTTATATTCTCAGTCTAAGATTTTAGTGTTTCAATACTACCTACCTAAATAATTACTTTTTAAGAAAGGGTCATAAAAAAGGGGAACATGTTTGTAGATTTTGATGGGCTTTTGCTTTGAATTATTTCAGATTCTTAATAGTTGTTTCCTTAGACCATCTTGTATTATACAGAATATATGTTTTTAAAATATTGCAACTTTTTGTATGACTTAGATATATGCACTATAAGCATTTGGAAGAAAGCGGATGAAAGAACATTTGGAAGAAGCTGGCTTTGGTCCATAGATGAAATTTTATTTGATCTTAATATCAAATGACTTTAAAAATGAAATAAAAAGCTTTGTTTTCCAATTTTTAATTATTTTGGCATGAAACAATGAAAAGTAATCCAAGAAGAGTGCATTGAGTGGGATGATGTCATGTGAAATGCCAACGAAACTAATGACTTAAGAATGGAAAAAATAGGAGACTGTTTTATAATTCAAATATTGAGAAAAATAGCTTATTCATTTTGATGAAAGAGAAATTTTGGTGGTTTTATTTCTCTTACTAACAAATGGGTTAGCTTTAGAATTTATATTTCATGTAGGAGTATAGGCCTGCTTAATAGATAAAGCAAGCAGTTCACATGAACTTCTGACCCATTTCTAAAGCTTGAAATGTCTACAGAAGTAATGATAAACCAACAAAGCAACAAGAAACTTACAAAAATGAATCTTAGGAAGAAAACATTTGATTTAAATGCTTGCAACAATTTGTGGATGTCCAAGGCACCGAAGCACAGAAAGGTCACTTTCTGTGCAGATAGGAATTATTTATTTAATTAATTATTTTATTTACTTGTTCTGTGTTTATTAGTCTCACACAGACAACCTTAATTCACAGACATGATAATGCTGTTTCAGAGAGAAATGTAGCACCTCATACTTTCAGAACACAGAGTTTGATAACTGAAACACAAAAACAATTGTTCAATACCCACCAGGTGACTGGCAAGCTCTGTGCAAGATGCTGTGAATACAAAGACAGGACACAATATCTGCCTGTAAGTCACTATTTTTTAAACTTGATATGTTTGGGGAAAATTATCACCCATGAAACCATGACTACAATCAATGCCATAAACTTATCCATCACCTAGGAGGCTTTTTTATAAACCAACTCGAAAAAGCTCTCACTCTTCAGTTTTTATGCAGAGGCCAAATTACAGCTGCACAGAACTTCATCTGAGTGATGGCTGACTACTTAAAGTTGAACTTTAAGGCTTTATTTAGATACATAATAAACACAATCTCCACATAGGACCTTATTTCAAAGATTATATACCTTCTTTACTCCTTAGGTTTTATGGAATCATCTAACACTTCTACCTACAACTTCTAACATCCTGCCGGAAGAGGATTCTTCTTGGGCTCTGGTTCAGTGGCACAGACCGATGTGGTGAGAACTGCAGGCTCTCCTCCTGGCTCTGTGGATTCCTTTGATTTTATTGATTAGCCAGTTTCTCCATCTTCTTTGCTTGATCCTTTTCTGCTATCCATTAAGGTTCTGTCTTGTCTCTTCTCTCTTCTCTTATTCTATATTCTCTTCCCAGGCAATGTCAACTGTCTCCATGAATTCAATGGCTATTTTTATATCGAACTTCCAAAATATTTCTTGTCCAGGGCTTTCTTCTGAGCATCAGTTTACCTACTTGAGATTTCTACATGGATATATCATACTCAATTCAAGTTTGATATTCCTCAAATGAGCTCTTGATCACCAGCTCAAGATTGCTTTTCCTCCTGTGGTCTCCCTAACAGTAAATGATAGAAGCGCCCACTCAACAATTCATGCCAGAGACCTAGGAGTCATCTTTGCTTCTCCATCTTCCTTAACCTCCATGACCTATTTTTATTACCACCTCCTAAATATCCCTGCAATCCATCTATTTCTTTCCTTTCACACTGTCACCATTCTAATCTAAGTCAACATAATTTGTCACATGCTTCTGCAATAGCTTTCTGTTGACTCCCCTATTTCTGATCTTGCCACTGGAAAATCAGTTGTCCTCATTGTGGCCAGAGTAATCAGTCTGAAATGAAAACACGATCATACCTCATTTCCTTAGGATAAGATTCAAACTCCTTTCATGGTCTGCAGGTCCTGCATATCTGGCCCTCTGCCCAAGTCTCTGGCCTCTCTCGTTACTTATTCCCTTGCTTTCTATGTTCCAGCCATATTGGAATTTTCCGGGTCCCTGAGTTTTCATGTTCTTTTTCATCCAAGTGCTTTTGAACATGCTTCTGCTTATGCTTCCCCTTCTACCCATCATAAAATGCTTTTTATTTCTAGTCTTAAAATTCACTTCCCCTGGAGTCCTTTTCTTGGCCACCTGGGTATGTGCCCCCACAGCTTCTAGCATTTGTTCAGTGTCCCCTTAGACTAAAGCTCTGTGAGATCAGGGACTGTTTCTTTTCCATCACTGTATCCTAAGCACCCAGCAGAGTGCCTGTCATCAATAAATATCTGTGAATGAATTAAAAAATATAGGCAACCAGTTTGATTTGGATACAAATAATGTGAATGTTTAGGATTCATAGAATAATTTCCAACTTTACTACCCTGTAGATAATCCATTTAATCATTCAAATTCCCATGGCCCTCAGTAGGGCTTAAATGTTTCCCATGTATGCACTGTGTAAACCAAGTTCGTGTTGAGAATTTCCTAGCAGGAGACAAGCTTCTTGCTTAGACTTGTGACATGTTCTAGGTTCAGAGGGAAGAGCAGCATGATAAGAGAATCTTCAGACCCATGTGCCCCTCACATTGTTGAGTGAATGAGTCCCCAGCTCTAGCTACCTTTATAAATGGGGCTCTGAGATGACATTCATTCTCAGACACAGTATCATGATGTAGACTTTCCCTTGAAGGATTTTTAGAATTCATTTGTTCTTCTCAGGGAGTTGAGACTTTGTCTCAACGTGTCCAGCTTCAATAATGCTTGTGATTCCATTTTAAGGGAATATAGTGAGTATAATGAGGCAATTTATTGAGAATTTATTGTGGCATAATAATAACAACAAAAATAATAATACTGAAATCTAGGATTTATTGAATGATTATTATGTTCCAGGAACTGTTCTAATCACTTTACCCTTATTAACTCATCTAATTCTTATCCAATCATATAAGATAGGTACCACAATTAACCCCTTTTTCATATGAGGAAACTGAGGTGAAATAACTTGGCTAGGGTCATATGGCAAATATTTGGAGTAGACTGGATTTAAATAATCTGTTGGGAAATAATCTTAAGAGTAGTCTTACACCATAGAACAGTGAAAGGCTGCTGAAAGATCTACCAGCCTCCTTCCTGCATGTGACCCCGGCCCACCTCCCCATCCCAGGCTGGGCCAGTCTCTCCTTGTGCTCTCAGCTCCTCGTCTCTGCCCCCCCCCAACACCCACATCTTGCAGTTTACAATCTGCCCATTTAAGGGGGAAAGTAGAAAGCCCTGGCCCTGGGGTAGGCCAGGTGGTGTAAGCATGAATTTGCTTTTGAAGGCTTTTAGTCCCTTTAGAAAATTGATAGATTTGTTGGAGTGGGAGGGGTTGGAGGCTTAGCACTTCGAGGACTACAGGGAGGAGGGTCTATCCAGGAGAGTTGTGAGGATTCCCCCAGCTAGGAGTGGGGAGAGGTTGGGGGTCTTTGAGTGCTTAGTACCTCTGAAGTTGGAAGGAATGGTGCTTGTGTGGTGGGCTCGGTGGGCTCGTGGAAAGCTGTGGCCTTTAGAGTGGAGGCAAAGGTCCCCAAGGCCAAATTTGGCCTGAAGGCAGTAGAGCTGTTGGGAAAGCCACCCACATTTAAATGAATCCTGGTTTGGGCCAGAAGCAGAGCACTGGTGACCTCGCAGTGCTAAGGAACAGGCCCTTCCTTGTGACCCAGGATCCCGTATAAACTCTGGGTTGTCCATTGGTTCAAGGTGTGTGGCTGATATGTTTGCCTGCCAACCCATCTTGGAGGGTTGGACAATTTAGTTATATCTACATATCTGCAATAAAGAAATGTGACATTATTTGTATCTTGAGTGCCTTGGATCAACACGTCCTTGTTTCAGTAGGGCTTGGCTACTTCCCAGCTTGCAGATTAGCCCACATGAAAGATGGCAAAGGTAGCTTGCTGGCAACTGCTGAATAATCTTACATAATCAGAGAAGGAGACCTTGTAAAATCATCCTGGGAATGCATTCTGTGCAGGATTAGACTTTTGGTAGCTGTTATATGTCTAGACTCTAGAGTTATTGCTCAAGGTAACACTATTTTTTCAAAGTCAGTAATTACTAAATTTAGTTCAAAATATTTCATGTCAGTCAGGAATAAAGTGAGAAAATACAACCTGTGAGCTTACCTTTATTCCAACAGAATGTGATATGAACAACTGTGAAATCTTTTTTTATTTAGCTCTATCCAGCCCACATGTCATTTCTACCAGGCTGAGAAGGCTCTCAATGTAATTTTCTGGTGTTGAATTATTTTAGATCAATGACAACCATACCTTTTAAAAGATGTCTCAGGACAGTCAAGAATCATTCAGTTTAGCACATTAAAAAGAGACATAGTTTTTTTTTCACAAGGGATATTTAAATAATAAATGGGTTTTTAAAAGATTACCTGAGGTCTTGTGTTTTATCACTTGAATCTCTTTATGTAAATGTAAAGTCTTTAACATACTTTTAAAGTGTAACTTTCAAAGAGGTATAATTATGACCCCTAGGCAAAAATAAAATGAACATGTATCATTGATTTTATTTATCTCATTAATTAATGAAGGAGCCAGTTGAATGTTAATACTGGTTCAAAGAACACGTAAGAAGCTAGGGCATTTATAACCAATTTAATAAAGAAATATTAGGATAAGATTGCTGAGTTAGTTATAAAACTGTTTAACATACACCAGGTCATAAATCTTTGGGGATATCTGTTCTATTGAACAGAAATCTACACATTAAGTAAATTCATTAAGTCTAGGACATTTAATCAGTGGTAAACAGTACATTCCCCTAAACAATTCTTGAGTGGCTACTGGCCCCATATGATTCTGAAAGTATGTGCCATGCACCTTTTTTTGCCTTATTTCTAACTTTGAGATAAATTTTCTGACATATTTTTTCAGAAGGACTATTGATTCAGTTCATTTCTGTGACTCCAGATCCTTTCTGTGACCTGTGGAAGTGATCCACTTATGTATACTTTCCTTACATGTTCCTGGTCTCCTACTTGGGTTAGTGGGTACATAGTTGTGGGGAACAAGGATGCTTCCTTGGCCACAGAACAGGGCAGAATTAATGGTAAATGGCTACATCAGCAGAACACCTTCACAAATATTGCAGTTTCCCAAGGAGTTCTGGGTTCTCACTTTAATAAACAGATGGATGACATAAGCATAAGGCCTTGATCTTTTTTTTTGAGTGAGTTTCTATCATTTTAGAGCGAGGAGCTAATGGGTTCTTTACCAGAAGGGTGATTAAAGAAGCATTTTTATAGCTTAGGAATGAGGAGCCCAGGCATTGAATTCAGAGAAATCAGAGTTGCACCATTGGTATAGCGCTTATTAGCTGTGTCATCTTGGCCAGCTACTTAGCCTCACAGCTACTTGGCCGGTCTTTTCATGTGAGCTATTGTGAAGGTGATATGAAAGAACAAACATAAATGCTCACTACAGTGCCTTGGACACAAGTATTGTTCAGTAATAAAAAATAATGAAGAAATTATTATTACTGATTCTAGGTCAGACACTGTACTAGGTAACCTAGGTCTTGGGCATTTAAGAGGTGACATGGTCTTACACCTGAAGATAAGTGCTCTCTATGGTTGGGGGCGGGGAGAGAGAGAGAGAGAGAGAGAGAGAAAGATAGAGAGAGAGATCTGTACTCAATAATTATAATACAAAGTGTTTTCCACTATTATAGAGGGTCTGTAAAGAGCTCTGGACGTATTGGCAACAAAGCCATTAACTCTGCTTTGTAGGGGGCTGGTATGCTGGAATGTACCAGGAGATGACATTCAAGATGGGTTTGAAGGAGTGGAAACAGGGTCCTAAATCAGGGCTCAGCAAACTTTTTCTATAAAGGGTCAGATAGTAAATATTTTAGGCTTTGCACACCGTATGGTCTCTGTCACAACCACTTAGCTCTTTCATTGCAGCATAGAAACAGCCATAGACAACACAAAAATGAATGGGCGGGGCTGTGTTCCAGTACAGTTTAATTTACAAAATCAGGTAGTGGCTGGGTTTGGTATGTGGGCTGTAGTTTGCCAACTCTGGGCCTAAAGGATGAACTAAAAGATGAAGTCCATTCTGGAGGTTGGCAGGGGGTAGGAATGGGGTGAAGTTATTTTGTGATTTGATGGTGAAGATGTCACAAAGGAAATTGACAGAAGGTGGGAGTACTAGTTTTCATCACCTTGAATTTCAAGAAAGGCAGTTTCTGGCAACATTCTTCTTGCTTCACATATTTCTGGGTTGTCAAGAGTGGAGCACCACTAGGGCCACACCAAGCTTGTCCACCGGCATGAAAGGGCAGTACTCAAGAAGAAGCATCCTGGTGCCTGCTGGAGGAAGGGCTTATTACCCGCGGGTCTTATTCAAGAGTTGAGAAGTGGGTGAAAGGCTGGGAACTGGGAGCAAATAAGTAAGCATTAGCATTGTGGTGGCCAATAGGAGGCAAAGAAGTGTATTGGAAGCAGCAGCCAGGGGGATGGTGGGAGCAGAGGGGGGCACATCCTGGGGAGGCAGATGCAGGCATAAGGTGGTAAATGCTGGGCTGAGTGCCTGATGAAGCTGTTCTTTAGGTGGAAGTGGTACACCTACCCCGGGGATAGGGGTGGGTGAGAGGTGGCAATTGCTATGGTTCTACAGTTTGCTAATTTAGGATCGATAATTTATGTCCCAGACAGACAGGATCAACAATTTGTTTTATAAAACCATATGAACATTATTTGCTAAGCATGGGTAATGCATGTTAGAAGTGGTGAGTTCCAGTATTAATGAAGCTATAATAGAATAAGAGGATGCATAGCTAGAAGAAAACACAAAAAAGAGGAACAATTTATGTGTCAGGCAGAGTAAGTTCAGCATTTTGAAAAATATCACATTTACAAAAGGAACAGACTAGATAAAGGAGATTTTGAGGATTTCAGTTGCTTAACGTAAACCAACAATCTGATGTGGATACTAATGTAATCTTGGTTTATCCCATGCATACTGTCAAGATTATAGGAGGTCATAATTCTTCTGTAACCTGCACTGCTCAAGGCACATATGGAGATTTTTTTCTTTTGTTCTGGATACCATATCCTAAGAAATAATCATGGATAAAAATATCATGTCATGAGCAGAGTGGCCAGGGAGGTAAAGAATATGTAAATGGTGTGCTATGGATTCAGTGGCCATGTAATTTATGGCCCAAACTAGGATACATTTGAGAGTGAAAGGGAGCTGTTAAGAAAAATTATCTAAAACTTGGAAATAAAGCAAAAGAATGACCATATTCTTTTCAGTGTCACATTGGGGCATTATTTATCAGGCTTTCCCAAAGATTATTTGATTCTCTAGAAAGATGTACTTTTGTTTGACTTTGCTCTTTGCTGTTTCCTTACAGCCCAGATACTGTGAAATCTACTTTGTAGGTTTCCGCCTAGTAGAAATGATACCTCCAAAGGTTATTTTTCAATTCCTCTTAGGGTATTAACCAGTTTATATCTAAACTAGCAAACTTATTATAACATTCTTTTTTTTCTTGAAATACCTATATATAAATAGCCAACTCTTCTACCATCTTAATTGTTCCCTCATTAATTAATAAGTTGAATAAAATATTTGATAATATTCATTCTACATTTGTATGAATGTCACATTTTAACTTTTTGAACTTTGTACTTTGACAGGGTGTTAATTAATTATTTTTTTTGGAAAACAAGGATGAATCAGGACTATCCCAGGAAAATCAGACTGTATGGTCACCGTAGGTATAAGAAATGTTTGAAGGAATTCAGACTATTTATCTTGGAGACAACAGATATAGATTGTTTGACAGGAGACTTGAGTGGCAAAATGTCATGTTTTTTGTGTACCTTGAAAACCTTTAGAGAGAAGGTTGCAGTCTGTGCCAGAAGAGATAGGAAGACAGTTGGCAGCAGCATCATTGTTCTTTGGTGTTGAAGCAGACCAAGAGTGGGGCCTTGTGCAGTCCTTTGGAGAGCGGGTCTAAGGCAGCCCTGTCCCTCTGTGATTCAGCCACCTGCCAGTGGGAGAAGCTGGGACCTGGAGGACGAAGTTGCTGAGTAAACTAGCTCTGCCAAAGAGGCTTAGAGGGATTAAGCATCTTACAATAGCTGCACAGGTTGGAATTCAGACCTTAGTTTCTAGGCTTTCAGGCTGGAGCTTGTCCCATCACATCCCAGCTGAATTCCTCCCATTTCTACTTTACATAGTTGAGTTTTGTTGAGTATGTTGATACTGTTACACAAAATTATGGGAGGCCATTGTTTTGAACCATGCTGGGCCTCAACAGACCAGACCAAACCGAAATGGCGTCACTCATGCTAAATGCCACATAATCAAACTGAAACTTTAAGGAAGCAGATAGATACCAAAACAGAGTTTGTTTTTTTTTTCCCTGAAAGCAGGTGATTCCAGTCTGCCAGAGTCAGTGTAATAAGTCTGTTTTAACCTTCACAAAAAAGTAAATTGAGGTAACCTGATGTTAACTAATCAGTTTTTTTCTATTGTTTTGTTTCCTTGTTTCCACCTTACAAAAATCACTGTTCTGCTATTGCCCACTGGGAGCTCTCGTCCTGTTTTGTAGAATGGAGGCTGCCCTGATTCATGAATGGCAAACCAAAGCTAATTTGATCTTTAACTAAATTTGTTTTAATTTTGTCTTTTGACAGTACTATGTTGTATATTGCTTTTTACACTCACCAAATTTTGTAAATATATTTCTAAACATCGACGGAGTCTATATAGTTTACATTCCTAATGACTAAATTTAATTAATCTGTTGAGGCATCCTAATGCATATAACCATTATAAATAAGCAACATTTTTAGCTTTGTTAAAGAAATTGCTTATAAGAATATGAAATAGTATTATTATCACTACAATATCAGAATATCTTTGAGAATATTCACATTTTATATATATGTGTACCTATATATATGTAGGTGTGTATGGATATATTTAATTGTAGAAACTTTAGAACTATAAAGCACAGATCTTAAATGAATGAGAAGCTGGAAAGAGTATTTTAGCTGCAGGTGTGGTGTATTGGTCTAAACCACTTAAACATGCCCAGGGAGATACAGCATTCCTTCTTGTAGGAGCCTTCGGTTTGACTTCAAGAGAGAACAATTAAAAATGGCTTGGTAAACTCTGAAAGGACTCCATTTTATGGATGATTGCACCACTAAAATAAGAAACCATTACCTGTGAAATAGTCTAATTGAATTCCTGATGACATAGGTCAGTTTTATTATTTTTTAAGAAAGACACATTTAAGATAGATAGGTGCTTCAAAATGGTTATTAACCTCCCAAATATTTTTGCTTTTTTATACAGTGGATGAGAAACATTTGGAAAGCTAATAAAATGTGAACTCAGACTAATAGCAAACTACATTAAAATCTTTGAAATAATAGATTGGTATATTTTAATTCACTTGCTCTATGATCAACTAGAGATTGCATCCTTAACCCTTTTCAATACGTTCTTTTTAAATTGTTATTTAAAAAGTTTGCTTCAATTGCCTTAGTGCTTCAGGTTTGAGAAATAAAAATAAAATCCTAAGCCTCCCAACAGACCACACAAACCCCTTCTTGGCCAATGGAACCCCAGAGAAACCCTAAAACTGAGTTCCCAGCTGTGACAGGACAGGAGGTAAGACACACTTCCTTCCCTAAGGGTTAAACAGAAACCAGCTTTTTGAAAAAATTGTTCCATGGCTGATTTCAACCACCTAATGCTGCGCCTCCCTTTTTGCAGTTTTGGCACAGCTGACCAGCGTTCCTTCCTCATAAGAGACCACTGCCTGTGGAGTGGTTCTGACCATTCTACAGAGAATGTACAGTGAGGGTTTTTGTGTCCTCTGCTTCATCTTTTGACATCAGAGGGCCAGGAACTCCACGCTCAGATCATGCTAATCCTGCCATTTTCTGAACATAGATTCCATGAAATGGCATGAAGCTCAATTGTGCACTCCCATGTTTCTCCTTTCACAAATATTAATGACTCCTCCTATTGTTCATTAAATATGTATATTTGGCCAATCTGCTCAGCATAAGTTCCTGCTCCCATGGCCTTTCCCTGTTAACATGTGCTCTCAGCTTCTGCCCAAGGCTATTGCTTCCCAGCCTGTCAGAATGGGCACCCTGCAGGCTGCAGCCCTCTACAAGAAATAAAGTTCTCCTTTCCAAATTTATAAACCACGTCATTCCTCAGTTGACAGGTTATATCCTTGCTTGCTATGAGACATGAGAAATATAAATTGCTTAAAGTATCAGTTCTCAAACTTTTAAAAAACTGTGTCCCACTGTTACCACCTTTCAGTGGAAAATGAACTCATTGATAATAGGGAATTGGTAAGGAACAAAATAATGAAAGTGGCACAAAAATTCATACACAATAGATTTTTTAAAGTATTTGTTCTTTCATGGAATTCAACTGAATTGGTTTCATGGTGTTCAGCTGAAAGCATCTGGAATTGTAGATGAATCTTCTGTAAGGATAAAGAAAGGACTTGCATTTTTGGATCCATTTGCAGTCCATAAGGAAGCCTTTCACCTACTACTGGTGGGTAGAATACTGTGCTTTTTGAATCACTAGTTTAAAACAACAGAAATGATCTGAGTGTCAGATTGTTCAGTACGGAAGAGAAATGACTGAGGTGAGATAGGAAGGCAGTTTGTTGTCCCAGAGGCACAGTGGCAATTTCGGGGACATTGATGGGAAGCAAAGGATAAGAGACTACAAATGGAAACAGTGTTAAAGATTTGGCTTTTAAATACTGATGGGCCTGACTGGTTTTCTTTCTATCCTGTGATGGCTTATCTGTGTGTGGGTATTTGGTGGTGGTGGCGGGGGAACAGGCACTGAGAAGAGGAAGACAGAAGAGCTGATAAGCGGATGGGGTATGTCCAGGGAGACAATCAGACCATTTGCCAATAATAGTCATTTTGTCCTCTTTTTAAGTAGGTATTTATGCCTTTAGTTTTTTTTTGTTATCTTATTTCAGAGGTAAATATTAATAACTGTGGAATGAGCAATTTTTTTCTAATCCCTGATAAGAAAATGCGTCTGAGGTAACACTATTAGGTGAAAAAAAAATTGCTTTTGGTTTAAGGCAAATATTCTTTATCAAATGAAAGAATTACTGTTTATGCAATCATTTGATAATTATTTCTTGAATTTTCCCAACATTGTGACATTCTGCTAGGTGCTTGAAATATCCTTCTGGGTCTAATTTACTAAGAGGTTTTTAATTTTTTTTTAAAATAAGGACTGACTGTTGAGTTTTTATCAAATATCTTTTCTGTATTAGTTTAGAAAGACATAAAGTTTTTCTTTTTGAAGTTCCAGTATGTGTTAAATTACATTAATGTATCTCCTGATGTTAAATCACTCTTACATTTTTGCAATAAAATTGATTTGGCTGTTTTTTAAGAAACATCTTGAATTTGACTTGGTATATTTTTATTTGGACTTAATGAATTTTTTGAATTATTAAACTATAATTATGCCAACTTTATTTAAAATTATTGAGTACATATTTATAAGAGAGACTGATGTAATTTTCTTTTCCATACTAGTTTGTCAGATTTTGTATCAGGAATATGCTACTTTTGCATGATTCATTGGGGAGTTTTTCACTTTTTCTATTATCTGGAATAATTTATATGGCAAAAGCATTAACTGCTCTTTGAAGGAGTATAGCTTACCCTATAAAATTGAGTCTAGTGTCTCTTGTGGACAAAATTTTAGAACATCTTTTTAACACTTCTGTATTGTTATTGATACATCTTCTTGAAGCAATTTTCATTTTCTAGAAAATTATTCAGTTCATGGAAAATTTTCAAATTTATTCTCTGCATCTGGCCAGGAGACACACAAGAGAGAGAGATGTCAGAGTCATAGAGTAGGCCAGGCCTAGACATGGAGTATATTACTTTTATTAGTTGGGTAAAATATTCGATTACATTTTCTTTTGAGCTTAATACTCAGTGCGTTAATTATTATTACTGCTGATAATGCAGAATATTTACAAATATTGGGATCATAGTATATTTGATGTTCTGAGATTTGGCCTGTTCTCCCCACTTTATATATCATGGACCTCTTTCTTAGCTTATCGAGAGCAAGTTTTCTTAAACTCAGCACTATTGATGTTGGGGCTGGATAATCTTTGTTGTGGGGACTGTGCTGTATTTAGGGTGTTTATTAGCATCCCTGACCTCTACCCACTAGATATCAGTAGCACATCCTTTCTACAGTTGTGACAATCAGAAGTGTCTCCAGATATTGCCCAGTGGCTCCTGAAGGGAGGGGCAAAATTGACCCCAGATAAGAACCACTGTTATAGAACTACTCTACTCTTTTTAAAACAGATGTACAGAACTTTATAACTGTACTGTAATTGTTGAATAATCTACTGATGAATCTTTAGTTTTGTCTAATTTTCCACTATTATAAAATGCTGAAATCAATATTCTTTCATTCTTTTGTGTTTCTTTGGGATAACTTCTAGTATTGGAATTGCTGGATAAAATGTATGCACAATTTTCACGTTAATATTGCCAAAAGCCAACAAAAGAGGTTATCCCAATAAGCACTCTCATCAGCCAAGTATTACAGTGGTTGTTTCCTCATACTTTGTACAAAATAGATTATCAATCTTTTCAATTTGTTGAAAAGATAAGTTAGGCTTACTGTTTTAATTTGCATTTCTTTGCTTAATATATGATGATCAAATTTTTGTATCTTTTCCTGTGTTATATCTGTTATATCCATTGCCCCTTTTAATATTGGGTTATTAATCATTTCATTTATTATTTGTAGAAATTCTTTATGTATTCACACTCTGTTTTATATATTGAATTTTTTTCTCAACTTGTTCTTTGTCTTTTATCCTGATTTTTGAATTTGTTTTTGGATAATTTTAATTTTTAAGAGGTCAAATTGATATCATTCTTTAATTACTTCTCTGCCACTCTCAGAAAGACTACGCATACCCTGAGATGATTAAAATATTTACTCATTTTATTCTACACTTTTATGTTTTTATTATTCACATTTAAATCGTTGATCCCTATGGAATTTATACTAAAAATTATTATGTAAAAATCAGCTTAATTTTTTTCCTCAAATGGTTATCCCCCATCCTATAACTTTTATTTAATAGTTTGTCCTTTTCTTTCCATTCAAAATGTTACCTTGTCATGTACTAAATTCCTAACTACCTATTCTCTTCTATTTCTTTATTTGCCCACTTCTGACAAATACTGTTTATTTACTGTTTTATTTACAAAATCTTTATAGTAAATTTTGATATTTTGTAGGAAGGTTCTCTTTTGTTCTTTTTCAAAATTGACAAATGTGTTCTTGCACATTACTCTTCTATGAATTTTAAAATCTATTTATTGTGTTCCATGAAAAATCTCATTGGGTTTTTATTGTGATTGCACTGGTTTTATATATTATTTGGGGGGGAATTAAAAGATTGCAATATTGAATCTTCCCTTCTGTTACCAAAAACTCAGCACTTGTCCTCGAGGCTGCATCAGAAGAACAAGAACAAGTGGTTTGAGGAGAAGGAAAGAGAAGTTTATTACTTTGCCAGCAAAGGAGGAAAATGGTAGACTATCATCTCAAAATCCAAATTCTTATACAGAAGTACAGAGCTTTTAAAGGGAGGGCCCTCAGTTCTAGGCTATTGTCTTTAATGATTCTGACCATCCCATCCCTGCAGAAGACAAAGCCTGTGACCTCCGCCCACCCGGAGGCCCACCCAGACCTCTGCAGGCAAGACACTGGGCCTGGGATACAGCCACGGTTCAGCTGAGCTATCTCCTGTAACACAAAGAACAAGAGACATTCCCCTGCCCCTCCCGATCCCCTGCCCAAGGCAGAGATGCAGGCCTCACTTCCTAAAAAGGGTGGGGGAAGTCTTAAAGAGACAGAAAACATTTTTTGCCATTTTTTCGTAGGCCATTCCCTCTGTTACAGATTCCCTACTGTCAGTTTTACGCTTCCACATCTATGAGAGGAGGGGCAACTACTCTGTTACACTTCCATTAACATGGTTTATCTCTCCATTTATTCAGTTCTTCTTTTAAAGCCTCTAGTAAAATTTTGCTTCAGTAGTTTTATTTAGTTGGTTGTATCTCCCTCAGGCTGCTGATTTTCTTCAAATGACTGTTTATCCTCAGTTGTACATTTATTTTTATGAAGGAAAGATTTACTGATTAGAACAGGAAACCAATGTGAGTATATTTGCCCCAAATACCTATCCCTTGCATGGGTTGGTAGGCTCTAGGCTTGGTAGCAGTGGGTAGGTCCTATTTCATGGGTAGACTTCCTGTTAGTGTGTGTGGAAGACTTTCCCACCCCAATTGCCAGGTAAGGATGACTTTACTGTTGGGGAGTGGGGGAGATGTTTACTTTGGTGTGTTTCACTCCTGGGAAGAGCTGGGCCAGGCTCTTACATCCATAATAGACACCTAATCAAGTGCATCTTTACCTTTGTTTAGATTTAGGACCAAATTCTCAGAGTTCTGGCTGAAAGCAGGTGCTGCAGCCAGCTGTTCTAGCCGAGGATGGACTGCCTGGCCTAGCTGCCAAAGGCAATCCTTTAGTTAATTACCCTAAATGCTGCACCATAGCTCCTCAGGCTTCTGTTCTTGGCAATTTTAAGCCTAAAGCTTTACTGGTAGGAATGACCCCCAACTCTGCTAAAACCTTATTCTGTCCTTATTTTGAGTTTTGGTTTTCTCTTCTCTGGCTTATCTGTCATTATGATCTATTCCGCTTCTCATCTTCCAGAAAGCTGTCAACATTTCTGGTTAAAACATTTTTTACTTTTAGTACTGCTATGATTTATCTTTATTAGTATGGATTTACTGTCATTTTAATTAAATTTTAAATATATGTGAGTATGTGTAATTGTAAGGGAGCATTTAAATCAGAAATCTGAAATTTTTAAAAAAAACCTATACTTTCTAACATGCTATCTTTCCTCTATAAGAAAGTAACTGAGTTTTGTATATGTGTATATATACGTAACAGGCCACCTTTCTGAACTTTTAAAAATTTCTAATGGCTTTATCAGTTCATTTCTTTGTGGCAGAGTTTCTTTCCATTAATTTAATCATCTTGATCTTTAGACTCAAGACTTTATTTTTGGGAACATTTTCTTCTGTAATTGCTTCTGCCTCATCTATTTCCCATTTCTGAAAAAAAATACATATAAATACATGCCTATGCTTTGTATTATCTTCTATCCTGTCATTATTTTTATTTCTTATCATATTCTGAGTTCTGGGTATACAGTAAACATTTATTGAAAACCATGTATGTGCGGTAGTTACCACTGCAACTCTTCTAAAAGCAGCAATTCATGTGAAGTCTTGACTATTTTTCATAATGAATAAATCCTAAACATGTAGGTAAGTGATTGCTAGGCAATTTAGAAATGCCAAAGTAATACTGTTTTAATCATTGTTTTATTTCTCCTCTCTGTCATATTCATTTAAATGTAATTGATTATTTCAAGTTTTCAGTTCTCTCAGTTTTCTTAAAAGGAAGCCAAGAGGATATTTACTTATTAAATGGTCACTCATAAGGTTTATCAGAAGAGGGAAAATGGGGCAGAGTAGACCCATGTCTCCTCCAGTCCTACCAGTGTATGAGTCGCTGCCAGACCAAAGTCTATGTATGTGAAATACTGTACTGAAGGACTAGGCATTCCTGGGAGAGTATTACATAGTAGGAGGGACAATGGTTGAAGTGTTACTTAGTGTAGATGTTTCTTTTTATTGCACAAGGGAAGATGTCTTCAGGCTTTTGGCTTTCATATGCTCAGCATTCCCTTGCAAACTTCCTCCATAACCGACCAGCTTGTCTTGCATGTGATCTCCCCTCCCCCCAACACACATCTCTCAGTTTAGCAACTTCAACATCCCTCAGGAAATTCCATCCTTTTCCAAAGAAGTGTTTATGCCTTGATGTTTTCTGGTGTTGCACTGAAAGGGATGGGCATAGGATGAGCATGGGTGTTCACCTCTGGGCAGTCACACAGAATCCAGAGGGTCACGGGCTCCAGGTCCAGGAGGGAGGGTGAGTGTGTTCTCCCGTTCTACTCAATTGTTAGTGAGTGAATGAGTCAAGGTGGCATTAGGAAAACAGCATGACACCAAATATTTTAACAGAAAAAAGAAATATGGGGATTGGTATTGGGGGACTGAAAGACAATCAGGGATCGCTGAGGGGACACAGCCATAGGAATTGCAGTAAACAGTTGCCACCCCAGGGCCAGTGATGAAAAGGAAGAGGGTGGGGCTAATAGAACCCCAAAGGTTGGCATTTGGGGCCCTGAAGAACTGGGGCCCAGACCTTGAAAAGGGGGAGCTGCCTCGGTGGTGGTGGTATCTCTGAGGGAGTATGTCGAGGCTGACTCTGGGAGTGTGGAAACAGACTCAAAACTGGAACCGACTGCTGCTACACCCAGCTGCCACCGCTGCTGCTTTAAAGAACCATTGCAAGGGCAACTTGGATAGGAGCAATAAGCAAACAGGAAGGAGAAAGTCCTTTGTCCCTCGTCCAGTTCACAGTCTCCCTCTAGTGACCCTTGGCAGAACCTAACAGGGAGCTGCTGGTGTAGAAGAAATATTTGCAGAGTCACAAAGCTGATAAAGGGAGGGTTTGGAGCTGAGAGACAACAGTGAATATTCTGCACAGTGAAAATCAGTGAGGGTAAGTTGTGATGTGGGCATTTGTGCAAAGGTAAATATTTACATTCGTCAGAGACACACAAGCTAATCCTACCTCATGGAAATAATATTTTGGTGCAAGGATAAACAAATAGATCGGTGGAACAGATAAGGTCCAGCAATAGATGTGCACATATATTTGATTACTTGATTGGTTACCTGATTTACAATAAAGGTGCCGTTGTAATTCAGTGGAGAAAAAATTCAGTTTTCAGTAAATGGTGCTGGTGAAATTGGTATCTATTTGGGAAAAAACATGAATAGTGAACTTGACCTTATACCACACATAAAAATTAAAAGTGGATCATAGATCTGAATGTGAAAGGCAGAACAATAAAGCTTCTAGAATATAACAAAGGCAAATGATCACGGAGCAGGAAGATTTCTTAAACAAGACACAAAAAGCATTAAGCCATAAAAGAAAAAAGAAAAAGATAAATTGGGCTTCATTAAAATTAAGAGCCTCTGTTCACCAGAAGACATAATTAATAAAGTGAGTGTGAAAACCACAGATAGGGGGAAGATATTCATAATACATATACCCGACAAAGGACTCATATCCAGTGCATATAGATATGTAGATATTAACACCTATAAATCAGTGACGATAAGACATATAACCCAAATTAAAACCACAATGAGGGAATAGTACAAACCCAGTAGAATGGCTAGAATTAAAAGATTCAATATAAAGTGTTGGTGAGATTGTAGAGTACCTGGAGCCCTCATATGTTGTGATGGGGCATAAGTTGGTGCAACCACATTGGAAAACTATTTGTTGGTATCTATTAAAGCTAAACGTACTTCTATCTTCTTCTATTTTATGACCTGGCAATTCTACTTCTAGGTATATAGCCAAGAGAAATGTGTGCATATATCTACCAAAAGGCATATAAAAGAGTGTCTTTGCAGCTTTAGTCATAATAGCCCCAAACTGGAAACACTATAAATGTTCAACAACAGAAGAATGCAACAGCAAATTGTAGTATATTCATAAAAGGGAATACTACTCAGCAATAAAAAAGAAAGGACTAAAATACACAATAATATGGATAAATCTCAAAAACATTTTGTTGAACAGGAGAAACCAGACACAAAATTGTATATGCTGTGATCCACGTACATGACGTTAAAGACAGGCAAATATAATCAATGATGATAAAAGTCAGAGCAGTGGTTATCATTGGGATAGGTATTAAACTGGGAAGAGACACAGGGGAATATTCTGGAGTGATAGAAATGTTCTATATCTTGGTCTGGGTGGTAGTTACATAGGTTGCATACATAAGTAGAAATTTATCTAGATGTACAGTTAAGAATGTACACTTTACAGCATACAAATCGTACCTCAAAAAAGAAAAAATAAACCTGAAAGAGGAAAGAATATATCTGTTGTTAGCACGTTCTTGTCCTAGCCCTTTAGGAACAATAGATAACTAACCATGGTTGTACTGAGAAATCTTTGGCTATTTTCTGTCCTGCTGAAGGCCTAGCATCACCCAAAACAAACCAAAACAGAAATAGTGGCTCTTAGGTTAACCTTGTTGTGTCCTGTGAGGAGTGGCATAAGTTTCAAATTCTTTTAATTTCAGGGCTTTTTCCAAGAGAGGGCAGGGGATGGGAAGTTTGTTCATCACACCTTGGCATATATAGAAAGCTGAAAAAGACCTTATCTATAAAGATCTCACAGCACATGCAGGATGAATTGCCCAGAGCACTTTGGAAACACAGAGGGGAGTCAATGAAGCACTACATAGAACAGCGCTAAGGGGTACAGCTGTGTAGTCAGATAACCTGCACATGGAAGGCACTTGATAAATGTTAACTACTCTAATTCAAATCTTAGGTTTTTGATAAAGTCTATAGCATCTCTGAACAACTGGTGAAGAATTATTTGGGTTTATTTTAATCTTTGGGCAAGTGTGTGTGTGTGTGTGTGCATTACAAGGAGAAGAGAACGATCTTTGTATTAACCTGATGATCCTTTTTTATCCTTTTGCTGTGTTTGGGGGGGGTGATAAATAATAGCCTGTTTTCATCCCTAATCCTTGTCAGCAAGGGGCCCAGAGAAAGTCTGGTGCTCTAGGAAAAAGATGATTCTAACTAAGTGTAATTAAAGAGGCAGGAGGACTGGAAGGGCCATTATTTGGAAGTCAGAGGGAAAACCCAAGGAGAGCGAATGAAGACTAATGGTATAATGCTATCCCAAAGCGCAGTTTCTAGCATTGCCTGAATAATACATAAAGCTGTAATTAAGATTTAAGATGATGCTGTGGGAAATGTTCTTTTGGGCCAGAGGAATTCAATATTTCTTGTGGTCATTAAAGGCAAGATGATCGGTCATCTTTTCACTCTCTATTGGAAGTAGGAGAGTGGTATCTTAAGCCACAAAGAAAGTGCTGAGGTATCGAGAAGGAGGAACTGAGGCTGTTGGGGGTGGTGCTAGGAGGATAGAAATTTTAGACTCATAGGAGTCTTGATTAGTCCCATCAGCTGAAATCTGTGACAAGACCCAAAAGAGCTATGACTCTGTGTGTGTCGAGAAAATTGACTTGGAGTTTTGGACTTTTTAGAGTTTTTATTATGAAAAGATGGTCTAAACACTTTCTGGCTTACCAATCTGCATTTTTGAACATAGATTTTAGCTTTGAGATCTTTGCACTGAAAGGTGAGACTGTTCAAGCTGTCAGGATTGAGTTCTGTGGACTAACTGAGTGTGGACCCTGAATAGATCCCAGTTCAACACTGTCAGGAAGGTACAAGGTGAATTGCAGAGTAGATTGGAGTTACAAGGAGATTGGAGTTGTAAAAATTAACCAGCTCACCTACCTCTTTTAATATACAAGGAACCAGAGTAAATTGTCCTGGGTTACATAGTTAGTCAGTGGTTGAGTTTGAAATTGAATTCAGGTTTCCTGACTCCGCACTTAGGGTCCTGCCCATTTTGCACAGTGTAGCACAAAGAGATGGTTTCTACCAGAGATGCTCTTCAGTGTAGAAGCCATCATCTCTGTCATCAAAAGGCATTTTCAGGTACCAACACTTTGGGAGGTCGAGGCGGGGTGGATCGCTTGCGGCCAGGAGTTCAAGACCAGCCTATGCAATGTAGTGAGACTCTATCTCTACCAAAAAAAAAAAAAAATTAGCCGGGCACGGTGGCAAGAACTTGTAGTCTCAGCTACTCAGGAAGCTAAGGTGGGAGGATCACTGTAGTGAGCTATGATGGCACCACTGCACTCCAGCCTGGGTGAAAGAGTGAGACCCTGTCTCAAAAAAAAAAAAAAAGGCATTCGCTGGTGCCTTATTAGCTTCTAATAAATGGTGATACTGTGCATAAATGGAGAGAATCATGAACACCTTTTTTTTGTTTTTCTTTTTTTTTTTTGCTACAAGTTTAGGAAATAGAATTTTATTGATTTCAATAAGCTATGAGATATAGTTTATATATTGTAAATAAGGAAGAACATGGAGAACTTTCTTCTTTCCGTTTTGTTTGTCTGCAAATGTTTTCATTGTACGTCATTCTTTAATGATAGTTTGGCTGCATTTAAAATAGTGGAATGGCAGCTCTTTTCCCTCAGCACTTCAAAGATGTTATTGAATTATTTTCTTCTGCCATCACTATTGTCTGTTACCAGTCTAATTAGTGTCACTTTGTAAATAATTGACCGGTTTACTCTGGATTTTTCACTTTTTGTTTTTGGTTTCTTGCAGTTTCACCATGAGGGTTTATGTATAGTTTTAGCTGGCTTAATTCTGCTTGGGACTTATTGTGATTCCTGGAACGAAGGTTTCATCTTTCAGCAATTGTGAAAAATTCGCTGCTACTGTCTCTTTCAATATTGCCTCTCTCACATTTCCTCCGTTCTCTCCTTCCCCATCTCTTAGCAGACACTTGTTGGACCGTCTCGTTCTTCCCTCCACTCCAGCTTAACCTCACTTTCGTGGTTTGCCTCTCTAGCTGTTCCCCTTTCATCCTTCACATCCATCTTCCGCTTAACCGGTTTTCTCTTCAGATTTCTAATCTGCTGCTCTACCTGTGCATTGTGGCGTTCATTTCCCAAAGTTCTATGTGTTACTTCAACAAATATGTTTGTCCTTTGTTTCGATGGCTGGGAGGACTTTTTCCTGACCCACTCTTCCCTGAGGGTGGATCCCTTCGAGGATCCCAGCTTTGTGTGGGGTCTCTCCCACCCTGTGCCTTGCCCCGCACAAGGCTCATGCTTGTCTCTTTATAGCTGTTAGAATACAAATCCTCTGTCACCACCCTCTCACTCTGGGGAGCACCCATTTCCTGCTCCCACTGAAGTTTCAGCTGCCATTTACCATCTCACACACAGGGAGAAGGCCACAGGAAGATGAAGTAAGAGACTGAGCTGATGCATCCACAAACCAAAGAACACCAAAGATTGCCAGCAGAGCACCAGAAGCTGTGGGAGAGTCATGGAACAGAGTCTCTGTCACAGCCTAACTTAGTCCGTTTGTGCTGCTAAAACAAAATGCTGTAGACTGGGTAACTTCTAAAGAAAAGAAATTTATTCCTCACAGTTCTGGAGCCTGGGAAGTCCAAAATCAAGGTGCCAGCAGGTTCAGTGTCTGTGAGGGGCATGGTCTCCGCTTCCAAAATGGCATCTTAATGCTTATCCTCCTGAGGGGAGGAATGCCTTGTTCTCACACGGTAGAAGGTAGGAGAAGAGGACTGAACACTGACTGCTTCATGCCACTTTACTAAGGGCCTTCGTCCCATTCTCGAGGGAGGAGCCCTCATGGCCTAGTTGCCTTTTAAAGGCCCTTCTCAATGCTATCACATTGGCCATAAAGTTTCAACCAGCTGAATTTTAGAGGGGATGCATTCAAACTATAGCATGGCTCTTAGAGGGAACCAACCTTGCTAACACTGTGATTTCAGACTTCTAGTCTCTAGAATTGTGAGACAATAAATTTCTGTTGTTCTAAGCCACCCAATTTGTGGTATTTTGTAATGGCAGCCCTAGAAAACTAATATGAGTAGGTAGATAGGTAAACATGAAAAAAGGTAATAGGAAGATAGGTAGGTAGGTAGGTATGTAGATAGACAGACAGATAGATAGATCTAATTTGGGTTATTCAAAGAAGAAAACAGGAGAGATGAAGAAGTTGAGGCTTTGGTCTTATAGATAAGAATGAATGCTAAGGCTATATGATTTGCTATGAAATTTCTGTTTACAAAGTCTGTCACAAGTTACCTGCTTTAGACTTGCATTAAATAGAGGAAACCCATAGTAGCCCTTGATACCAAAAGACATATGATGCAACCTTATTTTTCCTGGGTAACAACTGTCTGGTGGTCCAGATTTCAGTGAGGCCCACTGGACATGCAGAAGGGCAATTACAGACTGGGTGTGGGAGCAGCAGACAATTTCCATTTCCCCAACAGTATTAGAAAATTGTTACTAAAACACGGTGGACTGAGCTTTCACTGGTTCAGGTTTTTGGTGGGAATGAGCATTCGTGTGCTACCCTTTGGTATGTGCTGAGGAGCAGAATCATCCAATATTGACACAGCGATGGGGGAGGAGTGGTTACGAGGATGTAAACTTAGAGTTTCCAAGTAGGTTGGCTATCATGAAGCTTGGCCTTCTAAGGCCAGTGGCTTCTGGGTTTCGGATTGCTGCTCTCCTGTTGTGGGGAGTGGGCAGTGTTGGGAGTCTATCCTTTATATCTTGTCTATTTTATAGAACTCTCTGGGAACTTCTTGCAATTTCTAGATAATTTGGTTGTATCTACGTTAATCAGACAACTAACTTGTTGTGGGAAATTAAATAAGGAAAAAGAGTCTAGGGTCTGTTTTCCATCTCATTAAACACTGGAATTCCTAACAACAGGGGCTGAAATTGTCCCAAATCTTATTTATTCCTGACATGTTCTTATTCCAATCTAATTTTGGTCCAGATTCTGATTTTTGATCCGGTTCCTATGCTTATGATGCCATTCCTGCCTTAGGGCCTGGGGTGGTGTCTGTTATTTTCTGACTTTTTGGCTTGGGCCCTTTCAAAGTATTTGCATCTTGGCTTATTCTGCTTCAGCATTCTTTGTGTAGGACACTCCACCCTCTGGGCACCAAGCCCTGGCTGACCTAGCTGGCCTTGCCCTGTCTTTTGTGTAACAGTGATACAACTGAAGATCCTACTAAGCACCAAGGTAGGATAAATGTGAAATTTCAAAGCATGATGCCAATTCACCTTAGAGCAGGTTTTCAAAGGAAATGTCAAGAAATGATTCCAGGACCCCTGACCCCCTTACCCACTTCAAGGGTTGAGAGAATAGAAGGAGGATTTGCATAGAGGTTTCTTTGCTGTTGCTGTGAATGCTCCTTTTTACATTAAGCCCTGTGGAGGCAGCATCCACAGGTGCTCTCGGGGAAATGGTGATGTGGTGGGCACTGCATTTAGGAGCCACTGTAGACTGGGTGTGACTCCAGCCTGGGAAATACAGCTGGGGAAGGAAGGGCTGGTGCACTGCGACCTTGGGATCAGCCTGCCCTCCCAGAGTTGTCAGGGCAAAGGATGTGCAAGTGTGTTCTGAGGACCAGATGTGGGCCATGTAGCAGAGAAAGCCAGCTTGGAATTTTCAAAAGGCCTGTCTAGAAGGGCAGAAGGACCAAAGCAGCAGGCCCAGGGAGGGGACATCTGATTAATGGGGGCTAAGAAAGAAGTCACAGGGGCGTGGAAAGGCTAGAGTGGTGTGACCTGCAGGAGTGAGATCCTCACGATGTGAGTTCTCATGATGGAATTTTCATGCAGTCTATTGAAGTTGAAGGAAACCGAAATATTCCTCCCTAAAATACTGGGGATTTTAGATAAAATTAAAAGGTTAAAACACAAAGGCACACTCAGCCCCTCCTCTCTGCCTTAATCAGCTCAGAAACAGAGCTCAGAGACAGCAGTACCAGAGGATTCAGGAGCAGACTTTATTCATCCCATAAATTTACCTTCCCACACTTTCCCACCTTTTGGAAGCCTGAAGATACTCTCTTCTTTGTCTTGTCACTATGTAGGATTTATGGCTGTTTGTTAAAATGCAAGGCCCCTAAACCACTGCCTTGAGAGAGAAATACTTTTGAATTGAGGTCTCTCCCTTGTGATGGGTACAGCACATGTTAATAATCTTCTGCCTGGTTTTATCTTGTTAATCTGACTTTTGTTTTTAGGAGAATGTCTCAACTAAGAACCTAAAAAGGAAAAGAAAAGAAATTATGTTTTCTCCTCTACAAAGTGTTCCATGAATGTGAGAAAGATTTGGTTTAAATATCTGCCAGGTACAAAGAGCACAAGGCTCACTTAGACAGAACCAGTTCAAGCGAGACCTTCCCTGAGACCATTCACCCAGGGTGCTGGAGAGCTTGGAGGGCTTCCCTGTCTCATGGTCTGTCTCCACAGCTTCCTCGTGGCGCTGGCAGCCTAGAGCCAGCCCAGGTGAGGGAGGGGAGAAATGCTGTGTTAACTTGAGTTTATAATATTGATTAACTGGTGGGCTGAATAGCCTAATTGCTCAAGTGTGACTCTGTGTGTGTGTGTGTGTGTGTGTGTGTGTATGAGAGAGAGAGAGAGAGAGAGAGAGAGAGAGAGAGACTTAAATTGGCCTTTGGACTGTCTCTTAGCTAAAAGAGGAGAAAAGTCATGGGTTTGCCAAAATCTTTATTCAGGGGCTAGAGAAAAAATTTCCCTACTGAATAAAATTTCAAGGGACAGTGAAAGACTAAATAAAATTGTATTTTGATTATTTCCAAATGGTATGTGTTCCAATTCCTGGTTACTTCTGTGAAATAGTGCTTCTTTCACGGGCAGTGCTAGAGATAAGTTTCCCAGAGACTTTGGAGTCAGAGGAGGAAGCAGGAAAAGACATTCATGGCCTTAAAAGATTAGGGCTTTTCAAGTACTGCCAATGTGGTTACAGATTTCCATTACTACCTTTTGCTTCATAACAATTTTTAAAAAATCAGTCCATGGTAACTGGGCACTGATTTCTTTGGTGGTTTGTGATGAGCAGTGGCATGTAACTGTCATTTACATGTGCTGAGCACTGGCATTGATGCTGTACAGCACCACAGCAGAAGGCCACGGTTCTCAAACTGGTCCCTGGAATGTGTAAAATATGTGAATTATTGAGCCCCACCCAAGACCAACTGACTCAGAAACTCAGAAGCTAGGCCCAGTAATCTGTGTTTTAACAGGCTCTTCTGATGATTCTGATACATGCTAAAGTTTAAGAACCACTGTGACAGAGGTTAAGCTTCTGGGCTTTGGTGCTAAACAGCTCCCTTTTGAATCTTGGCTCTGCCACTACAACTGTGTAACTTTGGACAAATTCCTGAATTTCAACATTTTTTGCTAACCTGAAAAATGAAGATAATAATTTTTATTCTTCATTGGACTAGTGTCAATACTAAATGAGATTTAAAATAATTGCAAAGCCATTTGGTACAGCTCTAGAAAATACTTATCAAATCCTCACTTAAATGTTATGAGTAAGGATTATTATTCCTTCATAAGGTTGCCAGATACAACAAATAAAAATACAGGATGCCAGGTTAAATTTGAATTTCAGGTAGCAAATTGTGCACTGTTGCATTTTTCTTTGTGCTTAGCTGGTAGCACATGTGACATACTTAATAATAGAAAATTACTCATTATTTAAGGGAAATTCAAATTTAACTGGATAGCCTATATTTTGTCTGGTAACCCTATTCCTAGGTTTCAGATGAAAAACTTAGGTTGAGTAATTTGTCCAAAGTCACAGGGTTAGTGACATAATTGGGTTTAGAGACCAGGTGTGTCCCAGTTCAGCACCAGATTCTTCCTACTCTTATACAATCCCTCATCCTTGGCAACTTGTGGGACCAGTGGAATTCTCTGGAAGGACTAATTTTCTTCTCTTTTTAAAACTGATATTGGAGTTCTGGGCACATAGGTATAAAGGACTTTGTGGCATTGCATTTCCCTATATACTTTTCTAATGTCTAAAATTCTTCCAAAATTCTTTGACTTTCCTTAGGTAAATATGGGGCAATCCAGAGATTACCATATGGAGTTTACAGCAGTGTTTAGCACATGTGGTATTTATTAAACAGTATTTTCTCTTTCTGTCTGTTTCTTTTGGAGTCATCCTTAGATGTTTCTAAAGTTTCTAAAGAAACTTTTTTTCAAATTATTCAAATGAACCAAGCGTTACTGAAAGTTCGGTACTTGTCCCCATGGCCCAACGAAGAACGAGGGCAAGCGGTTTCAGGAAAAGGAAAGAGAAGTTTATTAATTTGCCAGCAAATGTGGAGGATGGCAGACTCTCATCTTAAAGAGCCATCATCCTTCTTTTAAGCAGAAATACAGAGCTTTTAAAGGGGGTTTTCAGCTATGGGCTATTGCTGTCTAACTATGGCATCTCCAGTGACGACGATTTCATGACCTCTGTCCAGACAATTCTGTTAAGCCGTCTCCTGTGGTTTATGATACAAAGAACAAAGAACATTTTTGTGCCCCTTTGATTACTGGCCTTGGGCAGGCATGCAGGTTTTAATTCCACAAAAAGAGTGGGGGTTTTTAAAGAGATAACTTGTAATACATTTTGCTCTTTTTCAGGTCCTCACTCTATTACAATAAGAACCTCATGTGAGAGGTGCTTACCCTATACCTGGAGGAAAGGAACATTCTTATTCTTAAAGACACAGAGATGCCAAGAGGAATCTGAACAAACAGGCCTTGCTAAGTTTACCCCAGCTTATTACCATTACATCATATCCCCTTCGTCCAATCATACTTCCCCATAAACTGTCTACTTTTCATCAAACTTAGCATAAAAATATAAAAGTGTACCTGGTTTTTTTTTGGATCTTCATTTCTAAAGGCTCCCATGTCACCTAAAATTGTATTAAATACATTTGTATGTTTTTGTCTTGTTAATTCATCTTTTATTATAGGGGCCTCGAGGGAGATAGTGTCAGAATTGAATTATAGGACACCCATCTGGTGTTCACTGGAGAATTATTTGGTGTGTGGGGAAATAACCCCTCACATTTGGTGTCAGAAGTCTTGAGTGCTACGTGAGTGAGAGTAGGAAAGAACAACTTTGGATTTTTTCCTCCATATATTTTAAAAGCAGAATTAGTATCAGGCTCTGAAAAATAATGGTCTTTATATTACTGGCATTGCGATCCATAATTTTCTCAAGAGGTCTCTGTAAACATTCTCCCAGATTTACATAGGCTCAGAATTTGGTACTCAAATGCCAGAATCATGATTGAACTAGCCCAAGAAGTAGTTCTACTTGTATCAAAGACATTGTGGTACCAGATCATAGTCCCCTCAACATATAGCAGAGCCTCATCTCCTGCACAGGTTTCTCTGCATGTGTCCCCACAGCCACATGCCACTTGTGGGTGCCATGCCGCATCTGCTCTGTTCTTCTGCTCTTGCGTGAGCACTTTCTGGCCCACAAAGCTGCTAGCAGATGGCAACTCTGCCACCAGGAAGACAGCTCTGTCTGTCCTTGGGGATTGTCTCCAGAGAGTCTCCAAAATCCTTCATGCTGGATCTTCCAGAGGCAAGGAAGCCTTCCCAGCTCTGAGGCACACTGTGTTATTTGGGCCTTGAAGTAACTTGCTTGTCCTGACAATTGCACAGAAAATCTCTAAACAATATTCTATAGTTTAATCTTCAACCTCCTAATAATAGGGGGTCAAACCCAGGAGGCTCAAAGAGAAACCATCCTCTTCATTCTCCTCTGCAACTTTGTCTGTGTACTATCCCTATGGGAAAACTTTCCTTCTTCAATTATAAAACAAAGTCTGACACGCCTTTCACTGGACATCCACATACAGTGTATGTGTGTGTGCGTTTGGAAGGTGGAAGTGTTGGCACCAGAATTTGTGCCTTTTAAAACCGAAATCTACCCTGCACATGGTTTTACTCCTCTACTATCTTGCTTTTCATTCTATAGCTCATTGTAATCCTATCAGAGAGACTGATATGTGTCTCTGAGGACACTTGAAAAAGACTGATCTGCGTCTTTCAAACCAAACCAAATATAAAGTTGGCAGAAGTCTGAAAAAGAAACAGTTACTTAATTTTAAAAAATATTCTGTCAAAAGGTGGAAACAACCCAAGTGTCCATCAGCAGATGAATGGGTAAACAAAATGTGACATGCACCTGCAATGGAATATTACTTGACCTTAAGATGGATTGAAATTCTGACACATGCTGCAACGTGGAGAAGCCTTGAAAACATGCTGAATGAAGGAAGCCAGACACAGAAGGACAAATATTGTATGATTCCATTTAGATGAGGTGCCTAAAATAGGCAGATTCGTAGAGACAATAAGTAGAATAGAAGTTACTGGGAACTGAGGGGAGGGGAGAACAAGCAGTTATTGTTTAATGGGTACATAGTTTCTGTTTGGAATGATGAAAATGTTCTGGGAATGGATAGTGGTGGTAGTGGTATAGCTTTGCAAATGTACTTAATGTCACTAATTATGCACTTAGAAATGATTAAAATAAAAAATTTTATGTATATTTTATCACTACAAAAAAATGAAAAAAATTCTGCAAAGCTTCTAAGAGTAAATACATTCTAGTAGCAGCTAACCCAGGGGATTGAAAGGAGGCTTATTTGGTTTTGCTGGATTGTAAAGTGTTTGAGGACAGGACCTCTGTTGTTGTAAGTGCCACACTGTCTATGATAGTGTCTTGGGTATGCTAAGACTCAATGAATGCCAGCTGAAGTGAATTAGATGATGACCTACAGGATCTTTCAATTTAATTCATTCTTGCAGGAGAGGAATAAATGGATTTTCTGGTCAAATTCAGGGGAATGCTTTTAAAGGCTTGTTTTTTGGGAACAGTTTGTACAGCTTGCCCATGTTTGACTGCAGTCTGGCTGCTTGAAAAGCTTGGGAAAATGCCAGGCAAAGCAACAAGAGAGAACTGGTAGGTTGGGGGGTGAGTGATCAGGCTTCAATCTCATGTGCGCTCTGGCAAAGGGATGTTCAAAGGTTAATAGCACAAAGATATTGGCTTTGAGAAAGAACATTCTTTGAAAGAATCCAAAAGGACACACGAACAAACTTGATTGGAAATGATTGTACAGAATCTCTACTGTGTGAAAAGAGGAGACAAGTGGAAAGCACTTACGGTGGATAATATTCCTCTTTCACTGCAGGAAAATACAAGTGGCAGAAGCAGCCAATGTTTATAGCAGCTGAACGTTTCCAAAAATTTATTCAAAAAAATTCTTTTCTTGGAGTCTTCCCTTTGACACCAATGATATCTCCACATGCAAAAAGGAAAAAAAAAGTTTTGTTCTGGGTGGTCACACTCTTAGGTGAGTACAATGCAGCATCTAGATTTTGTAGACTGAAATATTGTTTTATAATTGGAATTTAACCAAGTAATAAGTTCCATTTTAGATCATTTCTTACAAGCAATACATAAACATTCTCACTTCTAAAAATTCAAACACTGGCTGAAATACATGGAGTTAAAATGAAAGCATCCTCCTTCTGATTATCCCATTTCTTTTCACGGAGGGGACTCTTGGTAAGGAGTGAAGTGCACTCTCAGAGAAGATCTGCACATTCAACATCCAGTGTTTGTGTAATGAGGAATTGCCTATATTACTTGGATATTTAAGAGAACTAAACTCTACAAGGTGATTTTCAAGCTTACCCTAAGTGTGGACATTTATGACCATAAGGTAATAGGAAAAGTTCTACACATGGCACATAAGGAAGTCTCACCACTTCACAGTCACATCTTTATGCTTACATACAAAAACACAGGCAACTTACTTGTTTTTCTTTGTCTGGTTGATACCTTGAGAAATTAACACCTTCTGCGTAAGTGTAAAATTTTGCATTTTTCTTCATCCTCTGTTCATTGAAGTGTGGAATCACAGTCAGATGAATTAATTGTCCAAACTAGAACATGCATAATATTAAAGCCAGATATATTGGAGATCTAAAACCTGGAGAAAATTAAATTAGCTACAGAATTCTCATTTAAGTCATAACCCTCAAATTAGAACTTAGCTGTACGTATTGTGCAGTGGGTAAGGAAGAGAAGAGGCATTTCCTTTTGAATTATTTTCTAATTACTATGTTACAGATTAAAAAAATATTTTGGTAGTTTTATAGGTGTTTGCGTTTTACTGGCAAAAAACCTTGCTTTAGGTTGCAGCTTGTTTTGTTTGTACAAGGCACCCTCTCTTTGAATGTTTAATCTATAGACCTTCAGATTGCTGCTGCACCCTCTGCTGTTGTCACCCTCTGCTGTTGTCTCCCCACCTCAAACCATGGAGACTCTCCCCGGTTTCTACGCCTCCCTGGATCTCAATGTTTCCCAGAGTTCAAAAGGGCTGACTGCGGTGGGGGAAGAAGGCTCAAATGTATTTGGGGCCTCGACTCCTACTCGTGCCACCTCAGCTTAATTTTCCATTAAGGAATCTTCTGCATCAGGCAAAATATAAATGCCAATAGTCCACACCTGTCAATTCTCTTGTCTTTCTTCTTCCTACTTCCTATGATTCCAATATGGGCGGTTGCCAACTTACTGTGCCCCGTTTTTTCTAAACAAACGTTGGTTGCTAATGATGAGTATGGTTATTTTCGATAGCTTTAAAGATAGACCTTATCCACCAACATTTACTAAATGCCTACTTTGTATGAACAATTCAACATTTATTTCCAATTCTTTCTGACCAGGGAAAAATGCATACCTTATACCCTTAGCTTTGAACTTGAGCAGAACCAGATAAGCAAGGAGGTTTGGATGTAGCAGGAGACTGGGTGTTTTATGGTTTTCTTTTTTGTCCTTTAGCCAAACTACCAGTCATCAAGGGAGCTGATTCTTGATGAGCTGATTTAAAGCCAAGGTTTAGGAAGCTAGACTGAAAGGCAGATGAAGCAAAACAAGTAAACCTGTTAATGATCTGTGCATATGGAGTTTTATAGCTTCCAAAATGTATCTAATGGCTTTAGTTTTTGTGAGACACAGTCTAAAGGATGATGGCAAAACCAACTTGGATGGCAAGAAATGAAGACTGTATTAAACCAAGTAGGTTCGGAAATATCTGAAAATGCAAATCACTGCTGCATTTGTTAATGAGGTGCTGTTTTTAAAGACACACTAATGTAACCAATCTATTTCATAGCACAAGGGGACTTCTTTGTTATTGCTTCTTCTCTTTTTTATTTTTTCCTCTTTATCACTTTCTTCCACTTACACATTTTTTTCCTTCTTTTTTTTCTGGTGGGCTCCACTCAGATACTGTAATTGAGCTGAGAAGGACAGATTAGGAAATGTGCTTGGTTATCCTAAGCTAGTTATTTATAAAGAGGCTCTTCCAGCTGGATTCCCAGAGGTAAGCACTGTCCACGTCATATTTGGAAAGGCTTGGGTAAACACTATTACAATCATAACATCAAAGATCACTGATCACAGATCACCATAACAAATATAATCATAATAAAAAGTTTGAAATATTTTGAGAATTACCAAAATGTGACACAAAAATACGAAGTGAGCACATGCTGTTGGAAATATGGCACTAATAGACTCGTTGACTCAGGGTTGCTACAAACCTTCAATTTGTAAAAAATGTAACATCTGCAAAGTGCAATAGAGGGAAACACAAGAAAAGGGAGTATGCTTGCACATTAAAAGATATTCATTACTCCATTGTTTATATCATTAAGATTGGAAGCAGCCCAATAGGAGATTGGTTAAATAGATTTTGGTACATCTACACTACTGAATATTATACAGCTGTGGGAAAGAAAGAAGAAACTCTCCAATACTGATATGAGAAGATGTTCAAGATAAATTGTTAAATGAGACCAGGAATGTTCATAAGACTTTGTATAATGTGCAGTCTTGTTTAAAATGATACAAAGAGGAACAAGGATATATATTTGCACTTGTTCTTACTAATGCGCAGAAAAACTTTGGAAGGAGATACAAAAGCTAATTGAGAACTAAAGCCATCTACCCCTACTGTCAGCCTGGACACTAAGTACAGAAACCACACCTTACTGTCTACACTAACGTGACTTTGCTTTTCCACCATCACCATTACCATTTCTTTGCTCTTCTGGGAATGTCCTGCCCAAGCAAATTGTTTGATTGTTCATTATAGGAACTTGATGAAGGACCCACCAACTCTTTGTTGGAAAGGATCAACAGTTTGTCCCTTAAGATTCTTGGAATCCCTTGGTCCCAAAGTCCCCATCTTAATGATTCCACCGATCCTGGACTATTGTATTGTGATTCTTATTTAGTCCTAGTCAAGTCCCTACATTGAAAGACCCACCTGAAACTACCCTTGCAATTCTCGATACATTTTTACTTTACCTTATGCCATCCGAGACACTACAAAGCTGATGTGATGTTCTCTCCTACTACAGTAACCAATTAACTAAGCCTGTCTTATCAACAAGCTGTATTGGTGATATTTGGGTAACCAGCTTTTGATATAATGAGAAGTGGTTACCTGTTTGGGGGGTATATGTGCATAAGGGAGCTAGATAGATGATGGAAGAGGGGTGGAGAAAAGGTATAGTTTGTTTTACCTTTTTATTTTTCTTCACTAAAAAATTTTTATACTGCTGAATTGTGAATTTATTATCTATTAAACTTTAAATGAAATAAAAGTAAATATTATTTTACATGAATACAAGTATCAAATAAAATTAGGGGTTAATTGTTAAATCACAAAATTTCTTTTCCACGCTGGGATTCTGTCACAATTTTATATTCTCCACTAATAAAATGATTTCCAAAATTGGTGCAATATTGGAGATAGCTACACAGTTTATATATCTATTGTAATGCGATAGCTTTCAAATGCCCAGTTCATTAATTCACAGGTGTTTCTAATGCTGATTTCAATTAACATTTGTCAGAGCTAAAAATACAAATTTTACCTAGAGCCCAGCACTATTTTGGCAACATCATTTTCAACATTATGACTTTTCAGCATAGACTTGTGGTTTTAATTGGAAAACCAATTACTTTAAAAACTATTCTGCTCCTGCCCTTTAGCGTGATATATATCAAGAGTCCCATATTTTTGGAAGATTATAATGATTATTATGATTTGTGACTGTCGGAAGAATCCAGGGTGTCTTAGAGAGAATTGTGGGTAACTTGAGAGGACTCTGAGGATGTTCTCAGAGCCTCAGCTGACTGGTGTTTAAAGGCCCGTTGAAAAGTTGGAGTAACATTTTAAAAAAAGAAAATTGGCATTAAAAAAAAGAAACAAAAATTTGCAAAAGCAGTGAGAATGAATAGCACAACTGACTTTGGTAGGTTTTTAAAAACAGGATTATAGTTTGTTTTATCTTTTTATTTTTCTTTAAATAATATTTTGAGGGAAAGGACTAGATTAAAAAAAGAAAGAGGTAATACCCTGTGAGGGTGTGCCATAGTTAAGCAGGGTAGAAAAGTAAACCTGAGTTTCCTTCTTTTTGTAATCTAAGAGCTAAAAGAAGGAGAGATTAGGCACAGATAATTGAAAACAAACCCCAGATCATTTATATTTTATTCTTAAGTATCCACATCCCTTGGGAACATCCTTTTTACTTTATTAAATTTGACTGTAAAAAGAAATTATTAATTTTCAAAGTATTGCAGCATAAATTTACATTTGCATAATAATACCATTTGAATGTCATTTACAATTTATCAGGAGCTCTCAAATACATTCTTATTCCTGATATTCATTGCTCTCTGTGTATGGCACATTGAACAAAGAATATATATTCTTTCTTTCCCTTAATGATGTTTTTTTCTTCCATTTAATTAATATTATTTGACATTTACTTACATCTTTCAGATACAAGTAGTTATCATATTTCTTATCACTCAACATTAAACTCAATTACATATTCAAGAGAGTTTTTTGAAACTGGTGTCCATCTGTTAAACATATCCTCAGTCGGCTACATCAATTTAATTCTTTGCTTATGAACCTTTCTTTTCGCTCATAATAATTTTGGTTTTTCTCTGTCAATTGACAAAGGCTGACATTTTTATGTCAACATATGGGATTGAAATTTCTAAAATGTAGGCATTAAATTTTCCTTAGAAGCGGTTAGATTGAAATTCTCTTTATCCTGCCATTGAGTCTAATAAAATCTTGGAGCAGTGGGGCCTCCACTTTAGACAAAAGGATGCCCACTGTTAGTTGGGCCTGAGCATGTCTGCAAGCCAGGGGCGGCAGCCTGCCAGGAGGGCATTTGCGTGAAGGACAGAGGTGACTCCTGGAAGAGCACTCATCCTAAGGGCAGGAAGAATTTGAATGCTACCCAGAGGCTGTCCATTGGCTGTTTCCCCCCAGCCCTGTGGATGCAGAACCGCTTCTTCCATCATAGGAGAGAGGTTGGTAAAAGCAGACAAATACATGGCCACAGGTTACCATGTAGCTCTGGACCTTGGTGTACCTGGTGGGAAATGGCAGAAGTGTCTTGTAGACACCACTGGTTTCACATAATTGAGGTGGCACTGCCTGGTAGCCACTGTGGTAGTGAATAGAAGCTGAAGTGATATTTATGTGGTGGTTAATCGGACTTAATCCTGAGCTTTGTGAGAAGACTCCCTGGCGTCTCTCAGAGACTTTGTAGGAAGCAGAGGTCCTGCGTTGGCAGGTGAGGGCTTAGAATAAAACACTAGTTAAGATGGATTTATTGTGGTGAAAAGAAAATTCTTTAGATGATATCCATTTCTTAGTATGGGAGGTAGGTTGGGCTGATTTACATTGGTCTGAAAATTAGAAAGATTTCAGAACAGGAATCTTGTACTAACTGGATTTGGTGAATGAGACACCCTAAGTAACACTAGCTTTAGTTCTAGGCTGCCAAACTCTGAACTGTTTATCAATCATTTCCAACGAAGAGTTGTAACGCATTCTCAGAGTGATGTCAGTGGAAGTAGTAGTAAACTCCCAGGGAGCTACAGAAGAGTAATGTGGTTTCTTAAGGGAATATTTAGAGGGAAATTCAATTCACCAACCCAGAGTATTCACAGGGATTTCCACCAAGCACAACTCCAGTGAGGAATCATTAAGTGTTCTTTAGGTGAAGGCAAGAGATGCAGATTCTGACTAACTTTAGCAAGAATTATACTGCAAATGTATTAAAATAGCTTCTGAATTTTTGCAGATTGAAAGAACATAGGGTCTCTCAAAGTGAAGACCTTTTTCACTTCACAACTTGAAGTTCTCAGCTATTAAATAAAGGCACCTAATTTTTATATCCATGGGAAAAAGTATGCAGATCTCCAAATATTTGATGAATGAATGAATAGCTGTTGATCCCTGAGGGTTTATTCCAACTTTGTGATATGTGAAATCATAACAAGAGGTTTATCTTTGCTGTCTTTGTTTTAGAAAGTGTCTGTTCCTTAGAAGCAAGGTTTCGTATTGGCTGATTTAGGTATTGTTGTGCTTGTGCTTGAAGCTAGGAGGTGGACTAGATGGCAGTGATATTTATTCCAGTGCTGTAACTAGTATTTTCCTAATAAAACCTACCTTCTATGCACTTCTAACCCCCAGGGTGCAGTCTGCCCCAGTAGGGAGGGAGTTGGAATTTTGGTCAATTTTTGGTTCTTTTCTTCATGTCCTAGTACGGCTGCAAAAAAACCCCAAATCTACTCTAACTTCATGTATTTATTTATTGAAATGTAGTAGAAGTATGGAAATTAAGAAAGTATTGTCAAAATGCAAAATCAAAGGTTGGCCAAAGATGGATTTACTTATGAAGGCTTAGTCTTTCTACGCTTAAGACAACCTTTTCCCCTGTCATTCATTTATTCCTTTCTTCAACAAATATTAATTGAGCTCCTGCTATGGGCCAGGAACTATGCTGTGTGTGTGTCTGTTGTGGGAGTATTTACAGCTAGAAACGAAGGAGACATGGTCCCTGCTCTTACAGAGCTTTCAGCCTTGCAAGTGAGGCAGACAATGAAGGACTTTGTGAGGGGCAGCATGCTTTGGGAGCACAGGGCTCAATCAACTTAGCTCAACATATCTAAAGCTAAACAATTCATCGACCTACCTATATTTGCACCCTCTGCTCTATTCTGTTACAATTTTATTTCTCAGGGGGCAATATGTTAAAGCCATCCTTGATTCCTCCTTCTTTCTCACCCCAGTATTTCATCAGTCACGAGATATATCCATTTTTTAAATTGAGATATGACAGTTTAGTCCACAAATAATTTCAGTATCTTCTGTATACAAAATATTCTTCATGGGAAACATTGCTGTATTCCTTCCTTTCTATTAATACTACCTAGTTTGATTGAGGGTTACTATGTGCCAGGCACTGTTGTAAGGACTTAATCCTTACAATGATGTATTATTTAATCCTCATGACAACACTTTGAGATAGGTGCTGTTACTATCCTTGTTTTACAGATGAAGGAATTTAAGAAGAGACAGGTTATTTTTGGTTTTTCATATATATATATATATATTTATCCAAGTTCACCAACTAGTAAATGGAAGAGCTGAACTTTGAAACCAAATGGTCTGACTCTAGAATCCATGCTCTTAACTACTGTGCAATACTACCTTTCTTCTGCCTTGGTCATATCTTGCAAAGACCTTTATTAAGAGACTGATGGCTTTACGACAGGTCTCTCTGCCTCCAAATATCTCCTATTCTAATCTCTTCTTTTCGTCATATAAAATTAATCTTCCTGAAACCACACTTTAAGTCCCTCTCTAGCTCTAAAATTCTCACAAGCATTTCAATGCTTATAGAATAACATGTAAATCATTTAATGAAAAGATTATAGAATTTATAGAATACTTACTATATGCATAGATAACCACCTATAGGGATAATCTCACTTACTCCACACAGCGACTCTGTTGTGATAGGAGGCAGACTGGGAGATACACCCCAGTGATCCTGTCTTCCTGACGTTTATGCCCTTGTGTAACCCATTCCCCTTGAGTGTGGGTTGCACTTACTGACTTGCATGTAATGAGTAGAATACAGCAGAAGTGGTGAGATGACACTTTCAAGAATAGGTTGTAAATTTTGGAGTTTTGAATAATTGGTTACATAGCAATAGATAATTAATATATCTATGAAGTAGGAGTGTTCTCATCCTCATTTTACAGATAGAAAAATGAAATTTAGTTGAGTAGTGTGTTTAAGATTACTTGGTGGCAGGCCTTGGCTTTGAATTCAGGATTGTCTGAGCCATTTATTCTTCCCACACTAGTGTTAGATTCTGTTTGAAGCACTTTACAGCATTAATTGATTCAATAACTACAACAATCCTATACTGTATTCTTTCTGGCTTGTTGGCCAAACAAGATTTAGCCCCAATCTCCCTTTCCTGGTAAATCTTCCAAAAACAGTTTGTTCGAAACATAATTTCCAAAATATGCCTGGTGTCTTCCAATCACTAAGTCTTTGGTCAAACAGATTCACATTCTTAATGCCTTCCCTATGTCTCTCTATCTTCCCATTTTTCAAAATCCAGCTCAATTTTCAATTTTAAGGAAAAGCCTAACCCAAATGATTTCTTCTTGTTTTGAATTTCTTCAGTGATTATTTTCTGTACAATTTATTAGCAGCAAAACCCTGCCTTATGCCAAGGTTTTGCTATTGTTTGGATAGTACCTTAAGTCTTTTATTTGAATATCTCTGTTTATGGCTTATCTCCCTAATGAGCTCTTAAATCCTTTAAGGTTATATCTATCTTAATTTTTTTGTCCATAATATATGATCAATACATATTTGTTGATTGGTTCAATATTAGGGTGATTGGTAATTTGGTACTGATTTTGAGTTCCAAATATAAGACTCTGCCTAAATACAATGTAATTCAATTTTAATTTAAAAAGTAATTTTGAATATTTTTAGTACTAAAAGGCTTTGCCTTATCATAGTAAAGTGCTGTTTATAAGGAAGTTAAGGAAATGACTTTTATACTACTGTTTTGAATACTTTTTTCCCCAGTCATTTATGTAGGAATTTCTACATTCTGCAACTAAGTATATTTTACCTTCCTAATATTAGCTTAGGAAATTAGCTTTTAAAGTATTGTTTTATTGTTTGCTCTGAAGCCTTTGTTCTTAAAATTTTACTCTCGGACATTTATTTTAAGGGGACTTGCAAAGGATATAGTTTAGTAGAGCTTGGTGTTTTTGTTGTCAGAAAGACAGAGTTGAAATTCTTACTTTACCATTTACTAGCTGCGTGGTCTCAGACAAGTTACCTAACGTCTTTGTGCCTCAATTTCCTGTAATGTACAAGAGAGAAAATAATGCCCAACTCATAGAGCTGGTGGATTTGTTGAATGAGATAAAATATGTAAAGTGCTTAGTAAAGTGTCTACCAACAGAAAGCTCAATAAATGATGGCAGATAACATGTATTATCCCTTTTCTGACTCTTTTGAACCAAAACAGTCTAAAGGACAATAAGATCATGGATAAGTTTGAAGACAAATTAATCTTTTTTATTATTTTGAATTGACAAATCATAATTGTATATATTTATGGAGTACAATGTGCTCTTTTGATACATGTATACAATGTGGAATGATTAAACCAAGCTAATTAATATATCCATCACCTCATTTACTTAATATTTTTTGTGGTGAGATATTTGAAATTTATTCTTTTAGCGATTTTAAAATAAACACTACATTATTATTAACTATAGTCTCCATGTGGTACAATAGATCACAAAAACATTCCTTCTCTCTAACTGAAACTTTGTACCCTTTGAACAGCATCTCCCCATTCCCTGCCCCCCCAGCCCCCAGCCTCTGGTAACCACCATTCATTCTACTCTCAATTTCTATGAGTTTGACTCTTTTAGATTCCACATAGAAGTGAGATCATGTGGTATTTCAAGACAAATTACTCTTGAAATATCACTAAACATCCTCATTGTCCACCTTTCCTCCTGCAGAAGATTGCTGCTTGGTGTTTGCTGGAGAATCACTGTAGTTGGGATGAGGGAGTGATGAATGACCCACATCTGAGCCTTGCATTCTACTTCCCTCCTTCAGTGGCTGCTCCCTCCCCTCCCGGCTAAGGAACAGGGTTCCCAGCCCATGCTACTCCAGGATAGCCAGTAGCCTGAGCTGACTCATCCGGTTCTGCAGCAGCCCGTGGTTCCTCTCCAGAGCCGCCTGGTAGGCAAAATCCACCTATGCGCCATGGCATTGGGTCGGGTAGTACAGTACTTCCCCATTACTGTGCCATGGGGGTAGAACGTGGCGGAATTCAGAGCCAGCCGGGACACTCAGACTCTTGAATTGGAGGTATTAAAATATGCACATTACAGTTCCCCCTGAGTTTTCACTTCATCTCCCCTTCACATGCCCTAATAATTATGGGACATGAGAGAAAACAAATACTCTGAAGTCAAGGAACTAGAAATCTGCCTGGGGGTTGGCAGAGATAATGCATATACCCATGAAAAGTGAACTAGCTAAACAAGCAATAGATAACAATACTCTGTTTATTTAACAAGTGTTGTTGATTGGGCACTGTGTTAGGTATCAGGATGTAGAGATAAAAACATCATCTGCTCTCAAAGAGCTTATAGTCTAGAGGGGAAGACAGGAATGAAGCAGGAGTTAAAATAGAATGGTTAAGTCTTATGGTAGCAGTTATGTAGGCAGTTAGCTGATGACAATATCTGAGAAGTCACAGGATAGTACAGAATAAGAGCTAACTATGAAAGAGAACAATAATTCCTAGTACTTCAGGAGAGAGAGAAGGAGACTGCAGTGGAGAGAGACTAGGCAGGGACGGCTTGCAGTGGGCCTTGAAGGATGGATGCAGCTTAGGTAGACAAGGGGCAGAACGTCTCCCTGCCCTCCTCTGGTCCCTTCAGCTGGTCCCTTCAGCCTCACATGTGGGAGGCAGAACAGACCTCAGCAGGGGGTAAGGTGATTTTCAGAGAAAGCCTGGAAGGGAACTGAGGGAGCTGCTGGTGGAGGCCTGCGTGGGTCAGTCCACCTGGTTCCAGTCTCGGGCCTGATATTAACTACTCCGATGGTTTGTGCTAAGTCTCCTCACTTCTCTGGGCCTCTCTTCCTTATCTTTAAAATGAGTGGGTTGGGCGAGGTGATCTGCAAATCCTGTCTTGTGTTTACATCCATGATTGTCTAATTTCCTCACTTGGAACATATGGATGATTTGAATGATGAGAATTTGAATGAGGTTTGTCAAAATTTAGAAAATACTATTTCTTTTCATTTCAGAGCAAACAATATGGGAAAATATGCAATATCCTCTTAATTTTATTGTATTAGGTATTTCTTTGCATTAGGAAATTTGTTTTTAATGTCTTGCAAATGTTTCACCGGCATTTCCTCCTATTCATTATGTATTTCAGAAGGGACATTTCTCCCCCACATATCACTTGGTTTTTTGTGTTGTTTTTGTATCCTAGGGAGCCAGTCATCAATTATGCTTCTCCACAGATGTGGAGAAATACCTCTGACTTGTGGCTCCATGAATCTGTCGCTTGGGTGGAACGTTCTCCATCTGGTCTACACTGTGACAGAAGCACTGTGTTTTAGACTTCTTGGCCCAGAGACTTTGTTTCAGTTTTGGAAAGGCAATATGTCATATACCAAAAACTACTATGGGCTGGGGATTGGCTTGGCTATTCATGCAAAAATACAACATGCTTGCAGTGGTAGAATTGAAATTATAATTTTTGTAAAAAAATGAATGCAGGAAGAAATTCTGTTATTTTATCAGAATACTTTTCTTCAGTAGCATAAAAGGCTATGTCTGCACAGAACCAAATAAAGTGAAGGTCTGTCCATATACAACTATTCTAATCTTTGTAGATAACCAGAATTCTGGAGACCAAAAAGTTGAAAAATCAATCTTGTAGTCTTATTATTTGAATACCCAGTATTGCTTGCCTTGATTAAATTCAATGGATAATGATAAAACTCTACTTCTTGTTTTGTGTGGTAGTTATAAAGTGAGTCACATGACTTATTTTTTTCTGCAGTTCAGATAGGTGTGGGAAAAGGTTTCATTTCAGTATGGGTAAAAAGACCATCTTTGGTTCACCCAGGTTTTCTTTCCCTTTCTCTCCTGCAGTTCGGCAGGCTTGAGGATGGTGGCGCTGCCGCCCCATTCTTGTCTCTTAAAAAGAGCGCTCAGGGCTCTCACCTCTCTGGAGCGTTAATAACATTTGCAGCGAGGTAAAGGATGAAAGTGCCATTCAACACCACGACTCAGGACACAAGCTGGTGACTTCTAAAGGTCAGGGAAGGACCCGCCACTGTCTTCCCAGCTCCTGCGCAGACATCCCACAAGATTACCAGGTGCGCTGGCTGGGCCGGTGTCACTTTTACAGGGAAGTGTCAGATATTAGCCTCAGGTGAGGAGGCACAAGCTGATTGTAACAGATTGATCTGAGGAGCCAAACCTGGGGCTTATCTAATTCATTTCAGAAAGCTCTCCAACATTCCAAAAAGCACAAACCAGGTCAGGGAAGGCACGAATTAACTCTTAAAGACAAGCACAAAGAGAGCAGAGCTTTCCAAGTGGGAGGGGTGGTAAGGTTTCTGTGTTCCCAAAGCTTGGGAGTAAAGAAACTTAAGGATGAGTGTAGCAGCACTCCACAGAATGACCGGGGGTGTGCACCTCTGCCTCCAGGTGAAGGCTAAATGTGCCTTGGGTGGCCCCGACAAAATTACCATTTCTCCCCCTTTAGGGCTTGCCATTGCATCATCAGTTGGACCCAGCTCTCTTTCCTCCTCCCTTCTGGGGCCTGAGGGAGAGGAAATTCCTTCCTGCCTGGGATGCCCAGAGCTGTCACTTTGGCTCCAGTTCAGTGAAACCTGGCCATCAGCAGAACAGATGGCCGGGGCAGCAGCCTGTCCGTCAGCCCTCTTTCTATTCAGATCATGTTTCTCAGTGATCTTTGGAGGGTCTCTGCTTACGCCCGGAAACAGAAGGCTTTGGCAAGCTTCTACTGCCCGCTAGCTTGTCTATGAGAGGCGATCCTTATTTGTGTGTGTATATAAATTGAGGCAGTTGGTGCTGTTCTAGGACTAAAATAATAATAATAATAATGATAATAATAAAAAATTCTGACAGTTTGGAAGGCAGAACCTCCTGCTAGTTTTAAATGACAGGCGCTGTTCTCTGCTTAGCTCGATGGAACGATAAAGAGGAAAAATACAAAAAGGCAGGCTGGGGAGAAGTATGTTGCTCCTGTGTGTGGGCGGGATCGTCTGGGGAGTGTTTCCAGGGAACTCTGGCAGGAGGGCTCTTGTTCATGAAGGATTTCCCCGGCACTGCGCTGTGGCAGGATAACAGATGGGTTTCTCTGTATTGCAGAAGGGAAAATACCTTTTGTCTTCTCCAGTGCCCTTCACTGCAGGCAAGCAAATAGCAGGGCCTTGCAGGCGGCCCTTCTGCTCCTGGGTGCCGCCTCTGTCCTGAGGCATCAGATCTTTCCCTGTAAGAATAGAAAGTCTTTTCACAATATTCTGCTCCTGAAAGCTATCAGCCATGAAAAGTGCCATGTCCTTGTTTAGAGGCACGGCTTCTGGAATGCTCGAGCAAAAAGCCAAAGGCATTTCATTTTTGAGGTTGTCAGAAATATTCAGTCTTCCTGCTTATGCCTCTCCCTCTCCCAGGTTGCTGACCTTATTCTGTCTTCAGGCTTGTACTATATGTGCAGACCAGAGACCCCAGGACCTAGAATTACAATTTGCAAAGGTCCTTCTTGTTAGAACTAGGCTCTTAGCACTTAGAACGGAGGTTAAGAAAAACTCGGCCACACCTGAAATTTTACAAAGTAGTCTGCACCTTTGCTTGCAATTTTATAATCATCATGATTTGTAAACTTATACACAATGTACAAGAAAGATTTAAAAAAAAAAGAACAAAACCAGAATTCTTCATTGAATTCTCACTACAACTTGGTGAGGTAGGTATTATTAGTTTCCCAATTTTAGAGAGGAGAAACTGAGACTCAGAAAGGCTAAAGTCCTTTGAAAAGGCCAAACCAAAGAGCAATTCGTTAGCCTCTTTCAGGAAATGCAGGCACTGTTTTGTCTTCCACCATGTTACAATCTTGTGGTTGGTGTTGGTTCTGCCTTTGCCTTCATTTCCAGTTCATCTCTGTCTTAGCATCAGGGTGGTATGTTTCTTTACAGTGTTGGTGTCTCTTGATCCTCTGATGCTCCTGAGTAGACACTTAGGCTATGGTCCCCAATCCCTGGGCCTCGGACCAGTACCGGTCTGTGGCCTGTTAGGAGCCAGGCCGCACAGCAGGAGGTGAGCAGTAGGCAAGTGAGTGAAGCTTCATTTGTATTTACAGCTGCTCCCCATTGCCCCTGACATAAGCCCCGCCTCCTGTCAGGTCAGCGGCAGCATTACATTCTCATAGGAGCACGAACCCTACTGTGAACTGCGCATGTGAGAGATCTAGGTTGTGTGCTCCTTATGAGAATCTAATGCCTGATGATCTGAGGTGGAGCTGAGGCGGAGATGCTAGTGCTGGGGATTAGCTGCAAATACAGATTATCATTAGCAGAGAGGTGTGACTGCACAATAAATGTAATGTGCTTGGATCATCCCAAAACCATACCCTGCCCCAATCTGTGGAAAAATTGTCTTCCATGAAACTGGTCCCTGGTGCCAAAAAGGTTGGGGACCACTGCTCTCGGGAGGAATTCAAGCTGAACCTGGTTGTTTTTTAGTGCAGAATTTAGGCTTATAAATGTGTTACTGGTATGCACAACATTGGTAACTGCTTTTTGGTGTGAGTTAATAATCCTTTTATACTGACCAGCTTTTCATTCTCCTCTTCTTCCTCTTCTTCCTGTTCTTTCTCTTTCTCTACCTCTTGCTCCTTCTCTTCTTGTCCTTTGTGAGAGTAGGGAACTATTTACAATCCACCAGTGGGTTTAAAAACCAAAAAATGACCCACTTTTGTTGTTATTTCTGAGAGATGTATTGGAGAATGTGGCCACAAAATGCTAGGCTGGATTTTCAAACTACCTGACCATAGAGTCTTGTAACCTATGTGGGAAACAGTTTGGATCTGAAACAGGTGATAAAAACAGTAATAATTATTTGTTACCCATGATTTTATGTGCATGTGCTTTTGTCAACATTGGGTAAACTGCTAAATCATCTGTACTCTCCCATTCTTGGTGGCAAGGCTGGTCTCACCCATTTTTGTATTTTCTATGGTGTCTCGTAGACACATTGGTATTTCAGCTAACTTAATTTAATTCTTATGAAAAGTGTGTATGTGAGGGAAATGACTCATGTACAACTGAGAAGGGCAAAACCTTTTCATTTATGGATTTCTAGCTACAAAAGTGTTGATTTGATATATTCATCTTTCCAGATACTTATAAACTAGATGTAGAATTGAATCCAGGGAATAATTCCAAGGTTCTGTTATTTCTACAAAGCTGCCAGGAATATTTGGAGAACTTTTGAAAACTCTTGGAAACCTATTACCTTATGAAAGAAAATGTTCAGAAAAAGTGTTTTAAACATTTTTGTTTAAATTTTCTTAATTCTTACAAAGCCTAAATAGAAAAAAGAAGTGTTTACTACACAAATATTTTCTAGGGACTGTGATAACAACAACAAGAAAAAGGTAGTTTTTTGAGAGGAACAGAAATAAGAATTCCTTTTTTGTGTGAAATTTTGACGTTCATATGGAGTCATTTGAGAAAGTGGGGAGTTCTTTCTTTTTCTCAACTTGCAAGATATTGAGGACTATGGAGAGAGGAATAAACAATGAGTCATTAGCTGTCATGATTTTATTATTAAAATTTTCATTTTATTTAGCAATAGATTCCTTTCCAGGGAGAGCTATGTTGGTTGAGTGAATAAGCTGATAAACTAGTAGGGTGAGAGTGTAAGACATCAGAGGGCATGCTCAAGGACCAGCAGCTTTTCTTTTCTTGTTTTTATTTTCGAGACTGAGTCTCACTGTGTTGCCCTGGGTAGAGTGCAGTGGTATCATTATGGCTTGTTGCAACTTCAACGTCCTGGTCTCAAGCGATCCTCCTGCCTCAGCCTCCTGAGTAGCTGGGACTACAGGTGAGCACCATGAAGCCTGGCTAATTTTTCTATTTTTAGTTGAAACGGGGTCTGACTCTTGCTGCTGGTCTCGAACTCCTGACCTCAAGCAATCCTCCTGCCTCAGCCTCCCAGAGTGCTAGGATTATAGGCATGAGCCAGCGCGCCCGGCCAAGGACCAGCAGCTTTTTGTCAAATTAATGTTGAGATGATGGTAGGTTTAAGCAACTACAGGGATTTGGTTTTGCTGACCGGGATTCACAAGCTTGGTCCCGGAATTCAGTTGCTTGTGACAAGAGAGAAGATTTCAGAATAAAGGAGTGAGGGGTGATGAAATATTTAGTGATGAGAGCAGAACTGAAGGAGGAGAAAAGCTTTGTCTCAGGAGGAATTTTTTAAAATGAAATTTTGTCGCATGTTGTAAATTCTCTTTCTCTCCACCCCTCCTCTTCCGCCATACCCCCTGAGTCTTCAGTAAAGTTTGTATTACTCATTAAGGAAATTGGTTCTGCTTGGTTAGGGATGTGGCAAAAGCCTCAGTGTGGCCTTGTGGTGGGCACAAGAGCCCAGACTGCTCATGGAAGATGAGATGTGTCTGTATATTCAAGGGAACGAGTCTCTTCAATCTCCTGACAGGAGTTGGAGGTAGGATAAAAAACAACGTTGCTCAACTTAATGGACATATCATTGGCTACTATTGGATTCTAGCAAACATCCATTACTTGAACCCTCTGGAATATTCTTAATTTATCTGAACTTTTGCAGAGAAGATGTGATAGGCTGAATAATGTCCCCCAAAGATATTAGGTCCTAACCCCTGAAACCTATAAATGAAAAAATATGAAAAAAAAGTCTTTGCAGATATAATTAAGCATCTTGAGGTGGTGAGATTACCCAGGTGGGTCATAACACCATCACATGTATCCTTATAAGTGGGAGTCAGAGTAAGATTGCACAGACACAGAGAAGAAAGTGATACAAAGACAAGGCAGAGAGAGATGTGAAGATGCTGGCCTTGAAGATTGGAGTGTTGTGGCCATAAACCAAGGAATGCCAGTACCCACTGTAGGCTAGAAGGGGAAAGGGATGGATTCTCCCCTAGAGCCTCCTGAAGGAGCACAGACCTGCTGGTGCTTTAATTTTGGCCCAGGGCTACTGATTTAGGACTTATGGCCTCCAGAACTGTGAGAAAATAATAAATTTCTGTTATTTTAAGCCACTGAATTTGTGGTAATTTGTTACTGTAGCCAGACCTTGGTATTTTGATGGTTGGCCTGAGTTTAGTAATTTGTAACAATATTTTTACATCTAAATGCTATACCAGTCAGAATGGTGTCAATAATATTAATTACAAAGCTTTAAACATATACTATCCCACAAATTTGGGATGTAAACTGACTGCACATGGCTCTGTCAGCTCAAATATTTGTAGGAATAGATGTTAGTTGGAAGTGGCTACCTTGGGGAAACTAAAATGTATGCAGAAGTGGCAAGAAGAAAAGAATAAGGACTACCTGAAGGAGAACTTGAGCTATCCTTCCTAGCTGTCTGATACCGAAAAACGCTAGTAGCAGCCTATTAACTCTATTGAAATTAATTGATACATGTCTCATTTTGGCCAAAGTTTTCTCAGAATTCTTGGTGGAAAGAGGCATAATTACCAACCACAATCTGCACCACAGTGAATGCTTAGGCTGCAGTTAGACTCAGTTCAGCTCAGCGTCACACTGATTCACTGGACATCTGTAAGGTTTCAGACATTTTGCCAAGCATGGAGGATAAAAGGTGGGTAACGCATGGTCCCATTTTTCAGAAAATTAAGAGAGAGTCTCATGCTATGTCAATGTTAAGTTCTAAGGTCAGTGATTAAGATGAAATAACACATGAGGTCAAAATTACCCTCGAGAATTCCTTAGGGAGGCCCCATGTTTGAAGTTAATACATCTCTCAGTCCAACACCATATAATTTTCTTCCAGCACTGAATCAGGCAACTATTTCTTCAGTTAAGCACGTGAAGAAATATTTGGCTTACATTTAGGGACCATGTCATAAAATGAAACTTTTTAACCTTAAGGTCCTACCTGGTGAGATTTGTAGGAATGCAGATAGATTGGAAAAATAGCACAACCAGGTGTCTTGTGTTATATTCACTTCTAGGAATATGCTCTTTGCATGAATGATAGATGGGATCTCCCTGCCAAATGTCAGTTATGGTCTGTTTCTCCACTTTTTGTCAAGTGTGTCTAGTGAATATGAGTTTAGTGCTCTGTGATGAGGCTACATTTTTTTGCCATTTTATTTGTTCAATTGTTCAACATTTATTAACAACTAGTAAGGGCAAGCAGTAGGTATTGATAAGGAAGAGAAAAATGGAAAGGGTATGAGTTCTGATTTTTGGGAGATTACTGTCTAGTGGGGAGATAAAACATGTATGTACTTTAGTATAAGACATTAGAAGGTAAACATTGTCAACAGAATTCAGAAAAAAGAGATTATTTCTGATGGGGGATGCTGGAAACTCTTCATAGGGGAAGTGGTATTTTAGCTAGCTCTTATATGAAGGGTAGGAGTTGAAGATGTAAGTAATGGTGGGAAATAACTTTCTGGACAGAGGTAAAGAGTGAATAAGGCACAGAACACAGGTAATTTTCAGGCTTGCTTGGGAAATAGTAATTTTAAGAGAGAATGAGAAACGTCCATTTCCATTCAAGGTAGATATCTTAGTTTGGGCTGCTGTAACAAAATACCATAGACTTGGTGGATTATAAACAATTGAAATTTATTTCTCACAGTTCTGCAGTCTGGGAAGTCCAAGATCAAGACAGCAGCAGATCAAGGTGCTAGCATATTCAGTGTCAGGTGAGGGCCCACTTCCTGGTTCATACATGGCGCCCTCTCACTGTGTCCTCACATGGTAGAGGGACGAGAGATATCTCTGGGGTCTCTTTTATATGAGTATGAATCCCATTTATGAGGGCTCTACCCTCATGACCTAATCAACTCCAAAAGGCCCCCCTTCCTAATACCAAAACCTTGGGAATTAGGATTTCAACATATGACCTTTGTGGGGGGACACAAATATTCAGTCCATAGCAGTAAAAGGCAAGGTTTACATTTCCATCTAAGACAACTAATACATAGGAAAAAATATATAAAATAGTGGTTCTCAAGACATCGAACATTAGGCACAGAAGGAGAGTGATGCTTGTAAGATAGGAACGCAGTGAGGTAGTTTTTACAATTGTCTCAGCTTACTGCCTGGAGAAAGTTTCCTGACTACACTACAAAAGAGAGGTACCCATGCTGAGCCTAGCAGTCTCCATAAGTTTAGGAGATGAAGTTCAGAGAGGTTAAGAGAGGTAGAGTTCCCAGGGAAGAGTGCTAGAAAGGAGAGAGCTGCACGAGGAAAACACTCTGGAGCTCTGTAGAAATTACCCTTGAGTATATAGCCAAGTGCTGATCACCACGTGGGTGTGAGGGAACTACCATGGTTGGAGTAAGAACCACCCTAAACGATCAGAGAGAACAGTAGTAAGAGCTCACATTGGGCAGGGCATAGTACCTGTTTCCGATAGCCATACTGGGAACCTCATAAATCATGGGGCTTTGGGTCAAATGTCCAGAAGGATCTTGCCCCCGTAATAGGGCAAGATTAACTTTAGACCACATGTAGCTCTGGTGTTGGCAAACAAAGCTTAAATGTAAGATTCAAAAGGGTCAAAATGCTGCCAAGAAACTTAACTTCATCCTGGAATAAAGCTCAAGAATATTGATAGAAATACAAAAATATTCAGCACTCAACAAGGTAAAGTTGACTTCTTGTCCTCTGTACTATCAGGTGTGTCTCCTTCTTTACCCTCCTCTGTCCAACTCGGAATGGTTCTGGGTTGAAGGATGGTGGGCACCTGCCCCAAGGAAGCCCCAGACTGATGTAAATGGCTTAATTTTAGAAATGGTGGCTCAGACTATTTCACATTTCCTGCTTAATAAAATGAACTACGATTCTCTTCATTTGTTCTTGGCTTCTGCTGCCCTGCAGAATTTTATAAGAATTTAGCTCATGGAGGTGGTGTACCCTGATAACGATCCAGAAAAGGAACATTTAATTTTGTAATTTATTGGTGCTGGGGATGGAAGATGCTCTGGTATAGCATCCTAATTTCCTTTTATTATTCCAATTTTACAAGTATGCAGACCATCTGTCTTCACAAGAAAAACTTAATGTAGAAGGCTGAACAATTATAAAGTAATGAAGATCTTGTAAAGCAGCTATCAGTAAAACACAGGAGAGGCAGCACTTGTAAAACTGGAATGAATATGAATCAGCAAAGCCTGCAGATGTGTGCTCTTCAATCCTAAGGATGCTACTTAGCTAATTTACAGACTTCTTGGCAATGTATTTCAAAAATATTATGGAAGAGAGAGCAGTTTGAGATATTTTAAAGTAGAATGGTTCTTGGCAGGTAGGCTTTAGTAAATCCAACCTTATTGACTATGAAGACACTGTTGACTAGGAAGATGCTGAGATAAATAAGAGGGAAGGAAGTACAGAACGGTGGCTAGAGCACAGATAGCAGGTGAATCCAAGCAGGTTTGAGTCCTTGTACTGTCATGTATTAACTGTCTGATCTAGGCCAATTTATTTAATCTTGCTGAGCCTCAGTTTCCTCATCTGTAAAATGGAGACAATAATACCTACCTCAGAATATTGTGAAGATTCAATGAGATACTACAAATTAAAGCACTTGGCCTAGGCCCTTTAATAAATGTTACCTAAGAATAATTACTAAGGGAGAAATTATGCAAATCCACATTAATTGATATTTTTGATGGAATTACAAAAATAAAAGATAAAGGGCTTCAATAGTGTCTAATGTAATTTTGCTGACATTGCACAATTCAAATTTTCTTGGAGCCTGACTCTGTTACATGTACCATTCTAAACAAACCAGAAGGGGTAAGCCTTGTGGACATGCTTTTCTTAACTCTCTGTTGCTTTGCTGTAAAATTTTCATCTTAAAGTACAACCCATTGTTGAGTAGAGATTAATGGCCCATGCTGGTTGGCTCGAAGAGAGGTCCAGGACCTCTCAGATGCTTCTTAGGGCTTGTTATTCAAGAGAAATACTGGCACATGGTTAGGATAGTGGTTTATCATGGATGCTGGATTGATTTTACACAGTGATTCTAACCGAGATTAAAACTATGAGAAAGTGATAACACGAGCTTTCAATTGACTGAATGAACCTGGACTTCTGACCCTACAAAGATTCAGAATCTACACTTTCATCAAAGATAACTGAAAAAGCAAATAGGCCATGGACTGAACATAAGGAGTGGCAGACAGAACATCAATTTTGAATGACACGTGGCATGGAAACAGGTGCATTTGGTTTGGTTGGATCTCAATATGATTTTTGAAATCTGGTGTAAAAACTCCTAAAAACTAGACAAATTATGTACTTGATGTGCCTGGTTATACTTTCTTTTCCATTTAATATGAAATGACATATCTGGAAGTTGAAGGAAGATGATCTTTCCACCTTTCTATATTTGTGATTAAAAAAGGTTCCAATGTGCTTGCCTTGGAACCGAGTCAAAAGTGACTACTTGGCACCTTGTTTCTAAAACTGGCTGGAAAATAATTCTGAGAAAAGCAATGAGACTATCTGGGGAATTAGAAAGGTTGGCTTGAGAGAACAAATGAAAAGGATGATATATTCATAAGTTGCTAACAAAAGGTTTATAACTTCTCAAAGTGAGGAGGAGATACAATTTATTGTGCCCAAAACCATCGAGTGTAAATACAGTATCCGAGAAGGAGTGTGGATTAGTAGAACTGAGGCTGAGGACAAGAACCCTGGGAATACACGAATTAGAGTAAGATGTGGACTTTTAGGAAATAGCTTAGGTGGTAACAGGACAGTTTTGGCCAAATGGGGTTTGTCAGCTATTTAGTGATCCAGAGAAATTAGTTTTGTCAGAGAGAAGCAGGCAAAATAGTAAGTTTAGGGGTTGAGGTTTGGAGGGTGGGGTCAGAGAGGTCTTGGGAGAGCAGGGCTGGACAACAGGTGACTGAGATAAAGCGCTGCTCTGAAAGGAGAGCCTAGTCATTCTCTGGGCCCTGTTTTTAATGCTTTCTTCGTGGAGGCTCTGGGCCCACAGATGTTAACTGTTTTATTTTTCCTTGTTCCTAATAAGCGATCTGCGGTGAGACACTTTAAGATCATGCAAATATCCTGCTCTTTGTCAAAGTTTACTTCCCAAATGCAAACTACCATGAGATATACTACTATACACCCATTAGAATAGCTAAAATTAAAAAGGCTGTCAATACCAAGGATGTGGAACAACCATAATTCTCATGCATTACTTTGGGAATGTAAAATGGCACAACATCTTTGGAAAATATCTGGTAGTTTCTTATAAAGTTAAACATGTACTTCCCAATTGACCTAGGAATTTTGCTCTTAGTTATTAACCCAAGAGAAATGAGAGCATATGTCCACATAGACTTGTGCACAAATGTACATGGCAACTTTACTCATAATAGTCTCAAACTGGAAACAACCCAAATGTCCATCAACAAGTGACAAATTATGGCATAATCCATGTCATGGAATACTACTCAGTAATAAAAAAGAGCAACATTCTTATACATGCAACAGAATGAATGAATTCTGCTCTGTGACAGAAGCCAGAAGCAAAAGAATATACACTGAATATGGTATATATACTGAATATATAAAGAATATATTCCACTTACATAAAATTCTAGAAAAAGTAAAGCTAATATCTAGTGAAAGAAAGCTGATCAGTGGTTTCCTGAGGTCCAGGGTGAGGCTGGGGGTGGGGAGTTATTGACTGCAAAGGGGCACATGGGAATTTTTAAGGTAGTGGAAAAAATTTTAACCTTGATTTTAGTGGTGGCTGTACAGGTGTATAAATTTGTCAAAACTCATTGAACTGTACAAATAATAGGTACATTTTATTATGTGTCAGTTTTGCCTCTATAAAGCTGGTAAATTTTTCCTTAGATTTAGCATCCATTTATGATTCTTCCCTGAATGACTATAATTCCACAAGCTTCTATATAGGCTTAGCAAGGCAGCTTGGCCAAGGGTATTTGAATACTATAACATGATCCTCAGAGATTTTCTTCTTGTTATTAAAAATAAACATCATTGAGTTCCAACTTATGGTATCACTGATGCTTACTCAGAATCCAGTGAACTGTGGCTTGGCTGGAAGGTCTTCAGGCAAGAACCTATTAGAACTCAATAATTAAAGACAGATGATATTTCCTCACATTTTAGTGCGTTTGTCATCCCAGAGATGCAAGAGAATGGCTGGCATCTATAACAGGAAATAGATGAAACTCCAACACTTGGGGAGTTATTTCATACTAAAGTAAGAGAACCCAGGAGAATATATCACAGGAAATATTGCTGGGCGATGGGGAGGCTTTTCCAGCTCTAATTTCTATTATTGAATAAGAGCAAGACAGAGATGCCCATTAAGTGATTAGAATGGCTGTCTCAGCTTGTGTTTCCTGTTGCGAAATCAAATTTACAAAATGGAAACTTTATTATAGTATTTTCTTTGACTCATCCAACAGGCACACTGAGTACATTATAATGGAAACTCATGATAATACTAATTTTTTCTCTTTTTCTTTGCATTTTTCCCTTCTTATTTTTAATCTTGCAAGGCAATGGAATTGTAAAAATGATATAAACATCGTAAGAAGTTCAAGTAATAAAGAAAAGGAAAAGAAAAGGGATCATTCAAAGACCATTCAATTATAAATAATGTTCATGGCTGGGTGTGGTGGCTCACAGCTGTAATCCTAGCAATTTGGGAGGCCGAGATGGGAGGTTCACTTGAGGCCAGGAGTTTGAGACCAGCCTGGGCAACACTGTGAGACCCTGTCTCTACAAAAAATTAAAAAAAAAAAATTAGCTGGGTGTAGTAGCGCACTCTTGTAGTCCTAGCTACTCGGGAGGCTGAGGCAAGAGATCATTGCAGTACAGGAATTTAAGGCTACAGTGAGCTATGATCATGGTAGAGGTGTTTTAACACACACACACACACACACATATATTAATAGATTCAGATACGATAGCTAGAAGTAATTTAGGGAAGTGAGATTATATGATACCTGCTAATTTAAATAAAATATCTCAAATAAAGCTTTCCTTGACTTTTTGCTTGATTTTACAAAAGAGAACTAAAATGAAATTGAAGTAATTGCTGAAATCCAATAAGTATTTTTTAAAATGTAAGAGATTTTCTTTCCTAAGAGATCCCCCTACAGTTAAGAAAAAGGATTTGGAAAAATTAAGATGTGAATGTATGTGCATGCCTGTGTGTATAGATATGTAAATGCCTGTGGTATGATGTTGCTTGCATGTGTGCCTGTTTTGCATGTGCATGTGTGTGCCGGTGTGCATGTGTGCATGCAAGTGTGTGTGCAGGTATTGTGTGCAGAGATTATAAAATAATCTCTAAATTCTTACATAAATTGAGAATGTCTATCTTGCGAATTAGTCTTGGATCAAACTTTCTTTCCCTTAGAAATCTGTAGACATCACTACAGTTTATTCCTTATTATTGCTTTGGAGAAATTTGGGAATAATCTGATTTTTTTCACTATATGACTTGCTTTATTGGTATAAATCTCTAAATGAGATTTTTCCTCTTTTTCATATACTTGATGCTCAGTAACTTCCTCAATATATGTTTCAATGTTGATTATTCAGTCTTTTTCCTAGCATGTGTTATAACTTTTTGAGTTGAAGATTCAAATCTTTCTTGATTTCAAGAAAAATGCTAACATATATTTGATATGTCAGTATTGACCTTGATAAGTAGTCTTTGTCATATTTCAGGAGTTTCTTTCTATTCCTATTTAACTTGGAATTTTTTTTGAAATGACTATTGGATTTTATAACTTTTAAAATTTGATGATGTCTTATATTGATAGATTTCCTAAAGGGGCTATCTTTGCATTTTTCTAATAAAATAATTCTGGATCATGGTGTATTATTATTTCCATATACTACTGAATTTAATTTGCTAATACTTTATTTCAAAATTTGTATCCATATTTATGTGTTGGATTTGCATATATTAATATTGGTAGTACAGTAATAATAACTTCATAAATAATTGTCCTTTTTTGCTGTGGTATGAAACTATGATATTATATTAAGAGTTTAGCTATTATAGGAATGATCTGTTTTATAAAGTTTTATTTTAGCATGCCCACATATAAAAATACCTGTCATGACAGATTTTAAAAATCACTTTTTCAATACACACACTGTTTACCAGTCCCTTCAGATTTTTTACCTTTTCTTGTACCACTTTTGCCAAGTTCTATTTTGCTGGAAAATCATCCATTTCCTCCAGTTTTTCAAAACTATTTATATAAAATTACAGGTGATATTCTTTTATAAGTCTTTTGATCACTTCTATACTTTGTATCATCCTTTTCATAACTAATTTTTGTTTTCTCCCTTTTTATTAATTGGAGCTTCAGGGGTTGATCAATTTCACTTTCCTTTTTAAGGCACAACTTCTGTTTTATTCCTTTTTTTAAAATTTTAAATACCACAAAGCTTGCTGTTAAGCTTTTGTTTTGTTTATCCTTTCATTATTTGTATATTCTCTTTTATTACCTTTAGCTCTTAACGTAATTTCCTCCTACCTATTTACTTTCCTTGTCCTTGTTTTATTGTTCTAATTCCAATTTATTATTTTGCATATTAAATTATATCTATTATTTCTTTTATTTTTAAAAAATCTATTCTAGTCTCTGTCTTAAGTAATGAGCACAAGTTATGCTTATGTTGGATGCAGCTTATGTGTGTGACTTGTCTTTGTAATACTTTCACTTTTATCTTTCATTTTATTTCGGATTCTGCAGGTTTGATTTTCATCCACTCGTGATAACTCATTTCTTCTTTGAACAACTGAATCTCTTTTATGAGAGTTTTAAAAAGAATTAGTTCGCTTTCTGTATTTTTTGAGGCTATACATGACTATTCCTCTGAACTCCTCTAGGGTTTCTTTTTGGAAATTTTCCTTTCAAAGTCTTCTCCTTCACCCAGCTTTACCTGTGGAAACACTCTTGGGTAGGATGCGACAGAGTAGGCAGCAGAAATGGCCTGGCAGCAGGGTTCCTCTTTCAGTACCACCTCCCCTGTTTTTCTGTGGTGTCAGAATGGGTCTCTACAGGAACATTCCTAGTTTCTCCAGGACATTGTTCCTGTACTTAGCTCTCAGCAATCAATCATACCATCCCTACATGAGTAGCAGCACATTTGATGGCTGTAAAGTTACTTATGGGGGAATCTGTATTCTGCTCCAGGCATGGGTCAGAGGCTCTGTATACTCCCTTGTCTTACTCCGACTGCACAGGATTTTGCTGTTGGACCTCAGAGTTTTTAGTTAGTGGGTCTGTGTTCTTCCCTACTGAACTTTCAGAGAACAGTGGAAAAAGCAGCTGAATGGGCTTTCACTGTCTGCTGCATTTTCTTTCTAGTGGAGTGCTGAAGAGCAAGATAGCAACAGGGAGAAGGGAAAGAAGCTTGAAAAATCTACCAACCAGTTCATCAGTCCTTGAATTACTGAGAAATCTGGATTAACTTTAGAATAGAGAGGAGAGGCAGACCATTTGTACTGGAAGAAAATAACTTATTGGGATTGATTTTGTTTTTCTTTGAAGTCTCAGAAAGCTATAGACCAATTTATATTTATATTTTGTCAGTTAAAATGCTCCTTTATATGATCAAGGTTGTGTTTATTCATCTCTGGCATCTGGCTCATTGCTTCTGTTAGTGGAGATTTAGTGGGTGACTTGTGTGATGTGTTTCAACATTAATAACTAAAAGTCCATATTTGTTTCCAGAGATAAACAAGTTGCATTCTTCAACTGAACAGCCTTGAGTAGCTACCAAGCTGTAGGCAACGTGAACACGTAAGTGAGCCCTGAGACCCAGTAGGGGTGGGGTGTGCTATTGTCACTCAGTTCCAAATCCTCTTGTCTATACTCTGGTTCCTAATGCTGGGGCTGAGATTCTGCGAAACATATTTTTCTTTTGCCTGCTGGTTTTCTGTTAGGTCAGCAGATAGGAGGAGCTAGAGAGAAGATTAGAAGGCAGAAGGAGGAAAAAGGGGCACACTGTCCAGTTTGCTTCCTGTTCCTACCAGCATGATCCTAACAATGCCCCTTCATCCTGGCAGTGCACTTGGTTCAAGTCACCAGCTTTTATTTTTATACCCCAAGAACCTGCCTCATTGTATCCCCTTGGATGTAGTAGCACCAGCCAGGCAGCACTCAGAGGTCTGAGTTCTAAGAGATAAACTTGGGATTTTGCATACACATATGAAATATATGTATTTTAAAGTAAAGTCTATCATTGTTTGAGGTCAATAATTTATCTTAACTGGATTTGAGTAGGAAACTGTAAAATAGAATTAAATTGGTAAATATTAAGAGAAAAGGGGGAAAAGGATTGTGGGATTCTGGTATTAAAATTTCTCTCTTTGGATCTTCTTCAGCTGGTTGTGGTACAAACACAATTAACAAAAGCTTCTTAATATATTTGTTTGCTGGTAGCTGTTAACAACAGTATTGTTAGATTTCTTGGGTGATATTTGATTTTACTATGAAAAAAATGCAAAACTACAGCCGAAGGTGAATGCAATATGCAGAGTGAGAGGAAGAGAAGGCTCTAGATCCAGAAGCAAAATCCTCATACAACTAAAAGCATAAACACGATCAGTAATTTCACAGGCCAGCTCCCGTGTGGATGACACTCCAAGGTCCTAGATCAGGGATTGCAAACCCTTTCCAGGAAGCATCTGGGTAGCAGGGCTTGCCATTTGGTGGTAGAGAGCTGGCCATCTTGGAACACATCCATGATGCCAGGGACACCTCAGTGGGGGCACTTAAGCCCTGGGGCCTTATATGCTGGGGAGTTTGACATTATTATTATTTATTTATTCATTTGTGTGAGATGGAGTCTCGCTCTGTCGCTCCTGCTAGAGTGCAGTGGTGTCATCATAGCTCTCTGCAACCTCAAATTCCTGGGCTCAATTGATCCTCCTGCCTTAGCTTCCCAGTAGCTGGGACTACACGCGTGTGCCACAACGCCCGGCTAATTTTTCTATTTTTAGTAGAGATGGGGTCTTGCTGTTGCTCAGGCTGGTCTCAAACTCCTGAGCTCAAGCGATTCTCCAGCCTCGGCCTCCCAGCGTGCTAGGATTACAGGCATGAGCCACTGTGCCCGGCCTACTGTTGTTATTTTTTTAAAAAATAACGTAATTTAAGCATTGTTCTTTACAAGTCAATTCTTTTTTAATGTTTCAATATGTGTGAATACTGCAATTCTACAAACCTGGAATTTGCCTAGCGCTTTTCCCTAATGAATGGGATATGGGATATGTACAGGTTTTAATCACGGTGAAATTTGTCAGATGGCAGCTTAAGGTTTTCACACAATTGGTGCATCTTGTCCTTCAAAATCTAGACTGCTGTTGTACTGAAGTGTTGCAACTTGGAAATTCTTCAGTCTTTTACATAAGCAGGCACAAATACACACATATATTTATTTAATGATCATTTGATGACTTTCCCACTTACCTTCCCTTCTTAATACATTGCTATAATTTAACTTTCCTACAGGATATTGTATGTTTGCAGGATTCTTTAGAATAATTTCAATTTTATATCTTTGTAAATTCAACTTGGTGGAAGTGATTTATAAAATATTCACTTTTACAATAAACACCAAAATTCAATCTATGCTATTACAGAAAGGGGATCATTCTGTGTTAGTTTCTTGGATCAACTTGAACAGTACAGATTGCCTCCACCTGTCTCATTCAGTCATGTCAGCTTATTGGCTAATTTCTATGTCTTGCTCCATTTCAGAGCCTTGGGGAGGTGATACCTCTATTTCTGCACACTGACTTGTCTAAACAGCTTGGGCCATGTGATTACACTTGAATTTTTTGGAAGATATATTTGGAATAGTCCCTGCTTGTGGAGAATGTCTTGCTTATATGGATTTATTCCTTAATTAATGCAACAAATGTGGTCAGTTACTGCCATATGCAAGGCACCATGTTAGGCTCTGAGCAGCAACCAACACTATAGATAAGACCCCTGTCCTTGTGGCACCAACATTCTAGTGGAGAGGGACAAACAACAAAGTGGTAAAAAAACATACTAAAAAGATTAATGATAATTATAATAATTGCTTGGAAGGAAAGTAAATAGGGTCACGTGCTGATAACTGGTATGACGGCAAGAAGTGGTCTGGGGCGGTTTCTCTGACGAGGTGGCCCTTGAGCTGAGGCCTGAGGATAAGAAGGAATCAGTCATGCTGAAAAACCTGAAGGAAGTGTGCTCTACTGTCAGCTGAAGAACAAGCAGGTGCTAAGGCACTGAGGCAAGAAAGAGCTTGGGATACTTGAATGACAGAAACCTTAGGGAGACAGAATAGGGAGCAAGTAGGAGCATGGTAAATAATAACCATCATGTAGGGACTTGTAGAAGTTTTGTTTTTAATCAAGCCCTTCCCTTAAACCCAGTAAACTTGGGGATTGTGAAGTATGTCTGCAGAAGTACCTGCAATTGTTCCAATTTTCCCCATTCTGTTTATTTGAAATGTTCAGAGACCTGAATTTGCTCTGGTAATCAGCTAGGTGAACTTAGGAAAGATTGTTTAGAAAGCTATTGAGTGTTATCTGTGGTAAACATGAAGTGAGAGCAAAGATACCATCAAGAAAATGAGGTAGGGAAGAATACATTTTATCTTTTCATATAGGGCTAATATTTGGTGATATAATTCCTCACGGTGAATAGAACCAAAATTTTATTTTTGTAGACTTCAGTTCTATCAAATGAGAGAAGGAGAAAACAACTTGAAATGTGGCATTTTAAAGTTCCAAAATTATGTTGGTAAAACTGACCTTAACTTCTTAATTTTATAACAACAATAACAAGAATTCTTCTATGAATATGTTTAGAAATTATTGGCATTCAACTGATGACATTAAGTGTGTGTTTTGGGGATATTATGGAATGGCAAAATGGGCAAAACTTGATCCTGGAACTCAGTAGCTGGGTGACCTTGGACTTTCATTCTTTAACTTAGGGGAAAAAAGCCATTCATTGGGTATAAATATGCATAATATTTTCTATTTGGAAAACCGTTCTTTAAAGGCCCTTAGTGGAGGTCACATATGTGATCTCATTTCATAACTCATGAATATATAATAAGATGAAGAGAAATAGCTTCTTTCTGTATTTCAGGAGGAAAATTCAAGGATTTAGAATCTCATTGATTTAACCAAAGTCAAAGCCTTTTTGTAGACACAAGTCTTATTGCAACAGCTCAATCAGATCAAACTTCAGTTTTGTAACTAAATTTTAGCTTACTTATCTTAGTAAGTGCATAGATTTAATGAATAAACAATCCAGAGGAATTTAAAATTTTGCTAGTTTTAACCTTGATAACAAAGCTTAAATAATGACACTAGATGGTTGCTATTCCCGAGGTACTTAGTTCATTCAAAGATTTAATCTTTCCTTTTCTAATAGGATAATTAGATTTGTAGATATGGAAAATGATACATCCTTTAGTCTATTCAAGTTCAAGTCTTTGTGTTCCTGGTCATTGTCTTATTGGGGAACTTGGTTTTCCAGTATGGTGACACCCCTTTCTAAAGTCAGTGAAATCAAATGGGCACTTGACGTCTTGTTGGACTGTCAATTCTGGTGTTGGCCTTTGAGAAATATCCCCAACTGGCACTGCGTGGCTCCTGAGTGTCTGAACCTGGTCTTACCCTGAGTATATCTCACTCTATGTATGCTATTCCCTCTCAACTCCTTGGCTTCCCAACTATGTCTTGTTTTATGAATGCATTCATAGTCATTCCAGTACCCCGTTACCTTGACACATGCTCTAGTTTGTCACATACCTAAGACTCGGCTCTCCTTCTACCATACTCTTACCACCTCCTCCAGCTCCCCTCCCCCTCTTCCCTCAGCTCTGATAACTTTTATTCCATGGCCTATTGCAGTGATTGGGTGCAGGGAGCAGGAATTCTCAGCACAGTAGCCAAGCTAGTCATTCATTCACTAAATACTTGTGAGTTCTTAACCATATTTCAAGCACTGTGGGTTATTGGGTGGTACATAAAATAGAGATAGTCTCTGCCCTCCTGGAACCTGTAGATAGTGAGGAAAGCAGAAATAAAACAAACACACAAATAATATCTATCACTACAAGGTATATGGGTGGGTGGAGGAGAAGATTACTCCAGAGGGCATGGCACAAATGATGGCCCCGAGGTGGGGCACAGGAGGACTTGGCCCAGGGTAAGGATAGGGGCCACCCTGGGTGTGATATACTGAGCAGGGAGAGAAAGCTATGTTCTACTGGAGCCTGTCCTCATCCTGTTTCATCTCGCTGTCAGTCAAGCAAACCTAGAGTCAATGAGCAAGGTGGTGCTGAAAAAGGAACAGCTACCCTGTGGGGTGTGGCACCTTTGGGAAGCCCTCATTTGTGTCCGTACCGTGGTTCTTCATTTTTGTGAGCACACTTTCTAGGCTTTTGTGGCCATGACTTTGCTTTTCTGGGCTCCTCCTACATATTTGTGTCTTTCTTCTCTGGCTTGGCACTTTCAGGGACTGCCCTCAGGAGAGTGTTGCTGTCCCTCTGGACTAGTTCCAGGGGGCATTTTGATATCGTCAGGAGAACCTGATGGTAACCTGATTCCAGCTTTCCTGTGATGTTACAGAGACTATCTGCCTACCTACCTATCTATAATCTATCTATCTCCTAGAGAGAACGTGGGCAGGTTACTTAACCTGTCTAAGGCTCAGTTCTGCCATCTACAAAACAGGGGTAATTATAGAACTTCATAAAGTTTTTGATAGGATTACATCAGAAAAAACTTGTTATGTATTTAGTATATTGCCCGGTACATAATAAGCATTCATTAAATATTAACTTTTTCTGTTATTGAAAAATTGAAAATAAATCTAAGAAAAGAAGAAATAAATATAATCTGATTTTTCATCAGAGAGTTAATTTTTTTATATATACTTTTTCTAGGCAAATAGGTATATTTTTAAAAGATTGGCCATTTTGTAGGTCATGTTTTGATTTCTGCTTTCTTTACTCAACCAGGTTTTTTTTTTTTTTTTTTTTGAGATAGGGTCCCACTGTGTTGCCTGGGCTAGAGTCCAGTGGCATCATCATAGCTCACTGCAACCTCAAACTCCTGGGCTCAAGTGATCCTCCTGGCTCAGCCTCCCAAGTAGCTGGGACTACAGGTACGTGCCACCATGCCCAGCTAATTTTTAAAATTTTTTGTAGATACGGGGTCTTGCTATGTTGCTCAGACTGGTCTTGAACTCCTGGCTTCAAGGGGATCCTCCTGCCTCCCAAAGTGCTAGGATTATTGTGCCTGGCCTCAACCAGGTATTTTTAAAAACGTTATTTTCTTACCGTAATTTGTATGATTGCTTTATACATTCCTGAGTGTAATCTGCTTGTACAGAAAATAATTTATATTATTCTCATCCTTTTAAAAGACTTGTTTATATGCTATTGACTTAGATCTATCCTCAAAAGTATTTTGTGATTGTCAGCAAGATGTAGTTCACTAAGCACTCCAGCATTAATATTGAACTGTTGTTCTCTATAGTATGATCTGGAAGAATTAAAGGATGTGGTTTAAAATAACTAGTTTAAACAAAATATGCTTTGCATTGTATTTAGATATAATTGGGGACTTCCAATTTCTCCTCCAACATGAAAATAACTTGCAAGTCATCACTCCTGCACTCACAACAAGAAAAAAGCTAAACAGTCTGAAAAGCAAAGATGTCATCAAAGAATGGAGGTTCCTGGACAAGCTGCCACTGTATAAACTGGAGAGACAGGTGAGTGGAGACTGCAGATTAGTTTACCTTAAGCAGAGGCTGCTGGAGCCAGTAACTAGTAGGAACACTTCAACAGTGGCTTCAAGGAACTGCTAGAAGCTGGGTGTGGAATAGCTTGAGTTAAAAACTCCAACTTTTATGGATTTTTACCTCTAGTAGCCCCACCAACTTCTCATGGTGAAGATTGGAGAAAAATCCCCTTGTTTTGGGGCAGAGGAAGAGGAAAGGTTCTCATTTGGAAATAAGCTCTGAGTGTTCTTTATAACAAAGGCTTAATCAGAATAGAAAAACCTTCAGTGGAGTCTTACCTGATTTGGGGGAAGGGAAATCGCCCTACTCCAGCCTGCTCTAGCCTTCTTGTTCCAACTAAGGAAGAACTACCCCCCCCAGAAGCCACTTGTAAAGGTCACAGCCCAGGAGCACAGGCTCACTAAGACTGAGACCTAATCATAGGACTATAGTATGTTTTCCCTACCCCCACACCTTGCTACCACATCAACAGGGCTCCTACATAATATTGAGATTACAGCTGAATGAACTGCAGAGCTCAGACTCTGTTTAAGAAGTTTTTAGGGAACAGACAACAGGGGGGTCAAAAGCAAGGACACTAGAGGAAATTTTAGCTTCTGACACCAACAGCTATAGGAAACATGAAGCAGCCTGACTCCTAGCCAGATAAATATAACACATCACAGTAAAATCCTACCTACCTTAACTCCTATTACCTAATACATTATGTACAGCTTTCAATAAAAAATTACAAGTCATGCTAAAAGGCAAAAACAGCAACAAACCCAATAAAAACCACCACTCAATCTGAAGAGAAAAGGCAAACATGACTACTAGAATCAGAGATGGCAGAACTTTTGGAATTGAAGGAGCTCAGGAAATTTCACCCCAAAATATGACTCCTTGGTGTCAGGTTGGAGCTGAGAGGAAGACTCGCAAGCCTGGGGCATGGTAAAATGCCATTTATTTTGAGCACCTGGGTGCAGGTGGGTGGAGGCCAAAAAGGGTGTCCACCCAGAGGAGGGGAAGGGTGGAGAGTTTTATAGAAAGTTTGGGGAAGAGGAGTTCCACCAGTTTCTGCCAGCTCCATCCTGGCCTTTGTAATTCAGAGTTATCTTTACAACCTCCAGAGATGCCTCTGGAGCCTGCAGCCTGTGGGGGTCCTTATCTGACTTATCTACCGCATGCATTCTGGGGCAGACCCAGCATTTGGTATAAGGAATATTTTGAATTACAGGCCCTCCAAGATAAAAAAAGCACTGGAGGGGGCTTTCCCTCTATCTGCATAAACCAAAAAAACCCAATAGACTTCTCTTCCTCTCCCAGTTATCTCAATATATAGCAGGAAAAAAGATCACGAAGGCAACCAGACCGACCCAAAACATTTGAGACATAATACCTGTCTCTCAGGTTAATTTACAAGTCAATCTGTTTCCCTCATCTATTCCTCCTCCCTAGCAACTCTTTATTGCCCCTAAACAGATTTAACCTATACTCCTTATTTCCCCTCCCCTCCAAAAAGGCAGATATAAAAATATCTGAACTTCATTGGGATATTAGGTAATCACTCTGCGATTCTCCCCATGCGCTTGGTAAATAAACCTTTCTCTTATTAATCTGCCTTAATTGTGAGTTGATTTTTCACTGAACTTTCAGGGGAAAGGGCAAGTTTCCCCTCACCCCTACAGAATCATCAGACCAGAAATTTAAGATAACTATGATGAATATGCTAAAGGGTCTAATGGAAAAAGTAGACAACATGCAAGAACAGATGGACAATTAACTAAGAAAGAATCAAAAGCAAATGCTAGAATCAAAAACACTGCCACAAAAATGAAGAATGCCTTTGATGGGCTTGTCAGCAGACTGGACATGGCTGGGGAAAGAATCAGTGAGATTAAAGATAATTCAATAGAAACTTCCCAAACTGAAAAGCAAAGAGAAAGAAGAATGAAAAAATATACAGAATATCCAAGAACTATGGGACAATTATAAAAGGCATACCATGTGCATAAAGGAATACCAGAGGAGAAGAAAGAAAGGAACAGAAAAAATATTTGAAGTTCTAATGGCTGAGAATTTTCTAAAAGTAATGATAGAAACCAAACCATATATCCAGGAAGCTCAGAGAAGAAGTAGGATGAATTACAAAACAGTCTATACCTAGACACATTGTATTCAAACTGTACAAAACCAAAGACAAAGAGAAAATCTTGGATGAACTCTGGTGTGGGGTAGGGGAACATTGTGGATAGAGGAGCAAAGACAAAAATTACATCAGACTTCTCATCGGAAACAATGCAAAGAAGAATGTGGAGGGAAACATTTAAAGTGTTGAAAGAAAAAAAACAACCACCTGGAATTTTGTATCCCGTGAAATTATTCTTCAGAAGTGAAGAAGAAATAGAAGCTTTCTCAAAAAACCAAAAACTGAGGAAATTTGTCACCAGTAGACCTGCCTCTCAAGAAATGTTAAAAGAAGTTCTTCTGAGAGAAAGAGAAAATATATGTCAGATACTTTGGATCTCCATAAAGAAAGGAAGAGCTTTAGAGAAGGAATAAATGAAGGTAAAATAAAATCTTTCTTTTCTTAATCCTGTCTGATCTAATAGATAACTGTCCAAGTAATTATAGCAATAAGTTATTGGGGAAATAGAGCTTACGGATAAGTGATAGAGTGGCAGCAAGCTTACAAGGGATTGGAAGGTAGAATTGTGACTACTCTGTTATAAGCTACCATGAGTGAAGTGTTATTTGAAAGTGGGCTTAGATTAGTTGTCAGTGTATAATGCAAACTCTTGGACAACCGTTAAAAGAATAAAAGCAAACAACAATGACAAAAAAAGAAAGAAAAAGAAGTAGATATAATTCAGATGATTTACTTTTATCTGATGCGCATATACGAACAATACCTTTATTTTGAAGTGTGCGCTCTTGTAAGAGTGAGCCCATGCTGGGGAGTGGGAAGACAATGCGTCTGGCTTTACGGGGCCTGGACTCCTGTTTGCAAATTTCTCTCAGTGTGCTGTGCTGGTGTCACTTCACCCAGCTGGGCTCTGTTTCCTCATTCGCCAGTACGGACATGACATTACCTGCTTCACAATGCTGTTGTCTGCCTTAAAGGAAATAGCAGATATTTAAGGCTTCTGGAATCCTAGGACTCATTTCAATTTCCTTTTTCATTTTATAACCATTTGTTTTTTAAAGAATGGCATTTTTTTTTCAGGCAGTGGAAAATCCTTAATAAATAAGCACTAAACTTTATATCTTTAAGGGTGCTAAACAAATGTTAGTTCTTACCCATAGAACATTAAGCATGGAAGCAATTTTAATGGAAGAAATGGATTATTTTGTCTGAATGTTTTTTTGCCCCCCATTACTCCCTCAGCTTTAAGTTTTAAATACTAAGGGTCCTGGGGTTTAATATTTTAGTTGTCGACTTTATCTTAAAAGTGTTATTTGTCATTTCCTTACAAAATATGTGATAAGAATTCAAATGGGATCTGAATTATCTTATGTGCCCAGTGAGATTTCAAGGATAAATTCTTCACTTTTCAAAGTGAATCAGTAATAACTACCGTACTTGTTTAGTTTGGTTTGGTTTTAAGTGTTAATGGAAATAAAATCTTTTAGGGAATATGTATTTGTCATCAATACATAGCCACCCACCCCATTAGAAATATACTTTGTTTCTTGATTATGGTGGCAATATTGCCGAGATATTTAGGTCCTTTTAAAAATTTGCATTCCAAGTGCTGGTTATAAGCAGGTGGAACCATTCACTCAGAAGTTCACAGACTCTGCACCTAGAAGGTAGTACACTGAGAGGGTGAAAGAGGACATGGTATGGCAGGCAGATCAAACTTTTTGCTTATCTAGGCAGTTCTAAAATCAGAGCTCACACTACGTGCAGCCATTAAATTGGTCTCATCTCTATATTCCCAGCAAAGAAAATTAGGTAGGGAATAACCTGGAGCAGGACAGAGTGGCTCTGCTGTTACCATCAGATGTGGACACACAGAGAACTACCAAAGGAGGGAAGTCTAGAGATAACTAGAGATACCAGGTGCTTCAGATCATAATGTCAATGAGAGAGTTTGATATTGTGCAAAGGCAATGTGAATATAAAACTGGCCCCATTCACCAAACAGAGCTCAGGTGAGCACAGATAAGGAATCTGAGAGAGTATAGAGAAAACAGAGGGAAGGTCTTAAGCACTTCTTATTTTGTAATTTTAAAGTTCACGTGATAAAAAGGAGCTGTTTATGTTTTCTTGACTACATAGACACCTCATTTTATAAAATGCTAATGTGACTGAATTAAGTCTATGGTTTTTAGTGTTTAATGGCTTAAGTTACATACACTGAATTTTTTCACATTTAAAAAGTTTTATTAAATGGTTAATACACTATTCTTTTGTGAGAATAGAACCAGGAGAAATGAGTAACAACTCTATAGAAGGAATAAATTTTAGCCTACAAACTCAGGTAAGCAAGAACTATCATTACATCATTATCTTTAAATTAACTCAAATCTTTTTTTTTTAATTTCAAAATATTAAGAGGGTACAAATGTTTTTGTTACATGGATAGCTTTTACGATGCTTTAGTCAGGGCTGTAATAGTGCTCATTACCTGAATAGCGTTCATTGTACCTGTTAGGTAGGTTTGTATCCCTCCCTAGCCCTGCCCCCTCCCCCTTCTTGATTTCCAACAATTTTTACTTCTTTCTGTACCCATGTGTGCCCATCAATTAGTTCCAAATTAATAGAGAGTACATGTGGTGTTTGTTCTTCCATTCTTGAGATACTTCATTTAGGATAATGGTCTCTAGTTTTATACAACTTACTGCAAAAGACATCAATTCATTTCTTTTTTATGGCTGAGTAGTACTCCATGGTGTGTGTGTGTGTGTGTGTGTGTGTATACCACATTTTGTTAACCCACTCATGAATTGATGGGCACTTGGGTTGATTCTACATCTTTGCAATTGTGAATTGTGCTGTGATAAACATTAAGGTGCAGGTGTCTTTTTGATAAAATGATTTCTTTTCCTTTTGGCAGACACCCAGTGATGGGATTTCTGGATCGAATGGTAGGTCTACTTTTAGTTCTTTGAGAAATCTCCATACTGTTTTCCATAGAGGTTGTACTAATTTGCAGTCCCACCAACAGTGTATAAGCGTTCCTTTCTCTCTGCATCCACGCCAGCATCTATTGTGTTTGGACTTTTTAATAACAGCCATTCTAACATGGGTAAGGTGATGTCTTGTTGTGGTTTTAATTTCCATTTCCTTGATGATTAGTGATGTTGATTTTTCATATATTTCTTGGCCATTTGTCTATCTTCTTTTGAAAAACTTCATGTCTTTTGCCTACTTTTTAATGGGGTTTTTGTTTTTTTCTTGCTGATTTTTTTGAGTTCTTTGTAGATTCTGCATATTAGCCCTTTATTGGGTATATAGTTAATGAATATTTTACCCATTTGGTAGGTTGTCTATTTACTCTGTTGATTATTTCCTTTGCAGTGCAAAAGCTTTTTAATCAAGTCCCATTTATTTATTTTTGTTGTTGCCGTAATTGCCTTTGGGGTCTTTGTCATAAATTCTTTGACTAGGCTGACATCTAGAAGAGTTCTCCCTATATTTTCTTCTAGAATTTTTATGGTTTCCTGCCTTACATTTAAGTCTTTTATCCATCTAGGATTAATTTTTGTAAGTGGTGAGAGATAGGGGTCCTGTTTCATTCTTCTTCACTTGGCTATCCAAATTTCCCAGGACTATTTATTGAATAGGGCTTCTTTTCCCCAGTGTACGTTGTTGTCTGCTTTGTTGAAGATCAACTGGTTGCATAAAACCAGCAAAAGAACTCAGGCAACATGAAAAAACAAAACAGTTTGACAGACACCCCCAAGGGATCACAATGGAGCTGCAGTAGTGGACTCCAACCACAAGGAAATTACCAAAATGACAGAGATGGAATTCAGAATATGGATGGCAAATAAGATGAATGTAATTGAAGAGAAAATTGAAACCCAACAAAAAGAAGCCAAAAAAATATTTCAGGAAATCAATGAAAAAGTCACTGAAGAGCTGGATAACATAAGAAAGGGTATAATAGAACTCAAATAAATGAGTCATTTAGGGAATTTCAAAACACAGCAGAAAGCTTCCACAACAGACTAAATCAAAGAGAAGAAAGAATCTCAGAGCTTGAAGACAAGGCTCTTGAGCTAACCCAGTCATTCAAAGAGGCAGAAAAGAGAATAAAAAAGACTGAGCAATCACTTAAAGAGATATGGGACTATGCGAAGCAAACTAATATATGAATTATAGGTATCCATGAAGGGAAAGAAGAAAGAGCTAAAAGCATGGAAAACCTATTCAAGGGAATTATTGAGGAAAACTTCCCTGGTATCACCAGAGATTCAGACATCTAGATACAAGATGGTCATTGAACACCAGGAAGATTCATAGCAAACAGGACATTTCCAAGACACATAGTAATCAACCTGGCCCAAGTCAAAATGAGGGAGAAAATTCTACAAACAGCAAGACGAAAGCAACAACTAACCTAGAAAGGAAAATCCATCAGGCTAACTGCAGACTTTTCAGCAGAGACCTTACAAGCCAGAAGGGATTGGGGCCTCATCTTTAGTCTTCATAAACAGAGTGACTGCCAGCCTAGAATTTTGTGTCCTGCAAAACTAAGTTTCACAATTGATAGAGAAATAAAGTCTTTTCCAGACAAGCAAACACTGACGGAATTTGTCATGACCAGACCCGCCCTGCAAGAAATACTCAGAACTGCATTATACACAAGTCAGCACAATAGATACCCACCAGTTTAAAATCACCCAAAAAAAGCTATAGACATTGATTATAGGAGAAACTAACAGCCAGAGTCAGGGACCTAAGAAGTAATTAAAAGCCCTGTCTAGGATATTTTCTAAAATTAATGAATGGAAACATGGTGTTCATGGGATGCATTCAACTTTGTTAACAGGAAAACCATTCCTCTTCATAAATGCAGACCTAAATGATGGATCATGAAATAGCTACAGCTTTGCCCAAGTGCTGCAGCAACTGCAAAGGGTCACATAATCCCCAGGATCTACACCATGATCTTAAATGTTAGGTTCCTGATAAGATAATCTCCACACTTTTAAAAGGAAGAGTAGTTCCTAATAAATCTCCTACATGCCAATATCTATCTCAGTGTCTGCTGAGGCATGGCTATTACAAACCCAATTTGTAATAGTGGGTAAAGGCTCTGAGGCCTTTGGTCCTTTCTTCCCAGAGTAGGATCCTCTTCCTACACATGTCCATAGTCAATGAGCACTTTCCAATGAATCAGAATTTTCTTTTCCTGCAGTTGCAAATAATGTAGTCTCAGTGGGATGTTATTCCACAAGGATCACACAATCCCTAGGATCCACACCGTAATCCTAAATGTTAGGTTCCTGATAAGGTAATCTCCACAGTTTTAAAAGCAGCCTCCCATACAACTGGAGAACTACTTGGACATAAGACATAACTAGACTCATGACATAATCCCTTTATTGACAATACTTCAAATTCCAAGAGGCATCCTCTAGGCCTCAATGAGAAGATTCTCTTTGAGAGACAAAGAGTTGTTCAGGGTCAGCTGATGTGATTAGGCCCCTGGTGTCTTTGTACATCTGAACGCTTGAACTATAAAACAGATACACAGCAGCTAGTGGTAGGCAGCTGGTGATCACCCTCCACCACAGGGTTTCCTCCTGGCCATTCCCTGATTCTGTGGGAAGGAGGGTGCAGCAAGGAGATCGCAATGCTCCTGGAAATTCAAAGTGGTTTAAAAACTTCTTTAAACATACTCTGCTTTTTTTGTGTGTGTGTGTGCACCAAGACCCAAACAACCTTAGGTTGTCAAGCTGGCCAATGCATTGTCATCCTCCCTTTGTAATGCCTTCTTGCTTTCCTGTTTCTTCTCTTATTTTAATCTCCTGTCAGAACTCAGGTCTGCCAATCAATTCCTCTCTAATTTATTCTGTCAGTCAGCTCTTCTCTTCTTTAGTCTGGATGAAATCTAATTTGTGTCTGAATGCAGATCTTGTAGAACATGTATTTTCAGACCATACTCTCCCTTTTATAAACACCAGATCTTGGAAAAGTCAATTATCTATATATACTCAGTTCTCTATTTACGGCCGGAACCAATATGAACCAATATGCTGTATCATAATTGTTTTTAAGAAAATGATATATCAGTAGCTTGCTGGAATATTTTTTTTTCCATCCTGTCAGTTCAATCTTCAGATGAAGGTTTGGATTTATTTTTCCTGAACTGTTGTTATCTACAGATTTAATTACAAGTGAATCCTGTATCTTTTTTTTTTTTTTTTTGCCTTGCTTGTGGTGGAGTGGTGTTTGCTGTCTGCAGCAATAAAACTATGGGGGAATTTTTCGCTGCTTTGAACAGAAGAGAGATTAGGAAAGGAACACACATGCTTCCCACATCTCAGGAAGAAGGACATTTTATCAGACCAAGCTTTTATATCAACATTGGTACAGTATTCAGTAGAAAGAGAATTTTTTAGTAATATTTTAAAGTTATTTTCTTCCTCATATAATGTTAGGGAATACATCATGCACTGAGGAAGCTTCCCTCTGTCTTCTCAGGCTTCGTGAGCTGTGCTAGCTGCTTTTGATGATGGTCTTAACATTTCCTAGTATATAAAGTCTTAGGGGATGTGGGAGATTAGCAACAGACACTACTTTGGCTTAACCTCTCTGGTCATAGAGTAGAAGGAGCAAAAGACTGAGAAGATAGGAAATGGAGTCTCTTCTTATATCTGTCACTTAAAAACTGTGTGACCTTGGGCTAGACATAAAACCTTTTTGAGCCACAGGTTTTATATCTGTAAAATATTCAAGATTCTCTAGAATTCCAAAATTGTGACATTCATTTGAAAGAGTTAAATTTGTTCTTCAGATCATTTAGAGGATCTTTTATTCAGTAGAAGACTTCAAAATGGCCTCATCTACCTTCCGATAAATGCCTTTCTAAACATATATACTGCCCAAATTTGAGGGAACTTCTTTCCCTGTGTGAGACTACTCCATTCTTTAAATCTCATTGAGAATGAAATTTATTGATTTTTTAGTAAGTGCAATTTCTAAACAATACTTAAACATTTCCAGCTTGCTTTCAGCCTCTGAGTGGAAAGTTTCAGGGCTCAGCCTGCAGCTGAGCCTGAACAGGGGACTTCCTGATCCTGGAACCTGATGGTCTCTTTTTATGATCTTTTCTGGTCATGAGAAGGCAGGGTTGGCAGTTTAAAGTTGAACTCTATTTCCCTCCCTTTGAGCTTAAACCCATTAGTCAAACACCATCCAAGGCAGTCTTACTTAACAAGCAAAGGAACTCAGCTCTCTCTAAGTAGAGTAAGGGAAAAACATTCACTATTGTGATAGTTTCAAACTTTTTTTTCCTCACATACCCACTAGAAGAATTTTGAAAACTTGCATAACTGTCCCCCCAACATTTTTAAGTGGATAACTCTATTTTTTCATATGAGTTGAAATAGTTAAAAAGAATTATAATTTCTGGTGTACTAGTAAATGTTATATTGCTGTCTTAAATGTTTCCAGTGGAATCTAAATGCCTTGGAAATTTGATAGCCTTCTTCATCTATTTATCAAATATATAAGTACTTTTCTTTTACAGAAATTTTACATCACTCCATTTTTTTTCTTGGACTTGCATTTACATTTTACTGCCTTCAGAGAATTTTATCCCAATGTAATATATTTAATGCTTTTATTGATCACTCCACCATATGCCTCTGCAACAAAATATTTATATAAATTAAAATTAAATTGTATTTTATACTTTGCTCTTACCATGATACTCTTTCTGAATAATTAAAGAAAAAACTTTCTTCTGGATTGAGTTACTGTGATAATGTTTATTTCTACATAATCAATCAAAATAGAACAAATAATTAAAAATTTTGATGAGTGACTTTGAAACATAAATGATAAAACATTTTTAAGGAAATTTATCTTATAATAAAATGAATGAGACATTTTTGTCCAGTTAGTTTATGAATCTATAGATAAATATTGCTCATTGCTATAATAAAATAAGGCTGAGCATCATTTTTGTTTATATTTTCATTTTCTAGATATAAGCACCAAAAGCCATGTTTCGATAAATAAGTATATAGTAATGGAAAGTGTTTTGTTATATTAATAGTAATGACACTTAAGTTTTGAACTCCTTCCAAATTATGAATCCAAATCACATAGTTATGTGTCATCAAGAATTATTTTAAATAATATATCAGCTGATAACTTGATTAGGTCCTCCTTCAATTTTGTCAAAACCAAGGAATGGAAAACCACCAGATTTCTAAGGGGATTTGTTAGTCAGCCATTAGAACTACCTGCATTTCCCCAAGAGTTTCTGTCTGTGTGCTGTGGGGTCCCTAGGCCTAAGTGATTGTAGTGTGGTTTTTGTAAAATGTAAGTTTGATTATATGACACTCATGCTTAACATCCTTAAGCTTCTCAGTGGTTCTCAAAGTGTAATGTCCAGACCAGCAGCTCTAGCATCACTTGGGAACTTGTTAGACATGCAGATTGTCGTGAACAGTGCTACAGTGAACACGGGAGTGCAGCTATCTCTTTGATATACTGATTTCAGTTCCTTTGTATAGACCCAGAAGGGAGATTGCTGAATCATATGGTAGTTCTATTTTTAACTTTTTGAGGAACCTCCAGTGTTTCCCGTAATGGCTGTACCAATTTGCATTCCTACCAACAGGGTACAAGGGCTTCTTTTTCTCCACATCTTCACCAACATTTGTTATCTTTTTTTTTTTTTTTAATGAAAGCCATACTTACAGATATGAGATGATATTTCATTGTGGTTTCAATTTATATTTCTCTGATGATTAATGATGTTGAACGCCTTTTCACCTACCTGTTGGCCATTTGGATGCCTTGTTTTGAGAAATGTCTATTCAAGTCCTTTACCCATGTTTAAATTAGGCTATTTGTATTCTTGCTATTGAGTTGTTTGAGGTCCTTTTATATTTTGGATATTAACCCCTTATAAGATGTATGATTTGCAAATATGATTCTCCCATTCTGTAGGTTGTCTCTTCACTTTGTTGATTGTTTTCTTAGCTGTGCAGAAGCTTTTTAGTTTGATATGATCTCATTTGTCTATTTTTGCTTTTGTTGTCCATGCTTTTGGGGTCATATCCAAGAAATCTTTGCCCAGACCAATGTTAAGATTTTTGCCTATGTTTTCTTCTAGTAGTTTCACAGTTTCAGATTTGGTTTATGTTTAAGTCTTTAATCCAGTTTGAGTTGATTTTTGTGCATAAGGTAAGATAAAGGTCCAATTTCCTTTTTCTGCCTGTGGATATCCAGTTTTCCAATGCCATTTATTGAAAGACTACCTTTTCACCATTGTATGATCTTGGTACCTTTGTTGAAGATCAGCTGACTATAAATGTGTGGATTTATTTCTGGGATATCCATGCTGTTCCATTGGTCTGAATGTCTGTTTTTATGCCAGTACCATGCTGGTTTTTATCTTTTTTACTGTTTTTTGTTTGTTTGTTTGAGACAGGTTCTCACTCTGTCGCTCAGGCTAGAATGCAATGGCGTCATCATAGCTCACTACAACCTCAAACTGCTGGGCTCAAGTGGTCCTCCAACCTTAGTTTCCCTAGTAACTGGGATTACAGGCATGTACCACCACATCTGGCTAATTTTTAAATTTTTTGTAGAAGTGGGGTCTTGCTGTGTTGCTCAGGCTGGTCTTGAACTCCTGGCCTCAAGTGATCCTCCCACCTTGGCCTCTCAAAGTGCTGTGGTTACAGGTGTGAGCCACCATGCCCAGCCAGTACCATGTTGTTTTGATTGATATAGCTTTGTAGTATATTTTGAAGTCATGTTGTGTGACGCATCCAGCTTTGTTCTTTTTGCTTAATGTTGTTTTGTCAATTTGGTGTCTTTTTTGTGGTTCTATATGAAATTTAGGATTGTTTTTGCCATTTCTGTGAAAATTGTCATTGGAATTTTGATAACGATTGCATTGAATCTGTAGATCACTTTGGGTAGTATTCACAATAGCCAAGATATGAAATCAACCTAAGTATCTATCAACCAATGAACAAATAAAGAAAATGTCTCTCATATACACAAGGGAATGGTATTCAGCCTTAGAAAAGAAGGAAATCTTATCATTTGTGACAACATAAATGAACCTGGAGGACATTATGCTTAGTAAAATTATCCAGACACAGAAAGACCAATATTGCATGATTTCACTTATATGTGGAATCTTAAAAAATTAAACTCATAGAAGCAGAGAATAGAGTAGTGGTTACAGGGACTGGGGTGGGGAATGGGAAGATGTTGATTAAGGGGACAAAGTTGCAGTTAGACGGGGAGAATACATTCTGGAAATCTACTGTACAGCATGGTGACTATAATTAATATATAGCATACTTGAAAATTGTTGAGAGTAGATTTTAAATGTTCTCACCACAAAAATGATAAGAATGTGAGGTGATGGATACATGAATTAGCTTGATTTAATCATTCCACAATGTATACATATATCAAAGTATCACATTATATGTTATAAATATATTAAATTTGTCATTTGTCAATTAAAAATTAAATCAATTTTTTAAAGAAGACATGCAAATTATCTAGCCCAATCCTTGGACTTATTAAATCAGAATTTCTGGGAATGGGATCCAGAAATTTGTGTTTTAACAAGTCCTCCAGGTGATTCTGATGCATACTTACACATGAGAACCAGTGACTTTCAAGATAAAGTCTAATCTTAGGAGCCTGGTATACAAGAATCTTCCCTGTCTGAATGTTGCCAGTTTCCTATATGAACGAATCCTTTACTTTAGTCATACCAATACAGTATCCACTCTTCAGTCTCTCTTTTATGGAAATAAGATTTTATGTTTGTTATAAAAATATATAAGGTCAGACTTTTCCATGTCATCACAATTTAATATATTGACCCTTCTAGTGGTTTTCAAATTTTATTGAGTAAAAGAATCTCCTGGAAAAACTTATTTTAAATGCAAATTCTTGAAGCTAGCTCCAGAGATTCTGATTCAGTAAGACTGGATGAGGCTCAGAAGTATATTTTAAAAACACCATAGCTGTTTTCTGACTGTAGGCCAAACCACCACTCTGAGTATCACTGCTGAACACCAAAGAAAGGTGGAGCAAATTTAGCTCCTCTTTCCTGATGACCACATAAGCAAGTCTGTGAGTTAATTTAAGAGATGGCATCTGTGGATCTGCTTCACCTGCTCCCTACATGAGTGAAAAACTAAGCCCAGGAAGACATATCCTTCTGTATTATAATAATTTGTGAAAATACAAGCATATTGTCTAGACTTTATTTTATTTGCATTCCTTTAAAGCAACAGAAGAGAACTTGTGAAAAACAGGTTAAGTGTCAAGTAAGGTAGGCCTAGTTAAAAATTTTAAGAAAAGAAAAAGTAAGGTCTTTCTGTTTAAATTGTGTGAGAATCAGCTTTAGGTGATTGGAATTGGTTCTTAAAGTCAAAATTGGTGTGTTTGGAAACAGATCAATGAGTGTGAGGTAAGAATTAAAGCTCTTTATTTTTATTTTTAATTTTTTTTGCATATCTTCTTCTTCCAGTAACTCTTGCCACTGAATTACCTTGGTATCTTGGTCAAAATGAAATGCTCATATATACGTAGGTCTATTTCTGAACTCTGTTCTACTGATCTACATGTCAGATCTTTCCCAGTGCCAAACTGTCTTGATTAATGTAGCCTTTTCACAATTCAGATAGTATAAGTCCTCCAACTTTGTTCTTTTTTTTTTTTTAAATTGATTTGGCTATTCTAAGTCCTTTACATTTTCATATACATTTTAAAATCAACTTATCAATATTTACAAAAACAGCCTCCTGGGACTTGGATTGGGATGTTGAATCTGCGGATCAATTTATGGAGAATCGACATCTTAAATACATTGAATCTTTCATGACCACAACATATCTTTTCATTTACTTAGGTCTTTTAAAATATCTTACAGAATTCTTTGCTTTTCAGGTACAGATCTTGCACATATTTTACTAAATTTATTCCCAAGTATTTCTTGTTTTTTGATGTTGAATGTATTATTGGTAGTATTTTAAAATTTTCCATTTTTAATCAACTTTTGCTAATATCAATTGTAGAAAATTGTGTATAGATCTAGTATATTGTGACCTTGCTAAGCTCACATAATCTATTTAGAAAGTTTTTTGTAGATTTATTGGGATTTCCTGTGTAGACAATACATTGTCTATGGATAAAGATAGTTTTATTTCTTTCTTTCCAATCTGCACATCTTTATTTTTTCTTGCCTTATTGCATTGACTAGACCCTCTAATATAATGTTAAATAGAAGTGTTAAGATCAGACATAATCATCATCTTCCTGCTCTTAGCGGAAGCATATTCAGCCTTTCACCATTAATTATGTTATTAACTATAGTTTTTCAAAGCCAGTCTTTATGAAATTGAGGTAGTTTCCTTATATTCCTAGGAGAGATTTTTACCACTAATTGGTATTGAATTTTGTCAAATACTTTTTCTGCTTCTATTGAGATGGTCACATTGATTTTTCATTGTATATATATTTTTATGTTGGTATTGATGATCTAGTGGCTTTGTTTTGGTAGGAGAAATCACCTTCTGATATGAGGGGAGATTTAAAAAACTGAACTATCATTTCTGACCTAAAAAAGACCACTGGGTCATGGAGTATTTCCCTCTGATGTGCATCATGATTTTGAACTACTGTGATGAATAGGGCAATCCTTGATTTTTCCTTTTACTTGTGCTAATTCTTTCTAGGAATCAATGAGATTGGATTATTTAAATTTAGTACTACCATTCTTCTAGGCAAAATAATGAATTGTAGTCTTTCTTAGGAGGAAAGGAAAGGGAAATTAATATTGATTAAGAATTCACTGTTCTTAGGCCCTTTGAATACAGTTTATTATTTAAATTTGTCTTTACAACGTATCTGGTAGCTAAGAAACATCATCTTTCAAATGAGGAGGCAGACTTAGAGGAATTTATTAATAGTTACTCATACAATGAATCAGATTCATGCATTTTTACTTTTAAAAAGCAATATTAAAACATAGATTATTTGGGAAAATGAAGGAATGCATCCCTCATCATCCTAGCACCCTGATGCTGTAACTATTTTTGGAAATAGATGTTGATTTTTCTGTCTAAACATCTGTAGCATCAATATACAGACCCATTTTATTAATGCTTTTATGTAATCTTCTAATAGTTATCATTTACCTAAGTGTGCACAGAGAACAAATGTATGTAAAACAGCTGGTACAATATGCACCAATAAATGATGGCTATCATTGTCATTATAATTGCCATTTTATGTCTTGACCATAATATGGTCTCCCTAAGAATGTAGTCAATGTTCTTTATATCTTTTGTAATCCCCAATAGTAGTCATCATAGTGCTGAACATGAGGTGAGGGTTTTAAGAAATACATATTGGATCAATGGCTGCTTGACGAACTTTCCCAGGACCTTAGTTTGACAGAGCAGACGTACAATCTGTCCCGGTTGAACATGGAGGGGGAGAAAGAGTGAGAAAGACTGGAATAGTCTGCTGATGACATTGCCTCTTATTCAGAATATTTAAATCAGTTTTTTTCTCTTTTATTGATGTATAATATTTTACATATTTATGGGATACATGTGAGTGTTACATGCATAGACTGTGTAATGATCAAGTCAGGATATTTGGGGTATCCATGCCTTGAGTATTTATCATTTTTATGTGTTTTATCATTTCAAGTTCTCTCTTCTTGTTACTTTGAAATATATGTAATATTATTGCTAAGTATAGTTACCCTAGTTTGCAATCAAACATTAGAACTTATTTCTTCTATCTAACTGTATGTTCGTACCCATAACCAACCTCTCTTCCTTCCCGTCCCTCCTTCCTGGCCCCCCGCCCAATCCACCATTCCCAGTCTCTGGTATCTATTTTTCTATTCTCTATGTCCATGAGACTCAAGACAAAGGAAATGCTCAGTTAGTTGTAGGAGCAGAGCATTATAATGTGTAGCTTAGTGCAGAACACTTGCCACATAATGTATTCTAAATGTTTAACTGACCATTTAAAAAACATATTCTCCACTTAAAAAAACATCATTTATAAATTTAAAAAGTCATTGCTAAAAAATCAGTGATTCTAGGGTGTTATATTCTTCTTTCCTTACTTTTTCCAACATATTGATTCATTTATTAGCACTTTTGCAAATAAGTTTAAAATACATTCAGTTCCTCCATGATTTTAATGGCTCTGTAAAATTTCCATTAGGATCAGTAATAAAGTACATGATGAAAATGAGAATCAATAGCTTGAAAAGTGATTAGGTTCAGGGTCTAAGTATATCACAATATACAACCTCTTCTCTAACATTTTAATCTTGGTAAAATAATGGTTAATGATAAACATGATGCATTGCACTGGAGGGAAAATGAGCTAATATGGGAGACCCAGCAGACTTTGGAATATATGCAGACAGAGAGTGGTGGAAGTCACTTTATTCTGTTTCTTGTTATCATAGAATACATGGCCTTATCTCTTAAGCTTTTGGTATCAGCTGAAAGAGACATTTCTCTTCCCTATCCCCAAATTACTATCCTAGTCCAGGGTCACTACCCCATTTCACAATTTCTCTAGCATTTTCTTACACTGGATCCTTTAAAAATATCTAAATTATTTTTAGCCTAATGTTATACTTAATTTTATGGCTACTTTACAGTACTTCTTAAGTTCCTGGGCACATATAATAATAACTGTTACCATAATTAATTGAGGGCCTATGCCAGGTTTGATGTTTAATGTATACATTCATCTTAAAATGGCTTTCAAGTTAACTTAGTCCTATTTTATAGATGAGGGAACAGAGGCCAAGAGATTTTAAATAACTTGGTCAAACTAAGTGGTAGATGAAGGATTGGAACACAGGCTTTAAAGCTTCTGATCTCATTTGAGTATATTCATCTTGCTAGGTCTCCATGTTCTTGTATGTTAAAATTGGACAATATGATTATGAAGATTTTCCCATGCTTTTATGATTTATAAATTTTATAAATTCTAATGTTAATCAAAATCTTGTAAGGAAATATGATTCTTGGCATACATACTCCTGATTAAAATACACTGGATCCGAATGGGTAATCTTTAAAAGAAAAAGGGCTTTACTCACATGTGAATATGTACACATGTATACATATGAATGTAGATATATCTGATATCTTCTTTAGTGTTGAATATTTAGAAGCTTAACCAAGATTTTAGAAGTTGTAAAGTATACAAAACTCTAGAAATTTGCCATTAACAATAGCTTTCTTTGAAAATATAGAAAATGTTTTGATTATTGTTTGGCAACTGACATTATAAATAATTAGGTACCTTTCCCAAGTGATAGGACAGATAGATATGCTGTCTTTAATGATTGTTTCTATTAATTGGGTTGATGATCTTTCCTAAGGGTCAAAATTTAAACTCCCTAATTTTAAAAAACTAGTTTATTTCAACAAATCACTATTAAGTGAAACTTACTTTTTCTAGAATTTGTGTTAAATATAATCATAAGCTGCTGAATTTACTTTGGTGGAGGAAGGCAATGTATCCTACTAGCCAAAAACCTTATCTTTCTTTTTGAGCAATAAGTTGGTGAGCAAAGCCAAATTTAATCTGGAGTAACTTCTGTAGTCAATGAAAAAGAAAATATAAATCCTGTTTCTGGGGAAAGTATATTCGGTGATGACTTAGACGAATGCTGGGGCCTGATAAGAGGGCTCCTTCAGGTTTTTAATTGAAATGTGACTGCAACAAGGGGTTGACAGAAATCACCTCTGATTTCCAGATAATGCACAAATCCAATGTCATTGAAAGCCAGTAAGACAGATTTCCATAAAGGGGATTTAAAAAGTTCCTCCTACCCTCCTTATTCTGAAATAGGACAACTCTAATGCAACTTCGTTTATCTGACAACTGAATTTTTAATGGGTAGGGTGTCTTTGGCAGTAACTAGGATTGCGTCCACTTCCTCAGACTTTTTAAAGCTCCATCTCTCCCTGTAGTTATGTAAATGCAAAGTAATAAGATAATAATATCAATAGCTAGTATAAGGGCTTTCATGTTAGCTATTAGCCTCTAAGGTTGTTTGGTTTCCCAATATGCTAAGAAATGTACCTTTCTGGGCAAGATCTTAATATTTGCAATCATCTTACCTTTACCCATATGCCTCAGGGCAAATCTTGGACAGCATGATGTGTGCATTGGGAAGGAAGTAGAATGGGTGTCACTATTACTTCATTCCCCAGGAATGAAGCTTCTTGTACTTGATGCAGATCAGAACTAAATGTTTGCGTAGTATTCTGTCACCTCCTCTCTTCAGTGTGGCTTAAACATTTGCCACTGAGACTAATTCATTTGCAGCTGCAGGAAGGAAAATTCTGATGCAGTGGAAGGTGATATTGACTATGGAGGAATGTAGAAAGAGTATCCTATTTTGGGAAGAAAGGACCATAGGCCTCAGAGTCTTTCCCTGCTATTACAAATTGGGTTCCCCACCCATGCCCCCGCAGACTCTGAGATGGGTATAATCATGTTGGAAATTTATTAGGGAATACCCATGGGATTAACACCTAGGGAGGGGAAGGGAAAGAGACGAAAGGGAGTGGATCAGGCAGAGAAAGAAGTTGGGCTATGGGGCAATCTCAAGGATATCCTCAGCTGACCTCATGGGACATTCTAAAACTGGGATGTTATTCCACATAGCAGCAAGGTAGCTTAACCTTTATGTTCCTCTTTTGACCAGTCTCTGGATGCAGGCTTCCCCAGGAGCTGTGACTTGAGGTGAGGAGCTGTCTCCAGCAAAAGCAATTTCTGGAGACAGTTGACAGTTGGGAATTGTCAGTCCTGTAGCTTTGAAGATCTAGGGCACACACTATAGTGTTCCTTCAGTTCCCCACATTATGGCGTGTCTCCAGAGCCAGATGGGTGCAGTGGGTGAGAAGGACGTATTTTTTTTCCATGCAATTTTACAAGAAAAATCTAGTGGTGTTCCTATATCTATGAATTACTTTTTTTTTGGAGACAGGATCCCACTCAGTCACCTGGGCTAGAGTGCAGTGGCATCATCATAGCTCACTGCAACCTCAAACTCCTGGGCTCAAGCAATTCTCCTGCCTCAGTTTCCTGAGTAGCTGGGACTACAGCTACACCCAGTTAATTTTTCTATTTTTTGTAGAGATGGGGTCTTGCTATTGCTCAGGCTGGGCTTGAACTCCTGGCCTCAAGCAATCCTCCTGTCTCAGCCTCCCAAAGTGCTAGGATTACAGGTGGGAGCCACCATGTCTGGCCTACAAATTACTTTTAAGTCCTTCTATCTTGAGACAAAATGGTAGAACTGCTTTTTCATATTTCCTTGATGTTTGATTGCATATGGTCCTTTTATGACTTTTTTATTTTTTCCAAGTTAACCTCGATGTTTGTTTTAACCTAGCTTTACCTGTTTGAAAATATTGAGAAAATACAGAGGCTTTTCCGGGACATCCCTCATCCCAAGAGATGTTCTGAGGCCCTTATGAAGACACTTGCAAGATCTTGAAACAGTTTCTCATCAATTCATTATTAAACCACCTGCAGCAGACACACTTAGGGAGTTTAAGTTCTTATTCTTGGGCCCCACTTCATCACTAAAATATAATAAGGGTAGCTGACACCAGTAGACACTTACACAGTTTCTAGGCCTTGGAATCTGCATTTAACATATTTTTCCAGGTAAATCTTATATGTGATAAAGTTTAAAAATCTCAGGCTTAGAGAGAGTATTATGTTCTTTAGATATTCCTGAAATATGTACCATTGACATTTTGATGTTCTATTTTAGTCTGTTCTTTCCAAGGGCCTAGACAATTTTACATAGATCATGCAAAGATGGCTTTGTATCATTGATTTCTTTGTAGGGCCCCAGTAAATATTGTTTAAATAAGTGAAAACATTAATTAGATGGTTTTATTTAAAGCATTTTTAAAACTTTGCTATCTTGAGCAACCTTGTAGTAGTAAAATTTCCAGCTTTAACTATTCAAATATCTGTGGAGATAAACTGGGAAGCAAATCGAAGAAAACAAATAGCAAAAATAATTCCACCCCTTCCCATTAAAATTTTCCCACTTACAGGGTTTCTTTCAAATTTTGTAACTGTAGAGTAGTGACATGTGTCTCATGAAGAGTATAATGGTTTTTAAATTACTTATTTCTATTGTAAATAGGCAGATTGTAGAATTGCATTTAGACAGCTGATTCCATAAGTCATAGTCTCTAGAGGGTGAATACTGGAGACTACTGCTCTTAGCCTTGTTGATGTCAAAATAAAAATGTAGAGATGAATCTCTAAATTTAATGTTTTATTTGGGAAGAAAGAATTGCAATTTGGGGCATAAACATAGACTGGGTGGTCTTCATTATAGCTGAAGAACAAAGAGGAAGTTGAAGTTTCTATAAAAAGGAGAAATATTACGTATTGTTTTCTCAGAAAGTTCTTTGGCACTAGTAAGGTTTCGGGGAGCTGGCAAGCTCTGACTGGTGAGTGACAAGGATGGGTAAAACTAGTCTTAGATTGCAGCAGGTTGTTTCAGAAGCCATTGGGTAAAACTGGTTTCAGGTCATAGCAGGCAGTTTTAGCAGCTAGGCTTGCAGAGAATTATATTCCTCCAGCAATGTTATGTGTCCTGATTGCTTTTCTCCCTTGGCTTCTTGACTCTGTTTTAATTGGGTATGACAAGAATGACCCAATTTGTATGATCAACTTTTCACAGCCTTCTTCTACCTGATCTACAAGATTTTGTCACTGTTGATGAGCCATTTTACTTATTCTACCAATATGCAAGTTCATAGGAACAGAACCTTTTCTAACAATGCTGAAAAGTGTATCAGAAAGTTGGGTTTGAGCACCAAGATGGAAAAGATAGCCCTTCTATCTCCTCCGATCTAAAATGTGTCCAGTTGGCAGATAAAGAGGTGATTTTAACTCAGTGTAAGCTTCAAAAATGGAGACTTTTCTACAGTTGTCACCATGATTTACACTTATAAAATTATTAATATTGTTTGTGGTGACCAGGCCTTTAGACATGATACATAATGTCTTTATTAACAGTTAAGGAACACATTTATGGTGAGAATTTGTCAAAGTTGGACTGGAAAGGCTTTCTTTTTCAGAAATTAAAATAATTCTTCTAAACTTGGTATTACCATGAATTAGAGAAATCATTCATATCCACAATTAAGTGCCTTTCATGCATGCCACTAATTTGCCAATCTCTTATCTTTTGTCTCTATTCGCCAACATTATATCTACTCTTGGAATCAGTTGAGTCTTAACTATCCAACTAGATCATTGCATTTCACTGTATCATCTGGAGGAAGTATGGGATTATATAGCACAATTTCTTCTTGCAGGGTCTTGGAAACCCACTCTACTTTTATATTTTGGGCTGCTCTGAAGGTGGATATGAGAAAAATTAAAAATACTTTTCAGCACTTATTAATGAGGTGATCAAGATTTTATAAGTTTTATGGTTCTGATTGTTGTACTTTCTGCCATTTTATTGCTTGCTATTACCTAGCCATACGGGAAGATAAAAATGTTGAAATGTAAACCAATTATGAGCTCTGGTAGAAAAATTGTGGAAAACAGTTGCAAGGGAGGATTTAGCATCATTACAAATTTTCTGTATATTTAAACTTTTGTGTTGTTATCTCTGCCATTGATTACTGTGCGTAGAGTGCTGGTAAAAGTAACCACCCATAATCTTTTACATATTGTAAGATCTATAGGGGACAACTTCACAAGTTCCACAGTTTTTACTTACCCTTTGTGCTTTCTTCCCTCACAATCAATTATGGGTGGGCTCCTTGGAAATGCATTTTACTTTATTTATTTAATTATTTAATTATTAATTGACAAATAAAAATTATATATACTTATGGAGTATAACACAGTGTTTTAATATATGTATACATTGTAGAATAGCTAAATAAACCTAATTAACATATCCATTACCTCATATGCTTTTTTTGTTGAGAACATTAATTTTAACAATTTTGAAGTATACAACACATTTTTTTCAAAATTTTTAAGTGTATATTTCAGTGGCATTCAGTACATTCACATTGTTGTGCAACCACCATCACCATCTATCTCCAGAACTTTTTCATCATCCCATACTGAAACTCTGTACCTATTAAACATTAACTCCTCATTTCCCCCTTCAACCTCTATTCTACTTTATCTATGAATTTGACCATTCTAGGTACTTCATATAAGTGGAATCATACAATATTTGTCCTTTTGCATCTGGCTTACTTCATTTAGCTTAACGTTTTCAAGGTTCATCCACATTGTAGCATATTAGGTGTATAATACATGTTATTAAATATAGTCACCATCTTGTACAATAGATCTCCTGAACTTATTCTTCTTGTCTAACTGAAATTTTGTATCATTTGACCAATATCTCCCCAATTCTTCCCTGACCCCCTCCCCAACCCCTGGTAATCACCATTCTACTTTCTGCTGCTATGAGTTCAACTTTTTTAGATTCCACATATAAGCAAGACCATATAACCTTTGTCCTTCTGTGCATTTGAATTTGAAAATTTAACAAATATTCACTATTACTTACTTTGCCTTTTGCCTCTGTTGAGTATGTTTACTGGCCTCCGTTATTACAACAGAATTTACAGAGCATAAAATTTAATGATTATTATGATTTTCCTCTTTCTTTGATATTTTCTGCATGTTGAACATGACTTAAAAGTGAATGTTAAATCATGTTGAATTACCTAATAACTGTGAATCTATTAATACATTGATTCAACAAATATTTGTTGAGCACTTAATATTGTATGCAAGATGTTTTGGGTGCTTTAGGTATGCAAAGATGAGATACTAAAGGACAGAGCATAGTGTGCAAAGGCAGAATAATAATTCATATTGGGAGAAGATACACCTCAGGAAAAAGAAGAAGAATTTCCATGGGAAATATCTCTTTCAAAGGCACAGAAGAAAATATGAATCTAAAAAGCAAGAGATCAAAGATAAAATGACAGGATAACAGAAAGAGAGGAAAAAGGAGATAATGGTGCTAGAGAAACAAATTGAGGATAATAGTAACATTATTTAAAACCTAAAAAATTAATTAAGGACAGCAATAAAGAGAATTGATGGGGCAGAAAATAGTCATTATCAGGGAGGTGAAGCTTGAAAAATTGTACGGTATTCAAAATTGAAAGAAACAAAGAAATAGCTATGGAAGGCTGCAGTAACAATCTAACATATGGAACACTATTCCTGAATAATAGACCAGATAGAAAAACAAACACTCAAAGATATAGTTGATTATACTATAAGGCTATGGTAACCAAAACAACATGGTACTGGTATAAAAGTAGAAACATAGATCAATGGAACAGAATAAAGAACCCAGAAATAAAGCTACATACTTACAGCTAACTGATCTTCAACAAAATTGACAAGAACATACACTGGAGAAAGGACACCCTTTTCAATAAATGGTGCTGGGAAAATTGGGTTGCCATATGCAGAAGAATGAAACGGAATCCCTATCTCTCATCATATACAAAAATCAAATCAAGATGGATTAAAGACTTGAACATAAGACCTGAAACAATAAAAATACTAGAAGAAAACCTTGGGAAGACTCTTTTGGACATTAGTCTAGGCAAAGAATTCATGACAAAGACCTCAAAAGCAAGGCAACAAAAGCAAAAATAGACAAATAGGACTTAATCCAACTAAAAAGCTTCTGCATAGCAAAAGAAGTAATCAACAGAGTGAACAGACAGCCTGCAGAATGGGAGAAAATATTAGCAAACTATATATCTGATAGGGAACTCTAATATCCTGAATTTACAGGGAATTCAAACAACTCAACAACAATACAAAAGAATCCCATTAAAAAGTGGGCTAAGGACTTGAATAGACATAGAATTTTTCAAAAGAAGAAAAACAAATGGCCAAAAAGCATATAAAAAATGTTCAATATCACTAATCATCAGAGAAATGCAAATCAAAACCATGAGATATCATCTTACACCAATCAGAATGGCTATTACTAAAAAGACAAAAAATAACAGATATTAGCAAGGATGCAGAAAAAAGGGAACGCTTACACACTGTTGGTGGGAATGTAAATTAGTACAACCTCTATGGAAAACAGTATGAAGATTTATCAAAGAACTAAAAATAGAACTACCATATGATCCAGCAATCCCACTATGGGGTATCTACCCAAAGGAAAGGAAATTATTATATCAAAAAGATACCTGCACTGGTATATTTATCACAACACTATGCACAATAGCAAAGATATGGAATCAAGCTGTGTCTGTCAGTGGATGATTGGTATATATACACAATGAAATACTGTTCAGCCATAAAAAAGAATGAAATCATTTCTTTTGCAGCAACATGGATGGAACTGGGGGCCATTATTTTAAGTGAACAGCTCAGATACAGAAAGACGAATACCACATGTTCTCACTTACAAGTTGGAGATGAATAATGTGTACACATGAAATTAGAGTGTAGAATGATAGACAATGGAGACTTGAAAGGGCGGGGAGGCTACTATTCTTATACACACACCTACAGAACTGCAAGCAGACCAGTTACAAAGCAAGTAGTCTGTGACACTAACAGAATAAATGAATATTTTGTCTAAAACTTGTTAAGTCCTCCTGAGTTCTAATAGTGGGACATCCTTAAATATTGGAGTCCGAAGCAAACTTTTTGTAAGAGACCCCTCACCTTTTGTCAACTGGAAAAAAAAGATGTTAATTGGGTTATCAGTCAGAGTTTCAGCTTGGAATAAATGGTATGTTTATATTAGCATAATTAAGGAGGGTTTTAAAAAGAGTATATTTACAAGATGTGGCAGTGGGTAGGAAAACCCCATTAGAAAAGGGATAATGCAGTGCTCTAGAGCTAGTGACAGTGGAGCTGTTTCCACCTCTAGGACTAAAAGAATAAGGGAGAGGAGTTGTCACTGAAACCAGAAGAAGAGAGTCATATGGAAAGGACCACCTTGCAAGGAGTTGTGACTTTCAGTTCTACCCAACGGAAAGGAAGAATGAAAATGACTATTCCAGTCTCACTTTCCTCCTTGCATATTGTCTTCTGTTGGGATTCTATTTGCCAAACCTAACCAGGAGCAGAGAGTAAGGAGCCCATTGACGTAGTGCAATAACTTAGCCTTCTGGAGCAGAGAACGGGGTGGAGAAGGCTGGAGAGAGCCTATGACGGGGCAAACAAAAGCTCAGCTAGTACAGCTCAGGGAGTACATCTTAATAATGCAGTCTTTCTTGAATATTCTTTACATCTGTGTTTGCCACCCCAGGCAGTTTGCCTGAATGAAGTGCTCAAGCAGACAGATTGAAATCAAAGACCAAAAATCCTCTTTTGAGGTTGGGTATCCTCTTTAGGGCTTCTTTTGGAGGACTGGCACAAATCTGACTCAACTCAGCTGGTGATGGGAGTTGGGTCAGCGCGCTGGTTATGTGGTGCCAAAGGGGATGAAACCAAGTCAATCTTGTTGAAGAAAGAACAGTTAACAATATGGTTATGTGAAAACCCTTTTTTCAAATGATGTCTTGCTCTGAAGCTTCAGGTCTTCACGTGTGAAGGTGGAGCTGCTCGGATGAAGTGGGCACAGAATGAAGGGGAATGGGCGTGTGGAGACTTCCAAGAACTTTTGGGCTAGAGCTCAGAGGGCAGTTTTAAAACAGCTGGTCCTTTTAAAGGCTCTCCTCATGCACCCGAGGAAACCAAGCCCAGTGAGCGGAAGTCTATTGCCCCCAGTCATCCAGGGAGCTAATAGTGGCCAGTCCACTACCAAAGCCAGGTCTCTTCACTCTCAAACCCATGTTCTTCCCATCTTCCCGTGCTGCTGTTTCATAGCCTGGGCTTTTCCTTTAGTTGCAAATGTTCTGAACACAGAGGCTGTTTCTTCCATAATATACTTACTTCTCATGGTGCTGAGGAAGGAGAGATGCCCATGCTGTTTGCTGAGAGACATCAGGGTGCATGGATCCCCTGCTTCCCTGAAGCAGTGGTACTATATGTTGGTGGTTAATGTGGCATGGTGGCCTTTGATGTGGCATCCTTTCAGTCTGATGTGGCCTATAATTGCCACATTTTTCCTCATTGTAATTCTCTTAATTATGTTTTCCAGGTTCTGACAGACTATAACATTAGCTGTCATTTTGTCATCTTAATTTTCAGATTTTGCCTTTCAGGAAGCTGCTTCTGCAATTTCCTGATGCTGCTCCAGAGGGCTGGGTGGAGGTCTGGTAATGTAGGTGCACAGCCAGGCGTCTGCCCACCCTAAGATTTAGTTGGTGGCCTTCTAAATGTAGTGAAGGCTGCTCCTCTGTATCCTCACACTTAGAAATAATTCTTTTAAAAATCAAAACAACTAAACTTTAAACAAACCCCACTTTAAACAAACTGAGATAATATTTTCAGACTAACACTTTTGTAGTAAATTCTTATGATTTTATGTTGCATCAATATACACTTTGAATATAAGTTGGACTTTATCATACCAGAAGCAGGGCTCAGTCACCCATGATGCAGTTTCCAGTTCTCTCCCTCCTCCCAGTTCCTCAATGTGGTTGTCCAGATATCCACCTTAGCTAACTGCTTCCTGGTGACCACCTCCCTATGGGACAGCTAGCTACAACCTACTTGACTCACCCCATGGACCCCCACACACCATATTGGACTGTGCAGATGTGCCACATGGCCATCTCTGAGCCACGGCATGACTCCACAGAACTTGTGCCTGCTTGCTTTAAACCCACCAATTAGAACTCCCTGTGGGAAGCCTGCTTGGGTAACACCCTGAACCCCAATATAGGATTCGGTCCACAGGCTTCTCTCCTCCTGTCTCTCTTGCTCCTCACCCACTGGTCGAGTGTTTGTGTCCTAGATGCCCCCCCCTTCCTATTGGCTCTGTGAGGTGTGGCTCACCTCTTCTCTCTGGGATCTGTAAATAATAAACTGCTTCTACTATTTCATGTGTTTTGCTGAGTGGCCTCCTCTGTGTTTCACCCAACTGACACACCAAACCTAAGTTCTTTCCTGGTCAGACCTCTCCAAGAAAGCGCCTATCTTGGTAGAAATAAACTAGACACAGATCAGACAAAGCCTCAGGGCATCTGCCAGTATAAACAAGTTTCTCAAGACCAAATTAAAAAAAAATACAACAACTTTATAAGAAACTAAATTCTTTGATATGATTATTTATAATTTATACCGTGTTCCAACCTCAAGAAGATTTTTATTATTTATTTTTATTTTAAAACTGTTATTAAAATAACATATAATATTTTATTAAGATGTCTTAATAAGTAAAAGAATATTAAAAAGATAATTTCTTTGATACATAGTCTTTTATATCTCTCTCTGTAGTTGACAATGAAAGCTAATAGTTTGGGTTTTTTTCCTTGCTCACGAAACCTCTCGGCGTTGCGTTAATCCAGCCAGGTCTCTGTGCAAAGCAGGCGTAAAAAATCATTCCTGTGATGCTCTCCTTCTCTATCTTCTAAAAAGGGAATCCCCCAGGGAGTTTTAACTTCTTGTGTTTTTATATTTCATCCTCTCTTCCCCAGGAAGAGAAATAAAGTGCCCAGGGTCATGTTGAAGTCGAGGATAAATCTCCAGAGTTTTTTTCCTTTGTTTTAATCAGACATAGATTATGTCTAACCTTCCGCAATTCTGCTGGCTCTTTGAAGGGAAAGATCAGGGCGCTACTGAACATATCACAGGAGGCGCTGAGTGGCTTCAGAGGAAGCAGACGTTCAGGTGTATCTTCAAAGATGAATAGTTCTGTGGAAGATTCGGGGAGGGAAAGGCAGAGATGCACAAAGAACACTCCAGGCACAGGGAGCGGTGGGTGTGAAGACACTTGACATAAATAATCCTGAAAAACAGCCACACATTCTCCCTGATTTTCAAACTCTAACACACACTCACTCCCCGTTTCTTGACTGACTTTATTCCTCTGGTCTCCCCTTTCCAGCTTCCCTTATTCCTGTCCCTCTTCCTACCTCCATCTTACCCCCATTTCTGTTGCAGGCTCCCTTTCTTCTGCCTGCTCGCAATGGTTGCCAATCCTCAGGGCTCTGTCCTTGGACCTATTTGCTTCTCACTTTAATTCTTAGATTGTGTCATCCACTCCATGGATTTGATTACTCTCTATTTGTTAACTGGATACAGAGAGTTGGCTTTTTTTTTAGTATGTTGACATTAGTTAAATCCAGCATCTTCTATGAACCCTAGCAAACAATTTTACTTTGTGTCTTAAATCTTTTCATCTCTTTGAAAGGATATCATTGTCAATCTGTACACTCTGGTATTTTACCCATTTATTTTCTTATTCCATAAATATTTTTTGAGTGCTTATTAGATGTCAAACACTGTGGTAGATGCCAGGGATGTAACAATACAAGGTGATGTGAAATTCAGTAGCATGGGGAATTTGACAGACTATTAGTCAAGATGGGCTACACTCTGTTCTAGTGAAAAATATAAATCCCAAAGTTTCAGTGACTCAAAGCAACAAGGGTTTGTTTTTCACTCATCTTGTAGTCTTATACCATCATCATGAAGTTCTTTGCTTTCAGCTGCATGAACAAGAGAGAGAACATGGAGAATTCCTACCTTATTGTAACTACTTCAGACAAGAGTGATGCCAGCTCTCCCAGCCAGTAGAGCAAAGCTGGTCACAAAGCCCTATCCTACAGCAAGAAATGCTGGGAAAATTTGGGGGATACTTGGATTAAGTGGTGGGCACTGCTGTCTTTGCCACACCCGCTACAGGGATCAAGAGCTACTTCTCTGAGAAAGAGACATTTATTTAAGCTATGACATCAAGAGTGAGGGTAGCCAGACATGGAATACATGGAAAAGCATTTCAAGCATAGGGAGCTGCATATATGGAAGCTGTGAGGTGGGAAAGAGCCCAACACATTTGAGGGACAGCAAGATGGCCAGTGTGGCTATCACCACACTGGATGAGGATGGTGTGAACTCAGTGGAATATGGGCAGAGGCCAGCTTATGCAGGACCAGGTCATGCAGGCAATGCTAAAGATTTTGGATCTTCTATACTAAATGTAATAGAAATCCATTTAAGAATTTTAAGCAAGTGACATTGGGCCCTTTGTGTCTTAAATGATCACTTTGACTGCAAGGTGAGGAATTTATTGGACAGGATACAAATAGGTCTGGGAGACCAGTTAGGAAATTTTTCAGAATTCCAGGAGAGAGGTGATGGTGGTTGGGATGAAGGAAGGAGCAATGAAGGTGGAGAGAAATGATGTGTCTGAGAAATCTGGGAAGTAGACTTAACAGGGGAGCGACTGATTAGATGTGCAGGGTAAAGGAGAAAAGGTATCACATAACACCGGGTTTCTCCCAGGAGCAGCTCCTGAGCTAGGAAACAGGAAGCACAACAAACAGGTTTGTTTGGTGTAGGGTGAGCGGTGGGGAAGTGAGCAATCCTACATTCAGTCTTAGACATGTAGAACTGGGGTTGCTGGCTAGATGTCTAAAGGGAGGTGTTGATGAGGAAGTTAGATATATTCCATGGAGCTTCAAATAAAAGCTTGGACTGGAATTATATATTGGAACTCCTTGGTTTATAGGAAATAATTAAAACCATAGAAGGGGCTGGGAGTGCCTCAAGTAGGAGAAGAGAAGATGGCTCCAGACAGACCATGAGAGTCCAAGGTTAGGAAGAGTTTAGAAATAGATAGAGAAGGACAAGGAAAACCTGTGTAAGGAGTGTAAGGTCGTGCAAGAGAAGGGAAGAGCATGTTTCAAAGAAGGATTTCTTTGGGGAAGGCTGATGCGGGGTCAAGTAAGATAGAGGCAGAAAATGTCATTAGATCAGGCACGCGGAGGTTCTCAATGACCTGAACAGAACAAGAACAGCTTTGGCAGCTAACAACTCTGTTATCAATTTTGAAGTTGTGGCTGAATTCTCTGAGCAACTCCTCTAACAACTGTATTTTTTACTAAATGTTTCAGAAAGTTTCCTATAGAACAGAACACTGTTTAATGGAATTGAAATTTTAACAGTTTCAGCTCACAGCAGATTTATATAGTTGATATAGGTTTCCAAAGTTGAAAATTGGTGAACAACATTTTTATAAAAAGTTTAAAAATCAGTATGCCATGAGAACAACTGTGATATGAAAGTAAAACTATGTATCTTCTTAGTGTGTTTTCTATTGGTCCTAAACTTAGTGTTTCCAGTTTGCTTTTTTTTTTTTAAATTACAAAGTGCAGAAAGCCAGAGAGGCTAGCACAGTAGGAATTATCAAAGGGATGAATTAGGGAATGGTTCTGTGAGGCAAGATTAATGATGCTGCCTAGCCTGCAAGAGAAATTGAGATGGGGCACCTAATAATCCTACAGCTGTGACTATAAAGAAGTACAGAGAGAACGCTGACTAGTGGCTCTTCATCTCCGTGGAGGGCCAAAGGGAGGAGAATTGGGCTAGAATTTCTGTGAAAGGTAATTGGTTTGATAATAAGAGCTTTTTGAGTGTGATTAAAAAACTGTAGAAGGTTATGAAGGGAAGTGGGAGATTTCCCATCCTACAACACATATAGCGAAAGAGTTGGCAGTCATACACAGGTTCTGTCACTGTTTAATGGGGTTCTCTGGGAATGGGAGGTCATCATACACCTCTGAGGGACCTTGCTGATAAGGGAAATAAGCCAGGGAAGCCCTTGAAAAGGGCTGCTGAGCTCTACCCACTTTATTCTCATAGCATTCTTTAGCTAAGCCCTTATGATGTTTAAAGAGCCAGGAGGACTCTCTGAGACCTACTTTAACGTGTTTGGGAGGCCTAGGATTTGGGTCTTCCTTTGCCCTATTTAGTGAAGTTGGTTCAATATACAGTGAATTGCGTTCTGATCTTCTCTTATAAACCTACATCATTTCCTTCTATAAGAACCTCCTAGTATATCTATTGCCCAGGTTCTCTAGTGCTTCTGAGTTACTACTTTCCTTTAATACTCAAATAACAATAATCTGAGTCTGCAGCTCATTTGAGCCTAGGAAGTGTACTCCCCCTGCAATGATTTCTGAAGATCCCAGGGAATGTGCACATGTCTTGGTTCTTTGTTAGTCACTCCACCCTTTGAACCACTGTGCTGGACGGGCTTCTCTTGAAATTTCTTTGGCTGCCTCCAGAAAGCTTTTCCATATTGTTGAGCTGCATCCTTGCTTCCCTTCACCCTGTGCATAAATACGGCCCTTCCTTTAAATGTTCCCCACCCAATAGGCACAAGATATTTTAGACAGACTTTACTGAGTTTCAGGGCAAAAGGAGGGTTGGGAGAGGTGGATTACACTGCAGAAAAGGAAAACAAAACTGGGTATACGTATTGCTTTTGGAGTCCATCCACATGCCACACACACTCTATTGCCTCTTTTCCTCTTGAGCCTGGACTGCCACCATGTAGGTGGAGGCCATCAGTTTTGCAATGTGAGAGTCCTCTTTCTCATCTCCACTTTCCTGAGTCAGGGCCCCAACTCTTTTCCTAAGTGCTTTATGAGGAAGCAGTAAACATTCACCTCATAGTACTCAACTTTTCACATTATGTTTGCAGAGCAGTTTAAGTTTAGCTACTTTTTGACTGTGCCATTTGCTTTCCTTTGCAGAGTCAAAGCACAGTCAAGTGTTTTGTTTTATATTTTTCATCAGTACAGCCCTGGCCCTTAAAATTTTGAGAAGATGAATCATTCTTAAAGGCTTCAAAGAACTCAAACCAAATTATTAAGCATATGTGTGGTCAAAGTACTTGAGCTTTCCTTTCCCTGAGTCAGTTTCTGCCAGTTTCAGCTAGTAGAAAATTTGTTCCCAAGAACATATATGTGTGTGTGAACTTCCAGAGGTTAACTAAAATCTCTCCCCCTTCTGTCAGTATTCCTGATACTGTATAATCTACCTTATAGTGGTGCTTAGCAGAGGAGAATATGCAGAAAAAGGTGTATTCATACAAAGAATTTCTAGAAGAACATGGGGAGAAGTTAAAGGGAGTGAACTTTACTCCTAATCTACCACATCCATCAATCCTCAAGTCCTATTAATGTTGCCTCCTTAATGTCTCTCAATCCATTCACTGTACAGTTACCTGCTTGAAGGCAGTCTGTGCTATTTTTATATCCTCATCTCCTAACCAAGACTGGCAAATGAGAGGTACTCATTCAAAGATTGTCGTATAATTAGGTGGACAGAGGAAGTAGTGTTGCTAGAAATGTGAGGGTAGACTGCTAGGCAGGCAGGACTGGAGAGGCTGCCTTTTTCCTCAGCAGAAAGCTGGGAGAGAGAAAGGGAAGTAAATGCAGGGCTCAAAAAACATAGTGACATTGAAAGAGGTAGAATGTAAAGCCTACAATGAATTTTTATAGATCAATTAGTCAGGGGAGGAGAAGTGTGGTTTAAGTTTCTCTGTAAAGATAGAAGGTTTTTATTTATTTACAAACTAAATTTGAGCCTTTTAGGATGAGGGAATAAATAATAATCAGCACCAGTGTTTATTAGTCATTCACTTGTACCTGACTTAATACTGTGTGTCGTGACCATCTTATTTAGGTTACAGGTAGATTTAATGAACCTCATTTTACAGATGCAGAAATTGAGTCTTGGAGAATTAATTAACTTGCCCAGGGTTTCATGTGAAGATTGGAGTCAGGATCCAAACCCACATCTGTCTCAATCTAAATATTGTACCTTTAGTCTCTGTTGCATATAAATATCGCCGATACATTGTACCTCCTTCATCCTGGTGCTACATGGTTATCATTTTTGGAAGAAGGGAACAGCAGGAAGGCAGAGGTGTAAGTTTAAAGAAAAATAAAAGATGCAGGAAGAAGCGGCTTTCGGCAATCTCAACTTCACATTGAGGTTATTTAACTAGGTACTAAGTTAATATTAAAGTTTATGGGATAGCTATTTTTTAATTATTCTGGGGAATAAGCTAAGTTTTTAAATAACTGTACACCAGGTAAACATTTAATTCTCCCCCAAATCCATCTTATAGGTGAAGTAACTAAGGCTCTAAGAACTAGTACCTAGTATGGACACACATAGCTAATACTGTAAAATTGGATTCAACCCCACATTTGCCAATCTTGAGGCCACATTCTTGCCATAACTCCATAGCAACACTTCATGTAATAGCAAGCATTTATCATAGGTAGATTCATAATATTTTATAGTAAGAGAATAGCATAGAGTTCATGTAACTCAGTTCCTTCATTTGGTTCTTGAGGAAATGGTATCTTATAGAAGCAAATTGACATGGCAGTCATCAGAGAGGTGGTCAATCAAAAAGCTGTGCTTTTTTGGCCTATGTTTCCTGGATTTCATAGTCTTCTTTTTGCCACCAGAATAAGTTGTCTTTTTAAATTTCAGGGGCATTATTTGACCAAGGCTATATCCATATCAGTATACCAACATAGAACAAGGGTAAGTCTTCTGTTTCCTTGGGGTAGCTCTCTCTTTCAGGGAAAGCACATCACAAAGGACCCTGCCTTGGGCTCTGATCCATTTTCTTTGGTGGTGCCAGGTATGTGGAATTAGATATTATCACTTGCTTGCACACTTTCTGTTAGAGCTTTTGGAAAAGATCTGCCTATCACCTGCTTAAAAACGAACGCTAATTATTCTCCATTCTGCAGCCACAGACATCCCAGTGGTGGTGTATTTGCATTCAAATACTGCAAATATTTGACTTGCACTATATACTAAATATTTGAATTCACCCAAGCAAAGCATATGTCTCTAGGATACCTAATATCTGCTGAATTGTAAAATTCAGGGATGTTATGAAGCAAAGGGAACACTGATGAAATTAAACTAACTTGAGAACAACAGTCAGGCTGCCTTTCAAGGATAATCCTCTGTGTCTAAATTATATATGTATTATTGTTCCTCATTTGCATGGCCAATTATAGGGAAGTTCCTTATTGTGAGATGCAATAATTTTATATAATTGCAGCAGCTTCAGCAGTTTTAAAGGAGGTTTCCCTTGCAGAACATAGTCTCAGGGAAAACAAATTATGTTGATTTACTAGCAATTCTGCAAATGGATTGTCTGGGGAATCGGGGAGTCTTTTTATGGGGCACAAAGAAACTGCTCACTATTTGACATTTTAAATTGCTTGCTTGGAATATGCAAAACTGTAGACATCTAATTGCATGTTGTCGCCTCTGAGGAGCCACCATTTTGCACTGGATTTGGAGACTTTCTGTTTGATGATTAATGGAGAGAAATTATACTCATTTACCTAAGTTTTAGAGGGCAGGGCAGATCTATGAATATCCAAAAAAAAAGCCATGATGAGCAAGTCTATAGTAAATTCCTTTTTAAAACCAATCTAATAGCTCCACAGTGTTACTGAAATTAGATTATTTGAATGTTGTCACCATGTGAGCAGCATGAGAAGGAAAGGCACTTGGCAACCTAAAAATGACAATGGTGTTTCTCAGATGGCCAGTTGTGACTAGTCCCTGAGGCACACCAGAGAGCTGCTTTCTTGACAAGGCACCTGCACACTGTAGATGCCCACAGGGAGATGCAGGCTGGGAAAGTCTTGTGCCTTCCAAGGATAAGAGTGCACTTCTTTTGTTTGTGCTGAAGATCTAAATGGGGATATAAGGATGTGGGGTTGCTTTCCCTCTGACTAAATGTTTAGGCAAACTTGACTTTCTTAAGGGAATTTTTGGCCTGGGGTGGCAGAGTGCTTGTAATAAACTTGTGCTTTCTTTATTTCTTTAGACATAACCATGTCCAGATTCTCTCTCTTTCTCTCTGCTAAATGTTTTTCTAATTTTTTATCTGTATCACTCATGTGGAATTTATACTTGCCATTTCATTATATTTTTGTTTTTCACCAGGTTAGAAAGTTACAGAAGGTAGAATCTCAGTCTGAAATAGCTCCTCCCCTGCCTAGCATGGCAGTACCTATAGAAAGTTCTCAATAAACACTGGTCAATGAGTGAATATACACATCCCTGATAGTCTCTGGGCCTCTTCCTCCCAAGCTGCTCACATGCTCCCTGCATATTTCCCAGGACCTATGGCAGTGTGTGAAGGGTGTATGCTCACAATTCACTTCCTCCTCCATGTGTCGGGTGATGGGCATGGGGACCTCTGCTTTGTTCCTGCCATCCCCTTACTCACTGGTTTCTTCTTCCAGGACTTGAATAGTAGAGAGTAATCTCAAGGCTGTCGTCCAGACCTGGAGCTGTGTGCACATCATTTTCTTATCTTTAAGTTCAGGAACTCAGAAAAAAAATTTTTTTCACTGCTCAGACAGTACAAACGATGTGGATTTTATCTTTGGTGAGTTTGCTTAATGGGAAATATAACTGCCATTGGTTTCAAAAGATTGGGCCCCTTTTTCATGACCCCTGAATTTTTTTTCAAGAGTCTTTCTGGAACTACAAAGTGTCTTTAGTTTTTCTGGAGCTAATATTCTCCTTTACTCTTTTTTTTTTTTGAGACAGGGTTTCACGCTGTTGACTGGGCTAGAGTACAGTGGCGTCATGGTAGCTCAGTGCAACCTCATGCTCCTGGGCTCAACAATCCTCCTGCCTCAGCTTCCCAAGTAGCTGCAACTACAGGCACACGCCACGGTGCCTGGCTAATTTTTGTATTTTTTGTAGATACGGGGGTCTTGCTCTTGTTCAGGCTGGTCTCGAACTCCTGACCTCAACCAATCCTCCCACCTCAGCCTCCCAAAGTGCTAGGATTACAGGCATGAGCCACCATGCCTGGCCTCCTTTACCCTTAAAATGAAAAATATTGTACTGCTATCATTGCTTTTGGCAATCTGTGAGACTGATTTAAGGCTAATATTCTGGAGGCCAGTTTTTATTAATTTTATTCTTAAGAAAACATAGTCTGGCAGGTGGGAGGGGGAGGAAGGGATGGGTACATTCACACCTAATATGTGTGGTGTGCACTGTCTGGGGGAGGGGCATGCTTGTAGCTCTGACTCAGGTGGTGCAAAGGCAATATGTGTAATCTAAATGTTTGCATCCCCGTAATATTTTGAAATAAAAAAAATGAAAAAAAAAACTTTCCCTGAAAAAAAAACTTGGTTAAATTAAAAATAAAAGAAGAAAACATAGTCTAATATTTATAAACACATCTTGTAATGAAATCACAACCATCCCAAATTCTACCTGTAATTTGTATGTACTCCCATTTGACATAAGAGTCATTTGATCATATTCTTCCTTTATAATTCTAAAATAGAATTTTAGTAAGTCATGGCAATGCAGATGGAGTAGGAAGAATGTGAACAATAGGCTATAGAGGTAGAGTTGAAGACCAGGTTGGGTAAACTTGCCACCAAAAAGAGGGAAATGAAGAGAAAATTTTGAGGTGGAGGGGAACGGAGGACTAGCTGGAGAACAGGAGATAGGATGATTATTTGTGGAAACGGATTCAGGCTGTGTGCTTAGGACAAGGAATTTCTAGCAAGCATAAGGTGTGTGGTGCGGGAGAGGGGAGGAATAAGTTTGCCTATGCTAGATAACTACTGAGGCATGCGGTTTGACTGGAACCTGGCATCCTATCAGGTACTTGGGTGTTAAAAACAGTTCAAAATCATTGAAAACTCTTATTCTCCAGACACAAGCAAAGGCTGAAATCATTCTATTCTAATAATTTTATAAACCAGAGCACACAGAACTCCAGAGGAATAAATATTCATTCTTGACGATGAGCTCATGTTTAAAAATTACAGATTACATAAGTGAGATCCTACAGATACAACCAACAGAAAAATTAGTTATGATAAGACCTGAACATTTGCCCACTTTTTTACTGCTTTAAAATACACATAACATAAAATTTACATCTTAACCATTTTTAAGTGTATAGTTCAGTGGTATTAAATACACTCATAATATTTGTTGTGCAACTATCACCACCATTCATCTTCACTAGGTCCTCATCTTGTAAAACTGAAACTCTACCCATTAAACAATAACTCGTTTATCCCTCCTCCCAACTTCTGGCAACCACTGTTCTACTGTTTGTTGCTATGATTTTGACTACTCTAAGTGCCTCACATAAGTGGAATTGTACAGTATTTGCCTTTTCGTGACTGACTTATTTCACTTAGCATAATGACCTCAAGGTTCATTCATGTTGTGGCATATGTAAGAATTTCCTTTCTTTTTAAGAATGAATAATATTCCATTGTATGTAGATACCACATTTTGCTTCTCCATCCATCTGTCATGGACACTTTGGTTTCTTCCACACTTTAGCTGTTGTGAATAATGCTGCTTAAACATGGTTGTAAAAACATCTCTTTGAGAGCATATTTTAAATTTTTTGGGGGGGCTATATACCCAGAAGTACAATTGCTGGGTTATATGGTAACTCTATTTTTTATTTTTTGAGGAACTATCATACTATTTTCCACAGCATGGACACCATTTTACATTCCCAACATGGGTTTATTTACCATTTGTGCATTTTCTTTGAAGAAATGTCTATTCAAGTCCTTTGCCCATTTTTGAATTGGGTTTTCTTTTGTTGTTGTTGTTGTTGAGTTGTAGGAGTATATTCTGCATATGAGTCCCTTATCATATATATGATTTGCAAATATTTTCTCCCATTCTGTAGGTTGCCTTTTTTCTTCTTTTTCAAGATTGTTTTGGCTATTTGGGGTCCCTTGAGACTCTGCATGAATTTTAGGATTGGTTTTTCTATTTCTGCAAAAAGTGTCATTGGGATTTTGATAGGGATTGCATTGAATCTGTAGATTGCTTTGCATAGGACTGACGTCTTAACATTATTAAGTCTTACAGTTCATGCACGCAGGATGTGTTTCCACTTGTTTATGTTTTCTTTAGTCTCTTTCAGCAATGTTTTGTAGTTTTCATCGTTTGAATTTTTTACCTCCTTGGCTAAGTTCATTCCTAAGTATTTTTTTGAGGCTATTGTAAATGGAATTGTAATGTATTGTAAATGGGCTTTTCTTCATCAGGAGATTTTTAATTAGTGCGTCTATCTCCTTACTAGTTATAAGTCTATTCAAATTTTCTATTTTCCTGATTTAATCTTTGTAGATTTTGTGTCTCTAGGAATTTGCCCATTTCATCTAGGTTATCCAATTTGTTGGTATACAATTATTTATAGTACTCTCTTATGATCCTTTCTATTTCTGTAGAATTAGTACTAATCTTCCCCTTTTTTATTTTAGTAATTTCAGTCTTCTCTCTTTTTTTCTTGGTTCAACTAGATAAAAACTTGTCAATTTTGGTGGTCTTTTCAAAGAACCAACTTTTGATTGATTTTCTCTATTGTTTTTCTATTCTCTATTTCATTTATTTCTGATCTAAATGTTTATTATTTCCTTTTTTATGCTAGCTTTGGATTTAGTTTGCTCTTCTTTTTCTAGTTTCTTCAGTTGTAAAGTTAGATTGCTGACTTGAGATCTTTCTTGTTTTTAATGTAAGCATTTATAGCTATAAATTTCTCCCTTAGCACTGCTTTCTCTGTGTTCCATAAGTTTTGGTATGTTGTTTTTTTATTTTCATTTGTCTGTAAATATTTTCCAATTCCCCTTGTCATTTCTTCTTTGATCTGTTGGTTGTTTAAGAGTGTGTTATTTAATTTCCACAAATTTGTGAATTTTCTAGGTTTCTTTCTGTTATTGATTTTGGACTTCATCTTGTGATTGAAGAGGGGACTTTGTATGATATCTATCTTTTTAAATCTATTGAGACTTCATTTGTGGCCCAACATATGGTTCATCCTGGAAACATCCTATGTGCATTTGAGAAAAATATGTATGCTGTCATTGTTGGGTAGAGTGTTCTGTACATGTCTGTTAGATCTAGTTGGTTTCTCATGTTGTTAAGTCCAGTATTCCCTTACTTATCTTCCATCTATTGAATATGGGGTATCGAAGTCTTTAACCATTATTGTAGAACTACCCATTTCTCCCTTAAATTCTGTCAATTTTTGTTTCATATATTTTTCTGGTTTTTCATCTGGTATGAATGTTAATAATTTTTATATCTTCTTTCTCTATTGAACCTTTTATTAATATATAATGTCCTTCTTTGTCCCTCATAATCTTTTCTGATTTAAGGTCTATTTTGTCTGATATTACCATAGCCACTTCTACTTTCTTTTGGTTACTATATGCAAGGGATATTTTTTCTATCCTTCCACTTGATTATATATTTTTTTCTTATTATAGACAATGGGATATTATTTTGCATCCGTATGTATCTTGATATGGATCTCTGTAAGTTCATCTTACTTGGAGTCTGTTAAGCTTATTGAATGTTTATATTCATGTCTTTCATCAAACCTGGGAAGTTTTCAGCCATTATTTATTCAAATTTTCTCTTTGTCCATTTCTCTTTATCTTCTCCTTCTGGGACACCCACAATGTATGTGTTGGTCAGCTTGATGGTTTCCCACATGTCTCACTTTTCTTCAGTCATTTTTCTTTCTGCTCCTTAGACTGGCTAATTTTCATCGTCTTATTTTTGAGTTTGCTGATTCTTTCTTCTGACGGCTCAAATCTGCCTTGGAATCCCTCTAGTAAATTTTTTATTTCAGTTATTATACTTTTCATCTTCAGAATTGATTTTTGGTTTCTTGTCAGGTTTTCTGTCTCTTTATTGGTATTTCTATTTTGTTTATGCATCACTTTCTTGACTTTCTCCACGTCTATCTTTAGTTCTTTGAGCATCGTTAAGAGAGTTATTTTAAAGTCTTTGTCTAGTAGATCTATCATGAGGTCTTTTTTCAGGGACAGTTTCTGTTGATTTATTTTTCCCTTGAATGTGCCATACTTCCCTATTTTTGTGTATGCCTTGTGATTTTTTTTTGTTGAAAATTGGATATTTGAATCTAATAACATGGTAACTCTGAAAATCAGATTTTCCCCTTCCCCCAGAGTTTGCTGTTTTTGCTATTGTTTTTGTTTATTTTTAAAGTTGTAGGTTGCATATGTCAAGTTCACCTGAGTATACAAAAGTATAAAATAGTCTTTTCTGAGCGTACCATCGGGCATGGACCTTAATTTCCTTGACCATCGTATGCAAATATTTGGTAAGGCTAGTGCTTTAAAGTCTGGTAAAGGGAAAAAAAAGATAACAATTTAAGGGAGGAAAAGAAGCATGGCCTAAATCCTGAGTCACTTTAGCCAGAGGGGAAAGGGCTTGCAAAATGGGTAGGGGAAGGTGCAAAAACAGTGGCTACCCACTTCTTTGTCTATATCTCTGTGAACAGAGAGCATCGTGATTAGACCCCCATCCCTGATATTGAGGACGCCTGGTTTGGCCCAGTCCGGCTCTGTAGGCTTCTGAAACCGCTCAGGAATAGTTAGCCAGCTTTCTGCCTGGGGTTTCGGAAGGTGAGCGGTTAGGTGCTACTGTGGTAAGCTGTAATGATCAAAGTTAACTGCACTTTACTGTTCCAGCCTTCTCCTGGAAGTTGCAAGCCTTCAATAGCCTATGGAGTTCCAAAATAGTTACATTAGACTGTTTCAGCCAGTGTGGTAGTCAGTTTAGGGGGAATACATTCTGATCTATCTACTCTGCCATCTTCCTAGAAACCTTTCTCAAGAACTAAACATTTAGAATAATAAAGAATCTATAACATGAGAATATTAAAATCATTATAGAGATAAAAGAATAAGTAGAAAACACAATGAAACAACAAAATAATATGAAAAAGAACAGGCAGATTAGAAAAAAGAACCAAATAGACTTCTAGGAATGAAAAATGTGTACTTCAAATTAAAAGCATGAGAGATGGGTTAAGTAGATGATTAGGTAAAGAAGAAGAGAGAATTAGTTGAACTAAATTATTGATTTAAGGAAAATTCCTAGGGCATCTGACAGAGAGATAAGGTGGAAAGACTAAATAAGGAGCAGTTAATAAAGATGTTAGAATAAGCAGTATAAAGTACACAACAAAGAGAATGGAGAAGAGGTAATATTTGAAGAGATAAGAATTTTTTATAATTGAAAAAATATGTGACTTCTCAGATTGAGGAAGAATCACAATGTATTCCAAGTAGAATAAAAAAAAAACCCAAAAAACCACTCCCTAGTTATTACCTAGTATTATCTTCTCCATCATAAACCTCACACTTTTTACATATCCATGGTATTGTAAGTAATGTGCTATGAATAGAATATGGACTGAAATAGCCCCTATACTTGGAGCGTTCATAGTCATCATCGTCATTATATTCACAGTCATCTTCAATGTTTTCAGCAATAACATATATTGAGGACCAGAAACTGAGCTAAGCATTTTAAGTTCATTACTTCATTTTCTATTAAACTCCTATTTTATAGCTTTACTAGATGAACTTGAAAATGGCATCCCATATGTCTTCTTTTGAATAAAGTAAGGGGACCAAAATTAATTTTTCCATAAAATTTTCTATCTTTTCTGACATTCTATGAGAAAATCTTTTTACAAATATGTTTATTGTAATTCAAACAGATAACTAGCATAATTAGATTGATTTATTAATTCAGTAGACATTTGTTGGTTGCCTACTATGTACTCTAAGTTATGTAGGCATTCTAAGGTCTGTGGGTTGTGCTAATTATAGTTTGTTGTGTTCCAATACAACCCAATACTTAGTGGCTCAAAACAAGATCTATTTATTTGCTCATAATTCTATAAGTTGGCAAGATAGGTGGGCTGAACTTGTGACAATTCATTTCTTTTTGCATGGTGATGGCCGGGCTCACGCATGAATCTGGGCCTTGGCTGAGTCATCCAGGATAGCTGGGATGTCTGGGACAACAGACATCTCACTCTGCATGCTCTTGTATCCTCCAAGAAGCTATCTGAGCTTTTTCACATGGTGGTGGAAAAGTTCCTAGCAGCAAAAAAAGGCAAACCCAATGGGCAAGCACATTTCAAGCCTCTTTTGCATCATATTTGCTAATGTTCCATTGGCCAGAGAAAGTCACATGGTCAAGTTCATAGTCAATGTGTGTGTATGTTGGGGGTGGGCAGTGGCTATCCACTGGTTGTGGATGTAGAAAGATGTGATGTGTTGAGGGCATTAGTATAATGGTTTACCTCAAGGGTAATTAGAATTTTAACTGGAGTTAATGTCTCAACCAAAAATTGTATGACAAAATTTGAGCCTCACTATTCCTTCAAAATGATAAACTTTAGTCATTTTTTAGATCATGATAATCCATTTGAAGTGTTTACCAGGTGGATAGTCTAGATGGGCAGCCAATCTGAATTCTTCAGGTAAAAGTAGGCTTCCATTAAAACAGCATCTAAGAGTCCGTTCATTTTAGCTGGGTGGATTGGTCTTATACAGTCCCTCAAATGTGCTCCTGTGGAGAGCTCACCTGGGAAGCAGTGAATCTTTCTGCAGAAGGATCAAGTGACTGACCTTCCATACATATCTCACTGCCGTGGGCAAAGAATCTCTTGACCTCTTTAGAAGCTGGAAGAAAGATGATGCTCCCTAGTACTTTGGACAGTTCAGCCTTTAAGAATATAATCAATCATTACTTTCTGGGTCTACTCCTGAAACAGCTCCTTTATCATCATCCATCTTTTTCTAGAAGAGGTTTTAAATTCTACTTTGTTAAAGAAAGAATAATGTGGCTGTTTTTTTGTGGGCGTGGGATAAGAGTTTTCACAGGGCGTCTTTTTTTCTTAGAGGGGGTAGGTGGCAGGGGAGAGAGTTTTTTGGGTTTTTTTGTATTCTGTATTGTATTTGTATTCTGATTTTTTTAAATTTCAGAATATTATGGGGGTACAACACTTTGGTTGTATATATTGCCCATGCACTGCCCATGTAAGAGCTACACTCGTGGACATCCCCCAAACTGTGTGCCCCGCACCCATTCAGTGAGAGTTTTCCCATCCCTCCACACCCTTCCCTCCTGCCCACCCCCTGATGAATATTATTGCCATGTGTGACATAAGTATTGATCAGTTAGTATCAATTTGATGGTGAGTACCAGTGGTGCTTGTTTTTCCATTCTTGTGATACTTCACTTTGAAGAATGGGTTCTAGCTCCATCCAGGATAATACCAGATGTGTTAATTCACCGTTGTTTTTTATTGCCAAGTAGTACTCCATGGTATATATATATCATATTTTATTAATCCACTCATATATTGCTGGGCACCTGCGTTGTTTCCACATCTTTGCAATTGTGAATTGTGCTGCTATAAACATTCGCGTGCAGATGTCCTAAGGGGAGAGAGATTTTTAAACACCCATAAGTATATTAGTGAAGGTTCTAAGGCTTGTGAGGATACTTGTGTCTTCAGAAAATTATCACTTATACAGACTGTAGTGGACATTTGTTGCCAACAATTATTGCTCCTTTACTTCTTCCACAAATTTCCATAAATTCCATGTGGGAATTTATGTGTTTTCTGAAAAGCTGGCTCTATCCCTAGCTTCAGAGCTAGAATCTGAGACTGCAATCAGACTATCAGTGGGTTTTATTCCACTGGTCTCAGTTCACATGTGAGCAGTTAACCTAAGCTAATATAATTGGATTGAATTTGTAGGAATGTAGGGATAATTGCATTTCCTTTCCTGTAAGATAAGGAAGAAAAAGCATGTATCCTGTAGAGCTGCTGACAGCTGTCTTTCTCAGGACCACAAAAGGAGCCAGCCCTAGATGAAGAAAAACCATGCAGAAGGTTTGGCAGAGAAGCAAGATGAGAAGGGATCAGGTCCACGTTGACGTCAGTGAGCTGCTGAGTCAAGCTTTACCTGAAGCAACTTTTCAGTTATGTGAACCAATAAATTCCCTTTTTGTTTAATCTTGTTTGAGCTAAACTATATTATTTGTAACCTAAAGTATCATCTGACATTTGCAAGGTCCAGGCAAGAGTACAAATGGAAGCCTAAGTACCACATATCTAAATGCCTAAAAGTTATAAATCAAACTAACAAACTGTTAAATAAATATGTTATGTGCTTCTAGATTGGCAAATATACTTCCATAGTGAAAAGTTAAGAGCTATGTGCAAAGCAAGCGTTCATAACAAGTAACTGTGAATAGTGCAAATTCCAAGAAATGGTTCTTAACAAATCACTGCGAATAATGCAAATCTGTGAAAGTACACGATTTTTTTCCAGGAAGGCTTATTTGTGGTGCCCACTGGGCTGGGACAGGAGGAGAGGAGGGGAAGGGATTTCTCTTTTGCTTGCTTATGCTCACTCCTAGAAGCTCCCTGACTTTCCCTTCCTCTTCATGGTGGGAGAGACCCCCTTATTCTTGCAAAGGCTCAATTGCTTGCTTATCTATCCAGCCCTGCCCCACCATCCAACTACCTTACGAAGGTCCCTACTGTTGCAGCCACAGGATTTCTCTTCACCTCCCCTGTCCTGTGCAAGTTGCCCCTTACCACACATTGCCATCGCCACTGCTACCCCCGCCAGCATTACCCCTTTGAGTTCCTCAAAGGAACGTGAAGCTGGAAGGCCAGGCTTTCACACCCGCCCCAATCTCTGGCCCGTGGCCTGTCTTCCTCATCTTCCTATACCTCCTTCTGTCCTATAGCAGCGTCTCCTGTGAAAATATGCAGACACTCCAGCCTGAAGGTCCAAGCTTTATCCACACGTCGCCACAGCTTTCTTTGCCCGTTCCTTGGGCTGAGGGGTATATAGAGTGCTGGTCTCTCAGAAAGCTGGATCAAGGGAGAGGCCCAAGCAGGACCTGAAATTGGAATTAGAACCATTAAAGTAGGCGTTTCAGGGTCCCTGTACCCCAAGCATCCCATAGACGGGGAGGCACAGGCTGCAGGTGAGTGCATCCCCTGGCCCGTGTCTCTGTGGGAAGGCGTGTGGACACAGGAGGATGAGAGCGGGGCCCTCTAAAGCATAGGGCCAAGCACAGGGGAGCTTCTTTCCCAGGTTTTAGGGGAATGCCGGTTTGAAGGTGCAATTTGGTGCACTTTCCTTTCCTCTGTTACTCCAGTTCCCGTTTCAGGGCCAACAATTGTCTTTTTCCTCTTTGGTTTATCTTAATAGTGCTTTTTCTTTCTCCATGTCCCCTTGTCATTATTCTCTTTTCCACTTCTTTGTACACCCCAGATGGCTACATGTTCTCTTCCTTCTGGGCTTGCCAATGTGGCATTTCTAAAACAATTCACTGTGGTTTCTTATTATGTGCATAATAATTATTAAAATATCACTTTTCTTCACTCCCCTTGTCCACCTATAGTTGAGACACATGCTATTTTACCCTATGACCTAGGAATTCCACTCTAAATTGTAATGCAGAGGAGGACACATAGCAGGCGCTCATTGCTGTGCTGTATGCCATGGTGGGAAGTGGGAAGCAGTTTGGAAGTCTCTTCCTGGGGGAGCGGGTAGGCAAAATGTGGTGGGTACACGCCAGGGGGCGCTATGCATCACTGAAAAGTCATAGAATAGTGATACATAGAGCAACATGGATGGAGTATAAAAACATGTTGATGCCTGACAAAATAGCAAATAAAGTAATACCATTTATGTAAATAAAACCTCACATATAAAAACAATATATATTTTGTAAGAACAAGAACAATAAAGGAACGTCGTGTGGACTTAGATGACAGCATGCCACGGACTGTAGGCATGATCAACTCAACTCTCGGCACTTGAAATTCAAAAAGAACATATCTTGTGGTTGACAATCTTCGTGAGGCCATTGACTTCTTATGGCCACAGCCCACCAGCCAGGGATGCTGAGTACTGCTTCTTACTATTGCAAACTTTTCCGTCTTCCCTGTGGCCTTGGTGCTTCTCTGCCCACTAGGTGAAGTCATGGGGGAGATGGGCCAGATTACACTCTGCTGGCAATCAACGAGCTCTCCCCTGGGGACTGTCCCTGCTAAAGCAGGTCAACTTGTTGATCTATGTTCTGCAAAGTGCAAGGCCTCAGGTTCTTGTTCCACAGTTCTCCTTTTCTTACTTACTGGTTCTAAAATGAAAATAAAAGTTGCTTTGGGATTCCCTTTTCCCTCCCTCTCTCTCTTTCACTTTAGCACTTTCCCCGCTAAAATGAAATAAATAACGAAATGACAAATGGAACCAAGGTGAGAGACAACTGATCCAGACCAGGGTTGGCTTATGGTTTTGGGCAGTGATCTCCAAGGTTGGGTGGGTAAAATAATCCATTCAGTTGTCAAGAGAAAGAAATGTCTATTTACCTCTTATTGTATCCTTAATTTTTAAATTTTCTGCATTTTTTATAATAGCTAGATTAAAATATATTAATTAAGGGTACAGCTAAAGGATAGTTGGAGACCACTGCTTTGAGGGGATACTTGTTTGCTTAAACCCTTAGAATCCTTTAAATAGTAATTCAGCACTGGTCTACCACAGGGAAAAAGTTTTGCACAAGCTTTTTGGGGTGATCTGTACTTTTCCCGGAGGCGGGTGGGAAAGAGTTACTTGCTTGCTCCAAAACATTTAATGGCTGCCTTGTTATTGTCTAAAATGTACACTCTTAGTCCTAGAACATTTTGTTTTGGTCCTATAATGTTTCTCAACTGAGAGGTGCTGATGGAGTTTTGGGAGGGATAATTCTCCCTAATGTAGGACTTCCTGGGTATTGTAGGAGCTTTAGCATTCCTGGCCTCCACCCACAAAAAGTCAGGGGTGCTTACCCATTCATAGCAATAACCCAGAATTCTCCCAAGCATTTTCTTAGACCCCTGGGGAGGTCTTACCCTCCCCTTTAAGAACAATTTTTCCTGCCTTTTCACACCCGCCCATTCTTCCCACACCTCTACCGTGACACCTTTCTTGACTGTACCAACCCACAAAAAATTCCCCCTCTTAGGAAAGTACAATATCATTTATTTGGTCTTAATATATTACCTTGGGGTATCTATTAGATTGTCTTATGCTATTATTTAGTATACACATGCTTTTTAAACTTTTGTGTTTTTATATATTAGAAACACTTTCCCAATTAATTTATAAGCTAGGAGATGAGAGCTGGGGGGGTGGGAAACAAAAGGCTTCCATAGTGTTTCCTGATCAATGCCTCCCTCTTAATAGGCTTCTGGGTTAAAAGCTAAGATTCTAGGAAAGCTAGGAATAATTGGCCCCAAGTGATTTAGGAAGGACATTAGAAATTTCACTGTGGATTGAGAACTTTACATTTTTATTGGGGACTTGAGTTTAGCTTTGGACCATTTTGGTAGAGTAAGCTTCAATAAACACTTGTTGGATAAATAAGTTAAAAGTTGTACCAACCAACTACTTTGGAGAATTTGGTCAAAACAGCTTCCCTCCCTCACTATGGTAATGGAAAAATTTCCATTTCTCCATGACAAGCAGAAAAGAGTATTCTCTGCCATAATATCAATGTCCTAACGATGAAAATCACCCAGGACTTTGGTAGCATTTTTACTAATACCAAAAGCTCTTATTCCTAATTTGATAAGTGAGGAGACAGACAGTAATAATTTAAGTGTGTGGTTTCCTTTTTTTTTTTTTCTTCCGCAGGAGCATTCTGGAGGAACCTGGCCTTGCTTTGAATGACCTTTCTACCACTTCATGCTTGTTACTTTGAGTCTCACAGCCAATTAAGTTTGCATGGGGAAAAAGTCTATAGAGAGCTTCTGGTTGAATGGACAGAAATGCTAGGGAACATTTTATAAGTTGTCAGTGTATAAATCATCATAGATCAGGCCTTTTGAGCTTGTTAAACTTAGAGAAGAAATCGGCAAGGTTTACTGAGTTAAGGGCCCTTGTGCCTGTGTCTGAGTTGATAAAGGCACAACAATAGAACGGCAGGGTTCTAGTTCCAATTCTGCCAGCCTTTGGGGTTGCGCTGAAGGGCGTGGGATGGAGAAAGTGCCAGGTTGCAAAGAGGACCCGGTGATTTTCTGGGTTAGCTCCAAACGGTGAAGATATATCAAAACTCTTGTATTTTAAAATATTGAGCCTTGACACAGATAAAGTCTTTTTGTAGTGAACTCCACAGCACATTCAATTTGTTCTGTTAAAATAGATGCATTACTGCTAGAAATCTTGATGCGAAGCTGGGCCAACAGAGCTGAAACTGAACTGGCAGCAAAATTCTCTGCAATATGTATATGGGCGCAAAAGGGTTTTGAATTCAGGGAAGCAAGGTAGTGTCAGGCATTTCCCAACCCCAGTTCTCTCCTTTTCTAATCTGCCCCAGCCACAATGACTCCTTTGCTGTTTCTCAGTGTTCCAGCCATGGCTTTGCACTTTATATTTTCTCTGCCTTGATGTTATTTCCCAGATAATCACATGGCCCACCCACTTGCTTGTGGTCTTTTCTCAACAGTTTTTCAGTGAGGGCATCTCTGGACATCTCGTCTAAAATTGCCATTCTCCCTCCCATTATTTCCTTTACTTCCCTGCTTTCGTTTTCTCCTGAGCTCTTATGATTATTTAACAGATTATATAATGTACTCATTAATCTTTTTCGTCCATCCTGGAAACATCCTCCTCCATCCTCCAAAACACAGAATATTAACTCTGTAAGAGGGAGGTTTTGTCTGCTTTGTTCACTGCTGTGTTCTCAACGCCTAGACTAGTGTCGGTCATGTAATACATTCTTAATAAATATTAGTTGAAGGCGGTGAGCGACTGGCCTCGACCCCGGGCAGCTCGCCTGGCCTGGGGTTTGTTCTGTGGGCCTGGAGCTCAGCCTCGACTCTCCGTTCACACCCCCTCGCCTTGTCTGTCTCCTGGGCTCCTGGCGCACCAGCCTTCCCTCTTTGAAGTAAGATGCGTGCTCCTCAGCGCTGCCGCCTCTCTCACCTCTGTCTCTCAAGTCAGCATACAGCCTTTCAAAGCATTTTTGCTGCTGGTAACTACATGGAAGCAGACAGGGTTAGCTAAAATAACAGTGAGGAAGTTACGTTAGGATGAATCTCACAAAGTAAAAATATTACCCTTGGTTTCCAGCAAAATTTAAAGGATCTAGGCTTGCATCTGTTTTTCTGTCTCCCTATATTTCCTAATTAGGAGAGTCTATGAAAGATCTCTGTCCTTCTAACCTATATTGTATTTCCACTTTCTTTTTAACTGAAGTCCTCCAATGTCAGCTTCCCATTCTTCTCCCTCGACACAGTCCCTGGAAAAGCCCCAATTATCTTGTTAGTATGAATACTAGTGGAAAACATCTGTGGGAAACTCCAGATGGTGGTCTCCAATGTGAAATCCACCTCCCCACCCCTAACCTGCCGCCCGCCCATCTTCTCTGACCCAGCACTTTGACTTCTAGGAATTTGGTTTACAAATGAACTAGAACGTATGGACGTGGCTGATTTCACAAGGATATTTATGGCAAGGAAAAATCTGGAAACAATCTAACTGTTCATCAAGAGAAACTGATTAAATCATGTACATTATAGAATTCTATATACCTGTTTAAGATGATGAGGCACATTTTCAAGAAATATTTAAATGTCTAGTCTGTATTCTTGTATAGGCAGAGAATAGCTCTGGATAGAGAGGGGCATTGGTTGCCTCTGAGGAGGGATGCTGAGGTGCTGTTCCCTGCGTACTTCTTTTATTCAGGTCTTTTGTACCCTTCAAGACACTTTTGTAAATTTCTCAATAAAGGTTTGCACAGGCTTTGTTAGGCTTGCTATTAAGTCCCTAAGACTTTTTGCTTCTATTGTGAATAAAATTTTTTCCTTTTCTTTTTGTATTGATATGCTAGTGTACGAATGCTATTGTATAAATGGTTAATCATGAATTCAGCACCTTTGCTGAACTCTGTTCTTAGTTCTAGTTGCTTAATTCTAATGGAAGACATGATTTTCTTATATTCAGATTCTCTTGGATTTTCTACATAGCCAATCATATTGTTTGTAAGTAATAATTCAGTCTCTTCTTGTTCAATCCTTCTTTTTCTTTGCTACATACTTGTTTTCTTTTCCATTTTGGGGTTGAGTTAATCAAGTGTTCTGTATCTCCATGCTCATCCCTCCTTTTTCCCTTTGCTGGCTTGGAAGTAGTTAGCTCTAAGTTTTAAACACACATACTTCATTATATAATTTCTAATGTAAATGAAAGTTATTCTGCCCCAAACAATAGGGATTCAGAGGCAGTAGCAGAAGGAAGGGAACCTCCATCAAAGAGATGAGTTTTATTGGATGAAAAGAATTTGGTTTGGTCCACATTGCAGGTTCTTAAACAGTATTTAGGATAGTCAATGCCTCTGTATTTTGGAGATGTTGCTAAAAATGGCATCCGTCAGTGAGCAAGCTCACCTGGAGATATGGAAAGAAGCCAGAAAACCAAATAATGCAATCAAGATAAGAGCTCAATTTCCATTTTCTCCAACTCTTCCAGCCACACTGGAATCCCCTATTCCAATTCCTATTTTACCCAGGGTCCCACAGTTAAGCCTTTAATTGACTTCTCGTTGTTTTAAATATATATTTTTCTCAGGAGCTTCTTGAGATTAGGAAACATGTCCTGAACTTCTGTGTTGTTCAGGATACAGAATCAGAATCTGTGGGATCAGAAAGTGTGTATCTTTCCTTTGAGAAGAGAATTGTGAAATGAAATTGTATATAAATCTTTTCTTATTTAGCCCCGAGCAGAAGCCAGTTATGGGTATTGAGGTTTACCAAGGAAGCAATCACCTTGAGCTAAAATCACTTTGTGAATTTAGGTACTGTACTTTAAATTACTTTTATGTACTCTGATAAGAATGGTTAAGGTTACAGAGTGCTTTTGACTTAGTGGGCTAACCTCAGAATCATATTAATTGATTAATTAGGCTCAGGAGGTCCAAGATAAGATTAAATTTGTCCCTTATCATAAGTTGGAGACTTTCTCCGTGGTGTTTTTCTGACATTCAATGCAAAGAAGTAAAGACTTTTCAGGTCAAATTGTTTTATTACAGCAATAGAGTCTGTCTTAAATAGAGAATTGTAGCCCCTTAACCCCAAGGCTTGTCTTAAACCCCAAAGTTTGTAGAATATATTACAGAGATTTACTTGAAATAAAATGCTTATTAGAAGGAATGGTATAATTTCATGAAACATAGATGCCATATTACACTTAGCTGTAAATTAGCTACCTCACTAGTTTTTTTTTTTCCTCTTTCCTTTCTTTGTTTCCTTGGTATACAAATGTATTACATGAAAATCTGGGAGGAAAGAAATCAGTTGTTTGCTCTTCTCTCCTGCAGCTGCTGGCATTGGAATAAAGATGTCCTTGGCTGTTTCTGATTGAAATCCAACTCAAAGCTTTGTTTCTTCCAAATCCTCATGTTAGGCCCATGGCAGGTGTTCAATTCATACCTGTTGATTGACTGAATTGAAACTGATTAACTCTCTTTAATAAGGCACCTGGATACCAGCGGGCATTTTCCTCTGGTGTTTTACATAAGACTGTGTCTGCCCCCTGCATTTGGAGTAATCATCTCTGCTGGACACAAACTCTGAGGCTTGTAGTGAAGATACAATTTCTTGCCCCCAAAAGTATACTGGTAAGGTTCCATGGTTCTAATTAAACTCTCTTTTCTGAGTTTAAATTAAAGTGAATTAAATGCAATGTAGTGAAAAGCATTGAAGAGTTACTACCTTACAGGGTATTTTTTTTTAACTTGGAGTTTTAGCCAATAATCTTATGAAAAAAATATCACTGAAGTAGAGGCTGCTGCCACCTCTGCTCTCAGATTCTTGTTTGTTTCCTTCGGGGTGACATTTGGTGTGGCTCAGAGTCACTGCTGTCAGCAGGATCCTCCAGGGCAGCAGGGTATTGTCTGATTTGTTTTGTCCACAAGCTATTCTATCCCCCTGAAGACTGACAGCAAATATACTTCTAGCTGAATAACAAGTGGGGGGGTGGGCGATAGGCTGACATTCTTCAGAATTTCTACAGTAACCAGGCAAGCCACTGTGCCTGGGGCCCTGCTCAACCTGCAGTAAAACATTTAGGAAGACTACAGAAGCCCTGATTCCCGTCCAAATGTATCAGAAAAGCTTGATTTCAGGACTGGTAGGCAGTTTAAAAATTCTCCCGCAAGAAGTGCTTTTGTGAATTAAGAGTGTGTACAATAGTAGCCAATGTCCATTACTGAAATGGAAATGTGAAGAAATCAATTTGTTTCTGTGTAGAAAACACCTTCTCTTTAGATTTTTAAAATTAAGCTGGAAAATAAAAAGTACTTATTTTTTTTCAAGAACTAGGTTGAGTTAGAGGGTTAGATTGTAAACCCAAGGAGAACTAATTCATTGATTTGGGTGGAATTAAAGAAAATTTATTTGAAATTAATGAGATGCAAATTACTTAAAACCATCTATCTGTGAAATAATCTATATAAATCATACAGATATGAATAATCATATATATGGTTTTAATGGAGGAGGGATAGAGAAGGAGGGCACCAGGTGAAGAGAGTGTGCACCTGGTTAGGGGAGAGGGAGCAACTGGTGATGAGTGTTACCTGCCTTGCACTGTGGACTGGGAATACTACTGTCAGAAGTGAGCTGACTAGCCTGTATCTCTTTTCCCTTTCCTGATGTTCTTTGTGAATGCAGGGTTGAGAGACTCTATGCAGCAAGGAAATCCTGTAAGGTTCTTGGCAGGTTGTTGAATGAATGGAGGAGCCCCAGGAAATACCCAGTATGTGAAAGAAAGGGGAAATCACTAATAATATCATGTGTCCAGAAGAATTTCTTTAGAGATGTGAACTAAAATAAAATATTAAGCCCCCCAGCCAACTGAATGGACCCCCTTTTGGCCAAGGGGACACCCCCTACCCCACAAAAAAATGGAAAAAACTTCAAGCTGAGTTGCTGGCCATGTAGAGAAGGGACTTCAGACATGCCTAGTTTTTACCTGTCCCTTTTGAAGTTATTCTTTGTAACAATAAGATACAAAATTATTAACAAGCCTAAGGCCATGTAAAGCAAAGGTTAAATTACACCTGCAGGTCATCAATTTACTTAACAGATCACTTGAGTCTTGGTGTATGTCCAGCATATTTGAGGTGGCTTGTCTCTGATAACAGATTTTCTTATCTTAACTTAAAATGTTCCAAGTCTTTAGACAAAGCTTCATTTCATTAACCAATTATAAATCAAAGAATCTTTAAATCCACCTATAACTTGTAATCCCTTCCTCAAGATGCTCTGGCTTTTTGGGCCAGACCAATGTACACCTTCCATGTATTGATTTATGACTTTATGTATAATTCCTATCTCCCTAAAATGTATAACACCGTATCTGTGAAGTATGACTTTGGTAACTTGATGGGGATTGTGTTGAATTTGTAAATCACTATGGGTAGTCGGGACATTTAAACAATGTTGATTCTACCTATCCATGAGCATGATATGTTTTTCCATTTGTTTGTATCCTCTGTGATTTCTTTCCTCAGAGTTTTGTAGTTCTTGTAGAGGTTTTTCACCTCCTTCGTTAAGTGTATTCCTAGGTATTTTATTGTCCTTGTAGCTATTGTGAATGGTATGAGTCTTTGATTTGACTCCTGGCTTGGCTGTTATTAGTATATAGAAATGCTACTGATTTATGTACATTGATTTTGTATTCTGAGACTTTGCTGAATTTATTTATCAATTCCAGGAAACTCTTGGTGGAATCTTTGGGTTTTTTCAGATACAAAATCATATGGTCAGCAAAGAGTGATAGTTTGACCTCTTCTTTCCTAGTTAGTATACCCTTACTATTCTTCTCTTGCCTGATTGCCCTGGCTAGGACTTTCAGCACTATGTTGAATAGGAGTGGAGACAGTGGGCATCCTTGTCTTGTTCCACCTCTTAGGGGAATGCTTTCAACTTTTCCCCATTCAGTGTGATGTTGGCTGTGGGTTTGTCATACATGTCTTTTATAATTCTGAGATAATGTTCCTTCTATGCTTGGTTTGTTGAGGGTTTTTATCATGAAACGGTGCTGGATTTTGTCAAATGCTTTTTCTGCATCTAGTGATATGACCATATGGTCTTTGTTTATGTGGTATATCACATTTATTGATTTATGTATGTTGAACCATCCTTGCCATTCCTGAGATGAAACCCACTTGTCCTGGTGGGTTATTTTTTTTGATGTGCTGTTGAATTGGGTTTGCTGGTATCTTATTGAGGATTTTGGCATCTACATTCACAAGGGATATTGGTCTGTAGTTTTCTTTTTGGTGTGTCTTTTCCTGGCTTTTGTATCAAGGTGATACTGGCTTTGTAGAATGAGTTGGGGAGGATTTCCTCCTTCTCAATAATTCTATGCTTTGTTTGGAGCTAGAAAAGAGCCCAAATAGCTAAAGCAATCTTAAGCAAAAAGAACAAAACTGGAGGCATCAAATTACCAGACTTCAAACTATACTACAAGGCCATAGTAACCAAAACAGCATGGTATTGGTACAAAAATAGAGACCTAGACCAATGGAACAGAACAGAGAACCCAGAAATAAAACCTACAATCAACTGATCTTTGGCAAAGCAGACAACAACATACACTGGAGAACAGAAGTCCTATTCAATAAATTGTGCTGGAAAAATTGGATAGCCACATACAGAAGAATGAAACAGGACCCCTACCTCTCACCAGTCACAAAAATTAATTCAAGATGGATAAAAGACTTAGATCTAAGGCATGAAGCCATAAGAATTCTAGAGGAAAATGAAGGAAAAATTCTTCTAGATTTTGGCATAGGCAATAGGAAATAGACCCCAATGGCAATCAACAACAAAAAATTAATAAATGGGATTTGATTAAACTAAAAAGCTTCTGCACAGCCAAGGAAACAATCGACAAAGCAAACAGACAACCTACAGAATGGGAGAAAATATTTGCAAGCTGCACATCCAATAAAGGGCTAATAACCAGAATTTACAAAGAACTCAAGCAAATCAGCAAGAAAAAAAATAAAATGACCCTATTAAAAAATGGGGAAATGCCATGAACAGATGCTTCTCAAAAGAAGAAAGACAAATGGCCAAGAAACATACAAAAAAATGCTCAACATCACTAATCATCAGGGAAATGCAAATTAAAACCACAATGAGATATCACCTTACCCAAGTTAGAATGGCTTTTATTAAAAAGTCCAAAAACAATAGACAGGCATGGATGCAGAAAGAAAGGAATGCTTATACACTGTTGGTGAGACTGTAAATTAGTTCAACCTCTATGGAAAATAGTATGGAGATTCCTCAAAGAACTAAAAGTAGACCTACCATTCAATCCAGCAATTCTACTACTGGGTATCTACCCAAAGGAAATGAAGTCATTTTATCAAAAAGACACCTGTACTCGAATGTTTATTGCAGCATAATTCACAATTGCAAAGATGTGGAATCAACCTAAGTGCCCATCAACTCATGAGTGGATTAATAAAATGTGGTATATGCATACCATGGAATAGTACTCAGCCCTAAAAATGATGAGTTAATACCTTTTGTAACAATCTGGATGGAACTGGAGACCATTATCCTAAGTGATGTATCTCAAGAATGGAAAAATAAACACCACATGCACTCACTATTAAATTGGAACTAACCAATGAGCACACATGTGCACAGAGGGAAATAAAACTCAGTAGAAAGCATCCAGGGAGGAGGGGGGATGAGGGGAGGGTAATAAACCAACTTAATGGGTACTATGAACACTATTTGGGTGATGGGCACACTTATAGCCAGGACTCAAGCATTACAAAAATGATCCATGTAAGCTAAGACATTTGTACCCACTTAATATTTTGAAATAAAAAAATGTATATAACCAAACTATAACCCAAACACAGTAAGACCACTTGCTCAAGGCTTCTTAGGTGTGGCTCTCCAGACCATGGTCACACATATTCATTTGGCTCAGAATAAACCTCTGTCTTTTCCATTGACAGAGGTGATGAATTTTTTACAGTTTTGTTTTTGTAAAAAGGATTCATTTAAACAATACAGGGAAGAAAGAAAAAAGTAGAAAATCTCCTTTAAAAGTCTTATTATCAAGATGAAATCACTGCTTGCTATTTTAAAAGACAGGAGATATTACAGCATGTTTATTTATATGCTGGGATTGATCCAGTCGAGAGGGAGAGATTGATACGAGAGAGAGGGATAATCTTTGGAGCTTTCCCCTTGAGTAGGATGAGATCTAGTATACAGCTGGAAGATCTTGCTTGAGATAGGAGGATGAATTGTTCATCTATAGAGACAAGGGTGTACTAGTCAGGGTAATGCTTATTAGGTGCTGTAAAATAATCAGTAGTCTACTTCTTGCTTATATCACAGTTCAGTGCAGGTCAGGCAGCTCTCTTGGGCAGCACCCCTCCATGTGGTGATCCTAGAACTAGAGCTTCTTCTGTGGTATGGACCTCCCATACTGGAATCCTTCACTTCCAGCCAAGCAGATGGGATAGAGAGAGTGAGCCAAAAGTCCCAAGGGAGATTTTAGGGGCTAGGTGTAGAAATGGCTTATGTTACTTTCCCTCACATTCCTTTGCCCTACCCCAATGACAAGAAAGGCTGAAAAATGGAATCTTCCTGTGTTCTCAGGGAGGAAAGAGAGAATTAATCAGCTTTAGCCAGTCCCTGTCACAGAAAGGAAAGCAGAACATATGGATGCAAATGATCTTTTGTTAGTAGATGCAGTTGTGGGAACGTATGGAAGTTCTCTTCATTTCTCAGTGAAATAGGAAGTAAGGGAGTAAGGAGGCAGGACAGCTAAAGGTTTGAGGAAAGAGGGAATGGTGCAAAATGGTCATCTAAGAGAATGGAGAGTAAATGGGTCAGGGAAGTGCAGTCAAGTGCTGGGGGGTTGGCTTGTGTCTGCTGTTGGTCAGAGGGGCCACTCTTGGGGAGATGGACTGGGAGCTGAAGCCCCCCATGTACATGTATGCTTGCCCGTCACTCTGTCTGACAGCCATGACCTTCGGAAAGTACTGCCCACTGCTTAATTTCTGCTTCCTAAATACCATGCAATTTCCTTTTTTGGCCAACTCTGACTTGAAGACCTATAGGAAAAAGAATTCAGGGAAAGGTAGTTTCTGGCCTTCGTCAAGGTGACAACAAAGCACAATCCAATATACTTAGCTTTATTTTTCACCAAACCACCTGTCACTATCTGAAATATTATACATTTACCTTCATTTTGTTTTTTGTTTTCTTGCTATTATAAAATTTAACTCTATGAAGACAGCAATTTGCTTTGTCCCTCTGCTATAATCCCCAGCACCAAGAACAATGTCTGGCATAGAAAGTATTTGTTGAATGAATGAATGAGTTTTTTGGACATCCTTCCATTGTCTTTCTATGAATATATACACACACAACCATACACACATAGATACAGGAATGAGATTTTACAGAAATCATACTCTACACTTACAGATCTGTAATGTCTATTTTTCCATTTACTGCAAAGTCATAGACCTCTTTAAGTAACAATAACTACTGATCAATATCAAATTTTAAGATTGTTGTAAAGAATTTCATGTCTATAATAACCTAATTAATTATTAATATAACTCATTACATTAATGTAATTAATTGGTCCCCAACTGATAGACATTGTGCTAACCTGGCTGTAGGTTGATACGGCAGACTTGATGAAAATTATAGAAGGTCCTAGATTGGATTCTTTGAAATAAAACCAACACAATATGACTTGTTCAGTACAATATCGGATTCATTAATCTATGTAAATGCAGCTTGGGCTTTGTCCTAGCCTATAGGGGGAGTGCTTTTTAAAGAATACGTGTGGGTTAGGGGCCAGGGTGAGTTAGGATATAGGATATACTCACCAGAAGGTCTTTATCAAATGCCAGACTAGACAGAGAAAATGGGATGACTTGTACTTACTTAGCAATACATTCAAAGGCCACGAAACACAGAACTTGGTGTGCTCAGACTCATGAAACCTCAGATACTTATGTGCTTTATTCCTACAACTTTTCTCCATTTCGCCACTAATAGGATCTGAAAGGAATGGGACAATAAAAGATAAAGCATATGGTAAAAGTGTTTTGGAGTAATGTGGAGCCCAGCCATACACAGTCCACTACTGGAACTTAAGTTTGGAGGCTTAAATTAGGGTACATAATTGCTTTATTACTTGTCAATGTATCATGGACATCTCTCAAAATTGAGAATTTACAACGTTTACAGTGCGTCCTAACCACCTAGTCACCACAGACCAATTAAATCAAATGCCTGGGAAGGGAGCCCAGACATTGGCCTTTGTGAAATCTGAATAGAATGAGCATAAAATTTACCACAAGTAGATGCATTTCTTCCATTTTAGTCTGTGCTTTGAATCAGGGAGTCTGAGGGCTGTGACTGAGTGAGGCAGGGGAGAGCTGGTTTTGAAATACACAGTCAGATGGTGTCAGTGGCAGTGGTGGTGGAAAACTGGCCAGAGTCTCATCATCAGTCACTAGTTAGGACCCAGAGTCATCCACACCAGGCAAAGCTGGAGCCTGGAGGCTGAATCCTGGGGAACATATCCCCACAGTGTGTATACCCCTGGGCTTGTATTGTGGCTACTACTCAACTTGGTTTTGGTGATTCAGTCCTGACTTACATGCCCTTTAGCCCTCTGTTTTCTGCTGTTCTAGATGGTGGCTGAGACTTCAATTTGCAAATATTTGTAGCAAATGATACATTATGTGGAGAATGCTTATTCCCTAGATGGAAGCCACTGGGAGATCTTATAATGAATTTACAGAAATATTAACATTTGTATGTTCCCCATTCAATTGCCCGAAGGCTTTATTTCATTTTATTTTTCCTAAGTAAAAAAAATATAGTGAATATATATAGTTTGATCCTATTTTTATAAAAACTAAGATTAACAAAGTTAATCTTGGTATTTTTATGAAGAGAGACACAGAATGAAACACACCAGTTGTTAACATTTGATGTCTTGGAGTGGGAAGCAAGGGTGAGATGGGAGAGGGGTAATTTAATTAAATTTTTTGAATTGTGTTAATAGTCATAGAGAACACATTAATTTTGTAATTTTTTAATGTTAAAAATAATTTTAAAAATATAAAACCATAGAGGTATCAATCCCTGTGCTCAGTGTAGAACATAAGTGAAAGGAGGGCTTCTTAAAGAGATTATAGAATCTTGCTACTGAAATCACTAGGAAACAAGTGTTCATTCATTCATTCAACATCTGTTAACTGAGTCACTCCCATGTCCCAGGTACTTCCCTGGCTTCGTTCTAGGTACTGGTATAGCAGCTCAGAGGGCAAAGTCTCTGCCTTCTCTTGTGGATGAGACAGACATTAAATAAATAATACGTAATGGCTGGTGGTGAGAAGTAAATATGAAGAAAGCTAAAGCAGTATATAGGCCGGGGGAGGGGATTGTGGTCAGTGTAGACCTCACTAAGAAGGCAATGCTTCAGCAGAGATTGAGATCAAGCAAGGAACCAAACCAGAAAAGATCGGTAGAATAAAGCTTCGGGCAAAGGGAACAACATGTTCAAAGAATAGCAAGAAGGCAGCGTGGCTCAAAAGGAAATAGAGAGGGAGAAGAGATTGAGGAGCTAGTTATGGCCTAGATGATATAGGTCTCATTGTCGGGGGGTCAGGACTTGGGGTTTTATTCTGAATGTGATGGGGGTCAGTCAGAACAACATAATCTGATTTACATCTTAAAAGGATCACTCTGGATATTGTGTAAATAGACTGTTGAGAGACAAGAGTAGAAGTCAGGAGACTATTTTATTAGTCTAACAGAAGAATCTAGGAGAACATTGACCTCTTTAACTTTTTGGTTAATACCCTCTGTTATTTTGGTACCCATTAGTTGTTGCTCTTGGACATGAGGAAGACAAATCCAAAGGGAAGCCCTTCGAGCCCATAGGTGTGGACTGAGTAAAGGTATTGCAACTGAAACAGGTTGCCTAAGAGTCTGAGCCTCTTGATCGTGTAACTCATTCTTGCCTTCTGGATCTGCTCAAGGCTGCTCACAAATGTGTCACTTCTATTATACGATGGAATGTTATTGATCTTATGACTCAGGATATCAGATAACACAAATCTTATAATGGGTAGCTCAAGTTGTATAGTTAGTGGTGCCCAGCACTCAGGTACATAGTCTCTAGTATTGGATTCTATTAGCTCCTCAGGTTTTTTTTTTCGAGTGGTGAGTAGATCTCTACTATAAGGGCATGTCCCTGCTCTAGAATCCCAAGGATTTGTACTGCAACTCTCCTATTGGGGCTTACCAGCGATTATATAGTACCTTCATCAACCACAGGTATCTCTAAGACATTCATATCTGTTGGATCATACAGCCCAAGAGAATGAAGCTGCTTGTACCACAGCTTGGATCTGTTGCAGAACTTTCTTTTGAGTTGGACTCTACAAGGAACTGGTAGTCTCTGGTTGATTGATTAGTGGGAGCAGTTTTCCAAAGTTCAGCATATATTGCCTCCCAAATCCAAAGAGGCCCACTAAGTTCTGTGCCTTTTTCTTAATGCTAGGAGGTATAAAGTACAATAATTTGTGTATTACTTTAGAGGTAATTCCTCAGACCACAGAACCCCTGAAAACTTCACTGATGTGGCAGTTCTCTGATGTAAGTTTTGTTGCCACTTCTCAGGCAGGCATGTCCTAGAAGATCATCTTGGGTACTTGTCACTTCCTGCTCAAGTCCAATTAGCCTAATGTTGTCAATATAGTAAACCAGCATCATGTACTGTCATGGATGGCTGCCAAGATGATTAAATTCTTTAAGGACTATATTTGGAGGAGAATAGGAGAGTGAATATAGCCTTGAGCTAAGAAAGGGATTGTGGAATGCTTTCCTGGCAATGTAAAGTTGATCTTCACGTGTTTGAGGGATTAGGTATGGACATTTTTGAGGGAACATTGGTCTGCCTTTCACAAGCCTAATCCAGAGACTTCCTGCTAAGAGCATTCCATAGATAAGGACTCATCTACTCCTAGTAAACATTACTAGTCTGTCTACCAGGGTGACAGTCATTAGCAAGATTATAATCATATTAGTCTGGGCCATTTATCTTCTTTTCAGTAACTGGGAGAGTAATAGAGAATGGACCAGGTGCTTTAACTCCTTCCTTCCTAGATCAATTGGACTTACCTCATAGGAACCAGAAAGTGTGGGACTTAGTTGTCCATTGTGGCATCTAACATCTTTTTATCACTTTCATTGTGTCTATTAATGTACCTGCCGGCTCTCCATTTATCCATCCGTCCATCCATTCCTACGTCTACTTAAATCCACTTCTGTAAATTATGTAGGATAATGTACAAAAACTTCAGCCTAAATACTGAGCATGTATTATCCATAAAACTAAGTAATAACTATCTGTTAAGACAGGAAGGATAGTGTACAGAGACAATGAATGGGGAGAAGGGAGAGGTCACAAATTCCTCCTGGGAGGGACTGTGAAAGCTGGGATTGGAAGATTCCTGGTCATTACTTTGTAAGTCAAAATGCACTTCATGGAGCGGATGAAAGCAAGCCACCCAAGGAGGAGCCGCGTTCACCTAAGGATTCTGCGAGGACACACCCCTCCTCTCCCATGTTCTTATGGGCATGGAAAATTCTTACTGTTTGTGAGTCTCCATCTTTCCATCTAAGAACCAACCAGGCTGGGTTTTGCATCCTCTTTCTCTCCTTGCCTCTCTTTTATTATGGCTGTTGTTTTTCAGGTAAATATAGATATGGGTAGGATGAAATAACCCTGCTAGAAGCTTTTTCTCTATGTTTTGTTTTTTCTCATTTGCCCATTTTCTTTGGGAAAATTGTTTATTAGAAAAGGAAACAGTTTACAAATTCAATAAGGGATTTTGAAATGAAAACATCACATATTGGTCCGAGGCTCCTTTAAAAGTTAATTTTAATTATGGAATATTTCAAACATAAGGTAGGGTAAAAAATATAATGTACATACCATATATCCATCACTAAGATTAAACAGATGTCAAACTGTTGCTGCATTTACTTCAAGTTTAACTCTTTTTATTTTTAATTTTTTGGAAATAAAGCATTACAGATGGATCAAAAACCTAACCCCACTTCCCTTCTTCCTTGTCCAAAAGTTTGTTTTATCTTTCCTGAGCATTTTATTATACATGTATGTATTCATGAATACTATCCTTTTGTTACTTGCTTTCTACATCTCACATCATGTTTTTGAGGTCTTTTCATGTTAATTAATGCAGCTGTCTTTTTAATTTTAATAGCTACATAGAGTTTCAGTGTATACCTGAATTAGTTTATCTGTTCTCTGGTTGATGTTTAGGTTTTTTCCAATTTTTTCTATTATAAACAGTAGGGTAATGAATACAAAGAGCATATTTCCTTGTAAATATTTGTGAACATTTTCCCAGGAGAGAAAATAGAAGTAGAATTTCTGGTTATTGTGGATAATTTTATATATATATATATATAAATAAATAAAAAATGATATATAGGTCTTAAACTTTGCTGGGTATTATCCATTTCCTTTTCAAAGGAGTTCAAACAATTTACACTCCCACCCACAAGATAAAAGAGCTCTTGTTATGAATCTGGGTGGTAGTTTGTCCTAAACCAGGCACAATAGTAAAATTGGCCAGATTTGTTTATTGGCAGCCACTTTTTGGGGAATTCTCATTTTCTAGTTATCTCCACTTCTGAAGTGCCCAAAATATTCTGGACATGATCTTAAATTTCCTATTTTCCCACATATCAATCACAGGATTAATTAGACATTGTAATATTTTTGCCACTATGAACGTAAATTATATTTCATTTTGCCACTTTCATTCATTTTAATAGTTGTGTAGAACTTTCAGTGAGTAAAATTTCTCTGATTATTAGTGAGGTTAGCCTTTTTTTATACATTCACTGTCCTTTTGGATTTTGTCTTCTGTGATTTCCCAGTTCTTATCAATTATACATCTTTATCTTGGATTGTTTGTATTTTTTCCTAAATTTTTTATCGGATATATGTGTTATTAATGTATTCTCACAGTCTGTGACTTACCTTTTTACTTTGTTTATTGTAATAAAGTTTTTTAATTTTAATGTTGCCAAATTAATAATTTTCCCTTATAGTTTTGACTTGTGATTTATTTAAGAAACAAATTTTTAATTTTATCAGGTCCCATTTATTTATTTTTGTTGCTGCTGTGGTTGCTTTGGGGGTCTTCTTCATAAATTCTTTGCCTAGGCCAATGTCTGCAAGAGTTTTTCCAACGTTTTCTTCTAGGATTCTTATGGTTTCATGTCTTACGTTTAAGTGTGTTATCCACCCTGATCAAATTAAAAAGCTTCTGCACAGCCAAGGAAACTATCACTAGAGCCAACAGACAACCTACAGAATGGGAGAAAATATTTGCATGCTACACATCTGATAAAGGGCTGATAACTGGAATCTATACAGAACTTAGGAAAATCAACAAGAAAAAAATCAAACAACCCCATTAAAAAGTGGGCAAAGGACATGAACAGAATCTTTTCAAAAGAAGACAGAATAATGGCCAGCAAACATATTAAAAATTGCTCAACCTCTCTAATCATCAGGGAAATGCAAATCAAAACCACAATGAGATATCACTTAACTCCAGTGAGATTGGCTCATATCAAAAAGTCCCAAAACAACAAATGTTGGCATGGATGTGGTGAGATAGGAACACTCATACACTACTGGTGGGACTGCAAATTAGTACAACCTCTATGGAAAGTAATATGGAGATACCTCAAAGAACTAAAAGTAGAACTACCATTTGGTCCAGCAATCCCATTACTGGGTATTTACCCAAAGGAAAAAAAGACATTCTATAATAAAGACATCTGCACTCGAATGTTTATAGCAGCATAATTCACAATTGCAAAGATGTGGAAACAACCCAGATGCCCATCAATACATGAGTGGATTAATAAAATGTGGTATATGTATACAATGGAGTATTACTCAGCAATGAAAAACAATGGTGAATTAACACATCTGGTATTATCCTGGATGGAGCTAGAGCCCATTCTTCGAAGTGAAGTATCACAAGAATGGAAAAACAAGCACCACTGGTACACACCATCAAATTGGTACTAATTGATCAATACTTATGTCACACATGGAAATAATATTCATCAGGGGTTGGGCAGGCGGGAGGCAGGTAGAGGGGATGGGAAAACTCTCACCTAATGAGTGCAGAGTGCACAGTTTGGGGGATGTTCATGATTGTAGCTCTGACTTGGGCAGTGCATAGGCAATATATGTACCCAAAGTGGTGTACCTCCATAATATTCTGAAATTAAAAAAACCTAATTTTTATCCTGAAGTCATAAATATATTCTCCAAAATCTTAAAGACTAGCTTTTTATGTTTAGAACATTATGTGGAATTAATTTTTATGCATGAGTTGGAGATCTACTTTTGTCTTTTGCTACATGGATTGCCAAAATATTCAGCACCATTTTTTTGAATAGTGTATTTTTTCACCATTTGATTTATAAATATCTACTCTGTCATGTACCAGCTCCCATATGTATGTGGGCTCCCTGAGCCAGTATCACATTGCTTAAATTAGTATATAGTTTCATAGTAAGTTGATATCTATAAAAGAAACTCTCCTTTATTCTTTTTCTTAAAAACAGTCTTGATCATTCTTGTCCTACTGAGTGAGTTTGAGGATCTACTTCTCAACTTTCCTAAAAAACTGTATTGGGATTTTGATTGAAATTATACTGAATATATATTAGTAGATTTCCTAATGTTAGACCTTTAAATTCTTGGGGCAATTCTTATTTCTTCATTTATTATTATTATTTTTTTGTATTGCTATATTCAGTTTGCTAATGTGTTGTGTAGGGTTTTTACTTCTGTATTCACGAACAACGTTGCCTTTTCTTTCTTCTTGCCTGATTTTGGTATTAGGGTAATGATATTCTCATTAAATGAGTTACAGAGATGTTCTTCTTTTTCAATTGTCTAGGACAGAGGTGGGCAAGCTATGACCAGATCACCAAATTTAGTGTATTGACTGTTTTTGTAAATAAAATTTTGTTGGAGCACAGTTTTGCCCATTTGTCTATATATTGTCTGTGGCTGCTTTTGTGCTGTAACAGAGTTGCATCAGATTATATGGCCTGTATACAAAAATAGAAAAACAGAGTAAACTCAAAATAAGTAGAAGAAAGGAAATAATAAAATTGAAAGCCAAAATTGGTAAAAATCCCACATTAAAATAGAGAACACTAATAGAGGCAAAAGCTAATTCTTGGAAAATATTAGCAAAGAAAAAAATTAACTGCTAGCAAGATTAGCCATAAAAATGAGGGGAAAAAATAAGCATAATTAAGAATAGAAAAGGGGACATAATTAACAATTTGGGGATATAAAAATTACAATAGAATATAAAGAATGGTATTCCAATCAAATTTTAAAACTTGGATAAAACATACATTTTACCAAGGAAGTATAGATTCCTGAAAGTATTAGTTTTGACTTGAGAATAAATAGAATATCTAATAGATATATAACCATTAACAAAACTGAAACTGTAGTTTAAAATCTACTGAACACACACACATGCATACATACACATCCACCAGGACCAGATAAGTTTATAAGCAAGATCTACCTAACTTCAGAAGCAATCTTATATGAAGTGTTATAGTCTAGAGGTTGGCAAATCAAAGGCATCACTGTCGAATAATCCTTTCTTTTTTTTTGAGACAGGGGCTTGCTTTGTTATTGAGGCTGGAGGGCAGTGGCCTCATCATAGCTCACTGCAACCTTGAACTCCTGGGCCCAGGTGATCTTCCTGCCTCAGCCTCTCAAGAAGCTGGGACTATAGGCATGCACCATCACACCCGGCTAATTTAAGATTACAAGCATGAGCCACCATGCCCAGCCAAATTATCCTTTTTAAAATGATTAACTTCTAAGATTAAAGCTTCTTGGACCATACTGACAGTATCAAATTAACCCAAAGCTTATATGAAGCATAGGTTCATGACTTCAGGTTCTCATGTAGTCTTCCCCTTCCCTACCCACCAAAATTCAAGTTGAGATAGATTTTGTCATTGTCCTGTGATGGTGAGTAGATTATTTCTAGCCCACCTTTTCACTGAGATTACAGGCCTTTGAACACCTTAATCCTAACACACTGCCTTCCTTAGGCTCAGCACTTTATCTCTTGTCTCCCATGAGGGCCAATGCCCTTTGTTGCTGAGTCACCCCTCCACCTGACTCAGAGCATCTGCCATGTCAGCTCAAACACACTAACAATCCTGGTTTCATGCTCTTTTTAGTTTTGAAAACTAGAAAATCACTGTTATAGGCTGAATTGTATACCCCTACCCTGCAATTAATATGTTGAAATCCTAATCCCCAGTACCTCAGAATGGGATTGTATTTGGAGATAGTGTCTTAAAAGAGATAACTAAATTACAATGAGGTCATTAGGGTGAACCTTAATCCAATATGACTGGTGTCCTTATAAGAAGAGGAAATTTGGACACAGTCATGTACAGAGAGGAGACAATGTGAAGACAGGAAGAAGACGGCCATTTCAGAAGAAACTAATCTTCCTCCCACCTTAATCTTGGATTTCCAGACTCCAAAACTGTGAGAGAATAAATTTCTGTTGTTTAAACCACTCAGTCTTTGGTACTTTGTTATGGCATCTCTAGCAAACTAATATAATCACTTTTTTTCTTGTGAGCTCCACTTTGCATTTAAAACAATATTTGTTATATTCCACCCAGCATTTCTAATTGAAGCTAGAGGGTTTTTTGGTTAGCTGGAAAACATATTATGGAAACCCAAGACCCAGGCTCATTTCAAAGAGCCAGATTGTTCCTTCTGGGACTCTGACAATCTTCATTAATGGTCTCGTCTGGTATCTAACAGTGACTACTAGACCAGAGGTCAAGAGCCCTAGGTTTTTTTCCACAGCTTTCCATTAAATAGCTGCAAGCCAATTAATTACTACTACTCAGCTTCAGGGCTCTTATCTATAAGAGTGGTTTTCAAACAGTTCTAAATCTCTACCTCCTTTAGCCCTCTCAGGAGCTGCATGAGTTGAGAAGCCGAGTTGGTGGGTTCTACACCCTCAGCCCCCTTCAACCAGAGAAGCTCCTCTTGTGTCTTTGAATTCTGAAAAATATCTCATGTGAACAAAGCCTTGTGGGACTAAAACCAGCTTAAACACACTTTTTAAAGATAAAAACTCAAGTTCCTATAGCACTGTAATTATTTTCCATCCGTGACCTAAGGCTCCACCTTGTTGAGCTACTACACTTAGTGTAGCCCACTGTCTCTTGATAAAACGGAGGGAACCCATGCCTTTGGGGTCAAGTGATTCTTCTGGGGTCTTTCCAAGAGTGGGTGGCAGAGCCTGACACAGGTCTGGAGCCTCCCGATTCCTGCCCTCTCTTCTCTGTGACACCAGGGCATATCCATGTGACCAAGGATATTGTCTGCATGACATTTATGAGCGTAACACCCCCAGACCTGTTCAGAGTTTTCTTGAAAACTGTGGAGACAATTATATTGATTCATTTAAAAATTGTCCTTTTTATCCTTCTATTTTCCTCCCATTTTCCTGAACTCTTATCAGCTGACAGGGCACCTGTCAACCATTTAATGAGCTACTGTAAAGAAAATGATGTCTGACCATACTCCGGGAAAGGAGGCTGCATAATCACATGCTATGGAAATCACTGTCTATCAGTAAAATCATAGTCCATGCATTTCTGATCACATCTACAGCCATGACTTCTGAAGAAGATGCTCATCACGCCCCAAGGCCCAATCTGTAGCTCTTTTGTGTCCCTGAACCCTAGAGGTCCCCTGTGGATCTGTTTCTGATGGAGGCTGCAGACAGCAAATGCTTAATTCACTGGATTCCCTCAGAGCCAAGCCTTTTGTTATTTCTACATTATATGTACTAAAAAAAACCTCATGGACCCTTTTTGAGTTTTGAGCACATTAAAAAAATCAGTCTTTCTCCTTTAATACCACTGTCAATCTCCTTTTAATTACCCCAGTTTCCTCTTCAATAAAGTCAGCTCCTAATTGCATTTGGTGATTTTCTACTGAAAAGTTTCATGTAATTTTTGCTTTGCTGTAGTTGCTTCACAATAGTTAGGCAGAAAAGTTCCCTTATATCTCTATTATAGCATGAAGTTTGCCTCTCTGTGTCATAATACCAGGACCTATTTAAGGGTTTTGCCTGATACATTTATTCTAGAGAAATGCCATGTATTTGCTATGGAGTTTGCGTGGAGTCAGACTGTTGGATAACAATTGCTCCACACCTTATATCTACTTAACCATTCACAGACATCACTTTTCGATGCTTTTCTTCTTATTAAGAATCCAAATTAATTTCAACAAGATTTAGGAGTATTAAATAAAAATATTTCACATTTATTTCTAAATGTTTTTAAAAGAATATTTTATGGTGTTATACAAATCTGAAACCATAAGTAACATTAGCAAGTATAGTCTTTATGGCATATTTCTTATTCTTGGTAAAAGTATCTAAATTTTTATTTTGGGACCCATCTCTCCCCTACTCTTAACTCAGGTAGTTTAGGTGGAGTTGACTTTATCCTTGGCTCCAGGGGTGGAGACAGAGCTCAGGACTGGCCAATTAGCATGTTCTGTCTCCCTGTCCTCACTGGCTCAAGGATAGGTGCAGGACTCTTGCTCTAATTAAGAGAGAGATTTCTTCTTGTTCCTGGATGTGAACACAAAAGGACATAGTGTTGAAGCTGCTAGCAGCAATCTTACCGTAAGTTGGAGCCTGACAATGAAGACAGCATAGAATAGAAGTGAGCTAAGAAATGGGAAGAGACCAGGTCCTGGTAATAGATTAAACTATACCGACATTCCTGGACTTTTTAGTTACGTGAGGCAAGAAACAGCTCTCCTCCCTTCCTCCCCAACACACACACACACACACACACACACTCTCTCTCTTTCTCTCTCTATTGTTTTTTTGTTTGTTTTTTATTTCAAAATATTAATTAACAGGGTACAAGTGTTTTTGTTACATGGATATCTTGTATAATATAATGCTTACGTCAGGGCTTTTGGTGCACCCATCACCAGAATAGTGTTTATTGTACACAACAGGTAAGTTTTTATCCCACACCACCCTCCTGCCTCCCCCCTTCTTGGTTTCTCATGTCCTTTATATTGCTTTGTGCCCATGTGTAGCCATTGTTTAGCTCCCACTTATTAGTGAGAACATATTGTGTTTGGGTTTCTGAAGTATTTCACTTAGGATAATGGTCTCTAGTTCCAACCATGTTGCTACAAATGACATTATTTCATTCCTTCTTATGGCTGAGTAGTGCTCCATGCTATATAAAATTTGTTTACACCAAATTTTCCTTATATACTCATGAATTGAAGGGCATTTGGGTTGATTCCACATCTTTGCAATTGTGAATTGTGCTGTAATAAATATTCAGGTGCAGGTGTCTTTTTGATAAAATGACTTGATTTCTTTTGGGTATATACCCACTAGTGCAATTGCTGGATTGAATGGTAGGTCTACTTTTAGTTCTTTGAGGAATCTCCATACTGTTTTCCATAGAGGTTGTACTAATTTGCAGTCCCACCAACAATGTATAAGTGTTCCTTTCTCTCTGCATCCATGCCAGCATCTATTGTTTTTTTGACTTTTTAATAATGGCCATTCTGATAGGGGTAAGGTGGTACCTCATTGTAGTTTTAATTTACATTTTACTGATGATTAGTCATGTTGAGCATCTTTTCTTATGTTTGTTGGCCATTTGTCTATCTTCTTTTGAAAAAGTTCTGTTCATGTCTTTTGCCCACTTTTTGATGGGGTTGTTTGTTTTTTCCTTGCTTATTTGCTGGAGTTTTTTGTAGATTCTGGGTATCAGTCCTTCGTCAGATGCATAGTTTGGGAATATTTTCTCCCATTCTGTAAGTTGTCTATTCACTCTGTTGACTATTTCCTTTGCTGTGCAGAAAGTTTTTAATTTAATTAAGTCCCATTTATTTTTATTATTGCTATATTTGCCTTTGGGGTCTTAGTCATAAATTCTTTACCTAGGCTGATGTCTAAAAGAGTTTTTCCTACATTTTCTTCTAGAACTTTTATAGTTTTATGTCTTACATTTAAGTCATTAATCCATCTTGAATTAATTTTTATATATGGTGAGAGATAGGGATCCTGATTCATTCTTCTGCATGTGGCTATCCAATTTTCCCAGGACCATTTATTTAATAAGGCTTCCTTTCCTCAGTTTAAGTTGTTTTCTCTTTGTTGAAGATCAGTCGCTTGTAGGTAGATGGTTTTATTTCTGGGTTCTCTATTCTGTTCCATTCGCCTATGTGTCCACTTTTATACCAGTACCATGCTGTTTTGGTTACAATAGCCTTGTAGTATAATTTGAAGTCAGGTAATATGATGCCACCAGATTTGTTCTTTTTACTTAAGATTGCTTTGGTTATTTGGGCTCTTTTTTGGTTCCAAACAAAGCTTAGGATTTTTTTTTCTAGATCTGTGAAATATGATGCTAGTATTTTAATGGAGACTATGTTGAATCTATAAATCACTTTGGGAAGTATGGACATTTTAATGATGTTGAGTCTACCAATCTGTGAGCATGATCTGTTTTATAATTTGTTTGTATCATCTGTGATTTCTTTCATCAGTGTTTTGTAGTTCTCCTTATAAATGTCTTTCACTTTCTTTTTTAAGTATATTCCTAGGTATTTTATTTTCTTTGTGGCTATTGTAAATGGTACTGAGTCCTTGATTTGACTCTCTGTTTGACTGTTATTGGTGTATAGGAATGCTACTGATTTGTGTGTGTTGACTTTGTAACCTGAGAGTTTGCTGCATTTATTTATCAATTCCAGGAATCTTTTGGTGGTGTCTTTAGGGTTTTCTAGATACAAGATTTTATATCATCAGTAAACAGGGATAGTTTGACCTCCTCTTTCCCAATTTGGAAGCCCTCTATTTTTTTCTCTTGCCTGATTGTTCTGGCTAGGACTTCCAATACTATATTGAATAGAAGTGGTGACAGTGGGCACACTTGTCTTATTACAATTCTTAGGGGGAATGTGTTCAACTTTTCCCCATTCAGTATGATGTTGGCTGTGGGTTTGTCATATATGGCTTTTGTAATTTTGTGATATGTTCCTTCTATGTCTAGTTTGTTGAGGTTTTTTATCATGAAAGGGTGCTGGATTTTATTGAATGCTTCTTCTGCATCTATTGAGATGATCATGCGGTCTTTGATTTTGTTTCTGTTAATGTGGTGAAACACATTTATTGATTTCCATGTGTTAAACCATCCTTGCATCCCTGGGATGAGACCCACTTGATTATGGTGGATTATCTTTTTGATGTGCTGTTGAATTCTGTTTGCTAGTATTTTGTTGAGGATTTTTGCTTCTATGTTCATAAGGGATATTCTGTAGTTTTCTTTTTTTGTTGTTTCCTTTCCTGGCTTTGGTATCAGGGTGATACTGGCTTCATAGAATTAGTTAGGGAGGATTTGCTCCTTCTTGATTTATGAAATAGTTTCTGTAGGGTAGGTACTAGTTATTCTTTGTAGGTCTGGTAGAATTTGGCTGCGAATCCATCCGGTCTGGGGCTTTTTTTTGTTGTTGTTGGGAGATTTTTTTTTATTACTGCTTCAATCTCACTGCTTATTTGGTATGTTCAGGGTTTCTATCTATTCCTGATTCAGGTTTGGGAGATTGTGTGTTTCCAAGAATTTATCTGTTTTCTCTAGGTTTTCTAGTTTGTTTGCATAGAGGTTTTGGTAATATCCACAGATGATATTTTGTATTTCTGTGGTATCAGTTATAATGGCTCCTTTTTCATTTTTGATTGAGGTTATTTGAGTCCTTTCTTTTCTATTTCTGATTAATCTGGCCAGTGGTCTATTGATTTTGTTTATATTTTCAAAGAATCAACTTTTTGTTTCATTGATCCTTTGTATTTCTTTTTTTTTTTTTTTGGTTTCTATTTCATTTTGTTCTGCTCCGAGCTTTTTATTTCTTTTCTTCTGCTGGCTTTGGGTTTGCTCTTCCTTTTCTAGTTCCTTGAGATGTGACATTCGGTTGTTAATTTGCAATCTTTCTGTCTCTTTGATGTAGGCATAGAGCTATGAATTTTCCCCTTAGGACTGCTTGTACTGTATCCCACAGATTTGGGTAGCTTGTGTCCCATTTGTCATTCTGTTTGAAGAACCTTTTGATTTCCATCTTAATTTCATCATTGACCCAAGGGTCATTCAGCAGCAGGTTGTTTACTTTTCATAACTTTGTGTAGATTTTTAGTGTTTCTCTTGGAATCAATTTCTAATTTTATTCCATTGTGGTCTGAGAAGATACATGATATGATTTTGATTTTTTTGAATTTGCTGAGACATGTTTTGTGGCTAAGATATAATCAATCTTGGAAAATGTCTCATATGCTGATAAGAATAATGCATATTCAGAAGTTTTTGGGTAGAATGTTCTGTAAATGTCTGTTAGGTCCATTTTTTCTAGGGTACCATTTAAGTCAGGTGTTTATTTATTTTCTGCTTGGATGATACATCCAGCTCTGTCAGCAGGGTTTTGAAGTCCCAGGCAATTATGATGCTACTGTTTATTTCTTAGATCTAGAAGAATTTGCTTTATGAAACTGGGAGCTCCTGGGTTAGGTCCACATATATTTAGGATTGTACTGTCTTCTTGTTGAATTGCTCCTTTTACCATTATATAATGACCATCTTTGTCTTTTTTTACCATTGTTAATTTAAAGTCTATTTTTTTTTTTTTGAGATAGAGTCTCCCTCTGTCACCCTGGGTAGAGTGCAGTGGCATCATCATAGCTCACTGCAACCTCAAACTCCTGGGCTCAAGTGATCCTCCTGCCTCAGCCTCCTGAGTAGCTGGGACTATAGGCATGCCCCATGGCGGCTGGCTAATTTTTCTATTTTTAGTAGAGATGAGGTTTCCTCTTGCTCAGGCTTGTTGTGTACTCCTGAGGTCAAGCAGTCCTCCCACCTCAGCCTCCCAGAGTGCAAGGATTACAGGTGTGAGCCACCACACCTGGCCAAAAGTCTATTTTATCTGATATGAAAATGGCTACCCCCTCCTCTCTTTTGGTTTCCATTTGCATGGATTATATTTTTTCATTACATTATCTTGAGTTGTGAGAGTCTTTGTGGTTGAGATGTGTTTCTTGGAGGCAGCAAATACTTGTGTTGTGTTTTTTCATTCATTGAGCCAGTCTATGTCTTTTTAGTGGGGCATTCAGACCATTCATATTGAGTGTTAGTATTGATATGTGGGATGCTGCTCTGTTCAATATGTTGGATGAAAGCTTATTGCTTTGTTTTTATTCTTGTGCTGTTGTTGTACAAGAGCTGTGAGCTATACTTTTTTGGGTGTTTTAACACTGGTTGGTATCTATCATGCTGCTGCATGTATAATGCACTTTCGAGCATTTCATGTAGGGCGGGTCTAGTAGTGACAAATTCCCTTGGTGTTTGCTTTTCTGGAAAGGCTTTATATCTCCTTCATTTATAAAACTTACTTTAGCAGGGTACAAAATTGTTGGCTGGCAGTTATTCTATTTAAGGAGACTAAAGATAGGGCCCACTTCCTTTCTGGCTTGTAAGGTTTCTCTGGAGAATTCTGCTGTTAGTCTGATGGGTTTTCCTTTGTAAGTTTCTTGATTTTTTAGCCTTATGGCTCATAGGAGTTCCTCTTTCATATTGATTTTGGCAAGTCTGATGACTATATGCCTTGGTGATTCCCTTTTTGCAGTGAATCTCCCAGATGTTTGTTGATCTCTTGTATCTGGATGTCTAAATATCTAGCATGACCAGGGAAGTTTTCCTCAATTATTTCCACAAATAGGTTTTCCAGGCCTTGTGCTTTTTCTTCTTCACCCTCAGGGATGCCTATGATTCTTATATTTGGCCATTTTATGTTATTCCATATTTCCATAGACTTTGCTCATTCCATGTGATTCTTCTTTATTTTTGAGTTACTGGGTTAGTTTGAACGAGTTCTCTTCAAGCTCTTGAGATTCTTTCTTCTGCCTGGTCTAGTCTATTCTTAAAATTTTCCACTATATTTTATATTTCCCTAAATGAATTTTTTCACTTTCAGAAGTTTTATTTGTTTTTTTTCTTGATATATCTATCTCTTTAGTAAATTTTTCATTCATTTCTTTAATTGTTTTTCTGGTTTCTTTCAGTTGGTTTTCCATTTTCTCTTGGATTTCATTGAGTTTCCTTACAATCCATATTTGGAATTCTTTATCTGTCATTTCAGCATTTTTATTTTGGTTGGGATCCATTGCTAGAAAGCTGGTGTGCTCCTTTGAGGGTGTCCTTTCACTCTGACTTTTCGTATTTCCAGAGTTCTTGTGCTGATTCCTTCTCAGCTGGAGCAGCTGTAGCTTCTTGTTTTGGGATTTTCTTTTGTTTAGATGGGGCTTATTTTCCCCCCTCACTCTTAAAGGTGTGTCTGTAGCATATGTTGGGTAAGAGTTTTTGGGTTTGCTTGTGGGTGCTTTGATGGGGATGCAGGTTCTGGATGGATACCTTGGTTATAGATATCCTTAGCATGGTGGTTTTCTTAGTGTGGTGGCTATTTTTTTGTAGGCTGTAGTGGTGGTGTACTATGTGTGTAGGCAGATTCTCTGTCTCTTGTTGATGAGAGAAGATGGAAGTCTTTGAAATCCTTTTTCTTTCCCCAGCCTTTCATCTTCTTAACAATGTGAATTATATTAGGATGCCTTGTTTCATCTCTGAGACAGTGGGTGGTGCTTGTGGGTAAGAATCAGCCACACCCTGTATGATTGAGTCACTAAATGCTATAATGGGCTATACAAGTTGTCCTCCTGCCAGTAGGTGGCACTTGCAGGAAAGAGCCATCTGCAGTGTTGTTTTTTGTGACCTATGACCAGCTCTAGTAGATCAAGAGATTGCCCATGTGGTAGGCAGGACCCTCAAACTCCCAGGCAACTCCTTATTCTCTACCACAGCAGATGTGGGTGGGGAAGTGAGGCCTCAAAGGCAGACACAAGAGCTGTCTTGGCAGGATTTGAGGGTCAGCTCCCAGGCCACTGGGGAAAGCCACCAGGGTGGGGCTAAAGTGGCCCCACAAAGCCAGAAAGTCTGCGCATGAGGGAGGGGTAGTCTGGGATTCACAGACTGGCTGTTGGGAGTGGGTTTCTCTCTTCTCCCTTCTCCTCTGTCCCATGGGTCTCCTTCTGGCATCTGGCCATAAGTAGTAGCCCAAACTAGCTAAGCTTACTGGCAATGCTGCCATGGGCTGGCAGCTTCCCTACTTAGGATCCTGCCCTGGACCAAAAGCCCTGTGGGAGGAGGGATTCTCTACAAGTGCACTGCTGCTCAAACCCACACTGCATTATCCTTTTGGTGCCAACAAAGCCTCCCTCATCTCCATGATTAGTTCAAAAATCTTCCCTCTGTGCCCCTGAGCAACATGATCGAATCCTGGCCATGTGGGATCTGGCCTCCGGGCCTGTCCTCTGATCCCCCAAGTTCAATCCCTGATGGTGCCAGAGAGAAGTGTTCTGGTCCTGAGTTGCTCATGTAGTGCTCCAGCAGGTTTAATATCCTTCTACTTCAAGGTATGCCCTGCTCTGTTGGAGCAGCCAGGCAAGCAGCAGTGGGGAGGGCTGGCAGGCAGGGAGCTCAGAGTCTGAGGATCCCTTGGTCTGCTGCACATCTTTAAGAGGAAAGGCGTGAGACCTCCTCTCTAGGAAGCCTTGGTGTGGTGCACACTCCAACAGAGGGGAAACAGCCACTCCTAGGAGCTGTGGCTCAATTGTGCCTTGGGGAGCCTCTGCTACCCAGCAGCAGTTGGTGGGGATGAGGGAGGGGAAGGAGAAGAGTCTGAACAGAGCAGAGCTAGCACTCTGGTCACCTTTGTCTTTCTCCCCAGAAGGCAGCCCACCCAGAATGTCCAGCCTCTGGGGTCATACAGATCCTTCAGGACCCATTGGCCCCCATGGCCACCACAGTCTGGGCAGGAGTTGGGAAATGTTTGTGTGGGGACCAGTGACACAAAAACTGAAGGGCTGAAGCTCCCTGGGGAGGACAAAGGCAAGGGGTGGAGAAGCAATATGGTGCCTGCCATCTCAGCTCGTGTCTGTGATGATGGGGAGTGACCCCAAGGGGGCTGGCAGCCTAGTGATTTGATATTAAGAAGCTCCTAGTTCACTGGCAGCAGCAGCTTTGGGCTCATGAAGGTAGAGGAGGTCTCCAGCAGCTCAGGAGCCTGCTTACTACCAGAGGTGTGAGGGAAGGAGAAACAAAACCCCCACCTACCCTTTCCACAGGACTTCAAGTTTCTTAGGGCTTGATCTCTGCTGAAATCTTGCTCCTTCTTATTCTGCTCTGCAACTTCTTCCTGTGGAATCTCTTGTAGATTCCAGCAATTTTTCCTCAGAATTACATCTAAGCTATGTTTTTTTTTCACCTAAAACTTTTCTTTCTTTCGGAGACCATGTGACAACTGATGTCTGTAGTCAGCCATCTTGCCCCACCCTCTCTATTGGTTTTTTAAACCAACTTGATTTGGGTTTTTCTCCACCTGCAATTGAAAGATTCTAACTTCTTCATTTGATAGACAAGAAAACTCAAACTCAGAGGAAGTGACTTGGTCGATGTCACTCAGTGAGTACATTGGTGACAGAACCAAGTCTAGGACCCAGGTCCTGAGTCTGACCTTGATTTTTACCATGGTCTTAGGTGAGTGCATGCGTAAATGGTTTTGGATGCCAAAAAAAGATGGAAAATACTGGCAAAGGAATTGTTACAGTTAAGTATATGGTTGGGACATATTATGATTGAGTGGTGAAATTAACTATCAAATATATTAGGATGTTGAAGTCAAAATAGTATTTTAGAAATAAGTAAAAAACCCTGTAGATAAATAAGAGTTGCAGTAAAACAGAACCACAAGTACAAAGGTGGTGGAAAAATTCATAGATTAGTTAACTACAGCAGTAGATATAGCAGAGTAAGCATCTTGTTCTTTGCAAAATATAGAACACAGGAAACATAACGTTTGCACATTTGGAAGTAGACTAACTAGCATTATGGGTGTCACCAAAGAAGTACTGCTGAGATGCCAAATTTGATCATAGAATTAGAACACTGTGGAACCATCCTCTCTAACAGCTCCCCTCTCCCCAGCTCAACACACACACACACACACACACACACACACACACACAGAGGAAAGAAGAGATTATTCTTAAAGGGAACTCACTGGAAACCTGAACAGGCTTAAAAGAAAGAACCAAGAAAGGAGAGTGGGGTTGATTATATTTAATTTATAATTTCTAAATAGTTTGTTTTTATGTTTAACTACTGTAAAAGTATAAAATATGTTCTCTTGTTCTACCTTGGTATGCTGGCTTTGCCTCCTCTACTCTTCCACTGTCTAGTTTTGTGACAACTTGTTCTTAGGGAGATGGGGTACACTTAGCACTTGTCAATTGAATTGGAATTATGGCAAAACTGACAGCCTGCTGTTATAATTAAACTGCTTTCCTATTTTTAAGGGCCACTAAAGAGGGTGGAGGAGGGTGAGAAAGCAGATTGATGTCTCTGATGATTTCTGCTGCTTTTTGTTTGCTACAATCTCTTCTCTGTCTAAAATAGGTATTTGTGGTTAAACCACTGGACAGGATCATCCTTCCAGGGTCTCCTTACTCTAATTCTAACTGAATTACTGAATTCTAACTACCCTGGCCATTGACTTCTTTGTCTGCCTCATCCTCATCTTTGAGCTCGTCCCTCACCTTTCCCCCACCCTCAAGGACAATGATATCATTTGTGTACCTGAACACAGGTCTGCATTCTCTGTGGTCTTTGACTTCCTCTTGGCTAACTTTGGGATCACCTTTGGATCACAGCAGTGACTATGCTCTTCTTTGGATTGTGTGCTCTTCTACACTGTTCTACCACCTTATCATGCTCAGAGGAATCCCTGGACATCATTCCGCAGCCCTCCCATCCCCCTACTCACCCCAGCCCTGGGCAGCTCTACCCAGGTCCACCAATTCTAACTAGGTTTTAGCTTGGTTCAGTTTCCTTACTGGACCATAAGATAGGGATTTACAGATATAGACACATCTGTATGTACCAAAGGACATTAGGAGCCATCTCTGACATTATTTAAGCATTTCTTGGCTCAAATCTCATATTTCATAGGACAGGATCTGAGCTTTATTGAGGCTGTGGTCACCTAGTCCATCAGTGACATGGCTGAGACTGGTCCCAGGCCTTCTGACCCTCACTCCATGGCCCTTCCCATTCTGCAATATGACTCCCATCATCACATAGCAGATGTTCCCTCTTTGCTGCCAACCTATCATTACTGAAACTAGCAAAGTAAAATGCCTTTCAAGCATTTTCTCTTTTTATTTTCTCTATAGCTCAGGTTTCTCTTCTATGTTTATTCTCATAATATCTTCTGGTCCATGCATACTAAAATAGATCTGTCACTTGGTTCATGTTTGATTCTCTTTCTTCTCAATTTCAAGCTTCTGAGAAGAAAAAAAGATAACTTAAAAAAAATTTTAAATTTCAGTAGCCAATCTATGAGTCTAGGTTAGGGACCCTAGAGTAAACCCTATAGGGTTCTCAAGCTCTTCATTTCTCACTGGCCTCAGAAAGTGGCAACATGGTGAAAAGGGTGAATAGATGTTTATTCCTCTAGTTCATTTGCTAGCAAGTTAATTAATGCTAAGATCATCCAAGGACAATGATGTCGTTGTGTAACTTTACCCAACATTGCAATGTACATGTGGACATGCACATACACGTACATATATGAACTGGGTAGAAATGACTTATAATCTTTTTATGAACAATCAGATATTCTTTGCAAAGAATCACATGTTCTAGGACTGAGAATAATTCATAGCACATAGATAATAGCTTCTAAAGAAATTTAGTTTCTCTGTGTGTGTCTATGTGCAATATGAGATAGGGCACACAAAAAATCCATGAACTTTATGAGATTTATTTCTGTCCTCATGGGACTTGCAGTCTGATTCCTTCATATCTCAGTGTCCTTTTCAGATACATAATAGGTATTAAACAAATAAAATCAGTAAATAAACACATGAAAAATTCAACTAATAAACTGAGGGAATGAATAAGATGAAATATTTACAGCCACCATAGCGTATCAGTTGCTAAACTCATTAGTGAAGCAGTCATTGTAAAGAGAATTAACGTAATTTCCAAATTGAGATAGAGTAAGAATGGGAGAATTAAGACAAGCTAATTTTTTCTTTTACTATTTGTATAATTCTGAGACAATTTCTTGGATAAATGGTCGCCCATATCTCATTTCAAAGCTTCTTGGTTACGTTTGTTCCTATTTTGTATCTTTGTAGAATTTGATTAAATATTAGAAACAGGACTAGGTATGCAATCTATTCATGAGATAGCATCTGTTTAATGGTGAATCTTTATGTTCAGCTGCTCTTAACAAAGGAAATCCTTAAATTTACTGAGCACCTGTTTTTTTACACACATTATTTAATCTAATCATCACAGTGGCACTGTTGGGGGATGTGATTATTATCATCATTTTAACGATGTGGAAATTTTAATGTGAGTGGTTCAATTAGGTAGTATTGGGTCACAGAACTAAAGGGTGCTAGAAGTTGAGCTTGGAACTTGGTCTAACTGTCACGTACATGCTTTATGCCACCAGCGAATCATCATGCTATCCCTCTAAAATATTGGAGTAAGTGATACTTTTGGTTAATAACCTTATAACACTCTTCATTCATTTAACTTCTCTGTCAATAATCTAACTTCACTGCAGAATCCTCTATTGAGCCTTCAATGGAAAAGAGAAAAAAAACCCAGGTATAAATTAGGTGTAATATTTCCTCCTCATATAGTGTTCAAGTTCCTGGAAATGTTCTTTAAACCAAAAAGTTTTCAGTAGAGCCCACCTTCTATAACTCTTAGGCTTTCTGGAAAGTCCACAGTAGAAAAGAGCTAAAACTTTAAATAAGATTCTATACTGCATTTTTGGTAAAACAGTGGCCCTTAAGTGCCTAGCAATAACTACAGCTAATAATATTAATGATAATTATATCAGGCATCATACTTGGCATTTTGTATCATAACAGTTATAGCAGCATTGTTTGAATATTTATTAGGTGAAGGATGGTATGTATTGCATACATTATCTCACATTTATTTTTTACATTTATTTCTATGAAGTAGAAATATTATCTTCAATTTACATATGAGGAGACTGATCTTCAGAGAGGTTAAGTTGCCAAAGATCACATAGCTAGTTAGTAGCAGAGCCTAGAATTGATTTTCTAACTAGGTGATTTTTCCAAACTTGAACATAACTTATAGACCGTGATTGTCCTCCAAAAGCAAGGGAATAATCTTGTTGAATGCTCTTTACCAGAGTGAAAGCTCATAGAAATTAGTCCCTCTCCCTACCAAATAATTTCTGAGCATGCTCCCCATGTGAAAAGCTCTCTGCCTGCAAGGGACTTTGGAAGATGCAGTCAGACACAGCGACCTTGCTTTAAAGGAACTTGTAGCCTGCACAGTAAAGATTGGACAAGCACCCAAGAGCCATTTTACAACGTAGACAGGACCACATGGGAAGCAGATACAGAACACACTCCAAGTCCAGAGAAAGGTCTTCCTCAACTTTGCATCTCTCACAGGTATCTAGCAAAAGAAGAATTTTTAATTTTTTAATGAGTAAAACAAGTAACAAAAACTATAAAAACTAGTATAAGATTCTTATTGTTTTTCCAGATAAATAAAAAAATGCCAAAAGCTATACAAACCAGTTGTTTTGAAACTGGAAAAATATAAGAGATTCTAAAAAAGATGAAGAAAAAAAAGACAAGAAAATAGAAAAAGGAAGGAGGAAAGGAGGAAGAATGGTGAGGAACAGGACTGGAGATAACAGCTATGGCCCATTTTAGAAGCAACAAAGATAATAGATGCTCATTTGCCTTCTGAAAGAAATACCCCAATTGCTCTCCAAATGGCCTAATTTCCTGTGAGTAGTAGGTGGAAGCCCTACTGTTCCCTGAAGTAACTCTAAAGCTTACTGTAGCCTTGGAGAAAAGGCCATGCTCTTTGGGAACTGGAAACTGTAGATATTAACAAATGCTCTACAATAGCCATTGCTACTTTTTTTTTCCATTCAACTTACAAGTATCAACTTAATTATACCTAATTTTGTTCTCAAGTTCCTATGTTTCAAAGTAAGGATTTTAAGGATGGTGACAAAGCAAGAATGAATGTTTCAGTCTTTAGCTCTGTATAAGTTCTGTTAGAGGTAGGAAGAGAACATGTGGTGTCAGGTGAAGTCATCTGCACGCTGGGAGTTTGGGTTGACATAATTAAACCCACATGTACATAAGCATGCACAAAATATATATAAATTCTCTCTTTATATTTAGCTATCTATCTATATATCTTACATAACTAGGAGTTCCCAAGGCTTATTGAGTCCTAATTCCATAACACCAAAGTTACTACTATAAATTGCTTTGCCTCATTTTTCATAAAAAAATTTCCATTTCAAAAAGCTAGTGTTTTTACACATTTCTCTGTACAAAAGCTGCTTACTAGTGATGTTTAGAGCCTTTGGAAGACGGCCGATCCTTATAATAGTTTCAATGATGGATGGTTGCGCTTTGACTATTTATTTCCTTGAATTCTGCCTTGATTTCACATAGAAAATAATTCTTTTGTTGTTGAAGTCTTTGCTGATAGTAGCAGCATCTTAAGGGTGTGGCCTTACTATTTGCGTTGCAAGTTTTCTGTATTGTGGTTAGTATGGAAGAGGTGTGAGAGTATATTCTTAAGTCCTTACCAGTTAAAACCCATAGTACCCTATAAATACAACTAGAGCAGCATCAGGGCAGATCTATAATAATGTGGGCCCTGGAGTTTATAAAGTTCAGATATCATTTTTAAGCAAAAGTGTATATAAATATGTTAATTTTGTAGTTTACAAGAGCATATGATCATATGAACATACTACAAAGAAACTTCTCCTTCAGAAGGTCCAGTAGAAGTGAGAGCTTAACGTTCCTTAGCTTCACAGTAAATTTGCCTCTGGTTAGCACTTACCACACTATCTTCAAAATACTTTTCTATATTTCAGTTGCCCTCACTTAACTCAAAGTCCTCAGGGGCAGAGGCCATGTCTTTTAATCTGCATATATCTAAGATACTAAAAAAAAATGCTCATTAAACCAAACTGAACTGGAAAATGCACCAGGAACAGGCAGTCTGGATATTCTCACAAATTCACCTGCAGAAAGTAGGTCAAAGAGCAATAGTAATGTGAAGGAGTCCTCACTCTTTAACCTTATGGCATTTCTTTCCTCTACAACTTAGGTCACAATCTCTCATTTTGAGGCATCAGGGATGAACAAGTAACAGTGATTATTGTCATAGCAATAGTTAATGTGATAACAATGTAGAAGTCAAATTGTAAGAATGCTTACAGGGTAATTGTTTTGCATATAACAAATATCTACGTCTTTGGGCTTTTAGTTGACCTATGCTGGTGAAACAGGAGGAGTGGAAAGGAAGGGAAGGAAGGAAGGAAGCTGTGAAGCAGGTTCCCTGTGTGTGGTTACCAACTTGTCTGAGTCCAGTGAGACAGAACGTTCATGCACACAAGTTACATGAAGCGGGTTTATTGCTTAGGCAGCAAGGGACAACAGAAGCTTGGATTCATTATAAGCTGGTTTCCCAAGGCTCAGGAAAGCTGCCTGGGGTGGATAGAGTATCCTGACACTTGCCCCACAGCTGAGGGACCCAGAAAGGAGCTCGCTCAGTGTTTTATACCCCAGGGCCATGGGATATACTGTGCTAAAGTTTGAAGGACATCCTATTCAGGGGGTGGGGTGGGCTGGAACAGAGTCTGGCTGCTCCAGCCAGTTCCCACCACGTCAGGATGGTGCGTTCCTGGCACATTGTATAGTTATTCTTGAGAATTACAAACGAGAATGGTGGGAGAACTGGGATGGTCCAAGGCCACTTGGGGAACTGTCCTGCAGAAGTGACTTACCGTGAGCTGCGGTTTGCTCATGTGTGCTCACCTCTAGCTAAAGCCAAAAACCCAATGGACTGCTGAAGACTAGATCAACACATCTAGGTCAAAGCAGCTATACAGAATACAGCTGCATGTAAAGGGCTTCATTTCCTAACATCTGTGACAAATTGATCTCATTTTCTGGCGTTTCAGTATTTTCATCTGCCACCTAGGTCAAAAGTACAAGGAATTTTTTACTTCAGAAAAATCATACTGGCTAGATCCCAAGATTGAAAGTGCCCTAACCTCACCAGATGTATGCATCTCTTCTCATTAATCGATCAAGAAGTTATTGAGGGAAGAAGATGTGAGGAAAACCAAGAGTGCTAATCAAAATTACTGGGCTATTCAAAAGGTCCTGAGGACGGAACTTCCTGAGAACATTCCAGCACTACCACAGAAGGAGAAGGGGTTCCGAGAGCTTCTAGGTTGGTGAAAAAAACCCATCCACATGCTGGGAGGATGGCCCACCCCAACTCCATGGGACAGAAGCTCCTGTGCTCAGGACCCTTCCAAATCTTGCACTAAGCATCTCTTCATCTGGCTGTTAATTTGTAACCTTTAAAGTATCCTTTATAAAAACTCAGAAATAGTAATTACACTGTTTTCCTGGGTTCTGTGAGTCACTCTAGCAAATTATTGAATATGAGAAGGGGCTTGTGGGAACCTCCAATCTGTAGCCAAGTCAGGCAAGTTTGGGTAACCTGGGAACCTACTGTTTATGATTGGCATCTGAAGTGGGGGAAAGTCTTGTGGGACTAAGCCCTTACTCTGTGGGGTCCGTGCTAACTCTGGTTAGTGTCAGAAATGAATTGAATTGTAGGATACCCAACTGGTATCGGAGAATTGCTTGGTGAGAGAAAACACCCTCACACGTCTGATGTCAGAAGTGAAGTACTGAGGTTGTGTGACAGTAGAGAAGGGGAAAAAATTGTTTTTCCTATACAGCTTGTTTGTTTTTTCCTGTCTAACAGTGAGGATCTTAAGCAGACAACTTCACAGCTAATTAAGTGTTTAAAATGTACCAAAATATATTTTGTTTCTAAGTTTAGCTAAAACTCAACTTGCTGAGGAGCTTCTATAACATTTCAATATACATAATGAAACGTTAAAGAGAATCTCTCTCTTTATCTTTTATTCCAGAATTAGGAATTTTTCCCTGAAATAAAGTCTTTCTTCCTAAGATGGTCATGGGTCTTTAGAGTACACAGGGAAGCTTTTCAGTGTTGCCCATAGAATACTAGCAAGTCATTATGTCCTCTTCAGGAAGAATGGACGGAATAGACTGAATGGACATAAGATGGACTGGTTCGTAGTAACTCTATTGATTCTGTTTTAAATTGTTACCAACTAGCCTCCACAAATGCACATTTAGCTTTTAAAACTTTACTTGGTTTTCCCAGATAGCATTTATGAGAGAAATCAAAACTATACTAGCTGAAGTGATCTTAAGCAATAAATATTCCTAAAGGTACTGGGTTAATAATTCTGTTTACTCTGGGTATTTCTAATAAAGAAGAGACATGCTCTCTTCCCAAACGTAATTGTTACCTGATTGTGAGGGGTGAGGTGCTGGGACGTGCTTTATGCAGGGAAGGGCTAACTCAGCAGGTGTGGGTTGCTCAAACCTTGCACAACCCAGAGAAATGCTCGTCTTCGGGACACTGGCCCTTGGCTAGCATCTGGGAGATGACCTCTGAGCCCTTGGACTATTCTGCCAGATATTCTGCTTCTGTGTGCTGAGTCCTGGGCCATGTGACACCAGCTTGACCAGGTAATTTATGCTAACAATGTAATTAATGGTGAACACTTGGTTTTGCTCTGAGTGGCTGGAGTCCAAGTAGCTGAGGTCAACCACTGAGGTGCTGCATGCCTGTGTGACTGACCCCCAGTAAACACCCTAGTCACCAAGGCTTGGGTGCAATTCCTTGGTTGACAACGCTTCACAAGTGTTGTCATAGGTAGAGGAGAGATTTTTCCTGTACCGTATTAGATTCTGTGTCTGGGCCTGAGAGTTAAACTGATGAAACACAGATTAACAGGAGAAGTGTACAAATTTCATTTGATGTTAATATTTTATGTGTCCATGAAGGCCTTCATATAAAAGAAATGAAGACCTAAAGAAATGGATAGGCCTGGGACCTTATGTGCCATTTTAACAAAGAGCAGTAAGTTGTGGAGATGTGTAAAGGAAAAAGGACGAACAGGGGCTAGAGGCGGTGAGTCGTGAGAAAGTGAGTAGGAACGTATGGGGGGAGCTACTGGGAGGTAAGTCTTATTTTAGTAGGTTTGTTTGTGCAGATTCATCTTGGTATTGATTCTCCATCTCTGATGATGAGAGAGTTGTAGGAAGGACATATTTCTCATGGGAAATTTATGTTTTGCTTTTAGGTTGAAAGCGGGAGGTCAGAAAGCCCTTCCTGAGGGAAATTAATGAGTTCCTTCAAAATAATCAATATTCCAAAGTGGTATATTTTGGGGTAGCATGTTCTGATCCCCTTCATACACATTGTTTCTGGTAGAATTAAAGCTGTCCATGTGACTCCCTGGGAGTGTGGGAGAATGTGTCACACATTGTTGTGGGAAAAATTAAGTGTGCCCTTCTGGGAGAGGACACATGGAAAATTGTGCCCGGATTATTCTGGACATTGCTCCATGCGCCTTTCCCTTTGCTGATTTTTGATCTGTATCTGTTTGCTGAAATAATCCACAACCCTGAATACAACAGCTTTTCTGAGTCCTATTATCCTTATAGTGAATCATTGAATCTGAGGGTAGTCTTGGGGACCCCTGACACATGCTCTAAAACTGAAAACAGCTCAAGAATTTGAATCAGATATTGGTTGTGAGAAAAAATTTCAAAAATTTACCAGGGCTTTTTGAAATGCTTAGATTTCTCTTTTCTCAATGAAACTTGTTTGATCATGACTATTATGGAGCAGTGTTATAGGGAAAGGAGCCGTGCCCGGAAGCCAAGGGACATGGAAATCACTTCACTGAGAGTGTGTGTGGTCATAGACTAGATGATTCTCCAAAGTGTGTTCCATGGAACACTCATTCTGGGAAGAGCTCCTTCCAAAGTATGGTTTCTTGGTCAATTGGCAAATGGCATTCCTTTCTTGGAGATTCACAAAGCACATTCTCATTGAGAATTGCTGCAGTAAAGAAATCTGCCTAATATTGTTTTCTCCAGTATTGCTGAAAAATATTTGACCACTGAAAAACTCTCTATTTTTCTTTTCTTTTTTTTAAAAAGTGGCAACTTCTAACTACTCCTGGAAATGGTGCTCTGTTAAAAAAAACTTTGGAAAAATCTGAATTTGATGATTTGCTGGCCTTAGCCTTTACAATTTTAAAATTAAATTCACTTTAGGAAATAATCCATTTGTACATAAGTAATTTGTTGGGAACTATACAGAAGAAGTCAAATAACAAAGCATTTTTTTTAAAGGCTTAAAGATACTAATATGGAAAAATAAATAATATACAGGACAGCATACAACAAAGAGCTGGTAATGACAGGCAGAGACATAAATTCAGCAAATAAGCAAGATATTTGCAATATGTGTACAATTAGCATGCAAAGGGTGGTTCAAGGTAAGAAAGAATGAGAGGCTTCTAGTTGGGTGTATGGGATGTTAGTGGAAACATTAAAAGTCATGTGGGAGAAGCTAGCATAAATGTGGAAAATGTGAGGGGGTAATTAGGAAGTACCTTAAAGCAAAAATTCAACAATTAGATTTTGATATTTAAAAAGATGGTAAGATTGCCTGCGAAGTGGGATGTCACTGCAGTGTGTCGGGAAAGAAGCATTTGAATCTGACTGCAAATGTGTAGTGCTTGAAGAGGTAGCTCAAAGAGGAAAATGTAATATTTCAGTTAGGACTACCCTGTCCTGAGCTAGGAATTTGATTGTGGTTATAGAGGAAGAGATGGATGCACGCAGTATAGTGGGACAGATGACGTGTGAGAAATAATGGATGAGGAGTATCAGAGATGACCAGGAATGATCCACTGGGAATGGTCCAAAAGCCACGTTTCCTGATACCAGCCAAGGGCCAACCTTGCAGGCAGGCCCTTCTGAAGGAGTGGCCTCAATCCTACTAGGTTAACTTTTTCCTGCAGATGGACAGAGTGTATGAGGCTATTTTCAATATAGGTGTCTGAGAGGAGAAAGTATTACAGAGTAAAACTAGAATGGTTCAAAGGGATGAGAGAGACAAAGAGAAAGCAGTTTTCAATAAGAATTTAATGGAATGGCTCATGCTATTTGTCTGATTTTTAAAATTAGCAGCCCTTGGTAGTTATGGAAGTTTTGCCTTATACCTTTTATGGCAAAAGCCATGCACAAAAACAGAGTAAAATCATAATTAAGCATACTGAACATATGAGGCTTTGATTTCTTAGAAGTTTTCTGTCTTTAGAAGTATTTTTTGAGTTGGTAGTTTGTGTAGTACTGAGAAACTTAGGACTGGTTATCCACCAAAATCAATTTTGTAGCTTCTCTACTTTTCCAGTTGCCTTTCCCAGACAGAAATAATACTTTATGCTTCCCAGCTTTTTACCTCTCTACTGAACACACATGCCCTGTTATTTTTTTCCTATCTATTCCTCGATAACTTTAAGTTCTTTTAGGGCAAGAATGTGTCTGTCATTTTCATATTTTAGCCAGTGTGTTATAGCGAGGTGCCCAACGATCAAAGAAATGTTTTAAAAGTGAATTAAATGAAAATTAACAGTTACATTTTGTATATTTTATAAAAATTAAAAATTCAATTATTTATTAATGTAATAACACAACAGTTACTGAGTTTTTAATTTTTCCTTATAAGCCATTATTATATTTAACATACAGCAGAATTTTATGCATGGATATGAATAGTTGCTATCACTAAAGCAACTAAAGACTTTTAAAAATATTTAAACATTATTTAAATCTAATACATTTAAACTCAATAATATAAACTTTATAAATCACATTGCCTTAAACCTTGAATACTGATCACAAAATTAGTCAAAAATTTCCTAAACATTTCAATAAAATTGTAAGTCCCAAAGATCAATTGCTCTTAAATGTTTTATTCACTTTATAGCACATATAATTATGAAAATAATGATAGAGGGTATAGTTAAATCTACTCTTACAACCGTTTTAAAATACTAACACTATGGCACTCTGGGTGAGATGGAATTCTTTATTATTCGTGTATCTATTCCCATGGCTAACATTACTTACAGTTATCTTATACCTGCCCTTAAGGAAAGTGATACACTCTACAAGAGCTGAAGTTGCACTTTCTGTGTTGGTACTTGGTGGACACAGGACCTGGTTGTGCCCTTCCTGGTGACTTAAACCTGTACTGGCATTTTGGGGAGTGGGTTCTTACTTATGGTTAAGGTCCATCTGCTGTGTATAGGAGAATTATAAAGCTGTACTTTTCCTTGCAAGCTGGACATCTTGCCCATGTCCAGCACCTTCCTCCTTGGCTTACTGCTTACTTCATCATGCCTTACTAACGTTAGACTTTTCACTTCTCTCTGTTTATGGTAAACTTCTCTCTGTTGCTGCTGGTAATTGCCTGTTTCTGCGTGTCATTGGCCTCACTCTAAAAGGCATCCCTTAACATGGAGAGATGTACGTGGTTACAGGTTATGCCCCCCATCAGTGGTAACTCTCATCTCAGGGACAAACCTTATTTTATTCTTAAAACTGCAAGGAGACAGTTATTTCAGGGCATTAAGGGAAAAAAACTGCAACAGAGTTTTCTGAGCTGTTCTACCCCCAGGAAGTGCAGTGTGTAACATTATCTACATTCCATCCAGCCACCATCTGAAAGGCGGGCCATCTCTCATTCAGAGGGCCTGCATCTGTGCTGGCAGAGGGACAGTAAAGACACATTTGATCCTATTGGTTCTTTCCAACAACTGGAAGGGCTGTCTAGTTACTTTTTGTAAACTTTTTTGGTGTTGAGAGGCCAAAGGTTATAGCTAAACCATGAAATCTACTCATAGCCTCCTTAGGTTTAACACCACTTGACTGTGCCAGGAAAGTCCCTTATATTTTAAGTGAAGAGATAAGGCAATATGGCAAGGATGTTTAAAGACTTGGCATGTGCATATGGTATTTCATTTCTTAATATAAACATACAGAAATATTTTCTCAAAAGAATTTTACTACCTTTGCTATATCTCTTTTAGAAATTATGGTAAAACTTATTACTTTTCTCTATTACAATGAAAAGGGGATGTGTTACTTTGCTGGTGTCAGGGGAATTCCAGAATCCATTGGGACGGGAGAGCGGGAACTTACTGAGATTTCCCCATAACTTCCTATATTCTGTGTGATTGTCTCTGCATTTTAAAAAGGATTTCTGTTAGAGACCTCAAGAGGCTTCTCTTAACTTTCCAGCTCACTCATTATTCCTTTGTTCATCCATTTATTCATTGATTTAATCAGCCATTATGTAACCAAAATTCATCAAGTGGAACCCATGTGCCAAACATAGTACTAATAAAGGAACAAAATGTAATTGGATTTAAAACAAACTTGTCTTACAAAGGTTTCTCCTGTCAGCAGAGAGAGGGGATTAAACAGCTTGGCCACTGTATTATGGAGTTTGAGACAGAAGGAATCCTATTCTACTGGCCTCCAGAATTAGGAGTCGGAATAGAGCCTGGGGTGAAACAGAGGAGCTATTTATCATCAGCAACATGGCAGCAGATGCCATTCAACCTGTGATTGTTTTAACTAGACTCTTAATTATCAGAAACATGGAATAGTGTTGGACTGGCTTTAGGATAATAAAGAATATAAGTAATTAAAGTTAGAAAGATTTTATAAATTTGTATATTGTCAGTTTGGCAAACTTGTTTTCTTACTTCCAGGGATATACTTTTCACAATTACATTAATATAAACAAACAGTTATGGAAACTCAGGAATGAATCACCATAGAAAGGTTGTGATATTTCACTGTCTATTCTAAAGGATGTCTTGATGTACACTCTATTAAATCTTTAATATCTCAAGTAAGCCATAGGAAGAATTATCTTGTATTGATGGTTAATGACATTAACAGTAGATTTGTCTATGTGGGGAATATGTGGGAACACAGGGCAATACACTATTATCACTGTCTCTATCAAGGTGTGAGCCATAATCAGTTTAATTATGGTATAATCTGCCTCTAAGAATGTTTTTGAGCTTTAGTGAGGAGCTGTCTTGAGTCTGAGGCTAGCTACATTATTTGTGGGATACCAGTGAAAATGAAAAATGTGGAGCCTCCTTTTTAAAAAACAGAAAAAAGGTACAATTAAAAGTGCTAAAACCTAATAAATACATATATAAATAAAATAAAATTCTAAGTAAACAAAAATTAAATTTTAACTTATTAGCAGGAATTTTATAACTTATCTTTATATTGTATAATGCAATTTTAAATACAAGAGCCTTTAACTTGGATATGGAATCACCATAATTACGGAATTTGTATTTTGTAGCTCAAACATATGTATGGATAAAAATAATTACTTCTGAGATTTGGATGGGGTCTTATAGTTCTGTGGTCCCCAACCCCTCGGCCACAGATCAATACTGGTCCGTGGCCTGTTAGGAACCGGGCTGCACAGCAGGAGGTGACCGGCGGGCACGTGAGCAAAACTTCATCTATATTTACAGCTGCTCCCCACCGCTCGCATCACCACATAAGCTCCACCTCCTGTCAGATCAGTGGGGAGCTCGAACCATACTGTAAACTGCACATGCAAGGATCTAGGTTGTGTGCTCCTTATAAGAATCTAATGCCTGATGATCTGAGGTGGAGCTGAGGCGGTGATGCTAGTGCTGGGGAGTGGCTGCAAATACAGATTATCATTAGGAGAGAGGTTTGACTACACAATAAATCTAATGTGCTTGAATCATCCTGAAACCATCCCCTCCCCCACTCCCAGCTCCATGGAAAAATTGTCTTCCATGAAACCAGTCCCCGGTGCCAAAAATGTTGGGAACTGCTGTTATAGTTTATGGAGTACTTTAATATATATTACTTTGTACACAAGTTAAGATACCAACTACTATCATCATTTTATAGATTATCCAACAGGGATCCAGATAATATATCACGTGCTTGCTGAGTCTATCAAGATAGACAATCTTATGTAAGATAATCTATTTCATTTATGCTGTATTTCTACCTGTTAAATTATATTGCAAGTATAAATACTTTGAAATCTATAAAACTGCAGTCAGTTTTGATATTATTCAGCACTTACTAGGATTATTTTTTTCTATGTGGTACCAGAAGGCTTTGGGCTTTCACTGATAAGATGTAGTAGTATAGCTGGTTAAGGTCCTGGGCACCCCAATTTCCAGCTCTGCTCCTCACTAGCTGTAAAACTGTAGACAAGTTGCTTGGGGATAATAATAGCACATAACTCACAGGGTTTTCATGAAGATTAGATGAGGCGCTACATGTCAGCCACCTAAAACAGTGCTGTAGTAGGCAATCAGTGGAGACAAGCTATTATTACTCTTTTGGGGCTTTTGGACATCATTTTGTTTCTCATTAGCACTTTTATGGCAGAAGAACAATTAGGAAAGGGGAACAAATCCAGTGTTTGTTAGTTTTTATACTTTCTAGAAATTTGGTGGAAGATTTAATTTGAGGACTGATTAAAAAAAAAAGGAGACTTCTTTTAATAGTTAAAAACTGCATTTTATTGGTTGAAACTCCATAGGCTGGTCAGTTTCATATGTTCTAGGGTCCCCAGTTGTACCCTAGGTTCATCCAGGAGCTAGTTTATGTCTCAGAAGTAGACACATTAACTCCCTCTGGACCCCAAGTGGTAGAAAGATAAAAAAAAATACATTAGTGAAAATCTCTCATCCCTGGGAAAGAATCAGGTCTCTGGGTCCCAGCATTAGAGTGAATGGTTTAAGTTGACTCTGCACAATGTGGGGGATTTAGAAAAAGACATAGGCCAAAAAGAAAACAATTCCTTAACCTGGAGACATAAATTCTAAAATCCACCCTGAGAGATAGATTATTGCCTCAAAGCTTCCACTTTTATAATGCAGATATGCCAGGGAGGTGTGCCACTTTTAAGCTGTTAATTTACCCTACAATGAAATTATTTTCTGAGCTTTTTTTTCTTTCAAGCTGAAGGGCCTTTGGAGTTTACAGTGGGGAATGGTTGGAGCAGTGGGTAAGGACCCCAAATAGGAAATGGGTAATAGAGTAGGAGCAGAAGGCAGATTTTACCCAAAGGGAAGAGAGTTGACATGGGAAAACCTCAGTGGGCCTGGACTCAGTAGACCTGGGTTCTGCTCGTACATTGACACCAGGTAGCTGAGTAGCCTTGGGAGGTCTAAGGGCCAAGTCTTTGAGGACCTGCCCTGCTCTGATCTTCTGTGATTCCTGGTCATCACTATGTCATTATGTTTAGGATGGTAGCTGGTAACACTCAGTCTTAAATGAAAAACAAGAGATAGATTTCAAAAGAATGAGAACAGTTTCAAATCTTCCCAAATATTTAGGAAAGTTTACTTTTATTTACCTAGTTTCTACTGATCCTAAAGAATGATCCTAAAGTATGGCCTTATATTTATAGAACAATCTGCCGCTCCCCATGTCTGGGCTGATGTTGGCTAACCCACAAGGGATCTCCAGGTTTTTCAGACCATGTCACTCATTTTTCAAATTCTATAAATAAATGTGATAATATTCAGTTTGATGTTCTAAAATTAGTGTTAGTGTTAGTGATAACAGACTCCAGCTCCGGTTCTGAGTCTTGAACTTGATTTCTTCAGTCCCTCAAGAGCAGATAGGGGACTGTTCTTTGATGTTCTCTTTGGTCTTATAGCTGTTCAGGTGCATGTTAGGGTTGTGCCCATGACATTTAATAGATGAAGGGCAGATCTAGGACTTATGGGCGAGTGGGGCATTGCTCCCTCTGAGTGGTGATTGCTGATTCACTAGGACAGATGGGTAGAAGTGAGGAGTGGACAATGAGTTGTCCTTAGGCCTGTAGGTAGCTGTAAGATTGTTCTTGTATGAAGGTTTGGTGGTTGACTGTTCAGGATTGGATTCAGACTGGGTTTTGGTGCTTACCAGCACTTCCTAGGCAATGCCCTACCCTTATGCTCAGTACCAGGCAGGGTAGGGTTGGTACAGGTGTAAGACCTTTTATTAGGGTTCTCCAGAGAGACAGAAACTATAGGATAGATGAATGGATGGATAGATAGACAGAGGAGAGGGGATTTATTAGAGGAATTGGCTCACATGGTTATGGAGGCTGAGAAGTCTCACGGCAGACTGTCGGTAAGCTGAAGAACTAGAAAAGCCAGGAGCATGGCTCAGTCCAAGTCAGATGGTGAGAGAACCAAGGAGCTCGATGGTGTAACTCTCAGTCTGAGGCTGAACGCCCGAGAGCCTTGGGAGACCACTGTTGCAAGTCCCAGAGCCCAAAGGCTGAAGAACCTGGAGTTCTGATGTTCAAGGGCAAGAGGAGAAGGACATCTCATTCTGGGAGTGAAAGAAAGGGGGTCGGGGAGAGAAGAGAGAGAGAACGTGCCCTTTGTGCTCTTCCTCTGCCTTTTTGTTCCATTTGGGCCCCAGCTGACTGGTTGGTGCCCACCCACATTGAGGGCAGATCTTCCTCATTCCCTTCACTGACTCAAGTGCCAGTCTCCTCTGAAAACACCTTCACAGGCACACAAAGAAACAATGTTTCACCAGCCATCTAAGCATGCTCTATGCAGTCAAGTCGACACCTAAAATTAACCATCACAGACCTGATGAGACCTTTGTTTGGGCTTATTCCCCCCAGTCTTAAGGACCCTGGGATCCTCCCTTCCTCTTGCCCACACAGCTACCCTCCCCCTCAAATCTTCTCTATTTTTTCTCTCAAAAGCTTTTGTCTTTTCTTTTCTTTTAGAGTAGACCTTTATGGTCCATAAAACTAGAGCTGAGATCATTACTAACCAAAAATCTATTCCCTTTCCCCCTTTCTTAAAGGCAGAAAGGGCATAGTCTTTAATCATTCCAAAGGTGGAGGGTGTGTGATTTATTTACATTTTAGGCCCTCTCTCCATGAGTTCAGTGCTTCCAATAAAGAAGGAAAAATTAAGTATCCATATTAAAGTGGTTGCAATTCTAAATTCTGCCACTCATAACCTTAAGGAGTCATAAAAGCCAAGGAGAACTAACAGGCTGTTAAAATGTTTTAAATGTTGAGAAGTATTGGCTCAAATCTACTTTATTCTTTTCATACTTCTGGTATTCCTCTATATAAGCTAGGGGTGATTTCTGCCTCCTAAGAACTGATAGAAGAAAAAAGAGGCTGCATTCCTCAGCTATCCAGAATATATTACCTAATTTAGTTAAGTAAACATTTATTAAGAATGCTAAAGCTAGACTGTGCTGGAGAAGTAGAAAATTCTGAGATAAGTAGGACATAGTTTTTGTCCTGTAGAAGCTTAGTCTAAAAGATAAAATATATTCTAAAAATACATTGCAGCATTAAGAATATGGAACAAAAGTGTGCAACATTACACTTTACCTTGTGAGTGAGGAAGGACTCCATGCAAGGAGGTGGCATCAGAAGGTTTTGACAACTCAAGATACCTATTTCTACTTAGAAGACACAGTGATTGTTTCCCCAATATTCATCCCACACATCTTTTATTCGGTAACAGCAATGGTGTTTGAATGGAATTAATCCTGTCCCTGCTTTATGGACATGCTTTTATGGGTCTAACCTAGATCCCTTTTTATTTTAATTAATTCAGGTAACCCAGACTTAAATCATTTTGTTGGGTCCCAGACACCAGTTGAATTTGCATACATCTCAGGCATTTTTTTAAATTTCAGAGCATTTATGCTGCATTCTCTTCCAGTCTCTAGTTAGTTTAGTGTACTGATGTAAAGCAGGAAACTATAGATATTACCAATATCAGGGAAACAAGCTTAAGGACAAAGCTGATACAGAGAGAGGTGCCCAGAGTGGAGAGAAAGGCAGAAAAATGGAAATTTAGTACTCATCTAACCCATACATGAACCTTGAAATACTTTAGCATTTTTAATTATATGAGCTGATAAATTCATCTACTTAAGCCAGTTCAAATTGGGATTTCTGTACTTGGAACCAAAAGTCTTGTAAATGACACAAAATAGGGGAGGGGTTGGTATTTTAGGGAAGCATAGTTTAGATTCAAGAAACATCATAACAAACAAAGGCTAGGTGATGAGATGTGTTGTAATTTGAGGGCACAAGGGTTGGGAGTGGCAGGCTAAATTTGAGGATTAAAATTGTACATCTGAACAGAAATGTAAAGATCATTTATTTAGTAGCTTCCTTTGTCATATGAGGAGAAGGAGGATCAGAGATCCCTAATGAGTTTTCTTCAGTAGATCTGGGTAGTGGCAGGGTTGGTAATAGAAGCCACCAATCTGTTCCTTGGGTACCATCTGCCTTCTCACTTCCCGCATGATCAGAGAGTGCCTGATGTCCACACCAGTCTACCTGACTGCCTTCAGGTAGCTCCTCCTCAGTGTCACACTCTTTTCCTACTCAACTAGGACAGGGCAGAGCTCATCATCTTGCCCAAACATTTGTTCCTCCTTCATGTTCTTCGTCTTCAGTTTCTCAAGATAGAAATCTGATTTTTTTCCTGCTCATCTAAACATTCTTCTTATGTGATCCACTCCCATACCTTCCATTAACATCTATATCCTGATAACTCCCAAATATACAGCCTTAAATCCACTTTCATTTGTACATTTTCACTGAAAGAACCCAGAAGTATATAAAACTGAACATGTTCTAAATGCAATGACTGTCTCCCCACTTGCAAATAGCAATTATAGCAGACAAGTGAATCCACTTAGCAGATATCTGGGATTCATTCTTGATACCTTCTTCTCTCTTTAACCTCTCCACTCCCATTACTCAGTTGATCAATACTGTTTCTTTTAAGTCTTTAAAATCATTTCCCTTTTCCCCATCCACAGCCTTGGCCTTTATTCAGGTTACCAACATTTCTTGCCTAAATTAGAAACATAAATAGTTGGTCTCTCTGCCTCTAGTCTTTCATTACTTTGCAGTCTCTCCCTTCCACAACTGGCAGAGATCTTCCTAAACTGAAATTTTAAATAATATTGTAGTGGCTGTGGATACTGATTTTCTTTCCCTATAAGGCTGTTTGCTTGGTTGGTTGTTTATTTGCTTATGACTTGGCTGAAGTCTGTGTCCCCTGCTGTGCATGGCCTCTAATGTTCCTGCTCAGATTTTCCCCCTCATTTTTATATTTTATCTTGGCTACCCAGTGTCTGTAGTAAGCCACTTATTGGTCAAAGGTTGTATTTAAGTTCCTGTAGCCAGTTTTTAAACTTTACTGGTGTGTGTGGCTTGCTGCTATAAAATTCAAGGAATTTATGTTGTTTTTGTTTGTTTGTTTTGCCCCACATTTAGCCTGGCACTAGTAGCTTAGAGATTCCCTTTCTGATTCTACCTGAGGGCACAACTTAGACATGCACACAGTCTTCCAGACTGCTAGGAATGACTATGATGCTATTTAAGTCTGGCTTCCTAAGAGCTGCCCCTAGGTCAGAGTGACTTACTGCTTAGTTACTATTTGGTCAGAGGTTGTGCTTAAGCCTCTTGTACCAGTGAGAGTTCTGCCCTGTGTCAATGGGTCTGTGTGTGGCTAGGGGCTGCTTTCTAGTCTGCCCCACTCTGCTGTGACTGCTCCTGAGTAGGTGCAGCCCACCACATGTGCATAGCCTTTCTGACCTTTCTGACACCTAGAGTTGCCCTCAGCAGGGCTCCCTTGGCTTTCTCTTTGCCTGCTTCTCTCTATTAAACTGGCCACACTGCCCTTTTGTTTGCATCCTGGAGCTACCATAATTGCTCTTCATCAATATCACTATTGCTTTTGACGATGCCCTTAGGCATAGAGTTCTCTACTTTCTGTTCCAAATAAGTCATCCATGTCAGGCAGAGATACAGAGCTTTTTATTCTTATGGCCTTCCTTTCCCCCTGGGAAAAGTCCTCTGGGAACCCAACATGAGCTGGGAGCAAGGGCCTGCTATCCTGGAGTGACATTCACCCTGTGTGGGTCTTGGGGAGAGGAGGGCAGCCCCTGCTTTTCTCAGTTTGCCTCTCCCTACATGGAAGCTCTGTTTTACAAACGAGTGGGGGTGTCCAGCATTCTGGAGTCCAGCATTCTGGGTCTGTTGTTTGAGGTGGAGCATCTGCCCTGCAAATGGGATCTGGATGGGAGAAGAAAGACCCCCATCCTTTTGATCTGGAATAGAACTTTTGCAACACAGATCTGGGGGTGAAGAAAAACAGCATCCTACTCCTTCTAGAGTAAAACCACAGCCACAGACAGAAGGAACTCCCTCTCCCTTTTCCCATACTTCTTGGCTACACACACCAGGGGTGGATCTTTTATAACATGGAACTGGCTGGGGTGGGATGAAGTAGGTCTTGGCTCAAATGTCACAGACTCTCACTGTTCTTACTGAGGTATAGTATATTTTCTTGAATAAATGTTTTTCTACTTGCTGTATGCTCTTAGGATCTAGAACCTCTAAAAATTTGAATTATATATATTTTTCAACAGTTAAACTGCCTTGCTGGGAGCAGCCACTCTGATCTCCTTACTGCATAATTCTAGATGGCCCACTCTTCATTTTTTAACTCTCAGAGTCCTCAGAAATGAAAGTAACCCAGGTCTCTCTCAATTTCTGAGAAGCCCTGGTTGGTACCATATAGGTAGTTAATCCTTTATCAAATTAATGAACGAGTAAATGGATGAGAATTGATGGTGTTATATAAGAAGGGTTAAAGGATAGAAAAGAAAAAATATAGGAGGCTATTGCAACAGGTGAGTATATTGTGGTCTCTCCTTCTTCCCCTTCCTACTCTTAGCCAGAGAATTTAGGAATTTAGGCAGTTTAGGAATGCTGAGTTTTCATAACCTTAAATTTCTGTTTACTAGGAGCAGAGGCTCTTCTTCTCAGGAGCCAGGATTAGAAGGATGGGAAGTGTAACTCCACCTCTGCCTCCTCCCAACTTTTGCCTCAGTTCCTTGTTCATGTCTGTCTCCCCAAGCTTTTTTTGTGTACCAACAATGACTTATTATCTCTCTGTATTCATAGCATCCCAGCCTGTGTCTTCCAGAAGACAACAGAGTTGGAAATGAATGTAATGAAAGCAAGCAAACATGCACTCCCAAGTCTGAAAATTACAATTCTTTGGGGGTACTTAGTGTCTGTGTGGGAAGATAATTAATCCCTGCCATTGCAGAGATTGAGGGAAGGATGGATGTCAAAAGGGGCCCATTGAAGTTTACAAAAACTCCCTTTCCAAAAAACATACAGTTGGTCTGTACCTCTATTTAATATAGGTATAGTCCTATCCCATGAGTATCCTTGAGTGATGCAACAGGGAAAACACGTGTGACTTATGAATCATTTTTACTAACAAGGGCCACCAAATAAATTATCATATGGCAGTCTATTACAAAGCATAGTAAATCATTCATTTCCATTTTATAATGGTTCTAGATGTTGAGAGACATCCATATAAGATAATATTAGACTGAAGTTACTCTTGAAAAATATTCAATGTTACCACCCCCAGCTAATTTCCTGTCTTTCATTATTGCTTATGAATAGCGGAGATAAAGAGTGAGTATACAAGAGCAACATGTAGAAGTTATCTTTATTTTCAGAATTAAAATGGTCATTTGCTCAGGTCTGAGACATTTCACAGTCTAGTTTTTCAGTTATTGACCTGGAAACCTGAGCTGCTAGTAGCCCCTTAATATCTATTCTTCCTCTCTTTCTTACTGATGGCATTTCAGATTTTTAGCTGGCCGTACGGTGATCTAGAGTAAAGACTACATTTCTCAGCTTCTCTGTAGTAGGTATGGTCATGTGACTCAGTTTGGGCCAATGAGATGTGGGTAAAAGTATCATGTGTGACTTCTGGGAAATGCTCTCAAAGAGAGAGAAGCATGTTCATCTATGTCCCTTTCTCTTTCCTGCCATTGGAATGACTTTACAATGGCTAGCTCTTAAGGAGCTACCTTAACACATGATGAAGCAAAAGTTATAGAATCCTGGGTCCCTACAACTTTGTGGCACTGCTATACAGCCCTGTGCTGCCCACCTCTGGGAATTTTAAATAAGAGAATAAAATTATGTTTTTAAGCCAATATTGATTTGCCTTTACTTTCATGCAGCAATGGATCTAATACTAATCTAATCTAATCTATGCATCAACAAATCAAATTTTAGTTAGAAGGTGATTAGTTAGGTTGTATTTGAAAATGTGCTATGCCTTTCTTGATTATCCACACTCCTCAAAAAAACATATTATGACATATTGCTTTTTAAAAAAACATATTTGAGGTATAATTGAGATACAGTTTACAACTGCACTATTTAATTAATTAATTAATTAATGAGATGGAGTCTTGCTCTGTTGCCCAGGCTGGAGTACAGTGACACTATCATATCTCACTGCAACCTTAAACTCCTGGGCTCAAGTTATCCTCCTACCTCAGTCTCCTGAGTAGCAGGGACAACAGGTGCACACCATCACACCTGGCTAATTTTTAAAATTAAAAAAAATTTTTGTGGAATAACTAGGCCGTATGGTAGGTGTATGTTTAACATTTTAAGAAACTTCCAAATAGAGTGACATTAGCAAGATGGTAACTTTTAAAAATAAAAGTTTTTAGCCCACATCCTCTCACAGAAACATTGATTGTGAAAATCACACACAGGTAAGAGCACCTTTGTGGAGACTGGGAGTCCAGTGGGGAAGATCCAGCACCCCCTTGGAGCAAAAAATCTGAGAATAAACACATAAAAGGGGGTAAGAAGAACAGTTCCACTTTTCCTGTGTCACCTCTTCCTCAAAGTGGCACAGGTCAATTTCAAGAGAGACTCCTCAGCCCACAGTTTCTCCTATGAGGGAAAGTACAAGCACAATGAATGCCCAGCTTCCACTTCTATGAGGAACACAGCACGAGAGGCCCATTTATTTCTCACTCCATCTGGAACACTGAGGGGACTGGCATGACTGAATAGTCTGGGGGCAGTTAGGAGCAGGGAAAAAGTGAGGTGCTCACAGCAACTGGAGTGAGGAACGCAACAAAGAACCATGGTTTCTTCTAACCACCTCACAAACTCCACCAAGAGGCAAGCCCTTGATTTTCACAGGATATATTACCTATAGACACCCACAACTGACCCACATGCTCCCTCAGTACTCCATGTGTCCCTCTCGCACTATAGCTGGTGCCCTGCACAAATACCCATAGAAAATGTGCAAATCTCTGTAGATCATGCACAAGCACACGTTGACAGCTGGGTCAACTCCGCTGAATTGAGAGAAGGCTCTTAACCTTAAACACTTTAGGGCATTGCCCTAAGGAAAATAAATGAGATGCTCTCAAGACTCAGCTTGGCTTTTCAGGATCAAGGAAAGGCATACATTACTAAGACTCCCCAGACCCCATCAAGAAGGAACAAGAGGAGTGGAGTGGGTGAATCCATAAAAAAGGTCTGAGAATCTCCAGAATTTCTAATCAGGCACACTGCTGAAGGTCTTTCTCAATGAAAGCTTGTCAATAAAAGAATGGAGGTGACTACTTCTTCAAATGTGAAGACAATAATGCAAGAATTCAAGGAACATGAAAAATAAAAGACACATAAAATCACAAAGAAACGATAATTTTCCAGTAACTAACCCCAAAGAAATGGAGATCTATAAATTGCCTGATAAAAAATTCAAAATAATTGTTTTAAGGAAACTTATTGAGCTACAACAAAACATAGACAAACAAAATCAGGAAAACAATACATAGCAAAACAAGAATTCAACAAAGAAAAAGAAATCATAAAAAAGAACCAAACAAACGTTTTGGAGCTGAAGAATACAATGAATGAAATGAAAAATGCAATAGAGTTTCAGCAGCAGATTTGATTAAGCAGAAGAATCTCTGAACTTGAAGACAGGTCATTTGAAATTATCCAGTCAGAAGAGAAGAAAGAATGAAAAAGAAAGAAGAAAGCTGCTGTGGTTTGAGTGTATCCCCCAAAAAGCATGTGTTGGAAAATTAATCCTCAATGCAACAGTGTTGGGAGATAGGGCTTAATGGGAGGTGTTTGAGTTACAAGATTATTAGATCCACTCTCATGAATGAATTAATGCTGATTATAAAATGGCTTGAAGCTACAAATTCAATCTTTTGTTCTTTCTTGCCCATGTGATGCCTTCCATCATGTTATGATACAACAAAAGGCCCTCACAAGGTATGACCCTTATATCTTGAACTTCCCAGCCCCCAGAATAGTAGGCCAAGTAAATTTCTGTTCATTGTAAATTACACTGTCTCAGATAATCTGTTATGGCAATACAAAATTAACTAAGACAAAGGCCTATGGTAGTCAGAGGACATCATCAAGCAAATTGATATATGCATTATGGGAATTCTCGAAGGAGAAGAAAGAATGGGGCAGAAATGTTATTTTAAAAAATAGTGGCTGAAATCTTCCCAAAGCTTGGGAGGGATATGGACATCCAGGTTCATGAGGCTCAAAGGTCCTGAAATGGGATCTACCCAGAACAGATTACATGGAGACATATTATATCAAATTTCAAAAACTGTAAGACAATTTTGAAAGCATCAGGAGAAAAACAATTGATGACATTTAAGGGAACCTCTATAAGACTATCAGTGGATTTCTCAGCAGAAAGCTTGCAAGCCAGAAGATAGTGGGATGATATATATAAAGTGCAAAATGAAAAAAACTGCCAACCAAAAATACTATACTTGACAAATCTGACCTTTAGAAATGAAGGTGAGATAAAGACTTCATCACCACTGGAGCTGCCTTACAAAAAAATCTTAATGAAAGTTCTTCAAGTTGTGATAAAATAATGCTGCTTAGTAACATAAAAATGTGAAAGTATAAAACACACTGGTAAGGTAAGTATGTAGTAAAATTCAGAACTGTCTAATACTGTAATTGTGGTGCAGAAATCACTTTTATCTCTAGTACCAAAGTTAAAAGACATTTGCTAATGGATACACAATATATAAAATAAAAAACTGTGACAACAATAACATAAAATCAGTGGGGAGAAGCTAAAACATAGAGTTTTTGCATGTGGTTGAAGTTAACTTATCTTAAAATAGACTGTTATAACTATATTCTGTTTTCTGAAAACCTCATGGTGACCACAAAGAACAAACAATAATTAAATACAGAAACAAGAAAAAGAAAGATGTCAAAACATACCACTACAAAAAAATCACTAATTCACAAAGGAAGACAGCAAGAGAGGAAGACAGGAACAATGGAAGTACAAAACAGTCAAAATAAAACAATGAGCAAAATGGCAATAGTAAATAAATCCTTAACTAAAAATAATTATTCTAAATGTAAGTGAATTAAATTCTCTAATCAAAAGACAGAGTGGCTGAATACATAAAAAGCAAGATCCAACTACATGCTGCCTATAAGAGACTCACTTTTCCTTTGAGAACACAAATAGGCTGAAAGTGTAGGATGGAAAAAGATATTCCATGCAATTTGTAACCAAAAAAGAGCAGTGGTAGCTATACTTATATCAGATGAAATAGCCCTGAAGTCAAAAACTGTCACAGAGACATAGATCATAACAGAGAAAAGCTGACAAATCTTTAGCAAGAAAAAAACACAGGAGACTCAAATAAATAAAATTACAAATAAAAGAGGATTCATAACTGATACCATAGAAACACAAAGGATCATGAGCGATTACTATGAGCAACTTATACCAAAATTAGACAACCTAGATGAAATGGATAAATTCCTAGAAACATACAACCTACCAAAACCAAATCATGAAGAAACAGGGACTGCTTTTGCTGTATCTCATAAGTTTTGTTTGTTGCATTCCCATTTTTGTTTGTCTCTACAGACCAATAACAAGTAAAATGACTGAATCAGTAATCAAAAACCTTTCAACAAAGAAAATTCCAGAACCATATGGCTTCACTGGCAAATTCTACCAAACAATTCTTCTCAAAGTTTTTCAAAAAATTGAAGAGGAGAGGACACTTACTAAACTCATTTTCTGAGGCAAGCATTATCCTGATAGCAAAGCCAAATGAGAAGACTATAAAAAAATAAAATTACAAACCAATATCCCTGATGAACATAGATGTAAAAATTCTCAACAAAATCTAACAAAATTCAACAGAAAATTAAAGAGATCATATACAATAATCAAGTGAAATTTATCTCTTGGATGCAAGGATGGTACAACATATGCAAATCAATAATTGTGGTACTCTATATTAACAGAAAAAAAGATAATCATATGATCATATCAATATATGTAGAAAAAACATTTGGCAAAATTCTACATTTCATCATAAAAACTCTCAATAAGGTATAGAAGCAATCTACCTCAACACAATAAAGGCCATATATGACCAGCCCACAGCTAACATTATCCTCAGTGGCAAAAAGCTGAAAGCTTTTTCTCTAAGATTAGGAACAAGGCAAGGATGCTCATTCTCACCATCTCTACTCAACATCATACTAGAAGTCCTAGCTAAAGTAATTGGGCAAGAAAAAGAAGTAAAAGGCATTTAAATCAGATAGGAAGAAGTAAAATTACTTTTTTGCCTATTATAAGATCTTAGATATAAAAATCCTTAAATATTCCACCAAAAAAAATTTTGGAACTGTAAACAAATTTAGTAGAGTTGTAGGACACAAAATCAACATACAAAAAATCTGTTGTATTTCTATACACTAACAATGAACTATCTGAAGTAGAATTCAAGAAAACAAATCCATTTACAATAGCATCAAAAATAATTATTTAGGATTAAATTTAACCAAGAAGGTGAAATATCTGTAAACTGAAAACTATAAAATATTGATGAAAGAAACTAAAGAAGACATAAATAAATGAAAAGATATTCTATGTTCATGGATTGAAAGAATTAATATGGTTAAAATGTCCCTATTACCCAAAGGAATTTCTAGATTTAGCACAACCCCTATCAAAATTGCTATGGCATTTTTCACAAAAATGGAAAAAAAACCAATCCTAAAATTCATACAGAACCACGAAAGACTCTAAATAGCTAAAGCAATCTTGACCAAGAAGAACAAAGTTAGAGGCATTGTACCTTCTGATTTCAAAATATATTACAAAAGTATAGTAATCAACACAATATGGTACTTCTGCTATTCAATGAGTATATGAAAAAAACCCCAATATGGTGCTGTCATAAAAACAGATATGTAGAACAATGGAACATTATAGAGAGCCCAGAAATAAATCCATATATTTACAGTCCACTGATCTTTGACAAGGGTGCCAAAAACACACTATGAGGAAAGGACAGTCTTCTCAATAAATGGTGCTGAGAAAACTGGATATCCACAAGGAGAAAAATTAAATTGGACCTTCATCTCACACCATCTACAAAAATCAGCACAAAAATGGATTAAAGACTTAAATGTAAGGCCTAAAATTGTAAAACTACTAAATGAAAACATAGAAAAAAACCTGGACGTTAGTCTGGGCAATGATTTTTTTGGATATGACCCTAAAAGCACAGACAACAAAAACAAAAAATAGACAAGTGGGGCTTTATCAAACTAAAAAAGCTTTTGTACAACAAATAAAACAGTTTAAACAGTGAAGAGATAATCTACAAAATGGAAGAAAATATTTGCAAACCATACAACTGTTAAGGAGTTAACAGTTTGTTTTTATCCAAAATGCATAAGAAGTCAAATAACCCAATAATAAAACCCAAATCAATTAAAAGATGGGCAAGGGACCTGCTATGGCTTGAATGTTTGTCCCCTCCAAAACCCATGTTGAAATTTAATTGCCACTGTAACAGTTTTAAGGAGTGGGACTTTTAAGAGGTAATTAAGCCATGAGGGCTCCACCCTCTTGGGTGGGATTGGTGCCATTATAAAGGGGAGAATTCACACCCCTCTTGCTTTTTCTTGCCCTCCCACCTTCTGCTATGGAATGATGCAGCAAGAAGGCTCTTGCCAGATGCTGGCCCCTTGATCTTGGATTTCCCAGGCTCCATAAAAGTAAGCCAGTAAATTTCTGTTCATTATAAATTACTCAGTCTCAGTTATTCTGTTATAGTAGCAAGAACATATTATGACAGAACCTGAACAGACATTTCTCAAAAAAGAACATACAAACACCCAACAAGTAGGTGAAAAAATGCTCAACATCACTAATCATCATCAGAAAAATGCAAATCAAAACCACAATGAGATATTATCTCACACCTGTTAGCATGGCTATTAACAAAAAGACAAAAGATAACAAGTGTTGACCAGGATGTGGAGAAAAGAGAACCCTTGTACGCTGTTAAGTGGGAATGTAAATTAGTACAGACATCATGGAAAACAGTAAGGAAGTTCCCCCACAAATTAAAAATAGAGCTACCATAGGATCCAGCAATCCCACTTCTGGGTATAAATTCACAGGAAATATAATCACTATCTCAAAGTGATATCTGCACTCCCATGTTCACTGCAACATTATTCACAATAGTCAAGATATAGAAGCAACTTAATTGTCCATTGACAGTTAAATGAATAAAGAAAGCGTAGCACATATGTACAATGGAATACACGTGTGTGTATGTGTGTATAATTTGGAAGGAAATCCTACCATTTGTGACAACATCGATGAACCAGAGAACATTATGCTGAGTGAAATAAGCCAGATACAGACAACTACTGCATGATCTCACTTATATGTGGAATCTAAAAAGCTTAACTCATGAAAGTAGAGATTAGAATGGTAGTTGTGAGGGGCTGGGGTAGAGGAAATGGGAGATATTGGTGAATGGGTACAAAGGTTTGGTTATGCAGGATGAATAAGTTATGGTGATCTAGCGTACAGCATGCTGAGTATAGTTAATAGTACTTGTTGTATATTTTAAATTTCCTAAGAGAATAGCCCTTAAGTGTTCTCACCACACACACACACACACACGCACACACACACACACATACAAAGGTAACTGTGTGAGGTGATGGTTATGTTAATTAGCTTGATTGTGGTAATAATTTTATACATATATCAAAACACCTGTGGTACATCCTAAATATATGCAATTTTTATTTGTCAATTATAACTCAATAAAGCTAGAAAAAAATAAACTGCCAAACAGTTTTTCAAAGTTTTCCCATTTTGCCTTCCCACTAGAAATGTACAAGGGTAAATGTTCTTCACACCCTAACACATGTTATGGTTAATCTTTAAAAATTTTAGGCATTACAATAGGTCTGTATTGGTGTCTTTTTTGTTTATTTGTTTTAAAAACAGGGTGTCACTTTGTTGCCCAGGCTAGAGTGCAGTGACATCATCATAGCTCACAGCAACCTCGAACTCCTGGGCTCAAGCGATCCTCCCGTCTCAGCCTCCCAAGTAGTAGCCGTGACTATAGGCTTGTGCCACCATGCTCAGCTGATTTTTTTTATTATTTTTTTTTTATGGAGATGGGGGTCTCACTATGTTACCCAGGCTGGTCCTGAACTGGTCTCAAGTAATCCTCCCACCTTGGTCTCCTTCAGTGCAGTATTACAGGCATCAGCCACCACACCTCGCTGTATTGGTATCTTATTATGGTATTAATTTGCATTTCCTTAAGACTAATGATACTGAGAATATTTTTATGCTTTTCCTGATATGTATCTTCTTTCATAAATTGTCTGTCCAAATCTTTTGCCTATTTTTAATCTCATTGGTTGCTTTCTTATTGTTGAGTTTGAGAGTTTTTAAAAAATATATTTTGGTTATAAGTCCTTTATCCAATATGTGATTTGCAAATATTTTTTCAAGTCTGTGGATTGTTTTAACCTTCTTTTAACATTGTCTTTCAAAAAGCCAGTTATTAATTTTGATGAAGTCCAATTTATCAATTTTTTAAATGAACTCAAGGTCACAAAGATTTTTTCCTATAATTTCATTTATGAGTTTTATAGCTTTAGAGTTTTTACTTAGGTCTATGGTTCATTTTGACTTAATTTTTGTGTATGGTGTGAGGGATGAGTTGAAGTTCTCCCTCTCTCCCTCCCTTCTTCCTTCCTTCCTTTCTTCCTTTCATATAGATATCCAATTGTTTCTGTACCATTTGTTAAAAGACTATTCTTTCTCCACTGACTTGTGTATGTGTAATTGTTGAAAATCAATTGACAGTATATGTTTGGGTATATTTCTAGGCTCTCTCTTCTATTCCATTGATCTGTTTATCTATCATTATGCCCGTATCACATTGCCTTGATTACTTTAATTTTATATAGTAATAAGCATTGGAATCAGGTAATGTAAGTTCTTCAACTTTGTTCTTTTTCAAAGTTGTTTCGTTTATCACATGTCCTTTGTATTTCTATATTAATTTTATAAGCAGCTTATTAATTTCTATCAAAATCCTACTGGGATTTATCTTGGAATTGAATTGCATGTATAGATCAGTTTGGGAGGAATTGACATCTTAAAAATGTTGAGTATTCTGACCCATGATCAAAGCATATCTCTGCTTTTATTAATGTCTTCATTAATTATTCTTAGGAATGCTTTTTATTTTTCAGTGTAAAGGTTTTTTATATTTTTGTGAGATGTGTCTAAGTATTTCATAGTTTTGAAGCTATCTAAAATGTGTTTTTTAGGGAAATGTATTCATTATAAAAAATAGTGGGCTCTGGTTGTACAATAAAGAAAATAGAGCAATTTGTCAAAAGAAGTGTTTTTTTTCACTGTGATTTTTTAAAATTAAATTAAATTTTTAAAAATTTTATTTCAATAGATTTAGGGGGGTACAAATGATTTTTTGTTACATGGATAAATTGTATAGTGGTGAAGTCTAGGCTTTTATTGTATCCATCACCTGAATAGTACACATTGCACCCAACAGATAATTTTTCATCCTTCACCGCTCTCCCTCCCTCCTCTTCTTGAATCTCCAGTGTCCATTATGACACTCTATATGACCATGCCTACTCATAGATTAGCTCCACTTACAAGTGAGAACATGCAGTATTTGTTTTTCCATTCCTGAGTTACTTCACTTAGGATAATGGCCTCCAATTCCATCCATGTTGCTGCAAAAGAGATGATTTCATTCTTTCTTATGGCTGAGTAGTACTCCATGGTATATATATACCACATTTTTTAATCCAATCATCAGTTAGTGGACACTTAGGTAGATTCCATATCTTTGCAATTGTGATTCTGCTGCGGTAAACATATGAGTGCACTTTTTGATATGGTGATTTCTTTTCCTTTGGTGGGATTGCAGGATTGAACGGAAGATCCACTTTTAGTTCTTTGAGAAATCTCCGTACTGATTTCCATAGAGGTTGTACTAATTTAGATTCCCACCACAGTATGTAAGTGTTCCCTTTTCACCATATCTGCACCTACATCTATTGTTTTATGACTTTTTAATAATGATCATTCTGACAGGGGTAAGGTGGTATCTCATTGTGGTTTTACTTTGCATTTCCCTGATGATTAATGTTGTTGAGCATTTTTTCATATGTTTGTTGGCCATTTGTATATCTTCTTTTGAAAAATATCTATTCATGTCTTTTGTCCACTTTTTAATCAAGTTTTGTTTATTTTCTTCAAGCTCATTTGTTTGAGTTCCTTGTAGATTCTGGAAATTAGTCCTTTGTTAAAAGGGCAGTTTGTGAATATTTTCTTCTATTCTGTAGGTTATATATTTATTCTTTTGATTGTTTCTTTTGCTGTGCAGAAACTTTTTAGTTTAATTAAGTCTCATTTATTTATTTTTGTTGTTATATATTTGCTTTAGGGGTTTTAGTCATTCATGTCCTGAATTATTTTTCTGGTTTCTTTGAGTTGGTTTTCCTTTTTCTCTAGGATCTCATTGAGTTTCTTTACTATCCATGTTTTGGATTTTTTATCTTCCATTTCAATATTTTCATTTTGGTAGGATCTGTTTCTAGAAAGCTGATGTGGTCCTTTGGTGGGGGGATAATTACACTCTGTATACTTGCAGAATTCTTGTGCTGATTCCTTCATATGGAGAAAATGTCACTTTTTAAAAAATAATTTCTTTTGTTTTGATGGAACTTTTTTTTTCCCCCTCTTAAGGGCATAACTGTGGCATATATATGTTGGGTGAGGACCTTTAACTTTGCTTGTGGGTGCTTTCAGGGGCTGAGGCTTGGAATGAATTCCTTGGTTATAGATGGCATTAGTGTGGTGGTTTTCTCAATTTCTAGTTATTTGTAGGCTGTAGTGGTGGTGTATTATGTGCGTGGGCAGGTTTCCTGCCTTATGCCAAGTGGGGAGAGGTGGAGGTCTCTGGAATCTTACCTCATTCGCCACCCGTGTGCACTTCTAATGGTACGAATTATATTGAGACATCCAGTTTAGTCTCCAGGCCAGTAGGTGGCGCTTGTGGGTAAGAGTTGGCAGAGCCCTGTGCAATTGAATCAGTAAATGATGTAATGGGCTGTACAAGTTAATCTCCCTGCCAATAGGATATGCTTGCAGGCAAGAACCATCTGTAGTAGTGTTTGTGGGAGCTATGCCTGGCCCTAGTCAATCAGGAGAAGCACTTGGACATCCCAGATGATGGACAGGGCCCTGCAACTCTCAGAGGGCCCCTTCTTGTACCCCACTACCCCCAATGTGGAAGAAGTGGCAAAGCTGGATGGGGATGGGTTGGGCCAGCCCATATCCAGGCTCCTCAAAGGTGGGTACCAGCACTGTCTTAACAGGGGATGGGGGTCAGCTCCTGGGCCACTATGGGAATCCTTCTGGGAGGGGAAGAGGCACCCCCCACCATGCCAAAGAACCTGCTAATGGGGGACAGGCAGTCCAGATTCACAGTCCAGTGAGTGGGAGTGAAGTTCACTCTGCTCTCACTCCACTTACCCAGCAGATCTCCTTCCAGTGTTTGCCTGCCAGGAGCAGGCCAAACCAGTCAGACAAGTCAAAAGGTGTACTCAGGCAGCAAAGCCACTGCAGTTTGTGAGTCTCCCTGGTCAGGACAGAAAGTGTGGCTTCCCCAGCCATTTCTACAGGGGGAGATGTGCCCCATGCAGGTGCCAAGCATAGACCCACACCATGCTTTCCTGTCAGTCCTGCCTGCTCCACTGGTCTCCCTCCCCACTGGGCTCTTTCCCCATATGGGCTCCCTCCCCACTCGAGATCAGTTCACAAATCTTCCCTCCATGCTCCCAAATGATGCAATCAAACCCTGGGAGTATGAGATCAGGCCCATGGACCTGTCTTCAGGCCCCCTGAGTTCAAGCACCAATGTAGACAGTAAGAGGTGGGCTGGTCCCAAGCTGTCTGTGGAACACTCAAGCAGGCCAACTACTGTTGCACTGTGGTCAGGCTACATGGGGTGGGGTATGCCCCTCTCTTTGGGAGCAGCCAGGTGGGCAGCTGTGGGGAAGGCTGGCACACATGGAGCTCACAGTCTGAACACCCCTTGGTCCCACAGTGGTCCACAACTGCGGCAGTAAAACTTGACCTTGGGGCTTGGGCTATCACCTAGGTTCCTGTCTCCTTCCCTGGCCCAGCAGTGGGGCAGCAGTGACCTCAGGGCGGGGCTTACAGAACTGGGGTAAGGGCTTCCTGATTGGCTCTGGATGCAGATGCCTGGGGCTCAGAAGCCTGTGGAGCTCCACACAAGCTCAAGCAGTGCCTCTGTGTGATCTCCCGCCCACTCTGGAGGCCTGTGGAGGTCAAGGAGTTCCCCTGTAGCCAAAACTCTAAAGGTCTGAGGAAGGAGTACACAGTCTGAAAGGTCTCCTGATTACCCCTTCCCTGGATCTGGGTCTGGAAGCCACTCAAGGCTCTCAGCAGCCTCATGCAGGCAGTCTAGCTTCTACCTTTACCTTCAGTGTCTCCCCATTACCTATCTGTTATCTTCAAGTATTCTATCTCTGATGATCTATTCGAAATATGGGTATTTGTTGGATATCCTGATTGCTCTCTGAAAAAGAGACACATACCAGCTCACTCTAGCCAGCCATCTTGCCACAGATCTCACTATGTTTTTTGATTGATTGTTGCTAGTATAGTAAAAATGCAATTGATTTTTAAAATAGTGATCTTTTATTCTTACTAGTTGTAGTACATTTTGGGGGATTTCACAGGATTTTCCACATATGTAATCATATTATCTGAAAATAAAGGAAAATTTATGCCTTTTCTTCCAATCTAAATAATTTTATATCTTTTATTTGCTTTATTACATTGGCTAGAACATCCAGCATAATGTTGAAGTGGTGAGAGCAGATGAGCCTATTCTTAATGGATCTTAGCAGAAAGCATTCAGCATTACATTATTAAGTATGATGTTACTTGTGGATTTTTCATAGATACCCTTTATCAGGTTGAGGAAATTCTTCACTCTCCTAATTGGCTGAGACTAATTTTTTAATCAAAAATGGATATTGAATTTTGTCACATGCCTTATCTGCCTCTATTGAGATGATCATTTGGCCTTTCTCCCTTACTTTCTCAATTTGACAAAATGCATTAATTTACTTTTAAATGTTAAACCAACTTTGTATAGCTAAGAAAAAACTCACTTAGTCATGATGTATTATCCTTCTTATTAGTGTATTTAATTTGCTAAAATTTATTTAAAAATTTTGTTTTTTCTTGCATGAGAGATAATGGTTTGTAATTTTCTTCTTTTGTGATGTCTTCATTTTAGGGATCAGTATAATTTTTGCTTTTTAGGATGAATAAGAGTATATTTCCTCTCTTCGATATTCTGAAATAGTTTGTGTAGAATTAATACTATTTCTTTAAGAAATTGGTAGAATTTGCCAGTGATGCCATCTAGATGTGAAGTTTTTTGTTTTTTGTTTTGGCCTGTGGAAAATATTTTAAATAAAAATTAAACTTTTAAAATAGATATAGAGTTATTTAAATTATCTATTTCTTCTTGGGTAAGCTTTGGTATTTTGGGTCTTTGAAGGAATTTTTCTATTTCTTCTAAATTGTTAAATTTATTGGCTTAAAATAAATATTAATAATACCATATCCTTATTTTTTTCATGTCTGCAAAATCTGTAGCAATGTCACATATCTTATTTCTGATCTTGGTAATTTCTTTTTCTTTTCTTCTTTTTTCTGGGTCAGTCTAGCTAGAGGCTTATTAATTTTATTGATCTTCTCAAAGAAACAGGTTTTTGTTTCATTGATTTTCTCTATTGTTTTCTATTTCATTGATTTCCACTCTAATATTTATTATTTCTTTTCTTCTGCTTATTTTATGTTTAAGTTGCTCTATTTGCTCTTCTTTTTCTAGTTTCTTAAAGTGGAAGCTGTGACAATTTAATAATTTTCTTTTTTTCTAATATAGGTGTTTAGTGCTATAAATTTCCATCTAATTACTGCTTTTGTGATATCCACTATTTTGAAATGTGTTTCCATTTTCATTTAGTTCAAAGTAATTTTAATTTTTTTGTTGATTTTATCTTAACTCACAGGTTATTTAGAAATGGGTTACTTAATTTCTAATTATTTGGAGATTTCCTAAATATCTTTCTATTGTTGATTTGTAACTTAATTCCACGGTGGTCAGAAAATATACTGTGTATGATTTTAACCCTCGTAACTTCATTGAGAGTTATTTTGTTGCTCACAATATGGTCCATTTTTTGTAATCATTCCATGTGCACTTGAAAAGAATGTGTATTTTGATGTCATTGGGTACTGTGTTCAATAAATATCAATCAGGTCTAGCTGGAAAATAGTGTTGATCAAATTTTCTGTGTCTTTTCTAATTTTCTGTCTACTTCTTGAATCAATTGTTGCAAGATAGATGTTGAAATTTCTAACTATAATTGTGGCTTAATCTGTTTTTCTTTGCACTTTTATACATTTTTTCTTCATATTTTTGCAGCTCTGTTATTAGTTGCATGAATGTTTAGGATTATTGTTCCTTTTAATGAACTGACCCCTTTAGCAATATGAAATGATCCTCTTTTTTCCTCGTTTTTTTTTCTTAAAACATATTTTGGATACAGAGACAATATGGATGACCAGAGACACTAGATGCCAGATCATCTCAGAAAGAAGGAAAAGTTTTAGATGAAAAAGAAAAAACAGATAATCATAGATTGGGTGTAATTCTGAAGGAAAATGCCAGAACCTGTGAGAGATTCCATGGGAAGAAGTTGTATAGCAGAACAAGAAGGAGGAATATATTGGCAGAGGTCAACCCCTGAGAGGCTTGGAGTCCAGCAAACAGGGTAGGTGGAGGAATTTGTTTCTCCCTCCCTCACATCTCTGTCAGTCAGCAGGCTCCTGAGCTGCTGGAGAGCCTTTCTATCCCCACGAACCCAAAAGGTGCTGCCTCCCATGAACTGGGAGCTTCTTGAGGACAAAGCACCAGGCTGCCAGCCCCCCTGAGGTGCTTCCCATCACCACAGACCTGAGCCAACACAGCAGGCACCATATTGCTTCTTCACCCTCTGTGTGCCTTTGTCCTCCTCATGGGGCTTCAGCTCCTAATTTTCATCTTGCTTGTCCCCACACAAACATTTCCCAACTCTGACCCAGACTATGGGAGCAATGGGGAGACAGTGGATCCTGGGGCATCTGTGTGACCCCAGAGCCTGGACATTCCAGGTGGGGTGCCTTCTGGAGATAGGGACAGAGATGACCAGAGTGCTAGCTTTCCTCCATTCAGACTTTGTTCTTCCATTCCCCTCCCCCACCTGTGGCTGCCAAGAGAGATGCTTGAGCCAAGGATCTCATGAGCTGCTACTTCCCCTCTGTTGGGGCTTCCACAGAGAGTGGGGCTCAAACCTTTCCTATTAAGGACCTGCAGAGGATTAAGAGGTGCTAGGACTGTGAGCTCTATGTTCACTGGCCCTCCCCAGTGCTGCTTGCCTGGCTGCTCCATTAGAGCAGGGAACACTCTGAAGCAGAGAGACATCAAACCTGCTTGAGTACCCCCTAGGCAACTCAGGACCAGCACATTTCTCCCAGCAATGGTCAGGGATTGATCTTCAGGGATCCGGGGATAAGCTCACAGTCCAGATCCCATAAGCCCAGGACTCAATCATGTTGCTTAGGGGCAGGGAGGGGAGATTTGTGAACTAACCTTGGGAGGTGAGGGAGCCTGTGTGGGCAGAACTGAAAAGAGAGTACACAGTGGGTCCCAGCCACAGCACACCCATGGAGCACCCCTCTCAGCACAGGAAAGCCACACAGTCAGCCTGGGGTGGGATCCTGGACAAGGAAGCTCCCAGCCCACAGCACCATTGTGCAGGTGCTTAGCTAGTTTGAGCTCCTGCCTGTGGGCAGATGCCAGAGGGAGACCTTGGAGCAGCAGAGGGGGAAGAAAAGTGAAACCTCCTGACAGCCAGACTGTGGATCTCAAATGGCCCCCGTCTCCACAAGCAGACTTTTTGTCTGGGTGGGGCCATCTCAGCTCCTCCCTGGCAGCTTTCCCCAGAAGCTTGGAGCAGACCTTTGACACCTGCTGAGACAGCTACCTTACCAGCTTTTGTGGCATCTGAGGGTAGACTCCCCTGCTCAAGCTCCACCCAGTCTTACTCCCCCACCTACCCCTGCAGTGGTGGAGAATAAGGACTCTACTCACCTGGAAGCTCCAGGGCCCTGCCCACAACCTGCGGCATTTGAGTGCTTCTCCTGAGGTGCTAGAACCGATCATAGGTCCCAAAAACAACACTGTAGCTTGTTCCTTCCAGCAAGTGCCACCTACTATCTGGGAGGTCAATTTTCACAGCTCTTTACAGCATTTACTGACTCAATCATACAGGGTGTGGTTGATTCCTACCCACAAGTACCACCTGCTGTCTCAGAGATTAAACTGGGCATGCCAATACAATTCACTCTGTTAAGAAGACCACAGGGCTGGGAATGAGAAAGGACTTCAAAGACCTCCATCCTCCCTCATCAAAGACAGACAGGAAATCTGCCCATACACATAGATCACAACTGTTACAGACTATGAACAACTAGCTACAGACACTCCCTTACAAGTGAGGGGGAAAGAAAAAAATACCCCAATCTAAACAAAAGAAAATCCAAAAATAAGATGTGACAGCTGCCCCAGATGAGAGGGAAGCAGTGAACGAAACCCACAAGTATGAAAAATCAGGACACCCCCAAAAGGGAACACCAGCTCTCTAGTGATGGATACCAACCAAAATGAAAATATTGAAATGGCAGACAAAGAATTCCAAATACGGATTGTGATGAAGCTCAATGAAATCCAAAAGCAAATGGAAAACCAACTCAAAGAAACCAGAAAAACAATTCAGGAAATGAGTGAAAAATCCACAAAGGAGACTAACGTATTAATTAAAAAAATAGAACTGGAAATGAAAAATTCACTTAAAGAAATACAAAACACCATGGAAAATTTTAAGAATAGACTAGACTAGGCAGAAGAAAGAATCTCAGAGCTTGAAGACAACTCTTCCAAATTAACCCAGTCAATCAAAAATAAAGAATGCAGAATTAAGAGGAATGAACAAAGCCTACAAAAGATATGGGATTATGTAAAATGGCCAAATATAAGGATCAGAGGCATCTCTCAGGGTGAAGAAGAAAAGGCACAAGGGCTGGAAAACCAATTTAAAGGAATATTGAAGAAAACTTCCCTGGTATTGCTAGAGATTTAGACATCCAGGTAAAAGAAGCTCAACGAACACCTGGGAGATTCATCACAAAGAGGCAATCACCAAAACACATAGTCATTAGACTGGCCAAAATCAACATGAAGGAGGAAATCCTGTGAGCTGTGAGGTGAAAACATCAAGTAACTTATGAAGGGAAAGAACCCATCAGACTAACTGCAGACTTCTCAACTGAGACAAACCAGAGGGATTCAGGCCCCATTTTTAGTCTTTTTAAACAGAACTGCCATCCTAGAATTTTGTATCCTGAAAAACTAAGTTTCATATATGAAGGAGACATAAAGACTTTTCCAGACAAGCAAACACTGAGGGAATTTGTCAAGACCAGACCTGTCCTGCAGGAAATACTCAGAACCACATTATACACAGATGAGCACAATAGACACCCACCAGTGTAAAATCACCCACAAGCTGAAACTCAGATCTCCTATAAAACAATAGCATAGGAGGTAAAATAAAGCAGTAAGACACTACTCAACAGGATGAACAGAATAGCAGCTCACATATCAATTCTATCAATCAACACGAATGGTCTGAACACCCCACTCAAGAGACACAGGCTGGCTGAATGGATGTAAAAATACAGTGTAAGTATCTGCTTCTCCAGGAAACATATCTAACCCACAAGGACTCATACAGACTCCAGGTGAAGGGATGAAAAAAAATATTTCATGCAATTGGACACCAAAAGAAAGCAGGTGTAGCCATTCTTATATCAGATAAAAATTGACTTCAAATCAACAATAGTAAAGAAAGACAAAGATGGTCATTACATAATGGTAAAGGGAGCAATTCAACAAGAAGGGATAACAATACTAAATGTTTATGCATCTAACACAGGAGTGCCCAGATTCAAAACCCTACTAGATCTAAGCAAAGAGATAAATAGCAGCATCATAACTGCTGAGGACTTCAACATCATCCTGACAGAACTGGACAGATCATCCAAGCAGAAAATAAATAAACACTTAAATGGGACTCTATAACAAATGGGCCTAATGATATTTACAGAAAACTTTACCCCCAAACTACTGAATATACATTCTCCTCATCAGCACATGGAACATTCTCCAAGACTGATCATATCCTAGGCCACATAACAAGGCTCAAAAAATTCAAAAAAAATAGAAATCATACCACATATCTTCTCAGACCACAGTGAAATAAAACTAGAAATCAACTCCAAGAGAAATATTCAATTCTACTGGAATTAAAAGTCATGGAAATTAAACAACCTGCTGCTGAGTGATTATTAGGTCAATAATGAAGTTAAGATGAAAACAAAAAGATTCTTTGAACTGAACAACAAATGGGACACAAGCTATGCAAATCTGTGGAATTCAGCAAAAGCAGTCCTAAGGGGAAAATTCATAGCCATAAATGCCTACATCAAAAAGACAGAAAGATCACAAATTAACAACCTATTGACATGTCTCAAGGAACTAGGAAAGGAAGAGCAAACCAAACCCAAAGCCAGCAAAAGAAAAGAAAAACTAAGATCAGAGCAGAACTAAATGAAATGGAAAAAAAAAAATACAAAGGATCAGTGAAACAAAAGGTTGGTTCTTTGAAAAGATAAAAAAAAATTGGCAGACCTCTTGCTAGATCAACCAGGGATGAAGAGGAAGGATTTAAATAAGCTCAATCAAAAATGAAAAAGGAGATATTACAACTGATACCACAGATATACAAAATATCATCCATGAATACTATGAAAATCTCTACACACAAAAACTCAAAAACATACAGGAAATGGACAAATTCCTGGAAACACACAACCTCCCAAGACTCAATCAGGAAGAAATAGAACTCCTGAACAGACCAAAAATGAGCAAAAAGATTGAAACAGAAATAAAAAATCTTCCAACAAATAAAAGCCCCAGACGAGATGGATTCACAGCTAAATTTTACCAGACCTACAAAGAAGAGCTGATACCCATACTGCAGAAATTATTCCATAACATCCAGAAGGAGGGAATCCTCCCCAACTCATTCTACAAAGCCAGTATCACCTTGATACCAAAGCCAGGAAAGGACACAACAAAAAAAGAAAACTACAGACCAATATTCATTATGAATATAGATGCAAAATCTCAATAAAATACTAGCAAACCAAATTCAAAAGCACATCAAAAAAAATCCACCATAACAAAGTGGGCTTCATCCCAGGGATGCAAGGATGGTTCAACATACATAAATCAATAAATGTGATTCACTACATAAACAGAAGCAAAAACAAAGTCCATATGGTCATCTCAATAGATGCAGAAAAAGCATTCAACAAAATTCAGTACCATTTCATGATAAAACCTTCCACACATTAGGCATAGAAGGAATGTATCTCAAGATTATAAAAGCCATATGGGACAAACCCACAGCCAACATCATGCTGAATAGGGAAAATTTGAAAGCATTCCACTAAGAACCAGAACAAGACAAGGGTGCCCACTGTCATCACTTCTATTCACCATAGTGCTGGAAGTCCTAGCCAGAGCATTCAGGCAAAAGAAATAAAGGGTATCCAAATTGGGAAAGAGGACATCAAACTATGCTTTTTGCTGATGATATGATCTTATATGTATAAAACCCCATAGACTCCACCAAGAGACTCCTGGAATTGATAAATAAATTCAGCAAAGTCCCAGGTTACAAAATCATTGCACACAAATCAGTAGCATTCCTATGCACCAATAACAGTCAAGCTGAAAGTCAAATTAAAGACTCAATACCATTCACAATAGCTACACAGAAAATAAAATACCTAGGAACATACTTAAGCGAGGAGATGAAAGATCTCTACAAAGAGAACTACAAAACACTGAGGAAAGAAATCACAGACAACACAAACAAATGGAAAAACACATCATGCTTATGGATCAGTAGAATAAACATTGTTAAAAATGCCCACACTACCCAAAATGATTTACAGATTTGATGCAATCTCCATCAAAATACCAATGTCATATTTCACAGACCTAGAAAAAATAATTCTATGTTTGGTTTGGAATCAGAAAAGAGCCCAAATAGCCAAAGGAATCTTAAGCAAAAAGAATAAATCTGGTAGCATCACATTACCTGACTTCAAACTATACTACAAGGCTACAGTATCCAAAACACCATGATATTGGCACAAAAATAGAGACATAGACCAATGGAACAGGACAGAGAACCCAGATATAAGACCATCCACATACAGCCAACTAATCTTTGTGAAAGCAGACATCAATATACACTGGGGAAGAGAAGCCCTGTGCAATAAATGGTGCCGGGAAAATTGGATAGCTACATGCAAAAGAATGAAACAGGATACATATCTCTCACCACTCACAAAAATTAATTCAAGATGGATAAAAGACTTAAATGTAAGGCATGAAGCCATAAGCGTCTTAGAAGAAAATGTTGGAAAAAGTCTTCTAGATATTGGTTTAGGCAATGAATTTATGAAGAAGACCCCAATGGCAATCACAGCAACTACAAAAATAAATAAATGAGACTGGATTAAATTAAAAAGCTTCTGCACAGCTAAGGAAACAATCAACAGAGCAAATAGACAACTTACAGAATGGGAGAAAATATTACATCCAATAAAGCGCTAATAACCAGAGTCTACAAAGAACTCAAACAAATCAGCAAGAGAAAAACAAACAACCCCATTCCAAAGTGGACAAAAGGTGTGAGCAGAAGCTTTTCAAAAGAAGATAGACAAATGGCCAATAAACATATGCAAAAATGCTCAACCTCACTAATCGTCAGGGAAATGCAAATTAAAACCACAATAAAATATCACCTTACCCCAGTTAGAATGGCTTTTATTAAAAAGTCCAAAAATAATAGATGCTGGTGTGGATGCAGAGAGAAGGGAATGCATATATGCTGTTGGTGGAAATGCAAACTGGTATAACCTCTAAGGAAAATGGTGTGGAGATTCCTCAAGGAACTAAAAGTAGACCTACCATTCAATCAAGCAATCCCACTACTGGGTGTTTACCCAAAGGAAAAGAAGTCATTTTATCAATAAGACACCTGCATGGGAATGTTTATTGCAGCACAATTCACAGTTTCAGAGATGTGGAATCAACCCAAGTGCCCACCAATTCATGAGTGGATTAACAAAGTATATGTACACTATAGAATACTATGCAGCCATGAAGAAGGATGAATTAAGGCCTTTTGCGACAATTTGGATAGAACTGGAGAACATTATCCTTAGTGAAGTATCTAAAGAATGGAAAAACAAACACCACATGTACTTGCTATTAAATTGGAACTAACCGATTAGCATACATGTGCACAGAGTGAAGTAAAACTCAGTGGAAATCAAGCAGGGGGTCGGGGGGATGAAGGGATGGGTGAAAACCTACTTATCTGTGTAATGGGCACACTTATAACTCTGACTCAAACATAACAGAATTGATGCATGTAACCAAAAACATTTGTACCCCTGTAATATTTTGAAATTAAAAAAAATTCCTATTTTGTCTAATAATAATATAGAAACTCTTGCTTTCTTTTAATGAGTGTCAGCATGGTATTTTTTTGTTTTGTTTTTATTTTTAACAAATTTGTGTCTTGTTTGGTATTTCTTCCAGCTTCATGAACATATGGAATACGTTTAATGTTTAATTGTCTTTGTCTATTAATGCTATCATCTCTATAATTTCTGGATCAGCTTTATTTGTTTGTTTCACTCCTAATTATAAATTATATCTTCCTGCTTCTTTGAAGAAAGGTAATTTTTAAATGAATGCCAGAGATTGTGAATCTCTCCCTGTTAGATGTTTGGTACTTCTTGTATTCTTATAAATATTATTGAACTTTGTTCTGTGATGCAGTTTAGTTACTTAGAAACAGTTTGATCATTTCAGGTCTTGCTTTAAAAATTTTTTAGGTAGGATAAGGACAGCATTTCATTTATGGCAAATTTTGTTCCACTACAAAGGCAAAACCTTTCTGGTTATTGTACCTGGTGACCCATATATTAGGAGATTTTTCACTCTGGCTGATGGGAAGAGGAATGATTTCTATTCCTGCTTAAGCTGTAGGGATTCTTCCTTCTCCTTGTAAGTGGTTCCTTTTCTAAACTTGGGTTCTTTCCTTACATGGTGCTTAGCTGAATACTCAAGAAGGATTCTGCAAATTTCTGCAGTTCTCTGGCTATGCAACTCTCCTTTCTGGTACTCTGCCCTGCATGCTCAAACCAGATTGTCTTCCTGAATTCCCAAATTCATCTCAACTCAGGGATGCTAGTCTCTGGGCTCTTCCTCTCTGTTAGCCAGGTCCTTTAGGAAGAAGAAAATGAGACAAAGCTGAGATTACAAGAGGTTTTTAAGGAGACACCAACTGTGAAAGATAAAAATGGAGAAGAAGCAGGATTGCTGTTAAGGCTTCAGACTGCTTGAAGTTATGACACCTAAAAAGGAAAGTGGAGTGGAAGCAGGATTGGACAGTGAGAGCTTTAAAGCACAACATACATCCGACAGAGTCTCAGCCAGTTCAGTTGGGAGCTCTAAAGCAAAGATTGATAGTGGAGTGTCGCACATGTAAGACATGACTTGACCTGCTCTTTCATTATCTGACTGGTTGGGAAAAGCATGGCCTAGATCAAAAGTTGAGGCAGAACCTGAAGGTACTTAGAATTGTAGACCTTGGAGATAAACAAGTTATTTTTCTAAGAGAGATCAAAATAGCACACCTCTACAGCTGCCACAGTTGCATTTTATTAAAGTACTTGTAGCGTTTCTTAGTGAAAAATGACCACTAAAACTAAATCTATTCTTCGTTATAACATAGCATATGTTCTATGTTGATTAAACCAAATAACACTTATCCAATAAGGTTTTATTGGGTGCTCACAACATGCCCAACACTGTTCTAGGCACTGGGAATACAGTTGAACAGACATTGTACCTCCTCTCATGGAGCTTACATTTTAGTGGGGATCCATTCTGATGAGCCAAGATGTTACTGACCTTAAGCATTATACACCTAGCAAAGTACACATACCAAGCTTGAGCTTTCTGGGGACTTGAAACCATTACACCTACTGAGCAGAGGAGGAATCTAGGTAGACTCCTAGGGACTGGTGACAGTAAATACACACTACTTCTTCCTCCCTCATTCTGTGGCTCCCTGCCTCAGAACTGAAGAGTTGCCTCTGAAAAGATATTCAAGCTCACCAGAAATCCAGGGTCTCCCTTCCTGGATAGTGAAGGAAGGCAGTCTGGCTTGGCTTCCTCTGAGACTCTGTACTTCTGGTCTTGGAGCAAAGCCTAGGTCCTGTTCCACAGGCTATGACTTGGCTTCATAATAATGTTCAAATGCTATTATGTTCAGAGCTCAACTTGGGCCCACACTCCTCACTTTCTCTGTTATATACTCATTTTATTATGTCAAGTTGCCAATACTTTTAATTCCATTCCAAAAGGTAAAAATTTATCAGTTCTTATCCTTTGGCCCAACCATATACACACAAAATCTGTGGTTCAACAAAACTGTTCCCATTTGTTTAAAAAAAGGGATACTGAGAGACTACCTAGGAATTATAGGCAATAAAAACTTGTTAAAATGAGCAGCATTAAAAAGGGCTTTGTAATTTATTATTGTTATTAATTGTCCGATTCACTTACTGTAAAGTGCAAATAGAACTGGCCATTCGAGGGGACATAGTTCTTTAAGAAATGGAAGCTATTTTCAGAAGTTAAACATATAAATCATTATGAGGAAAATCAGCTTTTGAGGGATAGGATACTTTGGGACTAATGTCCACTGGTAATAACTAATTAAATCTAACAGGTGTGCTCCTCTCCCCACACCTTAAGACTGCTTTCACTCAGCCACTAACCTACTTGGAAATAGATGTTAGTGAATGATAAAAGCTCTAATGCATTTTTCTGCCAACATTTATTAATAGTTTTGTACCATTTAGGGGCAGATGGGATTTTGTTTAGCAACATCTGGGGGCTCGAGACAGTCTGGGCTCTGTGGAGAGGCAGGTGTTCTATGATCCTGATTTGCAGGAGAATCAGGAATAGATGAAGGACCGGGATATTCGGGTGGAAAGACTTCCCCCCTTATGCCATGTCCCTCCTACTCCTCCGTGAACCCCTTCAACAATGCAAACATTGATTTGCAACTTTTTACACAGGTGTGGGGCAATGCTACTGAGTTGCAGTTTAGTACACAGAAGAAGTCTAAGTTTCCCTGAATCTTAAACCTATGAGGAAATTTCAGTCACCATACAAACTGCTGAGACCGAGGAGTAAATTGTCTGTCATCCAAACCTCTCCTTGTAGTTTTACATGATTTGTATTATTTTAGTATATTCATTTATGAGGATCACAGATTTCAGGGAATTTTTTTAGGTCTTCAGCAGGAGGACAACCTTTTATTACATTAATATAATAAAACACAGCAAACTTTGGCAGCTTTATGAATTCCATTAGCCAGAGCATATAATGGAGAAACCCAATGTACTGTGGATAGCACGGGGTAAGTGTGGAAGATTTCACTGATGAAGAGATATTTTAAATAGCAGTTAGGGCAGTGTGGTTGGTGGTGGGAGAAGTTCAAGTATAGGGAACACTGTAGAAAGCTGCCAAGTGATAGAAAGCATGACATTTTTGAGGACCTAAAGGGCAACACAGCTGTGAATAAAGACAAGAATAGCACAAGCTGAAGGTGCAAGATGCAAGCTGAAGCCAGGGAGGCAGGAGGCAGATCATGCAGGGCTTTGTGAGCCAGATTAAGATATGGACTTGCATCTCCTCTCCTGCCCCTCCTGCAAAGTCTTTTTTTTTAAACCAGTCACTGCTCTAACTACTTGATATATGTTATTTATTTCCCAGAACATTCTAATGAGATAGATGCTATTATTTTTTCCATTTTACAGATAGGAAAACTCAGATCAGAAATGTTGAATAACTTGTCCTAAATCCCATCGCTACTGATTGGTAGAGCTAGGTTCCCAATCTAGGTACTGTGTTTCCTCCCAGGAACAATGGGATGCAATAAAGGATTTTAAGTAGAGGTGTGATGGCATCATTTCAATATTTAAGAGATTACTCTAGCCAAAACGTGGAGAAGGGACCCGGTAAGCATGGGTGGACCAGTCAGGGGTCTATTGTAATATTCTAGATAAGAGATGATGGTGCCTTAAGCATAGAAATGACAGAGGATATGGAGAGATAAGGCTAGCATTAATAATTAAGAGATAGTTGGCAGGACCTGTTGATTGGATGGTACCTGTAATACTGGCAAAAGCAAGTAGGTGGATGGTGGTGCCATTTGATAAGTACACTGAAAAAGGAGACCATTTGAAGGAAAAGATGGTCAGTTCAGTTTTTCAAGTATTGAGTTTTTCACTTGTGGACATTTGGAGGTAGATATGTGTAACAGGCGTTTTAGTGAATGGGCATAGAGCAGATGGGTAAGGTCTGGGCTGGATATATGAACTTGGAATTCATCCTCATGTAGGTAGAATAGATATTAACTAAAGCCATGGAAAGAGATGGAATTTCTCAAAGAGACTATAGACTGAGAAGAGAAAAAGGCCAAGGACTCAAGAATTAAATGGAAAACAAAACCAAGATCTATTTATACCTTGGGTGAATCCACAGGGTTGCCCGATTGTGCCACAATCTATTTTCTGAATTATGAAATAGTGACTGCAGTTTGCAAGCACCAGGTTTATAATTACAATACTAATTTAAATCTTGGACACGTGGCACCTTAAAAAGCAAATAGGTACCAATTGTCCTTGCTGTGGTCATGCACTGAATGGCTCAGAAGCTGGTTTTATCTATGATGCTTCCTGTCATTGCAAAATAAGGATTATTGTGCACCCTCTTCTGGAGTAGCCATGGATGATAAAGACAGATCACCACCGATTAATACCCTATATCACAAAGATAAGATTTTTTGTTTTTCTTTTTCTTTTTTTCCTTTTTCTTATAGTAAAGTCTTCCTATTCTCTGGAAAATATCTTCCCATTCAAAATGTGAAATTTTGTATGTCAGGAAACAATGTATTTACTACATTTTTAAAAGTTTGCCCTGAAGAATACACATATTTCAATGGATAGGAGGTTTGGAAAGCAGATGACAACAGATGGGGATATGGTTTAGCACATTAATGAGTACCATTCTTTACATGCACTCAACAGAGGCTCGATAAATACTTTCAGATTTAATTAATAGACCAGAAGACATAAGTTTTGTGTGTTTGCAAATTACATTCACCATCCATCCATTAATCCAATCACCATCATTCATTAGTCTATTTAGTGAAAATCTACCATGTTATAGGCATTTGTATTTTGAGCTTGACCAATGCTTAAATAGGATGTATGTATTCATATAACACACCTAAATAGAAATAAATCTTGAATATGTTTAAATATACACTTGCTTGTATAGCTAAAATGGTAAAGATAAACAATTGACAAAGATATGGCACAAATACCCTTAAGAATTGTCAGTATCTACTAAAGTTATACATATGCATTCCCCATGATGTATCTGTTCTGTTAGGTATCAGAAATGTATACATACATTCGTCAAAAGATATGCATTATAAAGTTCATAGCAGCACTATTCATCATAGCCATTAAAATGGAAAACTACCCAAAAGACCATCAATACTTGAAAGGAGAGTGGAATAATAGAATGAGAATGAACAATCTATAACCACACATGTGTGGATGATTATTTTTTGACAAAGGCACAGCAAGGTATTTCAATGAGGAATGAATAGTCTCCTCAACAAAAGGACTGTTCTTTCATTTTATTTCAATAAATGGAGACATAACAACTACATAAAAGGGCCTTTGAAAAAAATAATTTGAGATTAGTCATAGACCTAAACATAAAAACTAAAACTACAAAACTTCTAGAAGAAAAAAATAGGAGAATATCTTCGTGCGCCTTGTATGAGAAAATTTTTCTTACAAAGGACACAAAAAACACTAACCACAAAATAAATGCTAAATTGGACTTAATCAAAATTATAATCTTCTGCTATCAAAAAAACACTATTAAGAATATGAAAAAGTGAGTCAGACTGGGGGAAAAGATTCTCTCTACATGTCTAACTAAGGACTTATATTCATAAAATATAAAAAACTCCTACAAATCAATTTAAAATGCAAACAACCTAATTACAAAATGAGCAAGAGACTTCAACAGACATTTCACAAAAGAAAACAAGCTCATGAAAAGGTGGCCAACATCATTAATCATATTGTAAATGTAAATTAAAACTACAGTGAGGTTCCACTTCATACCCATTAGAATGGTTAAAGTTAGAAAGACTGATAACACTAAGTGTAGACAAGCCTGTGAAACAAATAGAACTCTCATACGTTGTTGGTGGCAGTGCAAAATGGTACAACCACTTTGGAATATAGTTGGCAGTTTCTAATAAAAATTAAAAGTACATCTCGTTTTTTTTCTTTCTGTATAGAATTGGCCAGGGCCTCCATTGTGCTAGACTGAAATTATGATTATGGTCTTCCTTGTAGTGTTCTGGATCTTAAATGGAATGCATCTAAAACTTCTCCGTTAAGTATAATTTTGATTGTATGTTTCTTGGATATAAACTTTACCAACTTAAAGATGTTCCCTTCTAGCCTTACTTTGCTGAGACTTTTTATCATTGGGAAAGATCCAATAAACTTTATCTAATATACATTTTAAATCAATAAAATAATTATACGATTTTCTCCTCTTATCTACCAAAGTGGTGAAGTACATAAAAAGATTTGCCTGAGTTCAACTCTCTTTGCATTCTTGGAATAAACCCAACTTGATCATAATATATTACTATTTTAATTAAAAGTAGAATTCCATTCAGATAGCTAACATTTATGATATTTGCATGCATATTCATAAGTAAAATAGGGGATTTGAAGTAAATTTGAAGAAAAAAGATAAACTGTTATTTGCAAATGATATTATCATATACTGAGAACAACTAAAATATCAACATGAATTAAGAGAGTTTGGCAGGGTTGCTGAATATAAGATCCTCCTATAAAAATTTTAAAAAATGTTTCTATGCCAAAAATAACCATTCATAATAGCATCAAAACTATAAATGTATTGGAATTATTAATAACTAAAAAAAATCAAGACCGCTATACAGAAATTTTAAAAACTCTAATAAACTAAAGGATGAAGAGGTATTCTGATAAGATAAATTAATATAAATGTCAATTTTCTCCCAATTATTGTATAAATTCAAAACGACAATCATAATTCCAATTGGAGCTATTAAGTTTGATAAACTTACTCTACAGTTCATATGCAAATTGCTAAGTTAATTATTAAAAAGAAGAAAAACTGTAAGGAGTAACTAGGCCTACCAGATATTCTTGCTACAAAGCTGTGGCAATAAAATATGGTGTTGGTACAAGAAGAGACAAACAGACCAATAGAAGAGAACAGAGAACTCAAATTCAGAAGTCAGTTGCCAGAGCTGAGATTTTCTGGCCTGAGTATCTTCTGGTTCTTCCTCCAGGAGCTGCTATTTTTTTCTGTATGTCCCTGCTGTTCTCATGTGGTTTCCTAGACTAACCTTCAGCATGTTTGTGTCTGTTTCTAACTTTCTCTGCCTATGACCTCTTGTTTAGTGATATCTATTAAGGCTCTGCTTCCTTCTAGTGGGTTAGAAAATGTCTGCCACACTTGTTAACCTGAGGCTGCAACTCTTCCTAACCTGAATGCTTACATATCTACGGATCTGTGAGAGTTGGTAGAGCACAACTCAGAATTGTTCTGCCCTAGAGACAAAGAAGGTGGGATATTTATCCATTAGCTCAATCCACGATTGTATGAGGGGTGCTCCCCCCTCCTCCTCTCTACACTTTTGGTTTGCCCCTTCTGTAGTCTGAGCAAACTCCCTCTGCCAGAGAAAGCCCCTTAAGCAGGGAGTCAGAGGTACTTGTTGTAAAGTTCTGTTGGCTAATATGGGAAGACTGGCACCAAAATATCTGCTATGGCACACTACTGCCATCTTTTTGTACATAGATTCTAGAGAGCTTGGTGGAATCCCAGGGTTTTGAAGAAGCTTGTTGGGAAAACAACAGCTATACTTGGGTGATGGTGTTCTACTCCTATTACTCAGAACTCCCTGGGAATAAGTGGCATTTGGGCTCATTGCCTCTAAGCTGCAACAATTTGTGTTAAAAGTAGAATCTGGTTTTTTCTTGTGGAAATACCTTATAACTGAGGACCACATGCTCTAGAGAAATGATCTTTTCCCTATGCTAAGGCTGAGTTATTTATAATATTCAGCTGTTCAGAAGACTCTCACTTATCTTCCCCTTTTAGAGAGAAAGTTCCTACTCAGTTGCCAATATCTTTGTCTTACATGAAAAAAGAAAAAGCACACCATTCTGACTCCTGAGAGAACCACCAGCCCCTAGTCACTCCCTTCGATCAGGAAGAGTCCATTTAGCCAGAGCTGTTTACCAAATGTAGAAGTAAAACACTGATGGCTGTAAGAAGTGAACAGAGTGTCTTCTTGAGAGCTAGTACCCGAGATAACAGGCCCATTTTGCAAGCAAACAGCTTGGTGATAAAACCCCAGCAGTCATACTCAGTTTAGGCCAGTGTAAATACTGGAAAAAGCATTATAGCCAGAAGAGCAGGATTCAAGACTCCACTTGGTTCCCATTAGTTGTGTGATATTAGACACATAATTTCACCTCCCTGAGTATCTGTTTCCCCTTATATTTAAAATGCAGATTAGCCCAATTCACAGGACCATTTGGAGAATCAAATGGAATAAAATAAATAATATGTGTGAAGGTCTTCCATAAAAAATCAATACCAATGCCATAGATGTTATTGATACAATAATAAGAAAAAAACCCGTCTTACAGGAAATAGATTTTAATTGTTCAAGGAATTTATCAGTCATTGTTTTTGACCCTTTCTGGGGGAACTGTGGAATGTGCTAAATTAATGCCAGGACTGACTGTATTACATGAGACCTTAGGGCCAGTAGTAGCCAAATTCATATTACAAAGGCTCATTGATTTTTCAGGACTTTAACAAAATATCCCTGTCTCCTTTACTGCAACCTCCTCTACTCTTCGTAAAATCATCACAACTAATACTATTTTTTTAAAGTATTATGCTATTCAATAAAAACCACACTTAAGTAATAGGAAATCCTTATCGAGCCACCAAGAGTTGGAAAAGGGCACTTCAGAAAGCCCTTCCTATGCAGGTTAAATAGGAAATGAATTTACAACCTGCCAGGCAGGTGAAAACAGCCTGCCCAGGGAACTTAGTCCATTCTGTGAATGGGTGGGCATAGTGGTATCAGCAAATACAAAGGAGCAAGAAGAGTCAGGGCTTAAATAGAAGGGCTGCTGGTTCTGGGAGCAGCAGTGGTAGTCTGATGTTAAACTAGGTCAAATCCTGTTGCAGCTATGGCCAAGAGAATTAGAACATTTAGGCAAATACTGGCAGGGAGGAGGAAAGCTCATTGATTCTTTGAATATATATTTAAGCATAATATAAATTGGGTAGGAATATAGATGTTGCAGACTGGAATGGTTAGGAAAGGCATTTGTGGAGGAGGTGGGCTTTGTGGTAAGTCTTGAACATGGGCGGAATTGAAAAGGCCAAGGAGAGAGATGAGGGATGTAGAGACAAGCAAAACAATGCACCCAAACTAGATTCATGGATGAGCATAGTGTGAAGACAAGGGGAAGAACCCTGGACAGAAGTTCAGGATGTTTATTGGGGGTGATGGGACATTAGATTGGTGTTGCAGGTTGCTTCTTGAGACAGATATGCATGCAGGACATTTATAGGGGACTGTTCTTGGAATCAGCACCTATAAGGAAGTGAAGGTAGGAGGATTGGACAGAGAGAGAAGCTGGGCTGTGGTGTAGCCACAGCCAATCCCCACAGTGAGCTCTGGAGCTAGGATGGCCCTACAGAATTGTTCCACATCAATTTTTTATTGTGTGGCTTGCCCCAGGAAGAGGGCATGAGTTTGGACAAAGTGTCTCTCTTCAGCTGAAGGCAAGTGCCCAGAGAGGGGACTTAGATGGCAGCTGTCAGCCTTCAATAGTCCCAACAGTATAGGAATAAATTCATGATCCCCAGGGATTGGTGGAAATTGGGTGGTGTATCACAGTGTCCACTCCATTGGAAAATTTGGACAACCTCAGATGATAAAGAGGAGGGTGACAGAACTGGGACTAGGCTGAGGGGAGTGAGGCATTTGCCTCAGGTGCAAAATTTATGGGGAACTCCAAAAAAAAACCTCGGTAGTAAAGATAAATAATATTTTGATGTAATACTTTATTTATTTTATTTTTAAATTTCAGAATATTATGGGGGTAAACACTTTGGATACATATATTGCCTTTGCACTGCCCAAGTCAGAGCTACAAGCGTGCCCATCTCCCAGACAGTGCACCCTGTACCCACTGAATTTACCCATCCCCTCCACCCCCTTCCCACCTGCCCGACACCCAATGAATGGTACTTCCTGGTGTGCACATAAGTATTGATCAGCTAGTACCAATTAGATGGGAAGTACAAGTGGTGCTTGTTTTTCCATTCTTGTTATACTTTGCTTTGAAGAATGGGCTCTAGCTCCATACAGGATAATACCAGAGGTATTAATTCACCATTGTTTTTTGTGGCTGAGTGGTACTCCATGGTATACGTATACCACATTTTATAAATCCATTCATGTATTGATGAGCACTTGGGTAGTTTCCATATCTTTGCAATTGTGAATTGTGCTGCTATAAACATTCGAGTGCAGATGTTTTTATTATAGAATGTCTTTTTTTCCTTTGGGTAAATACCCAGTAGTGGGATTGCTAGATCAAATGGTAATTCTACTTTTAGTCCTTTGAGGTATCTCCATATTACTTTCCATAGAGGTTGTACTAATTTGCAGTCCCACCAGCAGTGTATGAGTTTTGCTATCTCACCACACCCATGCCAACATTTGTTGTTTTGGGACTTTTTGATAAAAGCCAATCTCACTGGAGTTAAGTGATATCTCATGGTGGTTTTGATTTGCATTTTCCTGATGATTAGAGAGGTTGAGCAATTTTTTATGTTTCTTGGCCATTATTCTGTCTTCTTTTGAAAAGATTCTGTTCATGTCCTTTGCCCACTTTTTAATGGGGTTGTTTGATTTTTTCTTGTTGATTTTCCTAAGTTCTGTATAGATTCTGGTTATCAGCCCTTTATCAGATGTGTAGCATGCAAATATTTTCTCCCATTCTGTAGGTTGTCTCTTTACTGATAGTTTCCTTAGCTGTGCAGAAGCTTTTTAATTTGATCAGGTCCCATTTATTTATTTTTGTGGCTGCTGTGATTGCTTTTGGGGTCTTCTTCATAAATTCTTTGCCTAGGCCAATGTCCATAAGAGTTTTTCCAATGTTTTCTTCCAGAATTCTTATGGTTTAGCATCTTAGGTTTAAGTCTGTTATCCATTGTGAGTTGATTTTTGTGAGAGGTGAGAGGTGTGGATCTAGTTTCAGCCTTCTACATGTGGCTATCCAGTTTTCCCAGCACCATTTATTGAATAGGGATTCTTTCCCCCAGTCTGTTTTTGTCTACTTTGTCAAAGATCAGATGGCAATATGAGGATGGTTTTATATCTGGGTTCTCAGTCCTGGTCCCTTGGTCTGTGTCTCTGTTTTTGTGCCAGTACCATGCTGTTTTGGTTACTATAGCCTTGTCATATAGCTTGAAGTCTGGTAGATTAATGCCTCCAAATTTATTCTTTTTGCTTAAGATTGCTTTGGCTAGATGGGGTCTTCTCTGATTCCATACGAAGCATAGAATTATTTTTTCTAGATCTGTGAAAAATGCTGTTGGTATTTTGATAGGGATTGCATTGAATCTGTAGATCACTTTAGGTAGTATAGACATTTTAACCATGTTGATTCTACCAATCCAAGAGCATGGTAGGGTTTTCCACCTGTTTACATCCTCTGAAATTTCTTTTCTCAGTGTTTCATAGTTCTCTCTATATAGGCATCTCACCTCCTTAGTTAAATATGTTCCTAAATATTTAATTTTCTTTGATGCTATTGTGAAAGGTATTGTGTCTTTGATTTGATTCTTGCCTTGACTGTTACTGGCATATATGAAGGCTACTGATTTGTGTGCAGATCTCAACAAATTTAAACAAAATAGAAATTTTATCATGTATCTTCTCATATCACAGTGGAATAAAATTAGAAATTAATTCCAACAGAAACACTCATCTCTACACAAAAACATGGAAATTAAACAATCTATTGCCTCAGCAATAGATTGTTGATATCTATCAGCAATAGTTATTATGGAAATACAAAGCATCATCTTTGAGTACTATAAAAATCTCTATACCCAAAAACTTGAAAACATGGAGGAAATGGACAAATTGTTAGAAACACACAACCTCCCTAGGCTCAATCAGGAGGAAATAGAATTCCTGAATAGACCAATATCAAGCACCAAAATTGAAACAGCAATAAAAAAATCTTCCAATAAAAAAAAGTCCCAGACCAGATGGGTTTACACCTGAATTCTACCAAACTTACAAAGAAGAACTGGTACCAATACTACAGAAATTATTCCACAACATCAAGAAGGATGGAATCCTCCCCAACTCATTCTGTGAAGCCAGTATCACCTTGATACCAAAGCCAGGAAAGGACACAACAAAAATAGAAAACTACAGACCAATATCCCTTATGAATATAGATGCAAAAATTCTCAATAAAATCTTAGCAAATCGAGTTCAACTGCACATCAAAAAAATAATTCATCATGACCAGGTGGGCTTCATCCCAGAGATGCAGGAATGGTTCAACATATGCAAATCTAGAAATGTATTTCACCATATAAATAAAAGCAAAAACAAAGACTGTATGATCCTCTCAATAGATGCAGAAAAGGCATTTGACAAAATTCAGCACCCTTTTATAAGAACTTTTAACAATATAAGCATAGGTGGCTCATACCTCAAAATTATTAAAGCCATATATGATAAACCCACAGCCACCAACATACTGAATGGGGAAAAATTGAAAGCATTCCTACTTAGAACTGGAACCAGACAAGGTTGCCCACTAACTCCACTTCTATTCAACATAGTGCTGGAAGTCCTTGCCAGAGTAATCAGACAAGAGAGAGGAATAAGGGGTATCCAAATGGGGGCAGAAGAGATCAAACTTTCACTCTTCGCTGACAATATGATATTATATCTAGAAAACCTCAAAGATTCAACCAAGAGACTCCTGGAATTGATAAATGAATTTAGCAAGGTCTCAAGATGCAAAATTAATGTAGTACTTAAAAAAACCAAAATCAGTGCAAAAACACCCATGATGAACAAAATATTAATATCAAAATTTTAAATAAGGGCAGGTTCAGTAGTACTAATTTTTCCTTTAGCCTCAGGCTTCAATATGGTTTGGCAGAATAATACCTGAGGATTATGACACTTATCCTGTAGGAAATGGGAAACCATTGGAAGTTTTCCTCTTTCCATTTTCCTATGACAGCAATATGATTATAACATTAAATTTGTTTTATTGCCAAAAAGTTCTTTACTCAAAATCTGACAAATAGGAAGAGACAACACATAGAATGGGAGAAAATATTTGAAAACTACCCATCTGACAAGGGATGAATAAGTAGACTATATAAGGAGCTCCAACAACTCTATGTATATCCAAAAGATGAGAATTCAGTATATTGAAAATATATCTACACACCCATGTTTATTGTAGCACTATTCACAATAGCCAAAGTATGGAATCAACCTAAGTGTCCATCAGTGGATGAATGGATAAAGAAATTGTGGTACATATACACAATGGAATATTAAAAAAGAATGAAATTCTGCCATTGGCAACATCATGGATGGACCTGGAGAACATTACTTTAAGTGAAATAAGCTAAGCATGGAAAGACACATCTCGAATTCTTGAATGTTGTCACTCGTATGTGGGAGTTAAATATTAAAAACACTCAATCTCATGGAGACAGAGAGTAGAATGATGGTTACCAGAGGCTGGGAAGGGTAACAGGGGGTGGGGGGTGGAGAATAAAGTGGGGATGGTTAATGGGTACAAAAATATATTTAGATAGAATGAACAATATTTGATAGCACATCAAAGTGACTATAATCAATAATAAGTTAGGGTATATTTTAAAATAACTAAAAGAGTGGAATTAGAATATTCCTAACACAAAGAAATGTTAAATGCCTGAGGTGATGGATACCCCAATTACCCTGCTTTGATTAATTCACATTGTGTGCCTATATCAAAACATCACATGTACCCTTTAAAGATATACAACTATTATGTACCAATAATTTTAAAAAATTAAAAAATGTGACAAGTAGGACTGTTGTTTGCAAGAGACAGAAAAAACAATTAAAATTAGGCTTGCCCAATAACTACATGTAACATATTGACCCATACAGAATTCAGGCACAGTTTGATCCTGTGGCTCAAGCAGTAACTTCTAGCGATCAGTAGCTCTCCATCTCTGAAGCTGCTTTCATCCAGGTATTGACTTCATTCTTCTACTGGTTCTATTCATGATTAAAACACACACACACACACACACACACACACACACACACACACACACACGAGGGCTGTCCGGAAAGTATCCAACCATTGTTAATATAATGAGAATGTTTGCACAGCATCGATGTAACCTGACAGCCAAGGAGAGTGGACTGTAATGCAAATGCATGAACAATGATGAGTTCACTGTACTAGTCAGTGGGGTGCTAGACTCCATTGAGTGAGCATGGGTACTGTGTGGCCATCACATTCAAAACTGAGCAAGTAGAGCAATGAATCTGCATCAAATTTTGCATTAAGCTTGAACATTCCTCCATGGAAACTATTCGGATGAATCAGAAGGGTTTTGGGGACGATGCAATGAATGCAGCACAAATAAAAGTGTGGCACAAATGCTTCAAAGATGGTTGAGAATCTGTTGAAAGTTATCCATGTTCTGGAAGGCCTGCAACAAGCAGAACACCTGAGAATGTTGAACGTGTGTGTACAGGTTAGGTTTAGAGATGCTGGGAGAACTGTGTGAGGTCCTAACGTGTCTACTTTGAAGGGTAAAGCGTTATTGTCCTGTGTACAGTGTGTCTTGTATCTTGTATCTTCTTCAATAAATGTCTCTATTTTTCATAGCACATGGCTGGATACTTTCTGGACAGACCATTCCTTAGTCTCTCATTCCCAGTGAATGAAGTCCAGAGGAAAAGAGATTACACCTCTTTCTCCAAAACCTCAGCAAAATCATTATATGATTGGAATAGAAATTCAACCATGGGTCTATCACTGTGATCAGGTTGATGGGATATGTTGATTGGCTTAGGCCAACAAGGCACTGCCCCTGCTCAACTGGGGAAGAGGCCATTCTATACAAATGGGGCATTTCTAGCAAAAGAACATGGAGTGGTTGCTAGGGGAGCCTGCTGCCTATGAAGATACTTTTTCTGATCAGTCTATGTCCATACAAATACATGGGTAATTACACTGTTGCAATAATTTACTCAATCATACCATATAGCACTTTTATTTTTAAAAATATCGAAGTAATACATGAATACTATGAAAAGCAAGTAACAGGGGATATAAAGTATACATTTCTGTTCCACTTACTCCTACTCCTCCTATTCTCCAAGATAAAGTATTTCACTTCTTGGAGATACCCACTGTTATGTGTTTTAAAATCTTTACATATAATTTGCTGTTTTCTTAGAAAAAATACATGTATTTACATATTTTTGTTATTTGTGTGTTTTTCAAAAAAAGTTGATAGAATATATGTATTACATTGTTCTTCCACTTTCATTAAAATTACATTTATTGGTATAGTTACTTTTACTTTTTAGTGAACAAAACTTGCATTTTTCACTTAATATTCTTGAATATCTGTCAATAATAGTACCCACATCATTTTTTTGAAAACTACTGAATGGTATTCCATGATATGGTTGGTTTCTTATGCATAGCTGATTTAAGCATACTCATTTCATATACATTTGGTTTTTTCTGGTGTTTTAATACTACAAACCATACTTCAATGAACATCCTTTTATATGTGTTTCTACACACAGGAGAATAATATGAGCCAAAAACAAATCTAAAGATTAAGAATTCATTTAAATAAATGGATTTATTTCAATAAAGGATCTTAATTTTATTTTTTTTCCTCAAATGGATAATTAAATGTCTCAATATCAATTATTACAATATATCCTTTCCCCAATGGCTTGAAATGGTAACCTTTTTATAAGTTATATTTTCATATAAAATTGTGGCTATTTCTGGATTATTGTCAAAATCACTAATCTATTTGTTTGATCTAGCATTAGTATTACTATATTTTACACTCTCCACGTTTTAATATATTTTATAGGTGGTATAAAACACAGGTATATTTGCATATAAAACACATAATCTGTTAATATGTTTTCAGAATTGCTTTACACTTCTAGCTCATTTACCATTCCTTATGAATTTTAGAATCAACTTGTCAAATTTTATGTAAAATTCTTTGAGATGGCATTGATTTTAAGATTAATTTAGAGAAAACTGTCATTTATTCAAGCCTTTTTTTATGTCCTTCAATGAAACTTATCCTTTTTGCTATAAACACCTTGCAAGTTACTTATGATGTTTAATTTTAACTACATTATGGTTGTTATTTCTATTTTGAAAAGGATAGTTTTTTAAATTATATTTTATAATTAGTTTTGCTAACGGATATCAATTTTAATAAACTGACCTTCTAACCAGTGACTTTGCTGACCTCTCTTCTGACATAACACATCATGTGGTTCCTCATTGCCTCTTCCTTAAGGTATGGTATCCCCAGTCTTCCCGGATGTTTCTAATCCTATGAAGACGTAGACCTCTAAAATAAGCTCTCATGGTCACTTGTCCCACCTGATGGCAAACACTTGCTTTGTTGCCTAGTCCAACAGGGGATGAAGGAGAGCTGTGTGGTCGGCCTCTCACTGGGATGATCCTGCTACCGCATGCCAGCTACGCATTCTGTCGGTTGCCCTTGGCTCCTTCTTGCTTCTTTTATTTATCATATCTGGAGGTGGAGCACTTTTGGTAACTCTTTCAACGTTTTCTACAGTATTCTCTCTGATCATGTTTTGGACTATGATTAAAATGTTCAAACTGAATTTGTCAATTTTCTTTCTTTTTTTTCTCCCCACAGTTTCTTGTCCATCGAGGCTTCTACATCTAATTTGTGATCACAATAACGTATATGGAGATACATATGTTTCTCTACATTACATATATACATATATTACACACAGAGAAATACACAGGAAATTTATGTGTAGAATTCATGTATAGAAATATAAATATAGAGACGTGAGACTGTAGCAAGGGTTGAAATAGAAGCCTATTTTTTCCCAAATGAATATTTAATTGGTCCATTACCATTTTTTAAAATCCTTTATCTTTTCCCAATGTTTTAAAAGCCTGTTTTTTCATAAAGTAAATTTTCAAGACTTATTGGAATTTTTTGCATATGTAGGTTAATTTAGGTAGAACTTACATATTGCAACACTGTCTTCCTAGCTGTGGACATGATGTACATATCTTATCATTTATTCATATCTTTTTTATATTCTCTAGTAAATCCTTATTTTTTTTCATAAAGTTCTTGCACATTTATTCTGTGGCTTATTCCTAGGTGCTTTATTATTTATGGTTTCATGTGAATGAGAATTTTTTATAAAACCATTTCCGGATGATTATTGCTGTTATATAGGAAGGCCATTTTTTTTCCATTCTCTTTTCTTTCTGTGGTTGAGTTTGGATGTTATTAAACTATTTTCTATTTTCTATTTCACTAATCCTTCTTATGCTAGATTCAATCTGCTATTAAACCTATCTATTGAATCCTTAATTTCAATATTATATGTTTCAGTTCTAGAATGTCCATTTGATTCAGCTAGCTCCTGTATCTGAATGATCTATGAATTTGCTTTTATTGGCTATTTTTTCTCTTGGTATTTGTCATATGGGTCCTGTGTCTTGGCATACCTACTAATTTGTTATTGAATGAAGGACCTGGTTTATTTAAGGAAAAAATGGTAGAGGCACCAGATGATGCTGTTTTCAGAGAGTCAAAGAGGGTTCATCCTTTTCTCTGCTGGGAAAATAGAGTATGGAGATGATTCTCTTGATTCCACTATGGACTAAATCTTGGTCAAGCCTGTGCTTAATTAAACAGAAGAAAACGAAAGTGGAGGCTTAGGTAGAAACCAATTTATCTGGGTTTCCCTTGTTCCAAGGCTGTGGCTCTTCTTGGCTTTCATTTGAGAGTGTGGCAGTTATTTGTCTAAGGACTGAGAGACTAATGGAGTCTCTTTTCTGCTTTTTAGAGGTTTTAGGCTTATCTCTTTTTTCTCCTCTCCCATGAAACTACAGAATTTGACAAATATTCTAAGGAGGAGACTAGGAATTGCTTGAGGTCTCGAAATCTCCAATTTTGTCACTCCAGCCCCATATAACTCAGTTAGCGCCGAACCTGGATTCTAAGCCTTTATGTTAGCCCAGATTGGCATGTTCTCCTTGCCAAAAAAAGAGTTTGAGCTCATCGGTGTCAATTATTCACTCCCTCTAGGGATTTTAGCTCTTTAGGGCTCCTCTGCCTGGCAGGTATGTTTTTTCTTAAGCACCAAGAGAATGCAGAAAATCCCACTTTGCCCTTCAGCAATTTCCTTCTTAGCTTTTTAGCCTCCTGACAAGTACAGCTTTGGAATTCAGCAAATAATGAGAGGGAAATTGCCCATATGTTTGAAGCCCCTCAAGTTTACAATTTTGTCTCTACTTCCCTGCATGACTGCCATGTTGGTTTCTCTGTCCCTCATCAGTGCCCTATGCTTGGACCAAGCTCAGATTCTCACTTCTAGCCACATTCAGAGTCAGTAACTATCCACATTTGATCTTCAGTTCACCTCTGAAAGATTTTATTCCCTCTAGAATTTTTGTCCCTTTAGTTCCGATTGCTTCATATTTTCTAATTGTTCTTAGTATGAATGTTAAACGACTTACTGTATCTTATCCGGTAGTAGAAATGTCAGGCCATTTATTTTCATAAATTGACCTTGATTTTAGCAGAGATCACTGTGCCATCACCATTCCCTCACATAGCCAGGGTTTCCAAGAATTGCTGAAATCTTAGGTCTTATAAGGAAACCAGACCCAAAGGAGTCAATTTGGGTTGTGAAGCTGGTCAGCGTCCTTGAGTATATTTCCGTAGTTGGGCCTTAGCCCATTAGAATTCACTTTCAGCAGTAGAGAAACTACTTGTCCTTTTATACAGTCACGTTTCAATTTGTGAACTCTCAGTGATAATTCATTTAGTGATTTCTAAATTCATTTTTCAAGTTTTGGGGACAGTTGGATGGTATATTTTTCAGCCCTTGTGCATTTGAATTTTTTTCTGTTGCCTTTATACATGAATGACAACATGGTTTGATATCAAACTCCTAAATAGTAAAGCATTTTTTCTCCACCCCTGGAATCTAGAGATATTGCTTCAATGTTTTCAGGCATTTAGTATTTCAGAGGCCACACTTAAGTTTGTTTCTTCCTTGGTAGGAGGTCTGTCTTTTCTTCCTAGGCATTTTCTATATGTTCCAACTGATTATATCTTTCACGTTCAGAAAATATTTTTCAATTTTGCCTGTTTGGGTTTAGATCTTTTAAAATCAAAAATGACATGTTTACCACAAAGGTTTTTCAGTATAAATTAAAGAATGTATAAATTCACAAAAATAACCTCAAATTCCATCACCCTAAAGTAACAGGTGTTAATATCTGCTGATCACCATTTCAGATAAACTCAATAATATATACACAGATAGATAAGTCGATATAAATAATTTCATAAGGATTATATCATAATAAATATGTTTTAATAAAAAGTTTTCAATGTTGTTTTACTTGAATATAACAGAAGAAAACTAAAGCAAAACCAAGTGAATTGTTGAACTTCAGATTAATGTTTATTCAAGAGATATTTATTTCTAAAACATTCCTCTAATGTTAAGAAAAAAACATGATAAACATGCTTCTATTTTAGAAAATATTTATTGACTCCCAGCTATAAGCAATGAATTGATTAGCACTCTTACACTTCCTTCTCTTTTCCTGCCACCTCAGCATTTTCTGTTATTTAATTTTATTTATTTAGCATTTGTAACATTTACCATCTTTTTTTCTTTTGCAACCACAATTCTGTCAGTCTTGGTTGCATGTTTAAATGGATTCAGTGCTTTCCACCAGGCCATTTGCCACATTTCTTTCTTGCTCTATACTTTATTTCAATTTTTTATTTTTATTTTTTGGCTGGATTTCCTTATGAGTTTTTTTTTTTTTAAGTTTTTATGAGTGGTATAGTTCTTGGAGGTTTTCACATTTGAGGGTGTTTTCCTATTGCCTTTATACTTGAATTATAACTTGTCTGAGTATGATATTGTTGGTTCCCACTTGTTCCCCCTTAGTGGTGTAGACATGTCTCCTAATCTTCTGGCATTGATTATTGCTGAGGGGGTGGAGTGGGGAAACTGAGGCTGGTGTGTTTTATTGTCCTTATAGGTGATTTGATCTCTATGTCTGGATACCTGAAGAATTCTTTTTTTATCATTAAAGTGTATATCCCAGAAATCTTGATATTGATCCATTTTAATTCAAAATGCCATTTTGATCTGCAGGTTAAGTTCTTCTGCTGTTTCAAGGAAATGTTCCTAAATATTTCAGAATATTTTTGGCATCTCTTTTGAGGTCCTTAACTTCAGAGACCTTGATTATATTTATGTTGTATTGTATTTGTTTTCCATAGCCCTCATTTTTTCTCTAATTGTGTTAGTCTCTTTTTTCTTCTGCATTCATTGTGACTTTCTCAATGTCATCAATTTACTTCTCATCTCTATTCATTTTATTTTTTCCTGTTAAAAATTAATTATTACACAGGTAATAAATGCCAGTGGTTCATTATCTTGGTTCTCAATTTGTTACTTATTTCTACAGTGCTCTTTTGTTTTTCCTATATTTTATTTCAATAGATTTAGGGGGTACAAATATTTTGTGTTACATGAATGAATTTTATAATGCTGAAGTAAGGGCTTTTAGTGTACCCATCATGTGAACAGTGTACATTGTACCCAACAGGTATTTTTCATCCTTCACCCCCTCCCAACCTCCCCACCTCTTAGTTTCCAGTGTCCATTATACCACTTGATAACCATATATATTCATCATTTAGTTCCCACTTATAAGTGAGAACATGTGGCAGTTGATTTTCCATTCCTGAGAATGGTTAGGACTTAGGATAATTATCTCTAGTTCCATCCAAGTTGCTGCAAAAGACATCAGTTCATTCCTTTTTATGACTGAGTAGTACTCCATGGTGTGTGTGTGTGTGTGTGTGTGTGTGTGTATACCACATTTTCTTATCCACTTATCAGTAGGTGGGCACTTAGGTTGACTTTATATCTTTGCAATTGTGAATTGGGCTATGATAAACATTCAGGGGCAGATGTCTTTTTGATATAATGACTTATTTTCCTTTGGATAGATGCCCAGTAATGAGATTGCTGGATTGAGTGGTAGGTCTACTTTTAGTTCCTTGAGGAATCTCCATACATTTTTCTATAGAGGTTATACTAATTTATATTCCCACCAACAGTGTATAAACATTCCCTCTTCAATACATTCACACCAACAAATATTGTTTTCTGACTTATTAATAAAATGGCCATTCTGACAGGCATAAAGTGATATCTTATTGTGGTTTTTAATTTGATGACTAGTATTTTTAAGAAATTTTTCACATTTCTTGTCCATTAGTATATCTTCTTTCAAAAAAAAACTGTTCATGTTTTTTGCCCACTTTTTGATGGGATTATTAATTTTTTTCCTTATTGATTTTTTGAGTTCTTTGTAGATTCTGGATATTAGTCCTTTGTTGGATGTATAGATTGTGAATATTTTGTCCCATTCTGTAGGCTGTCTATTTACTCTGTTGATTATTTAAAGTGCAGAAATTTTTTAGTTTTATTAGGTACCATTTATTTATTTTTGTTGTTGCTGTATTTGCTATTGGGGTCTTAGTCATAAATTTTTTGCCTAGGCCAATGTCCAGAAGAATTTTTCCTACATTTTCTTCTAGAATTTTTATGGTTTCAAGTCTTACTTTTAAGATATCCAGTTTCATTTTTCTGCATGTGGCTATCCAATTTTCCCAGCACCATTTATTAAATAGGGTATCCTTTCCCCAGTAGATATTTTTTTCTGCTTTGTCAAAAATCAGTTGTATCTATATGGTTTTATTTGTGGGGTTCTCTATTCTGTTCCATTGAACTATGTGTATACCTTTATACCAGTACTATGCTATTTTGGCTACTATAGCATTGTAGTATAATTTGAAGTCATTCAAATTTGTTCCAGATTTGTTCCTTTTACTTAAGATTGTTTTGGCTATTCAGGCTCTTTTCTGATTCCATATGAAATTTAGGATTGTTTTTTCTAATTCTGTGAAAAATGATGTTGGTATTTTGGTGGGAATTGCATTGAACCTGTAAATCACTTTGGGCAGTATGGACATTTTAACAATGTTGATTATTCTAGTTCATGAGCATGGGATGTTTTTCTATTTGTTTGTGTCATCGATAATTTCATCAGTGTTTCGTAGTTCTCCTTGTAGAGATCTTTCACCCACTTGATTAAATATGTTTCTAGGTATTTTATTTTCTTTGTAGCTATTGTAAATGGTATTGAGTTCTTGATTTGCCCCTCAGCTTGACTGTTTTTAGTGTATAGAAATGCTATTGACTTGTATACAATAATTTTGTAACCTGAGATTTTACTGAATTCATTTATCAATTGTAGGAGTCTTTTGGAGGAATCTTTAGGCTTTTCTAGATATAAAATCATATCATTGGCAAACAGGGATAGTTTGAACTCCTCTTTTCCAATTTGGATGCCCTTTATTTCCTTCTCTTGCCTGATTGCTCTGGCTAGGACTTCTAGCACTATGTTGAATAGAAGTGGTGGCAGTGAGCATTCTTGTCGTATCCCAGTTCTTATGGGGAATGCTTTCAACTTTTCCCCATTCAGGATGATGTTGGCTGTGGGTTTGTAATATATATAGGCTTTCATTATTTTGAGGTATGTTCCTTCTATGCCTAGTTTGTTTAGAGTTTTTATCGTGAAGAGATGCTAGATTTTATCAAATGCTTTTGCTGCATCTATTGAGATCATATGGTTTTTGTTTTTGATTCTGTTTATGTGGTCAATCACATTTACTGATTTGCACATGCTGAACCATCCTTATATCCCTGGGGTGAAACTCACTTGATCATAGTGAATTATATTTTTTATGTCCTGTTAGATTCAGTTTGCTAGTATTTTATTGAGGACTTATGAATCTGTGTTCATGAGGGATATTGGTTTGTAGTTTTCTTTTTTTGTTGTGTCCTTTCCTGGCTTTGCTATCAGGGTGATAGTGACTTCATAGAATTAGTTAGGGAGGATTCCCTCCTTCTTGATGTTATAGAACAGTTTCAGTGGGATAAGTGTCAGTTCTTCTTTGTAGGTCTTGTAGAATTCAGCTGTGAATCTCTCTGGTCTTGGGATTTTTTCATTGGGAGATTTTTTATTACTGAATCTTGCTACTCATTATTGTTCTGTTCATAATTTCTATTTCTTTTCTGATTCAAGTTTGGGAGGTTATGTGTTTGAAAAAACTTATCCATTTCCTCTAGATTTTCATCTAGAGGTTTTCATCATAGGCTTGTTTAATATTTTGTATTTTTGTGGTATCAGTTATAGAGTCTCCTTTTTCATTTCTGATTAAGCTTATTTGGATCCTTTCTTTTCTATTCCTGGTCAATCTAGCTAGTGGTCTATTAATTTTATCTTTTCAAAGAACCAACTTTTCATTTTGCTGATATTTTGTATTCTTTTTTGTTGTTTTTCCATTTCATTTAGTTCTACTCCAATCTTTGTTGTTTCTTTTCTTCTACTAGATTTGGGTTTGGTTTGTTCTTGTTTTTCTAGTCACTTGAGGTGTGACATTAGGTTATTAATTTGTGATCTTTCTGTCTTTTTGAATGTACGCATTTAGTGCTATGGACTTACCTCTCAGCACTGCTTTAATTGAATCCCAAAGATTTTGGTAGCATGTGTCACATTTATAGTTCAATTCAAATTTTTTTTTCAGTTATGTCTTGATTTTGTCATTTACCCAAGTATCATTCTGCAACAGGTTATTTAATTTTTATGTGTTTGTACAGTTTTAAGAGTTCCTCTTGGAATCTATTTTTCTTATTATTCCACTGTGATCTAAGGAGACACATAGTTTGATTTTGATTTTTAAAATTCACAGAGACTTGTTTTGTGGCCTAACATATGATCTGTTTTGGAAAATGTTCCATGTGCTGATGAGAAGACTATATTCTGCAGTTTTTTGGTAGAATGTTTTGTAAATGTCTGTTAGGTCCATTTGTTGTAGAGTCCCATTTAATTCCAGTGTTTCTTTGTTGATTTTCTGCCTTGATGATCAGTCTAGTTCTGTTAGTGGAGTGTTAAATTCCCAGCTAATATATTATAATGTTACTGTTTATTTCTTTCCTTAAGTCTAGCAGTATTTGTTTTATGAATCTGGGAGCTCCCATGTTAGGTGCATATATATTTAGGATTGTTATATCTTCTTATTCAATCGATCCCGTTAACATTATATAATGACCTTCCTTGTCTTTTTTTACTCTTGTCAGTTTAAAGTCTATTTTATCTGATGTATGAATGACTACTCCTGCTCACTTTTGGTTTTCATTTGCCTGGAATATTTTTTTCACACCTTTACCTTAAGTCTATGAGAATCTTTATGACTTAAATGGGTTTCTTGGAGACAGCATATATTTGAGGTGTGTTTTTCTTAAATCCATTCCACCAGTCTATATCTTTTAAGTGGAGAATTTAGACCATTTACATTCAATGTTAACACTGATATGTCAGATACTGGTCCAGTCATCATGTTGATTACTACCACTTGCTTTGTTTTCTCCCTTGCATTACTGTTTTGTAGCAGCTGTGAGTTTTTTACTGTTGATTGTTTATATTCTTGTGAGTATCACTTGTTCTGTTTAATGTATAGGGCACTTTTAATGATTTTTTGTAGGGCAGGTCTAGTGGTGACAGATTCCCTTAGTGTTTGCTTGTCTGGAAAAGTTTTATTTCTCCTTCATTTATGAAATTTAGTTTTGCACTATACAAAATTCTTGGTTGACAGTTGTTCTGTTTAAGAAGACCAAAGATATGACTCCATTTCCTTCTGGCCTATAGAGTTTTCTCTGAGAATTCTGCTGTTAGCCTGATGGATTTGCCTTTGTAAGTTGCTTGATGCTTTCATCTTGCAGCTTGTAGGATTTTCTCTTTCACTTTGATTTTGGCCAGTCTGATGACTATATGCCTTGGAGATGTCCTTTCTGCAGTAAATCTTCTAGGAGTTCTATGACCTTCTTGTATCTGGATGTCTAAATCTCTAGCAAGACCAGGGAAGTTTTTCTCTATTATTCCCTCAACTAGGTTTTCCATGCTTTTTGATTTTTATTCTTCTCCCTCAGGGATACATGTAATTCTTATATTCAGTTGTCTTATATAGTCCCGTTATTCTCTATGGCTTTGTTCATCCTTCTTCATTCTTTTTTCTTCATTTTTGACTGACTGAGTTAATTCAACAGCCTTGTCTTCAAGCTCTGAAATTCATTCTTGTTCTTGGTCTAGTCTGTTTTTAAAACTTTCCACTGTATTTTATATTTCCCTAAATGATTCTTTCATTTCCAGAAGCTCTGTTAGTTTTTTAAACTATCTGTATTTTTAGTGAATTTTTCACTCATGTCCTCAATTTTTTTTGCTTTCTTTGTGTTGTTTTTCAACTTTCTCATCAATCACATTGAGCTTGTTTGTGATCTGTTTTTTTAATTCCATATCTTACATTTCAAAAATTTCCTTTTGTTTGGAGTTCAATGCTAGAGAGCTGGCATGATCCTTTGGGGTTGTTGAAAAAGCCTCTCTATTTTTTTGTAATATAGCCAGAGTTCTTATAATGGTTCCTCTTATCTGAAATCTGTTCTCTCAGATCAAAACCCACAGCTTTGAGGTCCACCTGTTCTTCTCTGCTGGGAACCCTGCTGCTCAGGGTAGAGAGGGAGAGGTACATTGCCTTTTGGCTCATGTAGGTAGGTACTCACTATGGTGTTGCTGGCAATTTGGGTCGGTTGGACTTCAGACCCCTGGGAGAGTGTTCAGGTGCCAGTTGTGGTGAACTACATTATGTAACCCCCAGTTCTCAGGGCCCTAAATGGCATGCTTGAGTCTTGTGGAGACAAGATGGAGACCAGGCTGGCAAACCTGCCCTCGAGCCTTCCTGAATTCAAGTGCTGGCTGTGATAGCAAAGAAGTGGGGTGATCTCCTGCTCCAGAGGAATTCTCAGGCAGGAGAAGTGTGGATGCACTATGAGCCTGTGACAGTAGGGTCTGACCCCTCTTGATGAGATTAGTAGTGGTGGGCAGCTATGGGACACACAAGCCACTCATACCTCCCTTTCTCAGCAGTGGCAGCAGTCTTAGTCCTTCAGGGCCAAAACAGACCCCAGATTCTCAGCTTCCACCCTAACCCAGCTGTAGCAGAGGTGGTGGAGGCAGCTCAACCCACATGTGTAGGGCTACCAGCCTGGCTGTGGTCTGTGGTTGAAATGCTCCAGCAGGGGAGGTGTGGTTGTGCCAGGGACATTCCTCCAGGGAGGGTAGGTTCCTCCAGGGAGAGATAGGCAGATTGGGAAGAGGACAGCTAGCCCTGGCCTTCCTTCACTGGAGGCAGGTGCTTTTGTCCTTGGCAGACATAAAAGTGCATGTTGCAGCTTTTTAGAGGGAAAGGAGTGATCCCCAAGTTCTGTGGTATCCTGGGTGTGACAGGTGCTCTGTCAGGGGTGGGGCAGCTGCTTGCAAGTGCCTTTGCTTAATCACCCCCTGTGGAACCCTCACCCATCCCAAGTGGAAACAACCACTCAGCAGCAGGCTGAGAAGGGGAGGAGGAGAGGGCCCCAAATAGCAGGGAGCTGGTGTCCTGGTTCCCTTTGTCCTAAGGGGCCCTCTGGTGTGCTGCACTCCCCTCTCAGCTGGAAGTGGCCTGCCCTGAATGCCTATGCTCTGGGAGATCTACAGTTCCCCCAGGACACACTGGTCCCCCAAAGCTGCTGCAGTCCATATGCATGATGGGTTGTGCTGCCTGTGGATCCAGTAGTGTAGAGATCCAGGGGCTGAGATTCCCAGGTTGGGACAGCGGCAGAAACACTGCCTGTCCATGAAAGGAGGGAAGTGTGCTGCACCCTCCGTGCAGAACCCAGGTACAGTGAGAAGAATACTATTGGGGGTGACCCCTCCTGCAAACCTAGGACTGGCTGTCCCACAGCTCACTTGTGCACAGCTTGTACTTGTCCCACAGCTCACGCTGGAGAGCAGAGGTGGCTATGTCCACAGCATTGGGTGGTTGCAGGGGAACCCTGGCTGCCCAGTTTTAAATTCCCCAAATGGCACCTTGGGCCTGTGACTCAGAGGGGGGGGTCTTCCAGGCAAGTAGTGTGGGCAAGATGCTGGGTAGAGTGCCATCTGCTCCCATCTCAGTCTCATTCCAGCTTGCAGCAGGGTGGTGGGAATTGTCCTAGGAGTAGGTAGGCGATATTGGGCTCCTGCATCCCTCCTCAGCTGGGTGGGGCTACCACAGCCTGAATTCAGCCTGAGGGTGGGATATTGCCCAGCTTCAAACCACCGAAATGGCACCCTGGCCCTATGGCCAGGGAGAGCAGGGCCCTTCTCAGGCAGGCTGCTCTAGCAGGAAACTGCAGGGAGGGCAGTTTTCTCGAGGCTCAGTCCTACAGCAGCCAGCTGCAGGATGGTGGACACTGTCCCAGATGCATGCTAGAAATCCTGGTTTCTCTGTCTCTTCCCAGTCAGGCAGGGGCTACAGCCATATCAAGCCCAAACCCAGCCCAAGGGGGGGCACAGCCCTGTGTCAAACCCTCAAAATTGTGCGTTGGACCTGAGACTGGAAAGGCCCCAACCAGGTCGTCAGTATGGGAGAGATGCTGTGGGAAATGCTGCCTACCCATGTCTCAGTCTCAAAAGCAGCCCACAGCAGGCAGTGGAGACCTTACCAGGGGTGCATGGGAGTACCTGGGCTCCTCTATACCTTCCTGGAGCCACACAGTGGCTGCAGGTGCGCCTGCGGTTCCCCCATGTCTAGGCTCTCAGAATGACGCCCGGTTCAGGCTGCTCTAGGCTCAGATGCCTGTGGGATTCTGTGTGAGTTCCCTTTCTATAAAAATGTCTCCATGCAATCTCCAAGCAGCTCCCCATGTTAGGCCCAAGACCTGAGTGGGTCAGGGGATTCTCTTGCAGCCAACATCGTAAAAGCTCATCTAGGGGAATGGAGCCCTGGGGGCTTCTCTCTTACTGTTTCACCACATCCAGGAGCTTCTCTGCCCAGGCCAAGCAAGGTGCCCTGAACCCCATCCTTACCCACTTTTGGTGCTTCCTGTCACTTCCTTGGTGAATCCTAGCGTTCTCTCCTAGATGATCTGTTTGAAATGTGAAAATCTGCTTACTATTCTAGTTCGTCTCCATGGAGGAGGCACCCACTGCCTGTATCTAGTCAGCCTTCTTGATCCTATCTGTTGCCATCCTCTTTTAAATTGCATTCCATTACTTGATAGTCTTGTGTTTGAGCTCTTGCTTATTGAATTAAAGGCTTTTGCAATACATTGCAAATTATGCAAGGAATCTGCTTCTGTTACTTGGGTTATATTCTCTTCATGGCTGGGCAGTTCCTTTCTCTTTTGCATGCTGTTTCTCTTACTTTATTTTATTTGCTCTAGTATATGTTTCAGTCAAGGTCCTAGCAGGAAACAGTAAATTCAAATTGGGATAACCGAGAGGAGTTTAATAAAGGAACTGTTTACAAAGGTATAAGCAGGATTTAGGGATTCCTAAACCAACAAAAGATAGTGTGCTCTCCCTGGGCCAGCAGGAGCAGGGAGCCATTACCATCCCGTCCTCTGAAGAGGAAAAGAGAGCATGGTTGCCGGAACCCAGAGAAGGCCGCCACAGAGAAGGCCGCTTGATAGAAGCTGTGGCCTTCTATGGAGAGACAAGCTTATCCATTGTGATGTGGCAGGGAGAGAGCTGGGGAATAAATACCCAGTCTTACTCTTCTCCTTCCTTCTAATCTTTTTCAGGTGTCTTCCACTGGGAATCCAGAAGACAAATGTGCATAGAGGTCAAACTTCAGGGCATGGAGAATCCTGGAGAAGGGTGGGGACGGGTGGAGAGAGGGCAAATGGGAGACACCCGGCACAGTGTACTTGCAGAAATGCCATGGCTTTACCTCTTGTTTATGTTTGAGTGGTTCTGCCCAGATCTTTATAATCTAACGTAACATGGGTTAATTCTTAGTACCCATCACACCCAATCTGAGTCTGTTTTCTCTTTCCCTCCATATTATACTTTGAAAGTGAGGTGTTGCTTCCATTTTACTTTTCTGGTGCCTGAGGCTATGGGAATAAAATATGGAAATATGGGATGGGTACAGCTTAGATATGTGATCTGGATTTTTCTCTCTTGTCTGATTTCCATTAAATTTCCCATTTCAATGCTTTCTCTACAACAAATGAATATTTCTATTCCTAGGCTTTGACTCATTCCATCAAGATGTTTCTTCCACATCTATGATAACAATATTTTTCCTGTCTTTCCTTCAGTTAGAATATAATGTAGTGAAATTTCATTTCTTTAAATTCTTTTTAATACATTGAGCTTTTTTAAACCTCAATTTAGTATCTTTGCAACTTATCCTTTGTATTTTTACCTTGCCTGTTTACTTCTTATGATTATCTTTATATTAAGAATAGTTTCTTGGGTCCTTTAGTGACACATGTCTTCCAAATCAGCTGGCTGTTTCTTGTAATAAGTAGTTCCACTCACCCACTATTACTCTGAACCTTTAGGAGAATGTTCCTTTACCCTTATTTCTACACATATTTTCATATGTCCAAAACTTTTCTTTCTCTCTTATTCAAACAAGGCAGGAAACATCTAGACTATCTCTTTGTCAAAAGACAAGGTGTGTGGAATTTCCTTGGCTTTTACTCATTGTTGAATCTAGAGTTTATAGGAGATATTGATGTGGACAGCATCCAGCCAAATTCCTAATGCTGAGCAGGCATTTGTCTAATGCATCTTGGCTGTACTGAGGTGGGAGCTTCCCTTGCTCCTAATTCTTGGCTTTTTGACACTCAGAACAGATGCAACACATGAATTCTGTAATTACAGGGACAAGCCACTGCCACGGTTGTTCTGCCAGGGAATTTCCATACCCAACTAGAATACTTCACTGTACAGTTTACTCAGATTGTACTGTGCCACTGTCAGTACATGCCACCCACTCCCTCCCCCCCCTTCATTTTTGCTCTGATTATTTGTTGCCTCTGAGTGGATATAGAAAGACAGCAAAGAGGGACAATGATCTTCCCACTTGAGGAATGTAGTTGAGGACTGACAGACCATATTTAAAAATTGTTTTCTGAGCTTGAGTCCCTGCGCTAGGAGTCCATTGGTAGAGGAGGAGTACAGCATCTTTTTATCTTCTTTAAGACAAGTGGCAACTCAGAATGGCTTTGCCAGTCTGGCTCCATCAGTTTTCTCTTTTTAAAAATAAATTTTATTGTTTATTTTATTGTGTATATTTGGGGTTTAAAAATGATGTTATGGGATACATATAGATAGTAAAATGGTTACTATAGTGAAGCAAATTAACATATAACCTCACATAGTTACCTTTTCTTTGTGATAAGAGCAGCTAAAATTTACTTATTTAACAAAAGTCCCAAATACCATACAACTTTATTAATTATGGTCCTCATGTCGTATGTTAGATCTCTAGACTTTTTCATCCTATGTGACTGCTACTTTGTATCCATCAGTTTTCATAGTTAACAGAAATTCCTCTCATCATCTGCGGTACTTTTTGGTGACTGAGTTTTCATCTTTTGGGGGCTTCATCATAGGAAGTTGTGAGTGCACATTGGTGTGGCCAGAATGATGCCATTTTCAATTGGGAGCCACACTCTACTGGCCCTGGAAAATAAAGATCATGTAAGAATGTGGACGTTCTTGTTCTAATGAAGTCTAAGAATCTTCCTACCCATCTACACACACTTTTCCTTGATGGAGTTGCTGCTGTCTTTAACTGAAACAGGAATTCCACAGGTGGTATGTAATTTTACTTAAATTTGTTTCATATGTGAGTCTAGAGGCCTTATTTACTATGTGCATGAACATTTTGTGTAAAATAAGTTTAATAATAAACTATTTCTGACTAGCTGAATGAATCAGTAAAGAGAGGTTTGTGTACTAACAGTGAAATTCCGTACTTGGTTATTTTGTAATAATGAGATTGAACCACAGGTTTAGCCTCTGGGGTGACTAATGAAAGTGGATCCAATCAATTAATTGTGGGGCTTCTGTGACCTTTCAGTGACCCCACTGCTAACATACATAAAATATATTGTGACTAGAGATACCAGCATGGCCCCTTTGACAACACGGGCAAAGATTAATTCTTTTTATTGGATCCTCCTACCAATAAACATATAGCTAAATTACAACAATATTTTTTCCTGTGGTAGCCAATTTATCTCTCTATTCCTCTGATACTAAAAATGCAAGTTTTCACACTCTTATTCCCCACATATCCATGTCTGTGTCCATGATTTCCTCTTGCCCTATATATACACATGGCTACTCCCTCCACTCCATCAAGTCTTACCTTCTCAATGAGCTTTGACAATCCTGTTTCAAATCCTGTTAAACCCCTCACCTTGACCCTCCCAATATCCCTTACAATGCTCTATTTTTGTTCTATGGAAATTGTCACCTTCTAATAAACCATAATTTATAGATTTATTATATTCTTTTTTGTTTGCATGTTCTTCCCCTCCTTCCTCAACCTTGCTAGGATATAAATGTCATATGGACAGGCTTCTTTGTCTGTTTTCTTCATGGATATATCCCAAGCATTTAGAAGAGTTCCTGGCATAAAACAGATATGAATAAATGAGTGAAGGAATGCTATGTCCCTTCTCCTTTCTAAGCTCTTTTCTCAGCTTTGTTTTCTCTGGAATTTTGTTTATTGGTTATTTTTCCCCCTCTGTAATTATAAGCATTGTGTTTTTCTCTTCTTTGGACCTTAAGTTTCTCTCATTCCTTGAGTTTCTCTCATTTCAAAAACATGTATATGGAGCTTTCCTCCATCTTTAATGTTCTCTCTCTCCTTTTTGTCACCACAAAACGTCTGGAAAGAATGCTTCTGTTTTAACCTCTCTCTCCAATTCAGTGCTTGCCATCTGGTTTCTCTCTTGGCACAGAACCGAATTGCTAACGCAAATTCTCAATGGTCTCCTCTTAGTCCTCTTCCTATTTCATCTCTTTGTGGGCTTTCGTGGTGATAACTAACCCCTCCATCTTGCAAGTTTGTTCCCATCAGTTCCTGATGTTGTTTTGGTTTTCTTCCTGCCCAACTGGGCATGCTTGTTCTATCTCTGCTGGATCAGCTTCCTCTGCCTGCCCCTTCAATTTTGTTCTCCAGAACATAGGCCTGGACCACCCTTTCTCCTCACTTTATGCACTGTCCAGCAGTGTCATCCGCCCTCGGTGTCAGTGACCATTGATCTCACCAGTCACCACATTCCTCCCCTGCCCTGCATCATACCTCTTCTGCCAATTTACTATTGAGTATTTTCAACTTGGTGCTCAAAAGTACTTCAGTAAAAATACCTAAAATGGATTTTACTAATTTTCTAATCCCTCCACTCCCCAAAGCTCATCCTTCTTCTTCCACTACCTCAGTTAATGGCAATTTCCATCTACATATTTTCCTAAGCTAGAAACATCAGGGTCCTTGGTGACTTTTCCTTTGCAACTAAATTACTAATCAATTCTTGTCACTTCTAACAGAAATTTATCTACACAATGAGTTCCTTTAGCTCCACTTCAATTTCCAAATAGATTGGTTCTCTATCATCTTTCATCTGGATTATAGTAATATTCCTGTAACTTATCTTCTTAGTTTTAGCTCCTTATTATCTAGTCCCAATTCGATAGACTTCCCACCCAATCCAACTAAAACCTTCAAAAACAACTTCTATTTCAATAAATGCTTATGAAGCACCAACTGTAGTCCCAGCTGAAAAAACAACTGTCCCTGCCCTTAGAATATCATGTGTTCAGAAGAGACTCATGTATACATAGGTAGAATGCAATGCAGTAAGTGAATAAGTGCAATGCTAGAGATATGAACAAAGTGAAACGAAGTGGGTTGTCTAAGAATCACATGCATATGTCAGAGTGGAGGTTTCTGGATTTCTAGTGTGGTGCTTCCTCCACTGTGGCAGTATCATCAACATATTTTACATACCAACTACTTTGATGATAGAAGGTATTTATTGAAACTCTTGCTTATTTTGCCCTGGTGTTTGTGGATAATGAAGTTGAGAGGAGGGTGGTGGTGAGAAGTGGTCAGATTTTGGATATATTTTGAAGGTAGAGCCAACATGTTTTGCTGATGAATTATTAATAGATATTGGCATGTGAGAGAAAGAGTGGAATTAAAGCTGATGCCAAGATGTTGAACCTGAGTAACAGGAGGAATAAGGTTGTTATTTACTGAGATGGGGAAGATCACAGGAGGAACGCATTTGCCAGCAAGGTGGGGACAGGGTTGATACCAAGACTTCAGTTTATGATATATAAAGTTTGAGTCATCCATTTGACGTCCAAGCTGGAGACGTTGAGTAGGAGATGTTGAGTTGGATATAACAGACTGACATTTAGGAAAGAGATCAGGGCTAGAGATATAAATGTATGACTCCTGATTGTAGTAATGATATTTGAAACTTTAAGGTTAGATGACATCCCCTAAGAAGGGAATGTAAAAAGAGGATAGTTCTGAGGAATGACTCTCAGGGACTCCGATTATTAGAGATCAGGAAGGTAAGGAGAATCCAGTAAAGGAGATAGAAAAGGGATAGCTATTGAGGACAAGAGGACCTAAGAGAGTATGGCATCCCAGAGGACAAGTGAGTAAGATATTTTAAGGAGGAGGCAGTAATCATGTGTGACAAACGCTATTGATAGTTCAAGTAGGAAGAAGACAGTGAATTTACCACTAGATTGAGCAGCTAGAAAGTCATTAGTGACCTTAAAAAGAGCAGTTTCAGAGGAGGCTTGGGGGGATAAAGCATAATTGAAGTAGGTTCAAGAGAGACTGAAAGAAAAGACTACAAATAACTCTTTAAAGAGCTTCTGGTATAAAGAATAGCCAAGAATTGAAGCAATAGCTGGAGGAATACAGAGTTTGGAGCAAAAAAAAGGAATGAGGCAGGCAAGAAAAGGGACAACCCGGGGCAAGTGGAGATGTGACCCAGTGCCCAGGAGCGGGGGGGGGGGGTGTGTGGCCTTAGATAGCAGCCCAGAGCCTTCGAAGAACTGGTGAATCAAAGGATACAAGGTTATTAAAGTCAGGCCTTGACACGAAGGGCTTTGAATAACATTTTAAAAGTTTTGAGTTTAGGCCCGGCGCGGTGGCTCACGCCTGTAATCCTAACACTCTGGGAGGCCAAGGCGGGAGGATCGATTGAGCTCAGGAGTTCGAGACCAGCCTGAGCAAGAGTGAGACCTTATCTCTACAAAAAATTGAAAAAATCACCCGGGCTTCATGGCGTGGACCTGTAGTCCCAGATACTCGGGAGGCTGAGGCAGGAGGAGCGCTTGAGCCCAGGAGTTGGAGGCTGCAGTGAGCTACAATGATGCCACTGCACTCCACCCAGGGCAACAGAGTGAGACTCTGTCTCAAAAAAAAAAAAAGTTTTGAGTTATCACATAAGACGTAGGGAACCATTGTATATTTTGAGCATGAGAATGACATAATTGGAGAAAGTCATGGTTCTGACTGTGGACTGCTCTCAGGTAAAAACTTTAAAAATGAGTAACTCACACTGTGTTCTTCCCTTCTTCCAAGTGACTCTCGTGCAGATTCTGCCTTTTTCTATTCATTCTACTGTAGCTAGGTCATTTTTAGCTTGCTTTGTGTTGTTTTTGCATTTTGTCCAGAGTTTACTGTTACCGCAGAGAGATCAGGTCAAATATGTGTTGTCTGGCCATGTTAAAAGCAAAAGTTGAGTCTTTATTTTCTTGGCAAAACATGCCAGTTGCATGAACTATTCTACCCAAGACTCAGTTTCTAGATCCTTTGGCATCCCCTGTGGCCTTCCTTCAGATGCCAGTTGTGGGTGCCCTGTTGGGGTGTTTTAATTAGACCATACTATCATAGTGGTATATCACACTTTCCAGCCAGATGACTTTATCAGAAAATTTACTGTGCTCTTACGAGTAGACTAGATACTGAAAGGAAGGATAGGTACTGAAGATAAATTTTTTTTCTGTCATCTTGTTTAAGGTAGACCTTGGCTCTGACACTTGATTGTGTCGTTTTCATGTTCCACGGCACTTGATGCATCTTTTGCTAATTTAATTAGGTCACTTTGTACACACATATTACATGACCAGTGATTCTCCCATAAGTATAACATTGCTTAAATTCTGTTTCTTGGTTTCTCTCCATAATGACTAATAAGAATAAGCCATATATAGACCTAAATAATCAAAGCATCATTTCTGAAAAATCAATTTATATTTACTCAGCTTGCTAAATCAATGTTAAATTAACCAAGTCATGTCATAGAAAATGAAAGCTGGATAATACCAAGCCACTGATTTATTCAAGACAAAACTATTTGAATCCCTCTTTAAATGGGGGCAGTCATTTTTGATGTTAGATATTCAAGCGATGGCTTGAAAATCATGTCAGTCAGTACAAAATCTTCCAGGCCTCCTATTTGTTTAGTGTAGCTTGAATGTAAAGGATCAAATCTGTGTGGCTTTTGACAACAATAGAAGAGGCTTCTAGCATGTAATGAGTGAAGAATTGAGTGACTATTAACTGAGAACTCACAGGAAAGATAAAAATGATAGTCTTCTTATTAGATAGGACATAATTGGACAAAATCGGGAGCTGAAGAGCATTATCTTCATCTATTAGGTCAGTAATGTGGCTGAAACGCCAATCAGACCTCAGATCCACTATTTAGGATGAACAGAACCGTTATGAACATTATGAGCTAAGCTTGTTATGATTCATAACAGGGAACAGAATGGGAAGTGTGTCTTTCTATGGATATTAACTCATTAATTTAGTAATTCATTCAAAAACATGTATGTGCTATACTAAGGCGAGTAATCTATGACATTAAAGAACTTGAGATTTGGTAGGAAGTAACAAAAAATATAACCCAAAAAAGTGCCATCAGCTATCATAAGTAGCTCCATAGCAGGATGCACAGGCTATAGTGGGCTATAAGGGAAGAGGTCCATGTACCTAGAGGTGCCTCCAGACAGGTGGAGGTTCACGGAGGGATGGAGTCGGGAAGTCCTATGGCAGCTTAAGTGAGTAACTGTTATCAGGCATAAATGGCAAGGGGGGCATTACAGGTGTGAGGAGCTGTTAGAACAAAGCCAGGATGGCATGATACAGATTGGCTTCTTTGAGAACATGTTAGTCTTTTGGGACGGATTGAATTTCAGGGGCAAGATATGAGACTGGAGGCCCCAGTAAGGGTAATATCAGGCAGAGTTATTCAAACAATGGAGGGGCACAATCACATTCAAACTTTTAAAAATCACTCTGACAGTTGAGTGAAGAATGTTGGAAAGGAAGAAGACCACAGATGATGAGAACAGCTAAGAACCTTTTTCAATGGCCCAGAGTGTCAATGTCAGTTCAGTACGCACAGAATAAAACTCTCTAAGGAGAAGTGAAAAATTATGTCATAATCATTTTCTTGTGTTCTGATGGGTTTATTCTTTTTTTTTTTTTTTTTTACAAATCTATGTATTTTTTTTTTAATTTCTCTTCCCAAGTTTTTGGTTTTTTTTTTTCCTTTTAATTTCAGAATATTATGGGGTACAACACTTTGGCTGTATATATTGCCCGTGCACTGCCCGTGTCGGAGCTACAATCATGGACATCCCCCAAACTGTGCTCCCCGCATCCATTCAGTGAGAGTTTTCCCATCCCCTCCACCCCCCTCCCGCCTGCCAGCCCCCTGATGAATATTATTGCCCTGTGTGATGTAAGTGTTGATCAGTTAGTACCAATTTGATGGTGAGTACCAGAGGTGCTTGTTTTTCCATTCTTGTGACACTTCGCTTCGAAGAATGGGCTCTAGCTCCAACCAGGATAATACCCGATGTGTTAATTCACCATTGTATTTTATTGCTGAGTACTACTCCATGGTACACATATACCACATTTTATTAATCCACTCGTGTATTAATGGGCACCTGGGTTGTTTCCACATCCTTGCAATTGTGAATTGTGCTGCTATAAACATTCGCGTGCAGATGTCTTTATTATAGAATGTCTTTTCTTCCTTTGTGTGAATACCCAGTAGTGGGATTGTTGGATCAAATGGTAGTTCTACTTTTAGGTCTTTGAGGTATCTCCATATTACTTTCCATAGAGGTTGTACTAATTTGCAGTCCCACCAGCAGTGTATGAGCGTTCCTATCTGTCCGTATTCCCGCCAACATTTGTTGTTTGGGGACTTTTTGATGGGTTTATTCTTAAATCTTCCTAAATAAATAATCATCTATATCATCCATAAAGATGCTAAATAAAAGTATGGGAGAAAATTGCTTTGAGCCTTCAGCAGACTATATGAGGAGCAGGGATGATGTCTTGCTTATTTCTCAGATACAGCACCTAGCAATATACTTGAAACTGAGTAGGTTTACAAAAAGTAAACCTTTGTTTTGTGAACCTGATATAGTGGGAAAATACCCTCACTACTAAGAAATTTTTCCTCTGAGCCAATCTGGATTTTTTTTTAGAACAATACAATTTCTATGTATTTTTGCTTTTAGGGCAGATAGTAGACAATTATTTCTGACTCTGTATAATTACCCTTAACAAATCTAAAGATCAGTACCAGATAGACTGTCAGGAGAATTAATACCACATCACCACCTTTTTAGTCAAAAGTTCTATTTTCTATCCTGCTAAGCATTTTCTTTCATGTTGTCAGCTCCTTCAGGGTAGAGACTAAATCTTACTCTAAGAATATATTAACAAGTGTTACATTTGTCTGACATTACAAAGTTTAACAAAATGCTTGCATTTAAAATGGTTTATTTAATCACAGCAACCATGATAAGTGGAAGGATATAATTTTTTAAAAAAATTTTTAACACATAAGGAAATTGAGGAAATAGTAGTTTGCTGGAGGTCTCCCAGCAAGTAACCAGCAGAGTCAGAACTTGAATCAAGTCTTTTAATTCTCAATGTGTTTCCAGAGCTAAGATTTATTGAGTGTGTACTATGTGCCAGATGTTGTGCAAAACCTTTTACGTGAAAAAATCCCATGAAGGGACTGCTGCTGGTATTAAAAGATGAGGGACAGTAAGATTAAGTATGTAGGCACACTGTTAACTTGGTGTACTTCCCATTATATCTGGGTGCCACCTCTTTGTATACACCACAGAATTTATCCAATGCCTTGTACATACATAGCTCTGAATAAATATTTTTGGTTGAATTAATGAATCTGAATATTTTAACATTTTCATATCCTTCTTTGTTAACGTACTATAGAATTGGACAGGGAACTGGCTAGGTCTTATTGAGCTAACAACATGTCCTGTGGAATCAGAAGGACACTATAGGACAGGCACTGTAGTGTCTGAGAGCAGGGACTTTAGAGTAGGTGATTGGAGTCCTGACTCTGCCACTTCCAACTATGTTTGAACTTGGCCAACTTGCTTAGCTTGTTTGAGCCACAGTTTCACAATTTGTAAGAAATGCGACATTGCCCCTGCATGCTCTAACCTTACTCTTTCCTCATGCACTGGGCTACACCCACATCAGACATCTTTTCTGCCCTCCAAAAAGTAAAACTTATTCCTACCTCCAAGTCTTCCCTCTTGTAGAAATGCTCCTTATCCAACTTTTCCCAGTGCTGGCTTCTACTTATCATTAAGCTTTCAGCTCAAATGTCCTCTTCCACAGGGGGCCTCCATCCTCTCTAAAGCAGTGTCTTCCATCCTCCATCCCCACAATCAATTTCTGTCTCATAACTCTGTCTCATTCCTTCTTGGCCCTTATCATCACCAGAAATTATCTTGCTTTATTATTTACTTGTGTATTGTTTATTTCGTGCCACCGGAATATAAGGTTCAAAATTCTGCCTGTATTTCCATATGGTCATTTTTATGGAGGTAGATTTTATAATTTTCATTTGAATCTCAAGGTGGTCTGTGTTCCAAATATAACACAAAAATCACTGATTTGAATCCTGATAATTCACTCCTTTTACCCAAATAAATTCCTAAAGACTCAAACATTTGGATATTTTTAAAAATGAAGCCATAAAGATTTTAGAATTGCACCATCCAATATGGTAGTCACTAGCCATAAAAGGCTATTTATTTTAATTGAATTAAAATCAAATGAAATTGGAACTTCAATTCCTCCGTTTTACTAGCTACATTTTAGGTACTCAATAACCCTTCAAGGCTAGTTAGATAGTGAAGATATAGCACATTTCCATCACTGCAGAAAAATTCTATTGAGCAGCTCAGTTTTACAAGCTAGGCTGGGTAGATTTATTTATAATCACATAGGGAAAGCCTTTAAAAACAAGTTACAAAATCAAGAAAGAAAAAACGTTGATAAATTCAGTTATATGAAAATTAGAAACTCCTACATAGCCAATACGACAACACTAACTTTGATAACCATCTTGGGCCAGGATACAAGCCAGCTTAAGGACCAAGCTTATGTGCCAATGATGAGAGAGAGATGGAACAATCCTGGGCCCTTGATGATGCTGATGAGCACTTAATTGATTAGCTTTTTTTTTTAAGCTATCTTATCTTCAGATTTCTTATTATATGAAATGGTTACATTATCTCTATTTTTAAGACAATTGAATTAGAATCTACTGCTACTTACAGCCAAAAGCATCCCAACTTTTATAGCTGGTGTATATGTAACATTTTAAAAACTGTTTATTTTTAAAATAGTTATAGACTCCAGGAAGTTGCAAAAATAGTGTAGAGAATCCTGTGTACCCTTCACCCAGCAATGGTTAACATCTTGTGTAACTATAGTACAATATCAAAACCACAAAATTGACATTGGTGCAATACTGATAGCTAGACTACAGGTCTTATTCAGTGTATGCGTGTGTGTGTGTGTGTGTAATTCTATACAATTTTATCCCATGTATAGATTTGTGTAGCCACCACCACAATCAAGGTGCAGAACTGTTCCATTACCACAAGGGAACTTTTACATGCCATCCTTTTATATCCCACCCATCCATCCTGACAACCACTAATATGTTCTTAGCCTCTATAATTTTGTCATTTTGAGAATGTTATATGAATGGAATCATATAGTATGCAACTTTTTGAGACTGATTTTTTTCATTAAGCATAATGCCCTTGAGAGCCATTCATTTTATTGCACATACAGTTTTTCTTTTTATTGCTGAGTAATGTTCCATTATATGGATGGACCAGAATTTATTTAAGTACTCACCCAAGGACATTTGGGTTGTTTTCAGTTTTTGCTATTATGAATAAAGCTGTTATAAACTTTCACATACAGGTTTTTTAATGTTAGTGTAAGTTTTCATTTCTCTGGGATAAACGTCCCAGACAAATTTCTGGGTCATACGGTAAGTACATGTTTAATTTTATAAGATATGGTCAAACAATTTTCCAGAATGGCTGTACCATTTTACGTTCCAATCAGAATATATAAGAATTCCAGTTTCTCTGCATTGTCACCAGCATTTGGAATTACACTACATTTTTTTAAGCTGTTCTAGTAAGTGTATAGGGATAACTCATGGAAGCATTTTTAATTTTTTCAAAGGATATAGAAGAAATTGTTAACAATAGTTACATTGAAGAAAACAACTTGGAAACAAGAGGGAAGAGTAGATGTTTTATTTGGTACCTTTCTGTTTTGTTTCAATATCCTTAAGTATATGTATTATATTTAATATGCCAACAGGAGTTATGGGCCTTTGTTTTTGGTTTTATCTTTATATTTCTGTTTTTAAACCTATAATAAATGTTTAGCAATTCTGTTATTTAAAATTGGAAGTAAATGTCTACATAGCTCTTTCTGTGTTGACACCAGAATTAATGTCAAGAAAAATTAATAATGCAGACATCTAATAATAATGTTGGCTGCCCTGGTTTTGCATTTTACTGTCTTAATACTCATCTACCCAAACTGAATATAACTATTCCCTTGTGTCTACAAATTTGCCAGATTACATCCTGTTCCAGACATGACTACATTTGTTGTCTTCTGAAGCCACACAAAGAAAAATATATTTTCCTGTTAAATGCTGTGCTTAATAGCAGCTTGGAATTTAATTGCTTGTCTTTTATGCAACTGAAGGAAACTGCAGAAACATCACATCAAACATCGCTTTCCCTGAAGTGTGTTTGTTTCCCCCACAATACTGTTTTTACTCTCAATTTGATCTTTTAAGAGGAATGTTTGTACTTGGTTTTTTGAGTAAGGTCATACAAGAGTAAATGTGTAAACACTGGTTATCTGCTGTCTGAATAATGAATCTCAGAGGCCTGCAAATCCTCTGCATTCATCAGGGACAGAAAAATTGCTTAATCAGGCAACACAAAAGGAGCAAAAATAGAATGAAGACAGACCCAACTGTACCTAGCAGGGAAAGTGCATTAAGGCTGGGCATAATCATTTCAGCCACCTTCAAAGTCATTGCCATTTGGCCAAGAGGGATGGATTGTGTGGTAAACTATGCTGATTGTTCGCATGTGCCAATGACCTTCAGCAGGAACATACCTGCAGTAAAATAAGTTGGATTTATTACTCATTGGAACAAGATAAAACACAAACCATGGGGAATTATGGGGTGTCTTAGTAAAAGGATGTTAGAGGAACCTATTATAGGATTTGGTTTTTGTTTGGGTGAGTTGGGGTAGGGTCTAAGGAAGTTGGGCTTTTCTCCAAATTGGCTTTCGGAAAGCAGGGACAATTCTATAATTGAGTAACTCAATAAATCTTATCTATAAAGAGAGGAGACTAGAATGAGGACAAAGCACTGATAAAGAAATAGCAATTGCTCATTTTAACCAAGAGAGGGAGTGCTTGGTATTTTGTGGATGGCACAGTGACCTTGTTTTTTTTATCTGTGCTTAGAAAAAATTATGTAGTGGCTTAATATTGTCTCATTTTACCCATGGTATCGGAGTAACCTTGTCTGAGGTTGGTATTCTGTGAAGTTGTTAGTGTCAAATAAAAGAAGAACAAGGTCTAGCTGTGGGTGCCAGATCAACTGCTGAATGTCAGCAGCTCTTTTTGTTTTTTTCCTATGAGTGGAAAAAGTTGATGCAACCACATCGTAGTTTGCTATATGGACCACAGCTTGGCATTTAATCATGTGGCTTTTAAATGTATTTCATTTATATGCCATAGCTTTTTGACCTGGTTTTCAAATAGTTGTCATTATTCCAAGGTTAAATGCTAACATAAAAACACACGATTTTCCCATTATTCTAGAAGTCAGTCTCCAGAGCCCTTCTGAACCAGCCTCTGCCTCCAGGCTAAGCTACCCATAATGATCGTGAAAAATTCATGTCTTTTCTGCCTTTAATGATCTAACTGAAAGGAAGAAAATTCCACTGTTGTCCTCAGAAGTCCATAGCCTTCACTCTGACCCTTTGAAAATGTTTTTCCACTCTGTCCTCCGTGGAGGTGCTGTCTCTCCTATATAACAGAACTAATTTCCTGGAGCAGGCTTTAGAACCAAGAACTCAAAACCAGCAGGTTTTAGGCTGCAACTGGCCAGCTGACCTGTTTTATTTTGTATGCATAGTGTTTTAAAAAGAGGGGAAATTTCATATATTATTCATCTTTTCACCTCCCTTGAAGAATCAGAATATTTGGCCATACAGAGCAACAGTCTTTTTAGAGCTGAGTAATGACTGTTCCTTTAGGTCATCCCAAGGTTTCTACAATCCCTTCCACAGCCTACTGCATTTCTATCCTATGCCACTCATTTGTGTTTTTGCACAGGCCTTATAACATCCGAGTTTTCAGCCCTGGCATAGACTCCTTTTCTCTACTGCTTGCATACATTTCTCAAATTGGGCTTTGGATTATCGGGGTATCTATGGAGTACACTCAATATCACTCAGTAAACATAATAAATATTCCCAGAGAGTTAATTGTACATGGAAATTTAGAAGACACATTATGTTTATATTAAATCCAATACAGATATATTACAGAATGCAATGGAAAATGGATTTAAAAATAAATCTAGAAATAAAAAAAAATTCTTGCTTTAGTCTATGCTACAGACCAGCCCATGGAGTGGTGTTTGAGGAGTAATGTATACTGTCATCTTTGCCATTGGAGTTATTTTGGTGGAAAAGTTATTGAACAATGGTACTAATATAATAATCTCAAGTTTATATTTTCCTATTTTTGTAAACTTTCAGAGTATCACAGAATTTATGAAAAGGAAGCAAATTTAGATGTTAACTAATCTGTTCTTTTCATTTTTATTGAGAGTATAAAAGACTTATCAATGAATAAAGCCAGTCCGGGCAGAGAGAACACAGATATCCAGATTTCTAGTCTTGTCCTGTTAAATGTGTATGTTGCTTAACATAATGGCAAAAAGAGTTATAGAAATTATTATTATGTAATTTTTTTTGTTTTGCTAATTTTATTTGTTAATTATAGAATGGTAGATAAAGAATTTATATCTCAAAGAAATTTAAATATCCCCTGATGTAGTATAATAAATAGTTTCTGTTGATGTATTATATAAATTATCTCAAATAAGACTCAAATGGAAGTTTCTGGTTATACCAGGAACAATATATTTGATTTTATATGTTGGCACCTTTGGGTAGTTTTAACCATGAAAATGCATTAATGGTTTAATTAATGGATTATTAATACTATAATCTGAAGCATTATAGTTGCAGTAGAGAGAGAGCAAATATTACAATTTCAAATGAATCTGATTTTCAAAATGTGACTTGCAATATTTTCCCCATCCTCAATAATATCATAAAAGTGACATATTTACAGATGAAACTTTATGCTTCTTGTTTAATAGAGTTGTACATTTGTTTTTCCCATTTGTTAATAGTCTGTTGAAACCTATTCTTGTTCTGTGATTGGTGGTTAGATGAGAATACTTTGAATTTTCATACCTACATCTGAATGGTAATTGATAAAATTTTGAACAAAATTGTTTTACAATAGAAAGAATTTCATAGATTATCTGAGTTTATGGAAGCTGAGGATCAACTTGCAGAAGCAGTTAACTGATCTCAGAGGAGAAACAATGAGTCATACTTGAAGAGTTTATATTATTGGCAAATCTCCAAAAGTGAATTGCTTCTTTTCCAAATTCCTTTAGTTATTTATATCAACTACTATGATGGATCATAATTACTTTAATTTGTTTTGAAAGAAAATGATCAATAACTACTGCCAGAAATACATGATGCATAAAGAGGATTTCACATTATATACAACCTTGAAACTTATATATAATGGCTCTATAATATGCAGTGTGCTTACAGGCATAATTTTTCTTGAAGAATAGTCAGTGTTTTTTTATGTAAAGGCAATAATATCATTCTTGGGTGAACAGTAGCTCTAGATATTTATTCAATCCAACCATACAAATTAAGTGGTTGAATATTAGTAATATCATATGGCTGAACTTCAACTCTCCAGTTGCCTTACCTGTCTTATATTTGTATCACCTCAGGAAATCTTATATTGAACATGCCCAAACACAAACTCATGATCTTCTCTCCCAATCCTGGGGTCCCTGCCTTAGTGGATGTTACCACTGTCCATTCAGCTTGGTGAACTGTAAACCCATACTCCATCTTTTATACCTCCCTTTCCCTTACCTACCAGTATCAAAACATCTCTGTGATCTTTTGATTTTATTGCCATAATATCTTTTGATCACATGTACCTCATTTCACCCTCACTGCCAGAATTCTTAGTCATCTTTTACTGGGACTATTGAAAGGGCACATCTACTGAGCTCCCTATAGTAAACACGTCCCCCTTTTCAAGGTATTCTCCATAGCACATCCAGAGTAATATTTTACAAATTTGATCATGTTTTATCATGCTCCACAAGCCCTGCTTAGAACACTTCAGTGGATTTCCAGTGCTTTTATGGTGCACCAAAATTCTTTACTTGGCTTATATGGCTGAGGCCAAGACTACTAGCTATCTAGTTAATATCCATAGTCCCCTTCTTCCTTACTGAGAGAATCCATATAGTGTGGGAGGTGGCAGCATAACTTCTTTGCAGATAGGAGTGGCCAATGAGATATAATTGGGATTTTGGATGGGGCCAGGAGAAAGCCTTTTTAAAGAGACTTAATAGGCTGAGAGACACATACTTTTGCCTTTGCTCTTTTCTCATTTCTGCTGTCTGGAATGGGGAGATGATGTTAGAGCTGCGGTAGCATTATTGTGACTATGAGGAGGCCTTCAGAATAGAAACCATACAATAAGATGTTAGAGAAAAAAGTAGACTAAGTTTGGGCCCCTTGTGACCATGAAATCTCCATACAGTGCCTCTCTTCAGACTTCTTTTATGTAAGAGAACATTAAGCTATATATCTTTAAACCCCCATTATTTAGTTTTTCTATTTTTCTATGAAGCTAAACTTACTCCTAATTGTTAAATGACCCTGCAAAATTTGATCCCCATTATGTCTCTGGCATTGCTTTCTATGCCATGCTGTTATAGGTTACTTTCATTTCCCCAGGTTGGGGTGAACCATATTTCTTGCTGCCTACCAATCCTTTGTGCATGGTGCTCCACTTGTTTGTAATACTCTATGTGTATACCATCACTCTCCTCCTTTAGCACATAAATTTCTATTAATTTTTCAGAGTATTTCAGCTTTATTTTTTTAATGTGTTCTTTTATTGGGAAAAAGGAATAATTTATTTCTAGTTCAGAGGGTCTTTAAAGATTATTTTCAAAATGTGGATTTAGAAGGAAAACAGAAACAAGGGAGAAAGAAACAGTAAATATGAACAAGATACAAAGAAGATGAGAGGTATAAAGATGTACTTTTGTTAAAAAACAAAAAGGTAAAAGAGAAGATATTAATTTCTGTATAAGAAGGAATTTTGTGTGATCATATCATAAGACAAAAAAGAAAATAAATTTTTATCTTCAGGTAAAATGATCAGCTTCCCTCCCCCATTACATGTATATATTATATAGTGGTGGAGTCTGGGCTTTTTGTGTACCCATCACCCGAACAGTGTATATTATACCCCACAGGTAAATTTTCATCCCTAAACCCCTCCCATCCTTCCTCCTTTTGAGTCTCCAACGTCCATTATACTACTCTGTGTGTCCTTGTGCAGCCACAGTTTTGCTCCCTCTTATAAGTGAGAACATGTAGCGTTTATTTTACTGTTCCTGAGTTACTTCACTTATGATAATGGCCTCCCGCTCCATCCATGTTGGTGCAAAAGACGTGATTTCATTCTTTCTTATGTCTGAATAGTAGTACTACATGGAATATATATATACCACATTTTCTTTATCTAGTTATCAGTTAATGGACACTTAGGGTAGATTCCATATCTTTGCAATTGTGATTGTGCTGTGATAAACATATGAGTACAGGTATCTTTTTGATATAATGATTTCTTTTCCTTTGGGTAGATACCCAGTAGTGGGACTGCAGGATGAAATGGTAGTTCTATTTTTAGTTCTTTCAGAAATCTCCATACTGATCTCCATAGAGGTTGTACTAATTTATATTCCCACCAACAGTGTATAAGTGTTCCTTTTTCACTGCATCCATGGCAAAATCTATTGTTTTTTAACTTTTTAATAACAGACATTCTAATTGAATTAAGATAGTATCTCATTGTAGTTTTAATTTGCATTTTTCTGATGGTTAGTGATGCTGAGCAATGTTTTTTTCATTTGTTTCTTGGCCATTTGTGTATATTTTTTTGAAAAATGCCTGTTAATGTCATTTGCTCACTTTTTAATGGGGTTGTTTGTTTTTTTTCTTGCTGAGTTGTTTGAGTTCCTTGTAGATTCTGGATATTAGTCCTTTGTCAGATGTATAGTTTTTGAATATTTTCTCCCATTCTTTAGGTTGTCTATTTCCTCTTTTGATTATTTCTTTTGCTGTGCAGAAGCTTTTTAGTTTAATTAAGTCCCATCTGTCTATTTTTGTTTTGGTTGCATTTTCTTTTGGTTGCATTTACTTTTGGTGTCTTAGTCATAAATTCTTTGCTTAGGCCAACATCCAGAAGAGCTATTCCTAGGTTTTCTTCTAGGATTATTATGGTTTCAGGTCTTACATTTAAGTCTTTAATCCATCTTGAGTTCATTTTTGCATATGGTGAGAGGTAGGGATCCAGTTTCATTCTTCTGCGTGGGACTATCCAATTTTCCCAGAACCGTTTATGGAATAGGGTGTCCTTTCCCCAGCATATGTTTTTGTCTACTTTGTCGAAGATCAGTTGGTTATAGATATATGGTTTTTTTCTGGGTTCACTATTCTATCCCATTAGTCTATGTGTCTACAAAATTAATAAACCACTATCTAGACTAGCCAAAAAAAGGACAGAAGAGCCACATAAACACAATCAGTAATGAAAAAGGAGACAACACATGATACCACAGAAATACAAAAGATCATCAGAGACCATTATGAAAAAATATAGGCTCAAAAACTAGTAAATCTAGAGGAAATGGATGAATTCCTGAAAACATACAACCTCCTGAGATATAAATAGGAAGAAATAGAATGGAATAGACCAATAACAAGTAGTGACATTGAATCAGTAATAAAAAAACTCCCAATAAAATAAAAGCCCAGGACCACATGGATTCACAGCCAAATTCTACCAGACCTACAAAGAAGAACTGGTACCAATCCTACTGAAACTGTTCCAAAAGTGTAGAGAAGGAGTGAATCCCCCCAACTCATTCTATAAAATGAGTATCACCCTGATATCAAAGCCAGGAAAGGAAGCAACCAAAAAAGAAATATACCGACCAATATCTCTGATGAACACAGATGCAAAAATCCTTAACTAGCAAACTGAATACTAGCAAACTCAATCCAACAATATATCAAAAAGATAATTCACCATGATCAAGTGGGTTTATCTCAGAGATACAAAATGGTTCAACATATACAGGTCAATAAATGTGATTCACCACATAAACAGAATTAAAAACAAAAACCATACAATCATCTCAAGAGATGTGGAAAAAGCATTTGATAAAATCTAGCATCGCTTGATGATAAAAACCTTCAACAAACTAGGCATAAAAGGAACATACCTCAAAATCATAAAACCCATATATGACAAACCCACAGCCAACATCATCCTGAATGTGAAAAAGTTGAAAGCATTCCCCCTAAGAACTGGAATAAGAAAAGCATGCTCACTGTTACCACTTCTATTCAACATAGTACTGGAAGACTTAGCCAGAGCAATCAGGCAAGAGAAATAAATAAAGGGCATCCAAATTGGAAAAGAGGAAGTCAAATTATCTCTGTTTGCTAATGATATAATCTTATACTTAGGAAACCCTGTGGATTTCTCCAAAAGACAACTTGAATTGATAAATGAATTCAGTAAAGTCTTAGGTTATGAAATCAACATATAAAAATCAATAGCATTTCTATACACCAATAATGACCAAGCTGAGAACCAAATCAAGAACTCAATTTCACTTACAATAGCTGCAAACAACAACAACAACAAAAACAAAAACCTAGGAATATATTTAAACAAGGAGGTGAAAGATCTCAACAAGGAGAACTACAAATCACTGACGAAAGATGATAGATGACACAAACAAATGGAAAAACATCTCATCCTCCTGGATTATAAGAATCAATAATGTTAAAATGACCACACTGTCCAAAGCAATCTACAGATTCAATGCAAGTTCTATCAAAATACCCATGTCATTTTTCATAGAATTTGAAAAAAACAATTCTAGAATTCATATGGAACAAAAAAATAGACCAAATAGCCAAAGCAATACTAAGCAAAAAGAACAAAACTGGAGTTATCACATTACTTGACTTCAAATTATACTGCTAGGCTATAGCATCTTTCAGCTTTAATACATTGACAAAGCTTTTACCTTTTCATTAACATATGTCAAATTCCTTTTAATATCCCTTCTGGAACATTTTTCTATTTCTTGTCTGTAATTCTTTTTTAAGTATTTAGAGGTATTCTTTATATAGACTGAAGTTTACCTTTTATGGAGAGTTGGTAAGTTGTTTCACATGTGCAATCACCATTACAATCAAGGTATCTAGTATTTTCATCACCACAAAAAGTGACTCATGCCCGTTTACAGTAAATGCCCTCTCCTCAGCTTTCAGTCTCTGATAACAATTGTGTGTATGTGTGCGTGTGTGTTTTTACATTTCTACATTGGTTTATTATAAAAGTGGCATTTTCTTGCTGCTTTTTCCCAGTTTTACTAATGTATGATTGACAAATTAAAATGTATATAATTAAATAATATAGAACACAATATTTTGTTTTAAAAAATTTTTTATTTTTAATTATTAGGGTACATAATAGTTGTATATATTTAGGGGGTACATATATTTTGATGCAGGCATGCAATGTATAATTATCAAATCAGGATAATTGTGGTATTTATCACCTCAAGCATTTATCATTTCTTTGTGTTAGGAACATTTTAATTTCACTATTTTAGTTATTTTGAAACATACAATAACCTATTGTTGACTATAGTCACCTTGTGCTATCAAATATTAGATCTCGTTCATTCTATCTAACCATATTTTTGCACATATTAACCATCCTCACTTTATCCCCCCCACCCCCACTACCCTTCCCAGTCTCTGGTATCCATTCTGCTCTTTATCTCCATAAGACTAATTGTTTTAAATGTTAGTTTCCACATATGAGTGAGAACATGCAAAATTTGCCTTTCTGTACTTGGTTTATTTCACTTAACATAGTGCTCTCCAGTTCCATCCATGTTATTGCAAATGACAGGATTTTATTCTTTTTAATGGCTGAATAATATTCCATTGTGTATTTTCACCACATTTTCTTTATCCATTCATCCATTGATGAATACTTAGAATGATTCCAAATCATGGCCATGGTGAATAGTGCTGCAAAAAACATGAAAGTACAGATATCTTTTTGAATACTCACTTTCTCTCTTTTGAGTATATACCCAGCAGTAGGATTGCTGGATCATATTGTTGTTCTATTTTTAGTTTTTTGAGGAACTTCCATACTATTCTCTATAGTCGCTGTATTATTTTACATTCACATCAACGGTATACAAGTGTTCCTTTCTCCACGTCCTCACCAGCATTTGTTATTGCCTGTCTTTAGAAGAAAAGTCATTTTAACTGGGGTGAGATGATATCTCATTGTAGTTTTGATTTGCATTTCTCTGATGACTAAGGATGTTGAGCATTTTTCATGTACTTGTTGACCATTTGTATGTCTTCTTTTGAGAAATGTCTATTCAGATCCTTTACCCATTTTTTAAATTGGATTATTTAATTTTTTCTATTAGTTGTTTGAGCTCCTTATCTATTTTAGTTATCAATCCCTTTTTAGGTGGGTGGTTTGCAAATATTTTCTCCCATTCTGTGAGTTGTCTCTTCACTTTGTTGATTGTTTCCTTTGCTGTGTAGAAGCTTTTATCTTGATGTGATTCCATTTGCCCATTTTTGATTTGGTTGCCTGTTGTTTTGAGGTATTACTAAAGAAATCTTTGCCCAGATTAATTGCCTAGCATTTCCTCTAAGTTTTCTTTTAGTAGTTTGATAGTTTCAGGTCTTAGATTTAGGTATTTAATCCATTTTTATTTGACTTTTGTATATAGTGAGAGATAGGGGTCTAGTTTCATCCTTCTGTGTATGGATATCCAGTTTTCCCTGCACTATTTACTGAAGAGACTGTCCTTTCCCCAATGTATGTTCTTGGCACCTTTGTCAAAAATAAGATCACTGTTGATGTGTGGATTTATTTTTGAGTTCTTTATTTTGTTCCGTTAAACTATGTGTCTGTTTTTACGCCAGTGCCATGCTATTTTGGTTACTATACCTTTGTAGTATAATTTGAAATCAGGTAGTGTGATGCCTGCAGACTTGTTCTTTTCACTCAGGATTGCTTTTGATCTTCAGAGTCTCTTGTGGTTCCACATGAATTTTAGGATTGTTTTTCCTATTTCTGTGAAAAATGTCATTGGTATTTTGGTAGGGATTGCATTGAATCTGTAGACTGCTTTGGGTAATATGGACATTTTAACAATATTGATTCTTCCAATTCATGAGTGTGGAATATCTTTCCATTTTATTGTGTCCTCTTCAATTTCTTTCATCAATGTTTTATAGTTTTCATTGTAGAGATCTTTCACTTCTTTGGTTAAGTTTATTCCTAGGTATTTTATTTTAATTTTAGCTATTGTCAGTGAGGTTACTCTTTTTGTTTCCTTTTCAGTTTGTTTGCAGTTGGCATATAGAAATGCTACTGATTTCTATATGTTGATTTTATATCCTGCAACTTACTGAATTTGTTTATCAGTTCTAGTAGTTTTTTTGTGTGCATGGAGTCTTTAGGTTTCTATAAGATATAAGACCATATCATCTGCAAACAAGGATAATTTGACTTTTTCCTTTCCAATTTGCATGTGCTTTATTTCTTTCTCTTGTCAGATTGCTCTAGGTAGAACTTCCAGTACTATGTTGAATAACAGTGGTGAAAGTGGGCATCTTTGTCTTGTTCCGGATCTTAGAGGAAAAGCTTTCAGTTTTTCCCAGTTCAGTATGATACTAGATGTGGGTCTGTCATATATGGCTTTTATTGTGTTGAGGTATGTTCCTTCTACACTCAGTTTTTTGAGAGTTTTTATCATGAAGGAATGTTAAATTTTATCAAATGGGTTTTCAGCATCAATTACAATGATCATGTTGTTTTTGTCTTTAGTTCTGTTGATATGATGTATCACATTGATTTATTTGCATATTGAACCATATTTGCATCCCTGAGATGAATCCCACTTGATGTGGTGAATAATATTTTTAATGTGTTATTGAATTTGGTTTGCTAGTCTTTTGTTAAGGATTTTTGCATCTATGTTCATCAGAGATATTGGCCTGTGGTTTTCTATTTTTGTTTTGTCTTGGTCTGGCTTTGGTATCAGGGTGATAACTGGCCTCATGGAATGGTTTGGGAGTATTTTTTCTTCCCTGATTGTTTGGAACAATTTGATTAAGATTGGTTTTAGTTCTTCCTTAAATGTTTGGTAGAATTTAGCATTGAAATCATCAGGTCCTAGGTTTTTCTTTGATAGGAGACTTTTTATTACTGCTTCTATCTCATTATTTATTATTGGTCTATTCAGGTTTTGGATTTCTTCTTGGCTCAATCTTAGTAGGTTGTATGTATCTAGGAATTTATCTATTTCTTCCCAGTGTTCTAATTTATTGGCATGTAGTTGTTCATAGTAGTCTCTAATGACCTTTTGTGTTTCTGCAGTATCAGTTGTAATGTCTCCTTTTTCATCTCTAGTTTTATTTATTTGGGTCTTCTCCATTTTTTGCTTAGTTAGTCTGGCTAAAGGTTTGTTAATTTTGTTTATCTTTTCAAAAAAACCAACTTTTATTCAGCTTTTGTACTTTTTTGTTCCAGTTTCATTTATTTCTGCTCTGATCTTTATTATTTCTTTTCTTCTATTAATTTTGGATATGGTTTGCTCTTTTCTATTTTTTTATGATGTACCATTAGGTTGTTAATTTGAAGTTTTTCTACTTTTTTTGATATAGGCACTTATTGCTATAAACTTTCCTCTTAGTACTGCTTTTTCTGTATCCCATAGGGTTTGGTATGTTGTGTTTTCATTTTCATTTGTTCCAAGAAATTTTTACATTTCCTTCTTAATTTCTTCATTGACTCATTGGTTATCCAGGAGCATATTGTTTAATTTCTATGTGTTTGTATAGTTTCCAAAGTTCCTCTTGTTATTGATTTCTAGTTTTATTCCATTGTGGTCAGAGAGTATACTTGATATGATTTCAATTTTTTGAATTTCTTAAGACGTGTCTAGTGGCTTAACATACGGTCTATTCTTGAAAATGATCCATATGCTGAGGAAAAGAATGCATATTCTGAAGCTGTTGGATAAAACGTTCTGTAAATACCTATTAGGTTCATTTGGTCTATAGTGAAGATTAAGGCCAATATTTCTTTATTGATTTTCTATCTGGATGATCTGTCCAGTGTGGAAAGTCAGCTGTTGTGGTCTCCAGCTAGTATTTTATTACAGTCTATTTCTTTCTTTAGCTCTAATAATATTTTCTTATTATATCTGGGTACTCCAGTGTTGGGAGCATGTATATTTACAATTGTTGTATCTTCTGGTTGAATCGACCCCTTTATCATTATATAATGACCTTCTTTGTCTCTTTTTACAGTTTTTGTCTTGAAATCTATTTTATCTGTTAGAAGTATAGCTACTCCTGCTCTTTTTTGGTTTCCATTTGCATGGAATATCTTTTTCCATCTCTTTATTTTCAGTCTGTTTGTGTCTTTATAAGTGAAGTGAGTTTCTTATAGGCAGCATATAGTTTGGTCTTATTTATTTATTTTTTTTAATCTATTCAGCCACTCCATGTCATTTGATTGGAGAGATTATTTCATTTACATCAATGTTATTATTGATAGGTAACAACTTATGGCTGCCATGCTGTTACTTCATTTCTTGTTCTTTTGTGGACCCCCCTTTCTTTCTTCCTTCCTTCCTGTCTTCCTTTGTGTAAAAGTGCTTTTCTCTTGTAGTGTGTTTTAATATCTTGATTTCTTTTGTACATCTCTTATAGGTTTTTTTGAGGTTACATCTTATAACCAATTATTTTAAACTGATGACAACTTAACTCTTATTATAAAAAACAAACAACAACAACAAAAAAACAAACAAAAGAAAGCTAAAAAACCCTCTAAACTTTTAACTCCATCCTCCCCACTTTTAGACTTTTTGTTGTTTCTATTTGTATCTTTTTATACTATCTATCTCTTTAAAAGTTGTTGTAATCATTATTTTTGACATATTTGTCTTTTAGTCTTCTTATGCAAGATATGAGTGGGTTACACAGTACAATTATAGTGTTAGAGTAATCTGTATTTGCCTGTGTGCTTACTGTTACCAGTGAGCACTTTTTATATCTTTAGATGATTTCTTATCGTTCATTAATGTCCTTTCCTTTCTTCATCTGTGACCTTTGGGAGTTTAATTATTAAATGTCTTGAGGTAGTCTTCTTTGAGTTAAATCTACTTTCTATGACCTTCTTGTACTTGAATATTAATATCTTTTTCTAGGTTTGGAGAGTTCTCTTTTATTATTTCTTTGAATAAGCTTTTTATCCAAATCTCTCTTTTTACCTCCTCTTTAAAGCCAATAACTCTTAGATTTGCCCTTTTGAAGCTGATTTCTAGATCTTGTAGGCATGTTTCATTCTTTCTAATTTTTTTCTTTTTTTTTCTTCTGGCTGTGTATTTTCGTACAGCCTGTCTTCAAGCTCACTAATTATTTCTTCTGCTTGATCAATTCTACTGTTGAAAGAATCTGATGCATTTTTCTGTTGGTCAATTATATTTTTCAATTCCAGAATTTCTGCTTGATTTTTTTTATTATTTCAATATCTTTGTTAAATTTCTTGACAGGATTCTGAATTCTGTCTTTATGTTGTCTTGGCGTCCATTGAACTTCCTCAAAACAGCTGTTTTGAATTCTCTGTCTGAAAGGTCATATATCTCCATCACTCCAGGATTGGTCATTGATGCCTTAATTTGTTAGGTGAGGTCATGTCTTTCTGGATGTTCCTGATACTTGTGGATGTTAATTGATGTCTGGGCATTGAAGAGTTAGGCATTTCTTCTAACCTTAACAATCTTGGCTTGTTTGTACCCATCCTTGAGAAGGCTTTCCAGGTAATCAAAGGGAATTTGAGTATTGTGATGTAAGTCTTTGGTTACTACAGCCATATCAACACTAGGGGTGCCCCAAGCCCAGTAATGTTGCAACTCTTACAGACTCCTTGTGGTACTGCCTTGGGTTTGGGTAAGGTACAGAAGAATTCCCTGGATTACCAGACAAAGTCTTTCACTTTCTTCCCTCATTCGTCCCCAAATTGAAGAAGTCTCCTTCTTTATGCTGGGCTGCCTGGGGTTGGGTGAGCATGTGACATGAGTACTCCTATGGCCACCATAGCTGAGACTATGCTGGGTCACACCTGGAGCCAGTACAGTACTGGTTCTCATGCAAGGCCTGTGGCAACTATTGCTGGATTACTACTGATGTTTATTCATGACTTATTGCTGGATTACTACTGATGTTTATTCATGGCTAAAGGGCCCTTTATTCAGCAGGTGGTAAATCCTGCCAGGACTGGGTCCTACCCTTCAGAGCAGCAGGTTCCCTTCTGGCCCATGGTGATTCTAGAAATGCCATCCAGGAGCTAAGGCCTGAATCAGAGGCTTAAGGATTCTTCTTGGTACTTTATTTTACTGTAGCTGAACTGGAACACAAGTTGCAAGACAAAGTCCTCTGTACTCTTCCTTTTCCTTTCCCCAAACAGAAGGAGTCTCTCCTCAAACTGCACTGCCTAGAGTTGGGGGAAGGGTGACATAGGCACTCCCTTGGCTGCCACAATTGTTGCCTCTCTGGGTAGCATGCACTCCAAGTCCACTTGGTCTGAGCTCAGCCCTGTACCAGGACTTGCTCAAAGACTGCAGTGTTTGTGGCTTGAATGACTTTCAAATTTATTCTGGGCCCCAGGCCTCTTCCTTCAGCCAGTGGAACTCAGGTTCCTACCATTGGAGTGGAGGATTCCCTCTTGCTGGGGCTGAAGGGAATCCTCTAAATGCTCCCTCCATGGGCACTGGCAGAATTCTGCCCTGTTTTGGGTTCTGCTGTGACAGAGCAGCACTCAGTTCCAAGGCAAAGTCCCACGGTCACTTTGCTTTCCCTCCCACAAGCACACAGATTCTGTCTCCCTCTACACAGTACTGCTGGGAATGGGGGAGAGGTGGCATAGGCAGTGTAAAATGTCTTTCCCACCCTCTTCAGTGCCTCTTTCCTTACTATGACCTTAAAACCAGGTACTGTGATCACTTACTTGATTTTCGGTTCTTATGAAGGTGGCTTCTTGCATGGGTAGTTGTTCAATTTGGTGTTCCTGCAGGATGATCGCTGGAGGGTTCTATTCAGCCATCATGGTCAAACTAGAACCCAAATTGCAAGATGAAGTCCTCCAAAGCCATCTGTCTCCTTCCACAACATGATATTTTGATATATGTATACATGGTGAAATAATTAAATAAAGCTAATTACCATATTCATTATGTCACATACTTATTTTTTTGTGGTAATAACATTACTATAGTCACCATGCTGTATAATAGATCTCCAGGGCTTATTCATCCCATCTAACGGAAACTTTGTACCCTTCGTGCAACATCTCTTACTCCCCTCTGCCTTCTCCTACCTCCATCCTCTGGCAACCACTATTCCACTCTCTGCTTCTATGAGTTCTACTTTTTTAGATTCCACATATAAGTGAAACCATGCCCTATTTGCCTTTTTGTGTCTTGCTTATTTCACTTAGCATAATGTCATCTAGGTTCATCCATGTTGTCACAAATGACAAGGTTTCCTTCTTTTTTAAGGTGGAGTAGTATTACACTGTATATATATTCCACATTTTCTTAACCATTCATCCATTAATGGACACTTAGATTGATTCCATATCTTGGCCATTGTGAATAATACTACAATGAAAATGGGAGTGTAGTTATCTCTTCAACATACTTATTTCATTTCCTTTGGATATATACCAGAAGTGGGGTGGCTGGATCATATGGCAGTTCTATTCTTACATTTTTGAGGAACTTCATACTGTTTTCCATAACGGCTATACTAATTTATATTCCCACCAACAGTGTATGAGGTTTCCCTTTTCTCCACATCCTCACCAATACTTGTTATCTTTTGTATTTTTGATAATAGCCATTCTAACAGGAATGAGGTGATACCTCATTGTGGTTTTGATTTGCATTTCCCTGATGGTTACAAATGATTTTGAGCATTTTTTCATATATCTGTTGGCCATTTGTGTGTCTTCTTGTGAGAAATGTCTATTTAGTAGGTCCTTTGGTCATTTTTTAATGAGGGTTATTTGTTTGCTTGCTATTGAGTTGTTTGAGCTCCATATATATTTTAGATATTAACCTCTTATAAGAAGTATGGTTTGCAAATATTTTTTCCCATTCTATAGCCTGTTTCTTCATTCTGTTGATTGTTTCTTTTGCTGTGCAGAAGCTTTATAGTTTGATGCAATCCCATTTATCTGTTTTCATTTTTGTTGTCTGTGCTTTTGAGGTCATATTAAAAAAATCATTGCCTAGACCAGTGTCAAGAAATTTTCCCCTATGTTTTCTACTAATTGTTTTATAATTTCAGGTCTTACATTTAGGTTTTTATTCCATTTTTACTTGATTTGACTTGATTTTTGTCTAATTTTGTTCTTCTGCATGTGGATATCAAGTTTTTCTAACACTACTTATAGAAGAGACTGTCCTTTCCCCATTGTGTGTTCTTGGCACCTTTGTTGAAGATCAATTGACTGTAAATGCATGACTTATTTCTGAGATTTCTATCCTGTTCCATTGGTTGATGAGTTTATTTTTATGCCAGTACCATACAATTTTGATTACTATAGCTTTGTAATGTGTTTTGAAATAACATAATGTGGTGCCTCTATCTTTGCTCTTTTTGCTCAAGATCTCTTTGGCTATACAGAATCTTTGCTGGTTCCATATGAAGTATTTTTTTATTTCTGTGAAAATTGATAACTATTGATTATCAATTGATTTTATTTCTATCCCAATGGTTTTGCTTTTTCCAGAATGTCATATAAACAAACTATATAATATGTAGCTTTTATTTGTCAGCTTTTTTCATTTAGAATAAGGGTCTTGAGATTTATTCATGTTTTTGCATATATCAGTAGTTCATTTCTTTTCCCTGTGTAATATGCCATTGTATGAGTATACAGACATTTGGGTTGTTTCCAGGGTCTACCTGTTAGAAAAAAGCTGCTATAAATATTTACATGCAAGTTTTTGTATGGACATAAGTTTTCATTTCTTTTGGATAAATATATAAAAGAGGAATTGCTGAATTATACAGTAAATGTTTATTTAACTTCCTGTGAAACTACCAAACTGTCTTCCAAATGGTCTATGTATACTGTTATACTATTTTCATGTCCATCAACAGTGCATGAGCATTCCAGTTGCTCTGAACCATCACCAGTAATTTGTAACATGTCTTTTTAAATTTTGCAATTTTAGTAGTATAGTGGTAATTTTACAGCTTTAATTTGTGTTTTCCCAGTGAGTAATGATGTTGAATATCTTTTCATATGCTTATTGGCATTTGTCTACCTTCTTTGGAAAAGTGTGTGTTCAAGTTTTCTGCCCTTTTTTTAATTTCAAAACATTAAGGGGGTACAAATGTTTTAAGAGGTTGTTTGTTTTCTTATTATTGACTTGTAAGAGTTTCTTGTTTTTAATATGTTCCAGATACAAGTTTTTAAAAATCAGATATTTGTTTTATCAAACTGTTTTATAAGGTTATTGTACTATTCTACATCTGTGACAGCAGCATATGAAGGTGTTAATTCCTCCATCTCCTCATCAACACTTGGTATAGTCAGTCTTTTCAATTTTACATAGTCTAGGGGGTATTGTGTGAGTATTTCATTTTATTTTTTAGAATAGTTTTTGATTTATAGAAAAATTGAAAAGGGTAGAGTTCTCATATATCCTATACCCAGTTTCCCCTATTATTAACATCTTACATTAGTATGCTACATTTGTTATAATTCATGAATCAATATTGATCCATTATTATTAACTGAAGTCCATATTTATTGGGATTTCTTTAGTTTTTTCCAATTATTCTTTTTCTTTTCTAGGATCCCATCTAGAGCACCAAATTACATTTAGTTGTCATGAATCTTTAGGTTCCTCTTGACTATGAGGCTTTTTTGTTGTGTTTTTAATTTGAATTTCCCTAATGACTAGTGATGTTGAACATCTTTTCATGTGCTTATATCTTCTTTGGTGAAGCATCTGTTCAAATCTTTTGGTTATTTATCATTGGATTTTTTTTATTAAGTTTTGGGAGCCTGTATGTGTGTATGTGTGTGTGTACGTATCTTCTTGATACAGACTTTCATCAAATATATTCTTCAGAAAGCTTTTCTCCTAGTCTGTGATTTGTATTTTCATTTTCTTAACAGTTTCTTTTTAAAGAGTAAAAGTTTATAATTTTTGATGTGATCTAATATATTAATCTTTTCCTTATATTGTTCATGTATTTTGTACCTTTCCAAAAAACCTTTGCCTAACTCAAGGTAAAAACATTTTTCTATGTTTTTTCTAGAAGCTCTATTATTTTAGTTTTTATATTTAAGTCTTTGGTAGTTTATTAACCATAATCTATGTTGCAGATTGCATTTTATATTTAATTTTAGGGAAATGTTTTTCAGTCCAATTGTACACCTATACAAGTGAAAGGTGTACATTTTAAATTCTTAGTGCCTCAATACTCTTTCTTTTGCATTCCTCCATTAATGGATTACCTATGATACTAAAAGTTTTTTCCATGCCAGCATTACCATTCAATTTCTTTCTATTTCTTTTTGAAATATATAAATACTGTGCATCATAGTTCTTTGATTGCAAGCAATAGAAACCAACTTTGCTTCTTTAAGTAAGTCATTGGGAAAATATGAGGGAGTTGAAGAATTAGTCTTCAAACAGAAGGAAACAATTAGCTCCAGAGGATCTTGGAAGTATGACTTGCTCCATCGTCTTGGCCAGTCAATTGCACTGCAATAAAAAATCTGAAACCATCTTGCTTTCCGGATTAGGGTAGGGGTAGAGGAATATTGTTTTTGTCACTTGCCTCAAAATTCAAATTGGAAGATAGGAGGGGGCTTAGAAATGAAAACTATCAGCTGACTCATCTTGGTCATGTGCCCAGTCATTGGCTAGGAAGGGTATCCAAATCAACAGCCTCATCACACCATTCAGTGGGGTAAATGTCATTTCCTCAAAAAAGTTTTGAGTCCTAATACTTAAAGGCTGGGCAGCCCCAAACTACAAATATTCTTTATATACAACACATTGCCTTAAAACTCTCCTTTTGGTTTATGTATGTGTATGTGTGTGTGTATATTTTTTTATTTTCTTTTCCATTCTATATGCAGAAACCAAAATGACTTGTAAATAGGTATGTCTGTCTAAATGAAGTGATCAATCTGGCTCAACTGGCAGTTCAGTTTTTAATTTTTTTTCAAAAAACATTTTTTTTTTCAGAGATGGAGTCTTGCTCTGTTACCCAGGCTGGAGTGCAGTGGCGCTATCATAGCCCACTGCAGCCTCAAATCCTGGGCTTAAGCAATTCTCCCGCCTCAGCATCCTGAATAGCTGGGACTGCAAGCATGTGCCACTACCCCGGGCTAATTGGCAATTCAGTTTTAATAGAGAAAATACACACTAGAAAAAGAAAATCTTGGATCCAGGAAAACTACATTTCAGTTCCATCTCTGGATATTAACTAGCTGTGGGATCTTGACAAGTCTTTAATTTGTTTGAATCTAAGTTTTCTTAACTATAGAATAAAATTATTCAACTACATTATCTCTAAGTCTGTTTTTGCTCTAAAATTCTGTAATTCTAAGGATGCCATCTCTATAAATATTATGTTCTTTTATTAAGAACAGTAGTCATAATAAGAAAACTGAATACACAGGGAAATACATACCCAGGTTGCTAGACAAAATACAAATAATCCAGTTACATTTGAATTTCAGATAAACAACAAATAAATTTTAGACATACTAAAGTATATTTGTTGTTTATCTGAAATTCAAATTAAACTGGGTGTTCTGTATTTTTACTTACTAAATCTGTCCACCCTAAGACAGTCCAGCAGACATACACAGACACAGCACATAGGGAAAGAATCAGTGAGTGGGAAGAACTACACATAGGTTCTCGGATTAGCATTTTTGCACATTTCCTTCTTAATTGAACCTATAGCAGTTTTAGTATAAATTTTCAACTGAACTAATGAGGTTTTATAGATGAAATAAAATTCCATCACTTGATTATAAGACTCTCTTAATTTGGGTCCCTTTTAAAAATAACAATTTTTAATTCAAGGAGATATTTCTTATTGAACTCCATAAATGAATTTTCTAATTTGCCATCCTATACAAGCTTATGTTAGGTCTTTACCTGGGGCATATACGTATTTTTCTAAGCAGCTTAATGGATTGTATTTTGCCTCATTGAGAGTTGAGGTTTACTTTGTCAATAAAATCCACTGGCTTTCTTAATCTCCTTTGTTTTGTGCTCTTGTACCTATTAATCACACAGAAGTTGCTTGTTCTTCATCATCTTGGCTTTGATGGATACTTCATGTAATAAGTCCCAACCTTCAGCATTGAGTAATCACTTGGGGACTCCTGCTTATGAAAGTTCAATAACTATATAACAGCAATAGTGTTGATATATGAGCTCTTTTTCTTTCATGCTTTCCCTACTACATGTACCAAAACGACAGAATATCTTTATTCTGTCTCTGTAATTTACAATTGCTTATTTTAACTTTGACATCTAATGCATGGGAGCCAAATCTGAACAAGGACTTCTTATTTGTAAGACCTATTCTAGGTGTTTGAGGGCATGCATGATTTTAAAGACAAAATTTAATTTATTGATGACAGTAAATTCTCTTTTGTTATGGCTCTGATGTAGTTAAATACATATGGTAATCTCTCTTAACAATCTATGGCTTTGCTGTCAGAAAGTGTACCAGTGCAAAATTAAAGCAGTAAAATGAAAAAAATGATCAATTGGCTCCTTAGAAAAAAGAAGAGAATACAAAAGACAATCACTTGAGTGTATTGGAACTCAACTCAAAAAGTAAGTGAATTTGGGGATAATAATGTGAAGGTGATATGAATCTTATAGAGTAGAATTTCCTAGTGGTTTGGTAAGCAAATTGAAAATTCCACAATTTCTTCACTAAATGTATTTTTGAAAATCATGGCATGGAGAAAATGCTGAGAGTTGCATATTCATATATTTCCTAAACATTTTTAGTAAAATAGATTTCTTGTTTATCTAAACTTCTTCTCAGTCTATGAAGAGCTTTTTTATTACATATTCTCCAGAGTCCTAATTTTTTTTTGCTCACACATTTAATAAAGTAATTTAAGTCTATTTTTTAAATATTAATACTGAACTTTAATAAGCATTCTGTTTCTACTCTTGTAAATTTAGTTGATATTTTATTTTTATTATATTGATTTATCTGTACATGTATTTCATGTAGGACTAAAAAGAAGGGAAACAAGAGCCTTATTTCTCACCCTTTTAAAGGTGTGTTGTTTCATGTCCTTCAAAATGATCTTACACTCTGGGTTTCCCGCCTAAGATTTCCCTGATCTACTAGAATTTTCTCTTGAAGTTTCCTCTCTCTCTCACCACATACTTGCCTATCAAACCTTATCTACTACCATGAGTTTCATTCACTCAAAGCATCACTAAATAGCTAGTTAAACATTTATTCTTAACTTTATCCATTTCTTTCTGTCTCCACAGACATCCCATTCTACACCTGACCTCATCTCTTGCTCAGACTACTGAAGCAGGCTTCCAGCAGTGTCTCTGCTGCCACCATCCTGCCTTCCCATCCATTCTCCAAAGGCAGCCCAAGTGATCATTCCAAGGTCTCTAGGCCCTGTGTGAGCAGCTCTTGTCTGCCTCCTCAACTGCAAAGGTATAATTTCTGAAATGTTAACAAAAATTTTTTATAGTGAGCATGTGTCAAGCATATATTTAATTCATTAATGAAGGAACCAGTGGGATAGCAAACTTGGTTTGAAGAATATATATTTCAGATCAATATAAAAATAAAAGCAAAGAAAGTTGGAATAAGAATGCTAAGTTAGATACAACATTGTTTAATACTACGGAGAAATAGAAACATAGCTTTTGGAATTATCTGCTCTACTATCCAAAAACCGGTGCAATGGTTTTCTGAAAATTAATATCTAACTCTCCAAAGATGTAAAATGTCTGGGCTTTAATCAGTGATAAATAGTAAGTGAGTATTAGTCCCTGAGAATCAGATGATTCTTGGGCAGCTTATTAGATAATGTCCTAGATGACTATGAACGTCATAGTCTTCTTTATGCCTTACATCCTTAATGATCAAAATTTTACTCATAGCACTCTACTCTTTGGTCACCAGGGTTCTCACTACACTAACTCCCTTTCTATTTCTTTAGGCTTTCATACTAGCTATTCCCTGTGCTTGAAATGTTTGACTAACTCATACCTATATCAAACCTCTCAGATGGTCCTTTCGATATTCTATCCAAATCCCTCTGCCTTACCCACAGCTCATTCATGCTGTAAATCATCATCCTGTTTCTTTATTCCTCAGCAGTGGTCAAAATCTGTATATATATATGCATATGTATGCGTGTATTCATATCCTCACTAACATATAAACTGTATGAGGCCAGAGCATCATCTGTCTTGTTCACTATTGTATTTCCCTTGTCAAGAACAATGACTACTAATGGTAAGTGCTTGACAATTACATTTTCAATGAATGGATATCTAAAGACTTGTCATAATGTACTTTTTAAGAATTTTATTTTTTTTTCAAATTTCATCTGAACAAGGGTGCCAATATATTCTTTCAAAGAAGGCATATCAGTATTAGATTAACTGGAAATGGAGAAGTTTTAATATCTGACACATTCAAAGCGAAAAAATGGCGGTCTGATAGAGCCGTCCCACTGCACCGCTCCCAGGGGAGGGGGTGAAAAACGCCAGTGGCTACCTGCGAGCATGGATCACTCACTCCGAAAACAGCATTGTGAATTACAGAGAAACAATGCGGAACACCAGCCTAAGAAAACAGGTACAAAATTTTCACAAAGATTGGAGAGCCCACGGAGTACAATAGAGCCCAGAGCACGGGAAGGACGCACTCACCAGCTCGGTGTGGTGCGACCTGCCCCCCAAGCAGTTACGCACCTCCCCATCCACTCAGTCAGGGACAAGCCCAGAGTTGGGGCAAAGGGGTGGTGCGGGGCAGCAGACCTTGTGGAGAGGAAGCAATTGCAAGAGCCAAACACAACTCGCAGCTGCAATATACAGAGACTGCTCAGGGCTGGGGAGGAACTGGGCAGGGACTGAGCGGAGATACAGATTCCCGGGACAGTGCACGGGAACCCGCAGGCCGGCACTGTGCCACTAGAAGTCAGCGGGACTGGGCCCAGGAGTTTAACGGAGAGCGGGACACGCCCTTAGAGGCTGCTAGCAACTGCCACCCTGGCCGGAGGAGAAAAGCTGCGCTCCCAGCATGATCGGAGCCCGGCTGTGCACCAGGCTGGCGGTGGCAGCCATTTTGAAAGCCGCCCGCCCGGAGCTGTGAGCCGCGTCTCTAGCTCTGCCCTGCCCCGGCCCGGGGCTCTTCTGCTGGGGAGAGACAGTCTTTGCCCTTGGTGGCCAGGGACAGCTGCATCCGTGGGTTCCAGGTGGGACGAGATCCCGGAACTGTAGTGGCAGGACCATTGTGTATTGGAAACAGTTTGCAGCTCGTCCATCTGGTCCTGCTACCCCGGCTCTGGCCTCCGACAAGTCCACTATGTGCTGGTCCTAGTGCCTGCCCTTCAGGTCCCAGCCCTCCTGTACCCCAGAGATTGGTTGTTTTGAAGGTTGCTGGCTATAGTGACTCATTTGGTATAACTGCAGGTTCTCATGACAACCAAATTCCTCAAGAGCCACAGGCTGAACCAGAGCAGCTCCCCATAACACTGCCCACTTCATTAGGGAATTTCACGCCAACCAAAAGCGCTTCCAGTGGACACTATTCCCCCCTCCTCATGGGAACTTCCCCCCGGTGGAGACTGCTGGGGATACAGACAGCCATCCACCTCACCTTGGGGTCTAGTGGTGGAAAAGGGGTGCACAATTGGAGATCCCACTATCAACCAGTATCATGCGGAGACGCACATCAGAAGGGCAGACACACGTGGCTAGATAAGCAACCTCTGAGCTGTGTAGAATTTTCCCAATTCAGCTCTCACACTGCAGCCAAAAGAAATTGTGTTTCTACCTGCACCTCAGGAGGAGCAGGGTCAAAGTAACCCCTAGGAGCTACAAGGCCCCTCCCAAAGCATGGGGCTTTCACATACCCCAACTGGGGGATGAGAGTCTGCCACGGACATAACAGAATACCTAGCTAATAGGGAGCTGTGGACTCATATCCTCAAGTACAATTCACTAGCTTAGAGCCCAAGCTGGAAGGTCATTCTCACCACACTCCACCGGGAAGAGGAGAAGACAACAGGCCAGAGATAACTCAAGATCCACCAAACTTGCTAAAATACACCTAAGGCAATACAGGCCACTACTTCTCTCCCTGGCTCTGCTAAGGAACGAAAATCGTGGGCCTGGAGACAGGATTATAAACTAGCCCTAACACCCCCAGCTCTCGACCAAGAGGCCAGATGAGAAAAAACCAGCAAAAGAACTCAGGGAACATGAAAAATCAGAGTGAAAAGTCACCCCCAAAAGAAATGATCAGTTCCTCAGCAATGGATACCAACCCAAATGAAATGGGTAGAATGACAGAAGAGGAATTTCGTTTATGGATTATAAGAAAGCTCAATGAAATTCAAGAGAAAATTGAATCCCAGCACAAAGAAACCACAAGAAAAATGCAAGAAATGAATGAAAAATTCTCCAAAGAAATAGAAATATTACGGGAAAATCAAATAGAAATCCTAGAAATGAAAGAAGCATTCAAGGACCTACAAAACACAGTGGAAAGCCTTAAGAATAGGCTGGACCATGCAGAGGAAAGAATTTCAGAGCTAGAAGACAGCTCCTATGCACTAAATAAATCAGCCAAAGAGAAAGAACACAAAAACAAGAGGCATGAAAAAAGCATACAAGAAATGTGGGATTATGTAAAGAGGCCAAACATAAGGATCATAGTCATCCCTGAGGGAGAGGAAGAAAATTCGCGTGGGCTGGAAAATCTATTTGAAGGAATAATAGAGGAAAATTTCCATGGCTTAGCCAGAAATCTCTATATCCAAGTATAAGAAGCACACAGGACTCCTGGGAGACTCAATGTGAAAAGGCATTCACCACACCACATAATTATTAGACTGACCAAAGTAAACACAAAAGAGGCACTCCTCAGAGCTGTAATATGAAAAGAGCAGGTAACCTATAAAGGGAAACCAATCAGATTAACTGCAGATTTCTCAGCTGAAACCTTACAAGCCAGAAGGGAATGGGGAGTCATCATCAGTCTCCCAAAACAAAACAAAGGCCAATCCTGCCAAACTAAGCTTCTTATATGAGGGAGAAATAAACACCTTTCCAGACAAGCAATCACTGATAGAATTTGCGAAATCCAGACCAGTCTTGCAAGAAGTGCTTAGACATGCATTGTACACTAATCAGCACAACAGACACCCACCTATGTAAAACTACGCAAAAGCTAAAACCCCAGCAACCAGATTCCACAATGACGCAAGAGATAAAACAAAAGACACCACCCAATAGAATAATCAGAAATTTACCCCAAATATCAATTCTCTCAATAAATGTAAATGGCTTGAATTGCCCATTGAAGAGACATAGGCTGGCTGAATGGATTAAAAAATACAAGCCAAGTATCTGTTGTCTTCAGGAAACACACCTTACACACAAAGACACATTCAGGCTCAAGGTGAAAGGATGGAATACAATTTTTCAGGCTAATGGAAACCAAAAGAAATCCGGAGTAGTCATCCTTATTTCAGATGACATAAACTTTAAAGCAACAAAAGTAAAGAAGGACAAAAATGGACACTATATAGTGGTGAAGGGAAAAATCTTACAAGAGGATTTAACAATCCTAAACATTTATGCACCCAACACAGGAGTGCCCAGGTACATAAAGCAAAAATTGCTAGATCTAGACAACATAATAAACAGCAATGCCACAATAGCAGGGGACTTCAACACCCCACTGACGGAACTGGACAGATCAACCAAACAAAAAATAAACAAAGAAACAAAGGACCTAAACAGGACTCTAGAACATTTGGGCCTAACAGATACCTACAGAGCACTCCACCCAAATAACACTGAATATACATTCTTCTTATCAGCTCATGGAACTTCCTCTAAAATTGACCACATCCTAGGCCACAAAATAGATCTAAACAAATTCAAAAAAATAGAAATCATACCATGTATCTTTTCAGACCACAGCGGAATAAAATTAGAAATCAATTCTAACAGAATCTCACATCTTCATCCAAAAACTTGGAAACTAAACAATCTGTTGCTGAACAACTATTGGGTCAAGGAGGAGATTCAAGTGGAAATCAAAAGATTCTTCGAACTAAACGATAATGGGGACACAAGTTATCAAAATCTGTGGGATACAGCAAAACCAGTTCTGAGAGGAAAACTTATCACCTTAAATGCTCACATCCAAAAGACAGAAAGGTCACAAATCAGTAAACTAACAAATCATCTTAAGGAAATGGAAAAGGAAGAGCAAAACAATCCTAAAGCCAGCAGATGAAAAGAAATAACCAAGATCAGAGCAGAATTAAATGAAGTTGAGAACAAAAGAACAGTACAGAAGATTAATAAAACAAAAAGTTGGTTCTTTGAAAAGATAAACAAAATAGACAGACCACTCACCAGGTTGACCAGATGCAGAAAGGAAAGGACTCTAATAAGCACAATTAGAAATGAAAAAGGAGAGGTCACAACTGATACCATGGAAATACAAAACATCATCTTTGAATACTACAAAAATCTCTATGCCCACAGACATGAAAACCTGGAGGAAATAGACAAATTCTTAGAAACATACTAGCTCCCTAGGCTCAACCAGGAAGAAACAGAATTTCTAAACAGATCAATATCAAGCACCGAAATTGAAGCAGTAATAAAAAATCTTCCCACAAAAAAAAGTCCTGGACCAGATGGGTTCACACCTGAATTCTACCAAGCCTACAAAGAACTGGTGCCTATACTGCAGAAATTATTTGAAAATATCCAGAAGGATGGAATCCTCCCAAACTCATTCTATGAAGCCAATATCACCTTGATACCAAAGCCAGGAAAGGACACAACAAGAAAAGAAAACTACAGACCAATATCTCTTATGAATATAGATGCAAAAATTCTCAATAAAATCCTTGCAAACCAAATTCAAATGCACATCAAAAAAATAATTCATCATGATCAGGTGGGCTTCATTCCCGAGATGCAGGGATGGTTCAACATATGCAAATCTATAAATGTAATTCACCATTTAAATAAAAGCAAGAACAAAGATTATATGATCCTTTCAATAGATGCAGAAAAGGCTTTTGACAAAATCCAGCATCCTTTTATGATAAGAACTCTTAACAATATAGGCATAGATGGCTCATACCTCGAAACTATTAAAGCCATATACGATAACCCACAGCCAATATCATACTGAATGGGGAAAATTTGAAAGCATTCCCCCTTAAAACAGGAAGGAGACAAGGGTGCCCACTATCTCCACTTCTTTTCAACATAGTGCTGGAAGTCCTAGCCAGAGCAATCAGATAAGACAGAGGAATCAGGGGCATCCAGATGGGGGCAGAAAAGGTCAAATTTTCACTATTCACAGACAATATGATATTATACATAGAAAACCCCAAAGATTCAACCAAGAGATTACTGGAATTGATAAATGAATTCAGCAAAGTCTCAGGATACAAAATTAATACACACAAATCCATAGCCTTCATATATGCTAATAACAATCAAGCCGAGAAACAAATTAAAGATGCAATACCTTTCACAATAGCACCAAAGAAAATTAAATATTTAGGAACATATCTAACTAAGGAGGTCAAAGACCTATATAGAGAGAATTATGAAACACTGAGAAAAGAAATTGCAGAGGACGTAAATAGATGGAAAACCCTACCATGCTCTTGGATAGGCAGAGTCAACATAGTAAAAATGGCTTTGCTACCTAAAGTGATTTACAGAATCAATGCAGTCCCTATCAAAATACCAACATCATTTTTTGCTGATCTAGAAAAACTAATTCTATGCTTCGTGTGGAACCAGAGAAGACCCCGTCTAGCCAAAGCAATCTTAAGGAAAAAGAACAAATTGGGAGGCATCTATCTACCAGACTTCAAACTATACTACAAGGCTATAGTAACCAAAACTGCATGGTACTGGCACAAGAACAGAGACGTAGACCAATGGAACAGGTCTGAGAACCCAAGATAAAACCAACCTCATACAGTCACCTGATCTTTGACAAATTCCAAAAAAAGTACACTGGGGAAAATTTCCCTATTCAACAAATGGTGCTGGGAAAACTGGATGACCATATGTAGAAGACTGAAACTGGACCCACACCTCTCACCTCTCACAAAAATCAACTCACAATGGATAACAGATCTAAACCTAAGACATGAAACCATAAGAATTCTCAAAGAAAATGTTGGAAAAACTCTTATGGACATTGGCCTAGGCAAAGAATTTATGAAGAAGACCCCCAAAGCAATCACAGCAGCAACAAAAATAAATAAATGGGACCTGGTCAAATTAAAAAGCTTCTGCACAGCCAAGGAAACTATCACCAGAATGAACAGACACCTACAGAATGGGAGAAAATATTTGCATGCTACACCTCTGATAAAGGGCTGATAACCAGAATCTATACAGAACTTAGGAAAATCAACAAGAAAAAATCAAACAACCCTATTAAAAAATGGGCAAAGGACATGAACAGAAACTTTTCCAAAGAAGACAGAATAATGGCCAGCAAACATATAAAAAATTGCTTAACTTCTCTGATCATCATGGAAATGGAAATCAAAATCATCATGAGATATCACTTAACTCCAGTGAGATTGGCTCATATCAAAAAATCCCCAAACAACAAATGTTGGTGGGGATGTGGACAGATAGGAACACTCATACACTGCTGGTGGGACTGCAAACTAGTACAACCTCTATGGAAAAGAATATGGAGATACCTCAAAGAATTAAAAGTAGAATTACCATTTGACCCAGCAATCCCACTACCGGGTATTTACCCAAAGGAAAAAAAGACATTTTATAATAAAGACATCTGCTCACGAATGTTTATAGCAGCACAATTCACAATTGCAAAGATGTGGAAACAACCCAGGTGCCCATCAATACATGAGTGGATTAATAAAATGTGCTATATGTATACCATGGAGTATTACTCAGCAATAAAAAACAATAGTGAATTAACACATCTGGTATTATCCTGGTTGAAGCTAGAGCCCATTCTTCGAAGCGAAGTGTCACAGGAATGGAAAAACAAGCACCACTGGCACTCACCATCAAATTGGTACTAACTGATCAACACTTACATCACACAGGGCAATAATATTCATCAGGGGGTGGGCAGGCGGGAGGTGGGTGGAGGGGATGGGAAAACTCTCACTGAATGGATGCGGGGAGCACAGTTTCGGGGATGACCACGATTGTAGCTCTGACACGGGCAGTGCATGGGCAATATATATAGCCAAAGTGTACCCCCATAATATTCTGAAATAAAAAAAATTATAAAAAATAAGCAGTAAGAAGATATAAAAAAAAAAAAAAATCTGACACATTATACCTTGAAGGTTGGGGCTTCCCTTCAGGTCAGCATGATCTAAGCCTGAAATCCTTCCTGAAAATATATTTCCAAAAACCCAATCCCACAACCAAAGTCCCCTGTTCTTGATTATATATAAGATCTCATGTGATACTGTTAGTTAACACAATGGCTTGTAGCCCTTTTTAAACACACAGGTTTCTGCTCTTCACCACCCTAAGGAGATCCCTATGCTATAGTGCAACTGGAGCCCATTAATCTCCATTTAAACAACATCTAGGGATTCTGACACTGGCAGTCTGTAGACTACATATTGAGAAACATTCGTCTAGAAAATACAAATTTCTAGTTGTCTGTCTGAATATTTGTATACTATTTCAAGGTTGCCAAAACAGAAACTGGGGAAAACCTGCTGTGGGAGCCTGGCCCCTTTTTTTCTTTTTCTTTTCTTTTTTTCTCTTTAGAGACAGGGTCTGGCTCTGTCACTCAGGCTGGAGTGCAGTGGCATGACCATAGCTCACTGCAGCCTTGAACTCCTGGGCACAAGTGATCCTCCCGCCTCAGCCTCCCGAGTCACTGGGACTACAGGTGTGTACCACCACTCCTGGCTCCTAAGCAGAAGGTCCTATGGTGATCCATCACATATTCTGAGTAGGATCAATAAAGAATGTAGAATTACTAAGGCTAGGATGAAAGATTTAGATAGTCTGTAAAACTTAACTAAGAGCTACGCTAGCAATAAGCTGGTAACTAAAAATGAGTTTTGAAGTTTAAAACACCTTAAGGGACTTTGATCATGTTCTATAGATTTTTTTCATGGATTTCAGTATCTAATTAGAAGATATCAAGGCACTTCTATAATAAATTTTGGTAAAACATGATAAGACCTTTGAAGAGTCTCTTGTAAAGTTTCCCATGTTTGCCATTTATAATCTTGCTTCACCCAAGTTCACATGAACAGATGACCCCAGAATAATTCACCAGCTTTAGTGGGAATCTGGATGGTCCCTGAGACATTCTTGCTGGGAGAGCACACAGAGGAAAAGACATCATATACTCATATTCCTATTTCCACATAACTTTGTTGTGTCTGAGCTGTTGTAAGAGTTGAAAAGGTAATGCATACCTTCATTCAAGGAGACTTTATTTTCAACCAGTAGCACCTAATACAAAATAAGAGGAAGAAAATAAAAAAGGTTAGTTTTACCTCCCTTATGAATATTGGATTAGACCAACCTGGAGTTAGAAGAGAGGGCATGGGATGATCAGAGGGAGTGGAAGAGTCCGGATGGAGAGCTTATGAGCATCTCCTACGCGTGACATGCTGTTCTTTTTGTTCAGCCAGTGAAAGGCCCAACTCACACTGTCTGGTTCCCTAACTCTTCTCCAGGCTATTACTAGAGCAACTATTTTGCTCAGCTGGTTAGTTCACTCAGGCAAACAACTAGTCTGGCTAATTTAGATTCACTGAATTGACTCAATGTTTCACAAATTTGGGTAAATGTAGTGGATAACTTTGTGTCTGAGGATAAATTTTGAATCTGTAGGAAGTTGAAAGGTTTAGTTGAAATGAGGCTAGACTGGGATTTGGGATACATAGATTGTTGTCCCGGTTTTGATACTGACTAGATCTATGATTTTAACAGGGCCCAAATGTTCTCATCTGCAATAATGACAAATTACCCCTGTGGCACTGTATAGTTTGCAATTTTCATATGTATTAATTTATTTGATATATATAAAAATCTCATAAGGAACCATGACATACATACATATATATGTATATATACACACACACACATATATATATATACACACACACACATATATATATATAATTATTATTCCCATGTTATAGATAAAAAAATGGGGGTGTTGCTTCTGGTCATGGCTGAGTAGTTGCTATCAAATCAACTCTCTGCAAATAAAAATTACACATTGTAAGAAACATATAAAAAACAACTCTTCAAATTCACTAGACCATATCCCAAGACAGGCCAATTCAGGAAGAGGATCAACCTTTGGAAAGTAGAAACAGCATAAGAGAAATATGATATTATATGCATTGTACTATACTATATATACACACTACTATATAATATATTGTATGTTATATAATATATATAACATGACCATGTCTGATTGTAGGTCATAGGACCCCCATTTCAGAAGGGGTCCTGCCCATACCCGGGAGGAAGGAATGATACACAGAGAGGCCAAGAAGAATCTGAACAGGCAGGACTTGCTGGGTTTCCCCACTCAGTCTATTAGTATTAGATCATACCCTTATTGTCCAATCACATTTCTACATGTTTGTTCATGCTTCAATTATGCCTATCCAATGAAGTTCCCATAAAAGGTCAAAGAGGATGGGGTATGGAGAGCTTCTGGATAGTTGAACACATGGAAGTTCCTAGAGGGTGGTGCACAAGGGAGAGCATGGAACCTTCATGCCCCTTCCCATACCTCACCCTATGCATCTCTTCATCTGTATACTTTGCAATATCCTTTACAATAAACTTGGAAACATGTTTCTCTGAGTTCTGTGAGCAGCTCTAGCAAATTAATTGAACCCAAGGATGTTGTGGGATCCCTGATTTATAGCTCGTCAGTCAGAAGCACAGGTAAAACAACCTAGGGCTTGCAATTGGCGTTGGAAGTAGGGGCCAGTCTTGGGGCCTGAGTCCTCAACCTGTGGGATCTAATGCTATCTCCAGGTAAGTAGTGTTAGAATTGAATTAGTGGACACTCAGTTAGTGTCTGCTGCCGAATTGATTACTTTCTAGTGGTAGGAAGAAATTCCCACACATCAGGACACAAAAGTCTTCTGTGTCAATTGTTGTGGTGTGAGAGCAGAGGAAAAAGAGTTTGTTTTTTTTTTCTACACAAGGAGTTTCCCACATTTTATGGCTTTCAGCTTGAGATAAGACTCCAGACTGAATCAAAGGCAACAGCTAAGACTCAAATAAAAGCCTGTAGTTTTACTGGCTTAAAGACAGTGTACAGACTCCAGTGCAACCACAGAAGCTGGAAAGTGAAGAAGTAAATCCTGGAAAAAGAAAGTCAGAAAGGTGAAGCTCCAAATTCTGTGTATAAATTCTGCTCAAATATCTGGCTAGTCCCCCTGAATTTTGCATGCATGAGATAGACTCTAAGCACCAAAGCTTAATCTAAAAGAACTGAATTGAAATTTCAGTTTGTGACCATTGCAAAGGAGACAGAATTTACAGGTTGAGATTAACCTACTTAACTGCCTGATTAAACAAATAAACAAAAATTGATAATCTTTGGAGGAATATAACAGAACTTGTAGTCTTTTCAGTGAGTCATTTACAATGTGTAAGACATAATCCTAAATTATTTGACACATGAAGAAACAGAAAATGTTATCCCCAGCAGACAAGGATTTTATAGATATGTAGAGTGATACAAAAGGAATATAATTTAGGTAAGGTTTCATAGCTAGTGAAAGCCAGTGCCAAATATTGAAATCTGGTCTTCTAACTCTAAATTTCCCTTTCTTTCCACCTCTATAAGTCCATTCCATCTCTAAAATTCTCTGCCAGTGTGATATATTTCTTCCAGTTTAATAAGAATATCTTGCTCTTATTAAAGCTGGTCAAAAAAGAGTAGTAATCATTAAAACTGTTACTATAAAAGAGTATTTCAAAATACTCATTTCATCTCTTCACTCCTCTCCAAATTCTTAGTTGCCAAACCATTTATCCTCTCTGACCTTACTAATTGAAGTCCAGTTTTTCTCAGGCTGGGATATCATCCAGCTAAACACTAGCCTCCTATGCAGCTATGGGGGGCCTCCTATGCAGCTATGGAGGGCCATGTAGCTCAGTTCTAATAATGAGGACATAAGTGGCAGTCAGCTATTTCTGAAACTTTATTGACATTGTCCCTACCTACTTCTTGCATTGAAAATAGACATGATGTCTGGTCTGCAAGAGAAACAATCTTTTGACCATGAGGTGAAACACTTCAGTAGAGCCAGAATATAAAAGATCCTGAGTCTCTAACATCATTTACAAACATTTAAATCAATGCCAGCAACTGCCTTCCTCTAGACTGTTTGTTACGTGAGGTAAACAAAACTCAATTTGCTTCATTGACAGTAATCAAGAATTCTGTTACTTGCATCCAAATATATTTCAAATTAACAACTTCATAGGAAAGTTAAAATATGTGTGGTCTCCTACTTTAATCGTGAAAGTCACATTCCCTTTGTACTATGTAGTTCTAAGTTATCATCTGCTTTAAGATGAGCTGTAGCATTTTGTGGACAAAACCAGAAACAGTACATTAAATGTGCATGCATAAGACCTACATCTATTTCAGCAATGTTAAAAGAGGGGGGGAGTATTGCTTAAAAGAATAATGATTTGTGTACATTGATTTTATAACCTGAGACTTTGCTGAACTTATTTATCAATTCCAGTAGTCTTTTGGCAGAATCTTTGGGGTTTTCTAAATATAAGATCATATCATCAGCAAGAGCAATAGGTTGACCTCATCTGCCCCCATTTGGATGCCCTTGATTTCCTTCTCTTGTCTGATTGTTCTGGTTAGGACTTCCAGCACTATGTTGAATAGGAGTGGTGATAGAGGGCAATTTTGTCTGATTCCAGTTCTAAGTGGGAATGCTTTCAATTTTTCCCTGTTCAATATGATTTTGGCTGTGGGTTTGTCATATATGGCTTTTACCATTTTGAGGTAAGTCCTGTCTGTGCCTACTTTGTTAAGCATTCTTATCATAAAAGGGTGCTGAATTTTGTCAAATGCCTTTTCTGTGTCTATTGAGAAGATCATATGGTCTTTGTTTTTACTTCTATTTACGCGGTGAATAACATTTATACATTTGTGTATGTTGAACCATCCCTGCATCTCTAGGATGAGGCCCACTTGGTCATGATGGATTTTTTTTTTGATGAGTAGCTGAATTCAATTTGCTAGTATTTTATTGAGAATTTTTGCATCTATATTCATAAGGGATGTTGGTCGGTAGTTTTCCTTTTTTGTTGAGTCCTTTCCTGGCTTTGGTATCAGGGTGATGTTGGCTTTGTAAAATGTGTTGGGGAGGATTCCTTCCTTCTTCATGTTGTGGAATAATTTCTGCAGGATAGGCATCAGTTCTTCTTTGTAGGTCTGGTAAAATTTGGGTATGAAACTATCTGGTCCAGGGTTTTTTTTTTAGAAGGGTTTTTATTGCTGCTTCAATTTTGGTACTTGATATTGGTCTGTTCAGGAATTCTATTTCTTCCTGATTAAGCCTAGGGAGGCTATATGTTTCTAAGAATTTGTCCATTTCCTCCACGTTTTCAAGTTTATGTGCATAGAAATTTTTATAGTATTCAGAGATATTTTGTATTTCAGTGGTATCAGTTGTACTTTCTCCTTTTTCATTCCTGATTGAGCTTATTAGAGTCCTTTCTTTTCTGCTTCTGGTTAATCTAGTGAGAGGTGTGTCAATTTTGTTTATCTTTTTCAGTAGCATTCATATACACCAATAACAGTCAAACTGAGAACCAAATCAAAGGCTCAATACCTTTCACAATAGCAGCAGAGAAAATAAAATACCTAGGAATATATTTAACTAAGGAGGTGAAAGACCTCTACAGGGAGAACTATGAAACACTGAGGAAGGAAATAGCAGAGGACTTAAACAGATGGAAAACCATACCATGCTCATGGATCAGCAGAATCAACATTGTGAAAATGTCTATACTACCCAAGTGATCTACAGATTCAATGCAATTCCTATTAAAATACCAACATCATTTTTCACAGATCTAGGAAAAGTAATTCTACACTTTCTATGGAACCAGAGAAAACCCCGTATAGCCAAAGCAACCTTAAGCAAAAAGAACAAATTGGGAGGCATCAATTTACCAGACTTCAACCTACACTACAAGGCTATAGTAACCAAAACAGCATGGTACTGGCACAAAAACAGAGACATAGACCAATGGAACAGGACTGAGACCCAGATATAAAACCATCCTCGTATACCATCTGACCTTTGACAAAGCAGACAAAAACATACACTGGGGAAAAGAATCCCTACTCAATAAATCATGCTGGGAAAATTGGATAGCACATGTAGAAGACTAAAACAGGATCCACATCTCTCACCTCTCACAAAAATCAACTCACAATGGATAATAGACTTAAACCTAAGGCATTAAACCATAAGAATTCTAGAAGAAAATGCTTGAAAAATTCTTATAGACATTGATCTAGGCAAAGAATTTATGAAGAAGACCCCAAAAGCAATCACAGAAATAAAAAAATAAATAAATGGGACCTGACCAAATTAAAAAGCTTCTGCACAGCCAAAGAAACTATCACTAGAGCAAATAGGCAACCTACAGAATAGGAGAAAATATTTGCATGTTATACATCTGATAAATGGCTAATAACTAGAATCTCTGTAGAACTCAGGAAAATCAGCAAGAAAAAATCAAACAACCCCATTAAAAAGTGGAAAAAGGACATGAACAGAAACTTTTCAAAAGAAGATAGACTAATGGCCAAGAAACACATGAAAAAATGCTCAACATCTCTAATCATCAGGGAAATGCAAATCAAAATCACAATAAAATATCATTTAACTCCAGTGAGATTGGCTTTTATCAAAAAGTCCCAAAACAACAAGTGTTGGTGTAGATGTGGAGAGATAGGAACGCTCATACACTGCTGGTGGTACTGCAAAGTAGTACAATCTCTATGGAGAGTAGTATAGAGATACCTCAAAGAACTAAAAGTAGAACTACCATTGGATCCAGCAATCCCACTACTGGGTATCTACCCAAAGGAAAAAAAGGCATTCTGTAATGAAGGCATCTGCACTAGAATGTTTATAGCAGCACAATTCACAATTGCAAAGATGTGGAAACAACCCAAGTGCCCATCAATACATGAGTGGATTAATAAAATATGGTATATGTATGCCATGGAGTACTATACTACTCAGCCATAAAAAAAATTATGAACTACCTCTTGCATTATCCTGGATGGAGCTGGAGCCCATTCTTCTAAGTGAATTATCACAAGAATGTAAAAACAAATACCACATGTAGTCACAATTAAATTGGTACTAATTGGTCAACATTAATGTGCACATATGGGAAGTAACATTGATAGGGTGTCAGGCAGGTGAGAGCAGGGAGGAGAGGATGGGTAAATCCATACCTAACAGATGCAGTGCACGCTGTTTGGGGGATGGGCATGCTTGTCAAGTGGTACAAAGGCAATTTATGTAACGAAAGCGTTTGTACCTCCATAATAGTCTGAAATTTAAAAAAAGAATAATGAGATACCACCACATAATTATTAGAATGTCTAAAATAAAAAAAACTTGAAAATACCAATTGCTGGCAAGGATGAAGAGAACAGGAACTCTCATTCATTCCTGGCGGGAATGCAATATGGTGCTCTGACTTTAGAACATAGTTTTGCATTTTTTTATAAAGCTAAACGTAGTCTTACTATACAATCTTGCGTTTGCACTCTTTGGTATATACCTAACTGATTGGAAAGCTGTGTCCACCCAAAAACCTGCATGTGAATGTTTATAGCAGCTTTATTCATAATCATCAAAAAGTGGAAGAGGCCAAGATGTCCTTTAATAGGTAAATAGATAAACTCTGGTGCATCCATACAATGGAATACTATTCAGGGATAAAAAATAAAAAGGAATGAGCTACTAGGCCACTTAAAAGCATAAATGAACAGTAAATGCATATTGCTAAGCAAAAGACGCCAATCTGAAAAGACTGCATACTCTGATTCCATTTATAGAACTTTGTATCACAAAGAGTAAATTATAATTTCTGCAAATTAAAAAAAAATAAATTAGAAGATTGATGGATCCCAGGATGCAGTGCAGAATATGACAAAAAAATAGAGCTGTATTTGGAATGCATGAAATAACATACATGGGGAAAGGTGCTGACCTGAGTAACCTTGGAAATAAGTGGAGACTGTAAGACTAAGGGCAAAAGGAATGGTACATGAAGACTGTATTCTACTTGGCAAAGTTGTTTTCAGTGGAAATATAGGTTAACAATTCCGAAACTACTACACATATATATTGGGATTAAACAAACAAGCAAATGAATGGCAGAGAGTTGGAGCCAGATAAACAAGGGGCACGCTGTGGTGATCTATGCAGTAACAGATTCAAATTGGAGACATCAGTATGAACTCATGTGTAGCTTAATGTAAATATGTACAAATACATACAGAAATTATCATAGATATATGTATATACAAAAGTTAGTACACACGCATACACATGTTTTCTTTCTCTGTCAGCTGCGAGAGTCTAGAAGCAGCAACATGCTGGTGGCAATGAACAAATTCAGCACCCAGATTTTGGTTTTTAATATCATCCTCTTATAAAGAGAAACAGGGCTCCGTGGAGAAATGGTTGATTCTATATCAAAGGGACATAGGAGCCAACTGAAGAAGCTTCCAATGGCCAGAGCTGGAATAATTTGAGAAAAAAATTAAATGGCTTAATGTTGGATTATAAACCAAAATATAAAATAAATGCTTACAGGTTTATACTGATGTAAAGAAATGACTGGATGAATAAATAGAAGACTGTAGACACATCTTCTATGTAGACATTCCCTCCTTAGGTAAGTAAAGGAAACTTCCCACCCCTTTAGTGTGGGCAGCACACAGGGGCTTCCTCCTAAATAGTACAGTATGGAAAAGAGGAAAAGGAAAAGCTCTACAGTGGAGGAATCTTGCAAACACTGCGTCAGCAGGGTGGTCATGGTTAACACCATCCATGATAAGTAAAATTGATAGTATGCACATGATACGACGTGAAGAAAATGGTGCTTCACCTCTGTGCTTTTCCTCCCAAGAATCCATAACTCCATTTTAATCATGAGAAAAACAGACAAACCTGTGTTGGGGAACATTTTACATAATTCCTAGCCAGTACTACTCAAAATTATCCAGATGATCAAAAGAGTCTGGGAAAAACAAAGAAAAAAAGAAAATCTGAGCAACTGAGACGAGAGGAGACTAAAGAGACTTGTCAACTAAATGTAATATTGTATTCTGGGCAGGATCCTGGAACAGAAAAAAAAATAACATTAGGTAAAAACTAAGAAAAGACAAAGTTTGGCCTTTAGTTAAAAATAGGATATCAATATTGGCTCATTAGTTGTGGCAAATGTACCATAAAATAGGAGAAACCAGGTGTGGGGTATAAAGGAACTATCTGTACAATCTTTATAACTGTCCTGTAAACCTAAAAATGTTCTAAAAAATGTTTATTTAAAGATGAATATGTGTGGAGAGGGGAAGCATTTTGCTAAAATCTAGGCAATACAGTGTTTGGGTTTATCTTGGTTCTATTGGTTTGCCAAAGAGAAGTAGTTGGTTCTGAACTTATTAAATGCTCACCAGTCAGCACTTTAATAAGTTATATCTTCTCAGGAGACTGTTTTTGTATTTTCTTCCAATCTGTCAAGTCAGTAATCCCAAGAGCAGGATTAATTTGCTTTGTGCTCAGGTAGACAGAATTAGAAACATGATCAATGTGGTGGTTACTGAAATAAAACTTGACCTTTCCTCACAATAACAGACTTTTTTCTTCACTTGTGAGGAGATATTTCCCCAAGAAATAAAAAGAGCTTTTATACTTCATAAAATCTAGGGAATTTAAATGAAAACTGAAAATAAACTTTTTAATCATTTTAATGAAAAAATAAGCTGTTAGAAGCAATTCAACATATTAAAATGTTTGAAATTAAAATATTCCTTATAGAAAAATTGATGAAAACAAAAATAATAACTGAAAAGAATATTTTAAAAAACAGGGAGATATAAATACCATAGCACCAAACAGGGACTCTGCTTAGTAAGAAAATGTGTGGGTGACAAGCCTATATTTCCTCTACTTCTTCCCCCTCCCTTATATTTCTTTCCTTCCCACCTCATGGCTTTTATTCCTGAGTAATCAAATTTTAAGTCTCTACTACTTTAGCTTCTAATAGCTGTTTGCAAAGCATGAAGAGAAAGGAATAGTATACAAAAATGAGCCATTTTACTTTATGTTCATGCTTTTGGTAGGAGCACTACTATGGAACCAGAAAGATGTTACAGAAATTCTCAACTATTTGCTGTCAAAAAAGTTTTGTGCACACACACACACACACACATATGCACTTACCCCCAACAACATACCGCAAGCACACACACCACTCACATGAGCCAACAGGCTAGCTGCAAGTACTCAGCATGCTGAGGGCACAGGAGGGAATGGGCAGTGGCACTTCATCCAGAGAGTCAGCTAACAGGAAATAGGTTAAGAAAGCTTCTGGTGTATATAGGATAGATTTACTACATTTTTGGGCCAATTGTTTGCTGAGACTTCAAGAGAATAGAGCACAGGACAGGTAAGAGAGTGTGATTGTGAGCAGGCTTATGGACCATAGGGTACTGCCCAAGAGGGAAATTCAGGACATGATGTTAGCATGAGAATCCCTAACAATCAGGGGGCAGCAGCACAATCCTTTATAACAAACCTCTATCAGGAAAAAGAGAACACTTAGGAGAATTAAATGCCACAAAGGCAAACATTCCATTTCCCAATTTTGTCCTAGGGACAAACCCTCTTTAGAGAAAGTCCAGGGTAACCTTGAAGACAGAATAACTGATTTTGAGACTTAAGAGCAGGATATTTCACTGTCCCTTATCTCATACACAACACAGAGAAAATGTCATTGCAGGAGAAGTCAAGGACCTGCTTCTAGTTTCAATTCTGCCTCTAATTTAACTTGTAACCTTGGGGAAAGCATCTTAATGTTCTGACCTTAGTTTTTCATTTTAAAAATGAAGATATTAGACTAGATCCTTGGTAAATCCCTCCCAAATCTACTTTTCTAAGAGGCTAGGAAGTTGATGTAACTATCTGATTACATTTCTCAGAGAGCATCCCCAGAAAACTGGCAAATTAAGAAAATGGCTTTAGATAAGGTATTCAGAATCTACAACTAAATAGATACATTTTAGATTTTTGTTAATCCCATGCCCATTTTCCTCTCTTTTCATGCTGTGAACACAAAGATTATTTTATATCCAACCAAATTATTTATCTTTTCCTCCATTATTCGCCCATATCTTCATCTTCCTCTTCCTTTCATACTTTGCTCCTAGTACCAGGAAAGGAAGTTGAAGCAAGTTCAGATATTCGTAAGTGTGAGTCCAGACTCCAGGGCTGAGGGCTTCCAAGCAGTGGGGGAGAATCCTGTGTCTAGTGGCTTGGACTTCTTCTTCATATTCATTATGCGCATGTTACCCTCAGAAGATCCTTGGAAGATCCCCTTGGTCTCTGGACTAATTTGACCCCTTGGAAACATTCAAGATCACACATTCTAACATCTTAGAAGTGTTTTTATGGCTAAATTGTACTTTTGCCTCTGTGGCACTTTGAGTTCAGTAAGACTATTCAAGTAAATCGGTTATTTTATTGGACATGTTTTCCGTTTACACGCTCATGTGTGGATGCACAACCATGACAGCAGTAATGTCCTCCCTGACTGTGTTAGGAGTTTCTGAGGACACTAAGCAATCTAGCAAGCTGTCAGTCTTTCTCTGCCTATTGTCTGTCAGCCTTGTCACTGGAGCGTGGATAAGCATTGACAGGAATATTCTTTTTCACAAGAAGCAGCTAATCAAAAGGAAAGGGAGAGGATTTCTATGTATCAGCCATTTCAGGGATTTTTAGGTGACAGTTTATTGAGTGGGATGCTGGTGATGTATTATGTGAAACTCATAACCACTAAGTTTTCCAATGACAAATTAACTAGAGAATTTTCTTAGTCATTAACTGCTTGACTGGTTGTCTGAGAGTGCAAACTGCTTTGGACTGATTCTTGGTGACAATCTCGTTAAGCTGTGACACATCATATCTCTAATGTCTTCATTCTTGTATAAAATGTTAATATAAAGTCCATACAAAGGAAATGGCTTTATATGAAGAAATAGTAATATTTCAGCAGTTCACTTAAAAACTACCTTCATATATTACACATAGAATTACTTTAAAAACAAGGAAAAGGAAATCTACTGATTAAACAAAATATATCCCTCACTTCCCATAAGGGCAAACATGAAATTTCAAATGATAAAGTCCTGAAGAGACAAAAACCTGGTGATTCATCTCTTTCATTTATATTCCACACTTAATGATTAGTGATAATGACAAGCAGACAAACTTTTAGTTTTATTATTGTTTTCAAATTCTCTACAGACAATGCAACCTTGACTGCCTGCACCTGAGTGGTCTCCCACCGTCCTCCTCCCTTGGTATACCATTGGTTATGGAAGAGGCATAATTTTGAGAAATAGCATAATTAAGGTATACCCTTCTAGTATAGGTATGGGTGGTTCATAATAGGTTGTTTAAAGAAAAACTCAATTCCTCACAAATAAATAGTTGGGGTACCTCCCCCCTTTGGGAGGCTATTCTACAAAAATCCATCTGTGTCAACGAAGTGGATTGGCTCCTCATCTCTGAGCTGTTTCCCTACTTTCACTGGTGCACACTTTGACTGTCCACTATTTTTTTCTTTTTTTCTTTTTTAGCTCCTGTCATTTTCTCTAAGCTTCAGCATTTCTTTGTCTAATACGCCTGCTGGTTCCCTTCTTTTGCTGTGTTTCCTCTAGGGGGATAAAAATTTGAGTTGCAGGGTATAACTATGAGCATTGTGGCAGTAACAAATACTTTTGGGGAGCTGAATTTCATTGATTTTTTTTATGTAAAAAAGTGCTAGACAGAGGCATAGAAAAATACAACATTATGTTCTAAAACATTCAGAAATCAAACATGTATTGATTGATTGATTGATTGATTTAGATATCAATGGATATCTATGTTATCTATGGATTTCTTTGAAAAACAATTTACTTTACAAATAGAATTAAATTCCCAGCTCTTGCATGCACTTCTTCATGCAGAAAACACTTGGTACTACTCTAGATTTTGTCCCAAATATTATTTTTTAAACTTGGCATCTGAACAGTTCACAATCTTTCAGGTCAAACTGGGCTGGTGTTAAATTTTGGATGGACTTAACCAGATATGGTTCACGTAAATAATGCTTGCTTTTAGTGGAAAGCTGAATAGCAGGCAGCCTGCCAAAATGCTTAATCAGAGAGTAGTCACCCACACTATAAGATGCTGGAGTTTCACACCATGGTAAAGTCTCACACAAGCTGCAAAGGGCTGAGCTGCATGTGATCGCTGCCCACACAGCTCATTCCAGCTCTCTTAGTCGCTGCCCAGTCCATATGGGCAAGCCCTTCTCACAGCTCCTGGAAATAGGCACACATCATTGACTCTTACTCCAGATTCCCCTGGATTCCATGCAGACACATCTGGGTTTGGATCCTGGCTCTACTCATTACCAGTACTCTGACCTTGGGCAAGTCACTTAGCCCCTCTAATCCCGTGTCTTCCCCAATTAAAGGAGGATAAGCATACTTATGATTGTCATAAAGATTAAATATTTAGAACAGTGCTGGACAAGTAGAACATGTTTAATAACTGGTAGATATTATCACTATCCAGAGGCAGAATTCCTATTTAACCTAATCCAAGGAGTTGTAATATTTTTCTATTATTAAAAATTATTTGAGAAGATTCCACTCATTTCTATGTAGCTTTTTATTCCTAACTTATGTTCAAATTTGTTTTCTCTTACCATATTAAAGATCTAGTATAAATTATCATCATTCCATGAAGAAACCTCAAAGGCTAATTCCTTATTATAAATAAAATGTTAAATCATGCCCTATAAAAAAAAATCTTCAGGCAGCTTTTAAATGCCCACAAGCAACTCAATTAAGAGCTGGACCAACAAAGTTCTCAGGATATGGATGGTATGCTCTGCCTATGACATGTAAAGCTGAGGATTTATGTGGTATGTTAGAAATAAACATAGTTGCCTAAGCACTGACCCTGTGCCAGCGTGTGTACTCAATAAACGAGGCCCAAAAAATATACTAGGCACAGTTCTTGATTGCTGCTTGGCTGGCTGGGATACATGTGACTAATCTTATATTATTTAGCTTGTCACAAATTTATCATTTTAACAAATACTCACATCTAGTCTCTCCACTCCCCTCATTTTTGGTAGTCCTCTCTATTTCTACCCAGAGATCCAATCAGCCTCCTACTCCCAAGCTATCCAGGGCCTTAGAGAAACTTCCTTTTGGTCCATTGTCTTGGGCCTTCCTCCCCATCCCCTCCTACATCCCAGAGAGGTTAAAGACAGGGCTGGAACACTTCCATGAAACTGGCTGACAAATTCCTACGGGTCTAAAACACTAGATTTAATTTCCAATGGTGAATTTCTAACTCCTTAGGAAACCAGGAAAGCATTTTATACTCTGATCCTAAAAAGACTCCACTCCTCTATACAGACCCCCATCAATCTGGTATCACAAAGACTATCTTCCCTTAGATTCTAATGAAGGTCAGGATAAAGCTGAATAAAGCGGACAAAGTATTTAAGACCTCTTCTTGTTGAAAGCCAATCATTACTTATCTTTCTCTGAGATGATTATGATATTAAAGACTAACCTTTTAGTAAAAATGCCTTAAAATTGGATTATTCTGGTTATTTCTAGCTATGGCTTCTCCATAGAGAAAATAGAGAAGGTTAAAGAAGAGAGATACTTCTCTTTCTGGCACTGGGATCAGAATTTGAAGGACTAGGAGTCCTGTGCTTAGAGCCTAGAATAGTCTTTTTACAATTTATTATTATTCTTTTTTATGTATAAACTTGTAATTTTTTTTGTCCTATCCTTAAGTGGCACACTTGAGTGAAGCTCTGGCTCAGGTAATGGACTCAAAGTTCTCCCTGGGCCATGAGGAAATTTCCAGTTGGCAGAGTTCTTTAAGGAGAGTTCTGTACTTTCTAGATCCCCTTTAGAGATCACATGGTTTGCCCACAGTGTTCATAAAAACAAAACAAAACATAACCACACAACATTGGCACTATTTTATAAAGCTATAAAGCTGACAGGCAGGAAAATATAAAGGCAAGGTTTAGAAATACTGTGATTCAGTGGCTGTCAAACTTTTATGCTTATAAACCCCTAAAAGAATTTTGAAAAATATTCATTTTTTAGACATTTGAATATTTTTGTCATAATTTTTTGTCACAAGTTTAAATAAATGTACAGCACAATTTCTGACATGTTGCAAATATTGACATTTAGAATTAAAACATTCTTTTATGTATCCAATAGAATATAAATGCTACAGACATTTGATATCTAACGACAACCTTCAAAATACACATGAACAAACTTTAACAATCAGACATTTGGTAATATTCATATTCTCCTTGAAATTGCTTTTCCATTCCATTTCCAACATAGAATTTTATCCTACTACAGTATAACTTTATTTTTCAAAATCTTTTATCGATCACCTTCTGATTTGTTTCTGCAACTATATATATATATACACGCACATATACATTTAGTTTTTCAAAAAATTTGTCACCATAAGGTTATAAGGATTAAAAACTGCATGAATTGTTGTTATGATTATTATTAATATGTACTTAATCAAAACAACATTGATAATTACTAAGCACAAAAAGTAAAATTTTGTTGAAAGTATATCTCTTAATGAAATGAATTAAGTATCCTGTTTGAAGGAGTTGTTGATTTATCCCTTGGTTTGGTGCCTTGGAGATTTGTACCCCTCAAAAAAGGCACTGTATAAGATTCCTGACTAGTGAGGGTAGGCCTGTTTCCTATAACATGGAAGAAGAGCTGTTGTGAAATGTGGTGGGCAGGGAAGGGAAGACATTTCTCAGCCAGATGAATTTTAGGAAAGAAACCATAAAATTAAGGATCCTGGTATTTATCTTCCTAAAACTGTCCCTGCCCACTTACCAGTTGGGAGGTCTTTGAGGACCCCAGGGAGTACTCATATGACAGTTTGAAAACTAGTGCCCCAGTTCACAAATACCTCCTCATCTTATAAAAGGGAAATTGAAGCCCAGAGAAATGAAATAGTTTGTTCTAATTTCAAACAGTGAATGAGAGGCATGTCTGGGACTCAAGTCAATGTCCCTGGGCACCTATCTCAGCATACTCTTTACCCTAAGTTATGAGAGCCGCGCGGCCACACTGCCAGTCACAGACCACTTTTACTCTTTGCGCTCACACACAGGTCGAAAATTTATTTTCACATCATCCAATCACTGTAATTTGGAAACACAATGACCTGGCCCCTAGTTACATCATATGATAGAATTTAATTAGTCTCTACATCTTAGACCCTTGATCCTTTAGTCTCCAAATATTCTGAAACTAATAGTTTCCCAATTTCCTACCATTCTTACCTTTTTTTTTTTTTTTTAAGAGAGAGGAGCATTTTCATCCTAAAAACCTCAATTAGTCCAAAGTAAATGAAACTGTCAACTGGCCTGGACAATCTATCCATTCTGACAAATTGCTGAGTTGTATCCACTATTATAAAAACAAACCCTACAATTGCAAGATAGAAGGAAACACTTATGGTTTTCCTGAAACTCACTTGTGACCTACCTATACTACATTCTGAAATTTACCTCTTTCCATCAAGATACTATACTTCCATTTATACAACCTAAACATCAATATTAAGTTTGTGATCAATAAACTCAATTGGACCTTTTTCATGAACTTTCGTCAAGCCAGCTCTCTATCATCTTCTATTTACGTAGCCAATTAGAGATAAAAACAACAAAAATTTCAAAGATCTTATTTTACATTTTTTTGTTAAATTTTATATTGTTATCTTCAGTTCACTGTGATCTGTGATACATATTCTATGATTTAAAACTATTGCCCTTGTTAATTTTCAAATATTATATTTTATTTTACTATTTAAATATTATGGTGAATTTTCTGTTTATTCTGAACATTGCCTAAAATTAATGATCTGTGTGTGCATGGATAGGGTGCTGGCATAGATGTTAGAGGTCTGAGAAACAGCCCTAATGCCTACCTGCCATAAAATAAAATAGAATATGAGTTACTATGGCATCTTTAGGAAGCCTGAGATTTTCCTGACTGGAATTTCAGAATAGCTTGTAACTTCAAGCACACAGAATCTCTTCCAATTTTTATCAATTATCATTTCAACACTCTTTTAACATGGAATTAAAATTCCCAGGAATAGGCTGGGCGCAGTGGCTCAAGCCTGTAATCCTAGCACTTTGGGAGGCTGAGGTGGAAGGATGGCTTTAGGCCAGGAGTTCAAGACCAGCCTGGGCAACATAGTGGGACTCGTCTCTACAAAAAATAGAAAAATTAGCTGGGCATGGTGGTGTGCTCCTGTAGTCTCAGCTACTTGAGAGGTGGAGGTGGGAGGACCGCTTGAGCCCAGAAGTTTGAGGTTGCAGTGAGCTATGATCACACCACTGCACTCTATCCTGGGCGACAGACAAGACCATGTCTCAAATAAATAAACAAACAAATAAATAAGTAATAAAATAAGACAAAATTCCCAGGAATAATATCTCCCTTCCTGGCTCCCCCTTTCTCCTGGTTTGAGGAAATTGGAGGAGTAGCTGGATGCTCCTTCAGCTCTTCCACCTTTCCCTCTAGTACAGAAGTTCTCAAAGCCCCTGAGAATTTTATAGGGGATCTGCAGTGTTAAAACTACTTTCATAATAATATTAAGATATTATTTTCCTTTTTCACCATGCTGACATTGGCACTGATGGTACAAAAGAACTGTAGTAGCAGCCACAGTTTTTTATATCATTCACACATAGAAAAGACGCCAGCTTCATTTGAGAATGTTTTTGATAAAGCAATATAAACTTTTTAACTTCTGCTCATTTAAAACACCTGCTATATGGTATAACTTCTGATAGTTAGCTACCAAGTAGAGCAAGAGTAATACTATTCCTGCAAATACAGGTCTTATTTCTCTATGAACAGCATAGTTCTCTGATCTTCAAAACTCCCAGAGCAAGGCTGGTGAGGAGAGTATTCCCTATGGTGCAATCCTTTGTGATGCCTTGTACTGGCCACCAAGTGTCACTCTTGCTCTTTTTGCTACTGAAAAAATGTTCTTAGAGACAAAGGGACACTGGGTTTCTGTCAGGGTCCTGATGTATATATAGCTTCTAGTTCCAACTGAGGGTTGTTGCATCTTAACCAGCTTTTTTGTTTGACATCACTTCAGCAGCTTAGGGCTGGTAGTTTAGATCCTGCTGTCTGGGTTAATGACATGCAGAAGTAGCAATAGTATACTGATATGATGGATTGGAGTCTTTGTGCCCCACTATGTGGGTGAGCTGGGTTGCCCAGCTCCTCTTGGAGGGATCACTCTGGCAACCCTCTATGCAGGTGACCATTCTGAGTCAATCACTTGTAGATTCCTGTTGAAAGAAATGGAATGCTGGTTATTTATAGCAGCAGAGTCATATAATTTCAAAGGGGTAAAAAATGATTATGAACTCAATTTTCTTATCTGTGTAAGGCCAATTATAGAAACGAAATATAGAGCACACTATTGAGAAATGAATGTATTTTAATAAGGAAACACACTTTCCCAGAATCTCAATAATAAGACCTTTCAGTGTGCAGTATTTTAGTTCATTGTTTTAAGTTTTAACATATAGATTTTGATTAGGAGCTGCAGTGGTGGAAGGAGTCAATGTAATTGGATGTTAATAAAACAGAATCAATGTCAATGTAAATACTAACTTGATGTCCATCCGGGCTTATGTGTGGGAATATGCTTTTGATAAAAACTTATACCAGTTTTTCTAGAATGTGCATTCCTGGTTCCATGGTCAATAGATAGAAAGTGATATTTTGAGCCCCCAGTCATGGGTTAATCACATTGCAATTTCTCACATCTATTCTCTGACCTTCCAAAACTCATAAAGCAGGGTTGGAAGCCCTAGTATTGGATCCAACCTAATTTAATATGATCCAGGGCTGAGACTGAGAGATTAAATTGTGTGCTTACTATAACTTCTTGTTCCTTAAAAGTTTGTCTTTAGTGGGACAGGCTGGGATACGTAAATTGGAAAGTAAGGGTCTGGATAAGAATGGGAACCCACACTCATTGACAGCCCTCCTCCCAAATCCTACTCTGCCTGCATTATTAATATTATATGAACAGGTTCTTCTGCACACCACATTGTGTCATGAAATGAGCATGGACTTTTGATTATAATGATTCTGGGATTTAACTTTTGGTTTTGGTGCATATTAAGTATATGACCTTAAGCACGTAACTTCACCACTCTAGGTCTTAGTTTCTGTAGTTTTAAAATGAAGGACAATAGCACTAATTTTCCAGGGTTATAGTCTAAAAATAATAATATATACAGAGTGTTGGATGCATAATAAACACTCAATAAAAAGTGTAAACAACTGGATGTTGAAAAATGTTCCTTAGCTCCTCTTTAGAATTTGCCAAGAGTCATATCCCCACCAAATAGAAGCCAAAACCAAAACAATTTAACCTGCTTTGTTATATAACTATTCTGTAGCCATTCAGTGAAATAAAGGAAGGTGGCCATCCCAAAACAACAGTTGTTAGCTGAAATATTAGTTTTCTATATTGCTGCTGTAACAAATTACCACAAACTTAGTGGCTTATGACACAAATTTATGGCAATTACAAGAGGATTTAAATTAAGTAGTTCTAAGAAACAGGTCCTCAAACTGGCATTGCTGAGTGAAATTTCTCATACATTCAAGGAGTGTGGTATAATCTCCTCGTGGGGTCTGGGGGGAGGAACATTGTAACCCCGTGGCATGCAGTGGAATCATGGTGACTGAGGTTATCAGGGAGGATAGAATGAAGTGGGAAGTGAAAATTAGTCACTACAGCAACAAAGCGATTATAAAGATAGTGTAATCGTCTGGCTTTTTATTATGGTCCTGGAAAGCATACATAGGGAAAAGGAGAAATTAAAGGCTACAGACATCCAATAAAGAACAAACGTGGAGAACCCAAAGGTCTCCACGTAAGCTTTGAAGGCGTGCTTTGAGTAGACACGATTGATTGAGGACTGGGCTGACAGTCAGGTTTCAGAGTGGGAGACCTCACTCGGTCGCTAACACTGAGGTGAGGGCGGGAGGGTAAGAAGCGGGATACTGAGAAATAAGACCAAGACATTTGGGCTGACCTAGACAAGACCGGGATGTCCTGAATGGTTCCTAAATTCTCTTTACTTATGGAAAGAGTCTCATTTCCCTATCTAAGGAAACTTCTTGCCATAAAAGTTTTTCAGATGGGACCCATCCTTAACACCTCTCACTGCCTCCAGGGCAGTTACAAGATTTAGTTTACAAGATTTATTTAGCCCTGGAAGGGTTGAATTCAAGAACTGAGAGAGCCTATAGGCCAAAAATGTACAAAATCTCAGCAATCATATGCACAGGAGCCTGGGGAACACATGGGGGTGAATTCTAAGGGTATTTGAGCAAGAGGGATGAAATATAAGGCTCAATTGGGCCAAATTCATTGCTATGGTATAACACCAAGAAGTCAGAATTCGAAGTGTTGGTTCAAGCACTTGGAAGAGATATTTGTCATCTGTAGGGTGGGCAAACCTAAGCATAAACTGGCCTAGATTTTTAAAAGTAGAAAAATAGAAATTTCCCTGGCATACTGTAGAGGTGGGAGTCTGAATATTTGGGGAAATGGGAATGTTGTGATGATCTACTATTTGCGAGCTGCTATGCCACTCTCTAACTTGACTCCCTGGGGGAACCTAGAGAATGTTCCTTTTACCAAGAGATTAAGAAACACATTGCTTTTTGGCAATAAAAGAAAATTTTTAGTGTTTGAACATAATATTTTATAACTGTAAAACTTCCTTCCTGAGTCCTCTTGTAAATTTTTCGAATAGCGTTTGTTAGAATATTTGTAAAACAAACTGTGAAAATAATAATATAATGCATGAGAATTATTTAGAATACCAGACAACAAAATTTAGAAATGATAGTCATAAGTTATAACATAAGACAACTGCCTTTTATAAAAAGAAGATGTCATTATTATAATGCTAACCTCAGAAATAGGTCCTTAGTAATGTTTTTTGATAGGTTGAACTTAAGTAAACAACTCACGTTGCAAAAGCCACCTTTATTTAGATTTGGCCACTACAAATCAAAAGCACATTGTGAAAGCTTTATTTTATATAAGAATGCTTAAAAATCATATAGCAGTTTTAATTTCCAAAAGTATTTTAATATATTGTTCATATATTATGTCACATCTGTGTTTTTAAAGGCGTAAACCCATGGGTATAATTTAATGAATATTCAGTAAAAAAAAATTTCATGCTACTATCACCCAGGTCAAGGAATAGTACACTGTGAGCATCCCAAGGCTCCTTGTTTGCACCTAACTGATTATACTCATATCAGTCTTCCCCAAATTAACCACTGTGTAAATTTACTTGCTTTTCTTTTGAAGTTTTGCTACCTATGCATGCAATTTAAACAGTATAATTTTGTCTGATTTTGCACTTTTTTTTCCCAAAATTTCTATTTAAAAAATGTCAAGCCAAGAGAAAATTTGCAAATGTAGTGAGTCAAGTGAAAGGACATTTCTGGCACAATAAAATAAATTTAAATACGGACTGAGTGTTAAGTAATATAAAGGAATTTTAATTTTGTTAAGTGCAATGATATTTTGGCTAAGTAGGAAAATATTTTTAATTGTTAGAGATACATACTAAGGTATTTAGAGATGTAGGTATAATATCTAGATGTTATTGATTCACTTTAAAATATTTCAGCATAAACAAAAAAATCAGTTTAAAAAATACACACTACAGAAACCACAGTAGAAGAATAGAAGGTTTGAGGGTAAGACCTTTCATCCTTTGCCAGTGACTATTCTCTATTTAAAAAACAGCTCCTGGCTTGATACCAGACCCTGGTAGGGACTGAATGAATGACTGGGGGTGACCAGATGAATATGTGACCTCAACTGCCAATCCTAAACTTGTGTTATCTAATGCATTGAACATAAAATTGGACATGTACAGCAATATTCCATTATGAAATGGAAATCGAATATAGAGACCAGGTCTGAGCAGGTCCAGAAGGCAAAAGTAAAGTGCATGATCAGGTGGCTCAGACTCCCATGCCACCTGTCCTTGATGCCTCATTACCTCTCCCTCAGCACATCTGTGCTCAACCCATGACTGGGGCCCTCTGGCCAGATAAAGGAAGAGGGAAAAGCATGGGCCTGATTACAGATATGTCTGCCACATATGCTAGGAAAAAACTCCACTATAAACCCACTAGGTATTCTGGGGAAGGTGAGCAGTGGCGAGGGGAAATTCTCCCAGTGGGCAGAATTTAGGATGGTGCATCTAATTGTCTGCTTGATGTTAAAAGAGAGATGGCTAGAGGTGCAAATCTATCCTGACTTGTAGGGAGGGACTAACATATTGACCTGTTACTCAAGGTCTAGGAAAGAACAAATTGGAAAATTATTGCCAAAGATTTCTGGGGGAAAGAGATGTAAATATTTCTCTCAAAATGGCACAAAGTATGAATATATTCTTGTCCTATGTAAGCATGTCACAGGGTGTACACTTTGGAGGAGACCCTCAGTAATCAGGTGCACAAGGCGACTCATTCTCTTGCTGTCAGTCTCTTTTCCAAGCCACGCTGGAACTTATTTAATGGATCCACGTACAAAATGGCCATGGCAGCTGTGATAGACGCTATGCATCGGCTCAACAACATAGTCTTTTCCTTACCTAGGCCAATCTGGCTGTGCTGTGCTGAATGCCCAACTTTCTAAAAGCAGAGGCCGATGTGAGCCCCCACGTGGTACCATTTATCAAGTCAAGCTACCTTGACTCTAGATAAATGGTACCACATAGGGTACCATTTTAAGGAGATTAAGTAAGATTAAGTATATTTTACCACTCCCAGTATGCATAGTGTATCACTTTGTTCTTATAGAGAAGATACATATTTCATAAGGGATTTATCTTTTTTGCCTGCAATATTTCTGGTAGCACTACCATTTGTGAACTAACAAAATGCCTTTTTTATTCAGTGCCAAGTTATCCCATGCAACATCACTTCTAACCAGGGAATACATTTTATGGCAAAGGAAGTGAGACAATGGGCTCATCCTCATGAAATTCATTGGTATTACCCTACCACCCTCTGGAAGCTGAATTAATATTAATAGACTGGTAGTGCCTGGTAGAGGCTCAGTCGTAGTGCCAGCTGGGGTAGAGCACCCTGAAGAAAGGGGGTGCTGTTGTACAGGGTGCGATTCTTGCCTTAAACTTATAGCTTGACATATGGTGCTGTCTCATAGTCAGAAAGCATGGGTCCACGAAACAACGGGGGAAGTGAGAGTAACCCCTTTTGTTCTTATCCCTAATAATTCACTTAACTTTTTTTTTTTTTTGCTTTCAATGCCCATCTATGACTGGTTAGTCTAGAGGTCCTCATGCCCAAGGGAGGAATGCTTCTGCAAGGAAACATAGCCATTGTTCTAATGAACTGAAAAGTGAGACAGCCCCATGGCCATTTTGGGTTTTTCACGTTGGAGGACCAACAGACAGAAAAATGTGTCACTGTGTGAGCTGGGGTAACTGATATTAATTTCTAGGAAGAAATTATATTTCTGTTTCAGAATAGTGACAAAAAAGACTCTGTTTGGAACCCAAGAGAATGACTAGAGTGTCTCTTAATATTCCCTTGCCCAGTAGTATAGGTCAATGAAAAACTTTGGCATCCTAATAAAGGTATGACCATTGAGTATATGTTTTCTACAGAAATGAAGTTTGAGGTCACTTTTACCTATAAAGAACTGCATCCAGCCAAGGTGCTAAAAGAAGTTGAGGGAAACATGGAATGGGTGATAGAAAAAGGTAGCCATAATTATCATCTTAGCTATTGGCACTAGCTGCAAAGGTGGGGACTATAATTACCTAATTATTTTCCCTACCCCACCCTCTTATACAAAGAACACAATGATACTGATATTTTAGGTTTCAGGTAGGAGTATGACCAAATTAACATCACTTTGCACTACTACAGGAGCTGAAGGAAATGTGTGTCCCTGGTATTCGGTACATAAACTTTTCACCCATTTGAGGAAAAAGAATAGACTAAGAGGCTGGGCATGGTGGCTCATGCCTGTAATCCCAGCACTTTGGGAGGCCAGGGTGGGAGGATTGCTTAAGGCCAGGAGTTTGAGACCAGCCTGTGCAATATAGCAAGATGCCATCTCTACAAAAAAAAAAAAAATCATAAAAAAATTAACCAGGCATGGTGGCATGCACCTATAGCCCTAGCTACTTGGGAGGATGAGGCAGTAGGATTGCTCGAACCCAGGCATTCAAGGTTACAGTGAGCTATGATCATGCCTCTGCAGCCTGGGTGACAGAGCAAGACTTTGTTTCTAAAGAAAAAAAAAAAAAAAGAATGGACTAAGAGAGGAAAAAGGGATGGACTCTGCTGTGTACCTGCCCTTTGCCATTTCAGAGCTTTCTCCATCCTTCACCGTATTTCTCTGTGCCATAGGAATCTTACATATATGAGTTATATAAACAAACCATCTTAACTTCTGGGATTAATGGAGCCCCAATTGGAGATTGAAGGAAGAAGGTAAGAGTAAATTCATGATATTTATTCCCCCCATCCCTGTAGGAGGGAGCCTCTGGCTAGCTGGTTCTCTTTGCTACTCTCAACAGTCATTCTACATGACTGACTCCTTTTGAGTGAAGATAATCTCTTCCTTTACTGAGACATTAACCCTGTGGTACTCCATATCTTTCATGTTTTCTCTATACCCTGCCCTTGTCTTGTAAATGGTCTTTTTATGAATCCTCCTCAGGTTATCCCAATTTGGTGCCAGAAATTTCCTCCTGATACCCTGATAAATACAATGGGTGATATTACAGCATGTTTTTATGTTGATAGGAATGCTCTAGCAGAGAGGGAAAACTTGATAATGTGGAAGAGAAAAAAACACTTGCAAGAGAGGAGGTCTTGAGTGGGTGAGAGGGAATGGGAAGCAGCGGTAGTTTGGGTCTTAGTATGGAGCAGGGGAAACCCATCCATTGTAACCGGAGGAAAGGCAGAGAATATGGGTATAAGTGCAGGCTGGTCAATGGATTTGTTGTTTAGGCAGGGTATGGACATTGTTTTTTTGGTTGCTCCTATTTTCTCAGTGAATGAAAAAAAGTAAGTTCATTAGCTAAGACTTTGATATAAAAAGGCATAAAAAGGACTAGCCATAAGGGAAAAAACCAATAACTTGGACATCATTAAAATAAAGAATGTCTGTTTGCTATGGTTTGAATATGTCCTCTCCAAAATGCAGGTGTTGCAGTGTGACAGTATTAAGAGGTAGGGCTTTTAGGAGGTAATTAGTCCATGAGGGCTTCTCCCTCAAGAATGGGATTAGTTACCCTTATAAAAGAGGCTTCACACAGAATTAACCCCTTCTTGCCCTTCTGTCTTCTGCTATGTGAGAACACAGTATACTTCTCTTCTGGAGGAACCATCTTGGAAGCAGAGAGCATTTCTCACCAGACGACCAAACCTGCCAGCCCTTGGTCTTGGATTTCCCAGCCTCCAGAACTGTGAGAAAATAAGTTTCTGTTTTTATAAATTACCTAGCCTCAGGTATTCTGTTGTAGCAGCAGAAATGGACTAAGACACTGTTAATAAAAAGACACCATTAAGGGAGTAAAAATATATGGTTTAGAGTGGGAGAAGAGATTTACAATACATATAAATGTTAAAGGATACATATCCAGTATATATGAAGAACTACAAACAAATAAGAAAACAAAACAAAACAAAAAACTGGGAAGAAGCAGCAAGATGGCTGACTAGAGGAAGCAGGCATATGCCTCTTCTACAGAGAAGAACCAGAGTATCCATCAAAAATCCATATTTAAATAGATTGTCAGAGGGAGGAAGAGTGAATACAACAGAGATGCAATGGGAGACATTGAGGGTGAATCTAGAGGACCAACTGCCTGTGTGACTTTTCTGAGTGCCTCAAGTGCCCCCTGACCAGAATCCAGGGAAGGGGTAAACAGGAGACCTTTGGGGCCCCATTCCCCCACCTGGAACCTTTGCAGTTTTTACTAAAGAGGACCTCCTTGACATCCACAGGCCCCCAGAGTGCTGTGGGGAGCGCAGGTAGAGTTTTTACAGGCTGTCAAACCCCAGACACTATTGCCCAGAAATAATTGGGGGCCCTTTTCCCAGTGCTCCAAGCCCTGTCCTGAAGGCACTATTGCCCGGCTGCCAGGCCAGGAAGGGAGATGGGAATGCAGGTGATCTCCTTTGCCCCAGGGTTGAGTTTCCACACCATGGCTATGGGCCAGGGTGGAACTGAGGGGATTTGGGACCAGGAGCTCCGCACCTGCCAGCCTTTTCCAGGAGCTGACCACCTAGCTTCCTCCATGGAGACTGGCATCATTCCTTCCTCTGTGCCCCTCACTGAACTTCAATGAAACTCCAAGGGGCTGCCTTAAATTTCCCCAAGGCAGCCAGGGGAAATTTCTCCTGGTCATGGTTGGCACTTGAACTCAGGGGTCTAGGAACGGGTCTGTGGGCTTGTTCCCATGCTCCCAGGACTCAATCATGTTGTTCAGGGCCATGGAGGGGAGATTTGTGAACTGATCTCAAGTGGGGACAGAACAGAGAGGAGATCATGCAATGCATTTGTACTGTGGCACACAGGACACCCCTTTCCCCTCAGAAATGGTAGCCATGCTCTCTATCCTGACTGGGGAGACTCATAGTCTGGTCCTGCTGTGCTGCCTGAGCACAGTCACCTTTTGACTAGCAAGGCTGGTTGGCCAGAAGTCAGAGGGAGATCCGCCATGTCAGAGGAGGGGGAGATACCTGAACCCCACTTATACCTGCTAGACTGTGGATTCTGATCTACCCCGCTTCCACAAGCAGGCATTTTACTGTGGTGGGGGCATCTCTACCACTCCCCCAGGCTTATCTCGGTGGCCTGGGAACTGATCTTTGACCCCCATTGGGTTGACACTTGGGCCAGGCTCTGAGAAGCCTGGATATGGACTTACCTGACCCAGCCCCATCCAGTTTTACACCACCATCACCCTTGGTGGCGGTGGATCACAAGAAAGGCACCCCTGGGATTTCCAGGGCTCTGCCCAGATCCTAGAATTTCTGAGTGTTTCTTTTGATAGACTAGGGCCAGGCATAGGTCCCACAAACAACACCACATCTAGCCCTCTCCTGCCAGCACCACTTACTGGTAGGGAGGTCAACTTGTACAGCCCATTTCATCATTTGCTGGTTCAATTGTACAGGGCTCTGCTGACTCTCACCTACAAGTGGCACCTACTGGTCTGGAGACAAAACTGGACATCCCAATATAATTCTTGCTGTTAGAAGCACACAGGGCTCGGGAAAGAGGCAAGATTCCAGAGACCCTCCCCATTTCTCTTTCTTGGCAGGAGGCAGGAAATCTGCTCACACATATAGTACATCACCACTACAGCCTACAAATAATCAGCATTTGAGAAAACCACCACACTAAAGCTGTCTATTACTAAGGAATTTGCTCAGAACCTTGGCCATCTGAGCATACCCACAAGCAAAGCCAAAGGTGCTTACCTAACATATGCTACAATCAAACCCTGAAAAACCGTGAAAAAAGGTCCCATCTAAATGAAAGTAAAATCAAAACCAAGAAGTGACAGCTTCTCCAGATGAGAAGGAGTTGGCACAAGAATTCTGGCAGTATTAAGAAACAGAATGTAACAACATTCCCAAAGCTCCACACTAGCTCTCCAACAGAGGACTCCAACCAGAAGGAAATTATTGAAACATCAGATAATGAACTCAAAACATGGATTGCAAGTAAACTCAATGAGATCCATGAGAAATCTAACACAAAGAATCCAAAAAAAAATAATTTAGGACATGAATGAAAAATTCACTAAAGAGATAGATTTTTAAAAAAAATAACACAACTTCTGGAATTGAAAGATTCATTTAGGGAAGTACAAAATACAATGGAAAATTTTAACAACAGACTAAATGAAACAGAAGGAAGAATTTCAGAACTTGAAAATAAGACTTTTATATTAACCCGGTCAGTTAAAAATAAAGCAAAAAGAATAAAAAGAAGTGAACAAAGTCTTCAAGAAATATGGGATTACGTAAGATGCCTGAACATAAGAAGTACAGGTATCTATGAGAGAGAAGAAGAAAAAGCAAAAAGCATGGAAAACCTACCTGAGGGATTAATGGAGGAAAACTTCCCTGGTCTCACTATAGGTTTGGATGTTCAGATAAAAGAAGGTCATCAAACTCCTGGAAGATTCATTGCAAATAGAACATCTCCAAGGCATATAGTCATCAGACTGGTCAAAGTCAAAGTGAAGGAGAAAATCCTGCAAGCTGGGAGACAAAAGTATCAAGGAACTTACAATGGAAAACCAATCAGACTAATAGCAGACTTCTTAGCAGAAACCTTACAAACCAGGAGGGATTGGGGTCCTATCTTTAGTCTTCTTAAACAGAATAACTGTCAGCCACGAATTTTGTATACTGAAAAACTAAGTATCATAAATGAAGGAGAAATGGTCTTTCCCAGACAAGCAAACACTGAGGAAATTTGTCACCACTAGACTTGCCCTATAAGAAATGCTGAAAAGTGCTCTAAACAGCAAAAAAAAAAAAAAAAGTCAATACTGACCCGTGTAAAAACACCCGAAAGCAAAAACTCACAGCTCTAATAAAACAGTAACACAAGGGAGAATGCAAAGCAACTAGGTAAAAATCAACATGATGAATGGAACAGTATCTCACATATCAATATTAATATTGAATGTAAATGGTCTAAATAACCCCCCTTAAAAGATATAGATTGGTAGAATGGATTAAAAAAACACAATCCAAAAATCAAAACAGTAAATAGACAACCTACAGAATGGGAGAAAATATTCACAAACTATACATCTGACAAAGGACTAATATAAAAGGAATTCAAACAAATCAGCAAGAAAAAAACCCCAAATAACCTCATTAAAAAGTGGGCAAAAGACATGAACAGATGTTTTTTCAAAGAAGATACACAAATGGCCGACTAACATATAAAAAAATGCTCAACATTAGTAATCATCAGAGAAATGCAAATTACAACCACAATGAGATACCACCTTACCCCTATCAGAATTGCCATTATTAAAAAGTAAAAAAACAATAGATGTTGGCACGGATGCAGTGAAAAGGGAACACATATGCTGTTGGTAGGAATGTAAATTAGCACAGTGTCTATGGGAAACAGTATGGAGATTCCTCAAAGAACTAAACATACACTTACCATTCAATCTAGCAATACCACTATTGGTATCTACCCAAATGAGAAGAAGCCATCATATCATAAAGACATCTGCCCTTGTATGTTTATCACAGCAGAATTCACAATTGCAAATATATAGGATCAACCTAAGTACTGATGAATGGATGAGGAATATGTATAAACACACACACACACACACACACACACACACACACCCCATGGAGTACTACTCAGCCATTAAAAGGAATGAAATGATGTTTTTTGCAGCAACTTGGATGAAATTGGAGACCATTGTCCGAAGTGAAGTATCTCAGGAATGGAAAAACAAATATCACATGTTCTCACTTATAAGTGGGAGCTAAACAATGAATATATATGGTTATAAAGTGGTGTAATGGACATTGGAAACTAGAAGGGGGAGGATGGGAGAGGATTGAAGGATCAAAAATTACCTATCAGGTACAATGTACACTGTTCAGGTGACGGGTACACTAAAAGCCCTGACTTCACTACTGTACAATTCATCCATTTAACAAAAAAACACCTGTAATCCTTAAATCTATTGAAAAAAAAATCCAGTCAAAAAAAGGGCAGAATACTTGAACTGGTATTTGACAAAAAGTATTCAAATGTCTAAAAACGTACAGGAAAATGCTCGATATCACTATTTGTCAGAGAAATGCAAGTTAAAATCACAATGAAATACCACTATGCTCAAATAATAATGACTAAACTTTAAAAGATTGGCATAAACAAGTGTTGGTGGAAAGTTGGACTTAACTGGGTGGCGTTTGCTCAGTTGAGTATTGCAGAGGGACAGAGGCAAGGGAATTGAGGCTATGTACCAATGACATGGAATTTAAGTAAGGAAAGTGGGAATTGAGTACATGCGGAGGATGATGGACAGGTGAAAACATCAGTGGTGACACCTCATGTGAGCAAAGAATTTTTGGAGTCTTAACTCACTGCTTGTATTTACTGTTAAAGAAAGCTCCATTTCTGCATTTTGCCTCTATGAATTGCAGCTCAGGGAAACAGACACAAAATATCCATGGATATATAGGAGGAGACATCCATAAAATAATTTCTTGCCCTTGAGAATACTTTTGTCCCCATTGGGGAGATACATGATTTTTCTATGTAGGTTAATCAGTGTGAATACAGCCTTAATCTTATTGTACAATCTTATATTTATCTAAGTTAAAGGCATTAATTTCACAGAAAAGCAGCTATGCGGTAACTTTTTTTCCTGGTAAAGGTGTGACAAGTTAATGGAGGTGACTTTTGCAATGGCAAAACTGTCTTTAGTACTGATTTCATATAAACGAAACATTCACCTGGTGTTAAAAATGAATGAATAATTTACATAGTAAAGAAAGAGCTACTTTCCTTATTGCTCTGAAGAGAGTTTCATGGTTGCTAGATAAGCTGCCAGGCTAACATATTGGCTTTTAAATTATTTCACTCATTTAGCCAGGAAAATGGTTTTGTGTGTTTTTCTCTTCCCCAAATACAATAAAGAATGATAGATAGCCAACCTGGCTCATAAATACATAACGAATGCTGACTGGAAGAGATGGGTCTGGTAGGACCTCAAAGACTAAATCAATAATAAACTATGTCCTCATTAATTTTCTGTTCAGTAACATGCCATTGCTGTGAATTTTGGACAACGTATGAAGACTCTCACTCTTTGGGAAGGCTTTGTGCCCTGATGACCTACAGAACAGGAACAAATGGTGTTCTTATCGGGTATCATCTATAGAGGGTACTCCTGGCTGCGGTGTTTTGCTCATTTACTATTTTCTCAAATTGTTTTGCTCTCTCCCTCTAAGACAAACTGTGTTTTTATTATTTAGCAATGCAGTTGAAGTCCATTTCCTGTAAGAACTGCTTAAACAGACAGGTCCTGCACTATTTCCTTCTCAATATTTCATGTTTTTTTACTCTTTTGACTAATAATCTACTATGACTGAAAATTAATCTTTTATAGTTGTTTTATTTCTAGGCTTCAATTTTATACTATTTGATTCTCTGATTACAATGTAAAATCCTTGAGAGTCAGGGAATTGTCTTGAAACCTCCCCCATTGTGCATATCATGGTGCCTTGTATTCAGTGTCTTTAACAGGTAGGTGTGTGGCAAGATGATGGAAAAATGGATGATTGGTTGGGTGAATCTGTGGATGGCTGTGTACTTAGTTTAATGAGTGGTGGGTAAAAAAGGACAAAATATTAATATAGCAGGCTATATTCTGTTTTCATTTTTGTTTTCACTTTTATGTATGGTAGTAAAGTAGCCAATTTCCCAATGAATTAATATTTTGCATCTAAGTAATAAGAGCTGGAAATCAGAAAAAGCAATATTCACAAAACGCTAAATATTTTAACAACAACAACAAGGCAGCTATCTATATAGTTTCAATTACTTGGATCTTTGGTATTTCCAAATACCTTGATCCTTTGGTTTTGCAATCAAGATGATCAGCTCAGTCAAACTCTCATAGCGTAGACTAGCACCCCCGCCAACACATACAAATGCTCTTAGGAGCTTCAAGTTATTCTATATACTCTAGGAAAAATGAGATCAGCAGCAGCCATAATATTTTATTTTATTTTATTATTATTATTTTATTTTTATTATATTATTTTATTATTATATAATTTTTATTATATATTATTTATTATTATATATATTTTTTATTATAAAAGGAATATATATGTTCATGAAATAAGTTTTAAACAATTTAAAAATGTGAAAGAAGAAAGCAGTCATGACCTGTAACTCCAGCACTAAAAGATAATTGCTGTAATGACCCCAAAATCACAGGCAACAAAAGCAAAATAGACAAATGGGATTGCATCAACTGAACAGTTTCTGTGCAGCAAAGGAAACAGTCAACAGAATGAAGAGACAACCTATGGAACAGGAGAAAATATTGCAAACCATACTTCTCATAAGAGGTTAATATCCAAAATATATAAGGAGCCCAGACAACTCAATAGCAAGAACAAATAAACTGAGTGAAAAATGGGCAAAGGACCTGAATAGACATTTCTCAAAGGAAGACAAACAAATGACCAGGAGGTATATGAAAAAATGTTTAACATCACTAATCATCAGGGAAATGCAAATCAAAACCACAAGATGTCACCTCATTCCTGTTACAATGACTATTCTCAAAAAGACAAGAGATAATAAGTGTTGGTGAGGATGTGCAGAACAGGAAACCCTTGTACACCATTGATGGGAATATAAATTTGTACAACCATTATGGAGAAAAGTATGGAGGTTCCTCAAAAAATAGAACTGCCATATGATCCGGCAATCTCGCTTCTGGGTATACATCCAAAGGAAATGAAATCAGTATGTCAGCATTATTCAAAATAGCCAAGATATGGAATCAACCTAAGCATCTATCAATGGATAAATGGATAAAGAAGATGTAATATATTTACACACAATGGCTACTATTTAGCCTTTAAAAAGATGGAAATCCTGTCATTTGCAACAACATGGATGAACCTAGAAGACATGATTCTAAGTGAAACGAGCCATGTACAGAAAGACAAATACTGCGTGATCTGACTTTTGAGCAAAATCTAAAAATGTAGACATCACAGAAGCAGAGAGTGAATGCTGGTGGTTACCAGGGGCTGGCTAGGGAGGTGAGGGGTGTTGAGGAGATGTTGACCAAAGGGCATAAAGTTCCGGTTAAACAGGATGGATGAGTTCTGAGATCTATTGTACAGCATGGTGAGTACAATAATAGTTAATAATAATGTATACTTGAAAATCACTGGGAGAGTATAACTTAAATGTTTTCACCACAAAAAAATACTAAGTATGCGAGGTGATGGATATGTTAATTAGCTTGATTTAATCATTTCACAATATGTGTGTGTGTATATCTCTCAAAAAATCATGCTGTACACCATAAATATGTATTAATACAATTTTTATTTGTCAATTTTATCCTAATAAAGCTGGGTGGGGGGAAAGACAAACCACAGCCTGGAAGAATATATTTACAAATCTGATAAAGAGACTTATATCCAAAATATATACAGAACTATTAAAATCAGTGATAAGAATACAAGCAATGCAATAAAAAATGGGCAAACAATTTAAACAGATACTTCACCAAAGAAGATATATAGGTGGTAAAATAGCACATGTTCAACATCACTAATAATTAGGGAAATAAAGATTAAAACCACAATGACATGTTACTACATACCTATTTGAGTGGCTAGAATTAAATAGACTGAACATATCAAATGATAGTGAGGATGCGAAGAAAATGGAACATTCAAACACTTCTGGTGGAATGTAAAGAGTACAATTGCTGTGGAAAACAGCTTTACGGTTTTTTAAATAGTTAAATATATACCCACCATGTGATCCAGCCATTACCTTCCTAAGTATTTACCCAAGAGAACTAAAGGCATATGTCTATACAAATACATGAACAGGAACGTTCATAGCAGCTTTATTGTAATAGCCCAAAACTGGAAACAGCTCAAATACCCATCAACAGATGAATAGGTAAACAGTCTGTGGTATACCTATACTATGGAATGCTACTCAGTGGTAAAACGGGACAAACTATAGATGCGTGCAATAACATGAATAAATTTCAAAATTATTATTCTGCGTGTAAGAAGCCAGACTCCTCCCCAAAACAAGAGTACATATGGTATGATTCCATTTACATAAAATTCCAGAAAATACTAACCAATCTGTAATGACAGAAATCAGATCAGGGATTGCCTGGAGACAATGCGGGGATTACAAAAGGATGTGAGAAAACTTTTGGGAGTGCTGGATATGTGCACCATCTTGATTGTGATGATGGAGTCACAGGGGTATACGTGTTATACATGTCAAAATGTGTCAAATTGTATACTTTACGTATGTAGAGATTATTGTATATCAGTTATACTTTGACAAAGCTGTTCAAATAAAACTGAAAAAAAAGAAAAAATAAGAGAATTGTTATAAAGATATTGCTCCACATCTGAAAAAGTTTTTCTCCCTTTCCCTATGTGTGTGTGTGTATCCTATTTTGAAGTAGAGGTTGGGTGCAGGGGTTCAACCCTCTGTAACCCTGAGCCAGAACAAGGGATGAGAGCTGAGGCAGAAAGCTTGCCTCTCCTGGAACCTGCAGCAAAGATTCTTTGCAGATGCTGCTCTTTGCACAGTCATCTACTGTCATCTGTCTGAAGTTTTTCCCAAAGGGAGTCTTAAAACTTGTGATTTGCACCCCAGAATTATTGGTGAGACTACTTTCTCCTTTACTGTTCTTTGCTTCTTCTCAGAGCCAAGAAGAATGCAACCTCATTCAAGATCTCTCTTAAATAAACAGCAGAGTCCCAAGATGGAAGGTTTCAGACTAAGGTACCTATGCTGCCATCTTTTCAGAAACCCTGCTTCAGGTAGCATGTTTTCTCTGTTGATTATCAGGTGGGCTAAGATATTAGTACATTAGTCCACCCTTATCCACAGTTTCAGTTACCTGTGGTCAAACAAGGTCCAAAGATATTAAATGAAAAATTCCAGGTGGGTTTGGTGGCTCACACCTGTAATCTTAGCACTTTGGGAGGCTGAGATGGGAGGATTGCTTGAGGCCAGGAGTTCAAGACCAGTCTGGGCTACATAGTGAGACCCCATTTCTAAAAAAAAAAAAAGCCTGGCACGGTGGTGCAGCCTATAGTCCCAGCTACTCAGGAAGTTGAGGTGGGAGGATCACTTGAGCCCAGGAATTCAAGGTTATCGTGAGCTATGATCATACCACTGCATTCTAGCCTGGGCAACAGAGCAAGACTCTGTCTCAAAAAAAAAAAAAAAAAAAAAGAAGAAGAAAAGAAAAATTCCAGAAATAAACAAATCAGGCCATTAGCCCAAGATATGACTCATCCCTTTGTCCAGCGTACCCATGCAGTATAAACTACCTGCTCCACGTCATTGACATTGCCTGCTCCTGACATCCAGCCACAGACATTGCCATGGCTAGATCATCTAGGATCAGCCAAAGCAGATGATGCTCCTTCTGACATATGGTCAGAATGTCAGTAGCAACCTAATGCTACATCACAATGTCTGCGTCATTCACCTCATTTCATCTTGTCACATGGGCGTTGTATCTTCTCACATCATCACAAGAAGGGTGAATACAGTACAATAAGATATTTTGAAAGAGAGAGAGACCACGTTCATGTAACTTTTATTACAGTATATTGTTATAATTTTAGTTGTTAATCTCTTACTATGCCTAATTTATTAATTAAACTTTATCTCAGGTATGTATGTATAGGAAAGAACATAGTATATATAGGGTTTGGTACTATCCATGGTTTCAGGCATCCACTGGGGGTCTTGGAATATATCCCTCTCCAATAAGGGGGGGGACTATCTTAATGTATTTATTAAAATGTTTTCACTTTACTGCTCTAATTTAAGCTAAAACAACAAAATTGCTCTAGATCCTTTTAGCATTTCTTCTTGAAACTCTCCTTTCACACTTGACTCAACTTGAGGCCTGGGGCAAAATGGTAGATTTGCCAGTGCCCTGGAGGGTCATAGGCAGATAATACTCTGGCACTTCACTAAGGGGAGCTACCTCTGTGAATTTCTTCAAGAGGCCTCCTGATTCTTCTAACCCTGGTGGAACTTGGTGGCAGGATGCCTTAGTGGGCAGAATTCTTCCACTTTTCTGAGGTTTAGAGAGAATGGCTGTTGGTGAAACGTAGAGAATGGAGACAGTCTCCCAACAGCTCACCAGAAAGGTTAGAGGTTTCCATTTTACATTCCTGGCCTACAAGTGTGGAAGATGCTGTGCCTGCAGGTTTGCCACAGTGGAGAGATCCCGGGAGCCCAACCTGCACAAGTATGGAAAAGAGACAGGACCATGAGCAAGCAAAGAAAATTTATAGCCGGTTCAAGGGGACTCTGTAACCTGTAAGAGCAGGACCTAACTAATCAGAGCAGATGGCTCCAAATGAACTAGAAAGAATAGAAGGAAATTTAAATAAAAACCTGTGAGAACTCTCAAGGAGATAAAACTAGTGCATTAAAAATACTTTGGGAACAAAATGCAATGTTTTTTGCATTTGAAAATTCAATAGATGAACTTAAAAAGAGGATGATTTTTCCTGGACACAGAATTAGTACTTTGAAAGAAATATCTCACAACAGAGAGCTAAAATACGAAGGTAGAAATCATGTAGGAAATGGTAAGGTTTAGAGGGTAGGTCCAGAAGAATTATGCTGAAAATCCTGAAATCTAAGGACATAGAAAGATTCCTAAAAGATTCCAGCAGGGGTGGGTGGGTGGGGGTAAGAATATACTATTTACATATAAAAAATACCCAAATAGCGTAGGTAGGCTATCATATCAGCAATACTAGAAACTAAGAAGACAATGGAACAAATTGCAAGGATCATTAAGAGTGAAGAACTGTGATCCAAGAATTCAATTTCTAGTCAACTCTATTCATTGGTGAGGACAGTATAGTAGGTGGAATTCAAAATATGGGTCCTCAACATTAAATATTAATCTAGATGTTGATGTGAATGGATTTTGCTGATGTAAAGATTCAAGTTAGTTAACTTTAAAATATGGAGATTATCCACATGGCCCTAACCCAATCAGGTGAGCCTTTAGAAGCAAAGCGTTTTCTTTGGCTGGTAGCGGAAGGTGAAGTCAGAGATTTGCACCATTGCTGGCTTTGGAGATGGAGGGGCATGTGCCACAAAATGTGGGCAACTTTTGGGAGCTGAGAGCAGCCCCTGGCTGATAGCCAGCAAGAAAATGAGGACCTCCATTCTATGACAACGAGAAACTGAATTTGGCCACCAACCTGAATGAGCTTAGAAGTGGATTCTTATCCAGAATCTCCAGATAAGAGCCCATCTTGGCCAACACCTTGATTTCAGCCTTGTGGAACCTTAAACTGAGATTCTAGTCAGGTCAGCCTGCATTACTGACCTATGCAACCTTGAAGTAATAAAGGAGTGTTGTTTTAAATAATAAGGTTTTTAAAATTTGTTATGCAGTGATAGAAACCTAATGTAAAGATATTTCTGAAACATGTTTGTTTTCAGAGAGCATTCTACCCATATACCCTACCTCGAAGGAAACACCAAAGGAAGTACTGTCATGAAATGCTCATCATATCTAAACAGAAAACTCAGGATGGGGGAGGGGAAGAGGAAAGCAAACAAGCAAGGAGTCTTTCATTACAAGTGATTAAATGTACATGAAAATGATTGAAATCTGTAAGATGAGGGTTTATGTAAATGTTAATGTGTGAGCCTGGTACTTAAAATTCCAAATTATGTCAACAAAACCCAGAGCTTGAAAGGGGGATTGGTGGGGAGCTGTAAGCATCCCTTCCTAAATGCCTTTTCTAGTCAGGGAGGAACTGGGACTGGAGAGTACAGAAAAAAGTCAAGTAGGACTTGTGTTGAGGGGTGGGGGTACAATGAAGGGAAAGTTCGTTAATTGAGTAAAAGCAAGGAAAGGAGAAAAGAAGAAACTATGAAGTTTATTAAATATTAAAAATAAAATAAGATGGAGGGAATGAAACCATATATCTTGGTTGTTGCAATAAATGGGCAGTGCTAAATTCCCCTGCTGAATTCCCCTGCATTGGGTTAAAAATCCAGTCCATATGTTATTTTTAAGAAATATATTTTTAAAAAATGATAAATATCAAAAATAAAAGATTAAGGAAAGATGTTTAAGGCAAATTAAAAGAAAACAGTAACATAACTGATATGATAAAAGAACTTTCAAAGAAAAAAGGATATAATGAGACAAAGAGGGATGTTATGTAGGGATAAAAGTCACAATCCACCAATAAGATAAAAGAAACACAAACTTTAATCACTATATAAGAACAATGGAGTATAGAAAGCAAAAATTCCTCAAAATACAAACTGATCAAGATGAAGAAGACAAAATGATACCTCTAAATATATGTCCCTCAGAATTTAATGAGCCAAGAAGACAGAAATCATGGATATAGAAGATTTAAATAATATAACCAACATAATTCTATATATTTTTATAGCTATAGAGAGAGAACAGGACATAGTATAGATGCAAAACTTTGTATACTGCAAATGGAATATACAGTACTTTGTTTCCTTATACTCATGGAAATTTTTTTTCACACCAATGTACCTTGACAAATAAAGCTTAATAAATTCCAAAATGTAGAAATTTTACATGCCATATTCTCTAATCATAATCCAATAAAACCAACTCAGATTTTTAACTATGTGAAAAGTGAGTATACACTACTAAAAACTTTTGCCTCATAGAGGAAATCAAAACTGAAATTGCATATATCTACAAGTTTTCAAACATAAGAAACAATATCCAAGACTAGTAGAACATAACTAAAGCTACACACAGAAGAAATTTTATATCCTTAAAATATTTTCATTAATTAGAAAAGAGAGACTGAAAATAAACAGGTTAATGATTAAACATCTTTTCATTTCTGGGATGGCATAACTTCACCTTAATATATATTTTTTATATTGCTACTTTGGTTTACCAATATTTTGCTTAAAATATTTGTAAATATCTTATTAAAATTAGACAATTTTTCTTTTTATAGTCACATTTTGGTATCAGATTTATACTTGTCTCATTAAATGAGTTGGGGGTGTACTCTTTTTTTCCTTGAAAGAGATTGAGTTTGTTGTTGCTACTAGTATCATTACTATTTCTATTAAGTAGCATGTTTAGTAGCACTTTACTAAGAAACTATCTGGGCCCGATGCTCTCTTTGTGGAAAAGAAAATTAACTACTGTTTCAATTTCTCAAATGATTAATGTTTTTGTAATTTTCTCTTGAATTCCTTTGGTTATTTATATTTTTCTAGGAATGTGTGCACTTTGTGTAAGTCTTCAAATTTATTGACATAAAGTTACTTATAATATGCTCTTTTCTTTTTATGTTCCATCTGTAGTTCTCTCTCTCATTTCATTACTAAGATTGTTCATTTATGCCTCTGTCTTTTATTTTCTTGATTAATCTTGACAGAGATTTTTTTAAACTAGGTTTTTCAAAACACCAACTTTGATTTTGTTGATCTTATTTATTATATGTTTGTATTTTATTCTATTTATTTCTGATCTTGTTTTATTTCATTCCTTCTACCTCATTTAGGCTTTTTCTATTTTTCTTTTTTCAACTTCTGCCAGTCTTTTATACTATATGCAATTGCAACTGTACGTTTCCCTTTGATAAGTACTTTTTAAAAGTTTTGCCACATTTGCATTTTGTCTCTCTTTCTCTCAATCTCTCTTCATTTTTCTTTCTCTGTTTATATATATATATGCACACATACACACACACAGATACATATATCTACACACACACACAACACACCAGCAGTTCCTCATGGTGCAACCACAATATGTACAAATATATTATCACATCTGTCATAGAAAAATTTTTAAATTTTGCATCGACATTGGTTGAATTGCTAAGGGTGCATCTGAAACCCTCTTTAAGTTGAGTGTTAGGATATATGTTCTTCACATAAGCTCACTTCCTTTTATAATGCTAAAAATACCTTGTCTGCTTGCACTGGTTTCAGATTTGCTGTTGAGATTGATATTGTTTTACGAATTTGGATGTTAGATCAGCTTCTGATTTCATCTAAGAATATTTCTCAACATTCACATATTTTCGTTTTTCATTTCCTCTAGTGCTAGTATAGTAAATACTCAAATGGTAGAAAATCCAGCAAACATTATTGGATACCATTAAAAAAAAAGGTAACATCTGGATCTGCTAGCAGTTAACAGTACTTCACAGAATCATGTGCCAACATTGCCAATTTTAGGACTATTTTGCTACCAAAACTTATTTTTTAGAACACCACTCAGAGGATTTGTGTAGAGTATACTATGCAGATAAATTTATTAGTCTTAATTTTATTTGCATGAATGACTCATCGCTGGCAGCAGATAGGGCCACAAATGCAGGCACAACACTATAACAGTTACAGGCAAGACTGAGTGATTCGATAGTGATGACTTCTTTCTTACATACTCCAGCCACCTGTCAGTGTTTCCTGACCCTGCTTTCTAATTGGTCTGTGGATTCCTTTGAAGGAGTAATGTGTTTATATTGATTAAGCTTTAAGCCCCAAGGAAGAATTATGATACTTTTTGTCATTTTCTCAATTTCTCAACTGATTGTTCTTGGAATTTGAGATTTGGGAAAACATTCACATCTTCCAGAAAAATGATGCAGTGTTTCCCACATAGAAACTACTTTTATGTTTACTATTCTTTGCATTCTATCTCCTCCTATATTGCTGACCTTCCTTCTGGGATAATTTTTTTTTGTCTTTGCCCTAGAGCATTCTTTACAGGTTTCTTTAGTTAGGGGATATAGATAATGAGAGATCATTTTAGTGAGTTTCCAATTTTCAGTTCTAGTTTGATGACTATTTTCTCTCATCATTTTATGGGCATTATTACTCTGTCTTTGGACTTCTGCTGCTGCTGTTGGGAAATCAACTCCTCTTAGTGTTAAGACTTCACTCAGTAGAGTAACCTGCCCGGGTTTAGACAGACTAAGGGTTGCAACACAGTTGTAGCTGATTGAAAGAATTATTGCTGACTCTGGTTCAGGTCCTGGGCACATGAGAAAAATCTCGTGTGTCTCTGACTTTTATCTCATTGTAAGCAGCTAATTGTAGGGGCCCAAAATTGAACTTAAAATTGTATGCAAAATTCAAACAATGTAGTTATTTGAAGACATACAACTGGTAAATGCTAGATTCAGATGCTTACAGGAAATTATATTACTGTTTTTCTATAACTATAGGTACTCATTTATATACATTAGAGAGGGATTTTTGTTCATCTTCGTTTACAATTTTAAATCCCTGTGTTATTTCCTTAGTCAGAAGTGCATTAAAAAAAGGAAAAACCAGAATAAAATTTTGTGTCAAAATCAGAGAAAACATATAGCAAATGTTCTGAAATTTCCATGTACTTTATTATATTGCATACAATGTGGATTCAAAGTCAGCTTGGCTTACTATTATACTATGGCATAATCTAGGAATAGCTCCAACATTTGAATTCAATTATCAAAATACAAGTTGACTAACAAGCTAATAAAACATAACCTTGTCAAAGCAAATTCACTAAGTATAAATTAAGTAACTTCCATCTCTCTATTTTAATCAATTTGCAAGGACTACATTTTAGATAAAGCAGTCATTAAATAATAAATTAATAACATTTTGTGTGTTAGTACAGCATGTGTTAGTCTTATTATAACCCCAATACTTTTCAAAATCAATCACTGTTTTCTAGAAAGTATAATTTCATATGGGTTTTCAGTTGACTTTTGCAGAGTGTCATTTGCTCTGAGCTATATGTTTCATACTTGGTGGGGGCGAGTAGGACATGAAACAATGCTCATCATCTTTAGCTATCAAAGAAATGCAAATTAAATTCATGAGATACCACTACACACTAACGCAAATGGCTAAAATTAAAAAACTGACAACATCAAATGTTGGTGAGTACGTGGAGCAACTGGAACTCATATGTATTGCTGGCGGGAAGGTAAAATACACAACCATATTGGAAAACTGTTTGGCATTTTCTTAGTAAGGTAAACATATACATATCATATAACCAAGCAATTCTACACCTAGATGTTTACACAGGGAAAATAAAAACATGTCTAAACAAAGACTTGTATATGATTATTCATAGTAATTTTATTCATAATAGCAAAAAACTAGATATAATCCAAATTTTCACCAACATATGAACAGCTCAACAAATTGTAGAATGTTAATACAATGGAATACTACAGATCAGCAAAAGACAAGATGACTTTCTGACACACATACCAATATGAATAAAATTTTAAAATATTGTAATAAGCAAAAGGAAGCAGAGGACACAGAGGAGTACATACTGTGTGAGTTTATTACACAAAATTCTAGGGGAGACATATCTAATCTATAGTGACAGAAAGTAGGTCATTTATTGAGTGGGGCCAGGGTCAAGACAGATTTGGAAGATATACAAAGGAAACCCTTTGGGGAGATCAAAATGTATATTTTGATTGTATGGTAGTGACATGACTGTATATATTAATAGTTGTCAAAACTCATCAAACTATATTCTGAAAATACATAAATTTTATTGTCTGTAAATTATACGTAAATAAAGTTGATTTTTAAAAAAATATTGTCATTTGTCTCTTAAAGGCATACACAAGCTTACCTTTTATTCTTCAAGGTCAAGAAAAAGTTGCCATTTAACTCTGCAAGACCCTGAATGTTTTGGGATCACTCTACTTCATTCTACTTTTACTTGCCAACCAGACAATTCTTTTATAGCTCAATTCTTTTATATTATACCTTGTGAAATACAGTCAAACATGAGTAATACCTGCTACTAACATTGCTGCTTGTTCATTGGTACATAATCCAACCCCCAAGTTTCTGCAGAAAACAGTGTTACCAAATATTTCGCCATTATGTAACACGGACATTACCTGCCATTATCAGTTTCCTCCTTATCCACAGAATCACCTCTTAGGCCAATGCCACATATTTTAAGATTTTGTTATGGCATCATCCTACTGCTCACCCAAATTCCAGATTATTCAGGTTAGTCCATGAACAATCTCAGGGGCTCAAAGGAGAAAATATTTATGTCTCACATTGCATGTCCAAAATGAGTCCACCATAGGGCTTTGGTCAGCATTGTTGCTCAGGGACTCAGGCTAATGGAGACCCCAGACATGGCCTCAAGGTGAAAGAGAGTTAGAAAGCTTCACCTTGGCAAGGTGATGGAGAAGTATGATCCTTTTCTGTACTCAGAGGAGATCTGGATATTGGTGCACTTTAGTATTGTTTTCCTTAAGAACACAAAGTTAGACATTAAAATTCATCACTTCTTCCAAATCACTAAAAACCTATAGCAACTCTGTAACCAGAGCACCAACAAAAGTAATAAGAACCTATTACAAATTCTTGCACAGATAAAAGGCATAAACAAACTATAATAAATAAAAGCCTTTATTTTGAAAAATAAAAAGATAAATAATATGGCTTGAGGGAGTCAGGGTAAGGAAGGGTTGAGGCTATTGAGTTAGGAAGACAAAAGTAAAATTCACATAGTTTGGGGAGAATCATGCAATAGCCCTTCCAGGACAGAACACTTGGCTAAATTCAACCCAAGTTAATGTGTTTGAATGGGTTTCGTGTACAGATACATATTCCTTTTTGGCTTGCTGTATTCTGTATTTTTATTTTCAAAATGCATGTATTTTGTTTTCAGCTGCTATTATTTGTACAAAACATTAATATGCTGGACAAGAAAGACCATACATGAACCAATGTGATCACAGCGGTACACTATTCCCTATTTACCAATCACGTACGTGCTTATTTATATTGCAGAAATATGCATTATAGGAGAAAGGCTATATTAAATAGAAAAGCAGTATGATGTTCAGCAGCCTTTCATATTCTTATCTGTAGGAATCAGGGAAGGCTTTCTGGAGGAAGCAATTGAAACTAACACCTGAAGGATTTTTCAAGGCCAAGGTTTTATACAGGGTAAGGGGAAAGCATTTCAAACAGAGGGGAAAATTTTGGAGAAATGCTCAGAGGCAAAAAGACAAAAAGCAAAAGAAAAGAAGCAAAAATCCAGGACTTTTGCAAGGAGCTAAAAGAAGTTCAGTGTTTTGGGAGGTGAGAAAGCAATTGTCGAGATGAGACTAGAGAGTTGGAACGGGGCCAGACCCTGCCGGAGCTGTGGGCTATGTGAAGGATTTTTTATTTTTCTCTCTGTAAAAATGTAAGGAAGTGACAAGATAAAATTTGGCTACTAAGTAAGGAACAGATTATTACAGGGGTAAGAGTGGTAGCAGGGAGACCAATGAGAAGGTTATTGCAGTTGTCTAAGGAAAGCTGATCATGGATTACACCACAATAATTATGGTGAGGACTGGAGCAAACGGATTCAAGAGCTATCAAGGAGGTAAAATAAGTGATAGTGTTGTGGAGTGGGGTGGGATTAAGGAGCATGAAGAATCAAGAATATAATTTAATTTTGCATCTATTTGAGTCTGAAACATCAGAGACACTGTCCAGTTGATAAATATATGAAGCTGGATTTCAGAAAACCAGTATGGGCCGAGGCATAAATTGATGGTTATTAAAACCATGCAGTGACTATGAGAATTTAGAAAGACAGTGTATGGGAGGAAGGAAATTGAGCTTGGACAATATTTGTTTTACAATTTGTTCCTGCACCTCAGAAAAATTTCTCTGGCTTTCTGCTCTCTCACTAAATATAGCTTAACCCCTGAGGAAATGTGGCTGTGGTAGCAGTAGTGGTGGAATGGGTTAAGAGGCAAGTTTTGCTGCAATTAGAAACAGGGCTGCACATTCATGGATGTTTATCTATACTGGCTGCTCGGTGGTGGAGTGCCAGGAAGAATAAGAGGCAACCAGCATTCTTCCTTTTCAGCTCCCAAGGGACCCAGGTTGGCTAAGCTGCTGTCAGTGGTAACTGCTGGGACCAGTCCAAGACACTGGGCTGCCATGTGTCTCTCAAAATAATACATATGCAATATTATAGGCAGGTGCAAGGGCTTGGTTTTACCCCTTACTAATCATGGGAAATTGAGCAACTTCTCTGAGCCTCAGTTTACATACATCTAAAATGGGTATACTTATTATAATCACATTGAATTATTGTGAGGATTAAATTATTTAATACATGAAAAGTCCTTAGAACAGCACTTTAAATAAATATAAAGCAGTGCTCTTACTTATCTTTAGGTTCAGCACGCACATAGAGGTAGTGATCACAGACAGACTGGTAGATAAATGGGGGAGGGTGGAGTCTGTGTGCTGCCCTCTATGAGCACAGGCAGGAAATAAGGATAGTTGGGTACAATACTAAGTATGCCCATTTATAGTTTCATAGCCATCTGCTAAATGGTTCAATGTCTTTAGTGCCAGGCACTGTGCTGGGTGTGATACCTATGGTTGCTTACAGAGTGAGCGAGTGAGCCCAAAACTCCCCTAAAAGTGACATTTTCTTGGCAATTTCTTTAACAACTTTATAGATTATCATTCAGATTGGGAAATTGCAGTTCATGAATCAGTTTTTCTGAGTTGAAAGTAAAACAAATGTTTAATAAGACAAAGTTTACTGAGCTGGATGTTGGCAGGACTTGAATCTCTAATTTGTATTCCTGTTTTATTCAGTAAGTCTAAAGTCCTACATACCAAACATAGGCGGAATACCCGCATCATTCAATCATTCATTCAATCAACAAATATTTACTGAGAGCCCACATTGTGCAGGGTACCACTCTAGATTCTTGGGATGTATCAGTGATTAAAATATGCAAAAATGCCAATTCTTATGCAACCTATTTCTACATTATAAGGAAGGCATAGAAGAGGTGTAGATAATTCACATAAATCAATTTGCACAGGTTTTCTGGAAACAAAATTTCCAACCTGACTGGTAGAATTTTTCATGAGTCCATCTTCACTTTCTGACAAACTTTAGTCCAGTCCTGGTAAGTGCCACGTCTCTCTGGTACCTGCTACATTCACAATTAATATACACTTCAGAACTATAAGTATACTTGAAACCATCTGATCCAAGCTTCTTGTTTTATAGATGTGACAACTGAGACCGCCCCCAAATTAAATGAGCTTGACTTAAACCTTCAGCAAATATGTGATTACCTATAATAGATTTCCCCGGAAAATTAGGTAAAAGGAAAAAAATAGTTCTGTGACTTTTTCCCCCATTCTAATGCATGATGCTGTCACTCTTGAGTCTTCCAACTAATGTTTATTTATAATGTATTTTTATGTAGAAGACATAGTACTTAGTCAGAAATGGGTTTGGTAGAAGCAACAGTAAAGACCAACATAGAAGTGGCTTAAATAAGATAGAAATTGATTTCTCTCTCATGCGAAAGATACATGGAGACAGGCAGCTTAGGGGTGATGTGGTACCTCTGCAACCTTCAGGACACAGGTCCTTGCCGGTCACCTCTCCACCACCCCTCGATGTAGCCATTGTCTTCATGTCCAACTTGGTTTCTCTAGCCATCATATCTGTATGCTAGACAGTAGGGTACTGGAGAGGAAAAAAGGGACAAAGGATGTGTGCCATCGTATTGGTAACAGTCAGGGTGGATCAGAGAAGCAGATCCCCTAGGAAGGAAATAGAATAAGGACTTGACCTTCCACAAATATGGGTACTGGTTAATTTATTTGTGTTCTGCTGCGTTGGTTCTGTAGATGGTGATAGGCCTGAAAACAGCAGAACAGGTGGTTGGAAAGGAAAGATGGGCATCATCGCGGTCAGTGTTATGGGTCAACTTGGCTGGGTTACAGCCCCCGTCATTCCGTCAAACACTAATCTAGTGTTGCTGTGAAAATATTTTGTAGATGTAATTAAAGAATATGATCAATTTACTTTAAGCAAGGAAGAATATCCTAGATGATCTGGGTAGGCCTGATTCCATCAGTTGAAAGATGTTGAGAGTAGACCTGAGGCTTCCCAGAAGAAGAAGAAATTTCACTTGTGGACAACAGCTTCAGCTCATTCCTGAGAGTCCCAATCTGGTCTTTCTGACAGCCTGCCCTGCAGGTATCAGACTTACCTAGCCTGCCCCCACAATCACATAGTCTATTCTTATCTATCTATCTAGAGATATACACAAGTAGTCAGCCCTCTGTATCTGTGGGCTCTGCATCCATGAATTCAACCAACTGCTCAAAAATATTTAAAAAAATATGAATGGTTGTGTCTTTACTGAACATGTGCAGACTTTTTTCTGGTCATTATTCTGTAAACAATTCAGTATAACAACTATTTACATAGCATATATGTTGTATTAGGTATTATAAATAATCTACAGATGATTTAAAGCATACAGATGGATATAAGTAGGTTATATGAAAATATTATGCCATTTTATATAAGGAATTTAAGCAAAATCCATAAATTTTGGGTTCCGTGGGGGCATTCTGGAACCAATTTCCCATGGATACCCAGGGATGACTGTATGTGTGTGTATACATATCCCCTACTGGTTCTGTCTCTCCAGTAGAATCTTATCTGGTACAGATGTGATGTGAGAACCCGCGGGGACAAAGTAGAACCTGCATCAATCTCAAACTACCTCCAAGCCTCCAACTTTGGTGATGCTGGTGACCCGTAGGAGAGGCTGGTGCCTTTTGTCATGGAGCTAACATGCACCTTGTGCAGGAGTTGGAGAAGCTGAAGGAGGAGATTCAGCAGGAGTTGCTGCGAACTGGCTGCTATCTCATGCTGACAAGGTGAGCCAGCAGATCAGTGACAAGGTACATGAGATGTTGCTTCACTTCTAGCTTCCAATATTGTGCAAATTTCTCTTATGGCCCATGCTAGTTCAGAACCATATGGGGAAGGTAATTACTGGAAATACTGCTCCAACTTAGTTAGGTTGACACAGTACAAAGCCATCACAGCCAGGTATCTTTGGAGAGGTTTCTTGAAATCTACCACATGACACTTTCTTTTATAGTTTCCTAGCCAGAACATAGTCACACAACCACACCTGGCTATAAGGCTAAAAATCAGGTGTTTTCTTCTAATGAAGGGGAGAGTAAATATTAGAGTAGATAAGCAGCCCCTTCTGCTAGTACTACTCTTTATAGAACCCAGTTCCTACCTTCTAGAGCCTAATTTTTTAGGAGGAGAAATGAGACACTGTAGGAACCAATAATGAGCTTTGAGTTTTCAGCTAACCCCTTCATAGTCCCTTGGAAAACTTCATGGCATGTTTTTATATTTAAAGAACTTTTCATATATCAAAGTGTTATCCTCAGGACAGCGGTGAACCACGGTAAGTGTGTGATTCTTTACTGTGGGTGTCAGAGTGTGTTTTATATGGATTAGCAGCAAGGCTTTTTAAAGGCCTTTTGAGGAGCTGTTTTCTTTCACTGGAAGAAGAAAATGCAAGGTCAATGACCAGAGGCCTCCCTTATACATGGACTGCCTTTGGGCAACTGCTTTAATACAATGAAAAAGAAATTAATTTATAGCATGGATTTACTTAGAGAAAATAGATTTTATTTAAATATCCTTTTGTCTGTACAAATTCAACTAAATCAACTCCAGCTCAAATTTGTACAGTAATAATAATATTCAATGTTTATTAAGCTTTACCACAGGCCAGGCACTAGTCTAAGCAATTTATGTAGATTACCACATTTAATCTCACAAGAACTCCATGAGTTATCTACCATTACTATTGTTCATATTTGACAGATAAGGAATTGAAGCACAGATAGTAAAGTAAATTGAACCAGATCATATAAACAGCCAGGATGAACTCCAGACAAGGGCTCCAAGGCCTTTCTCTTGCATCTGCCTGGTGCACCCCGGGAGCCTGACCCATCCCAGAAACAGTATGTTCAGTACCCTTTCTTTACTAGGGCAGGACAGTGAATACAAGGGGAAAGTGCTTCAACAATGAGGAACTAAACCAAAAAGGGTTTCTACTTAGCCCACAGATAACTGGAAAATTAAATTAATTAGAAACCACACTGTAGGATCATTCTGACTAAACATGGTTAAATAAATAACCTCTTACTATATTTGAATCAGTCCAAAAGAAAAAACCTGGAGACTGGAAGGTAGAGGACATGGAAGGAGGGGCAGAGGCGGGTGGGTGTCTTAGCACCACCATTCTAGACCTTTGGGAGTGGAAGTGCCTCTCTGGTGGTCTCCAAGCCTCTGCAGCTCTCAGAGAGCCTACTGGGCCTTTGCATGTCACAGAGGCTCAATACTGTTACAATAAGGCTTATTTGAAGGAAGGCTTATTTGGGAGCAAGGCATCAGTTTGGAACCTTCTAGACCGGTACAATGTGCTCCATTTAATGCTGAAGGTAAGACTCCAGTAACAGATTTTGTTTTTTACTGAGCCACCAGGATCCACTGGGGCAGGGAACCCCTATGTGGCTCCATAACTAGCCCATTTTCTTTGGGGCTTTGGTGGAGGGTTTGACATAGAGACCACCTGGCTGTGCTCTTTATGCGGACAGACAACCCTGAGACCCCTAGTGAGCAGGCAATCAATCAGAAGACAGAATATGTGATTTTTCATTCCTCTTAAATGTGCTTCCTACCTCTTTTTGGCCACATGACTGACAGGCCAAACTTCAGACAGGTTGAGTGTTGCACAAAACATGAAATGAGCCTGCAGCCAGTAAATCCATGGAGGATTGTTTTTCTTCTTTCAGGCGTATGATAACAAAGGGGTCCCCAGCATAACAAACAGCCTGTCTGCATTCACCAATTTTCTCAAAATTAGCTCCAGTTTTCTGTTTTATCAACTTGAAAATGGAATATATGTAAGACAGATTGAACAATGACAATCAAAATCCAAAAGGCTAGGGACATTTCTGCCATTCACAGAATTTATGAAAATCCCCTGTCTCTAGAAGGCTCTTGGAGCTCAAAACGCTCTGCACGGCTGGTGAGTTCCCTGCAGCAGCTGGAAGTGGAGCTATAAATAGAGCGGGGCGGGAAGCGCCCTCCGGAGGGGGAGCGGGCGGGAGATTCCGGGCTCTTCCCTCCGCCCGCGCCGCGGCGTTCGGGGCCTGGGGAAGCCGGCGGGCGGGCGCGCCGCCTTAACCCCTGCGACGCCGGGCAGCTCCGCGCCGCAGCCGGGGACGGCGTGATGGAGAGCGCGCTGGGAACGGAAATCAAGACACCTTTCTAACCTTGTTTTGGAACAACCACAATCTGTGATTTGTCGCCCTCCCTCGCTTTCCTCTGCATCTCTGGTTAACACCCGAAATTCGACCTTAAAACACACAAACACACACACGCGCGCACGCGCGCCCAATAGAATTTGTTCCGTATCTTTTTTTTCCTCCCCCTTTGACAGGCTTAAATCTAAACCTTACAATTAAAATCATCCCCAAATTTGGTTTGGGGAGTAATGTTGGCTTTCATTCTTCAGCGCTGGGCATCCTCCCCCGTGCTTTATGCTGCTTAAGGACTGTTACTTTCTTCGGGAGGGAACTGTCAAGTGGATTCGGGGGGTGTGTGTGTATGTGTGTGCGCGCGCGCGTTTTATTTTTGGCGCATGCACACCCCTCGGTAGCCTCAAGGTCGGCAATACCCTGAGCATTCGGGGCCCCCAGCCGACAGAGCTCCTTCCTGCCAGCCAAAGGCCGGAGAAGGAGGGAGTCCCCGATCCCCGCAGGGCATCCAGGGACTCGGTTCAGTATTCAGGACGGTCAGTACTGAAGCGGGGACAGGCTGCTGGGAGCTGGCTTCCCCAGAGGTGGACCCCGACCAGCCGCGAGTGGGCAGCAGGGGCCCGGTCCCCCCGCGCCGCGCCCCCAGCTCCGCGCCCCGTGGCTCCCAGGGCAGCTCTCTGCGCCCCGAAGCGGGGGAGGAGGGGGTGCGCGGTGCTCGACCCAGCTGTGAGCAGTCACGGAATTTGACACCCGGAGAGGCAGCTGGTCCTGGACAGGACTCCTGATCTTTCTCAGATGGAAACAGTTTCTCCCAGTGAACCTGCCGGAATTCTCAGTGAAATCGCACTTGGGCTTTGCCCCCTGGCGCATTTAACCAAGGCCGCATTTACCACTTTGAGGCAAGGAAAGCTTCAAATGGAGCGGGGCTCCTGGTTGCAGAACAAGGTAAGCTCGCGACTATGGTGACATTGGCTGGGGCCACAGATTTAAAAGGAACCAGCCTCCCCCGGGCTAAATGCTAAACAGAAGTTTGCCAGGGCTTCCACTACCCACCTCCTCCTACCCTTCCCCAGGCCCCTGGTCCCTTGCCCGCCTCTTCCTGCTTACCTTTTCCCTGCCCCCATTCATGCCTTAGAAAGAAAAACTACCCCGGGTGGGGAGACTCCCTTATGCTATTTTCAGTATTTTAACGTTCTGCACCAGAGGCCAATGCCACAGCGCGACCTAAAGTTTCCTGTCTCCCCCTCCATCTCTGCCATCCTCCATCCTTTCTCCCTTGCACCAGTTCTCTGTTCCTCTTTCCTGATCCAATCTACTTTTATTTTTTTTGCTACCCATTTTCTAACTTCCTTTTCCCTTCTATGAAAATATGAGCCAAAATAAAGGGACAGAGGGGAGGATGCTGTGATTTTGCATGTATGTAATGCTGGGGTTACAGGATTTATGGATTGATGGTTTCTTGGTCATTTATTCATCAGGTGGTGTTGAACACCTTTTCTGTGCTGCTCTTCACCTTCTTTAGGTTTGGGGTGACTGATAAACTGCCCCAAGAACTTTTTCCTATGTGCGTTTCTACTTCTTTCTCTAGGCTATGGAAATGAGTATCTGCAGGACCAAAGGGACACAGAACCTGAGGGGAAGGAGGAATCTCATTAGGCCAGGCTGGCTTGGTGCCTTTAGGCTCTCAAGCCAGGGAGTAGTAATAACAAAAACCACACCTTAATCATAATAACACCTTAATTGAGCACTTTTTGTGTTTGTGGTATTGTTCTAAGAACTTTACAACTATTAACTCATTTAAACCTCATAACTAACCCATGAAGTAAGGACTACTATTATCTCTTTTTTACAGATGGGGCAACTCAGGAACAGATGATTTAGGTAATTTGTTCATGATCATACAGGTAGCAAGTGGGAGAGCTGAGACTGAAAATCAGAGCATCTAGAACATAGCTCTTGAGACATTACATATCTCTGTCACTCGTATATTCCATCTACTCTGTCCTTGGTGCTGTGCTAGACACTGAAGATGGAACCAGTGAACAAGGCAACCAGGATCCTTGGAGCTTACATTTTATAATAGTTGAGGGAGACAGACCATGTATCAGTAAACAAACTAGATAATTTCAGGTAGTGGTAGATACCACAAAGGAAAGAGAACAGAGTAATGTACTCAAGAGTAGCTACCTTCACATGGAGAGTGGTCAGGCAAGTTCTCTTGGTGGCAGGACATTCAGGCTGAGACCCTGAAGAATTAAGGAGAAAGACAAATAACCAATGAACATATCAAGTGATGGTTGTTACCTTTAGTAATCATGGAAATGCATATCAAGACCACATTCAGATATATTTTTATATGCATTTGGTTGGCCCCAAATTAACAAGTTTGACAGTATCAAGTGGTTGAAGAGGATGTAGGTCCAAAGGATCTTCAAACATTGTTGGTGGGAGTATGAATTGGTACAATGACTTTGGAACACAGTTTGGCATTATATCCTAATTTGAACATTCATACACCTGTGATCTAACAGTTCACCTTATTTCTAGGTTTATACCTATGAGAAACTCTTGCACATGTTCAACAAGAGACATGCACATGAATATGCATAACAGTCTGGTTCCCAGTGATAAAAACCTGGAAGGAACTCTAAGGCCTGGCACCTTGAGTGTTTGATAAATAGTGCCGTATTGTCACAGAGAGGAACATTATACAGCAAAGATGAATAAACTAAGTGACACAACAATATGATTGGATCTTAGCAATATAGTATTATGTGAAAAATTAAGTCTTAAAGATTACATATAGCATAAGAATATTGAATAATTTTTAAAACTACTAAAATAATTAAAAAACCCAACTATAATATTTAGGAATATATAGATGCAATAACATTATATAAATAGGAAAGCAAGAGAATGATGCACATGAGATTTGTGATTATGGTTACCTTAGATGGGGAGAAACAGGGGCACGTTATAGTTCAGGGGTGGGGAACCTGCAGCCTTAAGGCCACATGTGGCCTTCTAGCTTCTTAAGTGTGGCCTTTTGACTGAATCCAAATTTTACAGAACAAATTCTTTTGTTTTTCTTAATACGTTTTTGTCCGTCTTTTATATTTTTATTTTATTTTTAAGATGAATGTATTTAAAATACCACAGAGTAAGATAAGTTTCAATGAAATAATCCTTCCAGATTGATTGGTACAATTACAACATTAGTAAGCCATAAGGGCTAAATTGATGGCTGCTACGCTCATGATTTAGTTTTAACTTCTCCCACCTGATGGGCACCACTACTGCATGAGCCTGGTTGACAAGAGTTTATGGGGGTCGAATATGCCAGTCTTTTATCAGCTTTTGACAATGATGCACTGTTTCTGTTTGAAGTAGAATTTGTGAATAGTTTCACAGCTCGACAGTATTTTTTTTAGCATATTTGATGTATTTTGATCCATTACATTCATTATTTATTTTTAAATTCCTCATCTTTTAACAATTTCATGGAGATATAATTCACATACCATATAATTCATCCATTTAAAGTGCATAATTCAATGGTTTTTAGTATATTTACAGTATTGCACAACTATTACCATAATCTAATTTTGGAATATTTTCATCATGCCAAAAGGAAATCCTATATCCCTTAACAGTCACTCCCCATTCTCCCAACACCCCCACAGCCCTAGGCAACTACTTTCTGTCTCTATTGATTTGCCTATTCTGGACATTTTATGTAAATGAAATTACATAACCTGTGGCCTTTGTCTGGCTTCTTTCTCTTAGTATGTTTCCAAGGTTCATCCATGTTGTAGCATGTGTTAGTACTTCATTCTTTTTTGTTGCCAAATAATATCTCATTGTAAGGATGAACGATATTTGGTTTATCCTTTCATCTGCTGATGGACATTTGGGGTTGTGGTGGGTTGAATGGTGGCCTCCAAAAAGATATGTCCATCTCTTAACCCCAGAACCTATGAATGTGACCTTATTTGGAAAAAGATTCTTTGCAGATGTAATTAAATTAAGGATCTCAAGATTCGACAGTGTTTTTTAATTCTGTCTGCTTAACAGCCCATCATGTCAAAGAAGACCAAGAGAATGCTAAAGAAAGAAAACAAATTTTTTAATGAGGATTGAGAATTGCAATATTATCTTGTTTCTGCTAAAGATAAGATAATTTGCTTACTTTGTGATACTGCAATATCCACATTAAAGAAATTCATTGCTCATCAGCATTATAACACTCGTCAGGACCACAAATATTTTAAATTAGAGGGAGAGGCATGAAAGGTTGCATTGCAGAAATTAAAAGATGAAAAGCAAAAGCAAAGAATTCTTTCAAGCAGCAATAAGACCTGGAAATAATGCCACTGAAGCAACTTATGAAGTAGCTTATATACTCAGGAAAAAAAGGAAGCCATTCAGTGATGCAGAAATTGTGAAAGAATGCATTGTTGAAGTTGTAGTATGCTTAGACCTGGATAACGTTTCAAAGTACAAACGACTGCCTCTTTCAAGGAGAACCATAACTGATGGGCAGCAGGAATTAGCCTTCAACTTAACAGAACAACTTCATGCAATACTTCAAAAGGAAAATATGTATCATTCAGTTGCTTTGGGTGAATCAACTGATACTACTGACTCAGCACAGGTTTTATACTTAATTCGGCTCATAACAGAAGATTTTCTTTGCTTTGAAGAGTTACTTGCTTTGGGCACTCTTGCAAACAGAACATGGGGAATAGATATCTTCAACAACTTTCAAGATAAATGTCATGAAGTTGGACTGAATTTGGTAAATGTAGTGAGTGTATGTACAGATGGTGCACCTTCCATGACAGGAAAACATGAAGGGTTTATTGCACAGATGAAAAAAGTAGTGACAGATTGAGATGCTCTCATTTCTTTTCATTGTCTCTTGTATCAGCAAAACCTCTGTGCTAAAGCTATTTTAAGTGACATTTTACAACAAGTTGTAAGTATTGTTAACTTGTTAACTATATTTTTGCAAGTGCAACATGGCATCATCAGTTTCATGACATGCTCAAGTTGAATGATGAGGTATTCAGTGTGGATTTGCCGTATCATTATAAAGTGCTTTGGTTATTGCAGGGACAGGTGTTAGCCAGAATTTTATCTCTGTGAGAACAGATAGTTAAATTTTATGAAGAACAGAATCAGCAATGTGAATTATTGAAAGAAGATTTCTATAGGAATGCAGCATTTCTGTGTGATATCATGTCAAATCAAAATGACTTGAATATTTCTTTGCAAGGTAAAACTAAGTCTATATATGATATGTGGCAAAAAATCCAAGCATTTTGAAAAAATCTATCTTTTTTCAAAACATGTCTTCTTCAAAAGGAAATTTCAGATGAACACTTTCCCTAGGTAGCAAAGATCATTGATGAGCAGGATGATATATGTAAATCATTTGAAGAATATGTAGCTGTTATAGACCTATTAATTGGAGAATACAATGAAAGGTTCACTGACTTTGTGAATCATAACATCACACTCAAATTAGCATTTCAGCCTCACCTAGTTGATATCACCAATGCACCTAAAGAACAACAGATGGAATTGGTTGATCTCTTAGTAGATGACATTTTAAAGTCATTGATGCTAAGAAATATCCAATTGAAATATGGAAAAATGCAGTACAATACTCACACCTTCGATGACATGCCCAAAAAATGCTTTCCTGCTTTTCAGCCACTTATTGCTGGGAATCTACATTCTCCTACCTAACCCAAATGAAGACACCCTTTCGGTCCAAATGACTGATACCCATCTAGAGGATCAACTGAAACTGTGGATCTCCATATTAACCAAATATTCAAATGCCTTCCAACAAAAAGAAGACACAACAAAGACATTAAAAGGTTAGTTAACTTTAAAATTAACAAATAGTTTTCATTTTTTGAAATTATTAAGTACATGGTAGTTAGATTTTTACAAAATAATGTATGTTTTAAGTATATCTAATTGAAGTTTCTTGAATGCAGCTTTATTTGATTACAGCTAAATTAATGCAGCCTTCCAACATGAAAAGGTTCCCCGCCCTTGATATAGTTAGAGGTAAGTCAGTGGCTGTGTTCTGGCAGGTCCCAGCTGTATTTTGGCTGGTAGGGCAAGGTGTGCTTATTATAGTATTAAAAATAACTAATAAATAAAATATGACAGGCCATGCATGGACTAGTGATGAGAGTATATGATGAACTAATTTTTTTTGTTTGTTTTTTGAGATGGGATCTTGCTGAAACTCCTGGGCTCAAGTGATCTTCCCACCTTTAGCCTCCTGAATAGTGGGACTAAAGGTGTGTACCACCATGCTTGGCTTGATGAACCAAATATTAAGATTAACCCAGTTCTTTATACTGTGGTCCAAAGTAGAAGGTAGGAAAGAAAAGAAGGTAGACATTTCAGTCAGAGGGAAGACTCTAATGGGGGAAAGGAGCTTGGTGTTTTTCAGGAAGAGAACGTTGGCCCAGAGTGAGGGTGGGTCAGCAGATCAGAGAGGTGGACTGGCACTAGATCATGCAGGGTAAAGGATGGAAGGTTTTTAAGCAGGGAAGTGACATGATTGGTTTAAGATTTTAAAAGACAGCTCTGGAGCTGTGTGGAGAATGGGCTATGGGAAGGGCAGTTGAGAAGCCTCTGCAGTGGTAGAGGAGAGAAGATGGTGGCTGCACTGTGACTGCTTCTGCAGGTTGTTTGCTGCACAGGGTGTCCAGCCTGGGAGTCAAATCACTGAAATCCAGTCCACGCTCCTTTTGCCTGCCAATGTGCTGGTGCCGGGCTGTGAAGGCCTGGAGGAAGGGCATGTTTTTCAAATTGCAGAGAGGGCTCTGTAGAGCCACCAACAGCAGTAGCCTGTTGGTGGGTCAGGGGAGTGGGAATGGACTTGAAGAGAGGTGGACAGATTCAGCACATATTTTGGAGGTAGAATGCACAAGATTTGCTGATGGATTAGATATAGGAGTTAGTAAGGGAAATAGAAGAATCAAAAGTAACTCCTAGATTTTTTATTTGACTGCAAGGATATTTATGCTGTGTACAAAGGAGAGGAAGAGCAGGGAAGATTCACAAAGAAGAAAATAATAATTTGGACATATTATTTTAAAAATGCTATTAGACAGCCAAGTACAAATGTCAGGTAGGGCGTTAGACATGAGTCTGAAGCTAGAGGGAGATTTTAGGGCAAGAGATGTAAATCTGGGAACTATAAGGATACGGATGGTATAGTTGAAGTTCCTTCACTTAGTTGTCATTGTTAGATTATGAATTCCTTAAGGGCAGAACAATTTTGGTTGTCTTTTTTATCCCCAGCAAAGTGTAAAGGATAATACGTTGTCAGTAAATATTTGTTGAATAGATGACATAAGCAAGGGGAAGTGGAGGAAATGTCCTAGGTTTCTGGCCCTGCTAGTGTCTGCAGGCTGAGGCTGTGTGGTTTTCAATCCTTCTTGAGGCTGAAACAAATCTAATGGTAGTGCTAGCCCCTTAGGGGATGTGAGCTGGGGACAGCATCTCATGTGGGTCCCCAGAGGTATTCAGAGCAGCCATAAATGTCAGGAACTAGAGAGTGTAGACCCAGGATGGCCAAGAGAGCCCTGAGGGTCCAGCAAGGAAGAGGAGGGAGTGCTGAGCCAGAAATGGGGATACAGCCAAGAACACAGAAGACCTCGTGGAGGATGGGAGAGAAGGAAGTCAGCAAGAGAAGATAGGACTGAGCAGGTGAATGAAAGGGTCCAAGGCAGTTGGTAGAAATGGAGCCATGAAGTTCAGTTTAAAGGCCAGGTATTGCAGGCATTTCTGGCAGTCACCTAGTAACTAGCTCAGGACTGGCTGCAACATTCCCCGCCACCTCTAGCCCCACAATCCCTAGGTTGTGTGCTGTCCTTGCAACACCTCATTTAGGAAATGGGTGCCAAGGCCTTCCCATGCCAGATATCCCATCCCATCACCCTGCTGTGGGTATGCAGCTCTTGGCTTGCATGTTGGTTTCCAGTGCCTTCACAATGCCCTCCTGGTGCCAGGACTGAGGGGCTGGCCCTGCTCTACTTACATTTGGGCCTGACCGAGTCCTCCCATGCCGCCACATTCCATCACCCTGGAGACATCCAGCTCCCCAGCCACCACCCCCTCATCACAGTTCATATCTCTACTGGCTAACTCTTTTCCTCAAATGGATGCCCCTTGTCTCTTACTCACTGATGTACCTCTAGTGCCTAGCACAGTGCCTGGCATATGGTGTGTGAACAGTAATGGGAAGGGAAGAAAGGAAGGAAGGAAGAAAGAGAGGGAGGGAAAAGGAGGAATTCTCCTTTTTGCTTGGCTTTGATCTTACGAATGATAAAGGCACAAAGACCTCTCTTTCCTCAGACAGCTGAGTATGGCATTGCTTAAGAATGTAGGCTTTAGAATACAATAGACCTACAGTTCCATTCTGGCTCTACCACATATTGCTTGGTTAGGTCACTTCATTTTTCACAGACTCAATTTCTTCATCTGTAAAATGTAGATAATAACAAAACCTCCTGTATAGTGTAGTCGTGAGTTTCAAATAAGATAACGATGTGAAGCTTCTAGTGCAGTGCCTGGCGTATGAGAAGGGCACGGTGAAGTTCAGCTAGTATTCCTTTTCAAGGCATTTAATTGTCAATGCCTTCCTTGTTGACCAACTTCAAGGAATACTTCTAATTCTGAGGAGTTGGGCTCTTTATCCAGTGGAGCCAGTGCTCTGGCAGTGGGGTAGTAGCCACTTTTGGCAGATGGGGAGCTATTCCTGAGCACATGGGCATTTGCTGTTCCATATCTCACATTATGCCACATAGATTCCACTGCACATAATTCACGGCCAGCTGGGAGTCTGAATAATAGTGAGGATTCAGAATTTATTCATTTAACATTCCGTAAACAGTGATTGAATGTCTTACTATGCAAATGGAGATGCAATGATGACTAAGACACAGTCTCTGCTTTCAAGGAAATCACAGTCTAGTTAGGGGGCAGACAAATAAATAGACAATTACAATACACACATTCATGGGGTCACTTCTAGTGCATGCCCCCAACTCCAAGACACCCCCCCTCACCAGTGCTGGGAAGAATGGTGTGGACATAGTAAGAGTCCCTTGTATTTGCACATGTACTTACAGTTTGCAAATCATGTTTACTTTGAATTATTTAATTTGATTTTCACAACAACTTTATGACACAGATAGATATTACTACTCCCATTTTATGATTAAAATCTAAGCCTCCATTGAGCAGATGCCTTTAAATAAGGTAAAAGTGAGCTGGGTGCGGTAGCTCAGCCTATGATCCCAGCTACTTAGGAAGCTGAGGCAGGAGGATCACTTGAGCCCAGGAGTTTTGCCCAGGAGTTCAAGGCTGCAGTGAGCTATGATTGTGCCAGTGCACTCCAGCCTGGGCAACAGAGCAAGACCCCATTTTTAAAGGAAAAAAAAAAGCAAAAATGTCTCATGCAGGACATTGCCTTGATCTGTCCTTCCAGCCTCTATGCACATTGTTCCCTCTCAGGGGTCTGTCAGGCTTGCCACCCTTGTGGGGGTGGGGTTTGATTTTGATTCTGAGCTCACCCCTGATGGCCAAGTTTAGCTTCCCTGTTGGGACCCGTGCTCTCTGTAGACACTGACAACTCATCCATTCAGGTGGCTTTGTGCAAACATTCTGATCTCTGGGACTCCATTTTAGTACTGGTCAGGAGACAAAGCCCAGGTGAGGATCATGATGGTTCTCCTGGGAAGAGATGTTAGAAATAGATTGATTACCTATACTTGTGCAACTGGGAAGCGCAGGACCTGGTAGAAGAACCTTTCAATCGCTCAGTTTTACAAAGCTTGTCCAATCAGCTGGATGTTTCTCTTGAATAGGGAAAAAAGATAGGAGTCACTTTATCCTTTTTGGGGGATGACCACGATTGTAGCTCTGACACGGGCAGTGCATGGGCAATGTACATAGCCAAAGTGTTGTACCCCCATAATATTCTGAAATAAAAAAATATATATATATAAAATATAACTTAAAAAAAAAAGAATGGAATGACTTATTTGCACCTTCCCTGAGATGTTTTAACTGCATTTGGTCATTTATGAAATACTTAGATGTCTTCTGCTTATGGTTATTTACATAAGGAATATGGTTCTTTTTTAAAATTTAGTCAAGGAAAGTAAACCTCACATATTTGTCATGTGATTATAACATGGGAAAACAAATTTATTGTCCAGAACAACATGTGTTTTTTGAATCTACTGTGTTTTTATTTTTGTGGAAAGTATTATTATAATAAGTATTTTTGCTGCCCACAGAATGTCTGGGTGGGGCAGCTCAAATGCTTCCTGCCAGACCTGCAGTGCAGCAAGAGGATGATTCTGATGGTAGCAGTTCAGAAGTACTGAAGGTGCACCCTCCTTCCACAGATCCTTAACCTCTACCATAATAACTTTGATTATATTATCTTATTTAGGGGGAAAATAGGTTAACTGGCCATTTTCTTTGACTTTAAATATTATGTTAAATTCATGCATTACTATACCGAAAAAGTGTTTTGCATTAGTTTTTTATGTGTAGATAAGAATCACATATATTTATTAACATCCTTTGAATATAAACAGGTGAATCCTTAAAAAAAAAACAAAAAAACCTTTGTTCCTTTTAAGGAAGTTAACATTTTACAGTATAATTTGCTTGGTAGAACTCTTCATTGCACTTAGGTACACTTCAGCCCAGGCTAGTTCAAAAGAGCATAATTTCCAGATTTTTACTGTAAATTCCCATTGAAAACCAAGAATCCAGTCAAAGGTAAGGCTTGATTTTCTTCATAACTTTAAGGGAGAGATTATTTTCCTTCCGGGTCAGAGAAAAAATTGAATCTGACTTGTATTGACGGTTTTGATGTGTACTGAAAGAGACGGGCCTTCCCAACTGCAGACAGCTGTGCTCAGCTCAGCCCTCTCTCCACAGTCCAGCCCCTATTGTGGATGCAAAACATTTTCATACAGCCCCTCAGACAAATGAATGACTAACAAAAACTAAGCTCAAATATGATGATTATCATGTGTGTGTCTGAAGCTGCTGGCTGCTCTTTGTCAAGGCACCTCTGGCCAATTAGCATTGATTGACTCTTCTGCTATGCTTTTTGTACCTCTATTTCAAAACAGAAATCTGATTTTGACTTACGTGGGATGGTAGAGACAGATGAAGATGAAAGCATGGCAGCCCAGCCCAGTGCTCAAATTCATGCTTTCAAAACATGGATGCCTGGGTCCTACCCTCAGAGATTCTGACTCAGTGTCTAAGGCAAACCCCCCAAATTTCCATTTCCAACATGCTTCAAGGTGATGTTGATGCTGCAGGTCTGTGGAACATAATTCAAGCAGCACTGGCCTAGATTGCTAATTTTGAGGAAACTCAGGTGGTGTTATGGAACTGTGTTTTAGGAACAAAACTCTCCAGAACATGACCAGTCTAGCAGAGAGAGGTAAGGTATGGTGACCAGCTGCCTCAGTTTGACCCAGACCATCCTGGTTTTAGCATTGAAAGTCTTGTATGCCAGGAAACCACTCAGTCCCAGATAAACTGGAAAGTTGGTCATCCTACAAGGCATACTAAGCTAGTTTATAATGGCAGCTGTATTGTGCTTTAAAGTGATTGGTGTATAGCTTAAAGTTTAAACCCCTGGTACATTTTAAGACGATCCACTGAGCATACTATGAAATGACAGGTAACCACGTGTAATTGAGGCACTGCCAGCGAGAGCCTTCAGCTTTTCTAAATCTCTTTTCTCACAAGTTATGGTAGATCGGGAGGTTCCCAGACTTGTCCACAGATTGGAATCATCTGGGGAGCTTACAAGAAAAGAAATGCTTGTGTTCTACCTCCAGAGGTTGTGAATTAATTGGTTTTGGGTGTGTCCTGGGCTCTTGTGGGTTTAAAAAGTCCCCAGATGATTGTAACTTGTAGATAAAGTTTAGGAACCTCTGTGGGAGGTGTTCTCCAAAGATGGCAGCCATTAATACCTCCTACTTTGTGCAGACGTGCTGTTCGTTCCATCAAGAGGTAGGGTGTATTTTCCTTCCCTTTGAGTCACACTGCTTTTGTGACTTGCTTTGAACAATAAAATTCGGTGAATGTGATGTTCTGGGGCTTCTGAGCCCAGGGCTGAAGAGGACTGGTAGTTTTTGTTTCCTCCTTCTGGGAAGCCAGTCTCCATGGTAGAGGGCTGACTGTCCTAAGTCCACAATGCTGTGAGGAAGCTAAGCCAGCCTTAAGGGGAGAGACACCATGTGAAGGGGCAGCAGGGCCTCAGATAATGTGAGGGAATTTACTTGGCTTTCTTGGACCTGTTAGCCCAGCCTAGCTAATAGCTAAATTTGGACAAGAGAGTGACCTTGGCTAGTGCCAGCAAAAGCAGAACTGTGAAAGCAAGTCCCCCTTGTCATTGCCTTAAATCATTAAGTTTTGAGTGGTTTGTTAAGCAACAATATATAGCTGAAGCACAAGTGGATTTCTTGCACTTATTGGTAATAACAATATAAAGGGGGTGTTTTGAAAGGCCCTGTATGAATGAGGAATGTTTTGTCATCTTCAACTCAAAGTGAAAAGCAAAATTAACCCCATATTTTTGCATATCAGAAGGGCAAAATTCTTAATTTTATTAATAAAATTAATAAAAGACATAATAGCTTCAACAGTGCCTTCTCTTGCATCTCTAGAGAGCAAAGCCCAAGGTAGTGCTTAGGGTGTTGCCAATTTTTTTGGGCTGTGCAACCCCAGAGCGTGAGGGTGAACAAGGCAAGAGCAAATGTGATGTGATGTAATGGAATGCTGAGTATTACCACACTAGCTACTGTTTAACAATAAGCTGGGAAGGACACACTGTGTCACTCTATGGGCATGCTTTGTTGGGATTTGGGACTTTTCCAGAAGGGTTGCAAGGAGGCTCTATACCTTGGAGTAAGTAGTTCATGGGAGAGAAAAAGAAAGAGGGACTTAGCTTCCTAGCTACCTCTTATTTCATTTCCCACTGATGAAGTTTTACCCCATGGGAAGCTAACTCCTCATCTGGCTCCTCAGTGGCTGCTCAGAAATCCATGCATTGTTTTACCGAAGTCTGAAAGTGGAAGGGCACCTGTGTGCAGATGAGGCACTGGCCAAGAAAGACAGAAAGAAAGAAGTTGAGGGAATTTGAGAAGGTGCATAATTTTTTTGTGTGTTTTTTGTTTATTTGATTATTTGGTTTTGCTAAAACAAACACTGCAGATATCCTTACTTTGCTGCTGTTTTTGGAAACTACATTCTAAGGCTGAGAGAATCCATTAGTACAGAATCTTATTCTGCTTTTGGCCATGTGCTTAGTATCAATTTCAAAATAAATGCAATATTAGTCTTGACTGGTCTTTTCCCTTTCAATAATTGCACCAAACAAAACACTTTCCCTGGACATTTGCAAAAGTAATACTAGCAGTTCTGCTTGCATCTTCAGCTCTAAGGATTTGATTCTTATTTTACTATTTTGCAGAGCCAAGTCTTTTCTGGTATTGGGTGGAATATGCATGCTTTATAGCCTTGAGAGAGAAGCAAGACACCAATGAGCTGTTGCTCCTGAACATCCGTCTTCTTTGATGAGCCATTAACTCTTCTCCTAGACAGGTCTATTTTTGCAATGGGGAAAATGATTTTGAGTGTAAACATTATGCCATGTTTAGTTATTTCATGAGGCTGGGTGGTGCCTAAATGTCAGTGGCTTTATATGATTACCATTATATTTGCAACCCAGTGCCAACCTGATCGTAGGAGCCATAATATAAGAGGATCAAAAGTCTATTTAACATATCAGCAGGTTCCTCATCCAGTGCCTAATTTTTCTGGAAAAATGTTGTTTGCACTGGTTTCTCAGCAATATACTGATGAGATTTTTTTCCTTTTGGTTGCCTCATGTATAAAAACAGTGAAGATTGCCTAACTAACTTAGAAAGGGCAGGCAAAAAGAATATATTTTGCAATTAAAACCCATGAATGCAATCTGTCCATTGTTTTTCCTGTGGACCAGATAAGCTTCCCTCCTATTTAATAACGAAGGTGATTGATTGTGATGATACCCAGTTCCCAATTTTCCTTCCCTAGTTGGGGCACTGAGTGGAAGATGGGCTTCATCTCATTTTTATAAAAATATTCCTAAATAGTAAGCATGGAAAGACTATTATGACCTAGAGCAAGATATAAAGATTTGCAAAACACCTCATGTTTTGTTCCCTCCCCCTTTTGCAACATGTGAATGGTCTTTGGAAGAGCAAAGACCTAAGTCTGTGGTATCATTGTTTTCTAGTGACAATTATTAAGTTCACCTTATTCTTAAATAAAGGGGGTTTTGCATGCAGTTAATGTCCTGCAAGTCCCTGCTTTCTATGAGCATGGCTTTTCTAAATGTCCCCCTCAACAAGTAGTAGATCTTTGGACTTAAATGTTACTCTTTTAGAAGAAGGTATACTCTGTATGTGGAGGTATAGAGGTGTTGTTTCATTTAGGTATTTTCCTTTGGTAAAGGAAAGGAACCCAATTCCAACTAGCTTAAACAAAGAAAGGGACTCGGTTGGCTCACGTAGCACAAAGGCAATGGGTAGACCAGCTGTATCCAGGATTCAAACAATGACATCATAATGAACTCTCTCCCTTTCTTTTTCTGCATCTCTAATTTTATCTCAATCTTTTTGGTTCTTCTTTTGTTCATGATGGCTTTGTTCTCAGGCACGTTTTTCTCTTTTGGCTCTGTGACAGCCATCAACAGCTCTAAGCTTTACCTCTTGGCATAGTTTTGTTTTGACCAAAACCCTAGCATTGAGTAAAAGAACAGGCCTGGAGTAAGTGGCCATTTTCAGTTTTAGGAGGAATCTGAGAATAATTCCCCAAGGTAAATTCAAAATGCTGTATAAGGAAAATGGAAAAGGATGCCAGGATGGCAATAACAACATATACACACTACTGTGGGAAGGGGACTCACTAACTCGCAGTTAAGGGACGTTAGATTGAGAACACACATGCTTATGTGGAAGTGGACCCATGTTTCAGGGAGTAGACTCACATAACTGAGCTCAGAGAGACTGATGCATAATCTGAGTACCAGTTTATTATTTCACAAGGAGGACATTCAAACAACCTCAACTGCCAATGCTGACAGAACAATGCATTTTCTCCCCTTAGGCAAACCACAAGGAAAGCCAATCTTAAGAAATCTGCTAAATGGTTAGTACCAGTGGTACTTGTTTTTCCATTCTCGTGGGCAATATATATAGCCAAAGTGTTGTACCCCCATAATATGCTGAAATAAAAAAAGAAATCTGCTAAATGAGGATAGCTGGGAAAAAGAGGAGATAGTGTCGTGGTACACGGTAGGTAGGGGCCAGGTGGCTGGGATCCCCTGGGTCAGAGCAACACTGTTCCAGGATGGTCTATGGAGAGTTTCTGAAATTTTGATGCTTTGGCCTTCTCTTTTGGCCAGAATTTATCAAAGTATGGCCCCAACCAGCTGCATTAAAATCACCTGGGAACTTGATAAAAATGCAGATTTCTCTTCTCATCCCAGACTTGCTAAATTTGGGTTGATGAAATGAGTCTACATTTTCAACAAGCTCTCCTGGGTTTGCCTCTGTTGTATGAGAGTGATTCCTCTAAGCTAATCAAATCTCTTTGCTCGTGCAATCTTTATTCTAACAGGATGCAAGTAATTTAATTTCTGCTTAAATTATTAACTATTTTGCTTTTGAACACATAGCTCTCAGTGTAGGGTATTTTTAGATTCATTTCAAGTATAAAATTCTGATTAGGAATTAAGACAAATAAACATAGAAAATTTGGAAACAATGGAAATATGTAAGGCATTGATCAAAATCACCTATAAATTCACGATGATTTGCTTTCTTTATCTTTTGTGTATGTGTATCCATACCCACTCCTCCCAGAGGGGTCTCTGTGTACTATATATAGAATTTGATTTCTGCTTTATCTGTTCCAATTTAATTTGAGAGCATCTCCCCATGTCATTAATCTTTGCTTAACATGATATCAATGGCTAATCTCAAAATTTCCTTTCATATATTTATAGAGTTTTACCCCCACAGATCATTAATCATACATATTTTGTGTAGTTTTTTAAAACAATTATGGAGAAGAATATGTTGTATTTTACTTTAAAATTAAATGGATAGAGTCACATATTTATTTTGCTAATGAAAAGTTTTCTACAAGGGAGCCTTTTAGATATGTTCCCCAAAAGGGAATATTATAACAAAGTTACAGAAGTCATGGTTGATGGTTAATTATCACAATATTGGTAAGTGCATTTAACCTCCTGTTACTGAAGTAGTTTGCAAGTTTAAGTGATAAAATTAATTTCTACACCAAATATTTTTACAAATATACTTTTCTCCAGCAGATGTATTTAGCCTCAAGGTTATAGGTAAATAGTCCTTGGAAAATAACTATTAAATAAATTTCTGAATATTACATAACAGTCTGCCCTTTTTAGAAAACAGATTTGGGCAGAAACTCAACTTTGAGCTTATAAGATATAGAATAAATATGTGTTTAATAGCAAATTTATGGCCACATAAAAATTTTATGGCCACATATGGTCTGCAGTTCTTTATTTGCTATTCCAGGTCGGTTTGGCCCTGCCTATACCCTGGGCCCCAAATTTACAGCCAGAGCTGCTTGAGTGACAGCTTACATTCTTTCCACAGGTGGAATCCCCAGGCTGCTGTCACTTCTGTTGACATACATTTTGGGGTCCCTGCACATAGCACCCACTGACAAGGAGAGACTTCTGCACCTGTGTCTGCCTGCACTGCAGAGGCTCTGCCTCTCCAAGTGGCTGCCGAGAGGGGCCAGGGAACATAATCCAGAGTGCAGGGGACTTACTGCATCAGGGAGTGGACTTTGACACAAGAAAGATAGGAGAGGAAGAGCCAGTGGTTAAATTGTTTGCCTTTCTTTTTCCCCCTGCAGATTATTCCAAGATGTAGGGATTTATACAGCCTATGTGGAGATGGCCTTGAAGACTGAGCAGTCAGCTCTGTCTGTGACGGAGCTAGTGCCAGCTCAGGTACACGCTCCTCCCTTGCCTGACTCAGGCTTGCTTCCCTGGGATTACGTCCACTACCACTTTCCATCAGAAAAAAATTGCCATGAATCCTTTTGCTTCTCGTCTTTTTATGGTAATGGATAAATTAGTGAATTGCACTCTCAAAAGCACTTGTGCCAACATCTTCTCTAGTTTTATATTAAATACCATTAAAGCCTAAAACCCTTCAACTATAGATTTCTAAGGCTTTTAAACCATTTGAGACTCATGATAATTTTTTTTATCACTAGTAAGATTCTAAAGATAGCTTATTTTTCTCTTCTCTTAAATTCTTGTGGGCCTCCACACTGGCCAAATATATCACCAGCAATATCGTTTTCCAGGGACAGAGTGAAAATCTCAAAATTAGTGAAGATTATTCTGGAAGTCCAATTGCCTACCTTTGATCTCCCACACCTGCCTCTCAAGGTCTCAAAATGCCTTTTGGCTAGACCGCTCTGGGCATCAAGCATTGCCACCTGCTTCTCCCCTACCCACCACAATGGAGGCCAATCTCATCACGATTATCATTTCCTGGTCAGTTAATCTCAGTTAAAGGTCAGAAGTAGAGCAAAGGGAGTGCAGGTAGTAATGCATGTCCCACGTGTTTATGGGCATCACAAGGATACAGGTAAGAGAAAATTTTATTACAACTGTACTTAATAACTATCTGTAGATTTATTGAAAGTTTAATGTATGAATACACCCCACTTTTCCTATGTATGTATTCATTTCTGGGCAAATTCTGGGGAGACAGCTCAGACATTTTACATTGCACCCAGATGCTTTTTATTTTCACTATGTCACTGATGCTGTTTATTTTTACTATTTTTCACTATGTCCTGGGTGACACTGGTCACCCTGGAATATTCCCGTTAGTTGTGCCCCAGAGACTTAGGCTGAGGAGCACAGCATACCCTCTGCTGCAGACCCACAGATGTCTTTAAGTGGCTTGATTGTATTGTCTATAATTCATTTTCAAAATTTCTTTACCTTTCAGTAACTTCTTACATGCCTGTTCTATTGATGTATTATGTCTCCCTCTAAATCTGTATTCTAGACTTTATCCTGATTGTTCAATCAGGACCCACAGGTCTGAATTATACCCAATATCTAGAGTTTCTGACTACCCTTACCTCCCCCTCCTTATCTCACCGTCTCTTCCCTAGAAAATAAACACACATGTCAGCAGAACATTACATTTAAGACTGTTTACAACTTACACTTGTCCTTGAGACCCTTTGAGAGCTGGTTCCAGTCTGTATTCAACATTGTGTTCCCATTGTCTAGCACAATGCCTGTCCCCCAGTAGATGTTCAATAATTATTGAAGTAAATTGCTACATACAAATATATTTTAGGATAAAAGAGAGTGATATTGATTGAGTATCCACCTCAAGTGATGGAAAATAAGCTACACTTAATACTTGCTTGAGCAAACAATTAAAATAGACAAAATATAGTTCCTTCATTTTCTACACATAGGGCTTCATTTTAATATGTTTGGTTGCTAAGTGAGTATTGTTTTTCCTTTAAGTTTCTCAAGATGGGATTCTAACTATAATATCTACAGCTTTCAGAATTTTTCCTGGGACTTACTGGGGCTTCTACTCACTGCCCTGGTTTTATTCTATGAGAAAAATTATCTTCTCATTAAAAAATATTTTCTTACTTTTGTTTTCTTTGAGGTCGTAAGAAAGGAATTTTAAACCGATTAGCCAAACAAGGTAAAATTCTCTTGCTCTGGGCATGTGTGTTGATGGGATCTGTCTTGGGAGTAGGTAAGTTCCTTCCACCAAAGTATCTCTCTTACCATGTCTTCTAAAATTGCATCAATAGAGCTGATCTCTTATGAATTCTGAAGGCTGGGTGTGTCAGAGAGAGAGAGAGAGAGGGAGGGAGAGACAAGGAGGGGGAGAGAGGGAGGGAAGATCTAAGGTAGCCTGTTAAAATGAAACCTTCCACAAGGAGGCAAATTCCATGAGTTGTTATTAAAAAAACAACAAAAATAACAGTGAAACCCCCATAATTTATGCAGTTAAAGTAGAGAGGAAAATACCAAGAGGAACACTTGAAAGGACAGATGGATCAGTGCCAATAGTGGACCTTGCTCATTTCAGATTTGTTGAGGACCAGCCTTTCTGGATTTTTAAAGAAAAGCATCAGGGACAATGAGACTGGCCCGTGTTCAGCCCCTCCACACTGCTGCAACCTTGCATGATGGAGCAAGCTTCCTTTGAAGTATTATCTAAGTGAGAGGCTGGTTCTATGTAAAAGGAAATTGACTTGGATTTTTTTCCAACTGCCCAGAGAGATTAATATCCTTAGAAAAAACTTGAGGACACTGTCAAAATTAAAAATAGCTTGGTGACAATTAAACAATGAAAAGAAGAAAGCCAGTCACTTCTAAACCTTCTTCAGAGGAGTCAGGCTCTATGAAAATTACAAGTGATCCAAGGGAGGTTATTTAAAAATGCAAAATTCACTTTAGTTTGAAAATGAAGTTCTTGAACTGTATTCTCGAAAAAGTTCCTGGTATATATCCCGCTGAACTACAAGGCACAAGAAGACAGCTTCATTCCCTCCCTCCCTCCTTGCCATCCCTATGATATCCACACCCCTTAGCACAGGGTCCAATACTCAGTTAATTTGTAAGAAATATATATTGAATGAGTGATTGTTGAATGAATCTGGCATAATGCTCAGTTTAATTGCCAAACACAGATTGTAGATTAGAAGAAATGTTATAGATTTCAGATATTTAAAAATTCCAACGGACTATGATTACTCATGAATTTCTTAAAGGTGTTATTGAGTGACTTGCCTGAAGCAAGGGAACAGCACAGAGGGTTGGGTTTTAGAAGGGCAAGAATAATATATATAAAAAGTACAGTAGCAGACCATCTATGAGGAATTCCCTAAATTTGCATTTCCATGTATAACTTTGGATGGAGTCCTAAAGGTTAAGTGAGGCTAATAATTTGCTAAGAACAAATTTCATTTCTCACTGAAATTTTACTGTAAAATATGATGCTGTATAAAGTACAAGACTAATTTTACCTATTTACTTGGCAATTTGAACCTGGAAATAAAAATGAGGTCACATTGACGGGCACAAATATGTGTATCTCTGTATGGTAGATTGTAAAATTGGACACAAATTATTCCCACCCTTCCATTTGTACACTTACAATGGGACATTATAAATCCACTTATCAAGAGGTGGAGCTCATGTCCTTACCCCTTGAATCTGGGTTGGCCACATGACTTGCCTTTTAGCTGGGGTGGGGGGCATTAGCAAATACATCTCGAGCAGAGTGCTGAAAAGTGCTTGCACATTGAGGCTTGTCTTTTGCTGCTCTGGAGACCTGTGCTGCTACTTCTGTGTGAAGAAGCCTGGACTAGCCTACTGGGTGTTGAAAGGAGGCCTGGCCCAGCTGATAGTCAGAAGTAGAGCCACTTAGCCCAGCACAGATGCATGGTTGAGCCCTTGTGAGGCCAGCAGAAGAAACACCCAGCTGTGCCAGCACAAATTGTGAATGAAGTAATTGTTTTAAGCCACTAGGTATGGAATGGTTTGTTATGTAGCAATAGATAACTAATATGCCCTGGTACTGCTATGCAAGAATTCCACCCTTCCTTAAATTCCTCCTCAATAGTTCTAGTAGTCCCAAGTGGATATCGTGGATATTCGCTGAGGTATAGAACTCTTGGCCTCCAGGCCTCGCCTGCCTGCCTCTTCTTTGGCTCAGATCCCTGTGCTATTGGTGTCTTTGGTGGTTGTTGAAACCCGAAGGGGCAGCTTTGCTGCTGGTTGCACTGGAGATGATATCCTTCCTGGTATTGACCAGTGATGCCCACACTGTCATTTGTAATCCAACTCATGTTGGGATCTCTGCCATAATTAGGACAAACGGAAAGAGAGGTGTGTAGAGTGGGTGGAAAGAGGAATAATAACAAAAACAAAAGAAATGTGGTTTGCGAGCTGGAGGGACCTTAGAGATCATCTACTCCAACTCTTCATTTTTATAAAAGAGGATCCTTGCACAGAAAACTTATGTTACTGGTGCAAGGTCCTGTGACATGCTGAGTGTCAGCTCTGGGACCAGAACAGAATCTCCTCACTCCAAATCTAAGGTTTATTTCCATTTCATTTAAATCAGTTTTGTTTTTCCTAGGTCACTTAAGATTTTCCAAAAGAGAAATGTAGGTTTTTGGAAAACTTATTCATAGTATTAAATAAAAAGTCTGGAGTATGACAAATTACCACTAGACAATAACTTGAATGCAATGATAGAAAGATGTCCATTTCCCCTTTAAGTTTGTATCATTCTATTTAAATGACTCTTTCATTTGTGAAGTGCTTTGTAGATGGAGCTACCACTTAGGCAGGCCCTGCAACATTTGGACACCTGAGCATCCTCTTCTCCCAGCCAGCCAAGGTTGTAAGCCATTGGAGTGGTACACTTAGCAGAAATTTACACCAGTGCCAGCGGGATCTGCGTTAGCTCGGGTACTGTGGGCTAGAGCACACTAGGGGGGGACCCTGGAACCATTCCAACATTACTGAGACCTCATGCGGAGGTGGGGCTCAGTTGGCAGAGAGATACCTGGGAGGCCAACAACCACAGTTGCCACACTAAATCCTATATTGTGAGGCCAAGTTACTGTAGGGCAGCAGGGCATACAGGATGTGGGGTGCTAACAACACTGGGATGCTCATGTACCAATATCAAAAGGTAAAAGACACTGTCCTGGGTCTTGAGGGGCTGCAGCTCTTCTCTCCTGTTCTGCGTATTCTCATTAGGTGATAGGTGGCCCTTTTGAAACGTTCCCTTCCTCCTTTCTCCCTTCAGTATGATAATTATAACTGGCTTTCATTTTCAATGCTTGGGGAATTGCAGACCAGCAGGGAACTGGAACTGCCTGAGGGCAGAGTACAGAACTGTGCTTTGCATAAGGCCCCAAGCTCACACAGTGCTGGGGCAGTAGGGCAGTCACTCTGAGGCAGAGACAAAGCAAGCCTGTGAAAATTGGAGAACATTTCTCTGCTCTACCTAGGGAGAGGTCTCACTGTGGCAGAGGATCAGAGAAGGGGGCTGGTGAAGGCTTGCTCTCCTCCTCCTCATCTGCCTTCTTTGTGCAGTTGAGAACACACCAGGGAGACTTTATTTAGTTAGACAAATGTATTTGTCATAGGTATGTTTTTGAAATATTCCCAAGCTTTTCTTTCTGGGCATATTCTTTGATCTGTGTTATTGGTTTAATAATGCTGCAAAAAATATTACTTGGGGAAAGTGATCAGTACAGTTACAGTACACTTCTGAGAAGACTATCTATGGTGCAAATGTAGTACAGAAAAATTAGGGCGGTCTAGTCATAACATTTCAATTTCAAGCTTTTGATGGGTATTAAAAAATGATTAAAAGGGATTTAAAAAATAATGAAAAATACCTTGAGGGTGTCACTTTAAATTAGGAAACCCAAATTGAGAATCACATCAGTGATTTAAGGTAAATTAGAGTACAGAACACATATGACCTACAAAGCAATGACCTTGATGGGAAATTGAGAATGAAGGGCTGTCTCATTCTTATCCTGCTGATAAACAAACTAGTGGAGCTTTGTTTCTTGGCTTGATTTCCTGTTTATATACTTTAGTTCATGGATTTGATATTTATTTAGTGCTTTTCTTGCATCATCACTGTGCTCAGGACCAGGAATCTAAGAAGAGAGGACACCATCCAGAGTCCTTCCACCATGCCCTGAGACCCAAGGAGGACCAATGATGAGTAGGGAACCAGAAGTATAACTTTCTCTGAGATCAGAGTGGAAGGACAAACCAATTCCTGTGGGGGTGGCATTTCATAGAAGAGAAGGTAGTCTGATTTATTACAAACTACTGAAAGGTGGAGATGGATGTATCTCTTACAGGGGACAGGCTGAAGAATGTTTGGAGGCTTAGAGGAATATTTGGAGAGTGGTTTGTTTTCTGTTATGGCTGAAACAGGGGAGGGTAGGAGAAGGGATCGGTGGCAGAAAGGGAGGAAAGAAGGTAGAATTAGGCCATGTTGTCAGGAGGTTTGGATTCCAAATCAGGAATCTGAACTTGATACATCATACCTGATGACCCTCTGCCTGCTGAGCACCTGCTGACATCATGTGCAGATGAGGTATTTACCAGAATTATTTGCAAGAAAGAATGTCTTTTTTTTTTCATTTGTCTATCAACCTTATGACCTGACATAAGATGTTCAGTTGGAAGTTCCCTTTGCAGTGTGAAGATTTGGGCGAGGACTTGATTTTTATAACCCAAATATGTTATTTTTTCTACTACCTCCAGCCTCATATATACCCAAACCACTAACAGCTTCTTAAAAACCTATGCAGAGGCATCCACTCGCCAAGTTTCTGGGTAAAGTCAAGGACACTTACTATTAAGAATAAAGTTTATTTCCACTTCATCAATTGAGGGAAAAAGAGTTTTAAGGATTTTTGCACTTCAGACAATCTAGCAGAATTTTTAATGTATTCTAATAAAAATTTTGAATCCGAAATCAGTCATTCACAAACATAAGCAGGCAAGCAGTGAATATAATACAGCACTGTTAGTCATGATAAAATATAACTTAATTACTTCACTAGTAAGATATGAAATATAATCAGGGTCAAGTTAAGCTTTTTCTTAATTAAGCAACACGGCAGAGTGGAAATATAGCATGAGCTTTGGGGTAGAACAGGCCTAGGCTCAAATGTTAGCTCTTCTCCTTTCTGGCTCCATAAACATCAACAATTTATTCACCTTCTAAGGCTCAGCTACCTCAGGTATAAGATAGGGATAATGATAGCTAGTATATAGGGTCATTCAGGAAGAGTTTTTCTTTTTTAATCCGGCCTGTAATGCCTTAGAACATAAACCAATACTTCACAAGGACAAATATCATGTTTGATTTCATTTAATTCAGTGTCGTGCACCTAGTAGACTCTCAATAAGTATTTAGGGGAGGGAAGGAGTCTTAAAGATCCTTTACTGCAGCAGTTCCCAAATGTTTCTTACCACAACCAGAAGTCTGAGAGGAAAGTCAATGAACAATAGGTATTTAGTGTGTGTGTGTGTGTGTGTGTGTGTGAGAGAGAGAGAGAGAGAAGGTGGCGGTGGGGGAGAGAATAATAGGAATTTCATCTGTAACTTAGATGGCCTGTGTCCATTCTCTCTTCTCTGATAAATGTACTCACTTCCAGCCAGCTTCCCTCTTGCTCTCCTGAGTTTCATAACTTAGACTTTACCTATTTTGTGAAGATAAGAGCTAGAAGGAAGGAACTCCAGTGGATTCACACTCACCTGCTGTTGCCTGGAAGTGGTGTTGATCACGTGGAACATCTCTCCTAAAGTCCTGGGCAGGAAATGATCCAGATGCTGGTCTCTCCTCCAGGCTCTTCTCCACAGTGCCAGAATCCAAGCAAGAATGGTCCACTGAACGGTAGTGGATGAGAAACTTGAAAGCTAGAGAAAGAAAGCAACTTGTTCAAGGTCATGCATTTAACTGGCAGCAGAATTTATTGCACATTCTCTTTCTGATTTTGCTATCAAGAGAATCCTAGCCACACAAAGTGAGTTTGGAATTTTTTCTTATTCATCTATTTTCTGAAATAATTTGTATGAGATCTTCAATATATATTTGATAGGATTTACTAGTGAAGCCTTTCTGGTCTGGGCATATCTGTGTGGGAAGGTTTTATTTTACACATTTAATTTTTTTGTAGATATAGGGCTATTAAGGTTATCTGTTTCTTTTGTGTAAGTTTTTAATCTTTTAAGAAATTTGCTCATTTTGTCTATTTTGACAAGTTTATTGATATAAAATTATAATCATCTCAATTGATTTAGAAAAGCATTTGATAAAATTCAAAAGCCTTTCATGATAAAAACACTCAACAAACTAAGAATAGTAGGAAACTACCTCAACATAATAAAAGCCATATTCATCATACTCAATAAAACCCAGTATGCATCATACTCAATAATGAAAGACTGAAAGCCTTTCTTCTAAGATCAGGAACAGGCAAGGAGCCCACTTTAGACACTTCTATTCAACATAGTATTGAATGTTCTAGCCAGGCCAATCAGGCAATAAAAAGTAAAATTATTGCTATTCACAGTTGATATGCTCTTATATGTAAAAAAAACCTTAAAGATCATACACACACACGCACATAAAACCTGTTAGAACTAATAAATTAATTCAGCAGAGTAGTAGGATATGAGGTAAAAATACAAAAATCAGTGCACTTCTATATGCTAACAACGAACAATCTGAAAAGGAAATTACAAAAAACAATTCTATTTACAATAACATCAAAAAGTATAGAAAACTTAGGAATTAACTTAACTAATGAGGGAAATACCTGTACAATGAAAGTTACAAATCATGGCTGTAAGAAACTAAAGAAGACATAAATAAATGGAAACATGTTCCATGTTCATGCATTGGAAGATTTAATATTGTTAGACTGTCAGTCCTACTCAAAGCAATCTGCAGAGTCAATGCAATCCCTATCAAAATCCCAGTGGTGTTTTTAGCGGAAATAAAAAAACCCATCCTAAATTCATATGGAGTCTCAAGGGACCTCAAATAGCCAAAACAGTCTTGACAAAGAAGAAAAAAACTGGAAGACTCATACTTCCTGATTTCAAGACTTACTACAAAGCAATAGTAATCAAAACTGTGACATAGTGACATAAAGTCAGACATACAGACCAATGGAATAGAAAAGAGAGCCCAGAAATAAACCCTCCCACATATGGTCAAATGATTTTTGACAAGACAGCCAAGACCATTCAATGGAGAAAGACAGTCTTTTCAACAAAAGGTGCTGGAAAAATTGGATATCCCCAAGCAGAATAGTGAAATTGACCCTTACCTAACACCATGTATAAAAATTAACTCAAAATGGATCAACAACATAAATTTAAGACCTAAAGCTATAGAACTCTTACAAGAAAACACTGCAAAAGCTTCACAACATTGGATTTGGCGATGATTGCTCGGGTATGACACGAAGGGCATAGGCAACAAAAGAAAAAAATAGACAAATTGGATTTCATGAAAATTTTAAAAGTTTGTACATCAAAAGATAGTATCAATATGGTAAAAAGGTGAACCACAGAATGGGAGAAAATAGTTGCACATCATATGTCTGATAAAGGATTGATACCTAGAATATATAGAGGACACTTAAAACTTAACAAGAAAACAAACTGACTCAAAAATGGGCAATAGACATTTCTGAAATAAGATATACAAATGGTCAATATACACATGAAAAGATGTTCAATATCAGTAATCATTAGGGAAATGCAAATCAAAACTACAAGGAGATAGTACCTCATACTCATTAGGATGGCTACTATTAAACAAAACCCTGAAAATAACAAGTGTTGGCACAGATGTGGAGAAATTGGAGCCTGTGTACTATTGGTGGTGATGTAAATTGGTACATCTGCCATGGAAAACAGTATGGCAGTTCCTCAAAAAATTAAAAATAGAATTACCATATGATCCAGCAATTCCACTTCTGGGTATATACTGCAAAGAATTGAAAGCAGGGTCTTGAAAAGATATTTGTACACCCATATTTATAACAGCATTATTTGCAGTAGCTAAAATGAAGAAGACCTAAGTATCCATTAGCAGATGAATGTATAAGCAGAATGTGGTATATACACACAATGGAATATTAGCCTTAAAAAGGAATGGTATTCTGACATATGCTACAACATGGATGAACCTTGAGGACATTAAGCTAACTGAAGTAAACCATCACGAAAAGATAAATCCTGTATGATTCCACGTATATGAGCCACTTAGAGTAGTCAAAATCATAGCCACAGAAAGTAAAATGGGGTTTGTCAGGGGCTGGGTTGAGAGGGAAATGGGGAGCTATTTTTTAACGGGAATAGAGTTTCAGTTTTACAGAATGAATAGACTTGTAGAGATGGATAGTGGTGATGCTTGTACATTATGACTATGTTTAATACCACTGAACTGTGTACTTAGGAATGGTTAAGATGGTAAATTTTGTCATGTGTATTTTACAACAATGAAAGTTCAGAAAAAATTATTTTTAATATAGTCTCTTGTCCATTTGATCCTGTAGGATCTATAGTAATGTATCCTTTTTTAAAATTCTTAGTCTATCTAAAGGTTTATTTTTTGAAAAAACAATATTTGATTTCATTGATTTTTCTCTATTATTTTTTATTTTGTTGATTTTGTGCGTATCTTTATCACATCTCCTTTCTACTTACTTTGTGTTTAATTTGCCCTTCTAGTTTCTTAAGATAGTAGCTTAGATCATTGATTTTAGACATATTTTCTTTCCTGTATAAGGGTTTAAAGCTATAAATTTCCCTTCTAGTACTGCTTTAGTTGAATCTCTCAAGTTTTGAAATTTTGTATTCTTATTTTTATTCAGTTCAGAATATTTTCTAATTTTCCATATCATTTCCCATTTACCTGATTTTGGAAGTTGGTTTTAAAAAAATTAATAGGCTATTTTTTGGAACAGTTTTAGGTTTACAGAAAATTGAACTGATCATACAGAGTTCCCGTACACCTCCTCTCTCTCCTACTCATGGTTTCCCCTATTAACATCTTGCATTAAGTGGTACATTTGTTTCAATTGATGAACCAATATTGATACATTATTATTAACTAAAATACATGGTTTAAATTAGGTTTCACTCTGTGTTGTACAGTTCTATGGGTTTTAACGAATGTATAATGTTATTTATCCACTATTACAGTATTACACAGAATAGTTTTACTGCCCTAAAAACCCTCTGTGCTCCTAGTCATCCCTCTCTCCCCACCTCGTCATCCCTCTCTCCCCACCTCAACCCCTTGGCAACCACGTATCCATAGTATTATTGCTTTTTCTGAATGTTGAAATCACGTATGTAGCCTTTTAAGTCTGGGTTCTTTCACTTAGCAATTTGCATTTTGAATTCCTGGTGTGAAAGCCATGTCTTTCCATGGCTTGATAACACATTTCTTTTTATTGCTGAATAATACTTATTATGTGGATGTACCGCAGTCTGCTTATCCATTCACCTTCTGAAGGGTATTTTGGTTGCTTCCTGTTTTTGGCAAATATGAATAAAGGCTGCTATTAACATTCATGTGAAGATTTTTGTGTGGAAATATGTTTTCAAGTCAAGTGGGTAGATGTCTAGGAGCATGATTGCTGGATGGCATTGTGTGACTATGCTTAGCTTTAAGACAAACTACCAAACCGTCTTTCAGTTTTGCTATACCATTTTGCATTCACACCAGCAATGAATAGGAGTTCTCATTGCTCCACATCCTCTTCAGCATTTGTTATTGTCAGTTTTTTATTTTAGCCATTCTATTAGGGATATATAGGTACATTGCTTTAATATGCAATTCCCTAATGACATATGATTTTGAACTTCTTTACAAGTGCTTGTTTGCCATCTGTATATCTTCTTTGGTGAGGGTCTGTTCAGATCTTTTTCCCATTTTTTAATTGGGGTTGTTTGTTTTCTTACCATTGAGTTTTAAGAGTTCTTTGTATATTTTGGATACAGGTCCTTTATCAAATATTTTCTCTCCCAGTGTGCGCTTTCCTTTTAATTCTCTTAACAGTGTCATTCAATGAGCAGACAATTTTATTTTATTTATTTTTATTTTTATTTTTTTTAGAGACAGGGTTTTGCTCTATTGCCCAGGCTAGAGTGTAGTGGCGTGATTGTAGCTCACTGTAGCCTTGAACTTCTGGGCTCAAGCAATCCTCCTGCTTCAGCTTCCTGAGTAGCTGGGACTACAGGCAATAATTTCAATTTTAATGAAGTGCTACTTGCCAATTTTTTCTATTATGGATCATGCTTTTGGTATTTATCTAAAAAGTTGTCACCGTGTTAGGTCACGTAGATTTTCTCCTCTGTTTTCTTTTAGGAGTTTTATAGTTTGGGATTTTACATCTAGGTCTATGATCCATTTTGAGTTAATTTTTATGAAAGGTATAAAGTCTATGTCTAGATTTGTTTGTTTTTGCATGTAGATGCCCAATTGTTCCAGCACCATTTTTGAAAAGACTATCTTCTCCATTGAATTCCCTTTGCTCCTTTGTCATTAATCAGTTGACTCTACTTGGGTAGATCTATTTCTCATCCATTGATATATGTGTCTGTTCTTTAGCCAATACCATGCTGTCTTTTTTACTATAGCTTTATAGTAAGGTTTGAAGTCAAATAATGTCTGTTCTCCAGCTTCTTCTTCCTTTTCCTTCTTCCTCTTCCTCCTAATCCTCCTCCTCCTCCTCCTCTTCATCTTCTTTCTTCTTCACTGAGCTGGGTATTCTGGGTCTTTTGCCTTTCCATATAAACTTTAGCATCAGTTTGTTGTTTTCCACAAAGTAGCTTGCTGGGATTTTGATTTGGGTTGCATTGAATCTATGAGGCAGGCTGGGAAGAACTGACATCCTAACAATAATGAGTCTTTCTATTAATTTAGATCTTTCATTGCTCTTGTCAGAGGTCTATTGTTTTCTCTATATAGATCCTATACCTATTTTGTTGGATTTATGCTTAAGTGTTGTTCTTTGGGTGTTATTGTAAACAGTATTGTGTTTTTAACTTTACATTCCAATTGTTCATTGCTGGTATATAGGGAAGCAATTGACTTTTGTATATTAAACTTATATCCTGCAACCTTAGTATAATTCCAGATTTTAAAAATTGATTTCCAGTTAAATTCTGTTGTATAAGAGAACACACTGTAAAAATCTCATCCCTTTAAGTTTATGGAGAGATGTTTTATGACCAAGCATATATTATAAGTTGGCAAGTGTTCCAAGGACACTGGAAATAATTTTATTTTGCAGTTATTATTCTGTAAATGTCAATTTAAATCAGTTGGGTCATAGTGGTTTCTTTTTTTAAGTCTTCTTTATCTTTATTGATTTGTGTCTTTGGTTCCATCAATTACAAAAAAAGAATTGTTGAGACCTCTAGCAATAGTTATTGATTTATCTGTTCCTCTGTTCAGTTCTGTTTGTTTACTTCATGTATTTTGAAGCACTGTTATCTGGTGCGCACACACTGAGGATTCTTATGTATTTTTGATAAATTGACTCTTTTTTCCTGTATAAAATGTCAGCCCTTGTCTGTGGTCCTATCACTAGTCCTGAAATCTGCTTTGTGGGGTACTAGCACAGCGACTGCGGCTGTACGGTCTGTACAGTGGTCAGTGCTGGCATTGCATATTCTTCCTTCCTTTTCTGTCTTTCACTCTTTCTCCCTCCCTCCCTTCCTGTTTATTTTTAACCTCTCGCTGTGTTTATATTTCAAGTGCATTTCTTGCACTGTGTTTGGCTTTTTTAACTCACCATAAGAAATGTTCACTTTTTGACTGGCATGATTAGCTTGTTCTTATTTACATAATTTGTGATGATATGGTTGGGTTTAGGTCTACCACTTTACTTTTTAAAAATCTGTCTTATTTATTTTGTTTCTTTTTTTCCTTTTTTCTTACCTTCTTTTGGATTAATTGAATACATTTAGTTTTCCATTTTATCTCCTCTCTTGGCTTAAATTCCTTATTTTATTTTTTAGCGTTTGCTCTAGAGATTATAATGTTATCTTTAACTTCTCACAGTTTGCCTTCAAATAATTTTGTATTACTTTTTATATAAAAACCATACAATAATATACTTTCATTTTTTCCTCTTTAATTCCTTGTGGTATTCTAATTGTGTATTGTACTTCTACATAGTTTATAAATCTCATGTTTCTTAACATTGTTTTTTTTTTCTTGTGCAGTTTGCAGATTATATCTGGGATTTTCTTCAGTAAGGACTTTCTTTAACCTTTCTTTAGTGCAGATTCATTGGCAATGGATTCTTCCAGGTTTTTTTTTTTTAAATCTTATTTCACTTTCATTTTTGAGGGATATTTTCACTAGCTATAAAATCCAGGTTTATAGTTTTTATCTTTAAGAATTTTAAAAACACACTTACATTGTCTTATGGCTTGCATGGATTCTGAGATGATGTTGACTGTCATTCTTATCGGTGTTCCCCTAAAAATAATATGTCTTGTTTCCCTGGATTATATTAAGATGTTTTTCTTTATTATTTATTGTCAGCAATCTCTTTGTAGTTTTCTTTGTGTTTATCTTGCTTGTATCTTGTTGAGCTTCTTGGATCTATATTTTTTAAATCAAATTTGGGAAATATTCAGTTATTATTTATTCAAATATTTATTCAAATCTGCCCCAATTTCTCAATTCTATTTTTCTGGTACTTCACTTACATCTATGTTAGGTGTCTTGATACTGTCCCACAAGTCACTGAAGCTCTGTCCATTTTTTCAACTTTTTTGTTTCTTTGAAAACATTTGGTTAGTGTATACTATCTTTTTTCAAGTATTCTTATCATTTCATCTTCAGTGTCTAATCTGTTGTCAGGCTCATCTAGCTCATTTTAAATTTTAAATATTGTCATATCAATTTTTTAAATTCTTCTCACTATACTCAGATTTTCCTATAAATCCTTGAATATACTTATAATAGATGCTTTAAAGTTTTTGTCTGCTAATTCCATCTTCTATCATTTGGGGGCCTGTTTTTATTGGCTGAAATTTCTGTCAGTTATCAGTGATAGTTTTCAGCTGTTTCTCATATCTTGTAATTTTTTATTAGATGCTAGATATTGTAAATACTGTGATGCCAAGTGTCTGGATTTTGTTATCTTCCTTTAAAAACAGTTGAGTTTTGTTCTGGTAGTTAACTACCTAGTGGATGAGCTTGATACTTTTGAAACTTATCCTTAAGCTTTTTTTGGGTGGGTCTAGAATATCCCTTATCCTAGGGATAGTTTTCCTGTTGGATTCCGGTCCTGGTTTAGTCCTGTTCCTAAGATGAATGCTCCAGGTGTTCAGCATGACCTCTTCACTCTGGCTCACCAGCATTGGAATGTCTCCCAACTCAGTGGGAGCTCCAGTACTTGTTCAGCTTAAAGAAGCCTAGGTTTTTAAATATCCATAATTGTTCTTTGGCAGGCTTTGTGGAATTTCATCCTACACATATGCAGTTTGGTAGTCAGGCAAAAACTGAAGAGGACTCTTATGCTCTTATGCAAATTTATAGAACTCTTTTCTTGCAAATTCCAAATCACCAATTCCAGCTGCCTGTGCCACCCTAAATTTAAATCTCTGTTTCCTTGGCTTAGAGAAATTACTGTTTTATTCTTGTATTTCTTCTCTCTGGAATAGGGTCAAAAAATTGCTTTAGGCAAAAAGATGAGGCAACAGTATTTCCAATTTTTATTTTAATCTGTAGCTTGTGCTTATTGGGATATAATATGCATTAAACCACTGTTCTGGGTAATAGAGTAGTAGAAGACTTTAAGATTGAGAAAACTTCCAGAATTTTTTAACCTCCCCTTTATGTACTTTAGGTACAAATCAAAGATCTGAGTATATTAATTTGTTTAAAATGTTTCTTAATACTTTTGTTGTTTTAGTGAATGTCTTACAATATTTTCTATGTGAGGTTGAGGGTTGAAGGGATATTTATTCTCCTGGTTATGCCTCAGGAAAAACTGGAGGGCTTGAATCAGTGGATATTCCTTAATTAAATGAGAAAGGGTGACTTGCAGCATGTGAACTCTCCTATGCTGTCACTCTATGTATCTTTTCATGTATTTAGAGCAAAGGCAATTTTATAATTTTTAATGACCTAAAATTTAAGATGTAGTATTTCTTATAGTGCTGTATAAGTTGATAAGTAAGGACTCAAGAAAATCTCCAAGTAAAGTTTTATAGTCATGAAGAAGCCTTAAGGGTGATGAAAAAATACCAGAATACTTTGATTCTTTTGTGGTATCCTTTGTTAGCCTACTCAGATATCACAACAATGAGCTAAAATGGCCAGAAAAAAAAATATCAGTACATTTAAAACTTAAGGGGAATTGGTTTGGTTCCTTTGTTGAGAACAGAAATGAAATAATTATCTCAAATTGGAGGGCTAGATAAACTCTTCCCAGGTTTATATGTTCTACAGGTGAAGACTGCATCCATAATCATTATGTGTGTGTGTGTGTGTGTGTGTGTGTGTATATATATATGCCTCCTTTTATTAAATGACTTCAATAAAGAAAGTCTAGAATTTATCTTATTGTTTTTTAACCTTTTCTCAGAAGGAATTCTTTCCTTAGTTGAGTGGGGGTGGGGAACCTGTGGCCTTAAGGCAATATGTGACCTTCTAGGTCCTTAGGTATGGCCTTTTACTGAATCCAAATTTTACAGAACAAATCCTTTTATTAAAAGGGGTGCAGCAGAGAAAGATGAAGCTTTTCTTGCCTCCTTTGGTGCTTAAAAAAGAATAATCTTGAAATTAGAAGGCTGCAGGTTCCCCGAGCCTATGTCAGGCATTGTGACAAATTAAAGAACTGTCTTATAATGTATCTTCCCTTTATGCTGCACTCAATATATCGTTACAGTTTTTGAATGTATATATTCTATATTTAAATTGAACAAGGAACATTTGAATAGAGTTTTATGGCTTGCAAACTATTTTTCACTTTATTATTTTAATCCTCATATTACCATCATAAGAAAGATATTGTAGAGACAACTCAGTACTATTTCCTATTCCTGTTCTTCTAATAATAGTAACCAATGTCCAGATTTTCTTTGGGGAATCTCTGCCCTATTCATACAGTTCCAGGAGGGCTGTTAATCACAGTCCCTTGTTGTCCCCTGGCTATTGTCCTCTCTGGTGGTCAGTCAAAATTACCACCCTCGCCTTCCTATTCAGTGGTTGCTTCAGAAACTGTATGTGATTGTAGTGGGCCCTATAAAAGCCCTCCTTGGCACTTTCCTGCTGAAATTAATGTGGAGAACATGTCCTCTTGCCTTTGGGGTCCTGTGACTAGGTGGATATAAATTTGGTGCTGCTTGGAATATCCAATTGTTTAGAGTAGGAGGGAATAAGATTAACATACTGAGATGGGTATAGATGAAATTAAAAAATGAAAGAATTTCCCAATGGGTTGAATTCCTGGATCCAGCCATATTTGATCTGTGTTTCATGAGTGGATTAAATTTCTTTTCCCTTAAGCTAGTTTAAGATGGGTTTTTATCACTTGCAACCTAAAGAATTTTCTCCATTACAGATATTTTCACTTCAGTTTACAGGTGAAAAATTGAGGTTCTGTGAAGTTAAGGACATTTTTATCGATATATAGTGTGGATAACTTGAATAAAAATTATTCTTATTGCAGCTAACCATTTTGCCTGCCAATTACCATGCCATTTAAGAATAAACATCTGTGGTGTTTTGTTTGTTTTGTTTTGGTTTTTGTTTGCTTTTTGTTGTCTTATTTTTTTGTGGGTGACCTTGTTTTTTTCCCCAAAGAGAGTTTGCAGCTCTGACTACATAACCTTTTCTGCTCGCACCCTAGCAGAGCAGATGGATGTGTGTGTGACTCTTCACCTGCCCTGCCTCCTTAAGCCCAGATTCCCATGCTTCAGGTCTTCAGCTCAGAATACATTATCTATAGAACCACACCCACCACACTTGAGTCATTTTATTTGTTTATTTATTTGGACAGACTACATAATTTTTAAAATTTTTTTATTTTTAATTATTGTGGGTACATAATAGTTGTATATCTATATAGGATACATGTGATGTTTTGATACAAGCATACAATGTGAACTAATCATATAAGGGTAATTGAGGTGTCCATCAGCTCAGGCGTTTATCATTTCTTTGAATTAGGAACATTCCAATTCCACACTTTTATTTTAAAGTATACCCTAACTTATTGTTGATGATAGTCAGTGTTTTGTCCTATTAAATATTGTTCATTTTGTCTAACTATCTAACTATATTTTTGCACCCATTAATCATCTCCACTTTATCCTCCCTCCCTGCTACTCTTCCCAGCCTCTGGTAACCATCATTCTACGTTCTGTCTCCAATGAGATTAATTATTTTTAATATTTAGCTCCCACATATGAGTGAAAACATGAGAAATTTGCCTTTCTGTGCTTGGCTTATTTCACTTAACATAACGTTCTCCAGTTCCATCCATGTTGTTGCAAATGGCAGGATTTCATTCTTTTTTGTGGTTATATAATATGCCATTGTGTATATATACCATAATTTCTTCATTCATCCAGTGATGGACATGTAGGTTGATTCCAAATCTTGGCTATCGTGAATAGTGCTTCAATAAATATGGGAGTGCAGATATCTTTCTGATACACTGAATTCCCTTCCTTTGTATATATACCCAGCAGAGGGATTGCAGGGTCATATGGTAATTCTATTTTTAGTTTTTTGAGGAACTTCCATACTGTTTCCCATAGTGGATGCACTAACTTACATTCCTACCAACAGTGTACGAGGGTTCCCCTTTCTCCACATCCTTGCCTGGGAATTTATCCATTTCTTCTAGGTTTTCCAATTTTTGGCATATAGTTGCTCATAGTAGTCTCTAATCATCCTTTGGATTTCTGCAGTATCAGTTGTAATGTCTCCTTTTTTATCTCTGATTTTATTTATTTGGGTCTTCTCTCTTTTATTATTAGACTGGCTAAAGGTGTGTCAATTGTTTATGTTTTCAAAAAAGGAACTTCCATTTTGTTGATCTTTTGTATTATTTTTGTGATTTCTATTTCATTTATTTCTGCTCTGATCTTTATTATTTCTTTTCTTCTACTAATGTTGGGTTTGGTTTGCTCTTGTTTTTCTAGTCCTTTGAGATACATCATTAGATTGTTTATTGGAAGCTTTTCTACTTTTTTGATGTAGGCACTTATGGCTGTAAACTTTCCTCTTATTATTTCTTTCTTCTTATCCTGTAAGTTTTGATATGTTGTGTTTTCATTTTCATTTGTTTTGAGAAATTTTAAAATTTCCTTCTTAATTTCTTCATTGACCTACTGGAGCATATTGTTTAATTTCAATGTGTTTGTGCATTTTCCAATGTTCCTCTTGTTATTGATTTCTAGTTTTATTCCATTGTGGTCAGACAAAATACTGGATATAATTTCAATTTTTTTTGAATTTTTTAAGACTTGTTTTGTGGCCTAACATATGGTCTATCCTTGAGAATGATCCATGAGCTGAGGAGAAGAATGTGTATTCTGTAGCTGTTGGATGAAACGTTCTGTAAATATCTATTAGGTCCATTGGTCTATAGTGCAGATTAGGTCCAGTGTTTCTTTGTTGATTTTTTTTTAAATTTATTATTATTTTTTCTTTTAATTTATTTTTTTAATTTCAGAATATCATGGGGGTACGACACTTTGGCCATACACATTGCCCCTGTTCTGCCCGTGTCAGAGCCACAATCGTCGTCATCCCCCAAACTGTGCTCCCCACATCCATTCAGTGAGAGTTTTTCCCATCCCTTCCACCCCCCTCCCGCCCGCCCGCCTTCAGATGAATGTTATTGCCCTGTGTGATGTAAGTGTTCATCAGTTAGTACCAGTTTGATGGTGAGTACCAGTGGTGCTTGTTTTTCCAATCCTGTGACACTTCGCTTTGAAGAATGGGTTCTAGCTCCAACCAGGATAATACCAGATGACTTAATTCACTGTTGTTCCTTATTGCTGAGTAATACTCCATGGTATACATATACCACATTTTATTGATCCACTCGTGTATTGATGGGCACCTTGGTTGTTTCCACAACTTTGCAATTGTGAATTGTGCTGCTATGAACATTCGAGAGCAGATGTCTTTATTATAAAATGTCTTTTTTTCTTTTGGATAAATACCCAGTAGTGGGATTGCTGGGTCAAATGGTAATTCTACTTTTAATTCTTTGAGGTATCTCCATATTCTTTTCCATACAGGTTGTACTAATTTGCAGTCCCACCAGCAGTGTATGAGTGTTCCTATCTGTCCACATCCCCGCCAACATTTGTTATTTGGGGATTTTTTGATATGAGCCAATCTCACTGGAGTTAAGTGATATCTCATTGTGGTTTTGATTTGCATTTCCCTGATGATTAGAGAAGTTGAGCACTTTTTTATATGTTTGCTGGCCATTATTCTGTCTTCTTTGGAAAAGTTTCTGTTCATGTCCTTTGCCCATTTTTTAATAGGGTTGTTTGATTTTTTCTTGTTGATTTTCCTAAGTTCTGTATAGATTCTGGTTATCAGTCCTTTATCAGAAGTGTAGCATGCAAATATTTTCTCCCATTCTGTAGGTTGTCTGTTCACTCTAGTGATAGTTTCCTTGGCTGTGCAGAAGCTTTTCAATTTGATCAGGTCCCATGTATTTATTTTGGTTGCTGCTGTGATTGCTTTGGGGGTCTTCTTCATAAATTCTTTGCCTAGGCCAATGTCCATAAGAGTTTTTCCAATGTTTTCTTTGAGAATTCTTATGGTTTCATGTCTTAGGTTTAGATCTGTTATACATTGTGAATTGATTTTTGTGAGAGGTGAGAGGTGTGGGTCCACTTTCAGTCTTCTACATATGGCCATCCAGTTTTCCCAGCACCATTTGTTGAATAGGGAATCTTTTCCCCACTGTACGTTTTTCTGGAATTTGTCAAAGATCAGGTGACTGTATGAGGTTGGTTTTATATTTGGGTTCTCAGTCCTGTTCCATTGGTCTACGTGTCTGTTCTTGTGCCAATACCATGCAGTTTTGGTTACTATAGCCTTGTAGTATAGTTTGAAGTCTGGTAGACAGATGCCTCCCAATTTGTTCTTTTTGCTTAAGATTGCTTTGGCTAGACGGGATCTTCTCTGGTTCCACACGAAGCGTAGAATTATTTTTTCTAGATCGGCAAAAAATGATGTTGGTATTTTGATAGGGATTGCATTGATTCTGTAAATTAATTTAGGTAGCAAAGCCATTTTTACTATGTTGACTCTGCCTATCCAAGAGCATGGTAGGGCTTTCCATCTATTTACGTCCTCTGCAATTTCTTTTCTCAGTGTTTCATAATTCTCTCTATATAGGTCTTTGAACTCCTTAATTAGACATGTTCCTAAATATTTAATTTTCTTTGTTGCTATTGTGAAAGGTATTGCATCTTTAATTTGTTTCTCGGCTTGATTATTATTAGCATATATATTAGCTATGGATTTGTGTGTATTAATTTTGTATCCTGAGACTTTGCTGAATTCATTTATCAATTCCAGTAATCTCTTGGTTGAATCCTTGGGGTTTTCTATGTATAATATCATATCATCTGCGAATAGTGAAAGTTTGACCTCTTCTGCCCCCATCTGGACGCCCCTAATTCCTCTGTCTTGTCTAATTGCTTTGGACAGGACTTCCAGCCCTATGTTGAAAAGAAGTGGAGATAGTGGGCACCCTTGTCTGGTGCCAGTTTTAAGGGGGAATGCCTTCAATTTTTCCCCATTCAGTATGATATTGGCTGTGGGTTTATCATATATGGCTTTAATAGTTTCTAGGAATGAGCCATCTATGCCTATATTGTTAAGAGTTCTTATCATAAAAGGATGCTGGATTTTGTCAAAAGCCTTTTCTGCATCTATTGAAAGGATCATATAATCTTTGTTCTTGCTTTTATTTATATGGTGAATTACATTTATAGATTTGCGTATGTTGAACCATCCCTGCGTCTCGGGAATAAAGCCCACCTGATCGTGATGGATTATTTTTTTGATGTACATTTGAATTCGGTTTGCAAGGATTTTATTGAGAATTTTTGCATCTATATTCATAAGGGATATTGGTCTGTAGTTTTCTTTTTTTGTTGTGTCCTTTCCTGGCTTTGGTATCAAGGTGATATTGGCTTCGTAGAATGAGTTTGGGAGGATTCCATCCTTCTGGATATTTTCAAATAATTTCTGCAGTATAGGCACCAGTTCTTCTTTGTAGGCTTGGTAGAATTCAGGTGTGAACCCATCTGGTCCGGGACTTTTTTTTGTGGGTAGATTTTTAATTACTGCTTCAATTTCGGTGCTTGATATTGATCTGTTTAGAAATTCTGTTTCTTCCTGGTTGAGCCTAGGGAGGTAGTGTGTTTCTAAGAATTTGTCCATTTCCTCCACGTTTTCGTGTTTGTGGGCATAGAGATTTTTGTAGTATTCAAAGATGATGTTTTGTATTTCCACGGTATCAGTTGTGACTTCTCCTTTTTCATTTCTAATTGAATTTATTAGAGTCCTTTCCTTTCTGCTTCTGGTCAACCTGGCAAGTGGCCTGTCTATTTTGTTTATCTTTTCGAAGAACCAACTTTTCGTTTCATTGATCTTCTGTATTGTTCTTTTGTTCTCGATTTCATTTAATTCTGCTCTGATTTTGGTTATTTCTTTTCTTCTGCTGGCTTTAGGATTGCTTTGCTCTTCCTTTTCCATTTCCTTAAGATGATTCATTAGTTTACTGATTTGTGACTTTTCTGTCTTTTGGATGTGGGAATTTATGGCGATAAGTTTTCCTCTCAGGACTGCTTTTGCTGTATCCCACAGATTTTGATAACTTGTGTCCCCATTATTGTTTAGTTCAAAGAATCTTTTGATTTCAATTTGAATCTCCTCCTTGACCCAATAATCTTTCAGGAGTAGATTGTTTAGTTTCCACATTTTTAGAGGACGATGTGAGTTTCTGTTGGAATTGATTTCTAATTTTATTCCGCTGTGGTCTGAAAAGATACATGGTATGATTTCTATTTTTTTGAATTTGTTTAGATCTGTTTTGTGGCCTAGGATGTGGTCAATTTTAGAGAAAGTTCCATGAGCTGATGAGAAGAATGTATATTCAGTGTTATTTGGGTGGAGTGTTCTGTAGATATCTGTTAGGCCCAAATGTTCTATAGTCCTGTTTAGGTCTTTTATTTCTCTATTTGTTTTTTGTTTGGAGGATCTGTTCAGTTCCGTCAGTGGGGTGTTGAAGTCCCCTGCTATTATGGCATTGCTGCTTATTATGTTGTCTAGATCTAGCAGTATTTGCTTTACGTACCTGGGTGCTCCTGTGTTGGGTGCATAAATGTTTAGGTTTGTTACATCCTCTTGTGAGATTTTTCCCTTCACCACTATATAGTGTCCATTTTTGTCCTTCTTTACTTTTATTGCTTTAAAGTTTATGTCATCTGAAATGAGGATGTCTACTCCGGATTTCTTTTTGTTTCCATTAGCCTGAAAAATTGTATTCCATCCTTTCACCTTGAGTCTGAATGGGTCTTTGTGTGTAAGGTGTGTTTCCTGAAGACAACAGATACTTGGTTTGTATTTTTTCAACCATTCAGCTAGGCTATGTCTCTTCCTTGGGCAGTTCAAACCATTTACATTTATTGAGAGAATTGATATTTGGGGTAAATTTCTGATCATTCTGTTGGGTGGTATCTTTTATTTTACCTCTTGCGTCATTGTGGAATCTGGTTTCTGGAGTTTTAGCTTTTGCGTAGCTTTACATAGGTGGGTGTCTGTTGCTCTGTTTAGTGTATAATGCAGGTCTAAGCATTTCTTGCAAGGCCGGTCTGGATTTCGCAAATTCTATCAGTGATTGCTTATCTGGAAAGGTCTTTATTTCTCCTCATATAAGAAGCCTAGTTTGGCAGGATACAGAATTCTGGGTTGACCTTGTTTTGTTTTAGGAGATTGATGAGTCTCCCATTCCTTCTGGCTTGTAAGGTTTCAGTGAGAAATCTGCAGTTAATCTGATGGGTTTTCCTTTGTAGGTGACCTCATTTTTTCGTCTTACAGCTCTGAGGAGTGCCTCTTTTGTGTTTACTTTGGTCAGTCTAATAATTATGTGGCGTGGTGAATGCCTTTTCACGTTGACTCTCCCAGGAGTCCTGTGTGCTTCTTGTACTTGGATGTCGCGATTTCTGGCTAAGCCATGGAAATTTCCTCTATTATTCCTTCAAATAAATTTTCCAGCCCATGCGAATTTTTTCCTCTCCCCAGGGATACCTTTATCCTTATGTTGGCCTTTACATAATCCCACATTTCTTGTATGCTTTTTCATGCCTCTTGTTTTTGTGTTCTTTCTCTTCGGCTGATTTATTTAGCACATAGGAGCTGTCTTCTGGCTCTGAAATTCTTTCCTCTGCATGGTCCAGCCTATTCTTAAGGCTTTCCACTGTGTTTTGTAGATCCTTGAATGCTTCTTTCATTTCTAGGATTTCTATTTGAGTTTTCCGTAATATTTCTATTTCTTTGGAGAATTTTTCATTCATTTCTTGCATTTTTCTTGTGGTTTCTTTGTGCTGGGATTCAATTTTCTCTTGAATTTCATTGAGCTTTCTTATAATCCATAAACGAAATTCCTCTTCTGTCATTCTACCCATTTCATTTGGGTTGGTATGCATTGCTGAGGAACTGATAATTTCTTTTGGGGGTGACTTTTCACTCTGATTTTTCATGTTCCCTGAGTTCTTTCACTGGTTTTTTCTCATCTGGCCTCTTGGTCGAGAGCTGGAGGTGTTAGAGCTAGTTTATGGCCCCGTCACCAGGCTCACAATTATTGTTCCTTGGCAAAGCCAGGGAGAGAAGTAGTGGCCTGTATTGCCTTAGGTGTATTTTAGCAAGTTTGGTGGATCTTGAGTTAACTCTGTCCTGTGGTCTTCTCCTCTTCCCAGTGGAGTGTGGTGAGAATGACCTCCCAGCTTGGGCTCTGAGCTAATGACTTGTACTTGAGGATATGAGTCCTCCGCTCCCTATTAGCTAGGTATTCTGTTATGTCCGTGGCAGACTCTGATTCCCCAGTTGGGGTATGCGAAAGCCCCGTGCTTTGGGAGGGGACTTGTAGCTCCTAGGGGTTACTTTGACCCTGCTCCTCCTGAGGTGCAGGTAGAAACAAAATTTCTTTTGGCTGCAGTGTGAGAGCTGAGTTGGGAAAATTCTACACAGCTCAGAGGTTGCTCATCTAGCCACGTGTGTCTGCCCTTCTGATGTGCGTCTCCGCGTGATACTGGTTGATAGGGGGATCTCCAATTGTGCACCACTTTTCCACCACTAGACCCCAAGGCGAGGCGGGTGGCCGTCTCTATCCCCAGCAGTCTCCACCGGGGGGATGTTCCCACGGGGAGGGGGGAGTAGTGGCCACTGGAAGCGCTCTTGGGTGGAGTGAAATTCCCTATTGAAGTGGGCAGGATTATGGGGAGCTGCTCTGGTTCAGCCTGTGGCTCTTGAGGTATTTGGTTGTCATGGGAACCAGCAGTTATACCAAATGAGTCACTATAGCCAGTAACCTTCAAAATGAGCAATCTCTGGGGTACAGGAGGGCTGGGACCTTAAGGGGCGGGCACTAGGACCAGCACGGAGCAGACTTGTGGGAGGCCAGAGCCGGGGTAGCAGAACCAGATGGACAAGCTACAAACTGTTTCCAATACCCAAAGGTCCCGCCGCTACAGTTCTGGGATCTGGTCCCACCTGGAACCCACGGATGCAGCTGACCCTGGTCACCACAGGCAAAGCCTGTTTCGCCCCAGCAGAAGAGCCCCGGGCTGGGGCGGGGCGGAGCTAGAGACGCGGCTCACAGCTCCGGGCGGGCGGCTGTAAAGATGGCTGCCGCCGCCAGCCTGGCGCACAGCCGGGCTCCGATCACGCTGGGAGCGCAGTTTTTCTCCACCAGCCGCAGCGGCAGTTGCTAACAGCCTCTAAGTGCGTGTCCCGCTCCCCGTTAAACTCCTGGGCCCAGTCCCGCTGACTTCCAGTGGCGCAGTGCCGGCCTGCGGGTTCCCGCGCACTGTCCCGGGAAGCTGTGTCTCCGCCCAGTGTGATCCCCAGCCCTGCGCGTCTCTGTATACTGCAGCTGAGGGTTGTGTTTGGCTTTTGCGATTACTCCAACTCCACAGGGTCTGTTGTCTTGTGCAACCGCCCTGCCCCAACTCTGGGCTTGTCCCTGACTGAGTGGATGGGGAGGCGCGTAACCGCTTGGGGGGCAGGTCGCTCCGCGCCGACCTGGCGAGCGCGTCCTTCCCGCGCTCTGGGCTCTATTGTGTTCCGTGCGCCCTCCGATCTTTGTGAAAATTTTGTACCTGTTTTCTTGGGTTGGGCGTTCGGCGTTGTTTCTTTGTAATTCGCAATGCTGTTTTCGGAGTGAGCGGTCCGTGTTCGCAGGCAGCCGCTGGCGTTCTTCACCTCCTTCCCTGGGAGCGGTGCGGTGGTAGGACGCTATCAGATCGCCATTTTTCCGGAAGTCCGGTCTCTTTGTTGATTTTATTTCTGGATGATCTGATAGTGTAAGTGGACTTGAGGTCTCCAACGATTATTATATTGGGGCCTATCTCTCTCTTTAGTTCTTATAATATTTGGGTACTCCAGTACTGGTTGCATATATATTTAGAGTTTTATATCCTGTTATATCGTCTTGCTGAATTGACCCCTTTATCCTTATCTACTGACCTTCTTTGTCTCTGTTTACAGTTTTTGTCTTGAAATCTATTTTATATGATAAAAGTGTAGCTACTCCTCCTTTTTGGTTTCCATTGGCATGGAATATCTTTTTCCATCCCTTTATTTTCAATCTTTGTGTGTCTTTATAGGTTAAGTGTGTTTCTTATAGAAATTTGATTGGAGAGTGTAGTCCATTCACATTCAGTGTTAGTATTGCTATGTAAACACTTACCACTGCCATGTTGTTATTTGATTTCTGGTGTTTTGTGATCCTCTCTTTCATTCTTCCTTCCTCCTTGTCTTCCTTTGTTAAAAGTGATTTTCTCTGGTAGTGTTTTAGTTTTTTGTGTATCTGATGTAGGTTTTTTGATTTGAGGGTACCATGAAGCTTGCAAAAAAACATTTTATAACAAATTATTTTAAATGTAATTCTGCTTACAAACAAATAAGCAAATAGAAATTTAACGAAAATTCTACCCTTTAACTCCTTCCCCCCCACTTTTTTTTGTTGTTTCCATCTATATCTTTTGATACTATGTCTCTAAAAGTTGTAGTTATTTTTAATAGTTTTGTCTTTTAAGTCTTCTACTCAAGGTAAAAGTGGTTTATGCACTGCAGTTACAGCAATAGAATATTCTGTATTTGTGTACTTACTGTTACCAGTGAGTTGTGTACCTTCAAATGATTTCTTATTGTTTATTAATATCCTTTTCTTTCCTATTGAAGAATTCCTTTCAGCATTTCTTGTAGGACAGGTCTGGTGTTGATGTAATCCCTCAGCTTTTGTTTGTCTTGGAGATTCTTTATTTCTCCTTCATGTTTGAAGAATATTTTTGCAGGATATAATATTCTAGGGTTAAGGTTTTTTTCCTTCAGCATTTTGAATATGTCATGCTACTTTCTCCTGGGCTGTAAGGTTTCTACTGAGAAGTCTGCTGCCAGATGTATCAGAGCTCCTTCATATGTTATTTTGTTCTTTTTCTTGCTTCCTTTAGGACCTTTTCTTTATCTGTGACCTTTTGGAGCTTGATTATTAAATGCCTTGAGGTGGCCTTGTTTGGGTTAAATCTGCTTGGTGTTCTATGACCTTCCTGTACCTCAATATTGATATCTTTCTCTAGGTTTGGAAAGTTCAGTATTATTATTTCTTTGAATAAACTTTCTACCCTAATCTCTCTCTCTCTGTCTCCTCTTTAAGGCCAGTAACTCTTAGATGTGCCCTTTTGATGCTATTTCCTAGATCTTGTAAACATACTTCATTCTTTTTTATTCTTTTTTCTTTTCTGACTGTGTATTTGTAAATAGCCTGTCCTCAAGCTCACTAATTCTTTCTTCTGCTTGGTCGATTCTGCTGTTGAGAGACTTTGATGCATTTCTCAGTTTGTTGATGGAATTTTTTAGCTCCAGAATTTCTGACTGATTTTTTGTTGCTATTATTTCAATCTTTTTGTTAAATTTCTCTGGTAGGCTTCTGAATTCCTTCTCTGTGTTGTCTTGAAGTTCATTGAGCTTCTTCAGGACAGCTATTTTGAGTTCTTTGTCTAAAAAGTCACATATCTCCATCACTCTGGGATTGGTCACAGGTTCCTTATTTTGTTCATTTTGTGAGGTCATGTGTTCCTGGCTGTTCTTGGTACTCATGAATGTTCGTTGATGTCTGGGTATTGAAGAGTTAGATATTTATTTTAATCTTCATAGTGTTAGCTTGTTTGAACCTGTCTTTCTTGAGAAGGCTTTCCAGATATTCAAAGGGAATTGAGTTTTGTGACCTAAGTCTTTGGTCACTATAGCTATTTTATCACTGGGCGTGCCCCAAGCCCAGTAATGCTGTGACTCTTACAGACTCTTGGTATTACCGACTTGGTGGGCATGGATAAGATATGGGAAAATTCCCTGGATTACCAGGCAAAGTCTCTCACTCTCTTCCCTCACTCTCTGTGCTGGGCTGCTGGAGTTGGGAGGGGAGTGAAGTAGGCACTCCCTCATGGTCACTGCAGCTAGGACTGCTCCAGGTCACACCTGAAGCCTGCCTAGTCTCACTCAAAGCCCATGGTGACTGTTGCCTGGCTACCTCTCATGTTTATTCAAAGCGCAAGGGCTCTTTAGTCAGCAGGTGGTGAATCCTGCCAGGACTGTGTCCTTCTCTTCAGAACAGTGTGTTTCCTTCTTGCCCAGGGTGGGTCTAAAAATGCCATCCAGGAAGTAAGTCCTAGAATCAGGGGCCTCAGGATTCTGCTTGATACTTTATTTTACTGTGGCTAAACTGGTACCCATGTTGCAAAACAAAGTCCTCTGAACTCTTCCCTTTCCTTTTCCCCAAGCTGAACAAGACTCTCCCTGAGCTGTACTGCCTAGAGTTGGGGGAGGGGTTACATAGGCACTGGCTTGGCCACCCCTGCTGATGTCTCACTGGGTCATGTGCACCTCAGTTCAACTGGCTCTGAGCCAGCATAGCCCCAAGTATTGGCCAAGGACTGCAGCCTTTTTGGCCTGACTGCCTTACAGATTTATTCCAGGCCCCAGGCAGCTGGTGGTGGGGCTAGCCAGAACTCAGGTTTTGGGGCAGAGGATATTCCTTCTGGCTGGGCTGGTCTAAATGCTCCCTCTGTGGGCACTGGCAGAGTTCTGCCCTGTGCTATGTTCCCCTGTGACAGGGTGCGCCTGAGTTCCATTGCAAAGTCCCAAATCACTTCCCTCTCCCTCCCCTGGGCACACAGATTGTCTCTCCATTTGGTGCACTGGTGCGGCACTGCCGGGGGACAGGGGAGGGGTGGTGTAGGCAGTGCAAGATTGTTTTTTCTGCCCTCTCCAGTGCCTCTTCCCTTGATATAATGTTAAAACCAGGCACTGTGATCATTCTCCTGATTTTTAGTTTCTCTGAAGGTGCTTCCTTGCGTGGGTAGTTGTTGAATTTGGTGTTTGTGTGGAAGTATGATCGCTGGAGGTTTCTATTTGGCCATCTTGTTCCCCTGAATCATTTTATATCTGACTCTGAAAATGATTGGGAAGGATCCAAGCTGAGCATCTCATCTTACACCATTGTAGAATCTTTCAAAAGACACCATATAGTGGTCTAGTGGCAGAGGAGAAAAGGATTCTCCCCATTTGTTTTATGTGTGTTGGCTGGCCTACATGTCCCTAGATTGTCCCCTGTCCTGGTAGATCAAATGGCAGAGAAATTTGCTTAGAATTTAGGAAGAAAATACTTCCACATTTTGTGAACAATAAGAAAAGAGAAGGAACAAGTAATGTGATTTTTCAAAGGTTAAATACAGTAACACCTCCCAATTCAGCTTTGCTGGAGAAAGAACTGCTCTATAAGTGAATTTTGAAGAAACACTTTAAACACCAAAAACTGTTTATAAAAACCTATTTTGACTGTTATAAGATTGAAATCTTTCTGAGATTTATTGCATACTCCCCTGCTTTGCTTTCTGCATCAGAGCTCTCCTAACGTAATCTATCTCCTTAGAGACTTAGGGCCCTCAGTATTGGTTTTGAATGACCACACAATGGAGTACTCTATGCTTGTTTATAATTCCATCCTGATTTTTTAATACTTATTTTCTGATATATTTTTTAAGTGAAAATTTTCTCTATCAATTACTCCTTCTTACGCCTGTTAGTATATTCTTTGTTGTTGCTTTAAATCTTCCATCTTATTTTACATGTGGTCTGCATGAGGCCTGCCTCCAGCCCTCTCTTACAAGTAGAGGGTGAAGAATCTGTGGCATCTTCTTTTCTCTAACCACATAGACATATCTTCCATTTACATCTCTTGTCTCTAGGTGGCCTTGGACACAAAGCATCCCTCGTTCCCAGTGAGAGAGAGGAAGCAGAACTTGGTTAAATACATGCCCAATACTAATAACTATCATCTTGCTGACCACTTATGAGATTTCTGGTGCTGTGCCTCTTCTCATTTATACCTCACAACAAGGCTTAGAGGATTTGCCAGGCATTGTGCTACATGCTTTACACATATTATCTCATTTAATGCTCAAACATCCATGTGAACCTCAGGGGAAGAAGGTAATGTGAACTTAAAACAGGCAGATTATAACCTTGGTGCACTGGACCCTGGGGAGGATTTGCCACCACAGTGGAATTAAAAATTCTATCACATAAGGTTCTATTTAACAAGACTGCTCAGGGCCACAGAGCAAATGGCAGAACTAAGATTCAGTTCTGATTATTCCAGAGGACATGTTCTTAACCACCATTCACTCAGCCTCTGTCACATCTTCTACCTTGTTTTCCTGCCTAGTCCAGCAGTCTTCCTCTAGGGCTTGGACTGCCTAACTCCTTCCAGCTCTTTCCTAGGATGGGATTCTTCTCCCCCTGTATTCCACTTACCTGTAGACAAATCTTGTGTCCCCAGTAACTTCTTCCTGACTTCCAAATTGGGCCCTCTATATGCACCTGCTGTATCCTTTGTACACTGTGTTGAGAATAGTCCAGTTGTCCAGGAATTTAAATTTACATTATGTGTGTCAGTCTGTTTGTTTTCAAGCATGTCAGCACTACATATATTTGAGAACAGGATACATCATATATCTGGATTTTCAGACCCTTTACCACAACTAGATGTCCACAGGATAAGATCATTGTGTAGGGGCAGTGTAACTTAATGTCAGAGTCAGGCTCAGCAGTCAAACAGACTTGGATTCACACCATGACCCTGTAACTCTCTAAGTTCTGTGATCTTGGCTGTGACTCTCAACTACCAGCCAGCATGACTACCTTTTGTTAAGGCTTGTTGTAACATTTCAATGATATCAGGCATTTAAAGTGCTTAACACATATAATCAAGGCAGCAATTCATTCCTATATGGGAGGCCATGGTGTGGAGGTTAAAGAGAAGTAAAACAGGACTATGCACCAGCTTTGACCATGCTGTACTGGGTCCTGGGCTCATTCAGTAACACAACCTGGAAAACCAAAATATAAGGGCTTGTGTTGTCTAAATGGTAAAGAGACTTATAACCAAGTTGTGCAATGATGGCCCATACGTCACAGAGTCATTCTCTTCCCACATCTCTGTCAGGGGGTATGGCTCAGAATCCAGGCCTGGACTTTCAGTTCTTGCCCATCTCCTACAGATATGGGAAGTATTGCTCTAGCCTGAGGGCAGTCCCTCTCTCCCTCGTGGTACTGCCCCTGCGTTCTGCCATTCCCCGCAGACCTTTTCCCCATGGGCTTCATTCTTCCTCATTGGGAAGTCCTGAGACTCTACCACAGAAACTGTAGGGATCAACAAAGCCAATTGAAAACTATGGATACAGAGGAAGGAAGGCTCAAGGAGACAGAGTATTCATCTTTAATCCTTTAGAGGGTGGCTAAAATAATAGCAACTGAACTAAACATCCTTTCTGTGCCATGTCCCACTTAATCTTTCCATTACTCCAATGAAGCAAGTTCTGTTGTTACCTCCATTCTACAGATGAGCACATTGAGGCTGAGACACCACGTAACTTCTCCAGGGGTTACCCAGCTAGTAAGTGGAGGAGCAGAGATTTGAACCCAGGTCTGTTTGACTCTGTGCTCTAGGCAGTTATGCCTCTTTCCATAAAGGTATCCTGAAAATATTAAGTCCAAATAGTAGACCTAGTTTAATGGTTAGACTTGGTAGACATTGTTTTGGAAATAAGCTTTTTATGAAAGTTTTTTTTCTTCTAGGTGACATTACAAATTAAATGTAGGTCCAAGCGTAGTTTTTGCATGATGGAAAGTAACCACGGTTGGGCAGGTGATTCTCACAGGATCCAATCAATTTCAGTCCGTTCAGATTACAAACCTTACGACCTGCAAGTGAGTGCCAGTTTTTAAAAGAATTAAAGCAAAGAGTGTTGTAATATCTGTGCAAATCCATTAGCACTGCTGGAAAACTGACTCTGTGACCTATAGTTGGTGAGTCGCTGGTATCATAAGCGTATGTTCAGCGTACGTTCATACTTCATGGACTACAGTAGATCTGAAGTAGCCTGAAGACAGTACTAAGTTCCATTCACTATAGCTTATCCGCCTAGCTGAGTGCCAGAGATACTAAAATATTCTCCTTCACACAGTCCTGCTGCTGTTGAAGGTAGCAACAATTCAACAGGAATGTTTCTTTTTGGTTTCCTGTTTTCTTTTGCTCTTATTTTCTTCAGAGGGCGAACAAAGCAGATAAAGTTCCCCATCTCCTTAAATTACTGTAGTACAAACTCTTTGATTAGAACTTCTGTTCTATCTGAAGCTCTGAGACTGGCCACTAGCTCCACCAAAATTTATCAAGTGAGCTGCCATTTTCAAGCACGAAGTCTACCTCCTCCCTGGTACTTCCTTTCAAGCTTCTGCTAATTTGTCTCCAGTGCCCTAGGTTTCCTCCAACCTCCTTATTTTGTTTTCCTTTGCTGCTACAAATAACCACAAACTTAGTGGCTTAAAACAACATGTTTGTTTTCTTATAGTTCTTGAGGTCAGAGTCTGAAATGAGTTTTACATGGCTAAAATCAAGGTGTTGGCAGGGCTTTCCCTCCTGGAGGCTCCAGGGGAGAATCTGTTCCATTGCCTTTTCTAGATTTTCGAAGCTGTCCTCATTCCTTAGCTCATCATCTGTTTTTCCCGCTCCTATCATCAGATGGCCTCCTTCTCTGTCTGGCCTTCCTGTGTCCGTCTTTTAAGGATTCTTGTGATTACCTGGACCCACCTGGATAATCTCCCCATATCAAGGTCCTTAACTCAATCACATCTGCAAAATCCCTTTTACCATGTAAGGGAACACATTCACACATTCACTGGTTCTGGGAATTAGGACTTGGGCATCTTTAGGAGCCATTATTCAGTCTACCGCGCCTCCTTCTTATGGAGGACTGCTCAAGAAAAAGGAAGGTTCTGTGGTATCACAGAATGAACATGCAACTTGCAGCAAAGACATTTTGCTCCAATCTGGAATTAGATGTTACACTCACTGTCAGACCATGAACCAAGTACTTCACTTCCCTGAGAGAAGGATTAGTCCACCAATATCCCTCCCAGCTATAAAATTGTATAACTTGACAAATTTATTTATAATAAAATATAAATGACTTTTTATTAGGCTTTTCTCCAAAGGATTGACTTTATTCTAAAGATAATGGTTCATCAAATTTGATGTGAGAAGTATTTTCTTTTGGCAAATAAACATATTCAGAACTACTAGAACTACACCACATAGGCAACCAGGTTCTTCCTCCAGTCACATACATAAATATATAGGCCAAGGTTTCTCAACGTGTGTTCCATGGATCATCTGCATTAGCATCATCTGGGACACTTGTTACAAATGGACATTTCTGGGCTCCATCCAGGCCTACACTGTAGGCGTGATAACTGGCATATTTTGAGTGGCTCAAAGTGAATCATTTACTGAACAGTAAGCATAATTACTCATTACACTTATAGCTTTATAAAAATCACAAATTGTTAAGAACTGAAAAGGGTGACCTTTGTTCCTTTTTTCCACCTTAGAAAACTGAAACTTAGAGGAGTGAAACTAATTGCTCAAGTGCTTTGAGGCAGAGTCAAGACTATAATTGAGTGTTATTTTGTTTTTGTAGACATGAGATCTTGCTATGTTGCCCAGGCTGGACTGCAGTGGTTATTCACAGGTGAAATCACAGCACACTGTAGCCTTGAACTCCTGGGCTCAAGTGATCTCTTGCCTCAGGCTCCCAAATAGCTGGTACTACAGGTGCGTGCCACCATGCCTGGCTTAGAGTCTTTTGACTTCATGTTTAGAGTTCATTGGCAGTTGTGCTATTTATGTTTTTTTCTGGGGAAAAAAAAATTTTGACCAGTTTACTTCTCTTTAGATGTAGTAGCTCCTACATTTTAAAGGAGTCTTAGTCAAAAAGACTGTCTATAGAATGACCATAGATATTATTTTCTAATTGATTTATATTATTGACATTAGAGAGGTCCTTACACAACAAAGATTTCATTTAAATAACATGTTTAAAGAAAAAATTGATTTATAAAATATTAAAAACAATATTCAAGTAAGTCATTAAATATATTTGTGTTTTAAAAAGTAAAATATCAAACTTGAAATGTATTTCTTTGATAGTAACTCCAAAGGAATATGAGATACCCTATGCATTACTTCCCCAGTTACAATCTATCATTTTATCTTATTCCTAATTTAAACATCCCCATAAATCTCAATCTTAGAGATCAGAAATTAATACAATTAATTACCTAAAAGCAGTGATGAAAGTAGAATAGAAAGGAATGAGACATCTCTAAGTGTAATTTTAATGTAGATTTTACTTTTGAACCATGTTAATGTTTTACATATTTCAAAAGGAAAAATAAATTTAAAAGGATGGAGAAAAACCCCAAAGTTAAATGACCCTAAATATACATAAAATTTATAAAATAACCACAAAGAAGAAAAAAATAGTCCAAGTAACTTTTATATATGATACTCTGACTTTATCTCCTTAGTGGGATATATTCTAAAAGCAAAAGGTAAAGGCCCCACTGGCCAAATTGGACCATTTGAATGTGGAAAGAATAGTGAAATAATGGATTATCAAACATTTAATAAAAAAGAATATAAGTACACATTGATATGAAATCTTACTATAGAGTATACATAATTATAAATGTATTAATCTTACTGATCTCTTCAAAATGTTTGTATAATATCCTTATTTGTTGTACATACAGTAGAAGTATCTACTTATATTAAGTGCTTTAATAACTATTTTCACTATTATTATAACTAGTATTTCATATAGTTGGATATTAAAGCTGAGTATGTCTATAAATTCTAAACTGAATATTATTTGGTACATGTACGATGTAATTTGCTTGGCAGTTTTTATAATTTATACCCAACTGTGATCTATTTTTAAAATTTTGTGAGTATTTATAGAATTTTATAATTAGGAAGGATTTTCAGGAATATTTGACTTAATAGTCATTCGTCCCACAAATATTACTCAGACTTTTACATGTCCGGGTCAGTCTTACATCGGATTGTAGTGGACCTGGTGCGGTTTGTATAACACATATCTCTAGGTGGCGCCATTCACGTAGTTGTTTATGCCAATGGCACCATCTATGGTTTTCGAAGCACAAAGTGCAGCACATTTGTTTGCAACACCCTGATTCCTGAATATAAAATAATGAAAAAGACAAAGTTCCAGACATATGAAATCTCATTATAGGGAAGAAAACATGCACGTGAATTGGCAAATATACGACAGTGATAAAAGCAACATGACAGGTTGCTATGGGAGTGCATGGGAGGGGCGCCCACCTCAGAACTGGGAGATGAGGGGAGATTTCCTGAGAAAATAAGTTACATCTCTGCTGAAATCTGAATGAAAAAGACAGGCTGGTGAAAGGAAAAGGAGGGAAAGAGAGAGGAAGAATGTTCAAGCAGGGTTCATTGCAAGCTCTTCAAGGTGGAGAGAGAGGTTGGTGCTCAGGGAATGGAAATAGTCCTGTTGCAAGAACAAAAAAGTGCTAAGGCTGAAAGTCACAAGAGGTTAAGTGACTTGTCCAGTGTCACCTACTTCATCTTCTCTTCTGATTCATTAATGAACATGTCAAATTGCAACAGATTTATTCATCACAAGTATAATTATTTACTCTGGAAATGTTCTGTCAGTAACTGTACTACAGTGTACTCAGATAAATCCTCACTTTGAACTAGAGTTTGTCGGTTCTCAGATGGCAGCAACAATTCCTGAGCATCTTTGCACACCCCACAGTGCCAATTGGTTGCCTTGCACACAGTTCATCTTCAGAGATGTTTTGGTTTTTGAGTTGTTGAGGTCTCCATTAATGTAAATAACTGAAATATAAATAACTATTACAGGAAGATGTTTGATCCTGATATGACGGTATTTTTACATTCAAAAGCTAAATGCAAAAACACACAGAAAAGCTAAGAGCAAAATCATACCAGCTTCTTTGATAGTGTCCTGTTTGCTAGTCTCATTTGCTTCTGGTATTCTTCCTGTTAAAAGTCAATGCAAGTTGTCTGTAAGTCAAACAAAATTGAATTGATAAAAATGACGTGAGTCAATCTTGGGAAGTCTTAAAAATATTAAGATATGCTTTGCTCCCATTTATAGCAATGTTTATGCAATACTGCATTCATATAATCAAATTATCTTGTAATTTTATTTTGAAAAATCAAATATATTTCACATTACTTTTTCTGCCAAAATACAAGGGTAATTTGTTGCTAATAGATTATCATATTTGCTTTCTTCTTTTATTAGGTTCATGAAATTTTCAGGAATTAAAGTTAGTCCTGAGGGAAGTTCATGAATGTCTATTGCTGGACTGTGGTAAGTCCCCAGTCTTCAGCCACTTTTGCTTGGCAATATATACTTACTTTCTTTGTCTGGGTTGGTAAAAGTAGAATTTGTAATTTTTGTCAGTATTGTCATTTGTTGTTATAGTTATTCTGAGGTATTTTATATTATTTCTATCAAATACATGATCATTTATCCAATGTTTTTCTAACTTATTGTGGTTTTAGTGTAGTTATTCAACTTATGTTTTTCTTTTGAACTAGCCATGTTGCTGAAATACATTATTATTTCTAATCTTTTTCTCCCACATTTAACTATGAAAATTTTCAAATGTTTTGAGAAGTTGAAAGCATTTCACGGTAAACATACATGTACCCAATATCTGGTTGCTACCATTAACAGTTTACTTGTTAATCCTTTTAAGCTAAGTTTTCTTACTTAGTTCTCTTGCCATATAATATTCCATTGTTTGAACTTTATAGTTTATGCATTCTACAGTCATAAATATTTGGGTAGTTTTCAATTTTTGTTTATTAGTAAGAGGGCTTTACGAAACAGTGTTGTTTACATTTTTTGTTGCACATTTACATTCGTTGCTGTGGTGTATGTATCTAGGAGTGGAATTGCTGGCTTATAGGATTTATGGACGTACAGCTTTAGTATATACTGCCAAAGGGTTTTCCAAAAAATGGTTATATTAATTCCAAGGTAGTTGTATTAATTTCAAATCACAACAGCAGCATATGAGGGTTATAGTTGCTCCTCATCCTCACTAATACTTGGTATTGTTATTTTTGGAGTTGTTATTTTTGTTTGTTTTATTTCAATCTATTTTGGTAGGTGTATATCATGTTTTATTGTTGCTCTAATTTGGATTTCCCTGATGACTAATGACATTGAGGATTTTGCCATTTTTTTTATTAGCCATTTGGATGTCTTTTTCTGTGAAATGCCTGTTTCATACTTTTACTCATTTTAAAACATTAGGTTGTCTGCTTTTTCTCATTGATTTGCATAAAATCTTTATTTATTCTGTGAGTCTTCTATCAGCTATATGTATTGAAAATCTCTTCCACTCAGTGGTTTGTCTTCTTACTGTTCTAATAACTTTTTATTAACAGTTGTTTTACATTTAAATGAAGTCCATTTTATCAACCTTTTTGTTTATGTTTGATGCTATTTCTGTCTTATTTAAGAAATCTTTGGCAATTGGAAGGTCGTGAGGATATTCTCCTACGTAATCTTTTACAAGCTTTATAGTTTTACCTTTCTCATTTAAGTCTTTTTTTAAATAGTCCCTTTTTTTAAATTTCAGAATATTACGGGAGTACATACGTTTTGGTTACATAATTTGCATTTGTACAGTTTGACTCAAAGTTATAAGTGTGTCCTTCACCTAGATAGTGTGCATTGTACCCGTTAGGTGTGAATTTATCCATCCCCGCCTCCTTCCTCCCACCTACTTAATTTCTGTTGAGTTTTACTTCCATATGTGCACCATGGAGAACTACTCATTTAAGTCTTTAAGTCACATTAAGTCAATCCATCTGGAACTGATTTTTACACATGAAGTCTAAGGGTCAAGGTTCTTTTTTTTTCCCCTTCCGTATGATTATCCAGTTAATAAGCACCATTTATTGAGGAAACTATTATTCCCTACTGCACTATAGTGGCATCTTTGTTATAAAGTAGGTAACCATACATGTGTGAACCTGCTTCAGAACTCTCTATTTTGTTCTAAGAAGTCTCTTTGTCTATTCTTGTGCCAATACTACAGTGCTTTGTTATTATATCTTTGTAATAAACTTGATATCTGATAGTGTAAATTTTCCAAGTTTGTTCTCCTTTAAGATTGCCTTTCCTAGTGTTCATTCTAGGAATATCTAGTGGACTTGCTAAAGATTGATGTGTATCTTATCATGTTATTTAAAGATAATGACAGTTCCTTCGTTTCCTATCTTTATATCTTTTATTTCTTTTTTAGATAGGCTCTCCAGGACAGTGTTGCATAGAACTGGTTATAGCAGACCTTCACATGTAATTATAGGGAAAAAGCTCAAAGGGGAAAGGTTTCTAAATTTCACAAGTAAAATGTTTACTGTAGGCTTTAAAATTTTTTATCTACACTTTATTAGATTCTTCTATTTATAGTTTGCTAAGAATTTGTTTCCTCATCATAAAATGGAAGAAATTGTTAATTTTATCTAAACTGTCAAATTTATCTTCATAAAATTATTCACAGTGTCTCTTGTTTTTTTTTTAATTGAGGCAAAATTTATGCACAGTGAATTGCACAGACTTTAACTTCATAATTTGGTAAGTTTTGCCTACATATTTGACAACACTATCAAGATTTAGAATACTTTCATCTCTAAAAATTTCCCTTATGCCCCCTTCCAATCAGTCTCTAAATACACGCCTTTGACTTCTTTCACATGTTAGATTAGTTTTTCTTTTTCTTGAACTGCAACAAAAAAGGAATAATACAATTGTATATATTGGGAGGGAGAATTCTGACTTCCTTGTCTCAACGTAATATCTCTGAGATTCATGCATAGTGTTGCATGTATCAGTAACTTGTTATTTTATTATTGTTGAGTAATATGCCATTAAATGAATAGGCCAAAATTGGTTTATCAATTCTATCAATTGATAGTTGGATTGTTTTCAGTTTGGGGATTTTATAGTTAAAGTTGCAATAAGGCATCTTATAAAAGTTATTTTGTGGACATATGTATTCATTTTTCTTGGGAAAGTAGGAGTGGAACTATTGGATCACAAGACAGATGTACATTTAAAGTTATAAGAATTTGACAAAGTGTTTTCCAGAGTGGTTTATTTTACATTCCCATTAGCAGTTTATGAGAGTTGTAGTTCCTCCCTATTCTCACCAACATTTGGTGTTGTACCAAGCTAATCTTGGCAGAGATTAATTTAGGGCTCAAAGTGTCACCTAGGGTTGGTGTCTCATCTGCTGCTTGAGTGGGGGAGGATCTGCTTCCAAGCTCGTAGTTGGCAGGATTTAATTCCTTGGGGGTTGTTGGACAGCAGGCCTTAGCTCCTTGCTAGCAATTGGCTGAAGGTTGCTCTGAGGTCTTTGCCATGTAGTCTTCTCCATAGGGCAGCTTGCTTCATCCAGGCCAGGAGTGGAGAGAATCAGTGGTTAAGGTAGCTAGCAGGGTAGAAGTTACAATTTTATGTAACATAATCTGGGAAGTGACTTCTCATCAATTTTGCCTTATTCTGTTGGTTAGAAGCAAGTCACAGGTTCTGCCAACATGCCAAGGGAGAGGATTGCAGGAGGGCACAGATACCAGGAGGCTGACATAAGTAGGGCTATCTGAGAGTTTGTCCTCCACAATTAGTTTCAGAGATAATTACATCCTTTCTCCAGAGATGCACACTTTTTTTTTTGTCTTAGCCATACCACCCTAGAGAGTAGTGAATATGACCAAATAAATGTAATAGGGTGGGACAAATCGGGAGAACTCAGGGTTTGTAATTAGACTTGTTCATTCACGTGGAGCAGAGACTCTCAGGAAAATGGGTTTGAGTAATGGACAACCAACTGATAACAGTCCAGTTACAGTCTAAGAAGGGGTTCAAAACTGTGCCTTCTTAATGCCCCAACACTGAGAGAGCACAGGGGTAGAGATCCTGGCAAATCGGGCAGATGTTCACCATCTCAAGATTTGTCAGCAGGTAGCATGTCCCTGTCAAGGTTGTGGGGATTTCTGACAGTACTCCAATTCCTGGGAGGGACTTGCAAGAGCATGGGTGATGCTATGGTGTGAATGGTTCCCCTCCAAATCTTAGGTGTTGCTAGTGTGATAGTATTAAGAGATGGGGCCTTTTAAAAGAGGCTTCACACAGCATTCATCTCTTGCTCTTCTGCCTTCTGCCATATGAGGGCACATTCCTCCCCTCTGGAGGATGCAGCCCTCACCAGACAACTGAACCTATCGGTGCCTTGATCTTTGGACTTTTCAGCCTCAGAAACTGTGACAAGTACATTTCTCTTCTTTATAAATTACCCAGTCTCAAATATTTTGTTGTAGCAGCACGAAATAGACTAAGACAGGCAAGGAGCCAATACTAGACAGAATAACAAAATATAGACATGGATCTAAGAAATAACTGTGGTGTGTAAATTATCAGGAGTAGGGCAAAAGTTTCAGGAGAGGGCTTGGAAGAAACATAGCTCTCAGGACTAAGGTACAAGGTCAAGACCATCTCAGGTGAATCCCATAGCACTTAGCATTCCTAACTCCATAAATTTCTCTTGCCCTCAGACAGGATTGACTCTAGGGAATGGAATTAAATCTGCAGCTATGGGGAGAGAGAGCCCTGGAAACAGAAAATCTTGCAGGATCTATTGTCAAGGGATTCCTCTGAGGCCTCGGGAGCTGGCAACATAAGCAGCCTTACTTTCAGGTTCCTTTTTTTCTCTCTCTTTGATATACCATCTCCAGGGCCTAAATATTACAGCTCTCAAGGACATTTCTATTTTAAGGTTCTTTCTAATAGTGGAATAAAAAGGACTTATACCTTAGTCTTGGAATTTCAAATATCCTGGGACTGGTAGAAGAGTCAAATAGGGAAGTAACATCCTGTATCTCTGTCTTCCTGAAATCATATCTGCAGATAGCTACTTATCAATTGATAAAAGGTCATCTGTTCCATCATTTATTGAACGATTATTTGCTGAGGAGCTACTGGTGCTATCAACTGTACTGTGCTGGAATAAAATTTGAATTTAAAAAATGTACATTATTCCTGCCCTCAAGATCTTTTAGTCCAGTGAGATGTCAGACTTATTAGTGATTTACATGAATGGTAAAGTTACAACTCTACTCAGGACATAGAAAAGGGGCTAAATAATGTTCTAGTCATGGTCATCATAAAGGAATGGACTTGGCCATAAGGACCCTTTTAGGTTGGGTTAAGAATTTTTTTTTTCTTTTTAAAGTTTATCAGAATAGATGGGGGAATATTTCAGTTTTGAAAGATCACTTTGACTGCATAATCAAGGATGGATTGAAGAGGGGCAGGAATGAATTCAGGAAGATCAGTAGGATGAATATTGCAGTAAAGGATAATGTGGCCTGGACTAGGGTGGTGCTACTAGAAATACAGGAAATAAATAGATTTTAGAGATACTTTAGGAGGTATAAGTCAGCAGACCTTAATGAGATGGTGCTTGCACAATTGAATGGATGGTAGTTCCAGTCTCTGAGACAGATAACACTGGAAGAGACCCATTTATTTTGGGGGAAGAGAATTTAGGAGCAGATGATGAGTTTAGATTTGGATCTGTGGATTTTGAGAGGTGTTTGAAGCGTTAAAAAAGGAATGTCAGGTGGGCAGTTGCTAGATGGGTCTAGAACTCAGAGTAAAAGTTGGGACTATAGGTAATTCTGATAATCGTTGGCAATTCCTAGTCATGGATGACATCACCCAGCAAAGGACATAAAATGAGAAATAAAGGGGAAAAACAGAGAGATATAAATGGACCAGAATGCCATATATACCTTAAAAAGGCTCTGGGTCACATGCACTTTGGCAAAAACACATTGATCCAATTTGATGTTTTTCACCAATAATTTATGGTGAAATTTGGGCCTGAAATATTTTTCCCGGCAAGTATATGAACAGAATAAAGCAGTTAATCTCAAAGGTCTGCAAATTTAAAGAGCACCTGTTATATTACAAACCTAATTAAAAGCTAAAAATGCAAATAAGTATGTGGGTGGAGAAACAGGAAGTACCTATATTAAATTCAATTTTATTTTCCAGACTGAACTAACATAATTTTAGAGAAGAGGGATGACACCGGCTATGCACATGGGAGTGAGGGTACGTTACTTCAAAATTTAAAGTCAATTATACAATTACAATTTTACAAATTTTCAAAAGATTTTACAAAAATTACAAATTTACAAAATTTACAATTTTACTACAATTCAAAAAGTTACAAAAAGTACAAGTTACTTCTGATTGATGGGACTTTCTGTCTCTATTTAGAGAATATCTCTATTGATATTTTATATCTGGAAATTTGAAAGGCAGAAGTTAATTTAATCAAATAGCCAGCGTCTGAATTGCTTCGTGTTTTGACTTCAGACACCGAGACAGGCATGCACTTATCAAGAATGGATAGTGAATCAGACAGGAACCTTACGAAACCATTAAAGACAAATCTCCTTATGGGATTTTTTTTAAAGCTTCAAAAAAAAGTTTTGTTTTCTCTGCTTTAAAGATCTCTAAATAAAACCACCCTTATTTGGGAGATTTTCAATGTCTAATCAGTCTGAAGTTCTCTCTCGTGTCTAGTCCAGGTTTCTCTTGCTACATTTCTAGACCATTTCTTCTTAGAATGCCTGGGAGCTGCCTAGAATCTTTCATGTAATCATTTTTCATGTGAGTGAAGAGAGTAAAGAAGTCAGATCTCAGCCTCATCATCGAAGTTAAAATCACCAAGGAGCAGTGTGAAATTACATACTTAATGTGGAGAAGAAAAGTAAAAGGTAGTGTAGGGGAGGAGGAAAAACACCTTTTTCTTCTACCCTCTTAAGTTCATTGGCTGGGGCCCTGACAAATAGACTGAGAAAAGACAGATTAATAGGAGGAAAGGCATACAAATCTCATTGGATGTTAGTTTTTTGTGACACCTTCCTAGAAAAGAAGTGAAGACTCAAAGAAATGCATAGGCCTGAGAATTTAAATACCATTTTTAACAAAGAGTGATAAATTATGGAGATAGAAGACAAAGGAAAAGAGTTTTGAGCTTCTATGGGGTGGGAAGGTAGATATATGGGGGAAACCAATGGAAGATGAGGGTTATTTTAGTATGGTTTGTTTATGCAGGTTAATCTCAGTGCCAACTTTCTGTCCTCTTCATGGCCACAAACTTCCCCCGGAGAGGGGGTCTATAGCCGTCCTCATTTCTCAGTAGTCTCTGCTTCTAGTCAGGTAAAGGAAGCTCTGGGAAGGCTTCTTTCTATATCTGTTCAATCTCCACTCCTTTAGCTCAAAATAATCCTTATGCTAAAATGACATAGTTTGGGGTGGCATATTTTGATCCCTTTTAGTACCAGAGACAACCAATGAGTGACAATCCACAGGGGAAACAACTCTTGCCAACTGTCCCTTTTCTCATAAGTCGCTTTTCCAAACCTTTAATATATATTTTTATTCTGCTGGTGTTTCTGTTAATTATTTAGATTAGAAGTGGATATGTAGAAGGATGGTTCTGTGTGTGAAAAGTTAAATTGATGCAGACTTTTCCTCTTTGTCCTCGACTGCTTTGGTGGAGTTCATTTGCTCATTTAACAAATGCTAGTTTGTGCCAGGTGCTGTTAAAGGTTCTAGTGTACAACTGAGAAAGTGAAATTAAACAACCAAAATCTGGTACCTCTCGTGGACCATGAATAAAACGGAATGATGGTATAGGTTATCCTGGAAATTGGAAACTGAATTATTCCTTGCTAATCTTTGTCTTCAGTCAGCACATCAGGTTGGTAGTTTTATAATCAATCATTCAACCAATATTCACTAAGTGTCCACTCCTGCCAAGCATTAGGCTCTCATGGAATTTATAATCTAGCTAGGATTATAATCAAAATGGATTACTACATGACAGCCTAAGGCAATCAAAAGACTTCACAAGGCAACATAGGATTAATAGCTTGGCACAGACTATAAATTCAATTCTAAGATTTCTGAGGAGGTGTTTGCTAAATGATGCCACAAAGTATTTTCTTTTCCCTTCACAATGTTAGTTGGTGGAATCTACATAATGTAAAAATAATCTGATGTCTGCTTTCATTCCTATCTACTAATAGAATCTCTGTGGTAACACTGTGTGGAGAAATTCTAATTCTCCTTCATCTGGGAATCTCTTTCCTCTGAATCAATTTAGTAGGATATCAGGATTTTGCTAAATACACTAAACCTAATGATTATTCCATATGGTTAAGTTTATTAAAAATATGCTTCCAAGCAGCAAAATGTGGACAATAATTTAGATGTTTCAGGAAACTTCCAACTTTTCTAATTTATGCAAAAAACTTTTTTCCCTGTTAACTTGCCTTTTAAGCATTGTATTAAATACCAACCATTTGTATGGTAAAAGCAAAATGCTTTTACTATTCCTTGGGCCATGGCCAGTATCATGCAAGTTATAAAGACAACAAATTAACATTCTCTGCTGTGGGTTAACTACTAGAAACCTTGCATAAAGGCATCTGATTATTTAAAGCTTGTCGACCTAACAGGAAGAGGCTGAGGCATAAAATATAATTTAATGAGTTTACCTGAGCCAAAGTGAGGACAGCTGCCTGGAAGACTCAGACCCAAGTAACCTTGGATGTGATGTCTGTTCCACCTTTGTTACAAGCAGGTTTGTAAAGGCCAAAAAGGGGGACAGGGAATGGGCTGATACAAAGTTGTTTGTCAGGAATTCTCTTTGGTTCACAGAAATAACGTTGATTAGTGATTGGCTATACATTGTTAAGCTATAAGGTGTGGGTTATAGTGTCTGGTGTGGCATTATTAGGTTAATTTGTAACTACTTGGAGTTTCAAGAGATGAATACATAGCTCAAAGAGGGGAATAGGCGGTGATTGCTGTCCCATTTTAATGTCTCTGTGGGCCTGATACTTTAAAAGAACTCACCTTCCTCAGATAAAAGTTCTCTTCTTTTCTCAGCCTGATGATTCAGTGTTGTGAAAATCCTCCCTAATAATTTGGGTAACTTTCAACATCCTTCACAGAAGAAGATGACACCAGTGCCGATGGTGATAGGGCAATGTCAGATTCTCTTTCTCGTAGCTGTTGGTACTCAGACTTCCAAAGTTTTGCAACCTTGTTTGAATCCTGGTAAGGTCTCTGCACTTGCAAAATGACTATTCTGGGTGATTTGGGAAATGTTGGCTCACTGAGGAAAAAAAGATGTGATTAAAGGGAAGAAGGAGGTTGTAGTAGACAACCTTTGGGGTGTCATCCAGCTAAAAAGCCTGCCCTTTCTATGGTGTTTGATCTCAGATTTATGAGGAATGAGCCACCCATGTTTCTACTAATATAAGCCCCTATACTCTTGGCAATAATAACTCTTGGTCCCTTGTTAGATAAATATTTGCTGGTCAGAATTTCTTTCTTGGGCTTTTGGAATTGGGATGCAAAAACAACTGGCAGGCATTTCAGTGAGAATGGAACTATAACAACAACATTTAGGAGCTGTAAATAAAGACTTCTGTCCTGTGAGTAAAGGAGTGAAGAATGCAGGTCTGTAGGTAATAAGAGGGATGAAGCAAAGCTTAAGAGAATAGAAGAGGCAGGAGGTGGGGAGTCTGAGGGATTCTTGTTCCTCCCAGGTGAAGCGGCTGTGGAATGCGGGAGTCAACATGGAAAGTCACACTTCCCCAAGCCACAAAGAGAGAGAGTGGGAGAGAGGGGCATCCCCAGGGGAAAACCAGAGAGTCATTGCCAGAGGAGGGAAGAACGAACATCAGGAAAACAAAACAATGGAGGTCCTCTGCAGTCAAAGAGGCAAAGGGAGAATTTTTAAATAACTGGGAAATTTTCTGGTTATCTGATGAAAATTACAAATTACATGAGGAATCAATTTTAGAGTTTGGATTTGTAAGAAAAAATTTAAATGTAAAGGATAAAACACATTACTATTTTCTTTATCTCCATTAATATTGATTTTGTGATCATTTGACCAGGGTTAGGTTGATATTTGCCTCATATAGCGTATGAAGAAAGGGTTCTTTCTAATTAACTGAGGAATTGTGTCATAAGAGGGTTGCTGTTTACCCACTTAAGCAAATGCTTCAGGAGACAGTTTAGCAATATCCATTACTTCATGCAAACATTGCTAATGATTACAAATGTGTTTTTGCTGCTCACTTTGAAAGTTAAAACAATGTTTAGAAATTCAAACCTATAGGTGGCATTTCCTTCAGGTATTTGGATTTAGTAAATTTCTACTTGGCCTTCATCCATTTTTGATTCTCTAGCAAGTTGTAGGAGACTTTGGTTTTGAACAACTGTCAGATAATTTATTTATGCTGTTTAAAGAATTATTCTTGGATTTTAGAGATGAGGACATGTCCTCATCTTTTGCTTCCCTGGACAGTTCCCCATTTTGATTCATCATAAAATTACCATCTGCTTCCATGAATATGAAAAGTCATGCAGGGAGAGGGACAGACAGCTCTTATTTGACAATGGTCTTTTATTGCCTTCTCTGCTTGTGAAGGTTAGGAGGGCTCTGTGACCTTCACAATGGTAGACATTCAGCCACAGAAACAATGGGAGGAGAAAGAATAAGTGTGTAGAACCAAGGGGGAAATTTAACTTCTGGCTTAATTTTTATAGGAGAGATCAGGACATGACAAAGCATATTACCAGAGCTTACTTATAAGTAGCCAGATAGCTGCACACCCAGAATCCAGCTGGGGGTTTTCCAACCTGGGCACTTTTGACCCTACGCTGGATGTGACTACTCTGAGAACTCAGTAGCTATTTTCACCCAGGCTTAAGAAGGGAAGCCTGTATCTTATCCATTCTCCTGCCTAAACCACTCCGACTGCCTGGTAACCCTCTGAGTACTGTCAGGTTCCTGTGTCTCCTGGTTCTTATCTCAGTGTCAAGAACAGTTACTCAGACCCAGTCGACAGAACAAATGAGCAGGCCAAACAGATGCAAGCAAACCAGGCACCAAGATTTATTAGGCACAGTACATTCCAGAGAGGGAGCTGGTCTATCTCCCTGAGTGGAGACGACCGTGGATTTTTAACACACACGTTTTTATATGATAAATGGACTGCCTCTCCTCTCTTTAGGTGGAGTTCCCCTTTCCCGCCCTTGTGTGATCGACAGGTTTCCTTACATAACTCTCAGCATGTACGCATGTGTCCTCCCAGAATCCTTCACGAAAGCCCATGGCAGGGGTGGGGGCGTGTCAAAACAGCAATGCTGATTAGATGGTAATGAACCCCAGGTCAGTTGAGGCCAACTAAAACCCCCTAATTTGCATGCTCCCATTTACCCCGTTTGTGGCCTTGACCATGTCTCCAGTTGGCGTTTCTCTACTTCTTTCTGGTTTGTCAGTTCTTACATCTTCTTATCTTAGACAAAACATCGGTTCCTCTCCCTTCCTCCTTATCCCTACCTAACAGTACCTCAGCCTTCCTTTTCCTGGTAAACATAGTACATGTTACAGCTTAGTCTCTGAGAAGGGGTCCTGCCTGAGGGGCCATCTGGGAGTGGCCAGCACCAGGGCCTGGGGCACTGTTCCTTCAGCAGCGGTAAAATGTACTCCAGCAGGGAGGACAAAAATCTGCCTATGAAATGACTGGAGAACAGTGAAGTACTTGAGCCAGCGGACAGTCTGTACGTATATGTGGACCCAGGCATCCAGGGAAGAGACAGACAAGAGACCTGGAGGAAATAAGACTTGACCTGTTTTGAAAAGAGCAGGAACATTGAGAGGGAGCTCACACAGGAGAGGTGGGGAGAACCACATGAACCAACACAGAACTGGGAATAGTAACATTATTACTCTTCCTCTAGCCCTCGTGTCGCCACGTGTTTGACGTGCATTATCTCACTTACTCCCCACGGGGAGGTACTGCCGTCATTCCCATTACAGTGCTGGGGAAAGAAGCTCAGGGAGGTGAACTGGTTTGCCCGAAGGCACAAAGCTCCTAAGCAGCAAAGACTGGAGTTCATCAAACACAGGTACAACAAAGAGGAGGAGAGGCTGGCCATGCTGCAGCCGAGAGTCTGTGTCATCTAGAGCTGCTCTGCACTGATAGTTAGCACAACTGGGGCTACAGAAGGGTAGAGCTGTGAAAAGAAGGGTTTTCTTTGTAGCATTTCCCCAGCCTGGTGAAAAGGCAAATCTTTGACTCTCATGGCTTCCAGGAGCCACAGTGCTGTGTTACTAAGCCATTCGAAATTCATTACCCATACCCTTCCCTAAACAACTGCAGCAATATCAGCACATCGACAATAACACACACATTGACATGCACGTGCACGCACACATTTATTATACTGGAAACATTGATATGTGAGGGAAAGTCACCTATACTGTATTAGTATTCCAGAGAAATAAAACCAACAGGATGTGTTTGTGTGTGTGTGTGTGTGTGTGTGTGTGTGTGTGTGTGTGTATATATATATATGTATGGAGAGAGAGAGGGAGAAAGCAGAGAGAGGGAGATTTATTGAGAGGAATTGGCTTGTACCAGTTACGGAGGCTGAGAAGTCTCATGACCTGCTATCTGTGAGCTGGAGACCCAGGAAAGCCAGTGGTGTAGTTCAGTTCAAGTCTGAAGGGCCTGAGAACCAGAGGTGTAAATCCCAGTCCAAGGGCAGGAGAAGATGAAACGAGTTGTCCCAGCTCAACCAGTGAGGCAGGAAAAATAAGATGGGGCAAATTCCTCCTTCCACTTGGGCCCTCAGTGATGGAATGATGTCCACCCACTTTGGGGAGGGAAATCTACTGAGTCTACTGATTCACATGCTGATCTCATTTGGAAACACCCTCACAGACATATCCAGAAATGTTTATCTGGGCACCCTGTGCCTCAGTCAAGTTGACACATAAAATTAACCCTAAACTAATATATCCACTGGATGCCCTTGATTGGGTATGCAAACCCCAAACCACATTCTCCAGGGCACAGATGGTGGTGTCCTTCTCACTCTCCCAGTCCAGAACATCTGAAGGAGGAGGCACCTCCAGGGACAAGCTGGGGGCAGGGTGGTGGAGGGGATGAGAATACAGGTCATAGAGTCTGAAAGACCTAGGCTCTGATCCCAGTACCTCAGTTTCTTCATATATTAGGTGAGGATAATAATGCTGATCTTATGGGGTGTTGTGCTAAGTATTATAACAAGCAAAAACCCCAAAGGTGTTGATGCCTTAACACGCAGAACATGCAGTGCTCAGTAAATAGTACTGAAAGCCATATCGGCAAGGACAATCAATTTACTCCTTTCTAAGTTTGGTTAGAGTCGTTTTCTAGATTTAGTCAAAGCAATCCCAGTAGGTTGGCCCAGGAGCCAGTCCCAGAGCTCAGTGTTCTGACTTGCAGACCATTAACTGTTCTCACTACCTCATGCTCCATTATTGAAGAGGACCATAGAGAGATACTGTGTTCAAACAATCAAATCATGTGTAAAACTGATATATTATATAAAAGTCTGATAAATTAGGGAAAATTATGAATTCTCATTTTAAAAGCATTTTCTCTTGGCTGCCTTTTGATAAAAAGGTTTTCTTGTGATTTAATTGTTTTTCAACTCAAAGAGCACACATTTATGCCTACCACTAATCTGTCCTCATTCTATCTAGCCAACGCTATTTGTAACCACTATTATTTTACACACCATCCAATGGAGGTAGGCTGCTCACCTCCCAGGACCCCCCTATTTTCTGTGAATTTCTTTCCTCTCTGCCTTCAGCATTCTAATTCCTCCTCTTGGAACACTCTTCTTCCTCTCTGATCACATCCTTCCCTTTTCTTCAAGCCACTGTTTAAGATCTGTATGTTCTAAGAAGCCCTCATGTGGGCCCCAGTCCTTTCTGCTTCCTCTGGTCTTTGAAAATAGCTTAAGATGTTCTTGAAATCCATAGAATTCCAAAAAGCCTTCATCACTAAGCCGAACGTCTGTAGCCCAAACACTCTGGGTGGCCATGCTGATTGAAAACGACTGAGGCAGGTTTACTGTGTCTTGGTGTCTGGCATGGGTGTTGAGGACAATTGAGATGCCAGAGATGATCAGCATCATGCCACTAGCAGATGGACAGTCACCAAGAGCAAAAAGAAACACATACATGCACATGTGCACACAGAATTGTTTATTTACTCAGTAAAGGACATATGAGAAATCTATGACGGGGAAGGTCAACTATGGCTCTTTTAAAATGAACTTCATTTAGGGGAGTACTGCACTCCTTCATCATTTATCCAGGAAGCTCTTGATTTAAAAGAAAAAAAAAAGCCCTAAACATTATGGAAATGTACCTGTTTTCTGAGGTTTCATTAAATTATACTTAAGTTCATTTTTCATGTGGAAAATGAGCTTCAGGCTTCAATATGATGAATCGTTTCCTCCTGTGTGACAGTGGTGGAGGAAGTTAATTTAGTGCTGCTGCAGTAGTCTTGGTTGTCTCCTATTTTATTCTGGGGCTGTTGTGATTAATAGGATTACACTGGAGTGATTACAGCTGCCTATTTATTTATTCCCTCACTGGGGTCAGCACTGAGCTTCTTATTCCAGGTTTCTCTGGTTTTGAAACCTAGTTTGTCATGTTCATAATGTAATAAACTTCTGCTGTATTATCACCCTATGTTGTGTTGAAGTGAGCTAAGTGAACTCTCAGAGCCATCCATGTTATGGGAATTTGGGTCATTTGTTCACAAAGTATTGATTGAGCACTGGTGGTGAGCAATATCTTGTACTGTGCTGAGAAAATCAAGGCCATTGCACTTCATGCAGTGGAGGAGGCCAGTTTATACTTTGGGAACCTGATTAGTGGCCTAGTCTGAGCAGTAAGGGAGGGGCAGGTGAAATGGCAAGTGATTGATATCTTTCTGGGCTTCAGTATCTTTAATAATGAAGTAAATCATTAGACTAAATGATAAGTATTTTTTATATTTGTTCAGATTGTGGAACGTCTTGACATTTGGTGGAATGTCAAGAAATATTGACAGTTCCACTATGTAAGTTGGGAAACATATTTTATATGTATGTGTATGCTGTATGATCCTGGGTATGCCATACTTAAAAATATGAGCTGCTGTGTCTGGGGAGCAGTACTACCCTTGGGCAAGTGGGGCCTCTGCCCTAGGCCTCATGAATGGGGGTGCTCTGTGCCTTTACTGTGCCTTCCTTGAAATCTTCTGAATTCCCCTCTGATGCCTGGAATTGTCCAGGGGCTAATACTGCCATCCAGTCAGGGTGTCCTGAGCCTGGATTGGGACATGCATGGGCCCCAGTCCCATTTTCTCCTTTTTGGGGTGTCTGTAGCTCTCCATCCTATGTGGCAGATTGACCAGATGTTCTGAGGAACTATGGAATTTGCACCTGTGGGAGCATCCCGGGCCTCTATGGCTGGACTCATATGGCTGGACCTTGCATCAAGAAGGGCAGCCTGGTAAGCTGATCATGCCTGCTAGCCCATGCAATATGTCTTTTGTGAACTCACACAAGATTGGGCTACCAGAATGATGCTCACATGGTAATTCTGGGTAACTTTCACACATGTTGTACATAGGATGAGTTCAGGGCCCTGGGGCACCTGCAACCTACTACTATCCCTTGGACTTGAGCCATGTATATGGACCCATGTATTGGCTCTTGCTTATCCATGTTGTGACTGCAGGGTCATCGCCAGTCTGCAATACCTGAGGACAGCAAGATTGGAGGCAGGTGTCCTCTCCCGATAATGCTTCTGCGGCTGGCAGCCAGGGCAGTTGTCCCGTCCTCTCCACAGGCTCCATACCACACCTGGGGCTACTCCTGGGAGGGGCTGTGCTTATTTCCTCTCAAGTATTTCTGGACTGTTGCTCTGCAGTGACAATGGGCCCTCCCAACTGATGTCTTCTCTTGCCTCTTATCAGTGTGGTGACATCATGTTCTCCCAGCTTGGTCTTAAGGTGTGCTGGATAAGGGAGAGACATTTCTTGCCCTAATGGGAATACTCCTTTTATCCTCTGTGCTGGTGGTAGTGTGTGGAAGGCAAGGGTTTGGTAAACCCTCTGGGAAGTGTTTTACATTCTAGGAATCCCAGGATTATGTTCTAAAGAGTTTAAAGAAGACACGGGATTAGAGGAAGTGTTGTTTTATTTTTATACCATACAATTCTCAACAGTAAATTTAACATGACCAGAACACAAATTATCATTTACCTTTTTGTGCATCCTCTAAGACTTAACATTTGTAGGCATTGTCAGCGAAACACGATAACAACTTTTGTGAGGGTCATTGGAAGCCATTATTCATGGGTGGCACAATGCATGATGCAGTGTAAGGAGTAGTAATGTAACCAGCATTAAATAAATGGAATTTGGGAACTGAAGAGAGAAGAAGGCCTATATTTTTCAAAAATACAAACAGGTTTTGGAGAGCATTGTGAACAATAATAGCATTGCTACCTTTTTCTTATAGTGTGCAATATGAAATCACCAGGAATGATGCATATGACAATAAAGAATGTGATTTGATGATTCCTCGACTTGGACAGGAAGAGATGGTGCTTGTGCAAGAGAAGAATCTTCACGTGCACCAATTGGAAAATAAACCAGTATATATCTCTTCTGTACCCATTATCCTATCCCTTCATTGAAAAATCACTCTACCTTATATGAGCCCATGAATTCTGTTTTACATTTTAAAGATCAAATCGCTAGTATTAGACCAGGCCCTGCAAAATTATTTGCCAAGGGCCCCTCACACCCTAGGGATGGCCCTGTTGGAGAGGACACTTATTGGTGGTACTCAGGAAATAAGATGCTCTCTGTGCTGTCTGTTGGAGGACTTGTTTGGGGCTCAGACTCAAAGATGGAATTCATTCTCCCCAATGAAAGAGGAGAGGACTATGAAGCACCCTACTTCTCAGCAGAAAGAGAACATGAAGGAGGGAGGGAGGGGTTGAGGGAGAGGAGGAGACACGTGGAAGAGAAGTCTGCTGGGCTGCAGACAGAAAGAGAAATCACTCTCAGGGTGAGTAGTTATTGGCAGCAGATATTTAGCTAAGAACATTGGAGGAAAGCAAATTCTTTTATGAGGAAGATGAAGGCTCTGTATTTTAAAATATGTGTGGTATATAGTCATGGACAGAGATATTCAACATTTTCTGCAACTAGTAACCAAGAGCTTTTGGAGTAGGACATGTCCATCCATTCTAGAGCAGGCTGATAGGTGACAGACGACAATGTGAGAGATGGAATAAGGACAGAAGAAAATGAACAAGCAACACAAAGATAAATTCTTATTGTAAGTGAACCAGGTACTATTCTCGTTGAGGCAATGTTTTCTTTTGTCCAGATATCTATTATATCTCTAATTCACTGTAATTTTCCAAGTAATTATTGACAAATTCTTTAATCACATTTGCTGCTGTTATTGTGTCATTTTTTTCTCTGTGCTTGGAGGTTTGCATTTATTCAAAGGAAGCAAGTGGATCCATAGTATAGCCTCATCTACTTTGAGTTCTAATACTCTATGAGGTACGCTTTCTTGATGCTTTTTGTGAGATCAAATAAAAATGTTCCTCCTGTTGTCTTTAGCCTTTTTCTTAAGCCTCAGTCCATTTTTGACTTTGATCTTCTAGACACTCTTAGAGATTCGTGCCACTCTGTTATATTTATCCTAGACTATATGCTGCTACTTCCTTTTTAAAAATACATTCCTGTAAAACTTTGTCCCCTCAGGGACTCCCTGTGTAGCCACCCTGGTTTCTTGACATTCTTTCCCTTGTTCTTACTAATTGGAATTATTGGCCACACCGGGTCTTGTCAATTACAAGGATGCTTGTTCAACTTGTCTGATCTTTGCTGCCTTCTTTCCTTCCAAAATTTTTGCAGTAGGAATGTTCTCTTATACTGAAAAGGCTAAATCTTAATAATCAGAGTGTCATAAATACCAGATGCTTGTTGTAGTTTATAAAATATATAGTATGGGTACATATTTCATCAATTTCCCCAATTTTCTGCTAGTTTGATCAGTCAAGATGTTTGTCATAAAAAGGTAGTATTGAGGCTAGGATGATAAGTAGAGTGGAATTACGAAAGGGATAACTTCCAAAAGTTATTGGGCATTCAAATAAAAGAAAGGAAAAAGACCTTCAAGTGACCTTTCATAAAACAAGTTCTTTCCCAATATCACAAATAATTCCTGAATGTTGGCTACTTTTCTTCGGAGACGTAGAAAAGAAAAATCACAGAACAAACGACATGGGTATTTGTAAAACTGGATTCACTTGGGCAGTGAGGTAAGGGGTGCTGTCCTGGTTACTTAGGCACTAGTAGAACTTAAGCAGGATATAAAATGTGGCTCATGCCATCATTTTATTCGTTCAGAAAGTTGAGGAACATTGGAGGAAATAATGGGCTTTGGATCTTCCTATTGGAACTACTTAATAGGATCCGACTTTCTCTTTCTTGTCTACCAAAAGTTGGACCTATTGACCATCTCTAGTGTATTAAGAGTATGTAATTCTGCTTCTTTGACAAAATGCCTGGCTGTTTTGTCATCTCAGCTTTGTTGATTTATTGCCACCTCTTTCTTACAGAGTTAGATGTAGATCTAGTCTGTTTTTGTGCCTGTAGTACACCTGGCTCTTTTTATCTAGCTTTGTGTCTCTTTATCTCTACTCACTGTATGAGAAAGCTTACACACTTTGCAGTTTTTATCTCTCATAGCCCAGCACTAATACATCCAAAAGTACCAATATCAGGGTTTCTGTAATGAAAAAGACTAGCCAAATTCCCCTTTATAAAGCCAATGGTTGAGCATCCTTCAGCATTTCCAGTTAGTTCTTCAGATGTGAGCAGATAGGCAACAATTAAGAGATACGTGAAGAAATGTTAAACATAAATGACAGAAATCAAACAATATCTGTAGAAAAAATAATTGGGAAAACAAAAGCTTTGAAAAATTGATCATTAATACTATCAGAGATAATAAAAAATATTCAATCTGTGAAACAAGAAAAAGATATGATTTGAAAGGAATATTCAGAGAAAAGCTCTTAGAAATTAATATATACATATGGAAAATTAGAAAAGAAAAGTAAGTTTAGAAACTCAGTAGTGGAGAGATACTATCTGAATTAATGGAGCTAATAAAGAGAGAACAGAGAAAATGGAGAGGAGGAGAACATTAAAATAAATAAAGGAAAAATTTCCAGAATTAAAGAATTGAGTTTCCAGATTGAAAGGGCCCATTGAGTTGCCACAAAAACAGATGAAAATAGACTCAAACAAAAGCATAGCATCATGGGACAGAACACTGGAGACAAACAGAGGACCTTGTTTTGGTTTGAATGCTCTCTCCAAAACTCATGTTGAAATTTAATTGCCATCATGATGGTATTAAGAAGTGGGAATATTAAGAGGTGATTAGGCCGTGAGGGTTCTGCCCTCATGAATGGATTAATGCTGTTATTGTGGGAGTGGGTTTGTTATCAGGAGAGTGGGATGTTGTAACATTGAGTTCAGCCCTCTCTTTCTTGCTCACTGTCGCCCTCTCTTGCCCTTCTGCCTTTTGCCATAGGATGATGCAGCACAAAGGCCCCTGCCAGATGCCTGTGCCATGCTCTTTAACTTTCCCACCTCTGGAACCATGAGCCAAATAAATTTGTTTATTGTAAATTACCCAGTCCTGTGGTATTCTGTTATGGTGACATAAAATAGGCTAAGACAGTCCTAGAAACATCAAGAGGGGTGGGGGTGATGATTGTAACACATAAAGGATCACAAATAACAGCTTCAGAGTTCCTCACATTACTCCATTACAGTGAAGAATTGTCTTCAAAATTTTGAAGATAAACAATATCTAACCTAAAATTGTATACCCAGCAAAACTATTAACTGAGTATGAAGGAAGACTAGAATGTTCTCAGACGTGCAAAGCCTCAAAAAATTAAGTTTCTGAAAACTCTTTCTTGGGAAGCTATAAGAGGAGTTGCTCCACCAAAATAAGGGACTGCATGAAAAAAGAGGAATTAATGGGATTTAGAGAATAAGGAATCCAACTCAAGAAAGAGAGACAGAGAATATTCTGGTTGATTGTGAAGAGAATGTATAGGATGAACACTGTGTCAGCAAAGAGGGTCACCATCCAGAGTGAATAGGTCAGGAGGCTCTGGGAGAAACGTCTCTAACAGAGGTGACTAACAAAAAAATACCTGATATATTTGGATACATTGAAAAGAGATTTAGGGAATTGGAGGAGAGTTTGGAAACATATTAATGTTAAGCACATGGGAAACTAGAACTATTATTAAGTCTGAAGAAAACAAAAAATTATGTAAGGAAAGAAATATAATCAAATTGTACTACTTAGCTACAAATATTCAGTAGTCATAATAGTATAAACATTGAGTATAGTATATTACTATTTGAGAAGGATAAAAGGGGAAGGAAGTATGGAAGAGAGTTGGGTATAGGAATGGTCAAAGAGTGCGCGAGTCTCAGCCTTCACTGTAGAAAGGCAACAGTTAATCCCTGTCCACCTTCCCTGTCCCTCCCTCCCACCAATCAAGTGATGTACTATAAACAGGATTATTTAGTGAGGTCAACACCAAAAGAAACAGTACAGAGACTAATAGATAGTTAACTCTGGGGAGTTGGAGATGGTGGAGGGTAGATCTGTAAGAGATTAATAGTTTTCATTATAAGACTTCTAGAATAATTTAACACTTAAAACTCTGTATATCATTGATTAAAAAATTAAAAACAGAAGGAAATAGCATGGGATCAGGAATAAGACAAAACTACGTTTCAGTCACAAGTCTATTGTTTTCTTACTGTGTGACTTAACCTCTCTGAGCCTTTTATTTCTTCATAAGAAAAAGCATGACTAAATGTGATAGTTGATGTAAAGCACTTAATTATGTTAAGTGTGAACCTTACATGAGCTCTAGTCAGTGGCAGGTATTAAACTTGGTCTTATGTGTTTTTCTAAGCCTCTGATAAGGAAGCTTAGGGTTAGTGAGGTTCAATAATTTTTCAAAGTCATGCAGCTAAACAGCATAAAAGCCACATTTGACTCAGGGAGTCTGAGCTCCAACCCCACATTTAACCGTCATACTGCCTTCTTTTTCCTGCTGTTACTTGTAGATAGAAACTCCTTCTTTCATCTTTGTCTGAAATATCTAGTACAGTGTCGGATGCATAACAGGCAACCAACCAATATTTGAGAATTGTTAGACTGTGAGTTAAATAGTCCCTCCAGCCAATTTAATCTTGGCTCTTTTATTATGCACAGGTTATGATGTTCACTTGTTTTAGTTTACATACTAGAGATAAAAATGTCTCCAGTGTGTATTGCAAGATACTTTATTTTTTAAAATAAGTCATAGTCAACCCATCATAGGCTTGTAAATATATGCCAAAAATATTTCTTAAAACTCTATGGCAGTTCTTCAGAAAGGGATTAGAATGGGTCATCCCCCATTCCTCTGTTCCTTCCCTAAGTATATATAGTCCTTCACACACACATCACAGAGGGGAGGGTATAGTAGATACTCGATACATAATCTTAAGTAGTGTTCACTTGGAATAAGCCAATCACATAGATGTTATCATGTGTGAGAAAGTTGCCAAAAAGGACCTAAGAGAAAATTAAATAATAAAGTACTTTGCATATCATTATGAAGCCTAAATATGATAATTTGTTTTATGTACAGAAGTAGCATGGCATAGGACAGGGTGGCAATAATTCTTATCTAAGTCTTGGAGAAGTGCAGCATAGTAACTACTGTTAAGTTCTGATTGCCTCATTAGCTCTAGAAATCTAGAATGGCTCAGAAAGTAGCAACAAGAATGATAAGTAGCTGGCAAAATGATTTATGAAAAGAACTAAACAAGAATGACTTGGATAAATAGTGACAAAGAAGAAACATAATATTATATATATGAAAAATGAAAACATTGGAAGAAAAATTGGGGATAGGACAATAAGAAGAGTAGTTACAATGGCAATACACAAGTTTTTGTTTTTTATTAGTTGCTATAAATGATATGTGGAAATATTAAAGAATATTTTAGATAGAACAAAGTCAAAGATAATCTTCCAAAGGATATAATTTTAGAAAAATAACTTAAATAACTTATCTAACTTAGATATTTACCAGGTAGTTAAAATTTGCAGTAATCCTTCCGGTTTACTTTTGTTACTATTAATATTTTTCACCAGACATGGAGAAAATTTTAGACCAACAATTGAAATTCTGCAGTTTATTGTTATGATTGACAGTGAATCTGGTGAATGTTCTGTTGTTAAATTTATTTAAAGGAATGTTGTTAATGTACTCTATATCCCTAGAGAATATTCTATAAGTATGTTTGTTGTCTTTAGGCAGTTAATATTTTATCTATGACAAAATACAACAAAGAATCTGAGCTCTAGGAGGGCAGGGCACGTGTTAATTTTATTCACCATCATATTTCCAGCATTTAGCACAGTGCTTGGTACCTAGAGGCGTTCAATATTTTTGAGTAAATGAGTGAGTTATATGATTCTGTACTTGATATTCCATCTGTACATTTTTATCAAAAGTCAGAAAACGTTTCATTAAGGTTGTATATATTCCTCTTTCAATTGGGTGGAGATCATAGATTTAGTAACCATTGTGGAATCCAAATCTCTGTTTCTCTTTGGAGCTAGAAGTTGGTTGTATTTTTTCTTTGAATACCCAATAATGCTATTATTAACTTGATTTATTCATCCAAGCCACCTTTGTTTAGAGCAGTGGTTCTCTCAAACCTGAATGAGCAACTTTAGGAAATGCAGATACCCATTTCCACTCTGTGTAGTGAAACAGTCTCTGGGTGTGGGACCTACACATCTGTAAAGATGGGAGGAGGAGGAGCTGGGGGAAGAGGAGAGTTACATCGATGAGGCTAAAGCAAAGACAAAAATGAGAAAAATGGGTTAGAAGCTACCAATTTTCAGTTTTCTCTTTAGATTTTCCTTTATGAACTTTGATTTGTTGAAAGTGTTGCTTATTTGATTTCTGGTCACACATTATGACATTTGCACTAGTGCTAAGGAGTGTTGCAAAAGTAAGTGAAATAAATACTATAGTTTCTACATAAAAAGTTATGCCTGCCACAATATATTTTACATGCTTTACTTGAGTAATTGGGCTGCTGTATTATTACTTGAAATGTATTTATACACCATTCCATGGTAGAGAGCAGTATATTTAGTAACCAATCCTTTTACATAGCAACTTCTTTGTTATTTGATTCTTAACTTCTAGTTTTCTCTCTTGCCTGGCTAGAATACATATTAAAGTATTTTTCAAGAGGACATGTGGATACTGTTTTTTCTGTGTTCTTTGCTTACTTGAGAATTTTGTGTTATTTTTCGTATGAATAAGTGATTTGATAGATATGAAAGTTGGAGTAGAATCATTTTTACTGAGGACTCTGTGAATTTTCCATTGTATTCTGGCATTATTTGTTACACAGAAGTCTGAAATTGACCTGGCTTCCTCTTCACTCCCTCCTTTTTTTCAAATTTAGAAAGCAAAGGAACACACACCCTCCCCCCCCAAGAAAGGGAAATATATCCATAATTCACACATCTTTTTTTGAAATGCAGCCTCCAGAGGTTATTATAGAGAGTAAATAGTATTATAATAATAATATAATGAATAATATTTATATATTATATATAATATGTAAAAATAAATATTATAGAGGCTAAATAATATATTTACTTTCTATGAACTTTCCCTATACTTCCATAGCCATATCTATATATTTGTATATATACTTATACATTTTTTTTCAAAAATCATAATTGGCTCTATATATTGATCAACCAGTTGTTTTTTTATCTAACAATATATCATAAACTTTGTTTCATGTCAGTTCATATAGCTGTTTTTGTAGAATATCTGCAATTAAATGAAAAGTCAATTAAAATACTCCTGCTTTCCAACTGTATATCTGGGTGAGACCAGATTTTTTTCATATACTCAATCAAAGCAACATATTTCAACAGATTAAATGCAGAAACATATAGAATATATTTTTCTATTAAGCCAGACATTAGATTTGCAAAACATGTACAACAATGGCACTCCTCACCAACTATTTTTGTTTTACAAAACAATTATTTTTCATATAAATATATAATTATATAATTGTCTTCATATAAAATGGTTTTTGTGTTATTATTTTGAAATTAGTAAGTACATATTTAAAAATTTTAATTTCCTACATAGTAAATAATGGTAGATATAACCCATATAAACAAAGGCTTTCTTGGGATCCTCTATAATTTTTAAAATTATAAAGGGATCCTGAGATTAAAAGTTTTGAGATTTGTCGGCACACAGTATGAGGTTTATTTTCAAGTAGCCAAACAAGAGCTTGGTGCTGTGCTGGCCTGACAGCCTTTTACGGGTTTTGCTGTGTTCTGGGCTGTGTTGCGTTGCTTTCTACAACTTGGGGCACCTGCTGTTTCTGATGTGTTTACCTCAGAAAGATACTTTGGAATAATAGCAATGTCTATTAAGTGGAATAATTAATCCCTAAAAGATGCCTTGAGTAATTTGATTCAAATATTTAAGTCATTATTTACATAAATGCATTTAGATAAAAATTTGGATAAAAATTTCTAGTTTGCTATCAAGCAAAATGACTCAAGGGAAAATTTTTAAAAAGATAACTCAAATTCTGTGCATTGATATTGATTTGTGAGCATTTTAGAATTAGAATTTGTTTTTTTCTGTGTACTTATGAATGATTTAAAAAAAAAAAAACCAAAAATGATTCCTACAGGTTAGTCTGTTACAAAAAGTTACTGTCATCTTCATTATTGTTATTTTTATTGTCTCAAAATTCAGTAAAATTTTATTCACTTCCATCCTTTTGCCTTTAATAGAAAAGTAAAGAAAGTAAAAATGTTTTGTGTTTACAAAGATAAATGGCCTCTTTACCCAGAGAAGATCCAAACCTCAAGGACAACAGGGAAGACAAAAGGGCCCTTTCTACACCCCCTGAGCTGACCCTTGTCATCCTACAAAAAGACTTCAGTCCACTGGCCAGGGGCCCTATATGTGTCCAATTCAAGGTGAGGGCTAAGAAATCAGACCCACTGGTTCTCATGATACAAAGTCAAACAGAAGCTACACCAAGGGTCGAGTACCTGTATTTTACAGGACACAGGAACCAGGCAGCTACTTATAAAAAAAACAAACAAAACAAGATTCATTTTGGGCACAACTGTTTAATGGTTTTGTTTTTAAACTGTCTTCAATATTTTTTAAAACCAAGTATCAGTGAGAAACTTTCAAGTGTAAGATCTGTTACACTTGGGTAGAATTGAGGGAAAATGGTTCCTCTTTTGGCTCTCTCTTTCTGATAAGAGAGTCACAGAGCTTAAAGGAATTTAGAGTTAATCCTGTCACTCTTGTTTTGATTTTGGAAACTGAGTTAAAGAAAGATTAACTGGTAACAGGTAAGGGACAAAGCCCAGCTACCACCCCGGCCCCTCCTTTACTCCAGTGTGTTTTCACTCTGCCCTTCTGTGCTCCTGCTCCTTCCCTGGGACAGCAAAGGGGGTTGTAATGAAAAAAGTCAGGAAAGTCCATTGTGGGGTTGGATTGCTTATCTGCTTTTCCTATCCATAGCAGGTTTGTTTTTTTTTTAATTTCAGCTGCAACAAAGAAGAACATAAAGAGAGAGAAATGTCCTGAAAAAAAAAAATCGGTCAGTTCAGCGAACAACCTAATCAAATTGAGCATACAATGATACATGGACACCCTCTCCTTCAAATAAAAGCTTACTGAAACTATTTTACTTCTCAACTGGTGGGAAAGTTTTCCTAGAGTCACCACCTCAGCTGCTATTGACACAGACTTAGAGTTTGAAGTAAGGTGGGAAGATGTATTTCCAGTTAGTTATCCAGGCGTTTGACTTTGAAATTGGTGAGGCTGTCTAGAAAAATAAACTCTCTGCGTGATACTATAGGGAATATGCTCTCCCTTTATCACATTTCTCAGTTATTAAGTAAATAGGAATGAAAATACTAATATTTGTGTTACTGTACCTTCATAGATGAAAAGGAGGAAATTAAAATGTTTTTGTTCTTAGCAGTAAGATAGTGAAAGATAAATTATGTTGTGTTTTTACTCATGTGGAGCTAACACCCATTTTTCAGTTTATGCATTTCTTCTTAAACATTAAAAAGATATTAAAACTGGGAAGTCAAAGCTCAGACGTTATAGATGAGAATAGATGCTTTGGAATGGGAATGGAAAGTCTCAGCTCCAGTTCCAGTTCCCATTTTGTTTCTGCTACGTCGCTTTAGATTCCAATTGCTTTAGGGAAAATGTTACCCCTCTTTTTGTAAAAGTGGTGTTTTAGGATTCAGAAAAATATTAATAAGATATGAAAAATATTTGGAGAGCAAATCTTCATTTCAGCACAATGAACACTTAAAAGTTATTTTGTCTAACCTCATACCATTCTTGAAAGTATTTCTTTGGTTATTTTCCCATCTTGTTAAAAATCACCAAATAGCTCAAGAAAAAGATTCTCTTACCCAACATTATGTTTAGTTATTTGCACACATAAATTTTTTTATTAGTCTAGGAGCACCTGTACATAAGTGTGCCCTTCAATATTTGAAGGGTGCTTTATTTGACTATGACTTGGTCCTTGTGTTCTGTTGTGCTCATTCCTATGTCCCATCTTTACTGGAGCTTATTCTGTGGCAGGCATTGTGCTCAGAGCTGAGATTATCATGTGTCATGGTGAAGAAAAACAAATTAGTCCCTACCCTCATAGAGAGCACAGTCTGGTGGGGAAAGAAAGACATGACCCAGCTTGAGTGGTCAGGTGAGGTATCTCTACGGAAGAAATTTGATCAGAGTTCAGAAGGATGAGCAGGAGTTCCCTATACAGAGAAGAGAGGAATACATGTTCCTGGAAGAGAGGACAGCATGTAAAAAGGCATGTGATGGGAGGGAAAATGGCTAATATGAGGAACCAAAAGAAGATTCATGTGGCTGAAGTGTAGGGAACACTCAAGGGCAGAGAGGATGAGGCACAAAGTGTGAGAAGGCTGATGAGAGCGAGCCAAAAAGGAGATGGTGTTGACCTGAACACCTGGTGACAGTAGGGATGAAGAGAAATAAACAGACTAGTAGTACATTCGTGTTGATGAGATGTGATTTGGGGAGTTAGCAGGCAGGAGTCAAGAATAAAACACAGGTTTGGAGGAGCTGGACAGAATGTGGCGTCATTCCCTGAAATTGAAAACCTTGGGGGTTGGAGACACCTATGGAACATCCACTGGGCTGTTAGATATATAAGTCAGAAGCTCAGAATATCTTCAGTCACGTGTGGAGCTACAGAATTGACAGTGAATAGCATTTACACGATGGGACAGGCTATTGCCCTTGCCCCTTCAGGTCTACTTTTCACCCTCCTCCATCCTGTTCCCTGGAGGCTGACCTCCCTGGATTCATCAACAGCTTTCCCTGCCCCCTCACTCAGATTAGGTTCTGCCAATAGCGACCCCTGTCAAGAAGTGTGAAGGGTCTTAGAGTTTACCCTACTTGTAGGTAAATAAGTTAGTTTGCCACAGTATCACAGATACTTCAGAAGACATGGGGCCCCTGGTCAGAGACAAAGAACTGTATCACTTACAGCAATAGCAGTAGCCAGAGTATCAGTATTTTATTGTGTCTATTCCCCAAACCCTAATGTCCACAGGGGACTGTGAAAAAGGCCAAGTGTCACCTTTGCAGACAGGAGAAGAACCTTGAGCTTAGGGAACCTGAATCTTATAATGGACAGTATACATGCCTGTCTTTGCCTCTGGAGGGGGATGCTATCTTTATCTTCTGAGACCGTTTGCTATACCAACATCCTTGACAAGGTGGAAAGAAAGGCAGCGTTGCCGCTGCTCTCAAGATATGCAGACAGGCAAAACACTCATGGAGAATCCTCCCAATAATCCCAGAAAGAGATCCATTGGTGTGAGGAGAGTATGGTCAAATGTACTTATTTCCCTCCCTTGTAGGTTGCCTAGGACTTCTTGTGTCCCTCGATAGAAGGTCATTGCTTCTTTCAAGGTGATTTTCTTTTTTTTAATTGATACATATTACATATTTATGGGGTACATGTGGTATTTTGTTATGTACATAGAATGTATAATGATCAAGTCAGGGTATTTGAGATGTCCATCACTTTGAGTATCTATCATTTCTACGTGTTGGGAACAATTCTTCTCTTCAAGCTTCTTTGAAATACACAATATGTTGTTAACTATAATCACTCTGCTCTGCTATCAAATGATAGAACTTATACCTTTTACCTAACTGTATCTTTGTACCCATTAACTTACTTTTCTTCGTCCCTTTTCCTCCTCCCATACACACTTCCCAGTCTCTGATACCTATCATTCTACTCTTTATGCGATCAACTTCTTTAGTTCCCACATACAAGTGAGAACATATTTGTCTTTCCATGCCTGGGTTATTCACTTAACATAATGACCTCCGTTTCCATCCATGTTGCTGCAAATGATGTGATTTCATTCTTTTTAATGTCTGAGTAGTATTCCATTGTGTATATATACATTTTCTTTATCCATTCTAATGATGGACAATTAGATTGATTCCATATCTTTGCTATTGTGAATAGTGCTGTGATAAACATGTGAGTGCAGGTGTCCTTTTGATATGCTGATTTCTTTTCCATAGGATAGACACCCAATTGCTGGATTGTATGGTAGCTGTATTTTTAGTTTTTTGAGAAACCTGCATACTATTGCCCGTAGTGATTATACTAACTTACATTCCCGCCAATAGTGTATAATAGTTCCCTTTTCTCCACATCCTCACCAGCATCTGTTGTTTTTTGTCTTTTTAATCATAGCCATTCTAACTGGGGTAAGATATGTCACTGTGGTTTTGATTTGCATTTTCCTGATGATTAGTGATGTTGAGCATTTTTTCATATACCTGTTGGCCATTTGCATGTCTTCTTTAGAGAAATGTCTATTTATGTCCTTTGCCCACTATTTAATGGGATTATTTTTTATTGTTTGAATTCCTTGTATTTTCTGGATATTATTATAGTTCCATAAGATGAATAGTTTGCAAATATTTTCTACTATGCATCAGGTTGTCTCTTCCCTCTGTTGATTGTTTCCTTTGCTGTGCAGAAGCTTTTTAGTTTAATATAGTCCCGTATGTCTATTTTTGTTTTAGTTGTCTGTGCTTTTGAGGTCTTAGCCATAAAATCTTTGCCTAGACCAATGTCCTGAAGTGTTTTCCCTATGTTTTCTTCCTTCCCTTTCCCTTTCCTTTCCTGACAGGGTCTCACTCCATCACCCAGGCTGGAAGTACAGTGGCCAATCATAGCTCACTGCAACTTCAAACTCCGGGGCTCAAGCGATCCTCCTGCCTCAGCTCCTGAATAGCTGAGACTACAGGTGTGCACCACCACGCCTGGCTAATTTTTCTATTTTTTTGTAGAGAGAGGGGTCTCACTTTTTCTCAGGCTGGTCTCGAACTCCTGGCCTCAAGCGATCCTCCCACCTCAGCCTCCTAAAGTGCTAGGATTACAGGCATGAGCCATCACACCTGGCCACTATGTTTTCTTCTAGTAGTTTCATAAGTTTGAATCTTACATTTAATCCCTTAATTCATCTTGAGTTGATTTTTGTGTATGGTGAAAGATAGGAGTCCAGTTTTATTCTTCTGCATATGGATAGCCAAATTTCCCAGCACCATTTATTGAAGAAGGTGTCCTTTCCCCAGTGTATGTTCTTGGCACCTATATATACCACATTTTCTTTATCCACACATGAATTCGAAGGGCACTTAGGTTGATTCCACATCTTTGTGATTGTGAATTGTGCTGTGATAAACATTCGGGTGCAGGTGTCTTTTTGATACAATGACTTCATTTCCTTTGGGTAGATACCCAGGAGTGGGATTGCTGGATCGAATTGTAGGTTTACATTTATTTCTTTGAGGAATCTCCATACTGTTTTCCATAGAGGTTGTACTAATTTGCAGTCCCACCAACAGTGTATAAGCTTTCCTTTCTCTCTGCATCTATGTCACCGTCCATTGTTTTTTGACATTTTTATAATGGCCATTCTGATAGGGGTAAGGTGGTATCTCATTGTAGTTTCAATTTGCATTTCCCTGATGATTAGTGATGTTGAATATTTTTTCATATGTTTGTTGGCTATTTGTCTATCTTCTTTTGAAAGACTTCTGTTCATGTCATTTGCCCATTTTTTAATGGGGATGTTTAATTTTTTCTTGCTGATTTGTTTGACTTCTTTGTAGATTCTGTATGTCAGTCCCTTGTTGGATGTATAGTTTGCAGGTATTTTCCCCCATTCTGTAGGTTATGTATTCACTCTGTTGATTATTTACTTTGCTGTGCAGAAGCTGTTTAATTTAAGTTCATTTATTTATTTTTGTTGTTACTATATTTACTTTTGGGGTCTTAGTCATAAATTCTTTGCCTAGCCTAAGCTGATGTCTAAAAGAGTTTTTCCTACATTTTCTTCCAGGATTTTTATCATTTCATGCCCTACATTTAAGTCTTTAATCCATCTTGAATTAAGTTTTGTATATGGCCAGATATAGGTAGAGGTTCTGTTTCATTCTTACACATGTGGCTATCCAGTTTTCCCAGTACCATTTATTGAATAGGGTGTCCTTTCCACAGTATGTGTTTTTGTCTGCTTTGGTGAAGATCAGATGGTTGTAGGTAGATGGTTTTATTTCTGGGTTCTCTATTATGTTCCATTGGTCTACGTCTCTACTTTTATACCAGTGCCATGCTGTTTTGGTTCCTATAAACTTGTAGTATAATTTGACGTCGGGTAATGTGATGCTTCCAGATTTGTTCTTTTTACTTAAGATTTCTTTGGCTATTTGGGCTCTTTTTTGGTTCCAAATAAAAGTTAGGATTATTTTTTTCCAGATCTATGAAATATGATGCCGGTATTTTGATGGGAATTGCACTGAATTTGTAAATCACTTTGGGCAGTATTAACATTTTAACTATGTTGATTCTACCAATCCATGAGCAAGGGATGTTTTTCCATTTGTTTGTATCATCTATGATGTCTTTCATCAGTGTTTTGTAGTTCTCTTCATAGAGGTCTTTAATCTCCTTTGTTAAGTATATTCCTAGGTATTTTGTTTTCTTTGTAGCTATTGTGAATGGTATTGAGTCTTTGATTTGACTCTCCACTTGACTGTTATTAGAATATTGAAATGCTACTAATTTGTATACATTGATTTTATAACCTGAGACTTTGCTGAATTTATTTATCAATTCCAGGAGTCTTTTGGTGGAATCTTTAGGGTTTTCTAGATATAAGTTCATATTGTCAGGAAATAGGGATAGTTTCCCAATTTGGATGCCCTTTATTTTTTTTTTTCTCTTGCCTTATTGCTCTGGCTAGGACTTCTAATACCATGTTGAATAGAAGTGGTGACAGTGGGCATGCTTGTTACAGTTCTTAGGGGGAATGCTCAATTTTTCCCCGTTCAGTATGATGTTGGCTGTAGGTTTGTCGTATATGGCTTTTATCCTTTTGACATAAGTCCCATCTATGCCTATTTTGTTAAGTATTCTTGTCATAAAAGGGTGCTGAATTTTGTCAAATGCTTTTTCTGCATCCATTGAGATGATCATGTGGTTTTTGTTTTTAATTCTGTTTATGTGGTGAATCATGTTTATTGATTTCTGTATGTTAAACCATCCTTGCATCCCTGGCATGAAACCCACTTGATCATGGTGGATTATCTTTTTGATGTGCTGTTGAATTCTGTTTGCTAGTATTTTATTGAGGATTTTTGCATCTATGTTCATAAGGATATTGGTCTGTAGTTTTCTTTTTTTTTGTTGTGTCCTTTCCTGGCTTTGGTATCAGGGTGATATTGGCTTCATAGAATGAGTTAGGTAGGATTCCCTCCTTCTCGATGTTGTGGAATAGTTTCTTTAGGAGAGGTGCCAGTTCTTCTTTGTAGGTCAGATGGAAGTCTGGTAGAATTTGGCTGTGAATTTATTTTTTGGGAGATTTTTTATTACTGCTTCAATCTCACTGCTCATTATTGGTGTGTTCAGGGTTTCTATTTCTTCCTGATTCAGGCTTGTGAGGTTGTGTGTTTCCAAGAATTTATCCATTTCCTCTAGGTTTTCTAGTTTGTTTGCGTAGAGGTTTTCATAGTATTCACAGATCATATTTTGTATTTCTGTGGTATCGGTTTTAATGTCTCCTTTTTTGTTTCTGATTGAGGTTATTTAACTCTTTTCGCTTCTATTTCTTGTTAATCTGGCTAGTGGTCTATCAATTTTGTTTATCTTTGCAAAGACCGAACTTCTTGTTTCATTGATCTTTTGTATTTTTTTTATTCCATTGCATTTAGTTCTGCTCTGAGCTTTGTTATTTCTTTTCTTCTGCTGGCTTTGGATTTGGTTTGCTCTTTTTCTAGGTCCTTTAGGTGTGACATTAGGTTGCTAATTTGTGATCTTTCTGTCTTTCATATGTAAGTATTTGAGGTTATGAATTTACTGCTTAGGACTGCTTTTGCTGTATCCCAAAGATTTTAAAAGCTAGTATCCCCTTTGTAATTCAGTTCAAGGAATCTTTTGATTTTTATATTAATTTGATCATTGACCCATGATTGTTTGTCAGCAGGTTGTTTAATTTCCATGACTTTCTATAGAATTGAGTGTTTCTCTTGGAATTGACTTCTAGTTTTATTTCACTGTGGTCTGAGGAGATACATGGTATGATTTTGATTTTTTTGAATTTTCTGAGACTTGGTTTGTGGCCTAAAATATGATCAATCTTGGAAAATATCCCATGTGCTAATGAGAACAATGTATATTTAGTAGTTTTTTGTAGAATGTTCTGTAAATGTCTGTTGGGTCCATTTGTTGTAGAGTCTCATTTAAGTCCAGTGTTTCTTTATTCATTTTCTTCTTCAGTGATCTATCCAGTTCTGTCAGTGTGGTATTGAAGTCCCTGGCAAATAAGATGCTACTGTCTATGTCTTTGCTGAGATCTTATAGAATTTGCTTTGTTAATCTGGGAGCTCCTGTGTTAGGTGAATATATAGGATTGTTATGTCTTCTTGTTGAATTGCTTCCTTTACCATTATATAATGACCATTTCTGTCTCTCTCTTTTTTTTATCATTGTTGATTTAAAGTCTATTTTATCTGATATGAGAATGGCTACACCTGGTCTCTTTAGGTTTCCATTTCTGTGGAATATTTTTTTCCATCCCTTGAGTTTGTGTGAGTCCTTGTGTGTTAGATGTGCTTCCTGGAGACTGTAGATACTTGGGTTGTGTTTTTTCATCCATTCAGCTAGTCTGTGTCATTTAAGTGGGCATTCAGACCATTTGTGTTGAATGTTAGTATTGACATGTGGGATGCTGTTCTGTTTATCATGTTGAGTGATACCTTATTGTTTTGTTTTCCCTCTTGTGCTATTGTTTTATAAGAAGTTTGAGCTTTAACTTTTGGATGTTTTTGCACTGGTTTTTATCTTTTGTGCTGTTCCATGTACAATGCACTTTTGAGCATTTCCTGTAGGGCAGATCTAGTAGTGACAAAATTCCTTAGTGTTTGCCTGTCTGGAAAAGTCTTTATTTCTCCATAATTTATGCAGAACACAACATTCTTGGCTGACAGTTGTTCTGTTTAAGAAGACTTAAAAGGGGGCCCCAATCCCTTCTGCTTTTAAGGTCTCCACTGGGAAGTCTGCTGTTAGCCTGGTGGGTTTTCATTTGTAGATTAGTTGTTGCTTTCATTTTGCAGCATGTAGAATTTTCTACTTCATTTTGACTTTGGCCAGGTTGATGATTATGTGTCTTGGAGATGTCCTATTTGCTATGAATCATCCCGGAGTTCGATGACCATCTTGTATCTAGATATCTGAATCTCTGGCAATTGTAGGGGAGTTTTCTTCAATAATTCTCTTGAATAGGTTTTCCATGCTTTTTGCTTTTTCTTCTTCTCCCTCTGGGATAACTATAATTCATATATTGGCACATTTCACCTAGTCCCATATTTCTCTGAGTGATTGTTCATTCTTCTTTATTCTTTTTCTTGTGTCTTTGACTGGCTATGTTAGTTTGAAAGCCTTGTCTTCAAGCTCTGAGATTCTTTCTTCTCTTTGGTCTAGTCTGCTGTTGAAGCTTTCTGCTGTATTTTAAAATTCCCTAAATGACTCTTTCATTTCTTTAAATTCTATTATGTCCTTTCTTATGATGTCTATCTCTTTAGTGAATTTTTCATATTTTTCACTCATGTCCTGAAATATTTTTTCAGTTTCTTTGTTTTGGTGTTCAGCTTTCTCTTCAATTCTGTTCATCTTGTTTGCCATCCACATTCTGAATTCCATTTCTGACATTTCGGCAATTTCCTTTTGGTTGGGGTCTGTTGCTGTGGATATATTAATACTATGGCACTTCAGGGGTGTCAAGTAGCTTGTTTTTCATGTTATCAGAGTACTTTTGCTGGTTCCTTCTCATCTGAAAGATTTTCTTTCAGCACAGGGCTGATAGGTTTGCAGCGCACCTGTTCTCCTCTGCTGGGAACTCTCCTACTTAATGAGATAGAGGAGAAATCCCTATATAGGGCTTTTGTGTCCTACTCTGGAGGACTGCTCCAGCAGGAGCAGGGTGGATGCACTGAGAAAGTGTAACACAGCTGTTCTCCTGCATCATGCTGTTCCCCTGTGGTTGTCACAGTCCACACTGGTGATGGGGGATATTAATTTGGATTGGCAGGTTGGTCCCCAGTTGCTGTTGAAAGCTTGGGCAGGGGGCGAGGCAAGTCCCTCTCTATGGAGGTGAGTGGCATGACCTTGGCCTGTACCTGGGCATGTCACAGGACCTTGGCAGGTGCCTAGGTGTGTGATGAGACTGCAATCCATGGCAGGGCAGGTCACGGGACCTTGGTGGGTGCCTGGGCATTTCACAGGACCTCACCCACTGGCTGGGCAGGTCGCAGGACCTCGGTGGGCACCCAGACAGGTTGGGGTCTTGGCGGGTGCCTGGGTGGGTTGTGGGACGGCAGCCTGCACAGGCTGGACCCATGGCTGGTGGGGCTGGGGAGATGTGCAGGCCCCACTGGGGAGTCATGGTGACTGGAGCTCTCCCTCTGCCCAGGTCTGACTGTGGCAGCTGCTGAAGTGCTACTCAGTGGCAGGGGAAGTGCTATGGAGATGGCAAGATAGCCACAGCAGATGCTGAGGGTTGGTGGGTACCTGCTGTGCCTGGATCCCCAGGAAGCAGCCAGTTGGGGGTGTTTAGAGGGTGCACAGCACACAGTCACAGTGCCTATGAGAGTGCCCGCCCTCCCTGCTCCCTCCCTGACCTGGAAGGGGTAATGGGGAGGTAGCTGCTATGGAGCTGACCCCTCTGCAGACCAGGTGCTCTGGGGCTGAGAGCACAGCCTGGCCTCTGTTGCAGGGATCTGGGAGCAGAATTTGTCAGGACCTCACTATGCCCGCTCTCTGGTGCAATGCTGCTGCACAGTCTCCAAGCAGCTCCCTGATCAGTTCAGAGGCCTGCTGTGGTGGGGAAGCCACCTCGCAGCAGGTCAGATTTCAGTGTCCACTGGGATAGTGCAGAGCCCTGGGGATCTCTCCCCTAACCCTTCCTTACATGTGGACACTTCCCCTAGGTACCTTCCCAGATTGCTGTGTGGATCACCCTACTTCTCTCTCCCCCACTTTGGGCGTCTCTGGTTGCTTCTCTGATGATTCACAATGCTCTTTCTGAGAGGGTCAATCTACAGGTGAACCTCTACCTGCAACCTTTGTTCCTCTCCTTGAGAGCAGCAAATACAGGCTTCTTCTAGTCTGCCATCTTGGCCCTCTCTCCCCTTGTAGTATATTTTGAAGTCAGGTAGTGTGATACTTCCAGCTTTGTTCTTTTTGCTCACGATTGCTATGGCTATTCAGGTTCTTTTGTGGTTACACACAAATTTCAGGATTGTTTTTTCTGTTTGTGAAAAACGACCTTGGTATTTGAATAAGGATTACATTGATTTTGTATATTGCTTTGGGCTGTATGGTTATTTTAACAATATTTATTCTTCTAATACAAGAGCAGGGATGTCTTTACATTTGTTTGTGTCCTCTTTTTTGTGGTATGTCTTACAACTTCTGATTGTCATCAGTGTTTTGTAGTTTTCTCACAGTGATTTTCTACATACCCCTCTCCTAAGTTTCAGTCATCACTCTCTCTCTTAGTCCAGTGGGTCTAAAAGTGGTGATAGCTCCTCCTTTGCCCAACCCCTACCTTACTGCACTATCACATGAAGTTCCTTCATATCATGTCCGCTTCTTTGTAAATAGCTTCTTTTTAATAAACCCTTGATGGTTTACTCCGTCTTGAATATGCCACCTGTTTCCTGTTGGGATCCAGACCGATACCAGGTCATGGGAGTGGATGAGATGGCAGTGGGAGACGGTGAAGAGGGGGAAGACCCTGAGACATACCAGTGTCACGGTATGTGCAGAGAAACATGAGCCACAGAGGAGATTTCAGTGACCACAAAAATTTGGCTTTTAGATTTTGTGATATAGCCTTCCTCTGGAGAGTTTTGACATGGAAGTTATTTTAGAGGTCTGTGTGAGATGGGGAATGTGCAGTGAAGTGTAGGGTGGCACTAGAGGACCATCAGTGAGATGGAAGACTAAGGTCACATGTTGATTTTGTTATTCACCTTACAGGCTCAGAAATTTGATTTTGCTATCATACTGCAAGTATTTCTGTTTCTAGAATGCTGGAAATGCCCATTTACTTATTTCCAGTGAGACATACTACAGTTATCCAAGTGAAATATGTAAATCATCATACTCTACTTGTAGGCATGTTTCTGGGTCACCAAAAGTTGATATTTTGGGTTGCTTGTTAAACAAGATGTTTCCTAAGCCAGGCTCCTATGAGCTGGTGATCCATCTCTACTCTCTGGTTCTCATTTAAACATGATGTCTTTATACCACCTCTCCTTCTCATCGTCATAGAGTTTTTTTTAGATACATCACTAGGATTGATCAGATTATGGCTATGTTCTTATTTTTCCTATTCATGGCAATAGGAATATTTTGCTCTAGGGAATATTCTCATACATTGGGTTCATGTCCATTTTGTGTGGACTCTACTATTTACTGCTTTCATTGTTGGGAAACAACAGCCAGGGTGTTAGGGAGTTTGTTTCCTTTTGCCCTCCCTGGTGGTACTGGTGTGCATCTCTTGCTAGTATGGGGAGGCAGGATGTGTGTCCTCTCATACACACAGTTCATCCTGGCTACGAGATAGCCTATGGGAAAGTCAAAGGTGAAGAGACATACGAAGTGTTTTACAAAATACTTAATATAGGTAAGTGGTTAGTAAATGGTTGTTATAACTATTGTTAGTATTAATGAGATGATTAGAAGACATGGTATCATTCTGCTGCTAGGATATTAATTAGAAGTTAGCAATTTTTTCTGGCTTTTTCAGTATGTTTTACCTTAGTTATGGGCATAGAATATTGAGATCAGAAGGTTTTTTTGTTATCCAAGGTGGGGGGTGTCTATCTTCATTTGAAACTCATGAAATGAAACTGATTCTCAGAATGAATGAATTGGCAATGTCTAATGAATTGTGGTGTGTTTTACAAGAAGGATTATGGAAGTATTCAAAAGGGTTTCTGGGCATTACTCTCCTGTGAAATATGATATAATTATAATAAATCAAACTTGGAAAGTAAGATATATTTAGAACAAATTAGTGGCCCAAGAATCACCATTAGTTAGGAAATCTGTTTTTAATGTGCATCATTAGGACTAGAATGATCCAAAAATTAAGGTAAGAAGTACTTGTACCATCTGGTATTAAGAGGAGAACTAATATGTCCTTTAACTGAATTAATACAATTTATTTTTACCTTAACCATAAATAGTTTAGATTTAGCTTTGCATTTTAACCTTAAAACTAAGTGCTATAGTCATTTCCATCAAAAAATTCTTGATAAACAAAATTGATTATATCCTTTCAATATGGTTGCTAATTTCAATAGTCAGGAATATTGGAAACTAAACATCTTAGACAGCCTATTGAGGTGACATGTGAATGGAATGGAATTAGGAAGTAGCAACCTTGGAAATTTACCAAATTCAAATTATCCAAGAATAGTATTGTTGTATCTAAGAAAAATCAAGTGCAATAAATCTTAAGGAAGGGCCAGAATGTGCCCATTAAAACTGGAATTCTGTGACTGGAATTGAGTACCTGAGATTATGGATGCACATTTGAGACGTATATATTTAAATTTAATAATGAAAGGAGCCTACAAGTTGTAGAATAAGTTATCTTATTTTTTATTAAGCACAAGCTGTACAGCTAATTTATAATTGTAATTACATAAGGCATCTGATGAAGGCTTTTTATGCCAAGGTTTATTTGGACCTTTTCTAATACTAATCATAGTTAGCACTTATTTTACTTATTAGGCAGGCACTGTCTTAAGTGTTTTACATATAATAATTAACTTAATGTTCCTAATGATCTCATAAGGAAGGTACTATTATCTCATTTTACAGATGAGAAAACTGAGGCACAGTAAGTCTAAGTAACTTGCTTAAGGTCACACAGCAAGTCAAGTGGTAACAATCAGATACAAATCCAGGTAGTCTGGTTTCAGGTTCTGTACTCTTAACCACTGTTATATACTGTGAACTCTTGAACGAAATGGGTTTGAACTGCCCGGGTCCACTTACATGCTGATTTTTTTCAATAAAAGTTACCCCAAGTATGCCTGCCTCTCCTGACTCGCCTTCTACCTTCTCCACCTCTTTTGCCTCTGCCATCCCTGAGTCAACAAGACCAACCCATCCTTTTCCTCATCCTTCTCAGCCTACTCAGCGTGAAGACAATGAGGATGAAGACCTTTATGATTATCCACTTTCACTTAATGAATAGTAAATATATTTTCTTTTCTTTATGATTTTCTCGATAACATTTTCTTTTATCTAGCTTACTTTGTTGTAAGAATACAGTATATACTACACATAACATACAAAATGTGTGTTAATTGACTTTGTGTTATTGGTAAGGTTTCTGGTCAACAGTAGGCTACTAGTAGTTAAGTTTGTGGGGAGTCAAAAGTTATATGTGGATTTTTGGCTGCACAGGGATTGGCCCACTATTCCCCATGTTGTTCAAGGGCCAACTCTACTTGCTGTGATTCTTGTCAATGTTTTTTTCTTATTAACTTTGCTAGTTCATAAGAATAAGCAGCCTGTGTATTGTCTCACCATGTATAAATCCTCATTTTAAAAAATTCCTTCTTATCCAACTTAATTCTGTGACTCAAAAACTCTTGCTAATACTCCAAATTCTCTTTTCCCTCTGTCTTTTGAATCTGGCAAAGCCTCACTCTTTATGAGCCTAACTGTTTGTTTTCTTGGTATTTACTCCACACCAACAAAGAAAACCTGAAGAAAGTCATATAGTAGAGCAAGTGTTTCCACTATATATTAGATATCACCAACCTCAGGGGAATCTTGTGGTCTTACAAGCTGAACGGAAGTATGTCTCTGATCAACTCGTACTCCCATGTATAGTAGCTTTTACAAACATTCTTTAGCCAATTGTATTTTTCCAAAGATGGCCACAACAATATCCCACTTGCTGATAAAACAGTGTAACTTTGCTATTACTTCCATTAGAGAGGTGAGGTCTATGTTACTTCCCTTTGAATCTAGGTAGTGATGTGATTAAAGAAGTGGCTTTTGAGGAGGTCATAAAATATGATACAGTTTCCACCTGGTTCTCTTGGGAGGCTTTCTTCTGCAATCCAGGTTCCATGTTGTAAGAAAGCCCAAGCAGCTTCCGGGAAAACCTCCAGAATACATGTAGATGTTTGCATTGGACTGAATGTTTGTGTTTTTCCCAAATTCATATGCTGAAATCCTAACCCCTGATATGATAGTATTAGGAGGTGGGGCCTTTGGGAGGTCATGAGAGTGGAGCCCTAATGAATGGGATTTGTACCCTTATGAGAAGAGACATGGGAGCTTGTGAATGTGTTCTGTCTCTGCTTTTCACCATGTACATAGAAGATGGCCATCTGCAAACCAGGAATTGGTCCCTCACCAGATATTGGATCTGTCAGCAGCCTAATCTTAGACTTCCCGGAAGTCCCCAGAACAATGAGAAATAAATTTCTGTTGCTTAAGCCACCCAGTCTATGGTATTCTGTGATAGCAGCCGAAACTAAGATAATATTCTAGCTAAAAGCCTCAGCTGAGGTTCTAACCGGTAGCCAGTACCAATCTCCAGATGTGTGAGAGAGTTAGCCTTCAGATGATTTTAGGTCCCAGCCATTGAGTTACCTCCCGTCTTCAGGTCTTCTCAGCTGAGGCCCTACACATTTTTGAGTAGAAATAAGCCCTCACGTCATCGCCCTCTCCAAATGCTGATGAATAGAATTCTAAGCATAGTAAAATGGTTGTTATTTTATGCCACTAAGTTGGGTTTATTATGCAGGAATAGTAACAAAAATGCCTTTTCTATTGTTTGTTAAACTTCCCTTCTCCCTTCTTCACTTTCAGCAGGTGATCTTGCCATCAACTTCAGAGCAAGTAGAAGTGATCAGATAATGCCTTTTTATTTTCACTATCAAACGTGCAAACCTACCTGTGTATACCCTTATTCTCTTCTTTTCTCTTATTTTAAAAGAGTGATTTCTCCTATTTAAGGCTAGTCATCTCTACTTGTTCTCTGTAACCCATCCCAGCTTGCCAATAAACTAATAATAGCTCTCTCTTCTATTATATTTTGAACCACCTCCCTTTGAAGTAGACATGCCCCATTAAAACATATTGAGGTATAATTGCAGTATGATAAACCACATATTGAAAATGCACAAATTGATTAGTTTTGACCTATGCATTCACCTGAGAAACTATCACCACAATCAAAATAATGAACATTTAACTCCAGAAGTTTCCTAAGGCCCATTTGCAGTTCATCCCACACTCTACCCTAATTCTTAAGCAACTACTGGCATTCTTTCTGTCACTATAGGTTAGTTTATTTGTTCTAGAATTTTGTGTAAATGGAATCACAAAGTAGGTACTCTTGCCTGGGCTCTACTTAGCATATTGATTTTGAGATTCATTCATGTTTTTACAAATATCAGTTGCTTTTTACTTTTTATTGTGAGTAGTATGCCACTGTATAGCTATTCCCTGATTTATGTTCATTTATTGATGGACTTCTGGGTTGTTTCAGCTTTTGATTTTAAATGTCTGTAAAATCTAGGTAGTATGATAAATGCTTATACACAGGCATAGTTTCCACATATACATGTGTCTGATTATAAGTTCTCTATTCAGTTTCAATGGTTTATTTATCTTTCTCTGTGCTAATACCATGTTTTACTTTAATAAGGCAAGTCCCCTGTCCTTATTCAAATATCTCAAAAGGGTCTGGGCTATATTTGCCTAAAAGACACTACTTTATCTCCTCAAAATTGTAAATCTCCAGTTGGTTGAGCATTTCTTCCAAAAACTAAGCCAGTTCCATCCTCGACAAGTCATAAGTCTGTTTCTCAGGCTAATATATTCTTCATGAAGAATAGGCATTAGTTATGTCAGCTTGCTCCAGATTCCCTTGCAGCAAATTTTGTTGAGAACAACCTAAAAGTATTTATAGTTTTTATTCATATTTTCTTTGTATTTTATTCTGTAGGCAGGAATATTTTACTGGCTAAGCTCTCTGTCCTCAGCTTCAATGGATTGGCACAATGATGTGTGTGGTTAGTTATGGAGTGTGTAACAAAGACCAGTTTCTGTCTCACACTTGCTGAAATTATGCCAAATATTTACAATTAGAGTCAGACCTTTTTCCCCCCTTTTTTTTTCTTTTATTTCAGAATATTATGGGGGTACAACACTTTGGTTATATATAGTGCCTACGCACTGCCCAAGTCAGAACTACAATCATGGACATCCCCCAAACTGTGCACCCCGCACCCATTTGGTGAGAGTTTTCCCATCCCCTCCACACCCCCCGCCTGCCCACCCCCGATGAATATTATTGCCGTGTGTGCACATAAGTATTGATCAGTTAGTAACAATTTGATGGTGAGTACCCGTGGTGCTTGTTTTTCCATTCTTGTGATACTTCGCTTTGAAGAATGGGCTCTAGCTCCATCCAGGATAATACCAGATGTGTTAATTCACTCTTGTTTTTTATTGCTGAGTAATAATCCATGGTTTACATATACCACATTTTATTAATCCACTCATGTATTGATGGGCACCTGGGTTGTTTCCACATCTTTGCAATTGTGAATTGTGCTGCTATAGACATTTGAGTGCAGATGTCTTTATTATAGAATGTCTTTTTTTCCTTTGGGTAAATACCCAGTAGTGGGATTGCTGGGTCAAATGGTAATTCTACTTTTAATTCCTTGAGGTATCTTCATATTACTTTCCATAGAGGTTGTAGTAATTTGTAGTCCCACCAGCAGTGTATGAGTGTTCCTATCTGTCCGCATCCCCGCCAACATTTGTTGTTTGGGGATTTTTTGATATGAGCCAATCTCACTGGAGTTAAGTGATATCTCATTGTGGTTTTGATTTGCATTTCCCTGATGATTAGAGAAGTTGAACAATTTTTAATATGTTTGCTGGCCATTATTCTGTCTTCTTTTGAAAAGTTTCTGTTCATGTCCTTTGCCCACTTTTTAATGGGGTTGTTTGATTTTTTCTTGTTGATTTTCCTAAGTTCTGTATAGATTCTGATTATCAGCCCTTTATCAGATGTTTAGCATGCAAATATTTTCTCCCATTCTGTAGGTTGTCTGTTCACTGTAGTGATAGTTTCCTTGGCTGTGCAGAAGCTTTTAAATTTGATCAGGTCCCATTTATTTATTTTTGTTACTGCTGTGATTGCTTTGGGGGTCTTCTTCATAAATTCTTTGCTTAGGCCAATGTCCATAAGAGTTTTGCAATGTTTTCTTCTGGAATTCTTATGGTTTCATGTCTTAGTTTTAAGTCTGTTATCCACCATGAGTTGATTTTTGTGAGAGGTGAGAGGTGTGGATCTAGTTTCAGCTTTCTATGCGTGGCTAATCCAGTTTTCCAAGCACCATTTATTGAATAGGGATTCTTTTGTCCAGTGTATGTTTTTGTCTGCTTTGTCAAAGATAAGATGACAGTATGAGGATGGTTTTATATCTGGGTTCTCAGTCCTGTTCCATTGGTCTATGTCTCTATTCTTGTGCCAGTACCATGCTTTTTTGGTTACTATAGCCTTGTAGTATAGTTTGAAGTCTGGTAGATTGATGCCTCCCAATTTGTTCTTTTTCCTTAAGATTGCTTTGGCTAGATGAGGTCTTCTCTGGTTCCACACAAAGCATAGAATTGTTTTTTCTAGATCTGCAAAAAATGATGTTGATATTTTGACAGGGACTGCACTGATTCTGTAAATCACTTTAGGTAGCAAAGACATTTTAACAATGTTGATTCTACTTATCCAAGAACATGGTAGGGTTTTCCATCTGTTTACATCCTCTGCAATTTCTTTTCTCAGTGTTTTGTAATTCTCTCTATATAGGTCTTTCACCTCCTTAGTTAGATATGTTCCTAAATATTTAATTTTCTTTGGTGCTGTTGTGAAAGATATTGTGTTAGAGTCCGATTTTAATGATATATAGCCAGTGGCCCTAAGAATTATGGCTTTCTGCACTACCACCATCTCTCCTTACTCCCCAGAATATTTCCAAGGAGATGTATTTAGAGGTACAAGGAACAATGCCCTATCGTTGTCAAAAAGGAACTTCTCATTGGAACTCAGGTGACTTGGGTTGGAAGACAGTGGTAACCTAGAGGCTAAGGTTGGAACTCTGCAGCTCTACCAGACAAAATTCTAAGCCAACATGAAAGTGTAAGACCCAGAGTGGGAGAGAGTAGTATAGGACATAGGAGAAAGAATGCTGAATTTCCTATATGGAAAAAGACATTCTGGCTGCAAAGGATGAAGCAGAGACAAGTGGGATAAATGAGTGGACATGATCTAGGGATTATATCCTAGATATCTCCTCTGAAGCTGGGGTACAAGATAGGAAGAATACCAGAGAGCCATATTATGTGCTCTATCTTTTGATGCAGCAGTCCTCAAACTTTTTGGCACAAGGGGCTGTTTCATGGAAAGCAATTTTTCCACAGACAGGGGGGTGGGGAAGGGGGGATAGGCAGAGCTCAGGCGGTGATGTGAGCGACGGGAAGCAGCTGTAAATACAGATGAATCTTCGCTCACTGACCCACTGCTCACCTCCTGCTGTGTGCCCCTTCCCCCTAACAGGCCACAGATCGGTACCAGTCCACAGCCCAGGGGTTGGGGACCAGTTTTAATGTACTCTAACCTCTCTTGCTTGCAGTATGGCCCTGTAAGGGTCTTGGAATCTGACTAGTTTCATGCTCAGCCCTCCTAGTGAGAAGTGACGTAGAAAGAGATGTTAAACAAGGACATAGATGTTCTCCTTTTCCCTATCCTGCAGATAGATGGGTTAAATCACAGGAGCTTAATGTAGATTCCAGGTTCTTGATTTTCTTATAGAACCCACTATATGTCAAAAAAGAAGAAGATTGATGAAATTGTTTCAGATAAGATAATTTTGATCAGTGTGAAACAAGAATATAGTTTAGGCCCCCTTCTTATTAACCGGCACCTAATGAATGACTTAAACTTTTTTCAGAATTGGTTGGATGCACACTTTCCTGTTACTCTGAAAAGAAGGATAATTATTCTTCTTTCCTACTTAGTATATCATATTGTCAGTTACTAGGAATCACCTCAGTAGATAATTGATTGTTATTTAATAATTGTCAAAAATTTTCCCTTGTGCTCAACTATCTTAATTCAAAACCATCATTTTTGGCAATTATTCTTCATCACTCAATTAACTTATATGTAACACTCTTACAGAGCAGGTCGAATCGTTCATTTACGTGGCAATACTTTTTATAACTATATGAGTTTGAAAGATTCATCAAGAAGCTACTTTGCATAAAATGAGATCTTATATGGGTTTTATTGAAAACGTATTAAGGCAATAGTGGAATAATATTAATGGCCATATTGAAATTTTCCATGATAAAGTCACTTTGGCTAAGGTCTGTGGTATGGAACACTGAGCCTTATTTCATCTGTCTGCTGGAACAGACCAGAACTTTTTTCAAAGGACTGACTTGGCCCCATCTGCAAATGCCTGTGTGTCACAATTCGCATGAAGTCGGGGAGCTACATTTTTATAAGAAGATGGCAACAATATCCAACTTGCCATGTGTTAAAAGTTGAAACTTATGGTTCTTCTCTCAATTGATAACATAAAATATTTGTACCCAGTGTCTTATCAGAGAATATAAAATCAAAATCTGTCATTTTTTCTTAAAAATCTAGTTATATATCTGTATTTATATATCTTTTTTAAACTTTATATATATCTTTTGATGTTCTGAATTGTATTCTTAAATTCAGTCAGACCTTTAGAAACTAGTTTATTGGACTACATTATTGTTCCTTTTATGAAAATCCACAAAAAATATTTCTCCCGGATTTCAAGCTATGCTTTTCCTGATAATTAATTTTTTTTTTCATATAGGCACTGTAAGTGTATTTCACTTTTTGCTTCAGGCTAGGAAGCTCAAAGTCATATTTGTTACCCAGCTTTAACATTGAATAAGACTTGTGGTCTAACTTTTGAGCATTGATCTTGGCTCTATTTTTCCATTTTGATGTTCCATTGGTCTCTAATTTTTCATTTTTTAAATTTAGTATTCTTACATTGTATGCATCAATGACTGTGTCTGAAAGTAGCAAAGAAAAAGCCATTTTTAGAAGAAAGTAAGCAGTCTAGTAGCTTTGACTTCAGCTGGGAGGCTTTATCAGGTATTACAAGATATCAACAACAACACAAGAAAACCTTTCACAATTCTTTTATATATTACACACACCCCATAGGGGAAATGCCCTTGGAATGGCAGCAGAAACACCCAAATAGTTGATACTTCAATTTGTTTCTCATTGCCTTGCAAAGTATCAATATTGTTCCTTTGACTAGAATATTTTGGAAAATTAGTGGAGGAATTCAATGAGATTTAATAATTATTCAGTTAATAATTTTTTTCAAAGACACCATTCAGTTTCCCCTTCACTTCTTCTGCTCCTTGGGGGCTGAGCACAAACTTACAGTATACATTTAGGTCTTTATGCCCTCCTCATTGCATATGTGGGCATATACTATTACCACCCTACAGACTTCCCTCTTTAGAACTTAAACTTATCTAAAATTGTGGAATTCCAGAGTCTTTCTCTTCTTATATGCTTCTTTTTAGAACCATATTTTCTCTACTTTCACATTTTTTTCTTGATGCCTAACTCTATGAATCAATGCCTTGAGGGCTACTCACTAATGATTTTGCACGGTGATTATAAATGTACTCTCCGACCGATAGAATGTCGTTTCATGACTGCTTGACCATGTCTTTATGACTTTGAACTCATGTGGTCTGAAAGTGAGCTAAATTGTGTGTGTGTGTGGGGGTGAGGATTTATCAATATACTCATCTCAATTTTCAGGGTGTATAGTGTTGGGACCTCTAGTTGTGGTAAAACAGTACAGATGAAAACGATGGAATCTGATCTGGGTTTTAGGAACTCAGGAACTTTTATTGAACATATGATGCTTTCTCATGCTAAGCCTGACCAAGGGGATGGAACACAAGCATTGTATATAAGCCCTTGGAGATGACCATATGGTTTTTCCAAATGATGCACAATTTTGCACAACTCTTACTTTCATCCCAACATAACAATTTATACCGCAAAGTGAACTACCAGTGCTGTTCATTAATTCAACAAATGTTTATTTAGTGTCTATTATGGGCAAGGTATCATGCAAAGCTCTTAAATATTAACGAGGGCAGTAGGAGGGGTATTTCCATTTTTGGGGTTCTTATCTTATTTTTGAAATTCTAAGACTTACAACATTACCTATTAAGCCAACATCTTCAACCATTCCAGCCTTCCCCCACCAACATATTTTAATTCTGAATTCTCCCAATAACAAATATCTATTCATCAAAACCCACAAATTACAAAGGTTATCATAGAACAGAAAGAGTAGACTTGTACTCCCTCACCTCCATTTTATTTATCACTAGGATGTTCACCAGTTCTTAAGAGTAGAGAATGGCCCTGGCCTTCTGGAAAGTAGGAAAAGTATAGTGTATGGGAAAGTTATATTGCATCATGGAAGATTTCAAGTGGAAAAATACAGAGGGGTGACTTATAATAGTTCCCTATATATAACACATATATATTTTTTACACAAACATATTACATATATATAACACACAGATATATATTACATATACATCACATATATATTATATATATTACACACATATACCACATATATAACACATATATATCACACATATATTATACATATACAGTGTGTGTGTATAATTTCCCATGTAGTTATTTTGTTTTAGTACATAATAAGATTTTTTTTTGTTGGTACGTGTAACTTTACTTAGGCCCTTTACATGGCTGTTTCAATGACTCTTCCAGTTTATGGATGTCATCTATTTGAACATTTTCCTATTATAATTTGAATTATTTCTATTTTTTCTATTGCAAACAGTGTTGTAATTAACAGCTTATACATTCTCTTAGTGAACATGTGCAAAAACATTTCCAGGACCTATAAGTTGAGTCAGAAGATTGAAGACCCATCTACGCATACCCTATTTTGTATGAATTTCTTCAGATTTTGCACTGACTGGACTCTGAAATTACATTGTACTGATTTTCAGAGATTGGTATTTAATATGCCACAAATTCAAAATAGGGACTTTGAAGAATTCTAATGAAAACATCATCACCTTCACAGAAGAGAGATTTTCATTTTATTTTCTTTGTACCTTCGAATATTAACACTTCACCTTATATAGACTGATGAGTGCACAAAATATTATAGAATATTTTTATTAAATTATTTTTCATTTTCCATTAATGACCATGTTTAAAAATACCAAAGCAGAAAATGTCTAAGAAAATCATCTGATGGAAGATTCAATAAAAATTTAGTTGTAAAATAATATTTCTTATTGTAATTCTTCTGAAATGTCCCCATGACAAAGTATGATAACTAAAGAGCATTCACATATCTAATTTTCACAAATAAGTTACAAATGGGTACATTTTCCCTAAACTGCCTTTTTAGTGAAATGTTTCTTAAAATGCAAATATGATTCTTAATCTCCTCAAGTGGCTCAAAATTAATTACAGTTGAAATAAAACTGTTGAAAAGAAAATGAATTTAGAAAAGCCAAGGACAGCTGGCAAATTTTATAGCCCAGTATAACCTGTTGGTAGTGGTCATGGCTTCACAAAATATGTGGACTTTCTCGGAGAGTTTGTGCTGTCTTAGAAAACAACACAGAAAATGTTTCTGAAGAATTGCCTCCTATAGTAAGCTTGCTTTCTGGCTTAGCAGTGACACAAAAAGACTTACCACAGATGTGTAATGGTTGCCCTGTGGAGTTTAGTATTACTTTAGACATGAGCATTTAGGGTAGATCATGGAAATTGACATGCCCATTGTCTCATTTTAACTTTGTAAAGCATACGGTTTTCCAGTATTGCTTACTTCACTTCTGAACTGAACTTTGCCTGAAATGGAAGATCCTCTATCCCACAAGACTGGAAGAATTTATTCTGTGTTGCATGTGCTTTGATGTATATTTCAAAGATTTCAGTTACAGTAAGACATGTTGTGTTTGCTCAGGTGCAAGGGAAAACCTCTGTGTTTGGCATACTCTTGTAGATGAATTTGTCTATTCCCCTTCACAATGAAACAGCATTTCATGAAATTTAATTCCTGCTTAATTCCAAAAGGCCTACTTCCTCAGGTTATGGATTAAAATATAACATTATATCCTTGGGATAATTTTGGATGCCTTAACAGCTGCAAAATGTCAATTAAATTAACTGGATTCTCTGTCCAAGGCAAGGAAGGATATGGGAAGTCATCATTTGAGCCTTCTCAGTATATGTGAAATCAAAGCTGCCTCCAGTGGGCTATATGAGCTGTGCTATGTCCTCACTTAAAGAAATAACTAAAATCCTCAGGAAATAATTAGAATCCTCAGTCTCTCTAATACTGCTTCACTTTTAACCTCTGATACTGTTTATTTTCTGAAGACTTTTCCTTTTTATTCTTAGCACATAATGTCAACTTGGGCATGTTTAGCAAGAGGTAGTTGTAAGCTATAGTTTTAGAAGTGTTTTTCTAAAAAGATTAGAATTATTTATACTGTAATGTTAACAATTGCTATATCTTTAGGCTAGGATTATGAGGAATTCTTACATTTAATATTCCTCTAACCCGTAAAGAAAATGTTATAACCTAACACTTACCTGTATTACAAAGCTTCTTCCCCAAGGGTTGGAGGTCTGTTTCTGCCAATAACTACTTATATAGACTTTGAATCTCTGACATTAAGTTGTGCTTTATCTCGACATAGAGACTTTTGTTTCCTCTCTTTAAAATAATATACTCATAAATCTCTGAATAGATGCATGTACATCAGGTGTAGATATCAAAGGTGAATAACATTTATAATCAGATATGGTGGGATCTGCATCACTTTAAAAGGGTGATGATTTTGTTGGTGTACTCAAAGAGAAAGCCTGGTAAGATTCTTTTAAAGATGAAAACCATGAAAAAATAGTTATATTAATAGTTCTATAAGTGAAACAATTTCTGAAATTCTAATAGTAAAGGATGGATGGAGACGTAAGTATAGGCATACTCAGGGACACATATTTTGCATGGGGAAAATAGAAACTTTGCACAAAAATTCAGATAATAAATGACCAAAAATGAAATTAAATCTATGAAATATTTCATTTCTTTTGAGAGAGAACATAGCCCATAAAACTAGTGGCAATTGCTGTTAGTTGAATTGCTATATAATTTGCCATTTTGCCAAAGTTATTGTGAAAAATTAAAAGAATTTGATATTCTTAATGTTCTACATTGATTCTGAAATGAATTGCAAGTTATATCACCTGAAAATAGTAAATTTCAAAGGTAATTGCTATACTGTTATTTCTTAGGTTAATATAGTATTCTCATACATATTTTTTATTGGAGAGAACTACATTTCATCTATAATCATCTTCCTCCTTGTTTTTGCCTGGTAATTCCTTAAATTACATTTCTTTGTTACTGGGGACCAGTGTTTCTTGACTTTAGCACTAGTGATGTTAAAGCTGGATAATTCTTTGTCATCGGGCCTCTCGTGCAATGTAGGATCTTTAGCAGCATCCCTGGTCTCTAGCCACAAGATGCCAGTAGCACCCTCCCTGTAGTTGTGGCAACCAAAAACATCTTCAAACATTTGTCAAATGTCCCCTGGAGGGAAAAATTGATCCTGGCTGAGAATCACTGCAGACAAAGCTATAACACCATTTCTGATCCTAAGTTTTTTTTGTATTCCATCCTTAATTCTTTGTTCATTTGCAAATAATAAGTTATCATTCATGTCAAAAATATTATAAAATATACAGAGCCTGCTTTTTCCAGGGCTCAAAAGACTTTGTATCTACAAGGTTGAACATCTAAGTTTATAAAGCATTTTACTCACGGGCCAGAGTTCCTCAAATACTTTACATTCTAATATCATTAAGAAAACTTCACAAGAACGAAGGGAATGGAATTGCTTTTGATGATGCCTTAATAAGGGATGCTATTATCGCTGTTACTAGAAGCCATTAGTAATTAGTCATGACTCTCATGCAAATATAAAATAAACACGTGTCAAAGATTTTATTCTGTACGTTAATTAATGAGGGGATCGGTAAAATGTTAAATTTATCTAAAGAGCATTTGAGAAGCTAGGTATTCATAGGCAATCTAATAAAGGGATATGAGACACAGAACTGGCTAATGTTTAATGAGGGCCATAAATAATAACTTCTGGGGGTTTACTTTTTGCCAAATGAAAATTATTTGCATCTCTACAAGATAAAAATCTATAAGTTAACATAGAATTTTATTAAGTCTTGGACCATTGATTGACATTCCTTATAGTGTTTAAACCTCTCCTATTCATAGAAATATCTATCCTTTTTAAGGTAAATCCCTTCACTTCCAGAGCATGTCTGTCTTTCTCCAGTGTACAACCTCTTCTTTACTTCCTCTTTCTTCTTCCTTCAAGGAGAAAGAGTTTTTTGTTTTAAACTATGAGTCTCTACCTATCTCTGAAAAACTCACTGGGTAAATGGTCTATAATCACAACATCCATTATTTAACACCCTAAAATCAGGCACCCAACATCTTTGAGTTAGTTAATACTAGATATCAAATGACAGGTAATAACAATAACACTGCTAACATTCTGTTTTGTATGTCACACATCATATAAGCAAATTAATATGTATTATATTTTTACCAGGCTTGGGGAATTCATGTAAAATAATTGCATACTATTATTGGTGACCTAAGGTAAAATTTGGTGAGTTAATTAGTTTATATGGAATATACTATACAAAGTATTAACATAGTTCCTGAAACATAGACATTTAATAAATATAACACATTAACAATAATGATAAGAGCATTTTTTCATAGAGTGTTTTAATTAAAATTGTGCTAACTCTATGAAAACCTAGAATTACTTCCAAAGTTAAAGTATGAAGTAATTAATCAAGACATAGCAATCCTAGCATTCTGTTTTAATATTTTATTTAAAATATTCTCTTCTAAATTAAGGAAAAGAGGAAAGACAAGAAAAGGAAAGAAACAATTCTGATCAATTAGACATTGGATTAAATCAAATAAAATAGAAATAGATTTGAGGTCTTTGTAAAACAGCATATGTTATGACCTAAATTCAGAAATGTTTCCATGTTAGATAAGCCCGTCTTAAACTGCCTTTGCAGTTTTAATGCATGATATTGTTTTACATTCCGTCATGAAACACAATAAACCTCTCCTTAAATGTGACTTCTTTTGTATTTTTCCTCTTCACTACCGATTCCCCTCTACCTAGGAAGAAAATGAAGGTAATAAACATGCTAAGATAAATCAGTAAAATGTTGTTTACATTTTCATCAGTATTTAAATAAGAACTATATAGACATCTTGCTGTGTGTCTTCTGACTTCTATAGAGGCCCAACTTTTCCCCCAACTTGAAAATTATAATAAATAGATGGAAAGAGGCCAAATGACAGTTCCATAAACTATTTGCCATCTGGCAGTTGCTTCCACTTTGGTCTGATTTGCTTCATCTGGTGACAAAATGTGTCCATCTGAAGATAGATTCACACACAGCACAGCTATTTAATCATGTTACATTTCAGGAGACACTGTATGTGGTCAAGCTTGTTAAAGATAGTTTCTATGGAAGTACAAAAATTTTCAAATCTGTTGGAAGATTATTAGAAACTGTAGGTGACAAATTCCAGATACAATCACCCCTTCCCTCTCCAAAGCCTGATCTTTGTTTATTTCCCTTGCAGTAGGAACTTCTTCAATGCATAATCTTCCCACTCCAAGTCATTTAGCCTTTGAGCGGCTCCTTTTGGTTTTATGTGACACTATTATTTAGATATTTTTAAGTGCTTCTTTTTAACAGTTCCGGGAATACAGCAGTTAATTTCCCATTGTGTTTTATCTCACTAAAAAATTGAGGCTAGGCGAGTTAGGGTTTCATTTGTCATTTTGCAAAGGAGGCCACATCATGTGGCTGTATTCAATTTAGGTTGTACTTTGATGTATGGGTTGACATATTTTCTCAGTTAAGATGAGAAATACTTGGCAAGTGAATTGTCTTTTCCATGACCTTCCATCTTCTCTAATTCTGGTAATAGTTTAAGAGGGGCTATGGATATGATCAGCCCTGGAGACTTTGAATGCAAAGACAATAGCATGTGTAGTCTTATTGAGATTCCCCCGAGAGAATTCATTTGATGAAACATAGACTTGGGGAACCGTATTAGTTATCTATTGCTTTGCAGCATATTGGCCCCAAACTCAGCAGCTTAAAATCACAAGCATTTATCTCACAGTTTTTAGGGTCAGTAATATGGGCATGGCTTAACTGGATGGTTCTGGCTCAGGTTCTCTCACAAGGCTTGTGTTAAGCTGTAGGCTGGGGCTTAACTGGAGCTAGAAAATCTATCTGTGAGCTCACTCAAGTGGTTGTTCTCACGCCTCTGCTCTGTGCGGGCTTTGGCTGGAGGCTTTGGTTTCCTTCCATGAGCTTCTCCAGAGGGCTGAAAACCGCCTGGGAGCTTACTTCCCCCAGAGAGAAACGAGAGGAGGAGAGAACATGTCCAAGACAGTAGCTAGGGTCTTTTATAACCCAATACCAGAAGTGACAGACCATCATTTCTGCCACATGACGTTGGTCACACAGACTGACTCTTGTACAATGTAAACGGGGACTGCACAAGGGCCCTTTGACTTGGCACCGAAAATATTATAGCTCTCGCTTCCTGGATGCCTCCTAAGTGTTTCAGTGAAAGTACCTCCTCCTCTGCTTCCCATGATGCTTTCAAGCAGAGATTATTACCTCTATTTAGAAAACAGAGGCACAAAGAAGGTCAATAACTACTAGCCTGGGTTCACAGAGCCAGTCAGTAGGGACAGAGCCCGTGTTCCTTTCATTATACTCTACTTTCTTTACCTTGGGAATCTGCCCTGTCTACTTTTAGACAGAGTTGGGACTTCTGAAAGAAAATGTCAAACATTTTTCTCTAAAGCTTTTTTTGGCTTATTTTTACCACCCGTGGCACAATCATCACTCCTACAGCAACACTAGCCACCCAGTTCCTCACAGTAGAGCATTTAAAACCTTAAAATAAGGCTCAGCCACATAGTAGTTTTTAAAATTTTCATCTTAATTAAACACATTTTTGAAATCAAATACCACATTCTCACACTGTGATAGAGACTATGCAAAGAAATAGAAAGTATGGATTTTATCTTCAAGGAGCTTAAAATATTTAGAGAGATAAAACACAAAAAACAGTTACAGCCATTCACATTTGTTCATTTTATTAAGCCAAAGTTCCCCCCTTTCCTTCAACCTATTAAATATATTTTTTAAGAAAACTGAATATGACTTAATATAGGTCAAAACATATTGGCTGTATGTCTTTTCCGTAAAGCACCAGGGCGCGTGCACTCTGTGGACAAATATAACAAGACCAAATGGAATATAAGTTAAATGTTGAATAAGAAGTGGCAAGATAGTTTGAGTTGACAAATTCATCATACTTATGCTAGTGTTCCCACTTCCCAAATCCATATGGCCCCTTTTTTCCCCTTTGAGTTTCAATTTGAGCTCATGATCTTCTCTACACAGAACTTTGGTCAGTCACTACTACGAAGTCTCATTTTGTGTACAACTGAAACTTTGCTATATATAAGATTTAATCTATTCCCTTATTATCACAATTACAGACAAATATTTATATACAGACAAATACAGACAATATTTATAACCCTGACAAACATTCCTCCTTAAATTCCTTGCTTCTATGTTTATGGCTAACACTATAAAAGCACTGAATTTTGGTCACTTTGCTATTAATCAAATTCTTGTGTTATTTTAATAAAAATTTTAAAAAGACAAATATAAAACTTCTCATTCTAACTTTTTAAATAAAAGCTATTTCATGCAAAAATTCTTTTTTATAAGTTATTAGTGTATTAAGGTTAAAGGATAATTTGGCTATGTATATACATATATACATATGTATATATAATATATATACACAGGTGTACCTTGTTTTATTGTGCTTTGCAGATACTGCGTTTTTTTATAAATTGAAGGTTTGTGGCAACCCTGCATTGGGCAAGTCTATTGGTGTCATTTTTCCAATAGCATGTGCTCACTTCGTGTCTCTGTGTCACATTTGGGTAATTCTCATAATATTTCAAACTTTATTATTATTATTATTATACTTGTTATGGTAATCTGTAATCAGTGATCTTTGATGTTACTATTGTAATTGTTTGGGGTGCCACAAACTATACCCATATAAAATGGCAAACTTAATTGATAAATGTTGTGTATGTTCTGACTGCTCCCCTGACCTGCCATTCCTCTGTCTCTCTCCCTCTCCTTGGGCCTCCCTACTCCTTGAGACACAACAATATTGAAATGAGGCCAATTAATAACCCTACAATGGTCTCTAAGCGTTCAAGTGAAAGGAAGAGAGCTAGAATGTAGCTTTTGATTTAAAGTGAGAGATGTGGGATTTCAACAGAATTTTTAGTTTTATTTCTTAAATTGGATAATGGTTATGTGGACCTTCATTCATTTTACTTTATATCTTTATATGTGGTAAAAATATTGCATAATAAATTGAAATATAGATATGTCACATAGAGCAATATATATAGCCATTGTTTTTGTTTTTAAATAAGAATGTGATAAATTTTGTTAAATGCCCTTTTAATGAAAAACAAATGAAAAATAGAAATGATTAAGCTTAGTGAAGAAGGCATGTCAGAAGCTGAGATAGGCCAAAAGCCAGACCTCTTGCGCCAGTTAACCACGTTATGAATGCAAAGGAAAATTCTTGAAGGAAAATTAACATATGAATGATAAGAAAGCAAAACAGCCTTATTGCTAATATGGAGAAAGTTTTAGTGCTCTGGATAGAAGATCAAATCAGCCACAACATTCCCTTAAGCCGAAGGCTAATCCAGAGCAAGGCCCTAACTCTCTTCAATTCTCTGAAGGCTAAGAGGGGTGAGTAGGCTGCACAAGAAAAGTGTGAAGCTAGCAGAAGCTGCCTGACGAGGTTGAAGGAAAGCAGACGTGTCTCCGTAGCATAAAAGTGCAAGGTGAAGTAGCAAGTGCTGAAGGAGAAGCTGCAGCAAGTTATCCAAAAGATGTAGCTAAGATCACATGTGGCTGCACTAAACAATAGATTTTCAATGTAGTTGAAAAAACCTTCTTTTGGAAGAAAATGTCATTTGGTACTTTCATAGCTAAAGAGAAGTCAGTGCCTGGCTTCAAGGACAGGCTAACTGTTTTGTTAGGAGCTAATGCAGCTGATGACTTTAAGTTGAAGCCAAGTTCATTGACCATTCTGAAAATCCTAGGGTCCTTAAGAATTATGCTAAACCTACTCTGCCTGTGCTCTATAAATGGAACAAAAAAGCCTGGATGACAGCACATCTATTTACAGCATGGTTTACTGACTCTTTTAAGCCCACTGTTGAGACCTACTACTCAGAAAAAAAGATTCCTTTCAAAATATTACTACTCATTGACAGATACACCTGGTCACCCAAGAGCTCTTATGGAGATGGACAAGGAGTTTGATGTTGTTTTCATGCCTGTTAACACAACATCCATTCTGTAGCCCATGGATCAAGGAGTAATTTTGAATTTCAGGTCTTATTACTTAAGAAATATATTTCGTAAGGCTATAGCTGCCATAGATAGTGATTCCTTTGATGGATCTGGGCAAAGTAAATTGAAAACCTTCTGGAAAGGATTCACCATGCAAAATGCCATTAAGAGCATTTGTGATTCATGGGATGAGTTCAAAATAGCAACATGAACAGGAGTTTGGAAGAAGTTGATTCCAACACTTTTGGATGACTTTGAGGGGTTCAAGACTTCAGTGGAGGAAGTAACTGCAGATATGGCAGAAATAGCAAGAGAACTAGAATTAGAAGTGGAGCCTAAAGATATGACTGAATTGCTGTAATCTCATGATAAAACTTGAATGGGTGAGGGGTTGCTTCTTATGGATGAGCAAAGAATGTAATTTCTTGAGATAGAGTCTACTTCTGGTGAAGATGCTGTGAACATTGTTGAGATGACAAGAAAGGATTGGGAATAGTACATAAACTTAGTTGGTAAAGTGTGACAGGGTTTGAGAGGATTGACTCCAATTTTTGAAGAAGTTCTGTGGGTAAAATACTATCAAACAGCATCACATGCTACAGAGAAATCTTTCATGTAAGGAAAAATCCATCAATGTGTCAAACTGCATTGTTGTCTGTTTTATTTTATGAAATTGTCACAGCCAGCTCAGTCTTCAGGAATCACCATCCTGATCAGTCAGCAGCCATCAGTATCAAGACAAGACCCTCTATCAGCAAAAAGAGTATGACTCGCTGAAGGCTCAGATGATGATTAGCATTTTTTAGCAATAAAATATTTTTTAATTAAGGTGTATACATTGACATAATACAATTGCACACTCAATGGACTACTATATAGTCCACACATAACTTTTATATGTATTAGGAAACCAACAAATTTGTGTGACTTGCTTTATTATGATATTAGCAGTATTGCAGTGATCTGGAACTGAGCCTTCAGTATCTTTAGCAGTATTGCAGTGATCTGGAACTGAGCCTTCAGTATCTCTGAGGTATGCCTGTATATATATGTGGGCTCCATCAAAGTGTGAAGGGACAAATCTACGAGGAAAACATAGTAAATAGAGTACTTGCATTTGAATCCGTCTTTATTATTAATCATACCTGAAAAAATATTATTGGATTTTGGACTAAGAGAAAGACCAGGTTTCAAGTTTTGTTGCATTTTGTAGTCTTTGCAGAAAAGTTCTCTGGTATTTACACTTTCCCCGTGCCTTTTAGATAGATACCTTGTAGTTGGTTTTAAATGGCTTTCAAGGTTTTTATGCTTTTCTTTTCCAGCTGTGCATACTCCCAGGTTGAATGATCAGTAGAATGAGTTAACTTGTTGCATAGGATAAATTTTATTCACTCCTCTTTATAAAAGTGTTCAGAACTCATTAAACGGTATGTGATAGTAGAAAAATTAACATAAATTATTTATAAGCATACAAAATGAACAATTTAAAGCTTTGCATTCCTAAAAGCCTAAGAGGGTGACAACAGGATTGGTCTGTATGTGGCCAGAGGCCACCTGGTCATTTTCTGGGGAGTCTGTGCTGAACCAGAGAGATGACTGGTATCTATCCAAATGTGCATATAGAAATAATAATAATAAAAATCTCTTTAATTGATTACTTTTTGGACAATTTGTTTAGTATTTTGGATCAAATCAGAAATTGTTAAAATTATTACACTCAAAAAATTATTGTACTCATTGGTCATAGTTAATGTTAGAACATTTTATATAATTTTAATGAATTTGACACAGATAAATCTCTGGAAGGGATTGCCAAACAGAGAAGAACAAAGTTGCTACCAATAGGAATTATTTCTCAGGTAATGATAAAGAAGTTGCAAAGAGTTTGCTTTAAGTTCTAAATATATACCAGAATCTTTATGATAAAAAAGTAATAATAAGAATATATTCCATCATTATGAGGGAAACATTAAGTCATGATAAAATATGATCATTATAAGACTAAAATTAATACAAATAACTTTATTAATAGAAAATAGAAATTAGAACTATCATTTTATTCTGGTCAAAAAGTAAATTGTAGCAAATTTTAATTCCAAGTTTTTGTGTTTTGCTTTTTATAGATGATGAAAACCTTTGTGTTAACTATATTTCTTGATATTTCTATAATTAATGTTGAAATATTGTAACTGCTACATAACATTTGGAAAGAGAGGGGCAAGTGAGTATACCTTCTAGATTTAAAATAGTTCTACATACTTGAGTTTTCTTAAAAAGCCTAAAAATTACATGTAATGTTTTCCCCCTCTTCAGTGTTACCTGACTGCTGGGCACACTACTATTATACTTAGCAAATATGACAATGTAGGTACTCTTTTTGAAACATGACATGGAATAACTAGAAAATAACTAGAGGCTTTTTGAGTCAATGAGGGAAAGAACAAATTTTTAAATATTTTTACAAAATGTTTTCTATTTCCTTGAAGAAGTTAATTTAAATAAAAATGTTTTATTGTAACTGTTAGAATAAATTTCCTTATATATGTGAATAAAATGAAGTCAAGAAATGAGAAATGTTGAAGAATGTTGGATAAGATATATATATATAAAAATATGTAAAAATATAGATAGTGAAAGCTTTCATATATATATATATATATATATATATATATATATATAGTGAAAGTCTTTCCATAAATATGTATTAATTGAATTTACAGATTGAGCTTGAAAACTCCAGCTGGGGATGGGGAAAGCCTGGTCAGGAAACTCTCTCTAAGAAAACTGTGTGAGAGTGACACCTTTCAAATATTCAAGTTTTCACAGTTATTATTTTATGAAATAGGTATTTCTTTTTGAGATAAATTCTATTTACATTGCAGTGCACAAATATTAGCTCTACAATTTTAACAAATAGATTCACCTCATTCATTTTCTTAATGGCATCTTTAGATGAGAAGTTTTTAAATTGGTGAATATAATTTAGGATTTTCTTCTTTTATGGTTATTACTTCCTGTGTTTCGACTAGAAAATCTTTTCCTACTTCTAGTCCAAGATAATACTCTCTTATGTTTTCATTTAAAGGCTGGATAGTTTTAGTTTTCTCATTTAAGACTTCTACCCACTGTGAATTAATATTTTGTGATGGTGTGAGGTAAGGATCAAGGTTAGTTTTTTAATCCATATGCATTCCAGTTGTTCCTACATCATTTGTTGAAAGAACTTTGCTTTGGCCCTGTACTATCTACACTATTTATGTCTGCATGTATTTCTGCACTCTCCTGTTTCATTGATCTTTTTGTCACTGATTATGTAAATATCCCACTTCTTGATTACTGGCACTTTATAGAAAGTTTTGAATTCAAACTGTAACAGTCCTCCAGCTTTGTTTTTCTTTTCAAGATTATTTTTTACTTTTGATATCCCTTGCTTTTCTATATCCATTTTGAATCATCTTGTTAATTTCTATAGAAAATATCTGCTGGAGTATTGATTGGAAGGAGTTACATCTGAATAAAATTGAATTTACCAAGCCGTGAACATAATGTATTTCTCTGTTTATTTATGTCTTCTTTAATTTTTTAACAATGTGTAGACGTATTTCACTACTTTGTTAAATTTATTTCTAAGTATTTTATGTTTTTGCTGCTATTCTAAATGGAATGTATTTTTAACTTAATTTGCTAATTGTTTGTAATGTAGAAATACTACTATTTTTTGTACCGTGACCTTATATCCTGTGACTTTCCCACATTCACTTATTCATTGCATGTTTTTGTAGATTTCTTAGGATTATCTACATATATGATCATGTCTTATAAAAATAAAAACAATTTTATTTCTGCAATTATTTTTACATTGACATGATGTTAAAACTATAATATTACGATGGAGAAACAGAAGAACCTGTATGAAACATACTTTCAAAAAGCAGGCACACTATAAGACATTTAAACAAAAAAGTAAGAGGTGGTATTTTTACAAAAGGCTAGGGTTCTTATGAATCAATGGAAGTGACAGCTGCTGCCTCTTACCCCTTTGTATATGCTGGTTGCCCCTCATCTCCCAATGTAAGATTTTGGGTTAGAAGATGGAGAAGCATAACTGGCCTAGAGCAGTTCACTGAATATATCTTGAATCCTGAAAGAAATGGAGATCGGAGGTTTGCTCAGGCTTGGCGTGAACTGTGAAATCCCTCTACTCCAGCCAGGTTGACTATCCTTCCGTAGGGCCTTGGAACTAAGGACATCTCACTATGGCGTGGGAAGAAGCTAAGGAGCATTGAGCAGTCTTAGACCTGGGCACAAGATCAAGGAAACATCCCAGATGCTTGTCTGTGACCCTGACGAAGTAATTTAAGGACTTTTGGCAACTGGGATAGCTGCAGTAAAAGGCCTTAGTACTGTGATGGTTGTGGCTGATGGTGGGTAGGAGAGAGTCGTCACAGCCAAAAGGGAGGAATTTTATTGTGGGAAACAATCCTTGGAGTAACACTTTTGTAGCCTATCTTAGGCTACCCTAGAAAGAGACTCTAAAAGAGACTCTGAGATGGAGATTTACATATTTACATAAGCATATTTACAGTGTTGCTTGGGAGCAACACTTTTACGGGAGTGAGAAGACTAGGCAGAGGGAGAAGTTGAACTTAGATCCAGCTGTAACAGAAGCCAAGCCAATCCTGGAGGGGGCACTAATCTGAGGTGACCTTTCAGAATTGTCTCTAATTAAAGCAAGGTGATGAGCTTTGTGTTCCGTCATCAATCAGTCGTTCATGTGGGCTTCCCCAGGGGATGGTGGGTATCCTTGGGCCGGGCAGGGCTTTCAGCCAATGCCAATTTCCACAGAGAGACTCAGCTGTGAGTTGAGAGCAGCCAGTGCTACCACAGCTGGGGAAATGAATGCCTCAGTCCTGAAAGAAGAATCTGGCCGGTGCACTACAACATCCTCTACAAAAATCAAAACAACCCAAATGTATTTTAGGATCCTCAGGGTATTTATGGACTGGAAAAATAACTGTACAAAATTTTATATTCTTTTGATAGTAGGTATTTTTTCCTAAGATTACCATAATGCCATTATCACATTTAAAAAAATTAACAGTAATTCCTTACTATCACCCACAACTCAATCCATGTTAAAATTTTCATAATAATCTCATTTTAAAATTCATATCTTTGAATTAGGATCCAAAAAGGCAGGGTAGTAACATTGTTCAAATAAACTGTAACATTCATTGATTTTTAAATCAAGTAAAACTGACCATAATTCTGGAAAGTTCTTCTGTCTGTAACTCATCTTAACCACTGCATGTCCTAATTATTGGAATGAGATGTCTTTTTCTTTATCATTATTTTAATCACCTCTTAATATAGATACTCAGCTTTAATTTAGTTTCAACTTTATTTTACTCTGGCTACTCACTACAGTGTAAGCATAGTGTCATGCAAAATAAATATTTGACATGTAATTTCTAATGATGCTGCTACTGCTTAAAATATTTCACCAAAACTAATGATTTACCTTCTTCTCATTTTTATATAGAAATAATAAGACCTTAACTTTGACGGAAATGTTCTGGAGAGAGTACCATTTCATTTTTCTATTTCAAATTGTCTGGTTTTAAACTACTCCCATCCTTTGCATCCTTTTGAATAAAGTCATTGTATATTCCTGAAATATTATGATTGGTGTTCTCTAAGAAGGCCATTGGGTTATTATTTAGCATCATTCTTTGTTTTATACTCTGAAACATTATTTACAGAATTTGTGGAACCCAAATGGCTGGATGTGGGTCATTGAGATTTAAATGGAGAAAATCAAATATGTGAACAGGGCTGAAAAATTGAAATTAATATCTGTGCATTCTGAAAGCTGACATCTCTGATAATTAATGTTACTCTAAATCTTTTGAAGAAAAATTATAGTAGGATACGAAAGAGTTCTTGAAGATTTATCAAATTCATCACTATACCTCCTAAGTCAAGTGCATCTTAACTATATTTTATGCAACATTCTCTTAAAACTTTTTCAAACATACAGAAAAGTTAACAGACTTTTTTCATGAAAACACATTAATTATAAAATTATAATTATACCACCTTTATCATATAACTACCCATCTATCCATATTTCAATATATCCATCAATCTAATATATTTTTGACTCATTATAAAGTAAACTGCAGACATCAGCACACCCCCCCCACCATACTTCAGTGTGCTTGTTAATATCATATCATGGTTCTTTATTTCTGAAGTGTGTTTATATACAATTAAATGCACAAAGCTTAAGAGTATCAAATGTACATAGTTTAAATGTAGTATTAAATAATTTTCAGCAGTGCATGTACCTCTGCCACCCAAACCCCTAGTAAGATACAGAATATTGCTATCACCCCAAAAAGTTCCCCCAGGCGCCTTCCCAGTCAGTGCTCCCACAAACTTCTCAGGGATAGCCACTGATCTGATTTTGTCCTACTACTTTTACCTAGAACTTCCTATCAATGGAGTAATACAATATCTACTCTTTTGTGTAATGCTTCTTTCACGCAGCATAATGTTTTTAAGATTCATACATGTTACTTGTATCAGCAGTTGGTTCTGTTTTATTCCCAAATAGTATTCGATTGTGTGACTTTATCAGGTTATCTGATTTCTTATTAATAGATCCCTTGGCTGTTTCCAGTTTTGGATTCTATGAATAAACTTGCTAGGAGTACTTTCATGCCAGTCTTTTTGTGGCGGTATGTTTTCTTTTCTCTTGGGTAAATACTTAGTACTGAAATTGCTCGGTCATAGGGTAGATGTATGTTTAGTTTTCCAAAAACTACAAACCATTTCTCCAAAGTGGTTGTACCATTTGTATGACAGTTACAGGTGATCCACTTCCTTGCTAATATTTGATCTTGTGAGTCTTTAATTTTAGACATTCTGCTTGTATGTGTTGGTATCTCCTTGTGGTTTTAATTTGCATTTCCATGATGGATAAATATATTGAGTGCTTTTTAATGTGTTTATTAACTATTTATATATCTTCCTTTGTGAAATCTTTTCAAATAATTTGCCCTTTTTTGTTAGATTGGTTCTTTTTATTATTGAGTTATTATTGAGTTCTTTTACATTCTGGATAGCAGTCCTTTGTGCATTAATTTTCCCTCAGTATGTGTATTCATTTTCCTAATGATATCTTTTGCTGAGTCAGTTTTTAATTTTAATAAAGTCGAATTTATCAATTTTTTCTTTTATGATTATTTTCTGCTTTTTGTTTAAGAAATCTTTGCCCAACTCTAAGTTGCAAAGATACTCCTCCATGTTTTCTTCTAAATATTTTATAGTTTTAACTTTTATATTTAGGTCTATTATCTACCTCAAATTAATTTTGTATGTGTGTATGGTGTGGCATTGAATTGATGTGTTTTTTTTTTTTTAATATGGATATCCATTTATTTCAAAACCCTTTACTGAAAAGACTTTGTTTTCCTCCATTGAACTACTTTGGAATCATTGTTGAAAATCAAATGACCTTAGAAGTATGGGACTGCTTCTAGGTTCTGTACTTTGTTCCATTGATCTAGTAATTGATCCTGCCTATTGATTTGTCTTTATTATTCTAGCTTTATAGTAAGCCAGAAAATCAGGTAGTGTAAGTCCTTGAACTTTATTTATCTTTTAAAACTAGGTATGATATTTATAGTTCTTTACATTTCCATATAAATTTCAAAATCAGATCTTCCATTTTACAAAAATAGCTATAAAATTATCATGGGGATTGTGTTGACACTACAGAGAGGGAATTACATCTTAGCGATATTGAGGCTTCCAACCACTAACGTTATATATTTCTTTATTTATTTATGTTTACGTTAATTTCTTCCAGAAATATTTTGTAGTTTTTAGTGTAGAGGATTTTAATGATCTCCCTTAAAATTATTCCTAAATATTGTATGTGTTTTTGCACAATTGTAAGTGGAATTGTTTTTTCATATTCCAACTGTTAGCTGCCATTGTGTAACAATACAACTTATTTTTATATATTAGCCTTGTATCTTACAAACTTGCTAAATTCACTTATTAGTTTCTAGTAGTTTTTAAATTCTGTAGAATTTTCTATGTAAACAATTATACTGTATATATTGATAGTTTTACCTCTTTATTTCTGATTGTTATATTTTTTATTACTTTTTCTTACCTATTGCAATGGATACAACTTTCAGTACAATGTTGAATGGAAGTTTTGCGAGTGGATATTATTACCCAAAATCCGTAACTTAGGGGGAAAGCATTAATATGACACCATCACATATGATGTTACCTGGAGGTTTTTCATAGATGCCTTAATTAGACTGAGGAACTTACTTTCTATTCTTGGCTTACTGAGAATATTTTATTTTTAATCATGAATAGATGCTGAATTTGGTGAAATATTTTTTCTCTGTCTACTGAAATGATCATAAAGTTTTTATCCTTTATAATCTTAATAGAGTGAATCACATAGATTTATTTTTAAGTGTTACATCCCTCTGGTATTTCTGGAATAAACCTCACTTGACATGATGTCTTATCATTTTTATGTATGCTAATATCTTCAAGACTTTTTATCCCAAAGTTCATGAGTGTTCTTTTTGGAATAAATTTGTCACTTTTAGTATTGGGATTATGTTGCCTTCATAAACTAAATTTGGAAATGTTCCCTCCTTCCTTGTTTTATGAGTGTATGTATAACATTATTGTTATTCCTTTTTTAAATATTTGAGAAAATTCTTGAATAAAAGTATTTTGGCATGGAGTTTTTCTTCTGCGGAAAAGTTTTAAACTCTGAACCCAATTTTTTGATAGATATAAAGATATGCAGATTTTCTGCTTCATCTTTTTTCAATTTTAGTAAGTTGTATTTTTGAATAATCTATTTCATCTAAATGTTGAATTTGCTGTATAAAATTGTTCATAATATACTCTTACCATGTCGTTATTTCCTGTGGGATCTGGAGTGATAACTTCTTTCATTATTGATGTTGGTAATTTGTTTGTGCTCCCCTTTCTTTACTTGATCAGACTAGTTAGGGATTTAGAATTTTGTTGGTCTTTTCAAAGAACCAACTTTTGGGTTTTTAAGCTTTTTCTGTTGTTTTCTTGTTTTCCATTTTATTGATTTTTTTTCTGATTTTTATTATTTTCTCCCTCCTACCTATTTTGAATTCACTTTACCCTTCTTTTTATAGATTCTAAGAGTGGAAGGTCAAGGTCATTGATTTTAAGGATTAAGAAGTCCTAGAAAAGTAAAATAACATGCCAAAGGCTATATACCTTGATAATGAGAGAGTTAGGACTTGGACATATGTCTAATAGCTTTCAGTCAAGTGTTCCTTACACAGGATTGTACTGTCCACTTCCTCTTCCCTATTCTTTTCTATAACATTCTGAATTACTTAGATTTTTAGTTTGTTCCTAAGGATTTTGAAAGGTGAAGAGCTTATCTTAGTTATTGCCAAGGATTCAGTACCATAGTTTTCTCAAAAAATGCCTAGTTGATAAATCAGTGCTGTAAGTGATTAAGACTGCCCTGGAGCCCTGGAAATACTTTGATTGGTGAAAAATTCAAACTTGAGTCCATAAATTAAAACTCAAAAATGTTATCAGATTGGCAGCAATGCTGATAAATTCCTGGCAGTGTTGGGCAAATAAAGTGACTTAGATCAAAATATCATAAATAGATATATACAAAGAAAAATGGAACTAAAGGATGTTTTGATTGCAAATTCTACAGTCATGAATAGACAAACTATATGCCATTTCTTCATAAGTATTGATAAAAATTCACCAAACCCATTATGAGTTATGCATTAGTATATTATTGTAGCACAGCCCTCTGCTATGACAGTGTCATCAAATTTGCCTGTGGCTATAATGTTAAGAATGCTTGCCCACACTTAAAATATACTGATGTTTTAAAATTAAGTCAGAATAGCAAATTAGTGAAGTTACAGTAATTCTCTTTTATTTTAGAATTAATGAGATAAATGATGCAAAATGTGTACCACTCTCCTGCCACAATGCAGGCATTCAAGGAATGTTAGTTAATCACTCCCTTTCTCCTTATCATGTTACCCATATTTCTGAGGTTTCAATTATCCGTAATATAAATCCATTTGGATTTGACTTTATAATAGGTGTAATATTCATTGGGTATATATTTGTTCTGTTTTTGTATCATGTCTGTGCATCATTTAGCAGTAATCATTTTAGCTCTCTTGTTTACAACAGAAAGTTTTAATTATAAGGAACCATAAATCTACTCAATTCTAACAAGGTTGTTTTTTGATATTTAAATTAAGTGCTGCAGTGTAAGACTTTATTTCAGTTTTTAGAAAGATTAGTGGCTGTTGATGAATAAATATAGCTCTTAATTCTCATGAGCAAATTGTAATGTCTTCTAGGTGATTCAGAATGCTGAAGTTTAAAAAGATAAAAAGGAAAGAGGGGAAGACATGACACAGTGGGGCAAGTAGAGGACTAGGAGTAAGTAGAATTAAGTTCAAGGTCTGCTCTGCAATTGTCTAGATGTATGTGTCCTAGTGCAAATTATTTAACCTTTCTTGGCTTATATTTCCTCTTCTAAAAAAAATTAAGATAATTTATCAGATCTAAGATTCTATCTATCCTTGTATATAAATACTGTTATAGACCATATGAAAATCTTGAAATATAAGATAGTAATTGATTTAGTAGAAAAGTGAAACTTGCATTTTATCCATCGACAAAATTTGGATGATTGTTCCAAATTCAAGGAATTCGGCTAATGACAAGAAGGAGCCAAAGGAAAGGGACCATGTTAACAAATGTTTATCAGCTGGTTTGGTTAAAACATTTGGTTTGATCCCCCATTGTGTGGGAACAGGCTGAAATATAACGGTCATTGGATTAAGAAGAAAATTGAAAATTTTGATTTGTGTGGGATAGTTCAGATGAACTAATTCTGTAGATGAGGAATAAGATTTTAAAGGAGAATGTGTGTAATCTGATTTATGTTGTTTATTTCTCTTTATGTTGTTGATTATTCAACTCCTAGCAAATGCAATGTAAGTTTCCTTCCTCCTTCCTTTGAGGAATTATGGATTTCTGCAGTCTTAAATGTTGTCTCTTAGTAGAAAATCATAGTTTAATTATGTGACCAATTATACTAAATAAGTACATATTTATAAACATTTTTTGCCTAACAATTTGGTAGCATCAGATAGTCCTGGTAACTTGGGTACAGTATGGCAACCTCAGCAAATCCAGATGTAAAATTGTTGGATTGTACTTGATAGTACTTAGAAAGGTATTTTCTCACATTAGCTCATCAGAAATTGGAATAAAAAGCTGAGAAAAAGTGCTAAAAAACAGTAATTGTGGAAAAATGAGCTGCAGTTTTCTAGTTAATAAAGAAGGGTGAGCTGTTAAAAGAAATATGTTCCACACATATTAGAGGCTGGATAAAAATAGGGTGAATGAATGAATAAATAAATAAATTAGTTAATAAGCTGAGCTCAAAAGCACAAGAAGAAAGATCTCAGGTACAAAAGTTAATGCAAAGAGAAGAAGGTGCCTATGTGCTGAAGTTAGAAGTTCACGAGGATAATCATATTGGTCTAAGAGCCTACTCTAAAACTTTATGACAACAATTTTGAAAGCATAAATGAAATGGACCATTTATTTGGAAATTACATATGATCAAAATTGACTTAAAAATTTTTGAACCAGTTGCCCTTTTAGCTCCTCCATCAAGACACCAGGCTCAGGTGGTGATACAGAATATATTAAACAATCCTTCAATGGGGAGATGAAATTTATTTTGTACAAACTGATACAAGGAAGGAAGCTAAAGTTACTTAACCATTTATAAAGCCAGTATAATCTTAATACCAAACTTGATAGAATACAGAAATACAATCATAAGATAGTGTCCATATGAACATCAGTAAAGAAGTCCTAAACATAATGTTGGTACATTTGCCCCAGAAATGTTTCAAATTCAATATATTATAATTAATTAAGGCTTATCTCAAAAAGGCAAGAGTGATACATTAGAAAAATCTATTAATGTGGTAGGTTTTTAATATTAATGCTTATTAATTTTATCCTAATGGTTGATAAAGTGTTCTGGATGAGATTTATTATTAATTACCTTATAGTAAATAATAAGTGCATTGTCTTCCCTCCTACTTTTGCCCCAGGCCTTACCCCTGGGGTGACACAGTTAAAAGGAGTTGGAAAAAGCCTCCTACTTGAGTATGCAGGCAAGGAATGGAGAACAATGGATTTTTTCTTTGTATATACAGGACAGAGATAGCCACCCCTCTTCCTTCTTGAGAGGAGAGAAAAATATTTTTACTCATTTGATGGAAAGTATCCTGGATTCTCAGCCTAACCTTTTGGAATGTATAAATAAATGTCTTTCTAAGGGCTAGATAAATGGCTGGTATATCTGGCTTTTAAGACCTAGAGAAGTCTTCAAGTTCTGGCCTTCATACCATTTGAAATGTAAATGCCTCAAGAGATAGTCCTCCCCTCTTCCTGGCACTTCAGGGACTTAATCTAGTTTCCTAGTCTAGGCTGTAACCATTTGGGCCTCTTGAGAACATAAGAGAAATTTTATTCTTTCAGGTCAAAACAGTTAACTAGACACCTAGAAGAATGGGTACAGATTTATTTCTTGTAATTCCAGGGGCAGTGAAGACAAATATTATCTTTATAGCATATATATTTCTATGTCTCAAAAAGCTAGGGCACTGATAATAAGCCAGTATTAAAATATTACTGGAAGTCTTAGACAATGCAAAAAGACAAGAATAGTGAAAACTTGTAGGATAAAAAAAAGAGGCAAGCTTGCTATCATCTGCAGTCTAAACAATGCATCCAGAACATTCAGAGGACCATACAAATACATTTTTAACACTAATAAATAATTCAAGCTTGTTGAATACAAGATTCATATGTAAAACTTGACAGAGTTCCTATGCAATAGCAAATTAAAAATTAAATTGTAGAATAAAATTTCTTTCATAATAGTGACAAAACTATCTAGCGTTAGGAAAAAAATGTATACAAATTGTGTAAGTTTATCAGGCTGAAAATTATATTTTTTTTTGGAAAAAATAGCAGAGGACTAAAAAAAGGGGGCATACAACCTGTTCATGAAGGACAGATTTAGTACTGTAAAATCTCAATTTTCCCAAATCTGTGAGCTCAGTGCATTTCTGATTCAAATCCCCTGGGAATTTTTGAGGAGTCTGAAAAGCTGATTTCAAATATCATATGAAAGAGTGAAGGTTCAAGGAAGTGCAGAAAATTCTAAAGAAGAGGCAAAACTTGCTCTATCAGAAATCAAGAAGTATATAAACTCTGATCTTTGGAACACTGTGATGTTGGCAATGGATAAACATATAAAAGTAATGGCTGTCTTAGGGTTCTCCAGAGAAAGAGAACCAATAGGATGTGTGAGTGTGTAAAGATTTATTATAAGAAATTAGCTTACATGATTGTGGAGGCTAAGAAGTCCCAGGATCTGCAGTCTGCAAGCTGGAGACCCAGAGAGTTAATGGTGTGAATCCATTATATGTCGGTAGGTCTGAGAACTAAGAAAGCCGTTGGTGTCAGTTCCAGTTTGAGCACAGAAGACTGATGTCCTAGTTCAAACAGTCAGGCAGAAGAAGTTCCCTCTTAATCTTTTTGTTCTATTCAAGTCTTCAACTGATTATATGAGGGCTACCCACATTAGGAAGGGCAATCTGATTTACTCAGTCTACCAATTCAAATGTTCATCTTGTCCAAGAACAGCTTCACAGACACACCTGGAATGATGTTTTACCAAATGCCTTGGCGCCCTGTGATCCAATCAAATTAACACATAAAACTAACCATCACAAAAGCTAACTTCTATATTTTATAATACTTACTATTATATATACTAGGCACTATTCTAAGTGCTTTGTATATGTTAGTTTATTTGATTCTCACAGCAACCTATGAAATAGGTATGATTTTATTTTCATTCTGTAAATGGAATGGAGCCTCAATGAGAACCTAAACATTTATACTAATGACATAGAACAGAGAGCCCAGAAAGATACCCACACATACATGAAATCTTTGACTATTGTCAAGATAGCATTGCCAGTCAGTTGGGGATAAGATGGTGTTGGGATAATTGCTCATCCAAATTTAAAAAGCTAATATTTTACCTCATAGCACAAACCAAAATAAATTCCAGATGAATTAAAGATCTCAAAGTGAAAAGCAAAAGTTCAAAAACTTAGCAAAAGGAAAAGAAAATGTAGACTATCTTTATAATATCATAGTAGGGAAGGAATTCTGTAAAATGATTAAAAAATAAAAAGATTAATAATTTGACTTCATCAAAATATAAAATATTTGTAGCCACGACACCTTAAAAGTTTATTAGGCACTTGCTCCCTGCCAAGCATTGCTTATCACTTTAATATGTTAACTCAGTTAATGCTCACTAAAGAAACTGAAGACATACATACCTTATTACTCAGCAAGTCCTCTTCTAGGGTAGATACATTAGAGAGATTCTTGCATATCTTCACTGCTGTTATGCTTATAATAACCAAAATGGAAAGCAACCTAAATTTACCAACAGGAATCAAATTAATGAATAGATAAGTAGTAGCATATTCATATAATGGAACATTATACATATTTAAAATTAATAAACTTAATCTATATGACTCGGCATAGATATAGCCCAAAAAATAATGTTGAGTGGAAAAAAGCAAGTTTTGAGCCAAACATATAGTATGATATCACTTATTTACATTTATAAACACAAAAAACTAGTATATTGTTTGTTAATATGTACATTTTTAAAAGGATAAAAGTATGAAAGAAAATTTTAAATAATATATAGTATCTGCTGTATCTTCAGTATATTATTTTTAAAATGAGAGCAAATATGATCAAATTTTAACATTAATCTGGGAGCTGTGTTGCATAGATTTTAAAATATTATCTTTTATTTATAGTTTGGAAGTATTCAATAATAATTGAAATAAAATAAGAGAAAAACATTTGTACCAAACACAAAGAGTAGAATAGTTATGATACTTTTATATGTTTGCAGTGATTTTGATTAGATATTGATTTCAAAAAGGTGGTAAGTTAAGAAGCTGTAACTCTCCATAGCCCTCTTCCACACTCTTGAAACCTAAGGTTATTGGCTCTCAAAGTAGATTATTAAACTATTTTAGGATGAGATTACAAAGCTGAGAACACAGTCCTGATGGAGATTACAGGGTGGAGCTGAAATGGTCCAAACACATCTATGGTGACAGTTCTTGACTGAGCGTGAATATGTCAAGACACAGGTGTAAAGAACTTGGTAGAGTATCTGCTACACTATAAATGCTCATTAAGTGTCAGTAATTATTATTACATGAGTTACTGGTAAATGTGAACTTTATTTTTTTAGTGGTGTATATAAGGGATAAAGCTCCCATAAGCCTTTGGAGGTTGGGTGAAGGGTGAAGATCAAGAGTTAGAAAAGTTTAGGAACTACTGTTAGAGATGTTTACCTCCCTGCCAGCAGCAATCTGTTGTTTAAGAGGCATTTATTCCTTCACCCAAAGCATTCCCATATCTTATTTATGTCTTGGCATGTCTGCCTGCAATAATTGGAGAACTTAAGCATCTGAAATCAAAAATACTTGTCTAACTCTTCTCTGATGCCCTGCTGTTGCAACTTTGTAGTTTTTGACAAGAGCCATTCACAAGTAAGAGGTCTGCTTGCAACCAGAGAGAAGCTTTTATGTAGCATAAGGTGTGTGGGAAGAAGTGGTTCATTTAAGTAATCAAAAAATATATAAGCCATGAGCATTTACAAATGAAACAGAGATGGGGCTATGGATAATCTGTGTTTAGTGTTGAGCCAGTACAGCAGTCAGAACACTGGAATATTAGTTCTAGATCCTGAGTTATAAGGTAATCCATACTGGACATGCTGCTGACCAAAAATGGAGGGGGATTAGGCAATGTTATATAAAGACCATAGTATGTGACTGTAGGGGATGATTTTGGCCCGGGGACTCTGCATTTCCATTTGAAGGAGGTAGGCAATGAACCCAGATACATTGCCCTGGAAAGGCTGCCTGGCTCTCTGGACCGGTCACCAGAGACTTCCCTTGAGCCATTCACTATAGCCCAGAAGCTGGCCTTAAGCAGTCCAGACTGAGAAACCTGATTGGTTTATTAATATGGTGAGTGTGGATATGCCTCGTAAGGATGGTCTCACATTTAACCAAGCCACAGGAGCTAATGTATTCAAGCCAGAATGTAGTCTATTGATTAACCAGCACATTTTCACCCTTTTTGCAAGGCTTGTGGAGAAAAATTTGCTAGCCAAATAAATCATAATGCTTCTGTCTGCTTAGCCAAGGTATACATTTTTAGGACATTGCTCTGATGGACACGGCCAACTTTTCCTTTTGAATTTATTTATTCAAGCATTCATGTTTGACAATTCCATTATATTTACGTCACTAAATCACACTCACATTCCATGTCTACTTCCTTGAGGTCTTACCCACAACACTTTGAGTGTTTTGGCCACTCCCTAATGCTTCAGTGACACATTACAGGCCATCTCTTGTTTTACTCCCCTCAATGACAAATCACACTGACTTAGGGTAGAATTTGCTAGTTTAAGAGCATCCACCCTTATTTCCAAGTTCTTGGGGACGACTCACTCTCCACATATGCATGGGCAACACTAGCTTTTCCTTTTCTGGTTCTCTCGCTGTTTTTGAGAAGCTTCAGCTGGCAATGGAAGTATCATTTCTCTCTGTTTCTTTGAGGAAGATTTCACGGAATAGCTGGATTATAGATACCTCAGGGTCATCAGGGGTGGGTATGTGGGACTTTATGCTTTTGAGAGGTCCACCAAAAAGTGTCATAATTTGGGAGCCCCTGAAGGGAGCAGGTTCTTGCAACTATTCCACATGATCATATGTCAGCCTGGGAATAATCTTCATATGGCTCAGGAAGGTTCTTGAATGTTTATATTATGAGACGTGAAATGTAAAGAAGTCAAATCTTATATTCTTCCTATAGTGGATATGTATCTTTAATGATTGCTTTACCTGAAGCTGCAAAATTGAGCTACAAAATCCTCTAAAGAGCTGCTGCTGTGGGCTCTTCTACCCTTTGCCCTAGCCTTCCTCTTCTTGGAGACTTTCCCTCCCTTGGAGGCTCTCCCTCTCTCCCCAGGTCTTTTTATTGCTAACTGATTGTCCAGATTTTGTATTCACTAACTTTGCCCATTGGATTAGAGTTGCCATATTTAGCAAATATAAAAACAAATAAAGATACAAATTTAGCAAATAAAAATACATTTCATAAAATATTTGGTATGTGCTTATACTAAAAAAAAGTTTGTGGTTTATGTGAAATTCCAGTTTAACTGGGTATCCTATCTTATCTGGCAGATCTATTTTGGATCCTTCTCCCTTCATCCAGCTCTTCAAATTTCTCCCCCTACATGACTAATCACATTTTCTGGGATTCTGTGCTCTACCTCAGCTCAGTATGTGGCCTTTGATTCCCTGGAAAAGGGAATTGGACTTGTTTTGCTCCAATCATGCCCTCATGTTTTGCTATAACATGAATTGTGTCTGGGCAAATAGAAACAGGCTACAAAGAACACATCCTGAGTACCAAGACGTTCAAATGCTCGGTGCCTACAATCCTCCTCCTCTTACCCCAAAGTCCTCAACTCACCCCACTCGCCAGAGTGAGAGCCCAGGCCTTCAGACAGATAATTGTGTTCCAGCATAACAAGGCAATCCTTTTAGTTAGTGCTGTTCAGATTCCTCTCTTAACAGCATCCCCCGGCTGATTAAAAAGAGTGATATAAAGTATTTTGAGATTCTTCCAACCCAAAGCTGTAACCAAGGAAATTTCTTCAGAAATATGTGTTGTCATTGATTTTTGTTTGTTTGTTGTTTTTGTCTGCAGTGAAGGAAAATGAGCTTATTCCATTAAAGCTGTACATACCAGTCCCTAAATGTTGAAAACGTAATTCCCTCTCCAGCAACTATCCTTTCTATTTCAGATCTGCCCCTGTCCTGGGATCTAAGCTCTAGAAACACAGTAATGAGAGAAGATATTTTGTTTTTAGGGGTGAGTGCAGCATGTAACTGTGTGTGTGTGTGTGTTTAATTTCTTTATAAAATTTTAAACAGCTCTGTTGAGATATAATTCACATACTGTACAAGTCACCCGTTTAAAGGGTAAAATTCAATGTTTTTAAGTATATCCATAGGGTTGTGCAACCATCACCACAATATAATTTTAGAACATTTTTATCTCCCCTGAAAGAAACCTGTATCTATTAATATTAGCAGTCACTCCCCATACCTCCCTTTCTCCCCCTCCCCACACTCTAGGCAACCACTAATTTACTTTCTGTCTCTATGGATTTGTCTATTCTGGGTATTTCATTTATGAATAGATTCATATAATACGTGGCCTTTTGTAACTGGCTCCTTTTCCTTGGCATAATATTTTCAAATTTCATCTATGTTATAGCATGTATCAGTACTTCATTCTTTTTTATGGCCAAATAATATTCCACTGTATGAATATACCACATTGTATTTATCCGTTCATCTGTTGTCATTTGGGTGTTTCTACTTTTTAGTTTAAATGAATAATACTGCTTTGAGGATCCGTGCACAAGTTTTTGTGTAGACTTATGTTTTCATTTCTCTTGGCTTCATACCTAGGAATGGAATGGCTTGGTCTTATAGTAACTCTCTGTTTAATCATTTGAGGACATGCTAAACTGTTTACCAAAATGTCTGCATCATTTTACATTCCCACCAGCAAAGTAGGAAGATTCCAATTTCTCCACATTTTTACCAATCCTGAATGTTGTCTGTCTTTTTTATTATAGCCCTCCTACTGAAGTGGTATCTCATTGTAGTTTTGATTTGCATTTCTTTTATGATGAATGATGTTGAACATTGTTTCATGTGCTTAATGGTTGTTTGTGTATCTTTATTTAGAGAAATGTTATTCAGATTTTTTGCACATTGGGTCATTTTTCTTTTTATTATTGAGTTGTAAGAGTTCTTTATATATTCTTAGTATAAGTCCTTTATCAGATATATCCTTTGAAAATGTTTTCTTCTATTTGGTGGATTGTCTTTTCATCTTCTTGATGTTGTTTGCAGCACAAAAGTTTTTAATTTTGATGGATTTTAATTTATCTGTTTTTTCTTTTTGTCACTGTGCTTTCAGTGTCACGTCTAAAAAACCTTACTGCTTAAATCATGGTAATACAGATTTACTCCTATGTTTTCTTCTAAAAGTTTTATAATGTTAGCTCTTAAATTTAGGTGTATGATCAATTTTGAATTAATTTTTGCGTATACTATGAGGAAGGGGCCCAACTTAATTTTTTACATGTGGTTATTTAGTTCTCCCAGTACCATTTGTTAAGAAGACTATTCTTTCCATATTCTATTGTCTTGGCACCTTTGTGCAAAATCAATTGACCCATAAATGTAAGGGTTTGTTTTTGGACTCTCAATTCCACTTCACTGATCTATAAGTCTATCTGTATGCCAGTGCCACATTGTATTAATTACTGTAATTTTGTAGTAAGTTTTGAAATAAAAAAGTGTAAGTCTTCCAACTTTGTTCTTATTTTTGAAGATTATTTTGGCTTTCCTGGCTTCCTTGCATTTACATATGAATTTTAAGATCAGCTTGTCAATTTCTGCAAAGAAAATTTTAAAAGCCCACTAGAATTTTAATAGGGATTGATTGAACATGTAGATCAATTCCAAGACTATTGCCAACTTAACAGCATTTTGCTTTCTGATCTATGAACATGGAATGTCTTTCTATTTATTTAGACCTTCTTTAATTTCTTTTAACATTGTTTTATAGTTTTAAGGCTGTGTCTTGAGCTTCTTTTGTAAAAGTATTTTATTCTTTTTAATATCATTGTAAATGGAATTGTTTTCTTAATTTAATTTTCAGATTTTCCATTGCTAATGTATAGAAATTCAATAGATTTTTATAGATTATATATATCTTTTACCCTAGAACTTTGCTGAACTTGTTTATTAGTTATAATATTGTTTTAGTGATTACTTAGGATTTTCTATGTACAAAATTATGTCATCTATTTATAGAGTGAGTTTTACTTTTTCCTTTCCAATCTGGATGCCTTTTGTTTCTTTTTATTGCCTAATTACTGTGATTAGAACCTCCAGTACAATGTTGAATAGCAATAGCAAGAGCAGACATCTTGTCTTGTTCCCAATTTTAGGAGAAAAGCAACCATTCATTAATTTTTTCACCATAAAATATGATGTCAGCTGTAAGGTTTTTGAAGATACCTTATATTAGGTCAATTTTTCTTCTACTATTGTTTGCTGAAGGTTTTTATCATGGATGAATATTGGATTTTGTGAAATATCTTTTATTGACCTCTGTTGTGATGATTATATGGTTTTTGCCCTTTATTCTATTAATATAGTATATTACATTAATTGATTTCCAGATGTCAAAAAATCTTGCATTCCTAGGATAATTCCTACTTGGCCATGGTGTATACTAATTTTTAAATGTTGCTGGATTCACTTTGTTAGTATTTTGTTTTGGATTTTTACATTTATATTCCTAAGGGATATTGTTCTATAGTTTTCATTTCTTGTGACGTCTTTTATATCAGGGTAACACTAGCATCATAGAATGAGTTGGGAAGTGTTCTCTCCTATTTTTTGGAAGAGTTTATAAAGGATTGGTATTAATTTCTTTTAATGTTTAGTGGAATTCACCAATGGGCCAAATGGGTGTGGACTTTTCTTTGTGGGAAGTTTTAAAATTGCTAATTCTGTCTTTTAATTTATTATTGACCTATTGAGATTTTCTCTTTTTTCTTGAGTCATTTTGGGAAATTTCTGTCTTTCTCGGTATTTGTCCATTTCATCTAAGTTATCTAATTTGCTGGCATACAGTTATTCATTGTATTGCCTTATAATCCTTTCTATTTCTGTAAGGTTGGTAGCAACATCCTGGTTTCTGTTTTAATTTTAGCAATTTGCATCTACTCTCTATTTTTCTTCATCATTCCACTGAAAGATTTGTCAATTTTGTTGATCTTTTCAAAGAACCAACTTTTGGTTTCATTGATGTTCTCTATTGTATTTTTATCCTCTATTTCATTTATTTCTGCTCTAATCTTTATTATTTCCTTCCCTCTGCTTGCTTGTTTTCATTTTTTTTCCAGTTTCTCAAATGGAAGGTAAGGTTGTTGACTGAGACCTTTCTTCTTTTTTAATAGAGGCATTTACAGTTATAAATTTTACTCTGAGCATTGATTTAGCTGCATCCCATAGTTTTGTTACATTCTATTTTCATTTTCATTCATTGTGAAATATTTTCTAATATCTCTTGTGATTTCTTCTTTGACCATTTGGCTATTGGTGTGTTTCCACTATTTCCAGATATTTGTCTATTTCCCAAATTTCCTTCAGTTATTGAGTTCTAATTTAATTCCTATATGGCCTGAAAGCATACTTTCTATTACTTCAATTACTTTAGATTTATTGAGGCTTGTTTTATGGCTAAGCATGTTGTCTACCCTGAGAATGTTCCTTGTGTGAATGTGTATTCTATTGTTGTTTAATGGAGTGTTCTAGACATATTTATTAGTTCTAGTTGATTTATAGCATTGTTCAAATCTCTTTCCTTGGGGATCTTCTGCCAGGTTGTTTTTTACATTGTTGTAAGTAGGATATTGAAGTCTCCAACTATCATTGTTGAATTGCCCATTTCTCCTTTTAATTCTGTTGATTTTGCTGCTTCTCACCTTGTTCCTCTCAGTGTGGAACTTACATTCTATGAGTAAGTGGGGGCTGGAGCTATCAGGGCCCCAGTATTCTCAGGCTGCAGCACCTGGGGTAGAGTTTCCTCCCTAAAGTGGCAGCTGGGTGGGTGACTACAAATGTGGTCTTTTTGTTTTCACCTGCCTGGAATAAAGCTTCTGTAACATGGGGCTGGGAGGCAGAGGAGGATGAGAAATGCCAGCAGCCTACCCTTCCAGGGGTGAAACTGTAGCCTCAGACTGGGAGCTGGAGGAAGGGGGGCTCCTCTGCTTGACTGAACGTGTCCGGGATGTAATGTACTGAGTCATGGCTCAAATGCCATAGACTCTCACTGTTTTTACTGAGATTTAGTAGATTTTCTCGAATGAATGTTCCTCCATTTGCTGTATGTATATAGGACAATTTCCAGAGAATATGAATGATTAATGATCATTTTTTATAATTTTCTCTAAATTCTTGTTTTGCTGGAGAGAGGGTCTGCCAAGCTCCTTCTTCCTTGATTCCCAAAGTCCTCCTTCTTCCCCTTCTTTAAGATCCTGAAATACAATTACTTTTTTATAGTTTTTCTCTGTAGGGTCTATAGCTGCCATTTCTCAGGTAGTCCATAAACACAGATGGCTTCATTGAGATTTACGTTGAATCTGATAAAAAAAAAAGTTTGATAATATAATACTTTAATCTAGTCTGGTTCCTATATAATATTGATGTACTACCCTCTATGAGCTTCCTCAGAACTCTGGGAACAGAATCTTTAAATTTTATTTGGGAAAACCATCACATCCTTTGGTATGCTTGTGCAATGTCTTGTTACCATGGTATTAAGTTTCACCCAAACCTAATGGAATCACCCTTAATCCAGACATAGCTTTATAATTGTAGTAACTAATCAATTATATTTCCCTTTAGTAACCATGGCCTCTATGGTTCTGATAAAATTAAAATTAAGGCAGAAATCATTTGCATGACAGAATTGATTTCACTGGACACAGGCTTCCCCCATATCATGAGAGTCAAGCAATGACCAGGATAATTATGCCTCAGAGAAAGAAGTATTCTCAAATATTTAATAAACTTCCAAATTTTATGAGTCTTTCCTATTAATTCCAATCATTTTTGACACAAGGCTTTACCTACACCCATATTATGGCAGTAGGCATGGTTGCAGGTAGAAACCTAACCAAGAGAAACAGCGTAATGGAACCCCTTTTTCATTTTACCCTGAGAGTTCTCTAGAATCAACTTATCACTGTGAGTTCTTGGCATTTTATGATACCAATTCCAACCCCAAAACATTGAAGAATCTTGGTTTCATTAAACATTGTAGCACTTCATGCCTGCCATTAAGAAACCATAAATATCAGATGTATATCAAATAAGTAAGATACATTATTCACCTTTCCTGTTTATTTTCAGAGAGCTCTAACTGGGTCAAAACTCTGGAATTGTCCTTTCTTAACAGAGGAATTCTAATTTTGACAGGAAAGGAAAGCCATTACATGTTTTGCCATTCAAGATTATTTTGCTGGTGGGAGATGCTCCAGAGCGGTGAATGGAGGAGGGAGGAAAGTTTGAACGTTTTTTGGCTTTTTTGGATTTAATGCATAATTCTATTTTTAATATTAGACTTCTTTTGCTTATTATTGTAGTTCAATTCTTATAGCATGATGAAACTCACCATCTAAAGTCTACTGAACTTTGCATGACAGGACAAAATTCTAACGTCCTAATGTTCCTTGTGGGAAGCCCACAATCTCATCTAAATTTCTCATTTTGCATATTCAGACCCAGAAAAGCCAAGTGACTCATTCAAAATCAGACAGATTTCTTGCCTTGAAGTCTGGTGATCTTTTTAGCTCACGCTGCTGCCTTCTAAGAGCAGTAACCTCCCCTGACATAAAGACAGTGTGCGGTGTTCACCACCCCTTTTCCTCTTTCTGCATTTCCCAGACTCCTTGGCCAGCAAACAGAAGTGAAAATGAGGGTGAGCATTCTTCATGTTCTACCTTCCTTGACACAGCATACCCTGTAGTCACTTTTTTTTTTTTTAAAGGCAGTGTCAGGTCAGGTGCAGTGGCTCACGCCTGTAATGCCAGCACTTTGGGAGGCCGAGGCAAAAGGATTGCTTCAGGCCAGGAGTTTGAGACCAGCCTGGGCAATATGGTGAGACCCCACCTCTACCAAAAAAAAAACCCAAAAATTAGCTGGGTGTGGTGCCGCACACCTGTAGTCCCAGCTACTCAGGAGAGTGAAGCAGGAGGATCACATGAGCCCAGGAGTTTGAGGCTGCAGTGAGCTATGATGGCTCCACTGCACTCCAGCGTGGGCAACAGAGCAAGACCTTGTTTCTAATAAAAAAAAAAGAGAGAGAGAGAGAAATGGCAGCGTCACGTTATGGTGGAGCCTCCAAAAACCTGAGTGACTTTGTGGAGCAGAGATCTGAGTTTACCAATTTTAGACATATAGGGTGAGAAGATATACTTTGTTGTGTTAATCCACTGAGATTTGGGGCTCAATTTGTTACCACAGCATAACATACCATTTTCTTATTAATATAATTTCCAAAACTCAGTAAAAGAGGTTACATCAAGAGATGATAGCATAAAAGACTCACTTGGCAAATAATTTTCTGAATGCTTGGGTAATGAGAACTACAAAGGACACAGTATCTGTTCAGCCAACTGATGAATAGCAAGAAGAAGCAAGCTTAAGTGAAGGCAAAATCACTAGAAAGATTTTTCAGTTTTTTTCCTTCTAATTCAATAGGTCACCCCTGTGTTTTGGTCAAACACTGTCCATCCTTGTGTATGCATAAAATTGACTAAATTCTAGTTGCTATGCAACACGAAAAGCTAATAGAACATCCATTTAAACTTGAGGTTTCACCTTTTTAAAAAAGATTTTTAAGTGTTTTTGCAAATAGTCTGATAAAATCACACAGTGTGAAAGACACTGAGGATATAAAGTTTGCTGGACTACTTTATAGTGGATTCTAATGACACCAAAGTATTTATCAGTGATCTGGTTTCTTTAATATGTGGCACTGTCATTTTTATGTTACATTAACTTTATTTTGTCTTCTTTGGATCATTCCCATGCTGCCTAGAGTGCACTGGGTTGTGGCCTAATTGCCTTATTATGCAGTATTAAATAACCTATAAAAAAGAATAGAAGTGTGAATTAAAAAGAATGGGCCTTGGTCACCATAGGTGATATAGGAGAACAAAACAATAGAATCATGACAAATGTAAATGAAACATTAAGCAGAACATGCCACTAGTATGAAGACCTTTCAGAAGATTTTTTTCCATAAAGAAACCAAAAAACCACAAAAAACCAGGACCAATGAGGACTTATTTCAGTACAAATGCAGTGAATAATTAAATATAAATTTCCACTTAAGGATAATGCAACAATCTCTATTTTGCAAACAATATTTCTTTCTCAGTATTTTACACCTGATTTAAAATGTTGAGACCCTAACTGTTCTCAGTAGAATATTAACAATCCTAAGTTATAAAATCTTTTTAAAAATTACCTAAGTCATTCCTTTTCAAAGACATCTGCTTCCCACTATAATAAGGTAGGAGAGGGTGTGAAAAGGACAAATTTACTCTGTTATTTTTTTGAAAGTAGGATAGTTAATATGCTAAATAGTACTAAATAGTAATTTCCCACCATAACTGTTCTTTACATTCCATTCAAGGCAAGACTTCAAGTCCAAAGCTCATAATAACTGAAGTAGTTCTCATAAATGCTAGTTAGCTGGGGTTTTTAAAATTTTCTTCTTCTTTTTTGATTGTGGTTTTTTGTTTGGTTGTTTTTTCTTTTTCATTTTTACAAAATAAAACAACTCTGAAAAACTACTTAAATTCAATCTGAATCAGGAATATTCTTATTATATTTATTTGCTAACCTGCCTAAGCAAGCTACCTATTTCTGTGACTTCAGCTATCAGCTCAAATACTTGAACTCCCATAACATGTCTAGAGTTCTTAAACTTTTCCTCCTTCTTCCAAAATTAGTTCTTAATCTCTAATCCTCCTCTGAGTGTTTCCATTTGCTGGTTAAGAGGCACCTAAATTCTATGTGTCTTAAAACCAAATTCCTCCAAGAGTAGCTCTTGAATCCATGATTTCTGTTAGTGACACCATCTTCCATCACTGTCTCAGGCTCTGTATCTCCAAATCACCTTTTATTCCTCCCTTTCCATTACTTACTTTTTCCCCATACTTTTTCAGCACCAAATCCAGGGCATTCTTCCCTTGAATTTCTCTTGAATGCATCCTTCCTTCTCTTCCTGTCGTCACTCTCCTCAGCCTCAGACCCTCATAATAGCTTCCAACACTGGGGTAGCGGCTCCTTCACTGGTCTGTTCTCCCCCTCCTGACTCCAGAAATTTCATGATTCTGGTCATGAAAGTGCCAACACTCTGGACTTCTGAATTTTTCCTTGTCCTTGAGATAAAGACAATCAGGAACATTTCTAATGCATTGCATCTGTGTCAGGATGACTTTCAAGCAGATTAAGTCTGCTTATGTGTACCTCTTGAGGGCAGTTTTAGGAAAGAAAACATAGACTCTTTCTTAAATGTTATTCATCTCTCCAGTGATACCCAGCCCAGCCCTTTGTATGCTGGGAGGCATGTTGGCACAGAGTGGGAATGTCTCATCACAGACAGTCATAGTGATAGCAAATTCAATCATTGGACTAAGAGTCCCATCTCAGACACAAGTGACTTAAATATACATAAAGCCTGGAAGAAGCTGTTGTGTAGGCAATGCATTCAGAACTAAATACCGTAATGGGAACACACTAGGCTGGGACTGGCACTGGGTCCCAGGCCTCTTTATGCTGCTTATTGAGTCTCTGCAGATTAGTATTACTGACATCACACCATGGGCTCAGGGATTAAAGCAAAAATAAAAATGAATTCTCAATTTTGTGATAAGATAAATCATACACATTTCTGTCATATATGACAAAACCAAGCATATATGAGAGTGAGGGCTACTACAAATTCAAGATTTCTAACTTCATCTGGGTCCTCAAATCAGACTGAGTGTGTGTGTGTTAACCTCATGTCCCGTTCTCTGTGGTAATCAATCCAGACTCTCGTCCCTTTCCTAAGTGTCCCTCTATTCCTCACTCTCAGCGGATCATTTTATTTTTAAATTAACAGAGACAAAAGAGGCCACTCTGTGGTAATTCCCTTAAATTCTAACTTTCATCCACTCCATGCTGACATCTTTCACTCCTGTTTAAATGGATATGGGTGGGGCCCAAGGCCAGGTCTGTTGAATGTCTCTGCGGTATATCGATCAGTCCATCTGTGTCTCTCTAGAACAGTGGATCTTAACCCTGCCTGCACATTGGTGTGATCTGGAATGTTTTTACAAAACTAATGCTCAGGCCCACCTCTGGCCAATGAAATCAGAATCTGTGAGCACAAAACTCAGGTATCAATAGTTTTTAAGAGCTGCCCGGGTGTTTCTATGGGGAAAACAGGTGTACAAACCTGTTCTTAGCCTAAAAACTCCACAGGGCCAGGCATGGTGTGTGTGTGTTCAAAACCGTCCCACTTCAGTACTCTGAGGAGCACCTGACTTGGAGTAGATGCCTGATATATATTTTTTATCTGGCTGTATCACCAACCTCTCCTCCCCTACTGACTTTTTATCCTCAGGGTATTTATAGGATCTCTCTCAACATCATCTTCTCTCCTTTCTCTCCTTCCCTCTGTGGTCTCACCCAGTCATTATTTCATTTTTAAAAACTGGCTTCTGTTCTCACCAATTTGGGACTGCTCTCACTTGAGTCACCCACGACCACGTTCTCTCCTTACCTTTTATAACCTTTTGCTGCACTTGCTATACTGCTGATGACTTCTGCCTTGGAAAACTCTCCTGCTCCCTTGACTTCAGGGTCATCACTGGATTGCTTCCTCCTTGTGTCTCCTTCACTAGTTTCCATTCCTCTGTTTGCTCCTTAAATGTCACTATTCCCTTGAATTCCATTTCCTTTTCTTCTTACTCTTCACCTCCTTTTTAAAGCATTTTTATTGGTTCTTGAGCTCCTTTGAAAATATAGTGAAATCCATGGGCCCTTTCCCTAGGGAAATAAAATTTGGATATAAACGGAAAAGTTGGCATACAATTTCAGTAGGTTTGGGGACTCCTGTTGTCCTCCATGTTTATGAACATGATACATGTGTAATTAAACCTAAGAAAACTGGAAAAAGTTATAGGATTACTGGCAAAATTTCCTGAGGAATGGGGATGTGAGTTTATGAAAATTCTTGAAGTTATAATTATATGAAGATGTTATATTTATTGAGTCAAATGTAGGAACTTTATATCCAGGATTCCAAAAACGCTAACTTCTAAAATCTCTGTTCAGCTTTCTTTCTCCTAAAATACAAGATTTCCCTGTAATTCCCAGTTGCTTATTGCTGAAATATGAAATGCCACATCTAATTTCTGATCTTGTGTGGACTTATTTTCTAATTTAACTACATTCAATTCTCATTACTCACAGATTCCTTATTTGCAAATTTGCCTGCTCACTAAAATTTTGTAATCCTAAAATCATTTCCTTCAGTGCTTTCACAGTTGTTCATGGACAGGTGGAGAGCAGCAAAAAATTCAAGTCACCTGATGTGAATGTTTCTAGCTGAGCAAACAAGGTTATGCTCTGCTTTCTTTTTTTCAGCCCTCATACTATAAACAAGTGATCATTTCAGTTTATTTAGTACCATATTTTTCATATCTTTTTGCTTTTCTTGGTGATTTTGCTGTCTAAAATGGCCTACAAGTATAGTGTGTAGTGTTCCTAAGGGCTAGAAGGCTGCAATATACCTTATCATGTGTTGGATGTGCTTTGTTCAGGCATGGGTTATAGCGCTATTTGCCTTGAATTCAAAGCTTGGGAATTGACAATATGTATTAAATAAGATGTCTTTAAACAGAAACACACATAACACAAGGTATGTGTTGATCGATTAAAGAAAATGTGACTACAGGCTTGCAGGAACCTAACCCTGTATTTCCTTTAGAAGCAGTGCTTTGGTATTCACTAATTCAGCACTTATGATGACTTTATAGAACATACCTACTGAAAATAATGGGCATCAATTGTATGTAAAAGCTTGTCAGATTGGTTTTTATGGCATGCTAACCTTTACACAAGTAATAACCCCTGTACAATGCTTCTTTTTATGTATGTGCCATTATGATTATACCTGACTTGAATGAATTTTACTATGCATATAACCAAAGTGAAAAAATTAATCTATAAATGCTATAGTAATTTTTAAATTTAGACTATAGAGAAGCATCCAAATACCCACCAAACCAAATTGTAGTTATTAGTGATGGTGAAAAGCACAAAGAAGCAAAATTTTTTTGCCTTAATTATTAGAATTGATATGTTCACTATTTCTCTGGCATATACTTGACCTCAGGAGTTTTAATCATTTCTCATTTAGAAACCTAGCAGCTCAGTGCTTTGTTCACTGAATGTGAAGGCTCTGTGCCTTGGCAAAACTGGAATGTTTTGGGTGTTACAGTGATTGGCACATTGAAAGGTGATTTTAATGAGAATGTGATTTTCTATGCAGACACAAAAAAGTTCCATGAACCATATTTCTATCATTGCCACTTGTATACATGCTTGGATTTCTGTCAGGGCTCATTACTCCTCCATATTAGTAACTCCATCTGTGGTTTGTTTCATGAACTACTCCACATTTTAATTCAATTAAATTTTGATTTTGTATTAAAATGTTTATTTTGTATTAAATAAAGTATAAAACACTTCATACTATTAAAGTATTAAAATTATTATATTAATATATTACATGTTTGTAAACTTATTAAATATATATTAAATATATACCTTATACTTGATATGATAACCGTGTCTGTTATAATGCCAATAAAGAAAAAAATTTAGCAAAACCATTTAAAAAACATTTTGGCAGCTATTATTTCCATTTAAATATTAACCTAGTTTATTTTATTTAAATATATAATGAAATATTATTCAGCCATAAAAAGAGATGATGTACTGACACATGCCATAACACTGCTTAAACCCTGTGCTAAGTGAAAGAAACCAGTCACAAAAGACTTCATAGTACGTAATTCCATCTATGTGAAATGCCCATAATAGGCAAATCTATAGAGACAGAAAGTAAATTAGTGTTTGCCCAGGGCTAGAAGGATTGGGATGAAAGTACAGTGATCCTAAGGGGGTGGAGTTTTATTTTTGTGGTAATGTAAATATTCTAAGATTGATAGTGGTGGTGGTTATACAACCTTGTGAATATAATAAAAAACCAATTAATTGTATACATTAAATGAGTGAATTGTGTTATAAGTGAATTATATCTTGATAAAGGTGTTATAAAAAGGTTTTAATAAGGAAAGAAAATATGAATCACATTTTATCTTTAGTCTACCTGAACTTCTACTATAAAGCCTGAAAAGAACTGCCATGACCATACAAAGATGCAAGGCATATTGCTTTCATGAGTTCTTCCTGCAAAATCTACTAGACAAGGGCTTCAGGAGACCAAAATGAATAGAGGGACTTCAGTGTAAAGGCCAGAATGATAAGCATTTAATATATATTTACATTTAGTAGTAAGACCAGGTGATTGTTATAAATAAGATGATCATATATCCAATTAGCTGATACAGTCCAGTTTGTGTGTCTTGTCTTGGCCTAATTAATACTGGCCCCTTTCATTGCAAAACTTTTCTGATTTAGACAGTAAATTATGGGAATGTTTTTGTACTAGCATGTGTAAAGTCTACATCTTCTAACTGTGTAGATATAATGCAACTAATTAATAAAAGGAGGAGAATTGGGCGAGTTTAGAAAAAGTAGTATAAGCCTAATAATTGCCTTTGAGATGGGGCTGGGAGAAAAATGATATCTCTTTACATTAGAGGTGGCAGGGAGAAAAGGAGGGAGAAGAAGAGATTGCTAACTAATCTGAGACTAGGAAACCAGTAGAAAATTTATCAGTGTTTGGGTCCTCCAGCTTCCAAGGCCATCAGAAGTATGTTTGTCTCCATTGTTGATAACATTCGGGTCTTGCTGTTTCAGTGGTTCTTCCTCACCCACTGGTATTTCATGATGTTGGGGGTAGATTGTCACCAAGTTTTGTTAGAGATGTTGTCCATGAGTTTTTGCTTAACTTATCCTATTTGCCCTTTCTTTGAGAGGAATTCAAGGAGACACAAAGTCTACATTGCAATCCCCACCTTTTTCTCAGAATTCCTCCGGGTAACACATCTCCCTGTTTCTTGGTTTACTTTTTTTTTTTTCCCTTCCTTCTTATTCAGCACATCCTCCAATAAATTGTCAAGAAAGAGTTTATGGAGATTTTTGTTTTGTTTCGTGATTTATAATTTGCATTCCTAAAATGTCTTTATTTTACCCTCACATTTAGTTGATAGTTTGGCTAAGTAAAGAATTCTGGTTAAAAATGCATTTCCTTCGAAATATTGAAAGCATTTTTTCATTTCTTTTTAGCTGCTAGCACTTGTTAAGTCTGTTGTTGTTATGATTTGTAATTTGTCTTATTATTACTGTTGGTCTTGCTGTTCTCTGAAATCTTTAAGGATATCTTTTTTGTCTCCATGGTAGTTTCCATTATTCCCGTTATAGTGAGATGAAAATAAAGGTACAGTAACTTGCATAAGATAGGACAAGTAGTAACCATGGATTGAACCCAGATTCGAAGCTCTTGTTCTCTGTACTGAACTGATTTACAAGAAAGAGTTCAAGTTGATAGCTTCAAACAAGTCATCAAGTTCCCACAAACTAACTAGTATTTATTGAGTGTTTACCCAGACCCCTGTGCTAAATGCTTCACATGCATTATCTAATTTCGTCCTCATGAGAACCCTATGAAATAAGTCCTATTTCTATCCCCAATTTACAGATGACAGAGCTGAACCACTGAAAGATCACACACAAAGTAAGAGAAAGTCCAAACAAATAGTGTCAGGACTCTAGCCCAAGGGTCAGTGAACTTTTCCTAAAAGAGGTAATTAGTAAATATCTTAAGCTTTATATGCCATATAGTCTCTGTTGCAATTACTCAAATCAGCCCTTGTAGCATGAAAATAGCCATAGACAATGTATAAAGAATAAGTATGGTTACATTCCAATAAACCTTTGTTTATAAAAGTGGATGATGGGCTGGATTTGGCCTATGGACCATAGTTTTTCCACCTCTACCTTAGATAATAATTAAAAAAAAAACAGAAATAATGAACACCTGGTAATAAAACTAAATTCTGCTCCAGCCAGATAGATTATTGCACTCTTGGTACTAGGCAGACACTCAACAAAAGCACAGGCATTTCAAAACCTCAGAGGAAATAGTTAGGTATAGAAAGTTGACTAAGGAGGAAAAAAATGACAAAGGTAAGGGCAGATCCTAGCAGTGCTGGTGCTTGAAGAAGAGGCGGAGGTCTCTCCACAACTCCTGAGGTTCTTCCTGTGCTCATTACATTTTGGGCTCCCCCATATGGCTTGGATGCCTGCTTTCAAAGAATTAAATAATGAAAATGGATTAATGGCACCAAAAATCAGTAGTTGTAATTTGGACAAGGTAAAGCTACAACCTGAGTGCCTCTCAATCCTCTGATACCTTAAAATAAAAATCTTTTTCTGAGGGAAAATTTTGAAAGCAAACTCAGTGTTAACCAAAAGGGGGTAATTCAGTAAAGCCATCAATGACTAACTTTTGGTTACAGCCACACAGTTCTAGTAACAAGAAACAGATGGCATCATTGATTCCAAATGAATAATAAGGTTTTCTATTATTCATTTGGAACCAAGATCAGAGAAAATGTTTCCCTATCACCTCCATATAACAGGGATTAGGAGGGAGAAGGAATGTACTGGTTTGGTGACAGAAAGATTTTGCTTTGCCAAGAGTATAACTTGGATAAACTTAATGACATACTTTCATTTTTCAAAAGGACTTGGTTCACAGTTTGTCTTTGTATTGTATAAGAAGCCAGCAAGATAGCAATCATTTAAGATTTTATTCCTACTAGAATATAGACTTGTCAGTTGTAACCAGCATCCGAGGCTCAGGATAGAAACTATAATCACTTTTTATCTTCTCTGCCACAGTGAATAAGAAGAAAATTTCTAAAGGGTGATTTTAAAGTGGAAAATGTACTTTATATTCAGCTGGGAGAAAGAAACTGGAAGCTAGATAAAAAAGTAACAAAGGAGAGTTACTTTTCTTCATTGTGAAACAGATTCCTTATACTCAACAACACAAAACCCTTTCAGCGTGATTATGGACTAACACTGTAAGGCAGGAAGGGATCATGCGTGTCTCCACGCTTTGAGAAATAGTCTAGTCTCTTTGCTACAGTTAAATCAATAAATCAGTTTAGAACCCAAGACACAAAATTATGTTATAAGTCAGATCTCCCTTTGCATTCCCTCCTTGAAGCACTCTCTCTACACGTCAAAATTTTCACCATGTGTTTCTGCACCGATTAGTCCCTGGACCCGTGCCTCTGGGAAGAGACAAGATGGCAAGAATGGATTGTTCTCTCATCACCAATTAAAAGTCACCAGTAGCCTTCACATTATTTGGAGATTAGCTCTGTAAATAATTTTAGAAGCTCTTTTTGCACCTTTATGTTAGAAAGTGGATATAAATTTGCCCTTTAAAATTCCTATTTGGGCCAAAAATTTTTTAGCAGTTTTTAGTTCCTAGAATAAGATTAAGAGATAAATAATGTTCGAAGGCTCTACCACCTAGGATTGGAAGCATTTTTCTTAACTAGCCAGTTATCCAAATATCTTCAGGGTCAAATGTAGCATTTTTTAAAAAATTCTAATGTAGAACTCACTTATTTTACTGAAAAGAATGTTAAGTTTTATCTGATAATTTACTTCAAATGCAATTCTCCTCTCTATGGTTTTCAAATGTTTTTGATTTAATAACTCACTTTTTATCAACCAATAATTTCCTATTCCTCTCATCAGTCCAACATTACTATACCAAGAAATAAAAACAGTTAGGAATTTCAATAATGTGAGAAAAATGAAAAACAGAAAGTAACTTATTTCCTCATTTTTAGTCTGAGAGAGGAGACTATGCTTATATGTGGTATTTGGGTTGGGCTAACATAGAAGATAACGGACATTAGCACAGGACTCTGCAATCAAATGACAGCTATGGATGCTCAATTGATCCAATCAGATATCGACACTTTGGGAAACTTAGGTTGGTGGATTTCAAAATGTTGTCCCTGAAACCAGTAAGTATACCCTTGAACCGGGTATCTCATGGTGTGGTCAATTCTGATGTGAATCAGAATTTTCTGAGGTTCTTATGGAAAAGGTGAATTCCTCAGCTTTATTCAAGAATTTTTTTTAAGTAAAATCATTGTGATGGTATCAGTAGGTGCAGAAAAGCATCTGACAAAGTCCAATACCCATTTATGATAAAAAAAACTCTCAGTAAACTAGTAATAGAGAGGGCTTTCCTCAACTTGATAGAGAATATCTACAAAAAACCTAAAGCTAACACCATACTCAAACCTTTCCCACTAAGATCAGAAACAAGGCAAGAATATCCCCTCTTGCCATTTCTTTTCAATATTTTACTGGAGGTTCTAGCTAATGCAATAAGAAAAGGAAATAAAATTATACAAATTGGGAAGAAAGAAATAAAGCTTTGTTCACAGATGACATGATCATTTGTGCAGAGAATTTTAAAAAGGTCAATTGCTTCCCTATATACCAGTGATGAACAGGTGGAATTTAAAATTTAAAATCAAGTATCATCTATATTAGCACCCCAAAAATGAAATATTAGGTATAAATCTAACAAAATATGTATAAGACCTATATGAGGAAAACTACAAAACTCTGATGAAAGAAATCAAAGAAGAACTAAATAAATAGAGCGATATTCTATGTTCATGGATGGGAAGACTCAGTATTGCCAATATGTCAGTCAACTTGATCTAGAGATTCAATGCAATGCCTATCAAAATACCAGCAAGTTATTTTCTGGATATCAACAGACTGATTCTAAAGTTTATATGGAGAGTCAAAAGATCCGGAACAACACCACAATACTGAAGAAGAACAAAGTGGGAGGACTTATATTACCTTACTTCAAGAATTATAGTAAATCTATAGTAATCAAGACAGTGTAGTATTGGCAAAAGAATAGACAAATAAGTCAATGGAATAGACTAAAGAGCCCATAAATAGACCCACATAAATATAGTCAACTGATCTTTGACAAAAGAGCAAAGGCAATATAATGGAGCAAAGATAATCTTTTTAACAGACAGTGCTGGAACAACTGTACATTCACAGCAAAAAAAAAAAAATGAATCTAGACATGGGCATTACACTCTTTACCAAATTACCTAAAAATGAACCACAGGCCTAAATTTAAAATGCAAAAGTATAAAACTCCTAGAAGATAACATAGGAGAAAAGTGACATGACTTTGGCTATGGTGATGGCTTTTTTGGTACAACACTAAAGGAATCCTCCGTGAAGGAAAGTATTGATAAGCTGGACTTCCTTAAAATTAAAAATTTCTGCTGTGTGAAAGACAGTCAAGAGAATAAAAGAAGCAGCCACAGACTGGAAGAAAATGCTTTCAAAAGACACATCTGATAAAGGACTGTTATCCAAAATATACAAAGAACACTTAAAACTCAAAATAAAAAAAAATCCAATTAAAAATGGGCAAAAGACCTGAACAGACACTTTACCAATGAAGATACAGATGGCAAATAAACATATGAAAAGATGCTTTATATCATATGTTGTAAGGGAAATTAAAACAATAATGAGATACCACTGCATAACTATTAGAATGGTTAAAATACAGAATGCTGACAACACCAAATGCTGACAAGGATGTGGAGTAACAGGAACTCTTATTCATTGCTGGTGGGAATGAAAAATGGTATAGCTGCTTTGGAAGATCGGTTAGCAGTTTCTTACAAAACTAAACAGTCTTACCATGTGATTCAGCAATTGTGCTTCTTGGTATATTTACCCAAAGGGGTTGAAAACTTCTATCCACACAAAAACCTGCACATAGGTGTTTATAGCAGCTTGATTCATAATTGCTAAAATTTGGAAGCAACCAAGATGTCCTCCAGAAGGTAAATAGGTAAGTAAACTGTGATACATCAGCCAATGGAGTATTATTCAGCACTACAAATAAATGAGCTATCAAGCTATGAAAAGGTATAGAGGAAACTTAAATGCATATTACTAAATGAAAGAAGCTAATCTGAAAAGGCTACATCCTATATAATTCCAGCTATATGAAATTATGGAAAAGGCAAAACTATAGAGACAGTAAAAAGGTCAGTGATTGTCAGGGTTGGGGAGAGGGACAGGTGAATAGGCAGAGCACAGAGGATTATTAGCGCAGTGAAATTACTCTGTTTGATAATGTAATGATGGTGACATGTCATTATATATTTGTCCAAACCCATAGAATGTACAACACCAACAGTAAATCCTAATGTAAACTATGGACTTTGTTTTGCTTTGTTCCCATGTGTACTATTAGCTCCCACTTATTAGTGAGAACATATGGTGTTTGGTTTTTCATTCCTGAGACACTTCACTTAGGATAATGGTCTCCATTTCCATCCACATTGCTGCAAATGACATAATTTCATTCCTTTTTATGGCTGAGTAGTACTCCATGGTATAGGGGTGATAATGATGTGTCAATGTAGTTTCATCGATTGTAACTAATGTACCAGTCTGTTATGGGATGTTGATAATGGGGGAGGCTATGCATGTGTGGGGTTGAGGGTATATGAGAAATCTCTGTACCTTCTTCTCAATTTTGCTGTGAACCTAAAACTACTCTAACGAAAGAAAGTCTATTGAAAATAATCAGAAAATAATAATTATTCAGATGTCAGCAAACTTTTTCTGTAAAGTGCCAAATAGTAAATATTTTAGGCTTTGCAGGCCACAAATGGTCTCTGTTGCATCTTATTCTATTTTTTTTACAATCCTTTAAAAATACGAAAACAATTTTTAGTTGATAGGCCTTAAAAAATACAGGTGGCAGGTTGGAGTAGGCCTCTGGGTCATACTTTACTAATCTCTGGACTGTGTAATTATAAACACTGGTCTTGCAAAGAAAAAAGTTCTGAATGCTAACCTTGCAAATCAAACCTATAAAATATTTTGGGGAACTTCTTGGTTTAGCAAATAATACATTAGAAATGTGTATTTGCAACTTCTAATCAAAATGGTATTGCTAATTGATGCATTAATAACCACCTCTTCCCTCAACAACCTCAATATAGTAGTGCTGGAAAAAATACCTGAAAATATATATTTAAAGTATCTAGATGCTACCCCACCATGGCACTAAGCAGAAGGAAGAGGAAAAATTTTACCCAAGAAGATGAAAGCAAAACTTTTTAAGATGGCCAATAAACTCAATAAACAGGTGAATTATCATCCAAAGAAATACAAATACTAAAGTCTTCCAAAACACAGTTTTAAAGTAAGTATTTTTGAAACCCCAAAAGTGATACAAGAAGAAGTAACATTCTTAAAAAAAGAAAAAGGAATTATGAAATACAGACAAATGAGACTCAATAACAAGGGAAACAAAAAAGAACCAATAAGAAATCCCGGCATTGAAAATTATGGTCAGTTTTTAAATTAACAGGTGAACATAGCTAAAGAGATAATTAACAAATTGCAAGACCCAGAACAAAATACTAAGAACTTAAATAAAAGCGAAAGTCAAGTTAAAGATCCAGATCAGAAGACAGGTTGAAAAGTTCCAATGTATGATTAATATGTGTTGCAAAAATGAGAAATATAACAATGGGAAAGAGGCAAGATTTGAAGAATTAATGAGAGTTTCTTCTGAGTTGAAGAAATACATGATCCTCATATAGTGACCCAAGCAGTTAATATGAGAAATAAACATAAATTCAGTGTTACACACATTATATTAATAATGCCACCACTACACTACATGACACTTTTATGTGAAAAAGGAAACAGTGCCCTCTGACAGATGCTGTCCTTTAATTTCATGACTTGACTGAGTGGCTTATGGCCTGGTTTTCAGCCCCCACTTGCTGCTTTAGCCACATGCCTTTCTACAGAGCAAGAATTATACAACTGGACGTGGGTGGCTCTAGGTGAAAAATGAGAAAATCTAACTAGGAGTTGTTTTCCATATTTCCTGCAAAGTAGCAAGAATTAAGCTGACTATAGATTTTTTTTATTAGTGATAACATGTGCTAAGAGGTAATAGAATAAAATTTTTAAGTGCTGAAGAAAAAGAACTCAACCTGAGACTATACAGCACAAATCATTCAAGAGTGAGGATGGAACAAAGAAAGTTTTGGACAAAGGCTAATAGAATCTACCTCTTACAGATTCTTACTGAAAAAACTACAAGAGGATGGACTCCAGCAAGAGGAAAAGTGAATCCAAGGAATGGAGTAGGATATAAGCAATAGCGGTGAGTAAAAATAGTAGTAAAATATGTGCATTTAGTTCTAATGTGAAACAGTGGTTTTATTAAAAAAAAATGTTAAACTTAAGTCAGCTGAATTTACTTCAACTGGACTCTCCCCTCTGCCTATGGTTTTAACTATTTTCAGTTTAGTGACTCATTCTTTTTTAAGCATTAACTGCCTGTTTCTCTTGCTAGCCAACAACTGCCACACTAAGAAAATGTAACAGGTGCTCAAAAAATATTTCTTGAGGGAATAAATGTATTCTCACTTAAATTTTGAGAATAATTTCTGATGAGAGATAGCATTTTGGTAGGATTAAGTATCAGAAAATATGTTTAAGTTTTAACTCCGCCTTTAATCAACCTGTGTTCCTGTGTTCTGGAACAAAATACTTCAGCTTCTTTAGACTTGGTTTTCCGATCTGAAACTGAGAATGATGATATACACCTTGTTAATTCACCAGGAAGTTGAGGTTAAAACAGGATAGAGTGTATGGCTGGATAATATGTTTGAAATGTTTGTTTATTTTTCCCCTACTTATGTCTCATCATCTAGTAGCCAGATAAGCATTTAATGCTTCATTGAAAGTATATGCAAGGCAGAACGCAAGAGTAGTTTGCAAAACCTCCCGATTTCCTTTCAAAAACTTAAGCAAGGAATAAAGGGGAGTAGATGAGAGAGACCAGAGAATATCTAAGGACCCAGGCAGTAGCCTCTCAGCAGGCAGCTGTAAGACCCCAGAAACAATATCTGCATGGTAAACTTAGGCACACTGTACCAAAGGCAGCCTCAAAAATATTTGTTTTGACTTGGTTGTCACCTCGAACTAGACCAGAAGGGGCCACATGGACAGACTGTGGACATCAAAGGGAAAACAGGATGGAGTATTTGAGGGCCTTCCCCAGAATGCTTCAGGGCTACATTTGACAAACCATGAATGAAGTCATTAGGGGGTTGAAATATGAAGGACAATGCTCAAGAATGGCAAAATGGATTTTTCTTCTATTTCATTGTGCAAATAAGTTGATTTTTTGAAAAATTGTAAAATATACTATATTCTGAGATAGGGATGTCAATTCTTACTGAATTAATTTATGGGTTCAGCACAATTCCAGTGCAGAGAATCATATCTTTTTTTTTAACCAGAAAACAGTGATAAAATAAAAGCAGAGTGAGACATTCATGTTAAAAGCCAGACTTTTGGTGAAAGGCAGTCCTTGTCTTGAAATAGCTATTTGCTCAGTACTTCCTAGCAAGTCAGTTGTGAAAAAGTCCATGTCCTGTGTACGTAAGTTGTGTTATCATTTCATCTGGAGTTTTTGGTCATCAAAACTGGTGGTGTGGCTACTTGCTGAGAGTGAGCTGCCACAGAGAGTATGTATTTGGGTGCAAATGTTTAATTGCTTAGGGAAGCAGGATGAATGCCAGGGATCATAAACCATATTGGGGCTTTCATACCTCCTATCTTTCTGACTACTAACAGTCAGTAGCAGCGATTAATTTTTTTACAAAAATAAAGCATAAACCTAATAAATATCATTTTTTTGCTCTATTTTGCTACATATTTAAAAGAGGATGTATAGTTTAGGTCAAGAGTTAAAAAATACAAAGACCTGGGCACAATTATACTGCAATTGATAGCATCCATTGTTTGACATTAACAATTTCCAAAGTCTGGATAGGAAAAGTAACCCGTAATTGATTAATCCACTGAAAAAAAAAAAGATTTCCAGAGATACACAGGAAGGATTCTGGTGCTTTGCAGCTTTAGGAAAACTTTGTTGGAGAAAAATCTCATGGAAATGCCTTTATTTACCCTTTCAAAGTCATCTTGAACTAACTGCTTTGAAATTGTGAGAGAGAAGGGGACCCTTGTCCATTTTTCTTTAACCATATTTTAAAACATTTCAATAAAATAAGAAAAGATAATGATAATTTTCACATCTAATAAAAGTAATAGTATAATTTTGACAGTAAGACAGGAGTCTCACTGGGCACTCAAAGACAGCCATTGTACCTAGAGAAGTGTATTATTCAGGGTTAAATTAGGAAATAGAAACCACAGCAATTGTTTTAACAGGAGAAGTTAATACAAAGAATTGTCAGCCAGGAATTGGAAACCTAAAAAAGAGAACACTAAATTTTTCACAGAGTACCTGTAGGGCTGAGGGAATAAAAAGAAGAGGTTAGGCTTATTAAGATTTACATGCATGGATGAGGGACTCCAAGAGCTAGGACCTAAACTTCTGGGGGGGGGCGGGTGTTGCTGTGTTGCATTGCCACCTCAGGAGTGCCACAGAGGTGTTGCATGGGGCTAGGACCCAAACCTTTGAAGAGGGGCCGCGAGTCAGCTGCAGCTGGGGTCTATGTGGGGCACAATGATGTTGGCTCTGTGAGTGTTGGACAAAAGCAAACTGGGATCAACTGCACTACTGGAACAACCAGCCACTGCCAGACTGAAGCAAAGGTGGGTGACACTGAGAAGAACAAGAGACAAAACAGGCAGGAAACAAACTAGAATTCCTTCTCTCTCCTCCAGCTTTCAAATCCCTTTCTCTAGTGCCCCCTATTGGTAGAGCATAACAGTGATCTAGCTGGCAAGAGAACTGTGGTTTTCGGAATCCCAGCCCCAGAATCACAAAAAATGAAGTATGGAAGGATTTGAAGCTAAGAGATAATAGCTTAACAATGAGTGTGGGGTAAAAGAAAACTTATTTGTTTTCCTTAGCTTCTATATGATTATTTCATGAAGGATATGTTCAATACTTTTGACTTTCCATATTCCACAAAAAAGTAAGCATTTTTAGAAAATATTTTTCATACTGAATTTAATGGGGTGTGAAAAGACAGTAGCTGAATAAAGATGGTTGGCTAAACACAGGCATGTACTTTCCACAAATCTCTTAAAATACTTTAAAAGGTATTTTTAAAATAATAAATTTTAATTATATAATAAAATAATAATTCATGACAGAAAGTAAACAATTAGGGAAAAAAGAACACGGATTTGCTTCATGAAGAAAACACTATAGAAAAGGCACAGCACAAAAGAAAGCAGGAGAATGCCACTGGAGATGTGGCAGTGATTGTCAGGGAGCTCAAGTTGAAAGTTAATGAATTCAAGGAGTGGGTAAGGTTTCTGGGACATTGGGATCAGTAGTAGTGTAGTTGTTTTCTTAGCCCAAGAACCAGTCAGTCCCCCCTTTTTTCTTCAATGATGCTGAGCAGTGGGTGTTAGCAGTTTGCTGTCAAGATAGTGATTGAGTGTAGGCTTCAAGGCCAGGAGAGGTAGTCCCTTGGAAAGCTAGTGATGTCCAGGAGAGGCATGGAGCCATGGAGCAGAAGACTAGCTACAAACTCACCTGGCTTGCAACATACCCTGCTCTTTTCCCACAAGCACCTGAAGTAATGGTCTAAGAAAGAAATGGGCATTCCAAAGAGTCAGACAGTGACTTAGGAACACAAAGATGACCAGACAATCAAGAATTGCTTGAGAAAATTTATCCCTATGACAAAAAGCCAACAAATTCAACAAACAGAAGACTTTATACTCAAAAAAGTTACTCATCTTAATAAATGAAAAAGTTTTATAGAAACTTTAATTGATGTTGAACAGAAGATATAATATCGATAACAAAGCAAGCCATTATGGGAAGAAAGTAAATGTCTTCGTAATTAAAATATGATAGTAGAAATTTAAAGATCTCATTAGTTAGCTTAATGGCAGAATAGAGACAACCGATGAATAGCAAGTCAAGGGTTTCTCCAATATGGACAGCAAGACAAATATTAAAAATGACAGAAAATTTATATAGAAGATAAATCAAGAATGTGCAGTATATCTGTCTTCTAAGCATTCTAAGCATGTAGAACAGAAAAAGCAGGAGTAGAAGAGATAGTCCCAGAAATTATTTATAAAATATTTTCAGAGTGAAGTATAACACTCGTTACAAATAGCCAGTAGATTAAATAATAAAAGACACATACTTTTGTCTGTTGTGTTCAATAATATATCCCCAGCACACAAAACAGTGCTTGGCATATAGTAGGTGCTCAATAAATATTTATCAAATGAATGAATTACTCTAAACATAAAAAGGTAGATTTTGAAAACATCAAGGATAAAGAGAAAAATCTAGAGTATCTATAGAGGGAAAAAAATCACAGGGATGAGTATCAAATTTCCATAAGACTTATCAACAAGAGATTTTGAGTGGCACAAAATTTCAGATTTTGAGGGAAATTGATTATGAGTCTAAATTCTTATAGCCAGCCACATTAGCATTTGATAATGAGTATAAAATAAGACATTAACATACATGCTAAGACTCAGAAATACCATTATCTACAGACTCTGTAAAATAAGTATTTAAGCTTGTGTTCTGGCAAAACAAAAACGAATTGAAGAGGGACATAGATTTGTGAGCAAATAAATCAATAAAACGTGTATTGAAGTCCATACAATGATGGTTTATTTAAGAAATAACAATCTGGGACTAAAATCCCCAAAGGTCTCACCAAAGAAATAGTGGGTCAAGAGATGGAGGAAGAGTAGAGTGGGGAATACCAGGTAGGAAGAAGAGAAAGCATTCCTGTTTTCTTCAGTAGGTGAATATACAAACACATTTAATTTTTTTAAAAAATATGTTTTAACATAAGGGAAACCATGGATTTAATGTTTTTAAAATGCAGAGTATGTAAGACTACTTTAGAGTATTTTATTTCTAAAAATGTTGGGTCAAATGATATGAGCATTCTTAACATTGATAGACTGGCAAATTCTCTGCAGTAAAGTTTACCAATTTATATTCTAACAACAGCTTTTTGAAGTGACATTTTCTACACTTTCACAACACTTGATATAATCAGTTTTTTTTCCTCAAGGTGATCATATGATGCACACAATTTTGCAATCTGCTATTTACCCATATTTTAACAATGTGTAATGGCTATCCCTTGTAGTCAATAAAAATAGGTGCATAATGTTTCATAGTAGCTGATATTTATTCAGATTATGCCCATTTTATTACTGTTGCTATTGTTAATACTAAAAGTTATTGAACCACTGTTGTTCTGTAAAGAAAGATTGGTGGGTCGATCACAAATGAGTATCTAATTTTAGCAGACATTATTGGGTTTCTTTCACATTAAGCTGTTCATTTTCCTGACCACTCAATCCAAAACACTGTTTTTAATTCACTCATAATTCTTATTACTCCCTGAAAGTTTTTGTTCATTTATTTGTTTTTCTGATATTTTACTCTGTTCACTTCTAAAATGTAAGTTCTTTTAGACAGGAACCTTGTCCAACTTGCTCTATGTCCAGCATTTATAGTAGTTAATAAGTTAATGAATGAAGGAAAGAATGAATGAATGAATGACCTGTGAGTGATAAACATACTGCATCTTCTTACCTTCTTACCTTTGTTTCTGCCATTCCCTCTGCTAAAGATGTTACCTGTCAAATTGTAATTTCTCTTCAAACCTAGTTCCAATTCCTTTTTATTTATGTAGCACCCCTTGCCCTCAGAAGTGACTTTCTCCTTTACTCATGCCCCTACAGTACCTGTACTGTAGTGCTCTGGCTCAAGGCTTACCCCATTCTGGCTTCCACCATAACAACATCATTCGATGTCCACACAACTTGTCTCCTAAGTAGATTATAAACTCCTGGAGGGCAGAGCCCATGTCCATTCATTTTTCTGTCCTCCAGAGCACCATCCTTGTGCATTGTACTTGATAGAATTTTTAACTGAGTTGAATAATTAGTGTAAGTACCTTAATACTTTTAGTAGTAGGCTTAGTAGAAAAGTAATGAAATTTGGAACCAGAAAAAAAAAGTATGAAATGTAGTAATTTCACTCTTAGCTGTGTGATATTGTTTTTGAATTAACTTCTATGTACCTCATTCCTCACCTATAAAGGAGGATTTTAATTCCTAATTTGCAAGGTTACAACGAAAAGTAAACATGAAACATATACATGTTAGGTACAGATGAAGAGTATGTACAATGCATAGTTCTTGGAACATAGTAGGTAAAGATTTGTTGATTCATTCATTCAATGAACATTTGAGTGCCTGCTGTATGCCAGACACTGATGATGATGATGATGATGAAGTAGTAGTAGTAGTAATAGTAGCACTAATAGTAGTAGTCTCAAGCCTTAGTAGAATTCCCATTGATTAATACTTGTAATTTGAGGAAGGATTAAAAAAAAAAAAAACAAGGACATACATTCTCATTTAAGTGCCTAAAAGAAGAACATACTTTTTCCTTTAAATGATTTGGAGTTCAGATATGTACACTATGTAGAAACAATAGAATTCCAGTCTAGAGATGTCATTTTAATTGATTAGAATCAAATTCTACTTCAATTGAAAAATTAGTAAATTAGAATCCCTTTTTAATATAAGCCTCAAAATAAAAAGAATATCTCAATTACTTTTGAGATTCTCTTAGGTGAAGTAAACAAAATAGTAGATTTGTGTAAAGTTTATGAGCACAAAAGAAAATCTTAAATATTACATTTACTAAATTAATAAAATGAAACTAAGTTTAGCAACTGTATTTCAAATTAAAAAATGTTCTCAATCAAACAGATTTAAAAAGCACTCAGCTTAAAATGTATAACCTTTAACCATCTATCTAATTTCTTGAAATAAAATTGTGATGTTGTATTCTGCTTTTGTGAGAAAATGCAGTAACTGTCAGTAGTTGAAAAGAGTTGGAATTTTTTAAAATCAGAACACAGTCCAAAATGATACCTAAAATTGAAATTGCAGTAATTCTCTTTATGTTGCTCCACTTATGGTATGTAAATGGAGCTTTATCACTCAACACCATACTTGGAAAGTACATACATTATGATTTTCAGACTATTACTTCTTTATTATTTTATTAGGAATTGAGAAAGTACAGGATGTTTTCAATCACATAGAAGATTTTTTAAAAGTGACTTCTGGGTTCATATGATTTAAGGTTCATATTATGGCTTTCTTTTTTTACATGTAAAATTTGTCATTTATATTTTTTCTTTACAAGTGTTTTAATTTTTTACTTTCAAAAATAAAAGACAATAACAGCAATAAATTATCAATTTCATGGTATATTATCTAATGCCCCTAGTATTTTAAAAACATTAGATTGTTTCTGAATATAACAATAAAAGAATATAGTTCAAAGAGAAATTAATTTCCTTATTTAAGTAATTATTTTGATTATTTAATTAATTAGGTTAAATTAAATGATGGAAATAGTAAAGCTTCAAAAATGTATGTTTGTCCTAAACATGAAAAAAAATTGATCCTTTTTTCTGAACTCTAGGCATATTTTCTACTGTATTATTTAGGACTCATTTTTATAAAGATTCATGTGATAATGATGATTTCTTTCCAGAATTTTAATTTCTGGAAAATGTTTCTATTTCCTGAACTACTAGTTTGTTCTCTTTTATCATCTAGTAAGATCTCTGCAATCTTTTTTTGCATTTTGTTTTTTTTGCTTTTGTTATCAAGGAACTCTCAATTTAACTTAATATTCAGATACAACAATTATATCCCCACTGGCAGTTATTTCTTCCATTTTCCTAAAAGACCCTTGATTTTATCTTTATGTTAACCATCTTGTGTGTTCTTGCATTTCATGTGTAAGTTCCTGAAGTTCTTTCAAAAGTTTTAAAATTTATAAAAGATTTTCCTAAAAAAATTCTATTTATGATTATTTGATTTAAGAGATGAATATATGAGAGTAACTGGTTCATATATATATACTTTAAAACTATATATTAAATTTATATAATTTTTAGGGAAAGCAAAAATAACCTTGTTTTTTTCAAGTTTAATTATTGGAAAAATTCTAATTACTATTGTGGTGCTAATAAGAAAAACAGAAGCAACTGGACCTTTGAAAACATGGCAATCTGGTTAAAATGGGACAGAGAGAAATAAGTCCCCATTTTAGAGCCAGAAATGAAAATATGGAAGGAGAGGCTGAAGGAGGACTGAGCCCTGGAAATGGACTTGAGCCTGTACTAGATATATCTTCCCACCTGGAACACACCTAACGAAACCCTTTTCATTTTGCTTGGTTTGAATGCCGGGTAGATTAGATACACCAAACTGTTATAACAAATAGACCTAAAAGTGAAAAATGGCTTAAACACACAGTGGAAGTTAGACTTACAACTAAGAGATGGTATTATTTCTCTTAAGATAGATTGGTAATTAATTTTTGTCCTTTAAATGTATTTATTTATGAAACAGGAATATGAATAGTAGGCTTAGTGCCAAAGTAAGATTCTTTATTTCTGAGAGATATTGAAAATGGTAGACCCAATAAGTAGTGATATGCTTATTTTAAAGTTATTTGGAGAAACTGGTTTATTCTTTGATTTTAAGTGTCTTCGCATGATGGTAGACAACATTGGGATCAGTTATGATGATAGTGACCACCATGGCAACATTTGTTAGACTTTTACTTCTAAAATTTTTCTAACCCAAGTGCAAATTAAGTTTGCCAGTTATGGTTTAAAAACTATGACAGCCAATTAAGGGAAAATTTAGGCTGTGCTGTGTGGCTGAATTTTATATAATTAGGAAAGGTGAATCTTCCAGAACTGTGTCCATCACTCAATGACTTAATCACTTCTGTTGTCTTCTTCAATTTCTATCTTCTCATAAAATGGCTTGTTTTTTCCTACTAAAACCCTCTGTTTGGCATTAGACTGTTACAGATAGATCTGTAGGATAATTGGATTCGAGGCTATTAGTATCTGAGTTTGCAAAAATCAGTTTAAATGAATTGAGTTCAAAGTATTGAATTCATTTAAAAAATATACTTGTAATCTACTGATTATAATTTTTAAACTTTTGAGATTCATACTGATATTTTGAAGATAAGTAATATTGCAAAAACTGTGGGAATCCCAGTGTCCCTATTCTACTGCTTGGGGCTGAGAATCTGTGACTTGGCTACACTTTTTATTGTTTTGACTTGAAATAAAACATGGCACATAGGAGTGAATTATTAAGGTGAGAGGCTCCATTGAATAGAGAATTAATGGTCTAGTCTGAATTAGAAATAGGATCAGAACATGTCATCAATACTATTTATCCACAAGTTATTACATGAAATTTAATTCTAAATTAGTGTTATAAAAATGTATGAAAGTTAATGGTCCATCTTAAATCATGCAGTACTTCCTTCTTTCCCTTTCTAAATTATGAAAATGACATTAAAAAGTGAAAACTAAATAGTCATTGGTAACCATCAATAATCTCTTAAAATTTGCCTGTTGCCTTTCGGTGGTCCACATGTCCTCCAGCCTCCCAGCTTCCTATTTACAGCAGGCCTTTTACATATTCATGAGAACACAAGACTGTGTTCACAATAATGAACATTTCACAATAAATCAGGCTTAACCAGAAGTTTTTATGAATCTTCTCTATTGTCATCTTTCAATGATCTCATTTCTTAAACTTTTTAATAAAGGATCCCCATTGAATTATTTAGTTTGGGCCATAATCCTCTCTTCTGATCATGTACCTGTTTTTCCCTTGACTCCTTTATTTCATAACATGGTAAAAAAGTCTGAAGCCAGCTTAGTTTGGGTCCTTTGTGAGAAACCACGTTCTTTTTCCTGAATAGATGTATACAGAATTGTTTTTTTTAACTTTATTCTTAGGGTTCAAAAAAATTAGAATTTTCTCTATTGTTAATAGTTCAAAAATTTACCACTAGGAATATTTTAATCAATCATAATTAACCACAATGTGAACACAGTGAGACTTTTCAGTTTGCTTAGAAAATATTGAATGCGGTTCATCTTTGATTGCTTTTGTTCTGATTCTTCTTACCTTTAAGAAAACTACTCATTTGCGTGTTTCTTCTCTGTTCTCCATCCTCTACATCACTCTTCTCTTGCATTATTTTAATATTGTCCCATTCTTCTGAATTCTGAGAAACACATGAGTTTTTCATACACTTCACTGATTTACTTTTTCTTAGAATTGACACTTCTTGCTATAGCATACACCAACATGAATTTTAACTTGGCTACAGCATTTTTTGTTTTCTGACAATCCATCCTTATTTATTTGGTTTTTTCCCCCCTCACCTATTTATTTCTAACAGTCTCCTTTTATTCTGCAGTGACCATGTCTTTTGAACTTTATTGAGAATGTCAAACAGTTCCAGGAAGTTTTCTTCTGAATCCTACTCTAGATTATTTTCTTATCATTTTCTTTTGAATCTTTCCCTCTTTTGACTATATTTTTCATAGGTCACATGTAGTTTTTTCTCTCTTTGATCACCAAACAATATAAGATCAGCATTTTCAATAAACAGAGAAGACTGGCCTTGGTTTTGCTCGTTGTCCGCATGTATGATGGAAAGTTTTCCTTCTCAGATGCACAGATTGGACTGAGAGACAGACATGCAGTTTCCACTTAATTTCTAAGTTTCTATTAGAATTTCATATAGCATATTCTGCCTTGCTCAGGTGTCATTTTTCTTTGTTCCCCAGGGCCTTGTTATCCCTATTATATTACGCTAATACAGTATATCACATAGAACATATTCCAGATGAACTGGGTTATTTCTTTACTCATAGATTCTTGACCCGAGAAGACATTGTTTGGAGGAACACTGCTCCTAAAATGCTCTGTGCTGTCCTTCACAGTCACTAAGGATCTATATTTTCAGATATATGTGTGTAAGTGGTGGGGGGGGCAGGGCGTGGAGGAGAAGGAAGTGAGGTAGAATCCTGCTTACCTTGGGGGGAACATCTAGGGAGCAACCTACTGAGCAGTGGGCCTCTCCGGAACTGACTTAGGTGATGGCCTCCTTCACTCCTTCTGAAGATACTTTCCATTTCATGAAGCAAGTTCAGGAAATTTTATGAGTTAAAGCTCAGAGAAGATTTTCTCAATCTATCCCCATGAGCACTCAGTAAATTAAATATATTTATGTCCCATTTTGAAGGCTATGGGAAAACTACTTCAATGGTTTCACAGTTAACTTCTTTGTGAATGTGAATACCCTTTTGAAAGCTTTGTTTTCTCGTCTTCACCCACGTGAGAACAAAGGAGGACACCCAGGACATCATTTCAAAGTCACCTCTCTTAGCACTTCCCTGCCCCGAGGAAATTGGGCTCTCTCTTTCATAAACACATGATTAACCTAACTACCATTCCAAGTAAAGCAGCACAGTTACTCTCCTGAGCATGTTTATAAAATATGCAAATCCAACTTGTCCTTTGCTTCATTATTGCATCTATTATTTAGTTTCATTATAAAACTTTTGAGGGTGAGAAAGGATAATTAATGCAATTAAGTTTCCATGGTTTAAAAATTCCCTAATTTTAGTAAATGTTTTAATGGAACTCTAATACAAAAAAAAGAAGATGAAATTCATTACCTTAATTATAACAGTGCTAGATAAAACAAAATAATAACTCTGAAAACTCAAAATATTCTATAAATGAACATTGATAATTTAATAGAAAGCCTATACATTGGTAATCTATATGCATAATTTAGACCTATACATTGGTATAGGTTTAGAAACTCTATGTATAGATTACCAACGTGTATACATTTTCTGTTTCTGGATGGACAGATTTAGGAAAAGGGATAGGAGTGTGGCTAAACTCTTCATTTTTAAAGGGCTTAAATTTATTAATGTATTATTGCAGTGTAGCTTGCTTTAAACATCACTGAAAATGCATCACAACACTCTTCTTTTCCTTATTATCTGCTTTGGGATTAAAATTCAATCAACATTGTTTAGAAAACTATTAAGTATCAGCCTTTGTGCTAATATTTTAATTTGTTTCCTAATGCTCATAACTGGATGAGGAACAGTATAAAAACTGGTTGGGTGATTTGCTCAAGATCACCCAGCTGGTCAGGGAAGAAAACTAGTCAGTGACAGTATGCTGTGCTAGTGTTGGGGTTGTGAAGTGGGAAGTGAGATGCATTTGAAGGCTGCCTAATTTAAACTATTCTGGTTCTGTTCTATCCTCCCCCTTGGGTGAGGAGTATATGAATATATGTATTTGGATACGCATGTGTCAACACACATAACAGAGCGTGTCATATATATTTTTCTCCTCCTTGGTGTGTGGTAGTCCATTGTTATTCTTAAATTGGGCACCATTTACCATTTGCATTCTTAGTTCTCCTACAATAGTTTTTTGTCTATTCTTCCAAAAGCTACTAATGATATCAGATATTGGCAGTTTTCCCTTTAATATTTAAACCATGAGTGGCTAAGAGAAGGAAACAAGTTTTCCCTTCATTTTTTTGTCCTAAAATATGTTTGGGTTCTTTAACATCATTTTTTCCTGTAGACCTCAAGCCTAAAATTAAATAAATCCTAATCCTAGGTTTAGACCACATGTTCATTGTTGGTCCATATCTGTCTATCTAAAAATAATGAGCACTCATGCATCCATAATCTAAAGTAGGAGCTAAGGTCTATGCCCTTGATCTTATCCCGCTGCCTCCCTTCATCTGTGTTAATACCAGCCTGGATCACATGTTCATCACTAACCTGTTTTCCTTTCTGTATGTGAAATATATATTCATTGCTTATACACATATTACATATACACATTTATATGCGCACACATACACATACTTGTTTTATTTGTTGTTTATGAAAAATGATATCATGCTATATGTAATCTTTTGGGAATTAATTTTTCATAGTATTACTTTGCTGAGATTCTTCATCTTTTACACATCATTATAGTTTGTTCATTTTAACCTGTAAAATGTACCACATCATAGTCATCAAATCTCCCATGGACAAGCACTGTTCACAATAGGTTCTTTCTATAGTGAACCATGCTGCTAACATTTTTCTTGAACATGAATCCTGCTGTACATGTGCAAGTGTTTCTCTTGGGGATGTATTCCTAGGAGCAGAATTTCTGGATCACAGGAGGTATATGTGAAAATAATGCCAAGCTGATTTCCAACATGATTTCAGTACTTCCCATTTCTATTTTAAATTGTTTATGAGTTTCTTGGATAGTTTCAAATGTGGTATGTCCTTTGATCTGTATCCAATCAGTGAATATTCATTGAGCATCAGCAGGTGGGCAGTGTCTGGGCTTCGCCCTAGGGGCCAACTGACAAACTATTGTTACAATATTTTCTCTCAAAAACTTCACCATCGGGTAAATTCAAACCTCCATCTCATGATGTGGGTTGAGAAAATTCACAGAGAGAGAAAGAGAGAGAGAATAGCCCTGGTTCTGCTCTCTATGTGTGAAAAAGAACCTAGGCAAGACATTAAGCTCCTGGAACCAACCTCTGCAAATTGAGGGAGTTGGAGTATGTCCTGTAGTGGCCTAGCTCTAATGTATCTATGGAGGTGTGGACATTGGAGATTATTTGATACCTGAAGGTGGACATAAAGGTGGGGGAGAGACAAGGCTGGGACTCTAGGAGATCCACCAACGCTAATAACGAAGCAGCTTCACTTTTATTTCTAGGAATTTTTTTTAACAAAAGTGAAGTAGATTTATTAAAAAGAGGCTTTAATAATAGGTAATGTCTATGAATTAAACAAAATCAGTAGTTCAAATGAGAACATAAATACATTTCAATAAGAGACTCAACAAAATTCAATATCAGTGTCTGATTTATTTATTTTATTTCAAAGTATTATAGGGGTACAAATATTTTTGGTTACATGGATTTCTTTTATAATCTTGAGTCACGGTTACAGGTGTGCCTGTCACCCAGATAGTATTCATTGTACTGGTTAGATAGGTTTTCGCCAATCCCCTCCTTCCTCCTCCCCCATGCTTGATTTCTGTTGAGTTTTATTTCCCTCTATGCACATGCGTGCTCATCAGCTAGTTCTAATTTAATAGCGAGTACATGTGGTGTTTGTTTTTCCATTCCTTAGATAATTCACTTAGGATAATGTTCTCCAGTTCCATCCAAATTGTTGTAAAAGGCCTTAAGTCATCCTTCTTCATGGCTGAGTAGTATTCCATGGTATACATATACCACATTTTGTTAATCCACTCATGAATTGATGGGCACTTGGGTTGATTCCACATCTTTGCAATTGTGAATTGTGCTGCAATAAACATTTGAGGGCAGGTGTCTTTTTGACGAAATGACTTCTTTTCCTTTGGGTAAATACCCAGTAGTGGGATTGCTGGATCAAATTGTTGGTCTACTTTTAGTTCTTTGAGGTATCTCCATAGTGTTTCCAATGGTTATACTAATTTGCAGTCCCATCAACAATGTAGGAGCGTTCCTTTCTCTCTGCATCCATACCAGCACCCATTATTTTTGGACTTTTTAATAAAAGCCATTCTAACAGGGGTAAGGTGATATTTCACTGCGGTTTTAATTTGCATTTCCCTGATGATTAATAATGTTGACCATTTTTTCTTATATTTATTGTCCATTTGTCTATCTTCTTTTGAAAAACTTCTGTTCATGTCTTTTGCCCACTTTTTGATGGGGTGGTTTGATTTTTTTCTTGCTGATTTTCTTGAGTTCTTTGTAGATTCTGGTTATTAGCCCTTTAGCAGAGGTCCCCAATCTTTTTGGCACCAGGGACCGGTTTCATGGAAGACAATTTTTCCATGGATCGGGGGTGGGGTGGGGTGTCGTGGGTTGGGGAGAGCATGGTGTGGCGCTCAGGCAGTGATGGGCGGCCCATTTCCTAACAGTCCATGGACTGGTACTGGGCCACAGCCCTGGGGGCTGGGGACTGCAGCTTTATCAGATGTATAGCTTGCAAATATTTTCTCCCATTCTGTAGGTTATCTATTTGCTCTGTTGATTATTTCCTTGGCTGTGCAGAAGCTTTTTAATGTAATCAAGTCCCATTTACCTATTTTTGTTGTTGCTGTGATTGCCACTGGGGTCTTCATAAATTCTTTGCCTACACTAATAACTAGAAGAGTTTTTTCAACATTTTCTTCTAGTTTTCCTATGGTTTCATGCCTTATATTTAAGTCTTTTATCCATCTTGAATTACTTTTTGTGAGTGGTGAGAGATATGGATTCTGTTCCATTCTTCTGCAATATGAAGAAAGTCTTCCTTTGATAAACCCAATCAAAAGCATGAAACACACTGGAATAGGTGATCTCTCAGGTCCTTTCTGCCCTGATGTTCTGTGATTATGCATTGTATTGTTTAGGGTAATTAATACTAGCTGCTACAGCTGATAAAGCCCCAAATCTCAGTGGCTTAGCCAACAAAGGTTTATTTCTAACTCACACGTAGCCTGTTGTGGGTTGGCAGAGGCTTTCCTCCACCAGGACACTCAGGAAACACAATCTCGTGGTGCTGTGCTCTCACACATGGGCTCTTAGGTTGTAGCAGCAAAGGAAGAGATGGATGCAGGGAACATACCAGCCTTCATTAGACTTAGCTCAGAAGTGACACTTGAGCTCACAGCCCATTCATGAAACCAAGTCACATGGCCTCAACTTAACTGCAAAAGAGGATGAGGCATGTGGGTGAACACTTTGAATATTTGGTACACAGTAAGTCTCTCCAGCACATATACCAAGTGCAAGAAGCATAATTCAAATGCAAAAGGGCAGAGTGATCAGAGTAAAGGTGAGATATAGTTAAATAGCAGAGATTTCCTAAGAAAAATACTTTGCTCTCCTCTTATAAGTTATTCTTTTCAGAAGATTTCCAATGTGGTCTTTTTTTCTATATATTTTATAAATATACAATAATAATACAATGTTATTATTGTTTATTTTTCTGGAAAATATACAATATTTCCATAAGGACTCCTAATTCTCTTCTTTTAGGGTTAAAAAAGATGTAAAAATTGTATTGTTAGTCTCTATGGTACTGAAATTCAATTTTAAAAAATTTCTCATGTTCTACCATAGGGAGTAGGTATTGCAATTTATGTTAATTTAGAATGCAATTCCACTAACCTATGGCCTATCATGTCAGCTTGATCAGTCTGTATCTTCATGCAAATACTTCTCGTGAAGTATGTACCTGTTTTTCTATGTTGTGCTGAAACGAAGGAGAACACAGACTACAAACAGTGTTCCTGATAATCTTTGATGTGACTTAATTGTATTTTTGAGCTTGGTGGTAACGTCTTTATCATCTAGTTACTGTTCTGCGTCTCATCTCCTGGTGGTACAGCATGCTCAATGTGGTTCATTTTCTGAAACAACAACAGATTTAATTTTTATGTTGATGAGAATAGGGAGAGGTTCAAAGATTGCATCAGAAGCAATTAAATCATTTTGGGAAGAGGCCACTGCTGAGTTAGTGTGCTCTTTGGGGGGTGATTCTGGTGACTCAAAGTAACAGGAAGAACATAATGGAAAGAAGCCTATGCCTGGTGTGGGTGTGTAGCTTAAAGGAGAATTGGGAAAATAGTTCAGCTAGAGGAGCAAAAATAAAGTTATAAACCCAGAGATGTAGGAAATGACTGACTATTAGGGGATACATTTCAGCTGCCTGATTAAAAAAAAAAAAAAAAAGCCACCGAAGACTACGAGAAGGAAGAGAGGAAGAGTTAACTGGTATGAGGAATAGAGGCCAGAGAGGAGATGCTTATTGAAAAATGTAGAGAGGTATATTTAGGAGCTAAATACTGGCATGAGATGCTTAAAAAATTGCTTCTGCAAAGGAAAGGACTACTTTATTTTCTGATCTTGTTTTAAAATGGATCCTAACTGGGGAAAGCAGATTTGGGGACGAAGGAAATGGGACAGGACCATTTTGATTCTCCCATTCTCTCAGTTGAAGGAACACTTGAGAAGAGAGCAAATAAAGGTTATTTTTTGTGTTTAACAATTTGGATTCTCTAGTTGTTTGTCCTGCTGCTTCCAGTGATTATTCACATCCATGTATGAAAGGCGGTTCTTTGCAGTGTGGGTTAATGAAGTAACTGTGTAATGGTGGTTTTCTTGTGGGACTTTGCCTTCCCTCTCATTTATTTTACCAATTTTCTTGAGGAAACTTTCTGAGATCTTCATTTGTTGTCACAGGTGTTAAAACCTTTGAACTATCAGATGTAAACAACAAATAACCAATAACCCTAGGAGATATTAGAAAGGAAATTAAAATCTATAATTTTTGATGTATTCTATTGAGATGACTTTATAGCTGAATTCTAATGAAGCATTAAAAAAGGTAATTCTTATATTATTGAAATAATCCAAGGAATAGAAAAAAAATTGACACCTTCCTAATTCATTATAAGAAATGAACATAACTTTAATACCAAAACCTTATAGAGATAGTACCCCCAAAAAGAACTAAAGATAATTTTCACTTATGAATATTGATGTGAAATTCAAAATAAAATGTTAGTTAACCCAGTATGGCCATGTTTTAAAGTAATAGTAATCTGTGATTAAGTGAGACTTATTCAGGCCTGCAGGCATAGTTCAACAGTAGTAAATCACATACAAAATGTACTATATCAAAAAATTTTAACTTATAATTATTTAATTATATTGTAAGATGCCAAATAGGCAATGATAAAATTCATCAGTCATTCCTCATGAAAACTTATAAAATTAGAAGGAAATTACTTAGACATGATAAAAATATTTATATGGATATATAGTTAATATATTTAAAAACAAAACTAAAACCATTTTTAATAAAATAATAAATCATACAGAGATATCTTCTTATCACTGCTATTATTCAATGGTAATTTGAAGATTTTAGCTAATGTAATCAGGCAAAAATATTTTTCTGAATCCCTGCAATATCAGTTAGAAAAGAATAAAAAAGTTTGCTAATAGTATAATTATACCTATAATCTCAAGAGGATTTATTAAAAACTCTTAGGCTGAATACAGGAATTGGTAAAATGAATGAATAAAAAATAAAAATTAATAGCTTTTGTGCAAACTAGCAATATCTTGTTAGATTATTTGGAGTAAGAAAAATTTGTATATGCATCTATATGTATCCTGATTGAAAGAAAAATGAACCATAAAACATGTAGATATAGAAGATACTTGATTATGTAAGGAAATTGTAGAATATTACAAATGCTTAAATAACACACAAAGAGTGTCTAGATAAAAACTCTAATGTTATAAAAATAGCAATCATTCCAAAAATATTATGTAATCTAACGCAATTCCACTCAGCATTTCAATTGATTTCTTTTGGGATAGGTAAAATTTATTTTAAATAGTTCATATAGTAGGATAAATGTTTGAAAATAGCCAAAGCATCTTGAATAAAATAGCAATGATGATCATGCCTTGACAAAAATTAAAATGTATACCGAGTTGCTATAATAAAAACACTGCTCTATTTCACAAATATCTAAATAAGTGGACTGGTGCCACCTAAAATATTCCAAAATAGATTCAAGTGCATATGGGAAGTGAGTGCATAATAAGAGTAAACTTTTAATTCAATGGGCAAAGAATAATTTATTTAATGAAGATTGCTGTCATGTGGAAGAGAAAAAGCTAAGGCCCTGGTCTTCCACAGTATACAAAACTGTAATCTATTTTGAATATTCAAGTGTAAAAATTAAAATATTAGAAGAAAATTTACCAGAATATTTATGTAATTTGGGAATGTAAAAGACTATCAGAATGAGACATGATCCCCAGAAGACTTAAAGATATACATATTGGACTATTAACATTTTTAAGCATGTATAGCTGTCTAGAACCATAAAGTGTCCAAAATTCTATTCACTTGCAAGCTAAAGAATTAGTCTGCCACAGTTTTACAGATGCTGGTAGAAGATATGACTTTTGGTTCAGAGACAAAGGGCTTTATTACTTACAGCAGTAGCAGTAGCAAGAGTAGCAGCATTTTCTTATGCCTGTTTCTTGAGGCCAAATTCCTACATAGTAAAGTGGAGAGTGTCAGGTAATACCTGCAAACACAGTGGGTTACAGAAGAGGTAACTGTTAGCTTAGGGAACCTGAATGTTTTATAATGCACAATAAGCATGCCTGCCTTTTACTCCAGAGGGAAGCACTATCTCTATCATTCATGGCTGTTCCCTGTACAAACATCCTTGTAAAGATAGTACAGACCAAAGACAGTCTATGCCTCTGCTCGGGGGACATACAGAAAGTCAAGAGACCCATGGAGAGTTGTCTCCAGCAATAGCATGAACAAAGTCCATAAAAATACTTGCAACTCACATAATAAGTAGACAATGAGTTTATCTGTTATATATGTATATATGTTAAATGTGCATAGTTTTGACCCAGAAATTCTGTGTTAGTATTGTATCCAACAGACATAAATCCAGTTCTCCATAAATATTTATTTATAAGGATATTTACATAAGCATTGTTTGTAGTGACACCAGTTGAAACACAATCTGTATGTCCAGTAAAAGAAGAATGATTACATTAATTCAAATTTTTATCTATTTGGTCCTTAGGAAGAAGAGTGTTAGATCTATTTCTATTGAACTGAAGGAAAATCCATGTTAAGGTAGTAAGTGGGGAGAAAAGGAACTTTAGAGTAAATGCTAAAAAGAGAGGGAGGGAAGCAAGGAAGGATGAAAGTCTATCTCTATGTACTTGTATGTATTTTTGTGAATATGGAGAAAGGGGTAGAAAAATATATTACTATTGGATTCCTTAGGGGGAATGCAACATAGGGAGGGTAGATTATTAACTTTGTGAAAATGCTGTTCATGTTTGTGTTACTTACTCTATTACAAATTATTTAATGAAAGAAAAAGAGAAGAGAAAAATTAAACTAACCATTACTTTGTCAGTAAATGAGTCTCAACATGCTTTGTTTGAAACTCATTCATTTATCTGTTCATTAAACAAATATTATTGAGTATTTTCTTTGTGTCAAAAACTGATTAGGCACCAGGGAATACATCAGTGAACAAAAGAAATTCTCTGCCCTTGTGGAACTTATACTCTAGTGGAGATGTCAGAAAATACAAAATTAAACATATGATATGTATTCATACAAAATTCTTCGCATGTAATATATTTTATACTGGACAAAAAAGACCCCTCTAAATCTAAGTCGTTTGGATTGTGGCTTAGAAGAAAGGCATTCTAAGTTCTAAGGATTAAAAGGAAAGAAAAAGATGAATAAAAACCTACAGTGACATTTGATCTCAACACAACCATGCAACATAACAACTCACACATACATTTACAGTGGGGCCCTCTTATCTGCCGTTTCACTTTCTGTGGTTTCAGTTATAGTCAACCAAGGTCTGAAAATATGAAATGGAAATTTTCAGGAATACATAATTCATAAGTTTTAAATTGTGCATTGTCCTGAGTAGTGTGATGAAATCTCGTGGTGTTCTGCTCCGTCCTACCCAGTAGGTGAATCCTCCCTTTGTCCGGTGTACCCACATTGTCTGCGTTACTTGCACGTTAGTCACTTAGTAGCCATCTCAGTTATCAGGTTGACTCTCGTGGCTTGTGTTTGAGTCACCCCTATTTGACTTAATAATGGCCCCAAAGTGCAAGAGTAGTATTCCTGGCATATTGCTACAATTGTCCTATTTTATTATTAGTTATTGTCATTAATCTCTTACTGTGCCTAGTTTATAAATTATACTTTACCATAGGTATGTGTGTATAGGAAAAAAACATAGTATATATAGGGCTCAGTACTATTTGTGATTTTAGGAATGCACTGGGAATCTTGGAATGTATCCTTGAAGATAAGGGGGGACAACTGTACTTATGTTCCAGGGAACCAAAGCAGGTTTACTTTGGGTAAGAGTAAATAGGAGATGAGCAAGCTTCCACCCAGAATCCTTTATTGGAATAAAAACATTCTTAAACCCCTGTCTTCAACCGCTGTAGATTACAAGTACCAGATCCCAAAAGGAAGGATTCACTGAATGTAACTATAAGACAACAACTATAGTAAATTTTGACTAAGAGACATCTGGCAAACCTAACCTCAACAATTGGTCAACTGGTAGACAAATGCATGTGAGAATGCTCGTGAATGATGTGGTTCCTCAAATCCAGAATCAAAAGGTAGCTGTTAAATGAGCTTCATTCATATCTAGTTAGGGCTCTCTCTAAATTCCGGAATTTCCTGAAAATAAGAAGGGGAAGTTAAAGCAGTTGCATGGTTTTCCTGTTGGAGCAGGGACTCCCAAGAGTAGCATCAGTAGAATTTTAGGACTTAAGACAGATTTTTTGCTTGTTTAAAAAAGAGAGGGAGAAAGAAAAAGGTATGTAGACTTCTCTAGACAGCTATGTTTCCAGCAGAAGTTTGTGAGAACAGCAACAGCTTCCTGGTTTCTTATTTATGTTGATTAACTGTGGTATCTGAAGCTTTACTCATTGAGCCTAATATGTAGTTATGGGTCTCTAAAGTTATAAATACAAAGTCATTTTCTTAGTAGGTTTGCTTATTATTTAAAATTGTTCTTTTATTTTGGAGCTCCTAAAACTGCTAGATTTTTCTATAACTCGGTGATAACTATGTAGGTGAAACCTTTCCATAAAATAAAGCAAAAAATGTTAATGGCTGTCAAATTACTCAGCATAAGAGCCAAGAAATAATGAGTTTACAATGCATTAGCTGTTTAAAAAGAATTGTCAATTAAAGTGCTTAGCCATTTGCAAACAAATTCATCAGACAAAAGCAGGTAGTGATAAAATATTTAAATCCTTAACATAATAAAAGAAGATTAAAGTGTCAAAGTTGATGAAAACAAATATCCCATAGTAAAAGCAGGAAAATTTTCTTCCTTAATCAAAAACTCTGGTGCTGGTGTCACTGCATTGCATTTGGTATGTGGATGAGGAAGGTGGAGAGGAATTTGGGTGGCTGGTTAGACTTGAGATGACCTGAATGTTAGCAGATTATTGATAAATGTGCTGTCTCCCTAGGCACATAATAAAACACTTTGCATTTGTGCAGCATTTTTATACTTCACCAAAAGCTTTTGCATATATTATTTCACTCAGTCTTTTCAAGACTGTTACTACTGACAAAGAAACTGAAGTTCAGAGAGGGAAAATGAATTGCCCAATTTTACACAGCAACTATATCAAAAAGCTTTTCTAATTTCTCACAAAGCATGCTTCAGTCACACTATAGCTGTCTTTTTGTTTAAAGTAGATCTGACGAGCTGCTTGCCTATCTGCTCTAGAACAATGTATCTGACTGTGAAATAACAATATAAACAATTTTCTTGACAAATTCTGATATTCTTTCTCAAAAGAAAACATAGTATTAATGGCAGTTTTTCTTAGACAGTTCAATCTCTGCCTGAGATTGTCTAGTTCAAGCCCTTCATTTCACAGATGAGAAAGCAAGATTCAGAAAGACTAAACAGCTTTCCCATGGGTATTTAGTAAGTTGGAGAAGAGTTGGGAATAAGTGGAGATGTCTTACATACTAAACCAATAAGTACTCTTCTGTGCTCTCCTATTTATTACCCTACTTGTTGACACCACCTATACTAAAACTCACACAGAATTCACTCTGAAGGTCAGTGGAATTGATGTGGCCTCAAATCCAACAGCCATACTAGACATATAAAGAGATTTTCTAGGGTAGAAATTATTTCTTGGAGGATCAGGGTGGTCTTCAGGCTTCAGTACAGTATCAAGATTTTGATCTCTGATTTCCACTGATCTGTTAGTGGAATTGTCCCTGATTTTAATTTCTGCCTTCATGAATGTGAGTAACTCTCTATATAAAATTACCTCAGTAAATACTCAAATCCATCTTTGACATATAAATATATCTATGATAATAGTAAAGAGGCCAAGAAATACTTTTTTCTGTTTCATTCTGTTTATTTGTACTCATAAAAAATGCCTAACATGTAATTTGGAGTGATTATGTGTCTTATTTGGTAAGATTGCTTTGAGCAGCAAGAGTAATCTATACTTTTAGGTGCAGAAATCACTGTGTTTTTGAAATTTTAGAAAAGGAACATAATGCCAAGGTTATTTTTCATGACTATGAATTTCTACCTATTATAATGATGTATTTGGCCTATGAACTGAGTTGTTTAGAATTCAGAGTAGAATCACTGAAAATCCAGAAAGGTTATAAAATGATCAATAGTTATGCCATGTTAAATTAACATTATTATTATATAAAAGTAAAAAACATATTTTGTATCATACTATTGAGTCTTATTGTACGTTTATTTTAGGGCCAATTACAAAGGTATTTGTGATAGTCATAATCCCAAGGAGATTTCCAAATCTGATTGGTTTTTAACATTGAAATGCATAACACAATGTTATTCTTATTCCATAAGCCTCAATAAATAATTCCTTTATTATCTAACATAATTTAATAGTAATTTCTAAAATCTAAATTGATGACTTATTGGAATGTTTTTAATTGAGAGGGTAGAAGAAAATAACACTTTTTGGAATACACTTTCTCTGATTTGTTGACTGGAAATATTAAGATTCTATCACTTGCTGATGAGTAGGATGGAAGAGTGACCTGGGCTAAATAAATAAGGGAATGTCTGTACTGACTCTTCCTATAATGGACAGTTTCTTTCGCCTGCTGGCACCTTCTTGTTACTCACTTCAGGATGAATCTTGGTCATTGTCTACCTATAAATGTTCCTGAAGTTCCATTTAGATTAAAAAGTATCAACAAGACATTATAAAATTTTGTCATTTAGATTTTGAATCCTTGTTCCATTATTGGCAAGCCCTCAAAAGTCAGCAAAATGCTGCAAATGTGGCCCAAATTGTCTTGTTGAATAATTTCTGAAGACTATTTTAATGAAAGAACCAGAAATGAAAATAGATTTAGTATCCACTTTCAACTTACCTATTGAATCGTTAGATCAACTACAAAGATTAGTTAACTTGCCTAGTCTTTTTTAGTAGGGACTGAACTTGCTAAGAACATGCCCAAACACCCCCTTCCTTGATGGAATTTGGCAGACTATTTTGAGTAGTAGCTTAGATTTAATGAAATACAGTAAATGATTTAATCCATGGAAATCGCTAACAATAGTGTCTGACTCATAACAAACACTCAAAAGGTAGCTATTATTGATATAGTTTTTTTTTCCCAGAGGAGGGATTATGTTCCAGGTGGGTTTCTGGATTTGATAATATTTACTGTTTTCAGTTTAATTGGGAGACTTCCTTGTACATCTCAGTACAATTATTCTCAGAATTCAATATTAATTGTTTTTGTGTTTTCCACATGAGACTTTGGACTTTCTCTTTCCATCCTGACTTAGCACAGAAGTCTACACTCTTCTTACCAGCTGGATGATTGCTATGGGCAAGAATGTTCAACATGTGTCCTGCATTATTTGAATTGGGTCATGTTGTTCTACTTGAGGCTCTCAGACCAAGGCCTTCTTGCATAGTAACACTCCTTGTGTCCTCCAGATTCTTACATGGACAGTAAAGGGGAGGATGAATATTAGGGGCTTAAGATGATTCAAATACACATGACATGATTTCAGCTTGAGAGTTGGTGTTATCCTTATAATGATACTAAGGAAACTCATCATCCTTTGTAGAACATTGGCCAAAAGTAGTTCTACCACTAAATGGTACCCATAGTACCTCTTTTAATTTATCTCACTTAGAGCTTACAAGGCTAATGAGAAGTTTAGTTATTTGGGGAATATTACACGATATAAAATGTGTACTTGACCAACTTCCTGAAGAATATGTGAGATGGATAATAATAAAAGACAAGACGCTTATGGATCAAAGAGCACGAAGCGTATCTGAAGGAAGCAGAGGGAATGGATGTTTCCAGGTACTTTTTCGTAAGATTGTGTTGCTTTTGCAATAAGTTAGGCTTTATTTCCTGGTAGCCAAAGCAAAAAATAAGTGGGTTTCTGATCATGGAGGGACATACTGTACATTACTTAAAACAAGCATTTCCAAATAATTTTTCTGACTCAGTTCTATTATAATGAGCCTATTAACAAATTTATTTAAGTTGCTCCCACTAACCTGTGAGTTACAAAGCACTCAGAAGAAGAGAGTCACAGCATATAGTAACCACTTAATGAATCATTCAAACTGGAACACTTCAGGGGCTGAAAGGGGTACTGCTGGCAATTATGCCAGGATAGTAGGTGAAAACCAGGACTGTCCTGGCAAAAACTGTAATGTATTGTCACCCTGGATCAGGGTGTTACTGTACCATCGCTTTCAGATTTAAGTTGGTAGGAAATTTTCAGGAGTAAAGTGCTACAAAAAGAATGAACAGGAAGCATTTTATTTTGTTTTTCAGCAAGAGGTATGCAAAACTGGTTTCCTACAAAAATGTAATGGATCTGAATACGAAGAGAAGAAGATTTGTAGGTAAGAATACAAATGCTGAAATTTGGTACCCCATCTTACATATTATGGCAGTGGCTTAGTATCTTGGTGACTTATGATGCACATAGTGTTCTCATGTGAGCTTTTCTAATAACTCCAACAGGCTTGCCTAGATTCCCTCGTTTCTTGTGGCTTCCATTGTGCTATATAAATAAAGTTAAGGGTGTACATTCCTAGTAAGATCCTGCTAAAAGTCTAGGAAAATTGAAAGAAATCTTTTAATGACAGCGTGGATCTCTATCTTCATTTTGCTGTAGTCTTGTAAAGAGACAGGAAATACCAAGTCTAGGATGAGCATTTTGAATAACCCTTTAGTGAAAGGAATACTATATTATAAACAAGTCACGTTGTTGTTTAACTAATGTGTTATCTCCAAAGTCAGCGTGGTTCTCTGTTATCCTGGCAGGTTTGGGTTTAGGATTGGGGAATTTGACAGAGCTTCTTCACTGTGATGCGAATCTTGTTGGGTTTCTAAGCCCACCCATATAGGGTCTCCGGAGAATTGGGAGTGTCCCTTTTCTTGAGGAGCAGCGAGCACTCGCCTCGTGTTGAGCTCATTTTCAAAGGTTCTCTGAGACCAGAGGTTTAGAAATGAAAGGCCGCTGTATCTACTTTGATGTGTCAGAACGCAACTAGAGACATTTCCAGTACTTGGATGGAAATGTCAGCTGATAATAGGAAAAGGTAGAGTGCACAGGGCACGTCTCAATAAGTTTGATAAAAACAGCATCCAGGAGACGACTAGTAATTGGATCCTATAAATGATATAATGAAGTCTGTGGCCCCTGAAGGAATGCAGAGTCTGTGAAACGCACAAGCAGGATTCAGAGTGAGCCGCCCATGGTCTGTTTTGGGCCACACTTAGAGCCACATTGGTCTGACTGAGTTTTCTACTGCCTGCATCTGAGCCAGGTACTAATTGAAAGGACTTAATACTTCTCTCCAGCTGTCCAGAGACCATTCACTGGCCACCCATAGTGCTGAGTAGATGGTAACTCCCTAACCAGCAGTGGACTCTGGTGTTTTAAGAACATACCTAGGCCACGTGGTGCCCAGGATACTGGTGTGGTTAGATTGGCAAGGTACATTTATACCAATATTTTAAAATAGAGTGATTTCCATGAATTTCTAAGTTCTCTGAATAATTGAAAGCTCCTGTAATACCAGGTCCACATTGCATCCTGCCAACAATCAGGTGGAGCTGAGTAACATTGAGCCACTGTAAAAGGGGTGCAAGTATTTTCTGGTTGGCCACAGGCCTTTTGCCAGTGCTGAATTGTGGTGCCAGTTGCCATTGCAACCAGCCTACTTCTCCCATTTTTATTGCCTGCTTTTATGTTTTTATTAACATTTTATTTTGTAACCCTGATATAGACTAATGGTAAGTCACTGGTTTTAGTGAAAGATTCAAATGCTTATGAAATAGAGCTTGTTTTGAATCCTACTATGCTATTTATTAGATGTATAATTTTGAACACGTTACTGAAACTTCTCTGAGTCTCAGTTTACATATCTGTGAAATGAGCATAGTCATACCTACCCTGCAAAGTTGTTTTAGGGATTCCAGAAAATAGATGGTATGACGCCTGGCCCGAACCAGTACCAAATAAATGTTGGTTATTATTATTGTTGTTGTTATTTGGTGCTTTCTAAACACTATTTAATAGAACAAATGACTTCATTAGCTTTTTTCTTTGGTAACATTCAGTAAATTCTTGACTTAAAAATAAAAGAACTATGCAGTAGATGTGGTAACATGTGCATTCCGCCTGAACTGTTATAATTTGCATCTTCTCACAATTACATTTGTTTAATTGGTTGCTTTGTTTTTTTCCTCAGAAAGTATAGATTCTTGTAATTCTTCTTGACTCTGAGTTTATTTTCTTATGTGTTAAATGGAGAAATAGAACAATAGTGTAATATAATTTATTCGTGTTTTATACAGTTTTTCTGTATTTCTTATAAAACTTTAAAATATATTTCTGTTAGCATTTATTGCTTTATGCCCTATCTACTTATAAGTTGAGTTATCAAACAAGTGCAACAAAAATCAATACAATAAAACCATAGTTATGTAATAGAAGGCAGAGTTAGATATGAAGAGACTCCTTTGGGCGAAATAGAACTTTGAGATGACAAAGAATTTCTTTTCGCATTTTCTCTCAGCTGAGGCAATGTGGGAACTTCACTGGGAGAGGGAGTGCCTACCGTGTTCCAGGGACTAGGATGAGTGGTTCAGCATGTGCTCAGATATGTGCCTTCCCTGATTTCTTTCTCAACAGTAAATGTTGTTATACAAAATGGAGCTCGCAATGGAGGGAGAAAAGGGCAATGAGGCCCTTAGTTTTATCCCATTTGAGAATTTCTTTTCTATTTAGCTAACAGAGAAGAGCTGAACTAAACAATCAAAATCAGTAGTTTATGGAAGTAAGCATCCTATGAAATACTGCCCAAATTTTTATTCTCTATTTTTATTATAGCTTGATAGCCAGAACAGGCTTATTCTGAAGAAGTTTGGTGTTTTCATGGCACTGTGTGTGTGCGTATGTGCGCGTGTGTTGTGTGAGAGAGAGAGGTGACAAGATAACACATGTGAGTGATGGTCACACGGGGAGAGGACAAGGACTGAAGAAAGAAGTGGCAGTCAGGGCTGTCAGTCTTGCTGGACATTTCCCTGACTCGCTCCAGCACTTCCGCAAGCAGCTTTGCTGTTACATCCATCTCTTTTATAAGCATGCTCTTTCCCCTGCGTTCAGCCCCAAGAGCTCTGTTTCCCTTTGGGGGGTAGTACCTCTTGCACAGCCTTTCTGTACATCTAAAGTCATCAAAAAGATCCTTTCAATTTTTGCTCATAGAGGAAAGTAAAGGTTTCTTTCCTTTTTTTTTTTTTTCCTCCTTGCCCTGAGTAAAACCCAATGACTGCCTTCTATTCCACCTGGGATGCTCGGACAATGGATCTAGATATTTTTCCTGGTGCCTTCGGTCCCTAAATAAGAAAGGTCTGGAATTAATAATCTGATGGGAGAGGAACCTGCCTTATGGGAATGTGTGTCAGATGAGAGGAGCAGAGCACCTGGTAAAGTCTACAGTAAACCGGAATTAGCTTTCTACCTGGGCAGAGCAGCAGCAGAGAAAAGAAGTACAACAGGTAAGAGAAAGGTATTTTATCTGGACTTTCCCAGAAATAAGCACTGAAAATGTGGTTTGTCCTCATTTGTTGGGAAGAAGGAGGAGATTGCTCCTTATTTTTATAATTGTCTCTTCTTGTTATGGCTATTCCATTTCTACCCTATTTGCACAGTGGGCTTTTCACAGATTATGAATCTTTTATAATTATTTTTCAGAAGGAGTTTCATGGTTGTATTAGATTTCTGGATGCTTATTAAATCTTTATTGAGTCCTTATTATGCAATTAATATATGACTCTTGTTTGCATTCTGCTTTAAGGGCTTTTATTTCACAAAAAAATGCATGCCAAGTGTACTCTATCAACATGGTCATTAGGGGAGGGCTGAAGATGCTCAGCAAGAGAAACTTGACAGCACACATTTTTCTTACATAATAAAGTTTAGACCTTTTATTCTGAGATTCACTGACAAAAAAGATTTTTATCTGATAAAAATATTTCTGGAAAAGAAATGAAACATTGAAAATATATTGGCAATGTTTTGCTATAAACTATTTAGAAGAAGCTCTATCTTAATGAAAAACAATCCAAAAAGATAGGAAATACAAAAATATACTCAGTATTTCTCTCTATGCTTTTTTGTTAAATAAGCAAATGTATTATAAAAGACCTTTGAATGTTTCTACATGAAGAGGAAAAGATCTTCTAAAGTGCAATGTGTGAATCCTGTATATGCACAGATTAGAAACACTTACTTTACTGATCTTCAGATTATAGGGAGCAGATATCTGCTTCTCTGAAATGACAAATAGTTTTCATTTCTTTAAAACTGATATTCAGGCAGATACATTTAAAATACACCCTAGTATAGGTCATCTAATTTCTGCAGAAAGGTCTTCTTCAAAAACTCTGTGGTAGAGCAGAATGTTTGAGCTGAAGCAGTACCCATTATCTGCAGAATGAGGCTTACAAAGAAGTTATCACAGTAAATATCTCAGGAAAAAAATAAGCAATTCTAATAAGTATTAGATCTTTTTAGCTTATAGTGTGTTTTTTCTATATTTTAATATAGCAGTTGGATTAAGCCTTTTTAAAATCATGTTCGTGCCTTAAAACAGTTTTTCTCTGCCTTATAAGTACATTTCCTGTGCTCATTCCTGTATTCCTTAATCTTCTAAAGCTGTAACTTAAAAAAAAATTTAAGTTAAATCTGTTCATTTACTTGCAGAAAAAAGATTGATAATGTTTTCAATTAACTCTAGAAAGTCTGTACACAATTACATTGAACGATTTGATCTTACTATCCAGTAACTATCTATAAATTTGGATTTACTAAACAAACAGACAAATAAACAAACAAAAAAACCTTAAGTAATCTGATGAATTTATAAACTTGGATTTCTGGTAACCCAATAAGAATTCACTGGCATGCCACTTTAAAAAAGTGATTTGTTTCCCGAGAAAGGCTTACCAAATGACAGAGCTCTCTCTGGTTGGGGAAACTGCTTTGAGTTTGCCCTGTCTCAAAGGATAGGTGAAGGCGGCTGGTGGTCCAGAGTGGAAGAGGGTGAGAGGGAAGGCCCAGCTGAAAAAGTGCCACAGACATATGGTGTTTAAAGATCTTCTTCCTCTATAGACAGGTTCTAGAAAGGAAGCAGAAAACTCAGGTGGCCAGTGGGAATGCTGCAGCCCTGGCACTATGGGAAGGTCTGATGCGCTTCTCCTGGCATGTACCATAGACCTATGCTATTACAAGAATCATTTCCACAGGTATCTGCTCTCCTTAGAAACCAAAGCCAAATGGTCAAAATTAGAAAATTCTACATCAAATCCCACTGTTTTGTTTTTTTTTCACACTTTCATTTCCTATACTTACCATGTCTCACATTAGCACATCCATTTTTTCCTTAACTCCCTGGATGAAAAAGGAGAATTTGATGTTCAGATGGACTTATAAAATGCAAAAGTACTTCAATTCACCAATAGCAATTCATCAATCCTCTCTATTTTTCAATTAAAGATCGAAGTAGCCTTTTCTTTTTACTTAAGAATACTGGTCCTAATTTGAACCAGTGCTGGCCCTCTGGGCCTACTACTGTTTAATGAGTTCAATGGTTAATTCAAACATAGAGGCTTTGAGTATGGCTAGGAAGGAGAAAGAAAAGACAAGAAAATGGAGGGAGCAGAGAGAGTGCCTGGGTGATGGAGTGAATTTGAGGAGAAGAATTTAACATAGGTGAATGTGAAGTCCTGCTCTTAGCTTTAATAAATCAATGGTAATAGGTATAGGATATTCTCCATGTTGACTAAGAGTTCAGTAGGTTTTCATAGGGTCCTTTGGATTCCAGAAAAGTTAATGTGGTAATGGCTGCATAACAGAAGAACATTGTCCAGGCTGAGGGAGAAAAATGTCTTGGAATCCTAGTTGAGGAAGGCTACCAAGGCCAGTACAAGAGCAGGGTATTTAGCTTTGCAATAAAATGACTCCTCTGTATGAAAGGCTTCTCCCAGTCTTCCCCATCTTGGTTAATGTTGGCTCTGTCTCCAGAAGATATTAGAATTTATTTACTTCTATCTGTATTACTATGACTCTTTACTTTCCTATGATGCAGTCTCTTCACAGCAGCCAAAGTGCCCTTTTAAACAGGTAATTCAGGTCACACCACTATCCTGATTATAGTCCTCCAATTGCATTCCATGTCCTTAGAATAAAATCCAAACTCCACACCATGCCTTCAGCACTCTACATGATCCAGCTCCTTCCTACCCCTCTAGGCTCACCTTTACTTACCTTCTACCACTCTCTTTTCTTGGCTCGTGATTCAGTAGCCACATAGCCTTTCCATTCCTTGAACATCCTGCCATATATTCCTACCTTAGCTCCCTTGAAATAGCTATCCCTTGGGTCTGGAATCCTCTTCCCCCAATCTTCCCAAGACTGGATCCTTTTTTTGTAATCACTCAAATGTCAGTTTAAATGTCATCTCCTCAAAGAGGCATTCCCTGAACACCCAATTTAGTACCTCTGTCTTTATCAACTCAACCTGTATAGTTTTCTTTATAGGACTTACTACACTTAATTTCCTTGTTTATGTTTCTCTGCCTCTCCTTCACATATCATGAAAACAGAGATACTATCTGGTTTGTTGACTCCTTCTACCATGGAATTTAATAAATACATGAAAAACTAGAAAAGCAAGGAGACCCTAAGACCAGTGGATGAAAAGAGATGGACAAAAATATAGAATGGGTGTGTTGAGAGGTCCTGAGTTCACAGTCAGGAAAAGTACAGTTATTTCAGCAGAAGGTAGACGGCTGCTTGATGAAAATAATGTAGAGGTGTTCATTTAATTGATCAATTAATATTTATTGATGATTTCTTATGTGTCAGTGTGAAAGGCACATGGGTATACAAAAAGAATAATATCAGATGCTTCTCAAGGAATTTACCATCCAGGGAGGAGAAAGCTATGTGAACAAAACCTTACACATGCAATGCAATGCTATATTAGAGCTGTACATAAATATATACAAGGTGCGATGGCAACTAAAATTTGACTGAAGGAGACAGGATATGGGGAAACTCATTTGACTCTTAAAAGAAAAAGAGAAATTTCCCAGACAGATTAGGTACTAAGGAGGGCTTTCCGAGTAAGTTGGCAATGGAAAGAGAGCATAGTACATTCTGGGAAGCGTACAGAGCTTGCTATGGCCTTAGTGAGGGGTGTGGCGAGGTGGAGGGGAGGGAGAAACACATGATGAGAGAGACCAGGAAGTAGGCAGAGGCTGGATCAAACAGGGCCTTGAATGTGCTATGAAGAATTTGGATTTCATCTTATAGGCAGAGAGGAGCCATTGTACAATGATCAGATTTTCACTTTGCAATGACAACTGCAATAGCAGGAGAGGGGTTGCAGAAGGGTAAGACTGGAGGCAGTTTGGAGTTATTTTAACAGCCAGGTCAGAGACCACAGAGGCATAAATTAGAGCATTCAGGGGCCATGGAATACATAGAAAATTAGGAGGTAGTAAAAGTGTCAGGGTGGCAGTCTGCCCTCAGTTGTTGGTATGCTCTTGGTTGAAGAATGACCAGACACACCAATGTGTCAAGTGCAGACTATTATCCTGGTCATCTTACACCTTGCTTGGAAAAATCACCAGCAGGGCCAATACGATGGAGTAACCTCAGACAGGAAGCAGTTTCATGCAAGCAGCTCTTTATTATAAAATGAAACAGGTCTGTCTCCATGAGTGGAGAGAGACAGACCAACTCACTCTCTCTGAATTCTCAGATTGTTTCCTTTTATTGGCCCAGTCTGGGGAGGGCTCTCAGGAGGTGCAGGATGTTATCAAATGGTCAACAGGTGTCCTCAAAATTCCATCTGCCTGTATACAAGCTCCCTCTCCGGAAGCCCACCTGTGGTGGCAGTGGGGAGGTGAACCACAGTACAGATTCAAGCTAATGGCATAATAATTACTCTTAGGTTACTCTGGGTCACTTTCTAAATCCTATCATGCCTGGGCTGGGGAATTCCCAGATTGATAAAGCATTCCCTCCTTCCTCAGGTGTAGCAGTTGCTCAGGATAGGATTAAGGGTGTGATAACACCAAAACAGAGTAACCCCCCCTTATCCTTCTTTCCAGCTGGAGCAATTGCTCAAGACAGCACCAAAGCAGGGCACTCTTGTTCCTAGAACTGGCGGATATCGTAATTATCTACCTTACAAAAGCAGGGCTTAGGTTGGTCTCTACCTCTGCAATTTAATAGTTGTTCAAAGTTTTAGAAGAAGAAGAAGACAAAGAAAAAAAATACCTAGATGTCATCCATGGTAGTTTCCCTCCCAGCCCACGTCCGATTCACTAGCAAGTCTTTTCAGTTCTACCTCAAAAGTTATCCTAAACGTCCCTCTGTACACCATCCCCACTTCCGCAACCCTCCTCCAAGATACCACCATCTTTTGTCCAAATGATGCCATCGCTCCTGGCTGCCACCTTCCTTCTGCTCTAGTCCCGCAGTCATCCATTCTCTGCACAGCAGCTGGAGTGATCTTTCTGCAAAGTCAATTGGCCATATCACTTTCCTGCTCACAACTTCGTGTCGCCCTTAGAATTAAATCCCAGTGCCCTTCCCTGGTCTATATTAAGGCAGCCTTTGCTTACCTCTGTGACCTCATCTTCACTCCACAACTCAGCCTCATTGGCTTTATCTCATTTCTTTTGTCTGGAATGTTCTTCTCCAGATCTTTTCATGGTTTTACCCCTTCTTATCAGTCAGGTCTAACCTTAAATAATGGGGCTAATCAATATCCACAGTTATTTGTGTGTGCATAAATTTGTACGTGTAAACATTAATTGTCTTTCCCTGCTATAGTGCAAGATCTTTGAGAACAAAGACTTGGAATATTTTGTCCTTTGCTGTATCCCAGCGCCTAGCACAGTGCCTGGAGCATAGTAGAATATGAATAACTATTTTTAGACTGAATGAATAAATGGAAGAAAAAAACAAACTATCCTTGTTCCTTTCACTCCCTTTTTCCTGAGAGCGGTTTAGTGACATCCCTTTCCCTTCTTTGTCTGGTTTACTTTCATCTTACAGCCCAAAGTCTCCTCTTATAGCTAAGCGTTCCTGTGGATGCAGGTGGCTTTTGTTTGCAAATGGAAAACAGGCAGTTCTCCCACCTTTCTGTGTTTATAATGTTTGCATGGAGTAAGGCAAGGCAAAAATCCACTCCAAGCCTTACCACGTAAGATTGGGGAGCAGAAGGAAGGGAAAGAGAGAGGGAGATTGTTTTCCTTTAAGACCATGTGGCATAAATCTACAACCACTGCAGTTTTCTTGACCGTTGATTTTCCCAGTGTGGTTATGTTATCTGTGATTTATCTTTATATATTTTTTTATTTTTTCAGAATATTATGGGGTCCAAGGTTGAGGTTACATATATTGCCTGTGTGCTGACCAAGTCATAGCTACAAACGTGTTCATCCCCAGATGGTGGGCAGTGTTTTAATTTATCTTTAAACACTTCAGTATAAATGTGATAAATATACACTGTGTAAATTAATAACACATTCTCAGGTACTTTGTTAACATTTGAAGTGCCCATTCAGGAATCCACTCTCCAGAGAGCTCTAGGAAAATGATGCCAATATCACTAATTAGCAGCAGAGAAGTACTTTTTCACTGGTGAAATGAGTAGTACACAAGACATTCAGTAGGCTAGAAAGGTTACACAGGCATCTCTGCCCTTTCATGTTGAGAGCAAGGACCTTGAATTTCTGTCCTTCCTTTAACAATGCACTCAGCAAACCCACAGACCAACACAGCACCCTAGGTGTAGACCTCAGTCTTGTCCTATTCCTACTGCCCGCTCATCCTTTAATTCAGGCACTGGGTACACAATTCAATGAGAAGCAAGGCTGATTTTGCCATCGGGATATTGTCCACTGGCCTCAGAGTGAATCTTTCATGCAAAGGACTAATCAGAGTGCCGGAAAAGGCAGAGGGCCAGGACATCACTACACTTAAGGGAACAGGATGTATATGTTTTTCCTCCTACCACTTAAGAAATGTTTGTATAATACTTGCATTAGAATTTTCTCTGAGAATTATTCTCACTGCAATATACTATTAATCATGAGGTTGTGGGGTGAGCAGGCTGCTTACTCCACCACATACTGTCAGAGGCTGACTACTAAAGAGTCCGATCATTGTAAATGGTGAGTTGGGGTGGTTTACAGACTGTGCTCAGCAACCTCACATTATCCGGAGATTGGCAGCCCAAAGCCGATCAGCTTTCAGTGAGGCCCGACTGGGCAGGGCAGTTGCCTTTCAAGAGAGCACCTAGGGAGAGCTGGGCAAATGGTGCTGATTGCCTTGGTTGGTCACCAATAAACTGAACAGTCTGAAAACCTTGCCTGGGAAAGCCAGGGAGCCTAGTTCAAAATGAGCAAAATGCTGCCTGTGTACCACTTTGTTATACATTTAAATTCTCCCGGTGATGTGGCCTTTGTTAAAAGAAATCTCAGTGTAGGACTTTAGGAATATATACCCCAAACCTAAGGATATTCATGTCTCAATTTATAATTTCCTAGCCTCAACACCTTGCTTATGCTGATCTATATTTTTCAATTTGGCTTCATTCCTATACTTACCCAGTTTTTCTGAACTAGCCTTTTCAGATTACAGCATTTTAAAAATTTATCTTTTCAAGAAAGCAGCCTCCTTCCATTAATAACTCTACTTGTTTTCTTCATTAGTTGATCCTGAAAAAGTATAAGTTTTCAGTAACCTCAGACTCTGATAAGGGAGAATTATATCTAAAGCCCAGCAATTTAGCAAGTTAATGTTTTGGTCCATTAAAGCAACATTCAGTTAAAATACAAAAATGTTATATGACTCCCAAAGTTTATACAAGCCTTACCAATATTTTTCAAGAGTGTCTATTAAGCAGAGTGGGCATGAACATGGTTCCTGGGCCAGACTGCATGGGAGTGAATCCTGGCTCTGGTTTTGGCTAGCTGAATGATCTTGGGAAATTCACTCAACTGTGCTGCAGTTTCCCTACCTGTAAAATTGCAATAATAGTCACTACCACATGGGGTGATTTAAAATTAAATTCTGTAGGGCCTTAGAAGTGCTTAGAGTACTAGCTGAAACTTGTGTTTTTAAAAATTAGCTATCATAAACATTTTCAAGGTCATTCTTAATCATACTTAGACAGGAAGCTTGTTCTAGTGGGAAAAGTGCCTGGATTCTCCTTGTGCCTTAACTACCGACCAGCTCTGTGACCTGAAAAAAAAAATGATTTGCCCTTTCTGACTTTCAGTCCTCTTGTTTATAAAAATAGGGATTGGACTAGATAATTTCCAGGTTTCCCTATAATACTAAAATGTTATGATCCTGTGATATCATTCCCCAATTTGAAGTTTAAAGAAAATGCTTTAAAAGAGAGTATCAAAAAGACATAATAAAAATAAATGGAAACGAGAGATTATGTTTAAATTTCTTTTGACTTGGAGTTAGGACAGCTGGGTCCAGCTTGGCCACTTACCTGTCCTTCCTAACTCACCCCACCCTTCACTTTTTCTTTTTGGTCCAGTCTGGCTCTTGGTGAGCATATTGGTAGGAAGATGAAAAAGGAAATAAAGCTTTGATTGAAGATAAACAGTGTGCAGATGGGTTGGATGTGTGCATAGGGTAGGGGTGTGGGTGGTTACCTCTTGTGTCAAGAAATTTTAGAGAAATTCAATGTCCAGAGAAATTACTTGAAGTCAAGCTAGTGGTCTCATCTAAAAGGAGACCAACTGCTGTACCTCATGGGATTGGGCCTAGGAAAGTTATTCATATTCCTGTTTATTTAAAAATGTGTAACACATGTTAGACAATTACGCAGACTTATTCAGTGTCTGACAAAGAGCTCTCCCTCCTCTCACCCTATGGATGCGATTGCCCCCTTCAACCTGAGCTCTTCTCTCCACCCTTTTCCAACCTGGCTCTTCCTCAATGGCCAATATGATCTAAAACTAAGCCTCTCCTCTCCCAACAAGACAACCTATTTCTGGTTCTTAAAATCTTTATGCATAAAATACAGAAAATTCAGTCTTCAAGCTTTATCTCATATGGGAAATCCTCCCTTTTCTGAAGAGGGATTCCATTTGCTAAAATATTAAGTGATCCACTAATAAAACAGCCAACTTCACCAGCACCTTACACCCTGTATGTTTACTCTGCCTCTCACAGAGGCGTTGGAAACTTCTGGGAGTTACTCCTCAGCAAACAGTGTATGACGTGCAGAGCTCCAGGTAGAAGGCTCATTTAGATCCCCTCATTCATCCTGAGCTGACCCCAAGGCAAGCAAGGCTCTCTGAGCTTCTACTCACATGGTGAGAACATTCCATACCACCCAGCTGTATAGAGCGGTTTAATGAGGAAGTGCATGTGAACCTGATTTGTGGACTACAAAACATCCCTCCAATTAGGTGATTATTTTAAGCTCCCAGCTGAAGATGGCTTGATGATCAATTCTATCTTTGTAGTAGGAAACAGTTCATCTTCTCCCCAAGAGCTTCCAGTTTTCCCGTTCTTTTCATCATCCCTATGACTCCGTGTATTTTCTTCATAATTGAAACATGATTATTAAAAATACTCATCCTGTGACCTTTTCTGTATGTGAATTGTAATCTGTACTTTCTATTATTATCCTTTCATGTTCCATAATTCCGGTACTTCCTAGCTTTGCTTTTCATAGCTCTCCGTTTGTACGAGTGGAAAACATCAGGTAAACTACAGAAATCAACTCATCTCTTTATATAAAGCAAAATTTCATGAAATATAAATTAAAAAGACATAGTGCTTTTGTCATAAATCTACAAACTATTGAACAACAGCAACAAGAAAGAGGGAGGTAACATCTTCCCTACTGACGGCACAATGGAAGCTCTTCTCATGGTGTCAGTGTACTTCTGTCCATCATGATTGCAATCTTCCCGCTAAAGCTGGAAAGAATACTCTAGGTGATTATTTTAGAATACTAAAGATTTTAAGAGCTAGAGACTGCAAAGAGTTGGCATCCTAAGCAGACTGTAAAGAGCCCTGTAAGCCTGGAATTGAGAGCTGGGCTAACTTGTTGCTGGTAGCCTTAGCATGCATGAATCCTCCCACATGAATGGCCACCCTGGGGCAGCATACCCCCAGGGGACCCCTTCTGTTTCTTTGCTCTGTGGGTCATATGACTTTGCCTTCTAGTCGCAGAAGTGTGCTGTCCTGATGACAAAAGGTTTAATGTCCCCAGGGACATAAGAATGTGAAGTGAATTTTACCTATTGCTTAAAAACCTAACTCAACATATGAGTTCTTCAATGAGAATATATCTTTTAATTGTGTTCACCATTTGGGTTTTTGTTTTGTTGTATGAGAAACAAGACAGGATTAAGTGACTTTTAGGTAGAGATTGTAGGCTTGATAGGGACCAAGCACTTTCTTAGGCATCTTTTCCTTTACCTCTCACAACATCCAGGTGAGGGAGGTACTGATTTTACAATGATCAAATTGAGATTCAGGGTAAGTAACTTTTCTGTATGCCTAAACTAGCCATTCATAAAACATTTGTAAAATATATTCAGAAAACTGACCTCTTATTCACTAACTTAAAATTGTGATATTTTGGAAGATTCTATTATAAAATTAACCAATTTTATACATGTTGTATTAGTCAGGGTTCTGCAGAGAAACAGAAAACCCAATAGGAGGGGTGTGTGGGTGTGTGTATAAAGAGATTTATCATAAGAAATTGACTCACACTATTATGGAGGCTGACAAGTCCGCAGGTCTACAGTTGGGAAGTTGGAGACTCAGGAGAGCTGATGATGTTGGTTCCAGGCTGAAAGCTGGCAGGCTCCAGACCCAAGGACAGCCAGTGTTTTAGTCTGAATCTAAAAGCCAAGAAAGACCAATGTCTCATCTCAATAGTCAGAGAGGAGTCCCCTCTTACTCAGACTTTTATCCTTCAGGTCTTTAATTGATTGGATGAAGCCCACCCACATTAGGGAGGACAATCTGCTTTACTCAGTCTACAGTTCCAAATGCTAATCTTATCCAAAAACACCCTCACAGACACACCCATAATAATGTTTGGCTAACTACCTGGGCAAGTCATGGCGCAGACAAATTGACACATAAAATTTTGCATATGTGGTATATGGTTCTTAGACAGTCAGCACTGGTGTTTGTTGACTACTCACCCTGTGCTTACCTTCCTGCCAGGCACTGGAAAAGATTTAAACAAAGCAAATGGTATTGTATCTGTGAGATTGAAGAAGACACGATTGACCTCACCATCAAGAGGAAATGTTCTTTGGGGCCTTTACAGCAGCACTATCCATTAGAATAGAGGGTGAGCCACAAATGCAGACTACTCATATGTGTGATTTTAGATTTTCTAGTAGCCACATTAAAAAAGTTAGATTATTTCAAAATATTAAGGGGGTACAAATGTTTTAGGTTACATGGATTGCTTTTGTAATGCTTGAGTCCTGGCTATAGGTGTGCCTGTCCCCCAAATAGTGTTCATAGTACCCACTAGGTAGGGTTTTTTTCCCTCCCCTACTCTTCCCTCCCCCTTGGTTGATTTCCACTGAGTTTTACTTCCCTCTGTGCACATGTGCGCTCATCGGTTAGTTCCATTTTTTTTTAAATTTCAGAATATTACAGGGGTACAAATACTTAGGTTACATAAATTGCCTTTCTTTGAGTTATATTTGTATAAATGTGATATTAACAGGTGTTCCAAAATTGTGCGCAATTCCTGAAAATCTGATATGTCTTGGTATATGTTATCAGTCCTAATTATTGTTATGTTAAATTGTTGTATGCCACAGAAATAACTAAATTTCCCTGTCAATTGCATCTTTAACCATGGCTACTCTAAGTCTTTTGTTATCCACAATTATTGTTTTACTTTGATTCTTCTCAAAAAGAAGTTTATAATCAGCTAAAGTCCAAAATTTTTTTTTTCTTCAAGGAAGTTCATGGAAAGGACCCTAACAAGTACTCTTGAATATAGGTTTCTAATAACTTTAGAGATCATACCATTGGACTAGGTAAAAAAATTCCAGGACTCTAAATGGCTGATGCATCACCAAGCCAAGACATCAAGTTAAAAATAAATAAATAAATAAATAAATAAATAAAGCTGAAAAAAACCCTTAGATTTTAATAGCATATTTTATTTAACCCAGTATTCCAAAATATCGTTAGAATGTGTAACCAACATAAAAAATTATTAATGAGATATGTTACATTCTATTTTATTTTGTGCTAAGTCTTTGGTTTGTGTGTATTTTTGCAGCTATAGCACATCTCAGTCCAGGCCAGCCACACTTCAAGTTCTCAGTAGCCAAATCTGACTCGTAGTGGCTGCTGTGTTGGACAGTGTAGCCACAGGCATCTGTTGTGGAACGTGCTGTCTTATGTACCTTATCCCATTCTGTTTGTGTGTCTTAGATCCAAGTAACTGAGGGTTTGGAGCAAAGAGCAACTGTTTGGAGGATGTGATATAACACCAGGAGAGTCTAAGTGACGTTTCTTGGAACAGGCTGCCTGGGCAAAACAGACCTAGATGATGGGCAGTTACTCTCCATCTACAAATTGCCAGAACTACAGTGTTAAAAAGTTATGTGTTCTCTCTGGACCAGATAAGCTCGTTCTTGGACCCTTCTCCTAGCTGTCACTTCTTGCCCTGTGTTACTCATGTCCCTTCTCTCTTGGGCCGCAGTACTGCTCCATGCTACACGAGGAACTCCTGGGACCAGGAGTGTATAGACTGATGTACAAAAGAGTAAGCCAAAGTACACTTTATACAATTTTTTTTCTGTTGCAAACCGATCAAGGGTAGCATACTGTAGCTTCACAACGTTTTGCTAATGTTCCCGTTGAATGTACGTAACGTTATATATTCTACTCACTCACAGTTCCTGCCAACAGCCCCTTCTCAGTAAAGCTCTACAGTTTTCCCTGAGATCCCTTATACATCCCTACACTGTATTCTTAAGATGATGTCAGAATTTCTTTTCCTATCAATCTCTCCTGGTCCCATTTGGGTTCCTGATATTAAAACGCTTCATGAACACTCTTCCCTCTTCCTTTGTAATTGAAGATTTTCTAGGCAGGCTATCCCAAGAGGACATCTCTGGATCTATTTGCTACCCAATGTCGTTCTTCACAGCCTGAGAGTCTCCTCCAGCTCACAGAACTGCTCCTGGTGAGGGTGTTTTTGAGTATCAGTTTGAGGGTGGATAATGTCACTGATATTATACATCAAGGGAAAAAAATCATCTAAACTATCAGGGGACCAGGTCCACAGAAAGGTAGTGGTTGACCTCTGAATTTTGAGATAGCATATGTTTAGAATCCAGTCCCTGTTGTTCTATAGTGGTGTTTTTCTTAGAACAGAATTTTGGTTAATGAAGCAGAGAACTATTTCTGTTTTGTTTTTGAATCCCCTTTGTCCTCTTAGAAAAAGATTATTTTATTTTCCCTGAGGAAATAATATTCCCTGAATAGTGAATAAAAGGTTTTTCCCTTGAGAAGGAGAAAGAATTTCATATCATGTTAATATTAATATCTATAATAAAGTCAGACTTAATTAAGTTATGGAAATTGTATTTAATTCAGGCACTTCATTCTGGATGCAGAAGTTTTGAGTCAGACTTAAAGTTAAATTATTTTCTCTTGATGTGGGAAACCAGTGTTTCTTTTTCTTTCTTTAGAAGGTTTTATGAACATTGTTTCTTTCTGGGAGAATGTTATGTCTTTTGCAAGGAGCTCCCTCCCCAGTTTGCTAAAACTCCTTAAATGCCACCTCCTTCTGATCCCACCCCCAGCACTTCCCACCTGATGCTTCCCAAATCATTGGCTGCCTGAATTGCACACAGGGCACACTTGTGTGCACTGACACTCACCAAAGCTCATGCTTCTTGGCAAACCGTCTAAGCCAAATTAGAGGAAAACACAAAGCTGATGAACGGAGAAAAGTGTCCAGTCCAATGCACCAACTCATCTATCATGCATTAGCTTTCCTTTCTACCTTCATTGTCCTGATCTCTGTTGTCAACCTTTATTATTAATATGAATTTTTATGATTATCCTCCTTTCAACACAGAATTTCAAGAATTGAGTTCAAGTTTTCCATTCCCAAGATTATCCAATATTTTATATAAAAACAAGAAACCCAGCCTGAAAAGCTGCAAAGCTAGTTATGATAGTGTCTCTTATGTTCTGCCTCACTAGACTTCTATTTCTGCAGTTTGCGCTTTCATGGTTAATATGAGGCCTCTTTTGTGCAAAGACCAACTGACTCCTTTTACTTTTCCATAGGAGGGATCAGGGCTTTTGTAGGTGACCCCTGAACCAAAGAGCAGAGGAAGCGAGTCATGATCAAAGGTGCCTCCTGGGAAGGTGGGGGCTTAGAAGACAAGAACCACTCTCGAGAATCCAGCCCAGAGTTCTGACACAGGTCTCGGGGTCATTTCTCTGTCCAGATAGAACCATTTTATCTAGTCCCTGTGAGATGGCTCTTGGTAAAGGTGCTGCCAAGCTAGACAACACTGGTTTACTTTATTTTATTTTTTTCGTTCTAGATAGAGCTCAAGGTGAGAAATTCCAACTCATAAATGTAATCCAGTGCCTCACAAGAGGGCTATTTTAGTTGGCAGGCAGCAGGTACAGAACAAGAAAGAAAGACAAGCAAGCCTCCCTCAGGTCTCCCAGCTATCTGTAGGGGGTTCTCTAAGGATCCGGAGAGACTGGAAGGTACATGGGGGTACATAGGACCCTGCAGTCAACAAGGTTTGTCCTCAAATCATGAGCTTGCCCATAAGCCTTGAAAAACTTCTAGGCTCCTCCTCCAAGCTGTCCTTCCGTGATACAACTTCACGCGCACAGTGCCCTTTCCTCCGTAATATGTCTCTTCTTGTCTTTATAAAAGCCAATTTTCTCTAAGCAATTAGAAGCTGTAATCTATAAGTTTATAAATTGGGTCTCAAATGCTCAGTTTCCTACTCATTTATTCTGATTATCTTGAATTGTTTTTGACTATTTGACCGAAAGCTGAGGCCTACACTTTACCACATAAGCTACTCTAAAGGCACTTGGCACAATTAAAGTTTCACTTAATTTCTCTGGTCCCAAACCAACTCTTTGCTACAGCCTAACACATGGACTTTCCTGAAGAGAACACAGGTAAAGAGGTTTCTCTAAAGTTCTAGGCTCTGACTTCACTTCCTAGCAGATTGGTAAAGTTACAGGTTTCTCTCAGTAGTTCTTAACTCTTTTTTTTCTTGCAAGGGGTTGGGGGGTGTCACAGATCCACTCTAGATCTACTGAATACTATAGATCTTCTCCTCAGGTAGTTGCACATGCAAACTCCCACTAGTTGCAGTTTATTCAAAACCTCATAATATCCATCCATAAGCCCTAGGCCCATCTATTAATAAAACCCAGAGTTAGAATCTGGGTGACTGGAAGAAAGTCTTACCCCCCAATAAAAATGAAAAAACTGCCTGTCTGATGCTAAAATAGAAAGTTCACAGTGGAAAATAATTTGTTTCAGGTCTTATTTTTAGTAACAATGAAATAGTTGTTCTTAGTGTTTGATAAGGTTGGATTCAGGATTAAGAGGAATGTCCACATATAAATTTAATCAAGGAAAGAAAAAGAAGAAAATTGAGGGTCACTCTTAGACTGTTCCAGAATAGTATATACAAAAGTTATTTTTCTGATTAATGTGGTTCACTTTTTCCTCTGGGTAATTATAAACTGTTTGTGAAATCATCCTAATCTACTAGGAATTAGATGACACTTTCTTGGTCTAGTATTTGGAGCGTTTCTGCTTTTGTAAAAAGCATCGGATCCAGACAGTTTGATCCTGCAGCCTAATTTTTATTTGTATTGAGACAGTAAGAATTTTATAGTAATTGTTGGTTATGCGAAGGACTGTAATAAATAATCATATGAGCTCTTATTCAAATTGTGAGGTCCTTTTACTGTCTAATAACCTCAAGCAAATCAACCAGTACAGAGCACTTTGCTTTAGCTACATAACATGTTGAAAATACAGATAATAGTCCTGACATTTACATCAAATTTCCATCTTCAGGACAAGAATGTGCTAACATCCTATAAAAGCTGATTTATCTGGCATCTTCTCAGGATTCTCTCTGCTTATTAATACTTTTGAAACCACTAATACAAAAAAGTTGGTATACATGAAGCTGAAGCCCAAAAAGAATCACTAAGGATTAAATTATTATCATAAACTATTTATTTTGATGTTTCATATTTTACTCCCATTATATGAAAGTTGGTAATTTATATTTGATCTGATAAATCTGTCACTCAGAACACTTTGTAATACTTTTACTATTAAATAAATTGCATAGACAGTATAAAAACTTTAAAAATACAGAAAAACACAAAGATAAAAATAAAAAGTATGAGTAATCCTATCCCCAGGGTGTGTATGTCGTGAGAGTGATTTCTCTCTGTAGGGAAGTTTAACCTCTATCATGATAGCAGGAATTTTAAATTTTTAGTCATCTGTCATGTTATTTTATGCTTTCTTCTTTTCATTTCAACATGATCTTCCTTTTTACTCCTTGTATTTTTCCTTTTTCCCCCCCGAATAGACTACTTTTTGTAGTGTATATATGACGTATAAGACCATTTCTGTTTTATAGTCAGTATAACATGGTGGTTAGGAATTTAGTCTTCTGAATCTGGCTGCTTCCATTCCGAGCATAGTCTTGCTGTGTGAACTTGGGCATTTCCCCTCTGTCTCAACTGTATCACGTATAAAATGGGGACATTTATCATACTGATATCATAAGGAGGAACTATCATGCTAATGGCAAGTGCATGAATTAATATATAATATTAATGTAAAGTAAAGTAAAGTTCTTAGTATAATATCTGGCATTTAAGAAATGTTAGCTATTATATAAGCTGTTACTGGGAATTTTGGTTGTGCTTTTGAATAAAAATAATTTTTCTTATTCTGATCATAAGCTTTATAATGCTTACTATAAACAATACTGTACAAAGTAGGAAAAAAAAAATACCTTCCCCCAAAGAGTAGCTTTCTCTTGTCCTCTATCTACCAGTGTTACAAGTCTTGCTATAGCTATAGTTATATATGCACACATATGTATATATAGGTACATACACATATATGTGTATAAACATATGCACAAACACAGACACACATGCTATCTTAGTCCATTTGTGTTACTGTAATATAATACCTGAGACTGGGTAATTTATAAGTAAAAGAGATTTATTTGGCTCACGGTTCTGCAGCCTGTGCAAGAAGGTACCAGCATCTGCTTCTGGTGAGGGATTCAGGCCACTTCCACTCATAGTGGAAGGTGAAGGGGAGCTGGCATGTGCAGAGACCACATGGAGAGAGAGGGAGGTGCCAGGCTCTTTTAACAACCAGCTCTCATGGGAACTAATAGAGCAAGAACACACTCACCATCCTCCCAGGGAGGGCATTAACCTATACAGGAGGGAACTGCCCCCATGACCCAAACACCTCCCATTTGGCCCCACCTCCAACATTAGGAACCAAATTTCAGTATAAAGTTTGGAGGGTCAAATATCTAAACTCTGGCACGTGCACAAACTCACATAATTTGTATAGGTAATTTTTAAAGGGATAATACTAAATGTACTATTCTATAAACTCCAACTTTTTTTACTTGATAAATGCTAGAGACCTTTCCATGTCAATGAGTAGCTCTTTTCTTCATAAAGTTTTCACTTTTTTATAGTTTATTCACATATATTTTTAGTTTTTATTGCTGGTATAAAGGAAAGCTGTTAATATTGTTCCCTTACTGAACTTTCCAACTAGTTTTCTTGGTTTCGTTCAGTTTATTGTTGGGGTTTTCTAGGTAGGTGTCATATCAAGTGCAAAAATCTTGTCTCATTGTTTCCAATATTTATAGTTCTCATTTTTTTTTCTTATTGCGCTGGCTCAAACTTCCATTATAATGTTAAATAATTATAAATACTATTATCCTTGTCAAGTTTCTGACTTAAATAATAATGCCCCCATTTTTTTAAGTTTGTTTGCCAAGTTTGTTTGGTAATACCTTAGAGCCATCCTTGGTTTCTCTTTTTCTTTCGTAATTCACATTCAACCTACCAGCAAATCCTGTTGGAAATATCCTCAAAATATATGCTGGCTCCAGCTACTTTGCAATATCTCTATCACTACTCCCTAGATCAAGCCACCATAATTTCTTGCCTGGCACTGCAGTAGCCTGGTAATGATCTGTCTGTGTTCACCCTTTGTTGCATAGAATCTGTTGCCCCTGAACACGTAAAGCAACCCTTTTAAATGTAATCAGATCTTGTCACTTCCATGGGTCAAACTTTCCAGGGGTTGTAATCACTTTTAGAATGAAATCCAAATTCTGTAAGGTTTTACATGATCTAACCTTTGACTACTTCTCCAGCCTCATGTCCTAAAACCCCTGCCTGTCATCATTCTGTTCTCATTCTTCCCCAGCTGGTCTCCTTGTTGTTCCTCAAACACACCAAGTGTTCTTCTGCCTCCAGGCCCTTATACTTGATATTTCCCTCTCCATAGACTAGTCTACGCCCAGGTGGTCCTGTGCCTCCTTCCTTATTTCATTCAGGTGGGTGCCAGATGCCTCCTTAGAGAAGTATTTCCTGACTGCCTTATCTATTAATACAACAGCACCTCATCCATTCCTATTTGACCTTTCACTCAGGCTTTGATTGTCCTTCTGACAACTAAAATACTTGCTATTATGTTGTAATAATTCATTTATTTGTTTGTTGTATGTTTCTACCATTAGGATATAAACTCTTTGAGAGTTTGTTTTTATTTTGCTTGTTGCTTTATCCCTGAAGAGTATGTCAGTGCCTAGGACGGGGTAGGTACTCAATATATACTATTTTTAGGATGAATAAATAAATGGATCATTACTTGCTAAATGCCCCTCACAGAAAGTCGCACTTACACTGGCATTTTACAGACTCTGGGAAGCCTAGCCATTATGTTTAACCTTGTTTAAGGCCTTCATGTTTCATATAATAATCATTTGAACATAATTTTTTTCTAATACATTGCTGTTAAGACCTTGTAGACTATTCTGTTCAACCTAGGCTTGGGAACTGCTCCCTCTCCCTCCTTTCTCTCTCTCTCTCTCTGTGATATTCTTCCTGGATTTTGAAATGAAGATCTTCTAGCTTTAAAATTAAGTAAATTTTAAGCTTATACTATGATCTGAAATAGTCATTAAAATAAGATAATAAAAAATTTCCTTGAAGGCTTGAGTGAAATTTAAAATATGTGGATCTGGTATCTATGGTCAGGGTTATAATTTTGACAATTTTTTGTTTTCTAGGTCTATTAAGATTTTATATCTCCTTATAAATTATTAAATGTAAATATTTTTCTGGAAAATCATTCATTTAATAGGGATTATCTAGTTTGGATGCTATAATTTTTTAAATAATGTTCATCCTTATTTTTAAAAAATTGTTTACATGCTTTTGTCATACTTTCCTCATCCCTAATATTTATGTATCTACGTGTTCTATTACATATCTATATTTAGGTCTTTTGGCTGACATGCCAGAGTTTTTGGTATCGTATCAGCCACTATTACTTGGTTTCATTTGTTGATTCAACTATTTATTTCTTTTGGTGATAGGGAGATGTATTTCTAATTCATTTCTTTATCCTTTCACATATTCTAACCAATTCCTTTGTGGGAGAAATTCGTCTTTGCTTTAGTTGAATTATAGCAAAAAAAAAAAAAAAAGGATCTAGGATTCTGCATTTTGGAATGTAATGAAATTCCCATGTGATAGAGCATGCCCTACTTTGTAAATGTTCATTTTATAAATATTCCAGAGAATTTATAGAACACATTTTTATTTATAATCAAGGCAGATAATTACATTATGAATGTCCTCCTTAATTTCTGACGGTGTTTTAAATTACTAAAACAATCACTTAGATTATCCTTTTATTCCTGCATTTTTGATTTATGCATCCTTATGACATATGAACTGAAGTGTAAAGATTTATAGCTGTTATATCAACTTTGTGAGATTTATTTGCATCTATAGTCATGACTGAGGGTAGCCTACATTTGTGTCCTTTTCATACTGTTTTTTTGGCTTTTGGTAACAAGATTATGCTGATATCATAAAGTAAGGAGGAACCAGAGAGAGGTATGTCTTCTTTTTTCTGTTCTCTGGAAGACTGTGTAACATTAGATTTTTAAAAATATCTTTGATAGAACTTGCTGGAGAAGCCATATGAATTCATAGTTTTCTTTGTGGGAAATTTTTATTGCATTCAACAAATAATTTCAATTCCATTTCTAATTGTGCTTTCTTGAAGAAATATTTGTACTTGCTTCTGGCTTCTAATATTGCTACTAAGAAGTCAGTTGCAGTCTGTGCTGTGCCTGTGAATTTTAATCTATTTCTCTGCTGCATTTAAAGTTTCCTTGTTGTCTTCTATTTTCTGTTATTCCACTATGATGTATCTAGATGTGAATTTGTTTTTACTCATCCTACAAGTGCTTTTTTAGGCCTATTGAATAGTATTGTTTTCTTTCATCAATATGAGTTTAAATATCAGTTCCCTTCAAACATTACTTCTGCTTTATTTGTCCTTCCTCTCCTTCTGGAACTCAAATTTAATGTATGTTGAGCTATGTCTTTTAACGTCCCTTATCTTCTCCTATGTATGCCCTATATTTTTGTTTCTCCATGCTGTATTCCAGATGGTTTCTTCTGATTTATCTTCTAGTTTATTAATTTTCTCTTCAGAAGTGTTAAACCTACTTCTTGTGTTCTTAATTTTCGTTACTGTATTTTTCAGTTCCGTAATTTCTAGTTCAGCATTTTTCAAATCTTCTGTGTCACATTTTACTTATTCCAAATGCTTGTTATAATCTTAAATTCAGCTTATATCTCCTTGATTGTAGTAACTAACTACAGTAGTTTCTATATCTGTGATTTGTAAATATGGATTTTCTGGTTTTACTTCTATTGTCTATTGTTTGTGTTGATTTTGACTATTGTTTTCTTTTTATGTAATTTATAGTCTTTTACTGTTGCCTGAAAATTTTGAGAAATTATTTTTGAGAAATAATATGAGACTTAGAACATATCTTCTTCCAGGGAGAAATTTTTTTTTTTAATGCCGGGTACCTAGAAGTGAAAGTAGTCTTGGATTAAGGCATGATGATTTTCTGAGCTACCTAGATGATTTGCTAAGATACCCCAATTTAAGAGTACAGCCCCTGAGTGTCCCACCCCAAGTAGAGTGTATGTTACATTAGGTTTTTGTCTTTGCTGGGCATTAAATTCAGACCCATCCTTCTAGTTCCTGAAATTTACCTGAAAGGTCTACTTGCCTTTAAGCCCCTTCCACAAGAATAGGCAAATAGGCCAAAGTAAAAGTGATGCCCAGGGAAAAGAGGGGATATTTGTCAGGTTCTTATTCCTGGCCTTCAGGACCCCAAACCTCACCTGGTCCTCACATTAAAGAACTCCACCTCTCAGGTGCTTCTCCTATATGCGAATATTCACTGGAAAGGAAGGCTCTAATTCATCTCTTTGTTCGTCTCTTTTAGTTCTATTCTTTCAGCAAGAAATTCCCTAATATCTTCTTGGTTCTTTGATGTTAATTAAGGTCTTTTCTGGATTTCACCAAGTTTGTTAGTGGTCTTCAACACAAGGGTTAGTGCGTTAGTACCTGGTCTGCCATTACCACAGTGGAAGCCTATGTGTATGAATATGCTTGTGTGTGTGTGTGTGTGTGTGTGTGTGTATAATAATTAGATTTTTTAAAAATTCCACTTTAGTAGGAACTATTTCTTCTGTAAATTTCTATTCTTTTATACTGTGAATTTTCATCTTATGTCTGATAATTTTTCGTTGGCTACTCACATTGAAAACTAATCCAGATAGTTGAGTACTGGTACACAATGAAATTTCCATTTTCAATCTTGTTGGCCTTCACGACACTGTGTGGTTTGAAATCTTCTTGCATGTACTGGATGAAAATAGATAGACTTCCAGCCTCCAGAACTGTGAAAAAATAAATTTCTGTTGTTTAAGCCACCCAGTCTGTGGGATTTTGTTATGGTAGCCTGAGCAGACTAAGACAGTTGGCAAGAAGATATAGGTAATTTTAATTAAGGGAGAAAATCTGAACAACCACATGGAGGAAAGAATGTGTGTGGTCTGGGAGGGTATGTACACGTGGTTTTGTATTGCTAGAACATAAAATCAATACTGTGATAAATGAGCAAGAAAGGCAGAAATGGAAAATAATGATAAGTAGGTGAATCAATTTCATGGAAATCCTTGGATGCCATACCAAGGAATCTGGATTTTCTCCTAAAATAGAAGATGATAATTAAGTAGCAAATTCACAAGGTGATATTTATGAGGTTTTAAAAATTATTTTTATTCAATAATTGCAGATTATGTGAAGGGAGAATTGGATGTGAACATAAATCGAGAGTGGGGAGATCACTAGGAAGTTCTTTCAGTCTTCCAGGTGACAAATGCTGAAGGCTTAAACTACTACTGTAGAGGTGGACAATGGAAAGGGCTGAAATGGATCTAAAAATTCTTATCCGGGTAAAATAACAACTGAGTGTTTTCCTTGAGGTGATATTTAAGAGAGAGAGAAATGTGAGGAATCGCTTGCAGGCAGAAATGGATCTAGGTTTTTAAAATCGTAAAGCACTTACAATTTGGGGGACCTTCTTTAAGAAAAATAATACACAACTATAAAATAAAAACTTGCTAGTCTCCTACCTAATTTATTTAATACCTTCTTGATACATTTACCTCCACTGGTCGGTTTTAAGCTCGAATGACGGTAGATCATGTGCCACCAATCCAGCTGACGTCATAAAGAAAGGGCAGGATTAGGGAGGAAGATGATGGGTCTAGTTTTAGATACGCCCCTGTGGACATCAGAGAAGCAGTCAGAGAGATGTTTGAAAGAGTGTTTCATATATATTAGTCCGAAGCTTTTGAAATATGAATTTCAAGGATAAGTATGTTAATTTAGGAGTTATCAAAGAACAAGTAGAAGTTGAAACTAAGAAAAATAATTAGATCATCCAGAGAAGATAAGAAGAGTGATAAAGGGAGAAAAATGAGTATGAAATTGTGAGGAAAACTAACATTTTAGTGTAGTCAGAGACTCAGTGCAAGAAGAGTTAACATTTCAGTTCATTGTTCTAGGGAACATGCCACGAAGGCCTGAACCACAGCCAGCAGTGGCATAGGGAAGTGAGGGGCGGTCCGAGATTTTAGTTGACTAACAAGACAAGGAGAACAGTTGACTATGAAAGGATGAAAAGAGAGAAATAAAGGTGACAATGAGCTTCTACTGTGGAGATAAAGTGAGTTTCTAGTGTTTAGATAAAATTGCTTGGATAAAATAGTGGTTATATAAAATTGCCATTTACTGATATGGGAAGTCAGACAGAAGAACAGATTTAGGAAGAATGGTTAATTTGAAGTGCCCCAGAAATGTCTATTACACAGTTGGAAATAGATCTAGCAATTGCAGATTTTGAGGTAGATATTATCTTTCTCTTCATTTCTCAATGTAAAGAAAAAAAAATAAGTTCCAAAATGTTGTATCACTTGTCTAGAATTACATAGTAACTCATGCTGTCGCAGAGAGTGAGCTCAGAATCATCAGCCAATCAGTGGTATTCTAAGCTTTTAAAAATGGGAATAGTTTCTAGGAGTGCATGTGAAGAAGAGGGCCGAAAAGAAGCGTCAGACCACAAGCAATTGTTCTTCATTACCCTTGCTCCCCCGCAGCCACCAATCCGCTTTCCGTCTTTATAGATTTACCTATCCTGGATGTTTCATACAAGTGATATCATACAGTGTGTCCCCTTTTTTGTCTGGCTTCTTTTACCCAGCATGTTTTCAAGGTTCATCCAGGTTGTAGCAGATATCAGTACGTCATTCCTCTTAATGGGTGTATAATATTCCATTCTGTGTATGTACCGCAATTTGTTTATTCATTCATCTATTGGTGGACGTTTGGGTGGTTTCTACCTTTCTGTTATTGCAAATAATGCTGCTGTGAACATGTGTGTACATGTATTGGTTTGAATACCTCTTTTCAATTATTTTGCGTATGTACTTAGGAATGGAATTGCTAGGTCATATGGAAATTCTATGTTTAACTTTTTTGGGAGTCACCAAACTGTTTTCCACAGCAACTGAACCATTTTACATTCCCACCAGTAATATATGAGGGTTCCAATTTCTTTACATCTTTGACAACACTTCTTATGTCTTTTTTTTTTTTTTTGATAGCCACCCTTGTGTGTGTAACGTGGTATCTCATGGTGGTTTTGATTTGCATTTGTCTCATTACTAACAATGTTGAGAATCTTTTCATGTGCTTGTTGTCAATTGTATATTTTCTTTGGAGAAATGTCTAGTCAACTCCTTTGTTCATTTTTAAATTGGGTTGTTTATCTTTTGTTATTGAGTTGTAAGTATGCTTTATATTCTGGAGACTAAACCCTTGTGAGATATATGATTTGTAAATATTTTCACCCATTCTGTGGGTTGTCTTTTTACTTCCTTCATAATGTCTTTTTATGCTCAAAAGTTTCTAAATTTGATGAAGTTCAATTTATTTTTATTTTGTTGTTGCTTGTGCTTTTGGTGTCATATCTAAGAATCCATTGCCAAAATGAAGATTTACCCCTATATCTTTTTCTATGAGTTTTATGATTTTAACTCCTTTAGGCCATTGATCCACTTTGAGTTAATTTTTGTATGTGGTGTAAGATAGAGGCCCAACTTCATTCTTTTGTATGTGGATGTACAGTTTTCCTGCCACCATTTGTTGAAAAGACTAATATTGACCCCATTGAATTGTCTTGTCACCCTTGCTGAAAGTCAATTAGTCATAGAAGTATGGGTTTATTTCTGGACCCTTAATTCTATTTCACTGGTCAGTATGTCGATTCTTATGCCAGTACCACACTGTTTTGATTACTATAGCTTTGTAGTAAGTTTTGAAATCATGACTTTGGGTCTTCCAACTTTGTTCTTCTTTTTCCAAGATTGTTTTGGCTATTTGAACAGTTTCAAGATTGTTGGCTTGCAATTCCATATGAGCATAAGAATAAGATTTTCTATTTCTGAAAAAAAAAAAGCTGATGAAATTTTGATAGGATTGCATTGAATCTATAAATCACTTTGGGTAGCATTGCCATCTTAACAAAATTAAGTCTTCCAGTACATAAACACGGGATGTCTTTCCATTTATTTAGGTCTTTTTAAACTTCCTTCAGCAATGTCTTACAGGTTTCAGTGTACAAGTCTTTCACTTCCTTGGTTAAATTCATTCCTAGGGATTTTATTCTTTTGGATGCTATTATAAAGGGAGTTGTTTTCTTAATTTCCTTTTTGGTGTAATTTTCTTTTTAAATTTTTTTTTTTTTAGTGTGAAAAACACAACTGTATTGTGTATTGATCTGGTACACTGCAACTATGCTAAATTTATTATTCTTAAGGTATATTGGCCAGAGGTTCTCTTTTCTTGTGGTATCTTTGTCTGGCTTTGGTATCAGGGTAATACTGGCCTCATAGACTGGGTTAGGAAATGTTCCCTCTTATTCTATTATTTTGGAATAGTTTGAGAAAGATTGTTGTTAAATCTTTTTTATATGTTTGGTGGAATTCACCAGTGAAGTTTGGTGCCGGATTTTTCTTTGTGGAGAGGTTGATTTATGATTAAATCTCTTTATTTGTTATAGATATGTTCAGATTTTCTATTTCTTCTCCAATCAGTTTTAGTAATTTTTGTATTTCTAGCAATTCTATTCATTTAGGTTATATAATTTGTTGGTGTGCAGTTATTCACCCTACTCTCTTATAATCCTTTTTATCTCTGTAAGGTCAGTAGTTTTGTTCCCACTTTTATTTCTGATGTTAGTTATTTGCATCTTCTTTTTTTTTTCTTAGTCTAGCTAAAGGTTCATCAATTTCATTGATTTTTTTTAAAGAATCAACTTTTGCTTTTACTTATTCTATTATTTTTCTACTCACTATTTTACTTATCTCTAATCTTTATCAATTTTTTTTCCTCCTGCTAGCTTTGGCTTTAGTTTGCTCTTCTTTTTCTAGCTCCTTAAGCCGTAGTTAGGTCATTGATTTGAGATGTTCATCTTTGTTAATGGAAGCATTTATGCTCTAAATTTACCCCGAGCACTGCTTTTGCTACATCCCATAAGTTTTGATAATGCTGTGGTTTTGTTTCCATTTGTCTCTAAATATCTTCTAATTTTCCTTGTGGTTTCTTTTCTGACCTATTGATTGTTTAAGAATGTGTAGTTTAATTTCCACATATCTGTGAATTTTCCAATGTTCCTTCTGTTATTGATTTCTAGTTTCATTCCATTGTCATTGGAGAAGATCATTTGTGTGGTTGCAATCCTTTTGAATTTATTGAGACTTGTTTTGTGGCCTAACAATATTCCATGTGCACTTGAGAAGAATGTGTAAATATTCTGCTAGAATTGTGTTTTTATGCATAAAATAAAGTATATAGGGTTATAAAGGAAAACTATTATATTGAAATATAGTTTTAAAAATATTCTTAAATGTGTGTTATAAAATATATGTGCTTTTTAATTAAAACCTGAAATAAGCTACCATAATCTCAAAGTAGTAATGTGTATAAGTGATATTTCAGGATACCTGCATAACCTAAGATGCTATGAAATTATCTATAATTTCTGTTGGTAACAAAGTCATAAGTACTACTAACACTACTGTGGGATTAGTAGTTAAAGGAAATGATAAATTTCAGTTAAAGGTTAGTGAAAATAAAGATGCCATTTTTTTCCCCACCCGAGCTTATACTGTATTCTATCCCCAGATCCTTTGGGAGGCCTAAGGACCTTAGGTCAAGAGCCCTTGCTTAAGGGGTTTGTCTTTCAGTTTGAAAAACACTGCTTTGAGCTATCAGATAAATGGATTTTCTGGAGTTAAAGGAGGGAAAATGGGCAACCCCACATAACCCCCTACCATAACTCATCTCCAACCTGGAAAAGAGACTGAATGTTCCCTTCTGGTGAGATCTTGGGCGGAAAGCGGTATCAAACAATGTGAGTTCATACTAGTGTCCTGAAGACCATCCTGATGGAAGGAAGAAGCTAAAACTCTTGCTTCTGCTGGTGATGTCATTGCTTATACTTAGAAAACAGCCTTAGGGACAAACCCTTAGGCATTTTGTAAGAATAGAAGAGAAAGTCTCATTTCTGAGGCTTAATTAGTATTTATGAAGCACCAAGAGGTCTCTTTAGAAATGGCCTTGGGTAAGAGAAAATTAGTATATTTAATTATTATCATTTAAAATGAATATTTACAAGAAACTGGGCTGAAGATCATTTGGCCCAAACACATTCCTAAGGGAGACCATAAAGCACTAATGGAGGGAGACAGGAGCATGGTGCAGAATGGATGGAACTATTTATAGCTTCTCAAGGCTCTCGTTTAGGTCATCAACTGGAAAGGTCATTTAAAAGTTAAGCTAAGCACCAAGAGACTCAGTGGGAAGAGTCTGTTTGTTTTTTAATTTTTGAGAAACATCTTCGTATTTTGACATTAAAATGTGGCAATATATATTTCTTCCTTTTTTCCCATATATATACTTTCATTGTTTCTTTTAATTGAGAGTTGTAAAGCAAGCATTTTAGAAATAATTCTATTTACATGCAGCCTTGGCAGGTCACTTTATTTCAGTGGCTCTCTTTGGATATTTCCTCCTTAGCTACTTCCTTAGTGTTATACCGATAAAAGAGTTAATATTTATGTAGTTGTGCATCATTTGGATTCTTTTAAACTGTAGCTAATTTATTATTTCAGTAATTCAAAATAATGTTTTAAATATAGGATTGAATTTTTAGTTGTTAACTTTATTATTCAGGTCATTTGTTTTATCTAAATTTATTAATTATTATAAAATATTACTTGTAAAAAACAAACCAAAAAAAGAATGATTGAATATTGTTCTTTACTATTCATAACAGGGAAAAGAATACTCTAAGATCAAATGATAGAGTTTGATGAAAGACAAATCTCTTCTATTTCTCTGTTGGGGATGTAAATTGGTATAACAGTTTTGGGAAGTTATTTTCAATATATCTCAAAAGCTTTAAAATAGTTATATCACAGACTTCATAATTCTACTTCTGAGACTGTATTCCCCCAAAAATCCTAAATACAGAAAAATCTTTCTGTGCAAATGTATTCATCACAGCATTATTTATAAAATTAAATAGTGGGACCATAAAAATATTTCATAATAGAGGTTTGGTTATGTAAAGGATGTAATATTTATTTTGTCATTAAAATAATGTGTATTAAGAGTTTGTAATAGCATGAAAAATGTGCAAGCATTTATGAAGGATATAACAAGTTATATAGCATATAACAAGGTGTGTAACATAGTGGTAAAGCATAAGCTTTTAACTATGTACTTGGACAAGTTAGCTAATCTCTCTGTATCTCAGTTTCGTTATATGTAAAATGGGAATGATGGAACTGTAAAATGACAGCACCCTTCTTTGTATAATTACCATGATAACTAGAAGTTGGTATATGTCAATTGCCTGGCACTGAGTAAATGCTCCATAGATGCTGCTGTTACCATCACCATTTACTGCAGAGTTGTCACAATAGACTAAGGTAAAGAAGCCATCAGACACTGGCAAAGAATGTAAGTTCTTTAATGTGGACAAAAGAAGCCACTTGCACAAAGATGGCTCTGCTGGACAAGAGATACAGAAGTACTCCCAGTTAGAGGACCAAGCTTCTCATCCCTTTTACCTGCACAGAGACAACCCACTCCATTGATGCCACAGACCAGTGTGAAGAACCACCAGGTCATCCAGCAGCCTGATGTACCCTCCTGGCCCCTTCCCACTCTTCTGACCACTCGGCCAGTGCCTGCTGGCTCGCCAACTGCAAACACTGGTAGCAATCCCAGCATATCCCTAAGTGATCACCAGAGATCAAATGTTGAATTTGGGTCAGTTTTTCAGGATTTAGGATTGTGAAGTTTATTCCTGCAATTAAATGTTAAACAACTAAGATCCAAAATTATGATATAAAATATCATCATAAATATCCTATGAGAAATAATCCAGAAAAGAAACCAAGAGTCAAATTAAAGAAGCCAAAATGTACCCAGAAATTACTTTCAGGTGGTAATATCATGGGTGACTTATTTTGTTCTCTTTCAAATCTTCTATTTTACAAAATTCTATAATTCACATGTACTATTTTATAAACCAAAATGCAAACTAAAAAGGAATAATGGTGGCAACGATTTCCTGTATCATGTGTGATATGTCTCTTTTGTTGACTCACTTCAGGTGTGTAGTGTTTTTCATGGGGAATTTCTGTAACAGGCTGGTAAGATGTAGCCAAGCCAAATTTGAGCAGTATCAGTATAAATTAGGATATTTTTATTAATAGTTGAAAGTATCAGAAATACCTGATTAAACCTGAGTAACAAATAAAAGAAATTTGTTAGTGATTAATCCAGAGGTGGGGCTGCTTTCAGGGTAAAGGCTAATTCAATGGCTTAATAATGTCACCAAGAATTCCCTCCCTCCCTCCCTCCCTCTCATTCGCTCATTCTTTGTCCGTTTCTTCTTGTTGTTGTGGTGGTTTCTCTCTATCTCTGCATCTATGGGGTTGGTTTTATCTAAATAGAGGTTTAAAGAAAAGAGAAATTAAGTTCTAGGAAGGGAAATCAGATATTATCCATGAAAGTAGGGGCTTGAGCTAATTCTTAAAGAGAGTAGAAGTTTGATAAGAAGAAGAAAAGGAAGAGCAAAATGGAGTTATTCTTGGTGGTTTTCTTTTGTTGTAATGGATTATATAGTAGGATATTTTCTGTGATGAGCTACTCATTTAGCAAAGCTTAGGCAGGAGCAAGTCCATATATTTGTAGGTATAAAAATGTTGATTACAAATATCATTTCCCTCAAGAGGGCACCGCACACAATTCTCATCAACTTCAGAAAATATTTACAAAACACATATTTGCCTGTCTAAGGTCAGTTAACTCTCCTAAATTTCAAGCCTCCTTTTGTTATCCAGCACTGTTTGCCTGACTGCCTTGGTGTCTCTCAAAATGGGGGATCACAAGAGATTTTTTTCATTTTCTTTTAGATGATAATGTAAAAAAAATACAAGTGAAAGGTAAAATTCTTTATTTTTAGTGATGATTTACAATGGAAAATCTTTGTCAAAAAGTAAAGCTTTAGTTTTTTAAATCATTTTTTTTTTTTTTTTTTTTTTTTTTTTAGAGATGGGGTCTCACTCTGTCTCCCAGGCTGGAGTGCAGTGGCGCAATCATAGCCCTCTGCAGCCTCCAACTCCTGGGCTCAAGCGATCCTCCCGCCCAGTCTTCAGAGTAGCGGGTACTACAGGCGCGCACCACCACACCCAGCTAGGGGCTGTGGACTGCTCTTGAGAATCCTTACATTACTATGTAAATAAGGTCTCCAATAAGGATTGTTTTCTTCCAGGAACTGTTCTTGGTGTTTGAATTGTAACTTTACTGTTTATTAGCTCTATAACCTTGGACATTGATTTAATCTCTATCATTGTTTCCTCTTCTATAAAATGGGAATGATAAATTCTATCTCACTATTTCTTGTGAGGACTAATATGAGAAAATTAAGTAAACCCTGATAGCTACTTTCATTACAATTAGAATTATTTGATAACGTAAGTTAAATATCCATATTGTCATTTCTCTCATCCTATGCCTCCTGAGGGCAAGTTTCTTGGACCTTTTCTCTATCTACAAAAAGCTCTCTTGTAACCTAACTCTACCCTGATGCTGGTGCCATGAGACACCATTTTGGTGTCTGTACATGGGTCTGCCCTTCTGGTCTTCCTGGCAGTTACCTTTTCAGAGAAGTGGGAACTGTTTCCAGCTCCCCATACACATCTGCACTGAGGTTCCAAGGGGAAAATCAATGTGGGAGCCAAACTGACACAACTTGACATTGGCTCCAGGCAGCACCCTAGCCTAGTAGGAGTCTAAGTCCTAGTTAGTGTCTTGGCTGAGAAGTTATGCAAAAGAAACCTGTGGAAGACAGTAGAACTGACCCACTCAGCACTGGGCAGATTGAAGCCCACAGGGTAAGAAAGTTTTTATGCTGGAGTAAAATCAAGTTGGCTTATTCGACTAAAGCAATGTAATATCTAAGGTTTGTTAAGTGACTAGTAAATGTAAAACACTTTACTTTCATTATCTCTAATACTGCCTTCAAAAAATCCTTGTGAGATATGAATTACTATTCCTATTTTAGATTTAAAAATACTGATACTTGGCATTAAGTGACACCAAATAATGGGTGTCCGTATTTGTCAAACTTCCAAGAATAGTCTCTTTCTTCCATACCATTCCACCTTCCTAAGAGTTAGAAAGTATCCATTCGGGATTGCTTTGGATAGAGGGCAGGCTGCTGATTAAAAGTACTGTTAGCTGGGTTGCTGATCTCTCCCACAATACCTCCTTTTCATACTATTGAACTTGTAATCATGCTTGACCTTGCATAGTTATTAACAGTTCATTTGTAAATAACTTATGTCTCCATCTGGAAGATAAATTCCTTGGGGATTCATATCTTGTGTATATTTCTCTACATACCCTACCATATCTAGCCCATTATGATGAACTTTTGTTCATTCCAAAAACATTTATTTAGAACCTACTACACTTAAGGTACTGTATTAGATAGATGCTGCTGCAAACAAAATATAAAAACATGAGGTCCCTAGTCTTGAGTAGATTTTTCATTTAGTACAGGAGCTAAGTAGAATAATAGTTGTAATGGAAGAAATAGAAGGAAATGATAGGATTAGTGTTTTGGAAATAATTAGAAAAATGATAATGGGTGGTTGGAAAAGGAAAGGAAGGCAAAGTAAATGGCAGGCTGTGAATAGAATTTTTATTTGACTTTATTTTATTTTATATTGCACCCTTCTGAGTGAGAGAAAGGAAAGTAAAAAGAGGTTTTTCTAGGTCTTGTGATCGCACCCTTTCATCTGAGAGTTCTGGAGCAATTAGACTGAAGCAGAGCATTCTGAAGGATTTGATGCATTCTGGCACGAGGTCATTGCAGACAGTTTACAACCAGGGCTGGGTGTAGAATAAGGTGTCTTTGGGGTGTCTCAGTGATGCCACTGCCATAAGAAGGTAAATAAGTTACCCACGCAGGTGTTACTCTGCATTTCAGGGACACATTGGTTGCACTCAGGAGGTGAAAGATAACACAGACAAGCCACTGTGGAAGTTCAAATGCTAGAGAGACGACTTCTGGATGGAAAGGACCAGAAGAGGCTCCATAGACAAGAACATGCAGACAGATAAAATTATCTTAGCAAAGCACAGAGGCAGTAAACTTGGATACGTGTCAAGGTGCTGAAACAAATTTGTCAAAAAAGAAATTCAATTTGGCATACTGGCCACTGGGCAAATTGACTTTTGGGCAATTGGCCTGCTTTTGGAAATCTTGGGATATATAAAAAAAAGGGAGAAGAAATCAGTAAAACAGTATTTATTGTTCTCTTACTAAGTATCAGGCACTCTACTTGGTGTTTTATATATATTGTTTCACCTTTTCAGTAAACCTTTATGGTAGGTATTAATTATACCAATTTTTAGATGAGAAAAACAGAAAATCACAGTCAGATTTACCAGTGTACAAAGCATAAGGGTAGCCCAAGATCTCACAGTTACTTAGCTGAAGGGCTATTATTGGAACACAGATTTGCTTGGCTTTTCTACAGTTTCTGCTTCAATACCCAGTCCAAGTTTCTAGTGAAGGAGAGTTTATGAAGGGAAATTGGTAGAAGTAGGTTTATAAAAGCAGGCAGTGGCCAGAGCTTGAATGCTAAGCCAAGGATCTTGAACCTGATAACTGGGAACCACTGATTCATTGGAAGAAAGAGAGTGATAATGCCTTATTTGTGCTTTTTGAAAATTAATCCTATAATCATGTGCATAGGGTCAGGGAGACTACATAAAAAGCCTATTATAATGGGTCCAGTAGTAGTAAAAATCTAACTAGGGTTGCAATGCAAATTTGTAGAATAAAACAGATTTAAGAGAGGTAGAATGGCAAGATAATATAAATTGAGGATTGATAGGATGTAGGGCGCTAGGAAAAGAGAAGACATTATGATGAAAGTATTACTACTGAGGAAGTTTGGAAGCCACTCTGAAGAACAGATTCAGACGGAAGAATGACGTTATATTTCTGATATTTAGAATTTGCGGTATCAATTGTATACACAGCAGAGACATCCTTTTGGCAGATGGAAATTTGTGATTTGCCCTTGGAAAAAGCTTTGGCTGAGATATAATTTAGAAGTCATTTACATAAAAAGGAAGTAGCTGTTATATACTTCATTTTGAATAAAGTTATTTAGAGAAGGAAGGTACAGTTAGAAAACAGAGTTGGACTAAGAACCAAACCTCTAGGTAGATTCAGGTAGATGAAGAGGATCCATAGAGGAAGGAGGGTTGGTCTGAGAAGGGGGAGAAACAGAAGAGAACATGGTTTTCAGAAGACAGTAGTAAAAAAGGAGGAAGTGGTTCATTAGTAGAGCTAATATTTCATAGAGTTTGAGTAAGCTGAGACTGAGCATCATTTAATATCTTAGTGAATGGAGAAGTCACTGGTAAAATGTTAAAATAAGGTGATGTAGAATGATGGCCAAGAAAGATATAGAGCCAGAGGTTAGGGAGCGGGTGGATGAGTGGCTTTGAGGAGGGGGTCAACCACTGTAAACTCATTTTTCTAGGAGATTGGTTATCAAGGGAAAACATGAGAAAGGACAGGAATCTGGAGTCAAAGATAAGTACAGGAGAGGCCTGAGAATGTAGTCTACAGGGAAGAATCATGTGGAAAGAGAGGGTGAAGATGTAAGACAGAGATGGCATGCTTGCTGGCTCAGGCTTCTGAGGGGGATGGAAGGTAATGGGATCAAGGTACAAATGGGAAACTTAATCTTGGACACAAGACAGAACTCTGCCATTTGAGAAAATAAAAATTGTAAGATGGGTTACAATATTAAGAAAGTTTGAGATGGGAAATAAGGAAGCCAAGGGTCTTGGACAGTTTGCTCGTAAAACAGAGCCAGAGACAAAGGTTGTGTGCAGGTATATTACTTGGAAAATAATCCCAGGAATGAAGACTGAGGAGAGATTAGACGGGAAGGAAGGGAAGCAAGTACAAAGATACACGGCCACGTTGGCCACCAGCGCTCAATCCTGTTGGGTACGTTCTGAGGACTCTTATGAGATGATTTAAGAAATATTCCCAGTGGTCAAAGGTTGGCCTCGTGGGCGTTAACTCCTCCACACCTGGGTTTGTATATGCGTGAGTGTTGATTGGGTTTCCACTCCTTGGCATCAGAGAGGCCCCAGAGTAGGACATGAGAGGTCCCAGGTAAGGTGAAGCACTGTCGTAAAACACCTGTGCAAAGCCGTTCAAAGTCTGTGTGGAACTGGTGTCCACATTTGTGACAGAAGAAAGGGGTGGGGCTGAGAGAAGTGAAGGGGTGCGTGAGAAACGTTCAGTACAGTTCACCCTTTTCTTCACTTAGGTCCTCTCATGCCCCCACAAGATCTGTCACAGTAAGGTGACAGCTAGCCTCAGTCTCTACAAACATACCATACCTTAGGGTTAGTGAAACAGTGCTAGTGGCCCTAAGGTTATAATTGATATTAATCATCACCTTCCTATTTCCCTCACCCTCACCTCATTTCAGCTCCTCTAGATTGCTTGTAGAGAGAAAACACAAACCTTTATTTCCAAAGTGTCTACGCCTTTGGTTGCCTTGTCATTGTCAGGCTGTGGTTGCCACAATTGGCCATTCACTATTATCACCAGGTAAGGAAGAAACAAAAGCCCTACTGAATTCTCTTGATTCCAGACATACCCTCTCTGCCCACACTGTGTAGCAGCAATCCTAGCTCTGACAGTAGGCAGGGAAAAGTAACCTATCAACATACTAATTCCTTTCTTTGCCTGCTAGTCCATAGACATTAGGAACCCAAACTAACAAGGTGTTAGTCACGCATAATAAAGAATCTTTATCAGGTTTATTTTTTTTAATATAGAAAATATTTTAAAACAAATGTATATAATAAAAAGCCAAACTTCAAAGGAGCATAGTAAACATTTAATAACAAAAAAACAAAAACCATGCAATTCTTTAGGGTTAATTTCCAACATACTTATTATGCATTCATAAAAGTGTGGTATATAATAGAAAAAGAAGTCTTTTACATTGAAACCAACAACAGGTCATTTGAAACCAAGAAAGTATATACTTAGTGAAGTTGTTTTACTTTAGATTTAAAAAGCTAGAGAAATGAAAATTCTATTTTCATATAAATTAAAATATTGAAGATATGAATTAAGGCTAGACTGTTTTTTTTAATAATTTTTATTTCAAAATGTTAGGGGGTAAAAGTGTTCTTGTTACATGGATGAATTGTATAATGCTGAAGTCAGGGCTTTCAGTGTGTCTGTCGCCAGAATAGTGTACTTCCATGTATCTTGGTGAAAGTATTCCCCTACTCCTATTGGGAATTAAGACCTTGATCCATAGAACTCAGGTTTTCCAGATGTGGAACACATCTTTCACAGGTAGGTCACTGGGAAAGATGGTGAGTGGGGCAAGTCCTATAATTCTGGCTTTGTGTATTCTACTGTTGGGGATGTAGCTCCATTTGCTATCTATTGACTCAATAAATATATCTCATCTTAGAGTACTGTGCCCAGTGCTGCAGGATATTCTTCCTGAGCTGGGATCTTGCTGAGCCTTTAACGGCCATTCCACCATTCCATTTGGCCAGCTGCTTTGGAGATGAGGTATGTTGTAAGACCTGTGGATTCTTTGATCATGGACATGCTGTTGCCCTTCTTAACCCAGAAATGGTTTTCTCTGTCTGTATGAATGTTGTGTGGGATTCCATGTGATACATCAGGCCTTCTTGTAAGTCCCAGTTGGTGGCACTTGCAGAAGAATTGAAGTATAGAAGATACACTCTTATCTGGAGTAGGTGTCAATACTGGTAATAAAGAATCACTCTACCCCAGGGTGGAAGGGTTTCAATGTACTGATCTCATCACCAAGTGGCAGGTAAGTCTTCTTAAGGAAAAGCATGGTACCAAGGTTCAGTACTAGCCTTTGGAACTGACAGGTGGAGATTTGCAGGAGCAGTAGCTAGAACAATCCTGGTGAGAGGAAGCCCATGTTAGGCCCAGGTATAGCCTCTAGTTTCTTCTACCATGGCTATTTCATTCATGGATCCATTGGGCCAGCACTAGAGTATCTGAGCAAAGATGCTGGTAGACAACCACAGCACAAGTCATCCTGACACTTAGTTGTTGAGTGCTGCTTCTATAAGGAATATTCTCTGGTGAACTTTAAGAAATTCTCTTCCTCAGAATTTCTTGTCCACAATTTTATAATGTCCAATGTCCATTCTGGGTCCTGCCCAATCAGACAAGTCATTCACCATTGCACAGAAGACCATGAATATCCATATGCAAGCCACATTTTTCACATATAAAATGGAAAACCAAGTACACTGATCAAAGCTCTATCCACTGGAAGAATTTCCCTTCATTATTATTTTTAGGTCTCCCCTAGGAGGGGATATAGACAGCAGCAGCCTGTTTTCAGCTACAGGTAACATAGTAAGTCATACCATCTGCAAACAGGCTTGAAGATTTTCCCCTCCATCAGTTGGTTGTAGGAAACACCTCATGAAGCAATAGGTGTAAGTTTTCGGAGAGGAGTTGGTAGAGTCTGGGCCATCTTATCATGTAATTTCTTTAGGCATGTTGTACCCACTCAGACTCAACCACGAATATACCATTTCTACAACACAGTAGATTATTACTGAACCTACCCAAACTTATGATTTGGGGAATCATATAATATCCAACTCATGATAGGAACTTTGATCACACACTTAGTGGTCCATAATCAAATGCGTCATCTTAACTTTGGGCCACATAACATGCCAGAAGATGTTTTTCAAATGGCAAGTAGTTCTCCACCTCAGAAGGCATAGCCTTGCTCCAGAGTCCTAGGGGTCTGTGCTACAACTCTCTTTTAGGGTCTGAGACACCACATAGCATCCTTAGCCCTGATAGTAGAACTCTTGCTGAAATGGCAGACAGTTTGTACCACAGCCTGGACCTGAAGCAGAACCCTTTCTTCTCAGGGCCCCTCTCAAAACTGGTAGCTTTTTAAGTCTTCAGATAAATAGATCAGAAAGGTTTTTCCAAGTAGTAAATATGTTACCTTCAAAATCTAATGAAACCCACCCAGTGCTTTGCCTGCTTTTTAGTGGTGAGGGTTTTGAGGTGCAGCACTTTCTCTTTCACCATAGAGAGGATGTCCCAGCATGCCATTTGACTTTTGGACCCCTAAAGTATTTGCCAAAGTAATAGATACCTGAATTTTTAGATAGAAACCATATAATATCTTGAACAGGGAAAATTTAATATCAGAAATTCTTAACTATAACAAGGGAATAACTATAATGATTTAAAGAGAACGCTAAAGAATACCCTAGGGTTGAAGGAGAGTATGTAAGGAAGGAACAAACTTGTAGGGTGGGGGTGGGGGTGGTCCCCTCACCAAGGCTGGTTTTCAAATTCTTAGAAAAGGTATAGTTGTAGCCCCCTGGATGGCAGAGAGATTCACTGGTTTGCCTAGGCCACAGATGGTCTTCAGTCTCTGAGCAAACAGAAAATACCTCTCTGGGATACAGACAGGCCAAGGCAGGCTGGTGGGTGGGCTCGTAGAGGATATCCAGCTCAGGAACCTGCTCCACATCAGGACAGGTGCCTGGATGTGCACTGTGTGGGCAGAGCCACGAGAAACAAACGCCCAGGCTGTAGATGGGTTGAGGCTGGTGGGTGTGCTGACATAGGGAGTCAGAGCATCAGGAGCTTGCTCACCAACTAGGTAGTATAAGGCCTACGGTCCTTGTGTCCACATCTGGAAGGCCTGAGCCAGGTTGTCACTGGGCCAGGGCTGAGGCTGCAAGCTCCCCAAAGGATTGTGTGCTCTGGGGGTGCAGCTATGGCAAGGCACTGCTGGATGTTCTCTCTCTCTCTCTCACACACACACACACACACACACACACACACATTCTTTCGCTAGTTGCGCATTAGGATTAGGAGGAAAAAGAAGCAAAACAGCAACACAACTGAACCAGGTAGAGCTGTGGTCCCCAAACCCCAGGCCACGGACCAGTACCAGTCCGTGGTCTGTTAGGAACCGGGCTGCACAGAAGGAGGTGAGTGGTGGGCGAGCAAGTAAAGCTTCATTTGTATTTACAGCTGCTCCCCATCACTCACATCATCACATAGGCTCTGCCTCCTGTCAGATCAGCACTGACATTAGATTCACATAGGAGCAGGAACCCTACTGTAAACTGCACAAGGGAGGGGGATCTAGGTTGTGCGCTCCATATGAGAATCTAATGCCTGATGATCTGAGGTGGAGCTGAGGTGGTGATGCTAGTGCTGGGGAGGGGCTGCAAATACAGATCATCATTAGCAGAGAGGTTTGACTGCACAATAAATGTAATGCACTTGAATCATCCTGAAACCATTACCCCCCACCCCCCATCCTTGGAAAAATTGCCTTCCATGAAACCAGTCCCTGGTGCCAAAAAGGTTAGGGACTGCCCCTTTCTCCTGCAATGTCCCTCCAGTGCCCTCTTTTGACAAAGATTAACATTATGCTCACTGTAAAGGAGAGGTGCTTAAATGTTTCCAGTCCATTACTACAAAATAGGTTATAAAGGGTAGATAAAGGGGGAGAGGGATTCAGTCTCTACCCTGTGGCATACATGTTTCTTATTAGGGTAATTGTTGTCCCCTGATCATCAGATCCAATAACATGATGTCATCAATTGGAGTGGAACAACATAATGTTCTTTGGCATGTCAAGGTGATCAAAGTCTCTATAGATTGTATCGTGACAGAGAGCACTAGAGTTGTCAGAGCCCTGGAGCAAGACAGTGAATGTGAACTGGTATCTTTACTACTTAAAGGCAAACTGCTTTTGATTTTCTTTACTGAAGGATATTAAGAAAGACACATTCACCCACCGTATAGCATTCACCAAATCTATGGCTGCATGCTAAGTGCCAGAGTCTATGTTGATCTCTCCAGTAAGGATACCACATTTAGCACAGGAGCTGTGATTAGGGCCACTACTAGGTTAACTTCATGGGTGTCCCTGTCATGCATCGTGCTCTAACTGGTTTTGCAGAGGCCAAACAGGTAAATTGAATGGGAACGTAATGGGGAGTGTCTTTGATCCTTTAAGTCTTTGATAGTGGTACTAATCTCTGCAATTCCTCCTGGAATATGGTATTGTTTCTAATTCACTATTTTAATGGGGGGGCAGTTTATGAGGCTTACATTTGGCCCTTTCTACAAGAATTGTTCATGCTTCACTGATCAGAGAACAAAAGTAAGAGTTCTACTAGCCACAAATCGTATGTAGCCCAATTATACACTTAGGGACCAGGAAAATAACCACAGGATGGTTCTGAGGACCTAATGGAAATGTGCTTGGGGCAGAAATACATTTACCATCCTCCTTCTATCATTCCACGCTTTAATAAAGGGGCTGTGATCATGTTTTGGTTCCCCTAGTATCTGTGTTAGACTCTGTGTCCAATAGTCCTTGCAAAGTCTGGGTATTATTTTTTACCTAGTGCAAAATTACCTGTAAATGACTTTAGGTACCCTGGAGGAAGGATAATGAGAATATTTATTTACACATTTATGGACACTACAGGATTATCTTTTAAGTGTTCCCAGCCTCCTCATCAGTCAGTGGGTTCTGGATCTGTGAACTAACTTAGATCTGGAGACTAAATGAGGAATTCTGATTTATTCCTGCAGCAACTGACATCAGAATTCTGCTTGCCAGTTCCTGATTTAAAAAAATAAGTATCACAGTAGTTACTGTTTATATACATACTGTTCCTAATAATGCTAGATCCTGTGGGTCTGGTTGCCACTCTGGTCTAGCCTTGTTGCCTATTATGATAATTATGTCAACCTTGCCTCTGATGGTTAAATGCCACCCACTTTCTGCTATTCTAAAATTGTATCATCCTCTTTGATACTGCAGAACCCAGTCCCATGGTCACATCTCTTATTGTAAACTGTGTCTCATAGGGGACACCCACCACTGGGTTCTCAGAGATGTCAGAGTTCCTTCATCAGTGCATTCCTGATTGCTTTAAAGAAAGGGAAATTCTCTGGGCCTTTCTGGAAAAATTGTCAGGGGGTGAGTTCTCTGATTGTATGTAATAAATCCATTCTAACATTCCTACCTCCTCAAGCTATCTGATGTCAGTACTCTGCCAAGGCAGTTTTGCCTCATTTAATGTTGGCCATCATTGAGGCCAAGCTTCAAGGAACCATCCAACAGCATATTAGAACTGGATCCATGTGTGCCTGCCAGGACAATGACCATCAGTCAGCTTTATTCCTCCCCATACCCCAGGCCAAAATCCTCATGATCCACTCCCATGTATATTCTCCCCATTCCTCCTGATGTGTATGTGTGTGTGTGTTGATATGTAAATATACATATATGTATGTATGTATGTTAGCCGGTCCCTTTGTTGTTATTTCTTCCCAGAGAGGGAACTGTGTTTCCCCATCAGGCTTTGCTGAGGTCTTCTCCTACCCCATCCCAATCTATCACAGCTGAGAATAATTGTGATGCCACTGCATGCTGAGGATCACCACCACTGTACTTCCCATAAACAATGGTGTCCTTATTGCTGTTTGACTGTTAAATGACCCAGCTTTAAAATCCCATCCTAATATCTTTCTACAGCCAATCCTGGTTCCAACCATTTTATCCTTGGTTCCCCTGAAGGTCCAGCTTGAGGTGAAGACTTGTGGGCAGGTAGTCTAACTTGGAAGTGATCCTAGAGAGTGGGAGTAAGGGGCTTGGGAAGTGAAATGGAGAATAATGCAACTCGGTAATATGGCATTATTAAGCTGGCCACATTGCAGAGGACTGGCGCATGCTTCATCCTGTATTTGTCAAGAGTTGCCTCATGGTCATTAACTCTCCTGAACTTGTAGGTTACATATGTGTATCAAGTGTGTTACCACACCCCAGTATCAGGGAACCGTCAGAACAGGAAGCGAGAGCACACTGTTCAGGTTGAGTCACTGTCATAGCATGTGTGAAGCTGGCCAAAGTCAGTGTGGAACACGTGGTAATGATAATGGCTATAGTAAGAGTTGGAGTTGAAAGGATGTGAATCATTGCATAATAGTTGTCCAGACGGAGCACACAGCAAATGGCTCACGTCAGGATGTATGGACAGGTGGATGGATTAGTACTAAATGAAAAATTAACAGATTCCCTATTTCTCTACTTCAAGTCTTGATTTACAAAACCAAAAGTTTATGTGACATTATTTCCTTTCTGAAGGGGAAAGTGAAATTTTGCTAATGATTATAATTTATAGAAAACTTGTTTTCATGTTCTAACAACTCTCTGTCAAAGGAATTGGTTATTATACAGCTTTATTTACTCCAGGACTCAAAATTATTAAAGAAACTAGAATATTTAATTCCAGCTCTTGATTTAGGCCTGAAGGAGTTGAACATTAAATTAATCTTATTGTCTGATTTATATTCTTACCACTAGTGAACTAGCTGCAAATATATTTAATTTGGGGGATGCCAGCAATTATACTCATGCACTTATGTCCATTGAGAGCCATATTACCTATAAAATGCTTTATGTGGGCCAACAGTGTTACCTGAGGCAGACAAAATTGGGACAGAATGTTTCAGAGGTAAAGAGCAATTCAAAGTTAAAATCAAGGTCCATAACATAACTAGGGCTCAATTATCAAGGCCAAGTCCAGCTTTCAGCTTTATCGCTCATGAGAAGCAGCATAATAACGTGACATCAACGTTTTTAGACTAGATTTTCTTCCCATGTTACATATAATCCTGTAAGAAACCAACCTGAAAATAATTACAGTCTCATGCTATGGGTCCAACTTGCATTGTGTATAAGGTGAAGCTTCTTAATGTATTTTCCCCAAATATTAGGAAAGATGGAACAACAATTGATTAAGTTAGTGCTTTGTAGGAAGGGCAGGCAAGCGATGCTACAGGCCAGCAGACATAATGAAGAGAAGGGAGATGAAGTCATTCATTTGTTTGCCAGAGAGACCCACTGGGACCCACGATGCATGCCAGGCTAGGTGCTAACAGGGATATAGAAAGAGGGGAAGAACTAGCTGTCCAGGAGAATCAACACACAGACAAGTATAAAACAAGCAAGAATGTGATGGGTGCTGCAGAGAAGTGCAGAGGAACTCCTGGTTCAAAGAATGAAAAGAAAATATGAACATACCTGGTGTGGCATCAGGAATGGCTTTATGGATAGGCTAGAGACCAAACTGTACCGGCAAGGGATAGGTTGGATTTTGAAGGGTGAGAGTTGAGGTGGAATCGCATCCAGGGGGAGAGAACAGCTCTCCTGTCCGTTAAGGCTGAACCCAAATGCAGCCTCGTTCACAAAGACTCTCCTTACTCCTCTCAAGTTGCAGGAACTACCTCCTATTGAAGTTTTTTGTACCTCTTCTCTAGCACCTGTAACTTACTGCCTTAGGTTATTTTTGCTTATATGTCATAGTGCCTCTGCCAGAGCTTGAAAGCTGGATTCGTGTCTGACTCTTTTCTGGAGCGCCAGTATCCATCGTAGTACTCCAGAGAAAGTAAAATCAATGTATGAATAAAAAAGGCAATGAGGAGCCCAGACGGCAGATTTAGTCCTAGTCTTATTTTGCAAATTTTTATTCTATTTCCCTTGTGAGATTTTTTTCACCCGTGAAATCCTCCTTTCTGCTCTTTGGTAATATGCCCTCCTGTGTTTGCACACTAAACACAAGAGAGAAGGGAGGTGGGAGAGAGACAGAACCACCATAATACGCAGAAACACAGTGCTCCAGCCACAGTGCTCCACATGATAAATGGAGCAATCTGCACAAACACAGGGCTACCTTTCAAAGATGGCTTTATGGAAGAGCAGTTCAGCAGTGCAGAAGTTTCTTTTCTCTATTGAAAAAAATTTTTAAAACACATTAAAGTGATGACCAGGTAAAAAACTGTCTGTTACCTTAATAATAATAATAATAATAGGACAGTTCAACATTTGTAGAATGTCATTTTCATAGAAACTGAGTTTCCAGGGGACTGTGCAGATCCCTACTGAAATACTCCAAAGGTTACATTTTTTCAAAAGACTGGTTATTAAAATATGCTTAGAGAAAACTGGTAAATTATGAACAGAGAGGACATAGCAACTGTGACTATATTAGACATGAATATTTCATAAATTATAAGTTCTTAAAAAGGTGCACTAAGTATGAAAATGGGCAGATAAAATTGCAGTTTCCTATTTATTAAGTGCAGTTGGAAGCAGAGGGCAAAGTGGGACATATGAAACAGGAGTCTCTGTTCATCAACTCTGCAGCCTGCGTCTAGTAAAATGTCCTTTTTTTAAAGCAAAACTCATTTCCCTTTCCCTGAAGGTGAGCGAGTATACACCAGGAAATGAGGTACAGTGCTATCTAAGGTACAATATATTGTGATATTTGAGTTTATTCATCAAAGCCTACCCTCTTCCTGCCACTTGACAGTTTCTTGCCTCACACAAACCTAGGAACAGGGAAACTTCCTTGTGGGAAAGTCTGAAAATTTGGCCAGTGACTGGCTGAAGGAAGCTCATATTAACATTAAGCCTAAGTGGACTCTGTGTAAAGTGACCTTGTGTCTCTCTGCATCAAGTACATTATTTTTTTAATATTAGGCATTGGTAAATTTCCTCCTAAAAAAATAACGGCACAGACTCAAATGGACTCAGTCCAGACATATTTTCAGTACTTGAAGTAAGAGGTAAAAATGTAAATAAAATAGCCTTTCATTTACTGTCTCATTTGTGGTTGATGAAACTACTTTTTGGATTTCAGAAATTGAAGTGATTCTATTAGCAATGACTGATTTATAAAATAAGAAGCTCAGCAGTTTAATAGCCATGACCACAAATGTGGAACCTATCCAATGAAAGGCTGCATTTGGCTAATGCCCCTTGGCAGAGTCTTGTTCATTTATAGTTGGATGAAATTAAAATTTTCCTTTTAAAAAGTTTATTTTCACTGTTTTTGACAGGCTCCCTCTCTCTTGGAAAATCATTCTCATGTCATCTCTACCCACTTTGTGCCTGCATTGATCTGAAGATGTTTTTCTTTTACGTTGTTTTGTTTTATCAAGATTCCTGTGAATACCTAGCACAGGGCCATTTACTAGGTGTTCAGTTTATTACTGTGGTAACTAATAAGGTCTTTTTGTATGGATTAGAGATGAACCTTTGGTTTCATTTTCAATACGCTTGACTTGGATTTTCAAGTTCTTGCTCTGCCATTTGATACGTTGGGCCAGTTACAACCTATGAACCTGAGTTCCTCATCTATAAATGGGAAAAATCATACCATCTCACAGGGTGCCATGAGGCTTAATAAAATAATGACTGCAATAATGCTTTGGATTCTGAAAGTGCAGTATATACAGTAGCTATTAGTATTGAGAGAAAGAAAAGTCCAAACCTCACTGTGAATTATTTTCCTGTGTTATCTACTCCTTTTTTTATCACTGAATCAAGGATCCTCCTCTAGTGAGTGGACAGAATGAATGGAAAGAAAAATCTTAGGAGCCACTGTGAGAGAAATCTCTCTGGCTCTCTCAGCCCCCTGGTGAGTAGGACCATTGAAATGCTAATTCACAGGAGGGGGGCTGCCCCAGCTGTCTCACTGCTTCTTGGCAAGAGTTTCTGGAACAATCTCTCCTCTTTCTGCTGCTGGCTCTTTGAACAGGCTGTCCAGGCATTTTCAGTTTGGCAACCAGTGCAATGAATTGCTTTTTCTTAAAATAACTGCAGTCACTTGGTTTGGCTTGCCCCTAAGCCTTTTCTCCTTTGATTCATTCTGTAGAAATAAAATAGAAAAAAAAAATATGTATATATATATTAAAAAAAAAAGTCCACATGGACTCAACCTAGTTCCATCATCTCCTGTCCTGTACAAACCCCCATATGGTCACAAACCCAAGTGTTGCCCTTTTCCAGAACAGCTGACCCTGCCCAAAATTCTTAGCACTAATGCCTGGATTGAATGGAACCCTAGGAAAATTTATATTTGCAGAGGTATGTAAGCTATCCTCGTGTGAATTCCTGTAGGGGTTAAGCCCTAATGATTGAGGAAGATATAAAATGGAAAAATCAGATATAACTGGAGAGGATTGCACTTGACATAATTTCCTAGCAACCTCCTAGTTTTCAAGGCAATGTTTATTTTACATAGTGCTTTTCAAAGTGATGCCTTTAATGTTTTTGCTATGTAACATGGCTAATTTTCTCAGGAACATGTAGCCCAAGGAAGATCTATGATAAGACTGGAAAATGCAAATTGTCAATAATTACACAGTGCCTAGTTAATTACATTTTAAGTGAGAAACATGTTTTTCCCATTTGCTGTATTGCTATTATATTTATAAGCTACCTTGCCTCTTTGGAATCTTGTTTTGATCTCTGTAGAAAAGAGAATATTAGCCTGAGTTGCTATTATATTTTTCCTTTGTTTTTGTTCATTTAGCTTCCACTTACATCACTCCTGTACATTTGGTTTTATCATTCAAACATTTATTCTAAAAAGCCATAGAATTTTCACTTTCCTTCTGCTGGGACATTGTCGTCACCTTCTTCAAATTAAAGTAGACCTTCTCATTCACAAGGGAACCTTCCCAAGGCCTTCAAGAATCTCCAGTTGATAAATTTCAAGGAACATTTAATTTCCCCTCTCCACAAAACAGGTAACTATAGCTGAAAATTTTAACTGAACTCTTCAGACCCTTAACAATTCTAGATATATAAGTTTAAGTCATTTGTATTAATATGCATATAGCTATAAAAACAAAGCCAGCCACTAAAATAAGTTCAATAAACTCAACGATGTATTAAACTATATTCTTTTGCTAGTAACTTAAATCAGCAAGACTGCTACAGTGATGATAAAATGTGCTGACTTGTGGACAAAGATGAAGATGAAATGTACTACACAGAAGCATGAAGTTTGGTCATAGCAGCTCACTTGGGAAGGTGACCCTGAGATCTGGGCCAATCTGCAAGATATCTGAGGAGGTGGTCTGCCCTCAGACTCTTTAGACTCCAAATCATTTTCCTTCATGGATATGTACATTTGCAAAGGCATCTTCCATTAATATTAATATCTGTCCATTTCCTCTCTTCTACTCTGAAGACATGTTTTTGCAGCTAAGTGGCCCTCTCCTATTAATTTCACAGCATGGAGCACTTCCTAAAACACTTCCTAAAATTTACTCATAGAAAAAGTCAGTCCAGTAGTCTCACTAGTTGCTTCATAGAAGTGTTTGTACAGCCTTTTGGCTTCTTCTGAAATCACTTTTCATTTAAAAGTCATTTTTTTGGCCAGGTATGGTGGCTCACGCCTGTAATCCTAGCACTTTGGGAAGCTGAGGTGGGAGGATCGCTTGAGGTCGGGATTTTGAGACCAGCCTGAGCAAGAGCAAGACCCCGTATCTACCAAAAAAATAGAAAAATTAGCTGGGTGTGGTGGCACATGCCTATAGTCCCAGCTACTTGGTAGGCTGAAGCAGGAGGATCACTTGAGCCCTGGAGTTTGAGGTTGCAGTGAGCTATGATGATGCCACTGCACTCTAGCCCAGGCAACGGAGTGAGACCCTGTCTCAAAAATAGAAATAAAAATAAAAATAAATAAATGTCCTTTTTTGTTGTTGTTTATGTAACCAGATAACTACTTACTCAACTGTGATGAACAGCTTTTGCACAGGGAGTAGAGCACATTGAAATGGTTTCATGGATCATTTTCCTTGTTTCTACAGTTTTTGTGTAACTGTTTATGTTGTATAGGACATGAACAACATGAGGTAGGAGCCACTTCCTAACACAACTTTTTTTTTTACTTAATAGACTTTATTTTTAGAGCAGTTTTAGGTTTATAGAAAAATTGAGCAGAAAGTACAGGATTCTTATGTACCACCTTTCCCCTGCACAGTTTACCTACTAACACCGTGCATTGGTATAAAACATTTGTTAGAATTGATGAACCGATACTGATGCATTATTACTACCTAAGGTCCATAATTTGCATTAGGTTCTTTCTTTGTGTTGTATGGTTCTGTGGCTTTTGACTAATACATAATGTCATATATCCACCATTACAGTGTGATACAGAATAGTTTCACTACCCTAAAGATACCCTGTGCTTTATCTATTCATCTTCTCCCTTTTGTTCCCTCCACTGAAGGCCTGGCAATCACTGGTCTTTCTACCCTCTCTATAGTTTTGCCATTTCTAATACAACTTTTCACTCTTCAAACTTTTTTATTTTCTGGCTAAGAACCATGTCTCTGACTTATGTTATTTTCCCTTCATTTTCTTCATTGAACTAGCAGAAGATTTTCTTTTCAAGAAGACTATGAATTTTACCACCAAAAAGTTACCATAAAGGCAGCCAAAGTGTAGAACAATAATAGCCAGACTGAAGTGTATGTGTTTCAGGACAACCTACGCCCACTCACTTGCTAAGTGACTCCCTCTTGCATATTACACTTTGAAGCATAAGCTGCAAACTCATTCCTTTACAAAATAATAAATCGCTACATGGCATGGACCTCCTGGTGCTCTTGGGGATGCTCAAAACCAAGAGGGAAACCAGTATATTTGAGCAAGTCACTGAGGCTCGTTTCTCTAGCAAGACCAGACAGGTTTGATTACTGTCCTACTCACCCACAGCTTTCCTTGATTCGTAGGCTACTAAATCAACAAGATTAAATGGTAATGGTGACCTCAACCCAGGTATCTTAGAATGGGAGCAAATATGAATCAGAATCCCCTCAATAATACTTCACTGCTCTCAACCATCCTTGCACCAGGAAGACTTGAGCGCCTTCCATGCTCCTGTTCTTCTGTTGCCTTTCATGTCGTGTTGTGGCTATGTTTCTCATAAACTACCATACCTGATGAGTTCAATTAATTCAAGCAACACTATCACCAGTTATAGGCACCTAATAATTCAAGTTCTTTGGGTATCTGGTTAAATATAGTGCCAGCATGTATTTTACAGAGATATCAAAAGGACAAGTTTAATGCATATTATAGAACACTACTAAAATAAACAGCCTTAGATTGTACCGCCCATGGAAGGGTGAAACAATCTTTTCTTTTTTAATCTCACTTCTATGTTTAAAAAGGGGGCTGTTTTCATTATTTGTGATTCATATTCATGTTTTATTGCTTCTTTTAGTACTTATGTGTTTTTAAAATATTTTCTTATATTTTTACCTTTCATGAAGTCAGTAACATTGACTAAATATAGACACAGTTGTCAGCTCCCATTACTGCAAATTTAGAGAACTATCCAAATTTCTTTATTTTGTTGTGTTTGGGTTAATCAAATATTTTGACTATTGAAATAGTTTATTTATTGAAATAAAGTAACCCTAGTAACACACTTATTAAGGTTATATCAAAGAAGATGAAACAGATAAGGAACACTTAGGAGTTCTCTGGGCCTTTAGTAGAGGAGCCTTTCTGTGGCTTTATTGGAACATTCAAATTCTAAAAACAAGAGTTATCTAAGATACACCGATACATAGACTAGGGAAGCTGACAGGGACCAGGTATTTATTCTGAGGGTAGGAGTTGGGGGGAGGCAAGAAAACCGTTTGGCCTAGGCCCTATATTTACCAAGGACCTCAAGTTAGAGGCTGTCTCCAAATAAGTTTACTCATGCGGCCATAAGAAACACTGATAGAGCTAAAACGTATTCATCACGTACCTTATATAGCTTGTGTTTTGTGACATGTTTCAGCATTTCTCCATCTATCAGGAGCCTCCCAAATGGAAGTGGCCACAAGCTCTTCTCACTTATGGGAGGTATGGTACCTTACAGAATTTTTATGTCATTATAAATTTCTTTTTAGTAATAAACTTTTTTCCCATGACATTCTGTGCAGAGTCCCAACATATAAGGCAGATAGAAGCAGAACTACTATCTGGAATCAGAGGTCACCAGAGCCTCCTCTTGGCCCCGGAGGTGGCTCCTAAGATACCTGTGAGGGTACTTAGGACTTCAGAAAACAAGATTTGGAAACCACTAGACTGGCTGAACCTCCTTGATTTACAGATACCAAAATCTAGGCTCAGAGAGGTTAGGTACCCTACTCAAGATTGCCCAGCTTGGGAAAGTAGACCTGTGGATAGTCAATTGAACACTTTTCCACCAGTAGGAATTGCTAAATAGTAGTTTCACTTTGATCCCATGTTATCCTGGTTCAAATGTCGAGGGTCCTCATGAATGATGGTGTTGGTAAGCTGTTAACAAGGACCCAGAATTAATTCTATATGGAAAATGTAACATAACTAGTCATATTACAAAAGCATGTGTCTAAATTTTTAATACATGTCACTATCTAGTCCAACCATCATTTAAAACATACTCCAATGAAGTTATAATAGTAAGGAATACATATGTGTGCGTATGGACTCAGGTATATGTCCACTCATGTGTGAATATGTGTAGGTAGTCACACCTGAGTTCATATGCACACATGCTTAAGAAGAAGGCAAGGAAAGGAGCAGTCCAGGGTGTTCTTTGAAACATTGCAGTCATTTAGTAAATGTTTATGGAATAAATTCCAGATTCTGGATTCATGCTAAAGCCCTTAGAGACCAGTAAATGCTTTCAGAAGGCATCCTTGCAACTTCTTCCCAGATCTCTTTTTTTCTTTTTTTCAATTCTTTTAATTCCTTCATCTCTCTTCTTAGTGAACCCCAACTGGCCCTTTGCTATTGCCATAACTTTCTGCTTTTGAGCCATAGCCCCTGGAAATCTTGGAGAAATAAAAAGAAAATAGAAGCTTGTCTGGACTGTAGAAATTTGGAAGCTTATTGATCTGATTTTTTTTTTCCCAAGAAGCCAGCTCTGTAATGCCTCAAGACTACCTTGAGGAAATACACTTTTTACAAAGCTTATATCATCTGGCCTGCATTTTCTTATTAGAACATCTTTTTTCAATTCATTTTCAGTTAGACAACTACACACAAAGTAATTTTGACTTCAGAGACTCCCAGCCCCTTAATCAAAATACCCCAAATAGCTCATGCCAATTATATTATTTATTGTTTAAAGCATGCAGCAATAGCAAAAATCATTCATTTTCCTTTAGATTGTGATTGTTGGGCTGAAACCTGTTTTGTCTTGAAATTAACCTGTTTCTGACTTAGATACTTTTGGGGATTTTCTGATACCAGCCCTCCTCCGTTTCTGGCTTTAGCTTTCCCATGGTGGTGTTGACCATCGTGAAGAGGCCTCCCCCTCCATGAGTTATGATGTCTTAAAGCGAGCAGGAATTTTGGAAGTAGATCCATTGTCAGAGAACTGAGGTGATGATTCAGAGCAAAATACCAATAGAAATAATAGCTTACACATTGGCTATTTTACTCAATTCCACAATACTCTTATACTGACCAAAATGCACATGATGTTTTTCCTAGCAACTGTCAGCCACAAGCAGTGTGCCTATTGTTCTTCAAGTGTGACCATGAACTGGGTTGTAAAGCACAGAAAGGACAAGAGAAAAGGGACAAGAGTGGGCAGAGCTAATGGGCAGACCAAAGCAACAGACCAAGAGTACTCTCTCATGTTGGTTGTGGTGTATTAGATGCATGAATCAGCACATACCCCACTGCATTTTGTTTTGTTCCATCTTTGTGTTGCTGCAATCAGCGTTATACCGATTGTCTGCTCTTCACCTAACGATGTCCTTCTCACTACCTGTCTGCCTTCAGTTTGACTTATTATATTTCTACTTTCCAGAAATGCTTATTAGTTTAGTTTCCTTTTTGCCTAGGCAGGATAAAGCTATGTTTTGAGGAAAAGGCAATACAGTTTAAAGACAGGTTCTCTAAGTGCTCTATCTTCAGAGTTAGCCTAGATTTCACTTTGGAATATTTGAAGTCCATTGTCAAATCCGTATCACCACTCACTATTTTTTGTTTAATGTTTTCATGTAACATCTTTTATTTTCTAGTAAAATCTAAATTTACATAGATATTAATAGAGTATATATCTTGTTTAAGGTGTATATTGATATATATAACCCCAAATCTGAAAGAGTTGAAGCTTCTAATAATATATAAACTGTATCTCTATTGTGCTTATTATCATACTACTATATGTAATTATATATTTATAATAACAATCATATCATAATACAATTCTGTATTGTATAAGAATACCTAATTATACATGATAATTTACATATCTAAATTATTATATATAATTTGTTACACCATATTATTGTTCACCAGCTGACAGGCCCTGTAATTTCATTCTTTCTGTAATCTAAATTTACTCAGAGTTCATTGACTAAATTTATACACTGTGGGTATAAATCATAGTTACAATTTAAATTTTCTTCCTTCATAAGCCCTCTTCCATATAATCCCTGCATTATGCTCCTTGGAAAGTCTTAACATAAGCGTGTGTTATTTTAATGTTTTGGTTGTGTTCCTTATAACCATTCTCACTGAACAGTTTAAGTGTTAGGGCTGGAAGAGACATTGAAGAATGGTTTGTTACTGTGGGCAAACTGAGCCTCAGAGATATTGAGTGAGGCATCAGTCGTGCCACTCTGCGTTTGTATCATTCTATTCTTCTCTCTTATGTGCCCTCAACATATCCAGACCTCAGTGTAAAATCCTGAGCCTGACAGGATATATTCAAGAATATCCCTATTCCCACCTAGAGATTGGGTGACTTGCCAAGAATAGGGAGGATGAAGTAGCTTAAGGGCGACCTTCACATTCCAGGTGGGAAAGCAGCTAAGCCCACTGACCCCGCCCATAGTCCATCTCCTGCACATGATCTTCTCTGTGATGGGGGGCTTCCATCCCTCTCCATTGCTGTGTCCACCCTGAGTCTTTGCAGGGAGGCTTTCTTAAGGGGATGAGCTGTTCCCCTGAAGAGCCCTGTGAAGAGAGAGTAGGCAGGAGCTACACAGGTATACCTCCATGCAGGGCAGACCCAGCTTTTGGGGCTGCTCTTCTATCATCAGTTGGCTGTTTGCCTCAGGACATGGAAATTCATCATAGAAGGGAACTCTCTTAAATATAGCAATTTAGAATACAGCCTGAAGCTCAGAAAGATAAAGGAAAATGGTTTTATGCTCATAAATATATTTAAAGCTAAGGTGAGTTGCTAGGTAGAAGCCATTGTTTTATATGGAAATCTCTACTCTTTTGCCATGTTTATTATGTTCTTTGTTCATTATAAATAAATCTTTATACATTCAGACAAAAGTCTGACTTAAGTTGCATCCAGGTTAAGCGGAATGTAGTATAACACAATTATTCCTTGCTCCTAAATCAAACACTATAAAATATGTTTTACAATGTTCCATTATCATACCTAAATGCCAAAATTCTTTTCTTTTCTTAAAGGAAATTTAAATCAAAGATGCTTTGTACCATCACATGCTCTGCCTCATTCTATAATATTTTTATGTTCTAACTGTGACACATATAATCTGCTTACAGAATCTGCTTACAGAAACTCTCCATCTTCTTCCTGGTTATTCCAAAGGAAGGAATCAAATGTTTCCTTTGACATAGAGCTCAGGGAAAGACTTCTGTCATTTTCAGTCCAGCCTGTTTCCCTTCCCTGAAGCTCACAGGAGTGGTGTAGAAAATGTTCAACCTTTGATACTCCATTGTTTTCTCTTTAAATGTAAGTTTTAACACATAAATAGAAACAGATTCCTCTCTTCACACCCCCAAACATGAATGAGTAACCACAAAAGAGGAAAAGATTCAAGTGTAATTATGTAACTGATGTATTGAATGGGCAAACTTCATAGGGTAAAATCAGTCAATACAGTGATTTTCCCACCCCATTCTTTGAATACACCTGTCCGCCTTTGGATCTGGATGCATCACAGTCATATCCTAGTTCTTTTTTTTTTTTTTTTTTGGTACTATAGAGTATTAGGTTAGTGAGGGTTTAAAACAAAATCAAACTCAGTCCAATTTAAATAGGAAGTTATAAAGGGTTCATCCAATTCTAAGCTTCTCCCTTTCCATCAGATACGGCTCAACTAGTGACCCACAGCCAAGGATGCAGTGGAGGGGTGCATGGGTTTTTCCTCCCTATCTGTGATGTACCTTTTTGTCCATTCATTCAAGAGGAGACATCAGGGCAGAGATAGTGACAGGTAAAGGAACAGAGTCATTTCCACTGGGTCCCCACATTGCACAAGTCCCTGATGGGGGAAGATAGGCTCCAGCTGAGCCATTAAGGGTCCTTCTCCAGCTCCTGCTGTCCCTGTGGGTGCATCTCTATGTTCCCCACATCTTTGCACAGAGAGGTCCTTTCAGTCTACCTTGAACCTAGCTACCTTCTTTAGCATTGAGTTGGTAGCTGGGAAACTTGCTTTTCCAAACTAAAGAAGTGTAATTTGCTCCCGTTGTTGTCCTTTCTCCTCATCTTATATTTGAAGGTTTGTTCCACTTATTTTCCTACCCTCAATATCTCCAGATATTGTGTTCACATGTGTTCCCAAACTCCAAGACTCCCAAGCTCTGCCAAGAACTCTATTATGCTCCTCTTCTCTGGTAGGAGCGTGGGGCAGGTCCACATGGTTTTACTATGGTGCAGGGTGGTGGGTGAAGGAGATATAAGTCTCCTCATCTGGAAACAACTCTACTGTCTATGAGGAGCCCTCTTAGACCCCCCTCACTTGACTTGGTGGCAGGGAATTGAAAGCATGGGGAAGGAAGGATAAATTCCAAACTGTTCTCAACTATGAAAAAGCCCTTCATAAATTTTCCTGTCTGTAATGGATCTCTTGCCTTCTGTTATACCAGCTATTAGGTGTAATGGTCACTGTACATTTTACAGAGACCTGTAAAGATGTACCTACCTTTTCTCTTCATAATATAGTAGAATTTATCACCCAGTTTACTCAGCTTAGAAGTTTTAAATAACATCCTAAGACAACTGGAGGTCCTATTTCATGTCCTGTTACAATAAAACTCACAATTAAGCTACAAATAACATAAAGATGGCAGTTCCAATTTCCCATTTCTTGATTTTATTTCAAAATTAGTTTATTTATAGAACTCACTGTAGTAAGAGTTCCTTAACCAGAGAATGATAGAATGTTGGAGCTTAAAGAAACATTAAAATTCTCCTAGACCAATTACTTTATTTATCAGAAGACAAATAATGTCTAGTAGGTGAAGGAAAAAAAGAAGAAGCTTGGAATTGTTTTTAATGATATTTCAAGTAAGAAATAGGATTTTTCTTCATATATTCTCTAAATTCTACTTAGCATTTTCAGAACCTGATGGAGACCCAGATCTAATGTAGTCATATCCATTTATTTTACAAGTAAAGATACTAGTTACAGTTCAAAGATTATAAATAAAATATTTTGATTCCCAGTGCTCTTTTCATTGAACTTGGGGATATACTGCAAGAATATACTGCATGAATGCATGAACTTGGGGATATACTGCAAGATATACTGCATGAATGCACATGCACATGTGCGTACACACATACACATACACAAACTTGATTCTGGGACATAAGAGTAGCTGAGTATTTTAACTGATGCTCCAGCTAAGCATGTGAAAGGGTGAGAGAAACTGATCTCAAGAGAACCTTTGTGATCTTGTGCAGTCCCTCCTTTGCTGCTTCTTTGAGAGACTAAGTATGTATAACTTTACATTTTGATGGTAATGTGTTTAAAAACAACAAAACAATAAAATTACTATGCTTTTAAGTGAGTCCATGCTCCAACTGGACATTGAGGAGCCCCAGCTTACATTAGGGCTACCTAATTATAAAACTAGGAAACTGAAAAGCACAATAGTTATGAGCATAAATTCTGGAGTCACATTTCCTGTTTTGAAACCTGTGTTTGTTACTAATCAGCTGTAAGACTTCAGTAAAGTTGCTTGAAGTCTATGTGCCAGAGTTTTCTCATCTATAAATTAGAAATAATAAGATTGTATCCATTTTGTTTTGGTACCATCATAATCACCAAATACTGCATTTGCCTTGAGTTAACATTTAAAGTTCAACCACTTAGGCTTAAATATTTAAAGATAATAAAACTAAAGGTAACATGATAAGCAAAATACTTATTTATCATTTATGGCATAAATTTCATTAATTTAATAAAAATTAATTTCACATTCACTGTAAGATATAGTGTGGTTTGTTTTTTCTGTATAGAAAACATGACAGAAAACATGTTAAGAATAGAGAATAAGTATCATGATATAAACATATAAAAAGTTTTAACCCATTAAACAATGGTATCTGAAAGTACATTGTGTTCTATAAGGTCCTATGAAATATAAAATATTATCATGATTATTATAAATCCAGTATTGCCAGAATCTAAATTAACAGATTAGTAGGTGTTCTCAGAATATGAGCTAAAAAGCAATGAATGAAAATGATTGTTAATATGACCATCTTTTTCTCTTCATTAAAGAATAATTTTTATTATGATACATTCTTCATATGTTATACTAAGTCCTATGAAATATAAATTAAGTAATATTGTGTTAAACAGAATAATGGTCCCCCATTGTTTTAATCACTGGAACGTGTGAATATGTTACTTTATAGGAAAAAATGGTCTTTGTAGACGTGGTTAAAGTTAAGAACCTTGAGATGTGGAGATTGTTCTGGATTATACGAGTAGGCCTAACCTAAGCACATGAGTCCTTAAAAGTGGAGAACCTTATTGACTATGGTTAGAGTCAGAAGCAGATGTGACTATGGAAGAAGGGAAAAAGGATGCAATGTTGCTGGCTTTGAAGATGGAGGAAGGGTTTCAAAGCCACAGATTGTGAGTGGCCTCTGGAAAATGGAAAAGGCAAGGAAACAGATTCTCCCCTAAAGTTTTCAGAAAGGAACATAGCCCTGCTGACAGCTTGATTTTAGCCCAGTGAAACCCATGTTGGGACTTGTAACCTACAGAACTTTACTGTAAGAAAACAGATTTAAGCCACTGAGATTGTGCTAATTTGTTGCAGCAGCAATAGACACTAATACAGATGTTGGTACCTGGAAGTGGGATGCTCCTGTAACAAATACCTGAAATGTTGAAGTGACTCTGGAATTGGACAGTGGGCAGAAGCTAGAAGAGTTCTGAGGCGTGTTATAGGAAAAGCCTAGGTTGCCTTTAGCAGGCTGTTAGTAGGAATATGGATGTTAATGGCTCTGCTAGGGAGGACTCAGAATTAAGTGAGGTATAGGGTAAAGAAAACATAAATTGCCTCAGAGAATACCTGAATCATTATGAACAGACTGTTAGTAGAAATATAGATGTTAAAGTCACTGTTGGTGATAGCTCAAAAGGAACTGAGGAACTTGTTATTGCAAACTGAAGGAAAGGGGATTTATAGTGGCAGAAAACTTAGCAGAATTGCGTCCTACAGTTATGTGGAAGGCAGATTTTGCAAATGATGAAGTTGGATGTTTAAGTAGACTTCCAAATAAAGTGTTGAAGGTACAACCTGTTTTTTTGTCTTGCTACTTATAGTAAAACACAAGAGGAAAAAGATAAACAAAGAAAGAAAAAGGAATCAGGATGTAATGATTTTAGAAATTCTCAGCCTGTCCAGATTGCAAAAGACACTAAAGTTAAGAGATTTACTGTCAGAAAAGCATGCTATAGAGAAAAAGCCGAGGGTGTGGTTGTACAACCTTTTGCTAATACTTCAGAAAATCCTCAGAGTATTCAGTCACATAAAAGGCTCTTTGAAGAGTGTGACTTACAGGTACCCTCACTCAAACCAGGGGTGTCTAGAAATCTTAAGAGCCTTGACTGTCAGCCATCTCAGCAAAAGCCAAAACAGAGATGGAATTATCTAGGAAAGACCTGTGGACAAGTTCCTTATCTCATGGAGTGAGCCCCTGTGACAGACATCCTTGGGCCATCTGGTAGACTCTGTGGTGCTTCAAAGGAGAGCAACATGAACCAGGGCTCATGTGGCTCTAGGTCTGTGCCTGGGCTCAGGGCGCACAGAAATTCTCCACTGGATTTGCCTCCCCAAGTGGTTCTGTGCACCCAAGGGGAGGAGGCATGTAGAAAATTTCCAGGAGCACTTCCAGTTCCTGGAATCCATGTGGGTATAGGGCAATACTACATATACCAAATATTATCTGGTACTTCCGGTGGGGTCTGGGGCAACAGCCTTCGCTCAAACACTTTCATTTTTCTGTAGTTAAATGCATGAATTCTCATAATGGTGGGACAGATCAATACTATAACTAACTTCAGTTCAGATTTTGCCACCAAATGAATTATGAAAGAAACTTTTTAGTTTTCAGAGTTTGGAAGATTGGAATTTGGGGATTATAGGCACATACGTGTGTGTGTGTGTGTGTGTGTGTGTGTGTGTAAAGAAAAATATGGGGAGAGAGGGAGAGGAAGAAAGAGAGAGATTGAAACAAACTGGAGAAGAGGGTGGGAATATTTTCGAGGGACAGATTAATTCTGCCTACGTGTGTCTGAGCTGGACCCAAAATAGTGGATATATTTTTACAGAGAGGTCACAGGGGTAAGGGAACATTCCAAAAGGAGGAAACAACATAGACAAGGTGACTGAAGACTGAAAGTGGGGAGCGCAATCTGAGGACAGTGAGAAGGTTGAAGCAGCTGGACCATGGGTGCTCAGGGGAGAATGGTAGGAGATGGAGCTCTGCTAGACTTAGAAGGCAAAAGCGTATGGACTCTATTCTGTACCAGTGTGGGCCATCAGAGGGTTCCAGACAGGGAGTGTCATAGCCAGTTCTGCCTATGGCTCTGTGTTAAAGGGTGAGTACATCTAGAAAACTGTGCTGCATAATTTCTCTGGAAGCCCATGAGAGAACAAACCTTGCCATACCATGGTTAGAATTCCCTTTTGAGACCCTGATTTGGGTTCAGCTCTCTTCATATATTTGGTTGCCTTCCTAGACTTCTGGCCACAGTAAGACATCCCAATAAAGGATTTTTATGAAGGAGGTTCTATTTTAAAGAAATCATAGTTTTTTCCCCATCTGTTGTATATTCCAAGTCCTTGGTCCTGCTCTTGTTTTTTCATTTGCTATATGGAAATGTGGCCATAGCAGCCATTTTTTCCCCTGGGGTATATCGAATTCAGTTCTGTTAGCAACAGTGGACTCTCTGTCTTGGAACAGAGACAAGGTGCTGTTTAAAGGCTAAGGGAACATATAGCCCAAATGAGGTATTCTTCTACCTCCTCCACCTAGCTACTCCTATCAAATATTGTTCAAAAAGCAGATAGATTAAAGGGGCCAAGAACAAATCTCTCTCACACACTCCCCCCACACACACACACATAAATGAGAAGTGAAGTGAGATGAAAGCAGGAGAGATATGAAAACAATGTGTTTTACTGTCAATAAAATGTCACATTTTCCCTGAGCCCAAATGAAAACAACTCTTAGTTTTGATACTGTGAGAAGTAGATAAATGATCCCAGGATTTACCCTACAAGACAAATTGTGAACAGTCAATTGAAGCCAAGACTTGATGTGTATTAAAGCATCATTAGTTTTAATTTTCTTATCTGCCTCACTTGAAATAGATGTTTAAAAATTGGTCTTTTTCAGATGGACTTATGAAGGAGCAGAGTGCTGCAGATTTCCAGAACCAAGCTGCCCTTCTGGAATGCCCTTTGCTATAAAATGGGATTTGGATAAACACTTTCGGTGCAGTGCTTTTTGATCTATTAACATAGATGCCATAATTACGTCACTTCAAAGCACAGACAAAAGTCACAAGTCTATTCTGAAAAAAAAAAAAAAATTTCTGAGTTGATTTTAACTATATCTAACTCAGCAAGAGCTGAGAAATAGCTGGCCAGGAAAATAAAAGTGTGTAAGACACAGAAGGTTAGAATTAGATAAATTATTAAAATCCATATCACGCTATGTTTATAGAATCAAGGGGGCAATTTTCTGATATTGGTGGTGAGTCAGTCATCATTGCCATTTGCAGTGTTTCTATCTGTGATTTCTTTTCTGTAATTATGTCCTTTTTTGGACCAAAGATGAGGCAGAACTTGGGCACAGACATTTTTGTTATTCACTTCTAAATGGAGTGTTCAGCTAGTCCAATTTAGTAAATCAAAGAGATATATGTAAGTATAATAAGGACATGACAAGCAGTTAGTATTCTTATAATTTTAATTCTTTTCTAGAAATACTACTACCTGCATCTATTTGCTTGACTTCTGATTCTGCTTTCACCAGAAAACCTATGGTTATTGTTATACTAATTGAAGAAGCAAAGGGCCTTTTAAATAGATGTAGGTCCTGAGAACTTTGGGCACCTTAATAAACATGATGTACTTCTGTAAAGCTCATCCTGATTTCTGTGGGAACTCTTAGAACCTTTTATTCTACATCGTTGTTAATGTGACAGTCAATTTGTGGGTGGCTTTTGGTTTTTTGGTGATTCCCTGTTCTAACCACAGTCCTAATCATGTGGTATGCTTTTACTACAATTCATAACTCCAGGATGTGTCAGCAGCAGCTGAATCATTAATAAGACTCTAACCTAGGTCATGCTAGGTGGGTTCCTTAATGGCTATCATCTGTCATACTCCAAGGTCTGAGACAAATTCTACAGTGGCACATATACCACAGGTTAAAGAATAGACTTTACTGAGGACAGGAGAAACTGATGAAGCCACGAAGTAGTGAGAGAGAGAGACGGCACAGCCACCGCCCTGCCCCCTATCTTCCTGCCATCCTTGGATGCTTTGCCAAACATACAGGAAAGTTCTATTTCTGCCCTTCCCCACACTCATTCTCCCTTGTTAAGGTGCAAGTGTGAGTGCACCTTTGTCAGTGGCGGGGAAGGGGGAATAGAGTCAAGTAGTCTGTTTGAGTGACAGCTGTTTACAAGTATGGTCTAGGAAAAGATCTGCCCAGTGACTGGTCATCTTGAGGCCCATGGGAAAGTGCAGCCTCCTTCTGTAGGGGAGAAGCTCCTGTTCCTGTGGGGAACTGAGCTTTGGAGCAGTCCTTCCTATAAAGAGCACCTCTCTCTCCCCTACAACTTGTCCCAGCTCAATCATTGTTTGGCCAACCTTGAATAAGAACCAGGGATCCCTTTCAGATACTTCTGATCGTTGCTTCTCATGCTGCCAGCCCTAGGATAGCAAATGCCAAAAGACAGTCATCAAAAGTTCCTTTAGCTGGCTCAAAAAGTGTGTATTTCTGCCTTATATAATCCTAATGATGTGCCTACAGCCCTGCTCCCAGTTCATGCCTGTCCTCATTAGTCTTTAGGATGTTCCAACAACCTTGCAAACAATCTTTGTATCTATACCTCCTTCTGTGTATTACCAGCTAAATGTCCTTTCCACAGCCTAAATTTTCCTAATGACTCTGTTCTTCATGGATACAAATGGTATTTATTCTTGAGTATTCCTGGCACATTACACTCATCTGCTGATGCACAACTGTCAGCCCCTGCCAAGTCCAGCTCTCTCAAAAATTTGGAATCCCCAGAAGTTCTCTTCCGTGTCCTCTTCTCCCTCAGCCCCTCCCTGCCGCTTCTCTGCTGGCTGTGGCGGGGCCCTGATGCTGCTGTGTTCTGCTCTTACGGTACCATCTTTTCTCCTGCTGCTCTGCTGGGCACAGTCTTTCTCTGCAGGCCACAGCCCTGAGCCCCTGTGTGAGCATCACCCTCTGTCTAGGTTTGCAACAGAGAAGGGGAAACTCTCTCTCTCCCCTTTGAGCCTGGCTCTCTTAGATACCAAGGCCCCAGTGTGGTACAGAGTGTGTTGAAACAACCCATTCAGTTACTTTGTCCTGCTCGTTCTCCTAGTAGGACCTTGGCCTTTATCTAGTTGCCTGGAATAGAAGTGAATTCCAGTATGAGCTACAATGCTAATGCTGAGCTCAGATTCCTCTCCATCTAAGGAGTGGCCATCGTGTCAAGCTTATTGAGCCTAGTGCAGACATTCCTGGGATGAGTTCTATCTTAAGGTACTCCTCATCAATAACCGCCACCACTCACACACACACACGCACATGCACATTTCTAATGGAGTACTCCACACGTTTTCCATGTATGCCCCAGACCAATTTTGAATGCCCAGTAATTCCCAGGCTTAATGTAGACGTTTATTACATTTCAAAAGTTGGACTATGTAACCTTCCTAATTTAAAGACTTCCCATTATATACAACATGACATTCAGAGCTCTTAAAACGGACCCTGTGATCCTACATAAAATTCTTTTTGCCTCATTTCCTGCCACCCTCTAGATAACAGTGTAATGTGTGCCTTTCTTAACATATTATGCTTCTCACACCTCCAAACCTCTACAAAGATTGTCCCCTTCTTGGAACAGACTGCCCTCAATCTGTCTATTTCACAAATTCCTACTCATCTATTGGGGTGCAGTTCAAAAGCCACTTTTTTGCAAAGCATTCTTCGACAGCTGTGGTTGCTGTCTTCTCTGCCTCCTGTGGGTACATACCGCACTGAAAGACTTGATACTCATGTGGTAATTACCTGTGAGCAGAACCTCTCATTAAACCATAGCTCCCTGCCAGATGGAATGACCTGGACTTAGTCAATTTTATGTCTCAATTGAGTGCAGAGAAAGTTACCAGATATTCAATGTTTATTAAATAGATGGCCAAGTGTGAAGAAAACGACTATACGTGCATCTTTATTTACAAAGCAGACCCATCTTATCATCCTAAATTAACTTGCCACCAAATTTTCAGACACTCTAGTGGATTATTTGTTCTCTTTCTGTCACTGGTTGAAGTGCTGCAAAGCCAACAGGAAGTTTGATGGCTGTGTTGTAACAGTTGAAGGAATAGCCCGGTTTCTGAATGTAAGCAGATCATAAACAAGGCAGAATTTTGAGCCATGGATGAAAACCAAAGGTAGACTTGAAGAAAATGGAAAAATGACTGAAGCAGAAGTTTGAGAGGGAAAAAGAACCAGAAGAGCTCACAGCTTGGGCATGTAAGAAGAGAGAGTAATTGCTGAGCTGGAAGTGGGAGACATGGGGGCCACAGGAAAGTGGTTGCTGAGTGACAGAAACTGAGCTGCTCCGTGAAAGTTCTGTTCTCTCCTCTCAGTGTGAAGAAGGCAGCGTGGCATGGGTTCAGGCTCACCCAGCAATGCATCAGCCACATGAGGGCCACGGAGACATCTTGGTATTTCATTAACATTAGCAGAATATTAGGAAACAAGAAACCTCATTAATTTGGATCCTACTAATATAGAATTTGTGTCATTAGGGGATGTGATAAAATGTAGCTTAACACCCCACGTAGAATTTACTATGCAGATTTACAGTGTAAATAATCTACTTAAGAAAATCAACAGCTCTAAAGTACCCTCAAGTGTTTTTGAAGAACTGATTACATAAAAGCAATGATTAATTTTCTTCTTTAACAAGTGACCAAGTATGTTCTCTGTAAACATATCTATCAGTCCATAGTTGGTTGACTTATTTTAAATTATAAATGTATCTGTGAGTAACAGAACTGATTTTCTTAAAAAACATTCATTGTCTTTTCTCGAATGCAGAATCATCTTCTAACCAGATAATGCTCATTAGTAGTTTTACTCTGTTTATTGTTTAAATATCTATTGAGTACCTGCTCACTTCCAAGGCTTGTGCTACCAGCTGGGGCTGCAAAAGAACCAAGCTCAGATCTTCCCTCAAGATGCTGAGAGTTTAGTTGGGAATTTTAATGTATGCAAAAATATCTATAACATCACAGGTGAAAACCAAAAAGTTCCATGAGGGAGAGGTATGTGTGAATTCTTTGGGAGTTCAGACGAGGCAAAAATTACATTCACTCATTCATTTCATTTGCTTATTATTTTAATTCTAGGGTTTTTTTTTTAACTTCAGAGGCCATGTAGATTAAAAGTATAGAATACTCTCCGCCCTCAAGGAGTTTGCAGTTAATAGCAGAGTTGACTGAGAGCGTGTGATCCAAACACACTGATAATTAATTAGTACAGAAAGTGGATGGCCCACTGCCTGTGTGGGATGCTCCAATTTCCTAAGTAGTAGCAAGCTGTGTCTTGAGAGACAGGAGTTTATTAGACAAAAGAGAAGAAGTCCCCACCACCATCCCTGACCCCTGCAAAGAACAAGAACCAAGGGAAAGGAAATAGCATAAAAGATTCTGGAAAAACTAGAAGTTGGTAAGGTTAAATGATAGGGAAATGTGTAGAGTGGTGATTTGGCAAGCAAAGCCGGGAATAGATTTATGAAATGGCTTAATTGTCATGATAAGGTACATGTAGTTCATTTTGGGATGATATTCAACCAAATCTGAGGAAAATAGGATCTCGAGGTGATCCTGCTCCTGTCCAGCTACCCCAGAACCGTCTGTACCGAGCAAGCCATGAGCGCTAGTTTGTCACCACACTTGCTGAAATAATGACTCACACACCTGCTGTCGGCTGGAGGGTGAGGACATCAGCTGAAAACCAGGGAGGAGTAACAAATACTATAATAGTTTTAACTGCTTTGATACATTGAATTAAACATTCAGAGTCCAAAGAACCATTCCTGTCTACATTTCCCTCTGTGCATTCAGATGTTACTCTTTTTTTGCCTGCTTCCACTGGTGTTTAACCCCAAATGTAAACCGGGAAGGAGTCCTCTCAATGTCAGAGTCACCTGACTCCTCTTTGGGGAAATTCCGTTTCTCCCGCCTGGGTGTGTACAATGCTTGCTCTCACCTCACGGTAATCCAGGCCTTGTTCACCTTAGCGGATGCTTTTTTACTTATAAAAATCATGTTTATTTGGCAGCATGTGGTGATTCATGCCCTCTGAAAGTTTACAATCTGAAAAAAGAAATACTGATATGAATAAGGATAAAGAGAGCACCTTCAGGTAGAAGTAGAATAATTATTTTAAACTGAGTGGGGAGAAGGAAAGGGATATGAGGAAAAAGCGTGGCAGACTTGCCACCAGCTGAAAATTGTAATAAGAATGGAACAAGTGAACAAGTTAAAAGAGAGATAAAGATTGATAGGAACACAAATGAGAATTCTTTTTCCTTTTGCTCGTTTATGCCTGACTTATGTTCTGCATTTCATTCTGACACGTTCTGTCTTGTTGTTTATATTGAAAGTTATCATCAACCAATATTTCCTTTTCAAAATAATGTTTCTTGTAAAAGTTAAAAACACAGACTGCTCTTGTGGGCGATCTATTATGTATAAGCAACGTCTATTTGATTTGTCTGGGGTACCATAAGGGCTTAGCTTCCAATATTTTCCATGCACGTGACTTTATAAACAGAGTTACCAACTGATGTAGTTCTAGTATTTCTGTAGATGACCCTTACTATTGTTGGGATGTTTTAGTAAAAAAAAAAAAAATTTGAATTTACACCAAAATATTCAAAGAATCCTTTAAAAAGAATTGTTCTTATTTTATATGGTTTTCTAGATTTATAAAAAAAAAAAACATTTATCAGTTTAACTTAAGGGGTTAAGGAAAACTACACTTTAAAATTTGTAATTTAATAAATTCAATATTAATTTTAAATTCAAGAAACTAAGTAGATTCTTCTGTACACAAAAAGTCCCCTTTCACATAAAAATGTCATTGTGTCTCCTACTTGTAACTGTGTTAACTATCCCCAACTGAGATTGAACCCACCATTTTTCTCCACAGGCTGACTCCCCTTCCCAGCTTCTTTCAATGACCCTAATTTTATCCCAGTTATTTAGGGTGGGTAACTTGGATTCCTAATTGATATCACTCCTCTTACCCTCTAACAGGGGAGTCAGTTTTTCTTTAAATGTTTCAAGGATTCAGTCTTTTCTTTATATTTCCAAAACTTCTGCCATATTTAAAGCTCTTAGTACTTCACATTGTGGTCCAATCTTCTCAACAACTCATAACAAGTTAATTATCATTTTCTCATTTTCCTTCTCAAATTAAGAAGGCTCACCCCCTGGAGACATCCTATGACAACTCTGACCCATTGTGTGCAATCTACTCCACAAATATACACATACACACACATACATACGTATTTATATAACAAGGCCTTTATTACATGTCAATAATTTTAATAAACTTAATTTTATCATAAAGTTCAACTTAAAATCAGAACTCTAAAATCATTTTTACATTTTAAACTGGACTTCATAGTTCATCTGTTAAATTTCTAACATTGCTAAATTTTTTCACACATTATAAGCATTTAAAAAATCAAATATGGAAATTTTCATGACCTGCATACTAAAGTACTAATACTATGCATTTTATTTATTTTATTTTTAATTCCACACTTTCCCATGGGTAAAAACTACCTACCCATTGAGAGAAAAAACTTGACCCATGTGAATGATGTCAGGTTGATTCTTAACCAGTGATGTTTGAACAGGACAGATGCCCTGAAATTCATGTGTTTCCAGGGTGATTCCACTTGTGGCACATATGGGCACATTGTATACTTTTTATGGTCAATATGACTACTGGGGACTCATATTTCCTCCCCTTCATCTAAGTCTGGTTTCCAGATTTCAATTTCCCCACCTACATCTGCATTCCTACAAAGGTTGCAAACATCTTTCACTACGAGATTGGATTCTGCCTGTCTTTAGCTTTCAGGACACTTACAGGCCATATGGTAGTACTCCTTCCTTTGTAGAGGGAAGCCTGCACTCATGGCATGATGACAGCACACTGTCTCACAAATTTCTTGAATGCCTTCTGAATTCTCCTTTCTTTATTTATTTTTTCATATCTTTTTTCTTGTTAGGCCCCAATTCTAAGAATGTTAATGTCATCCATTGGCTTGTACATACTCCACGTACCATCACCTGACTCAGCAATCTCAAAATTACAGTCCTGCTGCTGACAAATCTAAAGAGAGATTTGGAGTGGTCCTCATAAACTGTGGAGGTAGTCTTCATCCACAGAAATGAGTGCACGTGGAAATGAACAGAACGAATGGTAGAACCTTGAGTGTTGCCGAAGTTTAGGGGTCAAGAGGAGAGGGAAGAAGAAATAGAAAGTGGTTGGAAGTACAGGAGGAGAGAGGGCAGAGCAAGATGGCCAAATAGAAGACTCAGGCGATTGTCCCTCTGCACGAACACCAAATTCAACAACTATCCACACAAGGAAGCGCCTTCAGAAGAGCCAAAAATCAGGTGAGCGATTGCAGTATGGGGTTTTAACATTATATCAAGAAAAGGGGCACTGAAGAGGGCAGAAAAGACAGTCTTGCATTGCAAACGCCACCCCTCCCTGATTCCCCAGCAGCGCCACGCCAGTGTGCCCAGTGGAGAGAGAATCTGTCTGGCAGGACTCACCACCTACTGACTAAAGAACCCTTGGGCTTTGAATAAATATTAGAGGTGGCCAGGCAGTACTCAACATGGGCTTTGGGTGTGACCTGGAACAGTCCTAGCTGTGGTGGCCACAATGGAGTGCCCATGTCACTCCTCTCCTGACTCCAGCAGTCCAGAACAGAGAGTGAGGGAAGAAAGTGAGAGACTTTGCCTGGTAACCCAGGGAATTTTCCCATATATTACTCAAGTCCACCAAGGCGGTACCACTAGGAGTCTGCAAGGTCACAGTATTACTGGGCTTGCATTGTCCCCAGTGCTAATATGGCTGTAGTGGCCAAAGACTTAGATCACAACACTCAATTCCCTTTGAATATGTGGAAAGCCTTTGTAAGAAGGACAGGTTCAAACAAGCCCAGACTGTGAATATTAAAAAAAAACCTAACTCTTAAATACCCAGACATCAATGAACATCCACAAGCATCAGGAACATCCAGGAAAACATGACCTCACCAAACGAACAATAGATAAGGTACAAGTGACCGATGCTGGAGTGATGGAGATATGTGACCTTTCAGACGAAGAACTCAAAATAGCTGTCCTGAAGAAGCTCAATGAACTTCAAGACAACACAGAGAGGGAATTCAGAAGCCTATCAGAGAAATTTAACAAAAAGATTGAAATAATTTAAAAAAAATCAGTCAGAAATTCTGGAGCTGAAAAAAATATATATAAAGGAGCTCTGATACATCTGGCAGAAGACTTCTCAGTGGAATCTTTACAGGCCAGGAGAAAATGGCATGACATATTCAAAGTGCTGAAGGAAGAAAACTTTAAGCCTAGAATATTATAGCCTGTAAAAATATCCTTCAAACATGAAGGAGAAATAAAGACTTTCCAAGACAAACAAAACCTGAGGGATTTCATCAACACCAGACCTGTTCTATAATAAATGCTAAAAAGAGTTCTTCAATATGAAAGAAAAGGATGTTAATGAATAATAAGAAATCATCTGAAGGTATACAACTCATTGGTAACAGTAAGGATACAAACACAGAATACTCTATTGCTGTAATTACAGTGTTTAAACCACTTACATATAGAGTAGGAAGACTAAAAGACAAACCTATCAAAAATAACTACAACAACTTTTTGAGAGATGGATAGTATAAAAAGATGTAGATGTAAACAATAAAAAGTTAAAAAGTGGGGGAAAGTGGAGTTACAGTGTAGAATTTCTGTTAGATTTCTCTTTGCTTGTGTATTTGTTTATAATCAGAGTTATCATATGTTTAAAATAATTGCTTGTGAAATGTTTTTTGCAAGCCTCATGGTAACCTCAAATCAAAAAACCTACAACAGATAAACAAAAAATAAAAAGCAAGAAATTAAAACACACTACCACAGAAAATCACTTTTAACAAAGGAAGACAGGAAGGAAGGAAGGAAGAAAGAAAGAGAGGACCACAAAACAACCCGAAATCAAACAACAACATGGCAGTGGTAAGTGCTTACATATCAATAATAACATTGAATTTGAATGGACTAAACTTTCCAATCAAAAGACAGGCTGGGCTCAGTGGCTCAATCCTGTAATCCTAGCACTCTGAGAGGCCATGGTGGGAGGATTGCTTGAGGCCAGGAGTTTGAGACCAGCCTGAACAAGAGTGAGACCTTATCTCTACAAAAATTAGAAAAAATTAGCGAGGCATGGTAACACATATGTGCCTGTAGTCCCAGCTACTCAGGCGGCTGAGGCAGGAGAATTGCTTGAGCCCAGGAATTTGAGGTTGCAGTGAGCTATGATGATGCCACTGCACTCTGGCCCTAGTGACAGAGTGAGACTCTGCCTCAAAAAAAAAAAAAAAATGGAGTGGCTGAATGGATAGAAAAACAAGAGCCAACTATATGCTGTCTTCAAGAAACCTACTTCACCTATGGAAACAAACATAGACTGAAAATAAGGGGATTGAAAAAGATATTGCAGGCAAATGGAAACCACAAAAGAGCAGGAGTAGCTGTCCCAATAACAGATAAAATAGATTTCAAGACAAAATATGTAAAAAGAAACAAAAAAGGTCACTATATAATGATAAAAGAGTCAAATCAGCAAGAGGATATATCAATTCTAAATATATATGCACCCAACACTGGAGCACCCAAATATATAAAGCAAATATTGTCAGAGCTAAAGAGAGAGAGAGAGAGAGACCCCAATACAATAATCATTGGAGACCTCAGCACTCCACTTTCAGCACTGGGCAGATCATCCAAACAGAAAATCAACAAGGAAACATTGGACTTAATCTGCACTATAGACCAAATGTACCTAATACATACTTACAGAGTATTTTATCCAACAGCTGCAGAATACATGTTCTTCTCCTCAACTCATCGATCATTCTCAAGGATAGACCATATGTTAGGCCACAAAACAAGTCTTAAAAAATTCAAAAAATTTGAAACCATATCAGGTATTTTGTCTGACCACAATGGAATAAAACTAGAAATCAATAACAAGAGGAATATTGGAAACTATACAAACACATGGAAATTTAAAAATGTGCTCCTGAGTGACCAGTGGGTCAATGGACAGATTAAGAAGGAAATTAAGAAATTTCTTGAAACAAATGAAAATGAAAACACAACATATCAAAACCTGTGGGATACAGCAAAAGCAGTAACAAGAGGAAAGTTCATACCAGTAAGTGTCTACATCAAAAAAGTAGAAAAGCTTCAAATAAACAACATAATGATGCATCTCAAAGAAATAGAAAAACAAGAGTAAACCAAACCCAAAATTAGTAGAAGAAAAGAAGTAAAGATCAGAACAGAAATAAATGAAATTGAAACCAAAAAATGAAAAATAAAAAAGATGAAATGAAAAGTTGATTTTTTGAAAAGATAAACAAAATTGACACACTTTTAGCCAGCCTAAGAAAAAAAGAGAGAAGATTCAAATAAAGAAAATCAGAGATGAAAAGGAGACATTGCAACCAATACTGCAGAAATTCAAAGGATCATTAGAAAATACTATGAGCAGCTATGTGCCAATAAATTGGAAGACCTAGAAGAAATGGATAAATTCCTAGACACATACAACCTACCAAGATTGAATAAGGAAAAGATTCAAAACCTGACTAAACCAATAGCAAGTAACAAGATAGAAGCAGTAACTAAAATTCTCCCATCAAAGAAAAGCCCAGGACCTGATGGCTTCACTGTTTAATTCTACCAATCATTAAAGAAGAACTAAAGCCAATCATACTTTTAAACTATTCCAAAAAATTGAGGAGGAAGGAATACTCCTAAACTCAAGCTACAAGGTTTGTATCACCCTGATACCAAAACCAGACAAAGACACAACAAAAAAAAAGAAAACTATAGGACAGTATCTCCTTTTTTGTTGCAAAAATCCTCAACAAAAAAACTAGCAAACCAAATTCAACAACACATTAAAAAGATTATTCATCATGATCAAGTGGGATTTATCCCAGGGATGCAAGGATGGTTCAATACAACACAAATCAATCAATGTGATATATGATATCAACAGAATGAGGAACAAAAATCATATGATTATTTCAATTGATGCTTAAAAGCATTCCATAAAATTCAACATCCCTTCATGATAAAAACTCTTTAAAAACTGGGTATGGAATAAATTACCTCAGTGTGATAAAACCTATATATGACAGACCCACAGCTAGTATTATACTGAATGGGGAAAAACTGAAAGCCCTTCCTCTAAGATCTGGAACAAAACAAGGATGACCACTTTCACCACTGTTATTCAACATAGTACTGGAAGTTCTAGCTAGAGCAATCAGACAACAGAAAGAAAGGAAGGGCATCCAAATTGGAAAGTAAGAAGTCAAATTATCCTTGTTTGCACACAATATGACCTTATATCTAGAGAAACCTAAAGACTCCACAAAAAAAATTATTAGAATTGATAAATAAATTTGGTAAAGTTGCAGGATACAAAATCAACATACAAAAATTAGTAGCATTTCTATATGCCAATAGTAAACAATCTGAAAAAGAAACCAAGAAAGTAATCACATTTACAACAGCTACAGATAAAATAAAATACCTAGGAATAAACTGAAGCAAAGAAGTGAAAGATCTCTATAATGAAAACTGTAAAGCATTGTGAAAGAAATTGAAAAAGACACAAAAAAATGGAAAGATATTCCATGCTCATGGATTGGATTGTTAAAATGTCCATACTACCTAAAGCAATCTACAGATTCGATGCAATCCCCCTTAAGATACCAAAGACATTCTTCACAGAAATAGAAAAAATAATCCTAAAATTTACATGGAACCACAAGAGACCCAGAATACCCAAAGCCATCCTGAGCAAAAAGAACAAAACTGGAGGGATCACATTACCTGACTTCAAATTATATTACAGAGCTGTAGTAACCAAAACAGCATGGCACTGGCATTAAAGCAGGCACATAGACCAATGGAACAGACTAGAAAACCCAGAAATAAATCCACACATCTATAGCGAACTTATGTTTGACAAAGACGCCAAGAACATATAGTGGGGAAAGGACAGTGTCTTCAATAAGCGGTGCTGGGAAAACTGGATATCCACATGCAGAAGAGTGAAACTAGACCCTCATCTCTCACCATTTACAAAAATCACATCAAAATGGAAAGACCTGAAACTATGAAACTGCTAAAAGAAAACATTGAAGAAATGCTTCAGGACATTGGTCTGGGCAAGGACTTCTTGAATAATACCCCCAAAGCACAGGCAACCAAAGCAAAGTTGGGCAAAGGGGATCACATGAAGCTAAAAAGCTTTTGCACAGCAAAGGAAACAATCAACAAAGTGAAGAGATAACCGACAGAATGGGAGAAAATATTTGCAAACTACCCATCTGACAAGGGATTAGTAACTAGAACACATAAGGAGTTCCAACAACTGTTAGGAAAAAATCAAATAATCCAATTAAAAAATGGGCAAAGGATCTGAATAGACGTTTCTCAAAAGAAGACGTAAAAATGGCCAGCAGGTATGTGAAAAAATGCTCAAAATCATGAGTCATCAGAGAAATGCAAATCAAAACTAGAATGAGATATCATGTCACCCCAGTTAAAATAGCTTTTATCAAAATGACAGGCAATAATGAATGCTGGCAAGGATGTGGAGAAAGGGGAGCCCTTGTACAATGTTGGAGGGAATGTAAGTTAGTGCAACCACTGTGGAGAACAGTATGGAGGTTCCTCAAAAAACTAAAAATAGGACTAACATACGGCCCAGCAATCCCACTGCTGGGTATATATCCAAAGGAGAGTAATTCAGTATATTGAAAAGATATCTGCACTCCCATGTTTATTGCAGCACTATTCATAATAGCCAAGATTTGGAATCAACCTAAGTGTCTATCAATGGATGAATGGATAAAGAAATTGTGGTACATATACACAATGGAATATTACATAGCCAAAAAAAGAATGAAATCCTGCCATTTGCAACAACATGATGGAACTGGAGTATATTATGTTAAGTGAAATTAGCCAAGCACAGAAAGACAAATCACACATGTTCTCACTCATATGTGGGAACTGAATATTAAAAACAATTGCTCTCATAGAGACAGGTTGGGAAAGTTAGCAGGGAGGTGGCGATAAAGTAGGGATGGTTATTGGGTGCAAAAAAATAGTAAGATGGTTAAATAGAATAAAAATATTTGACAGCACAACAAAGTGACTATAATCAGCAGTAAGTTAAGGTATACTTTTAAATAACTAAACAAGGCCAGGCATGATGGCTCACACCTGTAATCCTAGCACTCTGGGAGGCTGAGGCAGGAGGATTGCTTGAGACCAGGAGTTCAAGACCAGCCTGAGCAAGAGCAAGACCCCATCTCTACAAAAAATAGAAAAATTAGCCAGGTGTGGTAGCATGTACCTATAGTCCCAGCTACTTGGGAGGCTGAGGCAGGAGGATTGCTTGAGCCCAGGAGTTTGAGGTCGCAGTGAGCTATGATGATGCCACTGCACTCCAGCCTGGGTGACAGAGCAAGACACATGCACTCAAAAAAAACCTAAATGAGTGGAATTTCAATGTACCTAACACAAAGAAATGATAAATGCCTGAGGTGATGAATACCCCAATTACCCTGATTTGATTAATTCACATTGTATGCCTGTATCAAAATATCACATGAACCCTATAAATATATATAACTATTATGTACCCATAATAATTACATATTTTTAAAAGAGAATTTAACCTTTAATGACTATACACACACACACACACACACACACACACACACACACACACGAGGAGGTCCAGGATCATACAGAGCCATGATAACCAAGAATGAAAAGAGCTTCAAGAAAGGGAGGATGATGGATAGTTTCAAGGAACCAAGAGGTCATATGAGATTAGGAATGAGAAAAAGGGTTGGAATTGACTGGAAGGAACCTAGTTGAGACTCGGTTTTGATTTCAGTCATGTTGCTGATATTGTTGCCGAGTTATTCCCTCTCAAAAACTAAGTGATGAATATGCTTGAAAATTGATTCCTTGATGACATTCTCAAGTAACTAATTGACGTTCAAGGCTAAAAGATTGTCATAATTGCCTTTAAGTATATGAATAAGAATGATCAAATATTTACCATATTTTGAAAAATGCTTAATAAAAGAGAACATGTTTAAAGCACATTCACACAAGAATTAACCGTGAAACAAAAAGAATACCTTGGAATCAGATATAGGGTCTAGTCTTAGATATCTTCAAGAAGAACATAGGAAATCATTATAAATTTATGCATGTATATGTAAACATGATCTGTTCAGGAAAGCAGAAAAGTGAAATGATATCTAGGTTCTTTAAAAAGCCTTGTTATGAATTCTTACTTGTAAAGGAATTGAGTAATATATTTGGAATGCCAACGAGAATTCCTAGAACATGAAGAGTGCTCAAATAATATTAGTCATCTTGTCACCAGCTCTAGATATTCACTCATTCATTTCAAAGTTTATGTGCATCAGCGTACTAGGTATTAGGGATGAATCATTAAACGAGACACTGCATCAACACTCATGAACCTTACATTCTAGTGGGGGAGACAGGTGGAAAAAAGTAAACAGATATGAATAAAATAATTACAATTTGTTAGTTTTTATGAAGAAACCAAATAATGGACAGCAGCAAAGAATACCTGAATGGGGAGCTGGATGACTACTTCCGAAAGATCTCTAAGAATGCGTCTTTGAGCATGATGGTGAGGCCTGGATGATGAGGATGTGACAGCCATTCAAAGAGTGATAGGAAGTGCTTTCCATGAAAAGCAAACAGCTTGTACAGTAGTCTTGACACTAGAATGAAGTTGAGGTTTTTAAGAGCATAATGTAGTGAAGCTCTGTGCAAAGGGAAGAGACACACAAGAAGAGACTCAGGCCCAGACCATGGAGGACTTTCTGGACCTCAGCAATGACTTCTGGACTTATTCTTAGTTTGATTGGAAACCATGGAAAGGTTTTAAGCAACATAATGATACGATCTGATTTTTGGTATTTAAAAAAAAAATGCCTTGCCTTACGTGTAGTGAATATACTGGAGAAGGACAAGAGTGGAAGCAAGAAGACTAATTAAGAAGGTGTTGCAAGAGATCAAAGGAAGAGGGGATGGCCAGCAGAACAAAGATGGAGAGATTCAAGATAGATTTTGGAGACAATATTGACAAGACATGCTGAAATATTGGATATGATGGGTAAGGAAAAGAGAGTTATACCATAGGCAACTGGGTGTCATAAACTGACACAGGAAATTCAGGAGGTGGGCCCGGTCTAAGAGGGGTGTGGGATGAGCAGCTGAGTTAGAATTTGGACCCATTGAGGTTGAAGTGCCTAGAAGATATTCAAGTGGTGATATCAAAATAGAAGCAAGGCGCCATGTGCAGTCAGAAAGCAACTTGCAGTTATTTATAGAACAACCTGTTGATGTATGAAAAACTGGATCCAACCTATTTAAGTGTCAAGAATACACAGAGTTTACCTTTCCTGGACTTAATCAGGAAAGGTTTCTCATTTTGCATGCTTTATGGCAGTATAGTTAATGGTTCATTTGAATGAATATACAAAGTTCTAGAATGTAGCCAGAGTTCTCCTTATTGCCACAAGTCTAGCTGGTTTGTAATAGTTTCAAGATACTTTTGGTGAATGACCACAGTCAATGTTTTCATCCAAGAAGAAAAATTCCCACTCTTGGTTTGTGTTGAATTTTAACACGTAGAGCCCAGCATGAATTCATAACTTCCATCTGACTAGATTTTTCTTTCTGGGACAAATAATCTCACATATTAAAAGTTTTTTTTTAACCTTTGCCTTGCTGTTAGTCATTAGAAAAATTGAGGCTACATGTCTGAATTGCACTTTTGATAAAGCCAGTCACTGGGAATGAAAGATTAAATGCATTGAATTTGTCACCAGCTAGAAAGGCTGGTTATGTTTTCATTTTTTCTCAAAAGCTTAAAAGTCATTTCCTTGAACAAAATAAACCAGCTGTGCACTTTGAGTACCTTTTGCAGGACATTTTATGAGTAGGGTTTTTTTTAAGGTCCATTAAGCCAATATTGTACTTTTATATCTATATTTTAAGTTGTACTTTCCTTTTTATTTTTCATGCACAATTTGGTAGGTGAACACATATTATTCAAATGCCATTTCCATCTTAAATCTTAATACTGAAAACTGGTTGGAGCTAAAAGGACTTTCAGGAATTAGTAATAAGCACAGGGAGGTGATGATAAAGTAGATCTAATCTGCCACTGATCGCTTCTAAATATGCACACATGTCTAGGGACAAGCAAATATAATACTCTTGTTGTACATGTAAAAGAGCTTGAATGTTCCAAGTCATATCTAGCTTGTGTTCTAAAGGTACTTCTGGTACCCACTAAAGTTACTTACTTTTAACTTACCTTTAGTAAATACCGTTTAGAATATATAGGTCATTCTCATGACATTCCAGAGAAGTAGGCACTGTCCTCACTTTACAGTTAAAAATATTGAAACCTAGAAAGATTAAGTAATCTGCCAAGAAAGTGGATGGAGCAGGATTTAAATCTAGGTCTTCCTTCTTCCATAGCTTTTTCTATTACTCTACATTACCGTATGGGGAGGTTAGATACCAGAATCAACCTATAGAAGTGGATAAAATGCATGGGGAAGATAAAGAATAGTGCTGCAGTTACAGCTTTGGAAAACTCAGCATTATTTTTGGGTATAGAATTTTCCTCTGAGAGTGGAAGCTTACATTTCTTTGTCCCCAGGCCCTGTTGGTGACCTCAGCAGACTGGAATAGTACCTTTAGTGGGTCTGAAGATGGGGTGACTAATGAAGTTAGGTAGATATCTGTTGATTCTCAGCGCACCCTTTCTTAGAAGTTGCCAAAGGATGTGTTCCAGCAAAATGAAGAAAACCAAGAAAGAAGAAAATATGAATTCCAGGAATCAAGAAGGGTCTCCTTGGCCTTTGGCCACTTAAGAACCCTGGGACTTATATGGTCAGTGCTTGGTGGCAGCCTTTGCTGTGGCTCTATGCCTAAGCACCTTGGCCTATTGATGGTGGATAACTCCATTGGGGGTTTTTCTCCTTCTCTGCCAAACCAAGTAAAGGAAGTCAGCACAAAGTTTCCTTAAGCAATAATTCCTGGTAAGGTTTCTTGTGGTGACCGAGGCACAAACTTCTGCTGAGGTACTGCCACCCCCTAGTAATGTATTTGTGAAGGCTGAGGTCCTGTCCATTCATAAAACCCAGGCCCCCTTCCCAGGATTCATTTCTGGTTAATACCAACCTCTATACCCTTGCCTGATAATGCAGTTTTAGTTCCTCATGGTCTGGCCAGAATGTGCAAACTGGTAGTATTAGGTGAGTGAGCTCTGAGCAGCAGACATGCCCCACCCACACTTCCTTGTGTTTTTAATAAAAAAGAAAAAGCTAAAAATATTTTTTAAATGGGAGAGTTAACATAAAATGTTGGATTTCATGCTTTTCTTTAAAATGCAGGAAATCTGGCAATATTGGGCCCATAGACCTTCATGACAACAGTCAGATGGAGCTGAATTGGGTCGGCTTCTTTTAGGTGCAGCAGACACTTCCAAGTTTCCACACCCTCTACCAGTCTCTATTGTTTTTACCCAAAGGATTTTACTCATTTGTTTCATGCCAGGCCCTTGCAGGTATTTGAGTTTTCAGCCTCTACCTATACCTCCAAACAACAAAGCCCAGTTTATTAGCCACCCCTGACGAGATAGAGAGCTTCAGTTTGGGATATAAAGTCCTAGATTAATCTTGAAAGGGGTGAGGGAAGAGGGAAAACAACATGCTGGTTAATTTCTCACTTATCCTCCCACATACAGCAGAAGAACGTTCATTTGGAAAAGATGAAAAACTTGCCTAGGGATATATGACTCAAGTTGGGATTTGAATTCAGGACTTTCTGTTTCTAAAGTCCAAATGCTTTTTCTTACAAAATGGGAAATAGCTTTGTGAAATAAAGTGGAAGTCAATGTACTTTCCCAAAAAGATTTTATTGATTTCACCCCCTAATATTTTTTACCTGTGAAAAGAGAAATCCAAATGATCACTTGACAAAAAATTGAGCAGGTTGTCATTACTTAATTGTGTTCTGTTTAAGTTGCCCCGATCTCCCACTTGGCAACAAAACCACAATGTATTTTACAAATATTTTCGTAATTTATAGCCAGTTGACTATGTGCCAAATGACTGTGATCTGAAGATTGCTGTTACAAAGTGTGTATATATATAAAAATTATATATTATATTAACATTAGCATAACTGTCTTTCATTAAAATATCAATAGCCAGAATATAATATAAATGCATAAAATTAAAAATTATATATTATTAATAATATATTTAAGGTGTACGATATGATGTTTTGACATATGTATACATTGTAAAATGGTTACCACAGTCAAGCTAATTAACATACCCATCACCTCGCACAGTTACAGTTTGTGTGTGCGTATGTGTATGTGTGATGAGAACATTTAAGATCTACTCTCTTAGCCAATTTCAGGTATGTGATACAGCATTAACTATGGTCAGCATGCTACAGATTAGATCTCCAGAATTTATTCATCCCACATAACCGAATCTTTGCCAACATCTCTCCATTTTTCCCTCCCTCCAGACCCTGGCAACTACCATTCTACTCTCTGTTTTTATGAGTTTGACTTTTTTAGATTCCACATATGAGTGAGATCATACATTGTTTTTCTATGTCTGGCTTATTTCACTTAGCATAATGTTCTCCAGGTTCATCCGTGTTGTCACAATGGCAGAATTTCTTTCTTTTTTAAGGCTGAATAATATTTATTTGTCTATTATGTATATATCACATTTTCTTCATCCATTCATCCATTGACAGACACTCAGGTCATTTCTCTATCTCGGCTATTATGAATAATGCCTCAATAAAGGTGGAAAAAATCTTTACAATTAAAAAAAGAATGATGTTATATGTTAGTATAATCAAAGAGAATTAACTGTAAATCTCTAGTTATTTGAAGTGCTAATCACAGGAATGGAAAGGTTGTTCAGTGTGCTGTCAAGAAGGGAAATTATTAATATGTAGATGCTTAATTCACGTAGGAAGATGGATGTGGATCCTAGTGTTCCGTTCTGAAAGTAAAGGTACATCTATGAAAAGGAGGGTGTAGAAAGTTTGTAGGAGCTAAAAATAAAATGAAGATAAATGGAGATGAGCGCTGGAAATGAAATTGTAAATTGAATTAGGAGAAGGGGGAAATCAGTGGTTCTCAGGTCTTGTCCAACTAACTTGCTTAGCATGTCACAACCAGATCATCACTAGCTCCTGCTTTGATATCATGGTAATTTATGTTGAAGTCTGCTATGACTCAGAAACACATTCACTCCAAAACTGAAAAGCTCAGGATATGATGCCATTATCTCTGAAGCCAGAGCAATTAGAAAAGAAAATATTCCTGACTGTAAAATTAAATATTATGGAAAATAAAAAATAAATACATTTCTATAAAAATATATCTGGTTAGAAAGATTTTACCCATAAAATACTAATGATGAAGGTTTATAGACTTTTCTATTCTTAGGTTTGATTTTATGGCCAAATTATGAAGTTTTAAGAACTTTTAGTCCTTTCAATTTTACTTGATAATGACACAAAACTACTGTTGGTTAAAATAGGGCATAAAACAGACACTAAAAAGTTTTCATAATATTTTTTAAAAATTCTATCTCCAGAATTGTATTTTGCCAATCCTCTTAATCATTTAATCAAATTGCATATTAAAATGCCTCCTTAGGCAAGGTACTCTGAGAAGAGTTATGAAATCATGTTAAATTGACATATTCCCTTAAAGCTTACATTTTAAAGGCATCAGTGGATTGATGCAGATACACAGAATGTGAAGAATTACAGAAATTGTCTAATCCTCATATAAGTTATGTGCTCTGTGTATGGAGGTGGCTGATGACTTTTTGTGGAAGGTAGAGGAAAGATTCCCTCTAGAAAGACTTCTTCATCTACTTCAGTTCACCAATATATGTGACCTAAAATAGTCTCTCCGCAATAAAGCCTTAACAAAATCAATTACAGTAAATTCTTGTAAATCTAGAATTGTTCATAGAAAATCAACATTCTAAAATAAAGGTTATGGTCCCAGAATTTTTGTTTTAATAATTATGAAGGTAATTATTTTAAAAATGCATTACAAGTATATGCCTCCTTGTTTTATTGAATAGACTATGGTGTACATAATTTAAAGTTTTCTTGATCACTAAGGATTACCATCAAAATATATATTAGCATCATCTTGAATTCAGGGATGGCATGAGGGCTTATTCAAGGATGAAGGACGACTTGCCCTGATTGTGTTTTTTTAGTTCTTATATTGTGTGAATCTGAATGTGTATTAATGTTTGTTTATAAATTCATCATTAGATAGTTTCTCAAGCAATCAGTTGTCACATCTCCATTTCTTGCTACTTTTAATTTATCAGACTCAATAAGTCTTTCTTCAATAAGTCTTATTTTAAGGTTTTGATGTGTGGTGGGTTAGGCAATCAATCAGGATTACTGAAAGCCTGAAGGCTTGCTTATGAATAACCAACACAGCCTTCTTTACATTGATTTTGTCTCCTAAGGGCTGTGGTTTGTTCTTAGACTTTGGCTAAATTATGAAAAGATGGGCTGCTTGATCAGAGTGTCATATAGCTGAGTTCTTGTGTGTATTTGGTTGCTGATATGTAATATTTCCCCAGTTCTAATAAATATTAAAACATAAATGTGCAGAGGCAGAAATGAATGAAATGTAGCTTATGGCCTGAATACATCTTTCAACTGTGATTTAACTAAAATAAGACAGGTAAGATTTGGAGGGAATTCAGGTGCATGTAAGACCCTTGAGTTTTCCATAGAAAACAGTAAGTGTAGGGTTTTTCGGTCTGCTTTACCAGCGGTTGGATGTAGAAAGGAGAGAGGGGCAGAGGAATGAAGTCAGAGTAGCAGGGAGAATGCTCCTCTCTCCAGGTGAACCTAAGACAAAGACTTGAATACCTTAGCTCCTTTGGGGCAAAGTTGAGGGGGAGGTGTCAGAATGGGGAGCGGCACAACCTACAGACATCGGGGAACCGCTGTAGGTGTGTACAGTATCATTCCCACCTGATTTTTGTACAGAGTGCTTTAAGAGGCTTTCTAATCCCTCTGATGTCTCTTCCCTAGGGCAGGATTGCCTGCTAGTCTGAGTTTCTCCTATTCATGTGGTCATAAGGAGATTTTCTCTTCCTTGCCTGTGCCTGGAGACATCTAGAACAGAGCAACTTTCTCCTTACCCTTCAGTAGAGGATTCTAGTTTACATCTAATTCTTTAACCACCCACTAGAACTAAAACTAACGCTGCCTTCCAGTTCTCTCTCTGTCATCCCAGAGATTTCAACAGTTTAGCCTGTTCAAGTGCCGAAGCAGCCAGAGTTAGCCAAACTGTGAGGTTGAGGGCATGGTCCTCCAGACTGCCAGGTGGGCCCAAACTTATGACACCAACATCAAGGAGTTAGGGTAACTACAAAGTATGGGGCCCAGTCACCAAGACTGCCCTCACTTCTGATAACAACTACAACTTTGAGGGGTTTCCAAAACCACCCTCAGGTTTAATAATTTTCTAGAAGGGCTCACAGAACTCATTGAAAGCTGTATACTCACAGAGAAGGAGGCAGATGGAAAGGAAGAGCATAGGGCAAGGCCTTGGAGAGTTGTAAACGCAAAGCTTTCATGTCCTTAGAATGTGTTACCTTTTCCAGCATCAACGTGTGACAATATGCATGAAGTATTACCAACCTGGGAAGCTCTCATTTGAGCTATGGTGTCCAGAGTTGTACTGGGGCTTCATTACATAGATACGATTGTTGGATTGATTGATTGATGTGGTTAAACTCAGTCTCCAGCTGTCCCCTCCCCAGAGGTTAGCTGATGTGTTACCCAAGGGGCCAACCATGAGTCACCTCTTTAGCCTCAACTGTCAGTATGGTCTGAGGAGTCCCTCATAAATAACAAAGATACTTCTATCACTTGGAGATTCTAAAGGTTTAGAGTTTACCTCCCAGGAGCCCAGGACAAAGGCCAGACCTTTCTTTGGCCGAGGCCAAATTCTTTGTTACACATGAAGAACACAGATTATAAATTGCCATGGAAAAATTACAGGCCATTTAAGGAGGCTTGGTTAATCAAGTAAAGGAAAGCTAAGATAATGTATTAGACCAGGTGCTACTCATTTAGGCAGAACTAATTAGGAGGCAATACACACACTCTTACATTTTGACCCAGAAATTCCACTTCTAGGATTCTACCCTGAAGATACACCTCTACCAGTATGAAAATATATATGCACAAAGTTATTCATTCCATCATTTTTTGTACTGCAAAACATTGGAAACAATTTAGATGCCCCAAAATAGGAGAGTAAATAGACAATGGCACATCCACACAATGAAGTACTGTGTAGCTACAAGAATGGTGAGAAAGATCTCTATGGATTCATATGGAGACTTTTCCAAAATATGTTGTTAAATGAAAAAAGCAAAGTATATAGTATCTACCCTTTTTGAAAGAAAATATACATGTATCAACTTCCTCCTGAAAAAGAAATTCAAGAAAGATAAACCAGAGATTAAGGACATTGGTTACCTTTCAGGGTAGATGGCAACAAGGCAGAAAGAATAACAGAATGGAAACAAGGAATAGGGACCTACTCAAATCCAGATTTCTCCGAGTATACCTTTTTGCATACCTCTGACTCTTAGAATCATTGTAATGTTTCACAAACCCCAAAAGAACAAATAAATACTAATTAAGATCAACAAGAATGTAGGGGGAATAAAAATAGAATATAAATAGCAACAAATGAAACTAACTATATTGCAGATAAGCAGCACACTGAAGGGGTTGGGGGGAAAAAAAGCACTGACCTAGCTAACTTTGGAAAACATTAATTATGGTATTAATATGTACAAAATGTTAAGAAAAACAGAACTGTACACAAACATCATACTATAGTGAGTAAATTTATTTTCTATTTGGGAATGGATTAGCTATTCTGACACTACTTTATATGTAACTAAAATTGAGCAAATGTATAAATATATTGTGAGTTATGAGGGCCAGATTTTTTACTGTTAGAGAAAAGAGTGACATAAGGAAAGGAATAAAGCTAGACTGAACTCTGTAGTGCTAGATTAGAATTGGTTATATTATGAATTTATTTTTTAATATATGTACAGATAGACATAGATATTAAGTATAGCTGTGTGTGTTTGCATGGGTTAATGTACATGCATATATTTGTATCTCTGATAGCTGAGAGGGCCTATAGACAATGACAGTAACAACGAGTTTACCTTGTACCCATATCTTGGTTTCTAAATCCATTCTCTAATAAAAGGGAACTAGCAATAGCTGGAGAAATAGTTGACGTCAGGGCTGGGACAGAGAAAATACCAAGTTAAGCCTCGAACATCTTGTAATGACAGAGAGTAATGAAATGCTTAAAAAATAGTGGGGGCACATCACAGGGACACAGGAGCCGTCTTGAAGGAGCTCTCAATGGCCAAAGCTGGAGTAATTTAAGAACAAAATAAATAATGATAATGATTGTCACCCGTAGAATAAAATCCCATTTAAAGTATATATCAGTTCATACTGTTGTCAATATGTAATTGAGTAAATACGTAGGGAAGTAGGGATTGCTCTTCCTTAAAGTATAACTCAGTTAATAAATGTAGAAGAAATGATGACAGGAGAGAAGCATCATTAGGTAAATACCACAAATATGGTTACAGGTAAGAATCATTGATGGATGCTAAAATTACTGGGTGAAATTATGATGAGGAATGGTTTATTTGCAGAGGCTCAAAGAATTTTATAAGATACTTATTAACTACATAGGGAAAGGTAATGACTTTACAGGGGAGAGACCTGGAAGGTACCATCTTAACCAAGTGACCAAAGTTAACATCACCAGTATTAAGACGTATCAACACCGGAGTCACACTCTATCAATTACGTCACATCCTTACACTTGTGGGTAAAGCCCACTTTCAGGACTGCCTGATTTCTGTGTTCTTCAAAGTCCTGATCTTGGGATAATCAAAATACTAAAATCTAGAAAAGGAAATATAAAAGTTCTTCACCTCGGAACTATGCTTAATAACCTACATAAACTTTTTTGATTAATCTTATTTCAGTGGTTGGTACACTTCATATCATTTATCTTCAGCAACAAGGCGTTCTGTTTTCTACATATTTTTCCATTGTCTAAGTAACCACTAAAAACATTTTTTTTCTTTACTCTTAACAAAGTGTTTAATACATTGGAATAAAAATATGACCTTTACCTTGGCTGAAAGCACAAACAAAAAGAAAAACCTGATGAGTAAATTAGCTCTTCCTGTAATAATGAGAAATGGTCAGGAATTATGCACTACTCCAAAGCTAGACCCACCTCTAAGCTCCCCTGGACAACCATCCGTGAGACAGCATTGAGCTCTTGGCTCAGCTTTCCTAAGAAAGCCTCTTACTCCCTTGGATTCTCTTTTGAAGTAAGCGCTCAAGTGAGTCTGCTTCTAGTGCTATGGCCACCTGTCAATATCAAGTGGGAACCCTGCCAACTACACAGTGCCTTCCCATGTATGTCTTCTTGACTGCAGAGTCCTTTAAGATGTGTGCTTCAAACAGCAAAACAACATGTGGCAGACTGGGTGTGGAGTGCTCTTTTGCTGTTAGCCCTCAAGTCTGAGAGCATATATTTCCAAAATTGCCACTGACAACCTCTAAAAAAGGCTCAGTCTCATGATGATTTACCTATATGTCTGAGATACCAAAGGGTGATAGGAAAACTAAAAGGTTACAGAGAAAATTAATTAATGGCCACAAGTAACCAGTGCCAGGCATCTTCAGAGAATGATTTAGTCCTACTTCCTTCACACTATGTGTTAGGATCATTTGATGACAGCGATTTTTAACTGTAGAATTCAGTACAAAATATATTTAGGTTATTAAGTATGAAATGTCCGATTTCCTTAAGTACTAAGTTTTACGTTGATATCTCTGACATTTCACTCTGACACTTCTTGTTTTATTTTTATTGTGAAGGCACATCCTCATTCTTTCAAACACATGGTTTGGCTTGTGATTATCTTTCAAAAAATTTTTTAGAGCAATTTTTGTGAAACCATGGATATGTCAAAAATTTGAGTTATTTTTGAATATGAGTTCTGTCATGGAACCAATGCAGCGTAGACAGCTTGAAATATCAACAAAGTTTTTGGGAAGGATGTGGCTGATGAACACATAGTACATCGATGGTGTGAGAAGTTCTCTTCTGGTGATTTTAATCTTGAAAATGAGCCACATGGGCAACCTGAGACCAAAGTGTATAATGATGAGCTGAAAGCTGTAGTGAAAGCGAATCCACCTCAACCTATGCATGAATTAGCAGCGATGTTTGATGTTACTATTCCAACAATATTGGACCATTTGAAACAAATGGGCAAGGTAAAGAAGTTGGATAGATGGGTACCGCATGAATTAAGAGAGCATCAGAAGAGAAATCGCCTCGAAGCTTGCCTTTCTTTGCTGTCACAACATAAAGGCAAACCATTTCTATACCATATTCTTACGTGTGATGATAAATGGATTCCTTTTGGCAACCGCAAGCATTCCGCACAATGGTTGGATAAAGATGAAGTGCCGAAACACAGTCCAAAACCGAATATTCATCAAAAAAAGCTAATGGTGTCTGCTTGGTGATCCAGCGCTGGTATTATCCACTACAGCTTCGTGAAACCTGGTCAATCAATTATAATGGATGTCTACTGCAGCCAATTGGACAAAATGATGAGGATGCTTGCAATTAAGCAGCCGAGATTGGTCAATAGAGACAGGCCAATCCTCTTGCAAGACAACGCTCGACTACATGTTGCACAAACAATGCTGCTCAAACTATAGAAGCTGAACTTGAAAACTCTGTCATCCACCATATTCACCATACTTTGCACCAACTGACTACCATTTCTTCCAGGCTTTGGACCACTTCTTGCAAGGAAAAATACTCAATTCTCAACAAGCTGTGGAAAACACCTTTTGCGATTTCATTGCCACTAGCCCTCCAGGCTTCTGGCGGCAAAACTGTGTCGATAGTTTAGGAGCATACTTTGATTAATTGTACTGCTTCTTGTTTGACATATAATAAACTTTTGATTCGAAATCAGACATTTCATATTTAATGACCTAATACTTGATCTACTACTTATATGCCATTAAAAGAAATCCACATTCCACAGTCAAAATAGAATTCCACCACTTATTCATATACTAAAATTCTTCATAGGACATTCATTGAATCATGATACTATTTGGATTTTCAAACCATTAGGATAGAGTCTCACAAGAAAAAATCTTGGATCCTCAAATACTTTAAAATGCATAAACGATAAAATGCACTTATATCACCTAGGAAACCTTTTTCCTGCTCCTCTCTAATCTTACAGATCAAAAGCACCAATATTCATTTTAAACTGATTTAAACTGATCATTTTAGCATTCAGTTTTATTTGGGAATTTCTCCCATTAGTTTTTAACAATTTTATTCAGATATAATTTATACACCATATAATCCACCCATTTAAAGTATACAAATCAATAGTTTTTGGTATATTCTGAGAGTTGTATAATCATCACCACACCAATTTAAAAATATTTTTATTACACCAAAAAGCAACACTGTACCTATTAACAGTGACTCTGATTTTCTGCTTCCCTGCTCCATCCCCAGCCCTAGACAACCACTAATATAATTTATTGTTGATAGCTTTGCCCATTCTAGACATTTGTTACAGATGGAATCATATCACATTTGGGTCTTTTGTGACTGGCTTTCCTTCACATGTTTTTGAGGTTCATCCATGTTGTATCATGTACTGCTACTTCATTTCTTTTTACTGATGAATAATATTCCATTGTAAGGATATATAGGTTGAACATCTCCAATTCAAAAATATGAAATCCAGGATGCTCAAAAATTCAAAAGGTTTTGAGCACTGACATGACAATACAAGTGGAAAATTCCATACCTGACACCTTTGTTTTTTGATGGTTCAATGTGCACAAACTTTGTTTCATGCACAAACTTTAAAAAATATTGTATAAAATTACCTTCAGGCTATGTGTATATAGTATATATGAGACATAAATGAACTTTGTGCTTAGACTTGGGCCTCATCCCCAAGATATCTCATTATATATATGCAAATATTCCAAAATCCAAAAAATTTGGAGATCGGAAACACTTCTGATCCCAAGCATTTTGGATAAGGGAAACTAAACTTGTACCACATCTTATATATACATTCCTCAGTTGATGTACATTTGAATTGTGTCTACTTTTTGTCTATTATGAATAATACTGCAGTGAACATTCATGTACAAGTTTTTATATGGATGCATATTTTTGTTTCTCTTGAGCACATACACAGGAGTGAAATTGGTAGGTAATATGGTAACTTTACATTTAATATTTTGAGGAACTGCCAAACTGTTTTCTAAAGCACCTGTACCATTTTACATTCCCACTAGCAGTATATGAGGGTTCAAATTTTACCACATCCTCACTAACACTTGTTATGATCTGTCTTTTTAATTATAGGCACCCTAGTGGGTGTGAAGTGGTATCTCATTGTGGTTTTGATTTGCATTTCTTTAGTGGTCAATGATATTGTGCATTTGTTTGCATGTGCTTAGTGGCCATTTTTATATCTTCCTTGGAGAAATGGAACATATTTGCAAATTTCCCAAATTTTAATTTTTTTATTTCTAATTTTATTCCATTATGGTCAGATAATATGCTTTGTATAATTTTAATCCCTTTAATTTTATTGAAGCTTATTCTATGGCCTAGCATATAGTCTATCTTGTAGAATGTTTCTTGTGTATGTGAGAAAAATGTGTATTCTACTGTTACCGGGTAGAGTGTTCTATAAATGTCTGTTAGGTCCAGTTGGTTTATAGTGCTGTTAAAGGTTTCTACATTATTGTTAATCTTCTGCATGCTAACCATTATCAAAAGTGGGTTATTAAAGTCTCCAACTATTATTGTTGAATTTCCTAATTGCACCTTCAATTCTATCAGTTTGCTTCATGTGTTTTGGGGTTCTGTTTTTACACACGTATGTAATTATGTTTTCCTGATGGATCGACACTTCGTTATCACAAAATTTTCTTCTTTTTCTCCAGTTACATTTTTTTTTCTTAAAGTCCATTTTGACTGATATTAGTATTGCCACTCCAATTCTCTTAAGGTTTTTGTTTGCATGGTATAAAGGAAAGTAATTATGCATTTACAGAGTTTGTTATGTTAACCTTTTTCTTTACCATTTCTGGTTCTCTTCACTTCTTCCTGTAATTCATCTGGTGTCATTTCTTTACTCCAATACAACTTTACTCCTACTTGTATCCTTTGTGCTGTTATTGTTAAATATATTTCTATATTATAAACCAAACAGTATAGTTGTATATACATCATTTTTTATATTTCTTTTAAAATCAGTTAAGAGAAAGAGAAAAATTATGAAATTATATATTTTTTAATAATTACCCTCACATTTACCTTTACTGGCACATTTTGTTTTTCATTTGGATTCAGATTGCTATCTGATGTTACTTGCTTTTAGCCTGAAAACTTTATTTAGCACTTCTTGAAAGGCAGGTCTGTTAGCAACAAATTCTCTCAATTTTTATTTCTCTGGGAATATCTTTATTTTGTCTTCGTGTTTGTTACTGTAACTAGATATAACATTCTTAGCTGACAGATTTTTTTTTTCTTTCAGTACTTTGAATATATCATCCTACTGCCTTCTGGTCACCATTTTTTATAATCAGAAGTCAGCTATTGAACTTACTGGGGTTCCCTTGTACTTGACATATTATTTTTCTTTACCAATTCCAAGATTTTCTCTCTTCTCTTTCACTTTCAATTTTAGATCATGATGTGTCTGGGTATGGATTGCTCTATGTTTATTCTATTTAGAGTTTGTTGAACTTCTTAGATATGCAGATTAATGTTTTTCATCAAGTTTGCAAAGTTTTCAGCCATTATGTCTTTGAATATTTTTTCTGCTCTTTTTTCACTTTTCTTTTTTGGTTTTCCACTTCATGTATGTTGGTGCCTCAACTATTTTTGCTACTATGAGGTAAGTTAACCAGAGGATTAAGCCAATATATATGAAGGAGAACAATGACAAGAAAATATCTGAGGAAAGTAGCTGAAACACTGATGATGTCTTAACATCTGAATCAAATAGTGTTGAAGTCTTCCCTAATTATATTTTCAGTTATGTGAGCCAAGAAATACTTCTTGTTAAGAAAATTTAACCTGTGAAAATAACTATCCAATAGTTTCAACTAATTAAAATATTTTTGAGAAGGACTCATCCTAAGTAGTGAGGGCAAAACACTCTGTTAAATAGTGAGTTCTATTATTATATTTATCTAGAATGTATATGTTGTGAGCTTTTCCCTGATATGTTGCATAATGTATATTATTTTGTATGACATAAACAATTCGTGTACATTAATAATTAAAACAGTAGAACAAAAGTGCTAATGGATTGTAGCCATAAAACAAAACAGCAGTAACACTGAATAAAAGTCACTTTTAAGAACAACTTGGCTTAATACATAAATATGAATATGTAAACTCCAGGGATTTATTTAGAGTGTTTTGTTGCTGGTGACATTGTTATGTTTAATTTAACTTTGCAAATTGTAATTCTTTTCCTTTCTATGAGTAGACACCAAGTCTCTCCTTGTGCTAAGACAATTATTGGGGGATGGGGATTTACAAATAGTCCAAAAGAGAGAGATAATAATATAAAGTTAGACAAAGAGTGGTAGATTTTCTGACCCCGTCTGGCAAGAGGTAGATAAGAATAAGGAAAACATAGAAACACAGAGGGTTGATGAAATGGAATTTATAGGGCTGTGATCAGGAAAAGAGCAAAAAGAGCTAATGTATCTTGTGCCCTAACCCCATCTGGGAGAACAAAATAATGATGGGAAAATACGTTGGATTTCAGAGGGAAAATAAACCTTCAAGAACTTTTGTAGCTCCCTTATGTTTTAGCACTGAGCAACCATAGAACTTTTGGGATCACCCACCTCAATATTTAGGTCTGGTTTTTATTATTTTTGGTCCCACTTTTGCTGACTCTTTACCCTAGCTGTGAAACACACTGGTTTTTCTCTCCTTGCGGCATGCAGCCTGGTTTCCTTTCTCTGGTTCTCTCACTCTTTGGCATAAGGGGAGAAGCAGTGAGAGGACAGCTCTGCCCGAGCACGCAGAGAGCCCAGGCACTGGGCTTGATACCTGCAGGGCTGCACACAAATTCCCCTGTGCTGCAGGACAAAGAGTTTGAGCCTGCTCCTTTTCCCTTATTGGATAAAAAAACAAAATGGTCTTTTCTAGTGCCAATAAGTACTCACCATTGCCCTTCAACTTTTATTATGGATATTGCCAAAAATTAAGAATGCTTAGACTGGCAGCAAAGGAGATAGAAAAGTGTGTCTGAATACATCAGGGTCTAGGTTTTGGTTTTTTTTTTTTAAATATACTTTTTAATTAGGTACCTTGGACCTGCAGGCATACAGCACTGCTGTTTCATTCACACTTATATTATATCCTCGCAAGTTATTCTGTTGATCAAATGAAGCCAACAAGAGGACCATAGTTAAGGAACACAGAGACCAAAAAGCCAGTGGGGAAAGGTCTGTGAGGCCATTCACAAGCAGTGTCTTGTAATGACAGGCCACTACTTTTGTTCCTATATTCTGCTGCTGTGGAGAAAAGCCAGCAGAGTGTAAAACAGACTCACAGACAGACTCAGAAGATTGTGTTTGAAGTCTGGCTTTTCCATGCTACTCACTAGCTGTGTCACCTTGGGTAGGGTGGGCCCTGCATCTCAGGTGGAAAACAAAGATGATGATAAAACTTTCCCTGCCTTCCATATGGGTTGTTGTGAGATGCAAATAAAATAACATACGAAAAACTGCTTTATAAACTAGAATAGTCTGTCCACTAAATTTTATGACTTTCTAGATTTCAGTATGTGTTTCTACCACAGGATATTTGCTCATGAAATCCATAAACCCTTTTAAAAAGAATTATCACACTCAACAGTTTCAACCTGTTCACCCATTTAAGTAAGTAACAGAAGTTCAATTCTACTAGCAAACTAGCAAAATCAGTGTGAGTTTGATTTTTTTTTTTTGCAGGCATTGCTGAAACTTTTATAGATATCTAATTAGCTGAGAAATGGTAGGAGACAAGGATAAGAATAGGAAAAATTTAAAAAGTTAATGAAGGTAATGGATAGTCGTCAACATGATAATTAGCCCCTAAAAAGTAGAGATAATGCTAAAAATTAAGACGACTATCATCAATAGGCTCATTCATGTCTTGATACTTTATAATCATAATGCAGAAGTATAAAGAATACATATAATAATTATTTTAATGTTTTCTTCAAATGTGGTATATTTCTTAATGAAGTTAGCACAATGTGAGATTTACAAATAATGGTGTTTTTAGGGCCTTTTAATTGTTATGTTTCAGTAAATGGAATTGTTGTTGTGCTAAGAAAACAACTGATACTATCCTGATTCTCCACTTGCATTTATCACTATGACAAATGAGTTCAGAGAGGCTGTGTCTCTTCACAACCTGTGTGTTTGGCTCCCCCAAATACTGTAATTGACTCATCTGGGCAAAGAAAAGAATAAATCTCAGAAAAATGTTTACTTTGTAGGTCAAAGTTTTCCTTCAGGCCACTCAATATGGGAAACAGATGCCATGGACCCCTGCTCTGACTGCCCTTGGAAATAGATCAAAAACACCCAAGTTCAAGAGACTCCTGCTTTTTAAGGTACAACATAGAGAGATAGCATAGACAAAAGAATTCCTATAAAGAAAAGAATTATAAACAATGGCATAATATAAATCTGAATAAAATAAAAGATTGGAGTACAAACAACCTGAAGCTTTTTCCCAAGCCTGTAGTCTGTGAAAACCATTTTTCTAAGAAAATGTGTGTTGTGTGTGCATATGTATGTGTGTGTGTATTCCCAAGGTTGAAATACAACAAATATGGGAAAGCAATTGTTGTAGGCCATAAGAAAAATAGATAATTTTTATAAAAATGATGGTTGAAATAAAGGGATTTAATTGATTAGATTCGAAATGCGTTTTGTGGATGAGTATGACCTCTGGTGTTAATCTAGGGAAATTCCAGCACTTGTATGCCTTAATGGAAGAAAGAGAAACAAATGTAATTTTCTGAAAGCTTATCACTGTAAGTCACTGGCCCTTAATTTGTGTCTTTTTTTCCCAGACCTTTTTCATTTCCTTCCCCTCTCCTTCCCCCTTCACTCTCACAAATATAAGTGGGTATCTATGTGCAAAGCACTATCCATGTAGAAGAATATTGCCTTTGTTACTCTGTTTAACTTCACATGTTTTATGTATCTCTACAATTTTATATAGGAAAAAGAAAATTTAAGGTATACATATTTTAAAAGTCTACATATAAACTTAAAATTTATTTTTTAAAAAAAGGATGATGAAAATAAGAACTTAAATGTGCCTGTCACAACCTAATAGTGTAAGATGCCCCAAACAATAAAGTTATGGAAGATTCAGACTAAAAATGAAACACAAAACTGTTGGGTTTTCATCTTGTGTTTTTTTCATGATCATGTTAACAGAGGATTATCACCCTCTCAGAGTACATTTATTAGCAAAGTGGTTTTTTTAGTGTGTGTAATCAGTGCATTATCAGAACAAAAGGTGATATAATTCTGATTGACTTGCTGTCCTCTGTCCCTCACATAGTTTATGTTTTGAATTTTTTATATGCTTGTTTCAAAATATTGGAGCTGAATGAGTTTGTTGTCTGGTTTTGGTTGTTCTGACAGTTGTCCTTGTTTGACCCATTTCCATTTCTTCTGTACCTTTGCATACCTACCTGTACCCTCTTTGAAACTGAAATTCAGCAACACTCTATATCTCAGTAAGGCTCTTGTTTCCCTAGTGGTACTGTAAACTAATCCATACTAAGCATAAAGAAATATTGCCAAAAATATCATTTTTTACCCTTTTTAGTTTTTGGAACCTCTGCTTGAAGCCTTGAATTTAGTATTTGAGAAAGTCAATTTGACACAAGGGATGCAGCCATTATTGTCTTATGATATTTTATTAACTCTGGAAACTTATGTCTAATTTAATGCTAGTAACAACTATTGTGATATTTGGAGGTGAGGTTTATGTAAATGTTTATCTAAGTTTATGGACAGCTAATGAAAATATTTACTAATTTACCATAACATTTCATTGAAGTATCTAGAGTTGTAAGAATAAATCGAACATTTTCACTCAATCAGCTATATAGAGCAACTGGAAGAAGGCTATATAATTTGTTGAAAAGGGCACTAATAAATATTTCATAGATTTTGTGCTTGGGTTGAATGTTTTTTCAGAGCAGAAGGTGAACAACTTTTAATTGGAAAGCTCTTATTTTAAATTTAAATTACATATTAGGATTATTTTTAATAGTCACGCTCTCCACACAGTTCATACAGTATCTACTCAGCTGCCCCAAAGATTCAGTGAACTTCATGATTCTAAACGTTTTATTGAATGGTTGGAGATACAAAACGAAAATCATAATAGATTATAAAAATAAAATACTGTCTGATTGTTAGCCACAAAAATTCTATACCAAGACCATTGAGAAATTCAAGTCCTGACTGACAGTATTCATTCTCAAGTCCAGGACTGTGGGACTAAAAACAACTTTTCCACTTTTTTCTGCTGGATCTGTTTACCTGCACGTACAAAAAATTAAAATTCTTAACACATGTCCAAAGAATAACCTAAAATGAATTATTCATCCCATGGCATTGAAAGCACACACACGGGCACACACACCCGCTTACAAGCAGATACCAGGTAAGCAACTTTAGGGCAGCTGTCGAGTAGAATATCAAGAAATTGGATCCAGCTGAGAATTCCAATTACCTAATGAAGAGGATCCGCTTTCACTCTAATTTCTTGGTCCATCTAATTCATTATAATCTCTATTATAAAAATCGTGCTTTAAAATCCCCATCTAAAATGGAAACAGAATATTCAGCTGGCCAATTTCTTTCATCTTCTTTTGGGGGACACGGGAGTTTCAATTCACAAAGAAATGCCAATGTAAAGACTTAAGATGGAGCAGTAACAAAGAACTTTCAAAAGCATCCCCTACCGCTTTGTGTTTGTATGTCGCCTAATAGAAGAACACATCACGGGAAATTTGTGAGACACAAAATGCAATTTTTATTCGTTTATTAGGGAGAAAATAAATTATTATTATACCTCACTCCGACAAAACTCCAGCACTGTCCCCGAGCAGCGAGTATTCAGCCCGAGTTATCATTATTAACTGCCCAGTCAGGCTGTGACTACCGATGTGCATCATCCCGTGCCTGGCCTGCCTCCCACCCGCCGCCGCAGTTAGGGCTCGGCAAAGATGCTCGGTGTTTGCGCATTTGTGACCGGTCTTTGCTTTGTGCTTGTGCTCCAGGTGAGGAGGAGGAAAAGCAGCAGAAGAGGAGCTAGCGGCGGCTGGAGGCTCAGCAGCCCCCAGACCTTGGAGCGAGCCGCCTCTCCACCGCCAGAGAAGCCCGCCGACTCCCCACTCGGGTTGCCGGAGGACCTGAGCGCGGGTGCCCAAGACCCGGCGGCCGGGGGCGCCAGCCCCTCATGTTCCGCAGTAGGCGCAAATGTGAGCAGGCGGTAGCTGGGAAAGCCCTCCGCCCCCGCCAGGGGGACCCGGGAAGCCCGCGCCGGCTCTTCTAAGCGGACGGCGGGGATCCCCTCCTCCGGCCCCGCCCCCACCCCACCTCCACCCTCCCCCGGCCCGAGTGCCGAGGCGGTTAACCCTTCCCGCGCCGCATCGTGCTCTGGCAAGAGCGCAACGCACCCCATCCCGACTCCCGAGCCGGGCAGCAGGGAAAAATTGGGGCGCGGGGCTGGCTGAGATCCCGCGGCGGCCAAGGCGTGGCTTAGGCCCCAGAGTTTTCCCCAAACAATGCTGCACTAGCGTAACCAGGCGCCAAACTTTTTTCTCCCCAAAGCCATTGCCCCCGCAGTTAGTTGGCGGGCAGCCGGCAGCCCACTCTCGTCAGTACGATCAGGGAGAGGCGGGCATGGGGCGAGAGGGCTGCTGTTTTGCAGCCCTAGGAGGCGTGCAGGCGAAGAAGTGGCCCGGGTGTGCATTGTCCCTGCGTCTGCCCGGTGGCCGGGGTGACCCGACTTGCTGCAGTGCCTAGCGCAGGTGATCCGGGCAGCGCGTCCGACACAAGTCAGGGGGGCAGCAGCACGGGAGGGAGGGGCGCCCCTCTCTTTTCTCCTCTCCCTGCAGCCTGGCTGCACGGCATGGGGGCTTTCCATCCCCAGCAGCGCCCGGGGGCGCTCCTAATCAGCAGGGGGAATCTCCATCCTCGAGCGCCCTAGCCCTGGCCTGGCCTGCGCCCCCCGGGGTTTCCATCCTGCAGATTCCCCTCCCCATCTCCGTCTCGCACACACGCTCCCCTAAGCCGCGCGCGCCGCAAACTCAGTCTCGGTCCCCGCAGGTGATGTCATGCCCATTGTTTTGGTGCGCCCAACCAATCGGACTCGCCGCCTGGATTCTACCGGAGCCGGCATGGGCCCTTCCTCGCACCAGCAGCAGGAGTCCCCGCTCCCGACCATAACGCATTGCGCAGGGTGCACCACCGCCTGGTCTCCCTGCAGCTTTAACAGCCCTGACATGGAAACCCCATTGCAGTTCCAGCGCGGCTTCTTCCCAGAGCAGCCGCCGCCACCGCCGCGCTCCTCACACCTGCATTGCCAGCAGCAGCAACAGAGCCAGGACAAGCCGTGCCCGCCCTTCGCGCCCCTCCCGCACGCTCACCACCACCCGCACCTCGCGCACCAGCAGCCGGGCAGCGGCGGCAGCAGCCCATGCCTCCGGTGCAACAGCTGCGCCGCCTCCGGTGCCCCGGCGGCGGGGGCGGGGGCGGGGGATAACCTGTCCCTGCTGCTCCGCACCTCCTCGCCCGGCGGCGCCTTCCGGACCCGCACCTCCTCGCCGCTGTCGGGCTCGTCGTGCTGCTGCTGCTGCTCCTCGCGCCGGGGCAGCCAGCTCAATGTGAGCGAGCTGACGCCGTCCAGCCATGCCAGTGCGCTCCGGCAGCAGTACGCGCAGCAGCCCGCGTCCGCCTCCCAGTACCACCAGTGCCACAGCCTGCAGCCCGCCGCCAGCCCCACGGGCAGCCTCGGCAGCCTGGGCTCCGGGCCCCCGCTCTCGCACCACCACCACCACCACCCGCACCCGGCGCACAACCAGCACCACCAGCCCCAGGCGCGCCGCGAGAGCAACCCCTTCACCGAAATAGCCATGAGCAGCTGCAGGTACAACGGGGGCGTCATGCGGCCGCTCAGCAACTTGAGCGCGTCCCGCCGGAACCTGCACGAGATGGACTCAGAGGCGCAGCCCCTGCAGCCACCCGCGTCCGTCGGAGGAGTTGGCGGCGCGTCCTCCCCGTCTGCAGCCGCTGCCGCCGCCGCCGCCGCCGCCTCGTCCTCAGCCCCAGAGATCGTGGTGTCTAAGCCCGAGCACAACAACTCCAACAACCTGGCGCTTTACGGAGCCGCCGCCGGCGGCGGCGGCAGCGGGCACGGCAGCAGCAGTGGTACCAAGTCTAGCAAAAAGAAGAACCAGAACATCGGCTACAAGCTGGGCCACCGGCGCGCCTTGTTCGAAAAGCGCAAGCGGCTCAGCGACTACGCGCTCATCTTCGGCATGTTCGGCATCGTGGTCATGGTCATCGAGACCGAGCTGTCGTGGGGCGCCTATGACAAGGTACAGGCTTGAACACCTGCCCACCCTACCAGAGTCGGGCGCCGGGTGGTTGGGATGGGCACTGGCGGGAATCCTTTGCTTGCGGGTCCCCAGACTTCCCGGGACGATCAGGGGTGCCCGCTGGGACAGCGGGCGCGGCTAGGGCGCGCACTCGTCGTCAGCTAGACAACTCGGAGAGGAACCCTTTCCGCGTGCAGCCAAAGTTCTTGAGGTAGTAAGAGTGGCCAGCGCAATCGGGCATATTAAGTAAATGGTTATAGGAGTCGGTAGGGAAAGCATCTGTATTTTTCCTGTGGTGTTTGTATTTAGGAGGCCCCTTTTAACCCGCAGCGCTTAAACTCAGGAATAACTTCCTCTTCGGTTTCTCGAGGTAGAAGCGGCGGCGCTTTGGTCCGCGATGGCGCGAACCAGGCAACCCAACCACCCGTCTTCCCAGCTGTGCTCTCCTCTCGCTTGGTTTTGCGGCCGAGTGGTCTGACAGATCACGGAGCCAAGACAGGTCCCCCCCACCCCCCATCCTCCTGAGAGGTCGGGTCCACTTTTGGGGGACTGTCTGACCCCCGGGGTCTGGGAGGTGGTTAAAAGTGCTTCTTTCTTAAAAGTGTTTGTGTCTGATTGTGTTGCAGGCGTCGCTGTATTCCTTAGCTCTGAAATGCCTTATCAGTCTCTCCACGATCATCCTGCTCGGTCTGATCATCGTGTACCATGCCAGGGAAATACAGGTAACTTAGGTTCTGCTGTTTATGAATGACCCAAAGCCGTGCAGACACCCTGGAGAAACGCAAGGCAGCAGAGGCTTTTTCCAAGCCGTCATGTCCTTGCTTGAGGTTACAGAAGACACATGATGTATTCTTATGTTAGCAACTGACTTGTTCTTTCAAGAAGTTAAAAACAGCACAAGACGGTATAGCATGTAAACATGCAGTAGTCTCTGGGATGTATCTGTTGAACCCTTAAGATTTTCCCCTCTCTTTTTCAGGTAGATCCTCTTCTCCAGATCAGTCACAACATTTGTTTTCCTTAAGGCCAGTTATGCACTAGCCTTAACCTAGGGTAAACTTGTGTGTTTGTTTGAGACACCTCTTCCTAGGGGGTGCGTCATTATGGGAGATTGTGTCTATCAATATCACCTTCTACAATGTAGCACAGAGAAGAAAATAGGTTCATGAGTTGCTAGTTAATTTATATAACTAAGATATGGGAGAAGCTCCAACCTTTCCTATATGCCTTAACATTTTAAAAAAATCTGTTGTAAGTTTAGAAAGCAAATTCTGTATATCTAGTAATTGAATAGATTCTTAGCTACAGTCATGTAAGTTTAGAATGCACATTCTATATATCTAGTAGTTTAGTGGATTCTTAGCTGTAATCATTAAGTTACTTTTTTAAAATGTCATTTAAGAGTTAAGGCCACTGCCCTTGTGAGCTGTTTTGTTAGGAAAATGTTGGTTTTGTTTGAATGTAGTCAGGAGCCCTGTTGTTAGATTTGGCTATTATTGACCATATCAGAATACTATTTATAAAATGTATGGGTCACCTTGTCAGTTGTTAGCCTACAGTCAAAGGAATATTAAGATTTATGAATTAAAATATTTAGTTTTCAAAAATCAGAGAGATTGGGATTTTTCAGGTTAGAATATACACTAATGTGTATTTTCTGATTTTTTTTGAACAGTTGTTAGACATTTGGTGGGACTATGAAGCCCTCAAATTTAGGCTGCCTTCCTTTAGACTGCCTCAAATTTAGAAAGCCATTTAATTTAAAAGATTATATAGAACTTGCCATTTAAGTAATTTAGTATTAATCTAAGTTAAATTAATTTTAAATTATCAATTAGCAAACACACACTAAATATATGTGGGTGAAGAAATTGAAGAAATCAATTTTAACGATTGCCCAAACAAAATGAAGATGCACATGACCCCAGCTGAGGAGGGAGAAGTTACCTGATCTTGCTTTCATATTTGCAAACTTTGAAGAATGTCTTCTCAGAGGGATGAGGTCAGAGAGTGAGAATTAGAAAGAGTAGGAGTATTCAGAGATCAAGAATAAAGCTGCACTGGTAAAACAAAACAAACACATTTGAATTTTTTTTTACATTTTAATAATTTATATAGGTTTATCTTTAATTCAGTACTAGTAATGGTGGGCTTTTGAGTTTCTTTCAAATGTTTTAAAACGCTACTAAAATGTAACTTAAAGTTATGAGTTTATCTTTTCTTCATTTTACTGTACTTAATCTTAGCCAAAAGGCTGAGAAGCGATATCTTTTTTTCATTTTGACTTGAAGGGTAGACAATTAGAGCTGGAAGGAACGAAATAGGTCCTTTGACTCAGTTTACAGATGAGGAACCTGAAGTCAGGAGAGATGAGCAGCTTGCCAGGCCACACAGCTAGATAATGCACGGTGAGAACAGGCCCTGTCCTCCTAGCTCCCAGTGCAGAATGCTTCCTGCTGCGCTCTGCTGCTGCATGCTAAAAGCCCAGAAACACAGATATTTCTTTGAAACATGGATATTTCTTTGTCTGCACATTTTCCCCTAAATCCAAAAGTTTAGTGTATGAATGGGGTTAAACTTTAAAGATTATTCTAAAATGTTCTCACATATTTTTAAAAATCAGGTAACTTAAAAAAATGTTTTGCTTGGAGGCCAGACTGGTTTTACTTAATCTGTTCCAAAATGAGAGACCTTGCTGGTTTTTATTAAACATTTTTGCCTGTTCCTTCTGAAAATCACATAGCCAAACAAGCATTCATGGAGGAGGACATTTGTTGGTATTAACATCAAGAACAAAGTATCTTGAAAACACTGACTTCTTAAGAATTACTGGGAGATTTTTTGAAATAACTTACAGGCGTCTAACAGGAGTTACCAAACGTTAATTATGTATCTTAAAAAAAATTGATACCATATTAGAACTATTGAAACTCACAGAACTAATAAAAATATAGGAAATCATATTTTCATAGATTATTTCATGCTTGAAAGCATTCCACTCATTGGCTAATTTTGAGGACTGTTTCTGTTATGCAAATGAATAGATATGTTGATTAGGGTATGTATAACACAGGTGAGAAAAATAAGGACGTGGATTGACCCTCTCCAGAGAATAAGTACAGTGAACATCTCTGCTGTTGGACAGCATAAATATTGCAGAATGTTAGATTTTTTATATTCAGTTTATTTTATATGTTATATGGTTTCTGTTAAACCCATTACACTTCAGGTAATTTCAAAATAGATGTTTGGATAATATCATTTAGTTATTTTGGATGCAGCTTTTACACTTAGTGTTTTATCTAGAGAGATTTCTCCCTCAAGCTGAAGCTCCAAATTCTCATTTGAGATGCTTTTTTTTAAAAAAAAAAAAAAGAAAAGGAAAAGGACAAAGTACATGAGAAGACCCTGAGCTAAGTCAAGAACCAGAGAAAAGTAGAAATATTCTAGTTTATCCAGAGAATAGAGTCTGCAGTGCTGTCAAAATACCTCACTTTGAAACTCAATGACACCAACTGCACAGGCTTATGTATATGTGTGGAAAATGATGAATTGTGCCTCCCCCTTTTTCCTTATTGATGTCACTGCTGTAGGTGTATTTTTATTTCCATAAAAAGTTTTAAGCTAATGGGCACTTCTTGGTTCACTGTAAGGAATTCCAAATATGTTGATCAGCTTTGAGTTAAGGAACTATTAATAAAAGCAAGGTTATGCTGCCACTCATAGCATGTCCTTGGATGTAGCATATAATCTAAAATGACAGTTTTTCTTTTCCTTTTTAGCATATTGGTACGGGGATCACATAGTATCAGCTAGCTAGTGTGGGTTTCTGGGACCTGATATGATTTCTCACTGCGTTCAGAAAACGTAAGCATTATAGCTGATGTTCTGGCTCTCTGTCCGCCGGAATTGCTCAATGAAGCTTGGGAGGCCCTGACATTTTCATGGAGAACCTTGGAAAGCAAGTCAGTGTGACCTTTTATAAAATGTTTATACACACTCTGGCAAAATAAGATGGTTCAGGTGAGTCATGGTCGGAAGTGCTTGAATTAAAATAGTGTGATGGGAAAGCTTTGTAAAAACCCGGCTCAGTAAATTTCAGCTTGGGTGTCATTTTTCAGTACCACAGACAGCTCAATGCACCGGGCTATAGTTTCTTCATTTCAGTAATTACTTTTACACCTCACAACCAAAAATGAAATCACTTTTTTTTTTTTGGTCATAATACTTTATATATAATCAAATTTAGTGGGAGCACATTTTCAGCTAAGTAGATATTAGACTTTTTCAGGTAGACATTGAACTTTCTGTCTATATACATCAGTAAAGCCAAAAAATAAATGAACAAATGAATGAATATATAAATAAACAAACCCACTTTAATAAATACCTGTGTATTGTGATCTTCTGGCAAAAGAAAAATACTACAGGGATTGTTTTTATACAATTTGGAAAGGTCACTCAGTACTAAATAAGGAAATACCCCACAGCTCAAGTCTCAAGGTCAAATTATAGGAAAAACAGAAGCATGATTTTCAATGACTTTTCTTTTTGCCCCCACCCCCACAGGGAGTTAGAGATATTTCTCTGATGGCGTAAGGACAAAATAAAGTTCAAATACCCTTTAAGATCTTCAACATCAGAAAATTTCAATGTAGATTTCACTTCATCTTTTCAACTTTAGCGTACTATTATTTTTCTTGTGGAGGCAATTTTAGCTGAAAGAGTTGTTCAGGATTTTGAGGTAGGCAAATAGAAGATTATAAGCTGGTAAAGACAGCCCCTTGGACTGATGTCTGATCTTTCTCATTCTCATGGAACTTGGAGGAATGGCAGGTACTATACTTTGAATTGGAAAACATTTTCACTTGTCTGTTTTTGTAATATACAGTTGACCCTTGAACAACATGGGTTTGAACTGCATGGGTTCACTTACACATGGATTTTTTTTTTCAGTAAATACAGTGGGCCCTCTGTATCCATGGGGTCTGTATGGGCAACCAGATGTCATTGAAAATACGGTATTCACTGGATGTGAAACCCACAGATACAGAGGGCTGGCTTTTCATATATGTGGGTTCTTTAGGACTGTGGGACTTGAGTATGTGCGGATTTTGGTATTCATAGGGATCCTGGAACCAATCCCCCTCAGACACAGAGGGATGACTGTTATAATAAACAGCATTAGGGAAAACACGCTGATTTTTCTTTGGTATCTTTTGCCAATGCAATAACTCTACTCATCATCTTTTAGCTTTTCAGAGATGGACTATATAGCTTTATAACTGGAAGAATAGAAATGAAAATTTCTCTTCACTCATGCATTAACACCACATAAATGAGGGAGGAGTGAATGAGGACCAGGGGGCCTTAGCAGCCTGTGAAGGCACCTGCACTGCTTGGGGAGGGGTGGCCCCTTGCCTGCTTAGTAGGCTCCCTGGTTCACCATGTGAATGCTTGGAAAGAATGCTCACTTTCCCACTCCTATAGAGAGCAAGTAGATGCTTGCAGACCGTGCAGAAAATACTGCATATAATTGTTATTATGAATAAAATAACAAATACACATAGTAAAAGTAATTCAAACAGTACAGAAGAGTTTGAAATAAAAAGTGAAAGTTATACTCTATATTCTCTCAGTCCTGTCTCTCAGTGGTAACCACTTTTAAGTTTCTTATATATCCTTTAGAATTTCAAAAATGAATATTTAGGTATGTTTATATACACACATACCTTGCTTTTATTCCTTAATATATCTTGGAGATTTTTCCTCATTAGTAATAGGGCCCTGTCTCATTCTTTTTTAGCAAGTGCATATGGTCTTATTTTAGGGATATACTGTGGTTTACTTTACCAGCCCTGTGCTGAAAGCTCATAGGCAATCTGGAGTTTTCTAGGTTTTTGCTATTACAAGCAATACTAAAATAAACATCCCTGTATATTTATTTTAATCTACTAGTTAGAATATTTACACATGGTAGATTTCCAGCAATAAGATTGCTCAATCAAAGGGAGTTTGCATTTTGAACGAAACGGTATTGCCCACTAGCCCTTCAGAAAGGTCGTCAGAGTTTATATTCCCTGCTTCCTCACATGTTATTCCTCCACTGCATTGTCAACACTGGATGTTATAAAAAGGAATTTTTATTATCTTTGGCTTTTTAAAATCTAAGAAGTTTACTGTCTTCCTGAAAAAAAGTTTTTTGGGTGAAAAACTATTTAAGGACAAAGCTCTTGGCCTCATAGATTTCTTTGCGTCTGTTCTGTAATATCTAGCAGTGCGTTATCAAATCTGTTGACAAACTGAATAATCATTGTAAAGATGTGATCAGAAGCAAATTATTTGCCACACTTCTGTTATCTTAGTTTAAAAAATTTGAAGGAGGTTGGTGATGATAAAGGAAGCCAAAAAAGTAGAAGAAAGGATCTTAGGTTGGTCCTGAGGTCTCTGCTATGTCTATGAGGCAGGTGAAAATTATAGCTGCAGGTCAGCTGTAAGACTCCAGAAGATAGTGAAGTGGCAGACTTGCCTGAATTGCTTTTTTGAGTGGCGTTCAGCTCGATGACTGATGTCTATATTGCCAGCAACCTCTACACATTGGTGGTAATGAGACTCTCAATACCTTTGACTTTGTGTACACACTGTAGTAACGAAATCACTCAGGACTAATTTTCTCCACCTGCCTGTGTAAAGATCTCTGCATTATTAATGGGTGTGATGCTAAATAAAGCGATCCTGGTGTGTTTACTGAGCAGTATCACGAATGAATGAAGAGTGGAACTTTAGGTTTACCACAAACGGGTAGGCTTGAGCTTCCACCTGTTTCTGGGCCATGTTTTGTACAGCTTGGAGAGAAGGGCGCTGTGGGCTGTCGTCATTCCAAACCATATCTGGCAGGAAGGACAGAAGAAGCCTGCACTGATTTACCATCAGGGAAGTTACATTTGGTCGGGATATAAAGTGGTTTTGTGGAGTTGTTTTAGAGAGAATTTATGCTCATTAAGAAATAATATGATATTTACTACTTCAGGAATATATTTTCAACCTGAATCTCCTTAAGAGTTCTATTTATAAAACTAGAAATTGCATGGAAGGGACCTTAATTGTCATCTGGCCCAGGATCCCACCAGCATGGGAATACCCTTTATGTCATCTTTGATAAAAGTGGTCACCCAGTTTCTGCTTGAACCCTTTTTCCATGATTATCAATTCACATGTATGTAGATTGTCTGTTTCATCTCTGGACAGCTATTTTTGGGAAGGTTTTCTTTCTGTTCAGATGGATTCTCATTTTATTCATTCCATATTCAACATTTTAAAAGTTTTTGAGCTCTGCAAATACAACGGGGAATAAGACAAGGAAGGTCCCTTTCCTTTTGGAGCTGATATTCCAAGGAGGTAGGTTTAAGGAGAGATGACCAAAAAAAAAAAAAAAGAAAAAGAAAGAAACAAAATTCTTGTAAGTTGCCATAAGTACCTTGAAAGGGATAAAAAGGACTGACTTAGAAAATTGGGAGGTCAGAGTATTGGCAGATTCTGTGGGAACAACCTATGGAAAGGCCTCGTGGAGACCAGGAGTTTACTGTGCCCAATGAGAGCAGCCCAGAGTGGCCTAAGCAGGAGCAGAATGGTATGAATAGAGTGGGAGGGGATGCAGGGCTCTGATATTGAAGGGTCCTGAGGTCATGGTAAGGATTTATGGACTTTTTTCAGAGTGCAGTGGGGAAGTCATTGAAGAGTTTAAAGCAGGGGAGACTCATAATCCAGCTTAATGTTTCAGCAGGCCTTGTTTTGATGCTCTGAGAAGATTGGTCTGCAAACTGTTAGGAGGTTCCTGGCAAGCTGTGTGGTAGAGAGAGATGATGCTCACTTGGCTGGGTAGCAGCAGTGGAGATCAGGAGAAGAGGGCTGATTGGAGACCCATGTTGGAGGGAGAATGGGCTTACTAGTAGATTGGATGTGGCAGGTGAGAGCCAGGGATTCTAAGATGCTAATCATCAATGTTAAGATGATTCATGAGGATATGGTTGGAGCACCTGAGTGTATCATGCTGAGAAGGGAAGACTCAAGTTGAAGGGCAGGATGTGGAATCAGGAATTTGTTTTGGCATAATATATTTGAAATGCTGCTGATTGTATATGAGAGTCTGGAGTTCAGAGAAAGGTCTGTACCAGAAATTTAAATTTGGGAGTTATCAGCATGGAGACTATTTAGACACACAGGAATTGATGAAATCACTGAGAGAGAATAGAAAAATGAGACAGTTGAGAGTTGATCATCCCCTGACATCTAGAGGTTGAGTAAAGGAGGAACTAGAAAGAAGAGACAAGAATGAATTGTCCCTGAGGTGGAGGAGGCCAGGAGATAGGAGGGTTTTAAGGAGGGCACAGCACTCTATTGAATGCTGCTGAAGTCTTTTAATATGGAGGAGAGAAGTGCTTTTTGCATCTGGCAATTGAAGGTCATTGCTGACCTTGATGAGCAGTTTCAGTGGAGTGAAGAGACAGAAAACAGATTGTAATTTCCAGAATAACAGAATAAGTTGATTCCTCCTTTCACAGGGTCACAGTGCAAACATTTAAACATTAGGTCCCTTTAAATGCCCTCCTAGTTAAATAATCTCAGTTTCTTTGATTAGTCCTGATCAGACTTTGAATGTCCCTGATCACACTTTTCTGGACTTAGTCAGTTTTTTAAATTCCATCTTCAAATAAGAAGTTCAGAAATGTACCCAGTACTTTCAGATAGGATCTGCCAGTGGGGTTTTTACCTCTCTTCTTCAAAAATGCTATATTATACTGACTATTGTTAGTCTAAAATGGTCATTGCTTCACAGGAACTGTTGCCAAGTGACACTTGTAAAATTGTTATTGAACTAAATGTTCAGTTTTACGTGTACTAACCATGTTAAATAGCATCTTGATTTTGGACTGGGGTTTCAGCCCGTCAGAATGGTTTGGATCATAATTCTGATGTATATTTGACAGACACTTGTTTAGGTTTGGAAAATCCTGTGTATGAACAGCATACGGAATTGGCAAGACTCCAAATTTCAAATTGGTGTTAGATTCTGTTCCAGAAACATGGTCATTATTAGTGGCTCTTCCTCAGTTTGCATACCTGCTATGGGCACATTTAATTCTGTTTCCTAGCATTATGCTAGGTGTGAGTTTGAAAAGTGTACCTTTGGAACTCATGACCATGGCATGAGTAAGCCAAGATCGGAGTTCAGAAGTAGGTCCTTTTTTTGTTGTTAGCCATCTGCTCATCCATGATGTTTGGCATAGCCTTTCAAGTAATAACAACTTTACGAACCCTGACTATCATCAGCCCACATTTCTTTAGTTTGTTTATAAGAATGTTATGTGGACTGTATGATCCCTTGCTAAAATCCACCTATCCTGACTTAGGATCTTCTAGTCTATTAGTGATATCTGAGAAGAAGACAAGACTGATTTGCTTACAATTTTAAGTATTATAATATAAAGTACAAGATCTAATACTTTTCTCTTAAAAATTTTGGTTTTTCCACCAGATTATAAAATTAATAACTTCATGTTAGAAAATTTGTAGAACATAGGAAAATATGAAAAGGAACATAAATTAGTCTAACCTTACCACCCAGAGATGATGATGATTTATGTTATAACATATTTATATCAGGTTTATGGCCATGATACTTGATATATATCTGTATAAGGAAATTTTATATTTTCATATTTCTTTCTATTGTTTTTCCCATGTTTAAACATTTTTAATGCTGTAGCTGCAAGCTTTTTTACATCATGTAGTTATCATTTAATGTTTTCCCTTATTTTTGACACTTAAAAAAATTACAAACAATGTATTTTAAACAATTTTTTATAATGAATGCCCTTGCTGATGAACTTTTGTGAGCATCTCTGATGATTTCCTAAGGATAAACTGCAAAGAGAGAAATTACTGATTTAAAGGATATTATTTAAGACGATTGATAGTTTGTAAAATGGGTCTCCCAAAAGTTTATATCAGTCCTTTTATTTCTAAAGTGCTTATAAACCACTTTATTAAATAACTGATGTGGTTATTCCTAGAGTGTCTGGGCTTAACGTACCAGATAGTATTCTGAATACTGTGCTGTGTAAATCTGGGAATTTGCTTCTCTGTAGTCTCCTATACCTTCCTATTTCTCCATGATCTTGGTTTCTAAATATTGGCTAACCATGTTAGTAAAAGGGTATCCCTTTTGATTAATTAAAGCTTATATAGAAACAATGTGAAAGCAATATTAGAAGATGTCTTTGTCCCCAAATGTTCCCAATTCTTTTTATTATGGGAAGCCATAAAAACCATAATTTCTGAAAATTTTCTCTATAAACTTTCCTGCTGAGCAGAGCAATCAGACTCTCTTTTGGGTTGTTTACTGTTTTTGCAACATAATCTTGTGGCTTTGTGCACCACCTCTGGAGCCAGTCTGTCTGGGCTCATTCCCAGCTTTGCCACTAATCAGCTGTGTGACCTTGGATAAGTTAATTAATCTCTCTGAACTTCAGTTTCCTTGTCTGTAAAATGAGGACTATAGAGTACCTCTCTCCTCAGGTTGTTATGAAGATTAAGTGAGTTAATATATATAAAGTACTTAGAACACTGCCTGGCATGTGGTGAGGGCTATTTACGTGCCAGTTGCTGGTTATTGTTTGCTATTTTGGGGTTTGTTGGGGTGGAAAGGGAGGAATTGGAGCCTCTCTAGGCTTTGGGAAACAGTGGTGATTTTTTTTTTTCTTACCAAATTTATGAAAGGGAACAGAAAAAAAAAAAGTGGACATTCTAACAGAGTTCATTAATTTATTAACTCTTAACCTAGAGTGTGTGGTGTGTGCACGCATGCATATTTTTAAATGAAAGCTTTTAATGTTTATTAAGGACAGCCATTTTTAAAAAATAAAATTAGTTCAGAATCTTCCCGTGAGCAGGTTGGCTATCTTAGGAGGGAAGTGATTATTTTGGCTGTTAGGTTTCAGATCTGTAAATGAGCGTTTAAGTACTATGATGTTATGGCTAACAATGTTTACCAAAATGACCATTTTCCCTATAAGCCTACCATGGGTGTGGCTTCATGCTGGAAGCGAGGCCCTTTCCAAGCTACATTAACTCCTTCAGGCATCACAGCTGACTGACTTTCCTCATCACTGATTAGGACCCTGGTGACTTAGAAGAGTTAAGTGAGGCACTCTAAAAAGTAAGCAAAGGGAATAATTTGGATAATGGAAAATTCTGGTATTAAACTCTTGCTGAAAGGGTAAGAGGTAGTAAACAGCCTAAAGCGTATGTGTCAATGACTGTTAGCGGCAGCACTTCTGTCTGGTATTCATTGTGGGTCTACAGGATATTTAAATAAAAAGCTTTTGTTTTTCTTTTTGTGGTTTACTTCTGGTGAGAGTTTTGTTTAGTATTCTACTGCCTTCAACCACAGATCTTAGGGTGCAGTGGTCTGAAAGAATTGGGAAGAATTTTTGTATATAAATATGACAAGTGACACCTTGGAATGTTCTTGGTACAGTGGTTTACTTTTTATCAGGGACCTTGTATCTTCTCTTCCCGTTCATTTCAAATAATCATTAATTGAGGCTATATTATGCCAGTCTGTGATTTTGAACGATGTATTATCATTGAATGAGTTTTGGGCTTTGCTTTTTGAATTTATAGGACATTGGGATTTAGACATTATAAAGTTTGAACTGTATTATGTGCACAATTATAACAACTCATATTCTACATCAGTAATTTGTCCTTTGCTTTCTTGAATATTCTGAGCATTTTTACCCAATTATATATTTATCTGTAATGGTTGTCCAGTGCTAAAATGGGGTTGTTTCCAAGTAATTTGACTATTGAGATATGGGTGTGTAGCCTTTATTGTCTGATTGCTGAGGTAGTCATCTTGTAGCAGGAATCTTTCACGTTCCAAGGAAATCCCATGCAATATTGCATATTAGTTTTGACACAAACATGGATTTTTTGGGAGAAGGCATAAAGCACTGTAGTATGCTTATCATAAATTTGACCTTGGATAGTGCTTTTCTTAGAATAGTATCTATTGTCAGGATGATTAAAAACTACATGGGTGCTAATCCTTAAACTGTTTAATATTTTTACTGAGTGGCTTAGGGAAATTATATCCTAGCATTGGATTTATTTTTATAGTCACAGATTATTTAAGATATTGAAAAATAATAATTAGGCTGAATGTTGAAGTTGCATGCATATAATGTGATATAAAAGTGATGGCTGTGGAATGTATAGTAGTTACTTCATCATTTTCAAAGATGTATCTAATACTTTTAGATATGTACCCAAGCAAAGCTATTGATTAAAAACTTAATTTCACTTATGTGGAATTAGCAATGGAGTTCTAAGACTGAAAGTCTTAACTTTTAGAAACTTGTCAAAGGTCTGTTTTCATATAGGTAAATCACCCCGTACTTGGAAAAAGTTATTATATCAAAGAGCGGGAATTGCTGTCTGTCTTTTGAGGTGAGAATAGCTGAAGACATGTTTATTATAAATGTTATTGGTTTAAAACTTTAACTTACTGCTTGAACCTGTTGATAATGTTGTAAATTTTAATACTGTTGTTGAAAAATATTTTGAGTTACAAGTTTACTTCTTCCTTATTAGTATTTTAGTCAAGAACTTTATTAGTTCTTATTTGTCAACATCAAAGAGGATATTTAATGAAAACGTGTTTAAGCAGACTTTTAAAATTTAAGCAGTGGTGATACAAAGAGAAATAACTAATATGCTTGTTTTTTGAGAAAAGAAAGCAACAACAACACTATTCAGGGATAAAAACTATTTTTTTAAATTTCTTTGATTTTGGTTTTTACTGCCTTTTATAGATTTTTTATATCCTTTAAAATTGACTTAACACTCTGTATTCTTTTCTTTTTTTTCCTTCAGCATATCTGTTTCACTCAGTATTTTATTCTTTTTGACAACTATACCTATTTTTCAGTTGTTGAGTTTTGGTCACGCTCTGCTTCACATCTCAGAATGTATCCCTTGGGTGTTTCTTACGTTGGGGGATGAAGATCCAGCCCACTCACTGTCATGTTTGCTGTCTCACTTAGTCTTCTGATCCTGTGTATACAGATTGCCTCGGTGGCAGCTATTTAGAAATAATTTATGCAACATGTGTGTCTCATTGCAGTTTTATACGACTAGCCACGGAGGGAAAGGGGACATGTGTTTAGGACCTAGTCCCTCAGGTGTCGGAACATGGTGCACAGATCCACACAGATCGCTCGGTGGGTGGACATCTGTTCCGCAGCATCTACCCAACAACACAGGTCTCATCCGCACCATGGTGCAGGCATACGTGTGGCCACAGCAAGATCATCAGCGTAATGGAGGGTGAGAGGAAGTCTCATCTCCAAGACCCCAGTTAGGATGTGTTGCCTGGGAACAAAATTCAGCCACTGAAAAGTAATGGGATTGGGAGGCTGGCGAGGTGGAAGTGATGGGCTCAGATACCCATGTGACGTATGCTCTAGCTGCATTTCCAGGCTGAAGGCGAATTTTTATTAGTTTGTCCACGTTTCCTCTCTCCTCTGTTGTGTGAATGATGACCTGTACGTTCACAGTGGGGTCCCAGCTGTTGATGATTTTTAATCTTTTCCTTAAAAACAACAGGGGGATTTGTGATGAAGTACTACACATCTAGTGCTCTTCACCAAGGAGCTAAGGAGAACAGGTTTTAAAATCATCTCATTGATGTTATTTTCAGGTTGCCTAGGGAATCCTTTTAAGGAACAGCCCTCCCTCCCTGGTGCTCACTGAAGCTCCCGCTTGGTGTGTTTCCATAACCCAGTCCTCTTTCAGCCTCCTTAGCCTTGTCTTCATTTGGGAATATTCGCGGGGAACACATGCTGTGTTTTGAGACTACCGGCCACGTCAGGATTCCCAATCTGCCTCGGATCCTCCGGGACGTGCTGAAGAGACGTGATGATCTGTAATACCCTTGGGTGCGTCACTGTTGTTGGAGGGTGGAAAAACAGGCGTGAATGTAACATTTCCTGGTCGTGTTGGATCTTCCCAGTTGCTTGTACTCGTGTTTATGTTGAATGTTAAAGCCTTATGAAAAGGAGAAGAGCCACTGCTTGGAGGCAGTAGACGCCACTTGGCTAGGTCTGTCACTGTCCAGCAGGGTGTGGGTGGCAACACAAAGTGTAGCCCCCCAGAAGACAGTGTAGGTAGGAGGAGAGGCTGGAGAGACACCTTCTATCTAGACAGCCACATGTGCTTCTGGACAGCAGCCCAGGTGGCAGTTAAGAACTTTGGCTCTGGATCCAGACAGATTGGAGTTAGATCTCAGCTCTACTCTGTGTGACTGACCGTGAGAAGAAAATTTTACCCCTCTCAGACTCATTTTTTTCATCTGTAAAATGGAAATGATAATTGTACCTATCTCATTAGATTGTTTTCAGGATTTATTGTCAGTGAGACAATGTTTATGCAGAACCTAGCATGATACCTGGCACATCATAAGTCCTCAGTAAATGTTAACTTCTTCTGTTATTATTCTGCTGTCATTATTGTTACTATTCCACTGTCATCATTATTATTAAGTAAATACTGTAGTCTTAGCAGGGAAGCAGAGGCTAGAGTCTAGGAAGATCTTAAGGTGTGGGAATGGGGGAGGGTAATAATGTACTATGTTTCAAGATAGCTGAACCAAATTCTCCTAAGAGGGGCATTGGGCAGAGAAGGCAAATACTTAGTTAGAACAGGGGTCGGCAAACTACAGCTTGTGGGCCAAATCCGCCCCCTGGACAAGTGTGGCCTACATGTTTGTATTTTTAAAAAAAATTTTATTGGAACACAACCATGCCCATTTGCTCAGGTATTGTCTATGGCTGCTTTTGTGCTATAGTGCTAGAGTTGAGTAGTTGCAACAGAGACTATATGGCTGGCAAAATAAAAAATATTCACTTTCTGGTCCTATAGAGAAAAAATTTGCCAACCCCTGAGTTAGAGAAGAGGGTAGTCAGCAAAGGTAAAGGGAAACATGCCCAAAAGTATTTCTTCTGCCTTTGTATCAAAAGCTGTTTTATTCTTTGCTCTGATTTTTGTTCATTAAGGTATGTGGTAGGCAGAGCTTCATGTAAACACACGCTAAGAAATGCAGATTTGTGTAGGTATAAGGCTTTCTGCTATGGCCCCAAATCTCGGGCTTCCTTGTAGGAGCTTGCACTCCTAGGATTGAGGTGGAATTGCATATTGAGTTAGATTTATGTCATCATCTGTGAGTAGAATGGCTGTAGTAGAAACTTCTGGAGTCTCAGGGTTCAGAGTCATTTTCAGGGAGGCGAATGAGGAGAGAATGGCCTTGTATGATCCTCAGTGCTGCTTAACTTAGTCTCTAAAAAGCTGCGCATCTCAGGTTATGGTTTATAATGTTCCATGACACTGTCGGTGTGGCTTGTCTCAACCAGGAAGTGAGGCTCATTTGTTTTATATCATGAAGAATATTTTATAGTTGATTGTTTCCTAACTCTGTATTTTATCATAAAAAAGTCACAAATTAAGGTGGGAAGCAGTAAACAGTATTTGTTTTGTTTTCTTTTGGTCTGGAGGTCTAGCAGCATGTATAATTTATTAATTTGCTTATTTCTGTTCCTAGTGATTAAAGTTATGTTTCATACAGACAATCTTCTTCACTCTTAGCTGCCTACTGGGTAGCTCCCCTTGGAAGTCCCTTAGGGCCCTGGCTCAGCACGTGCCAACCTTTTCTTTCCACCCAGGCCTCCTCGTGGCTGCTGACATTTGCTGTCCTAGGAAAGGGCACCACTCTCCACCTAGGGCCCCAGGGAGGACCCTCGCCACCGTATCTCCTCTCCCGCTTATCTCTCCCAACCCCTGTGAGGATCACCAGGATATTATGGATACCTCCTCCTTAGTGTCCTTGGCATTACCTCTGTTTTCTCCTAACATTGTCAGTGCCTTGATTCTGATGTCCAAACTTTGACTTTTCCCAGGTCCTCCTACGATCTCTACTATATTTATACTTAATGAGTATTTTACAAATGTTATGTAGTATACTGTATGTTACGCATTATATTGTGATAGTATAATATAAACCATAATAGATACAATATATTATGTATTATATGTAATGTGTAAAATATGTATAAAACAGAAAAATTATGTATAGTATCATGTGTTTTACATGTCATATATTTTATTTTTATGGTAGACTTAGTATTTTTTTCTTTAAACTTAGCACTTCTTTGAGCCTCATCTTATATGCCAATATCCATGACATTATGGGTTATAGTGCAGTTTCCTATGTTTTCTATAATAATACACAATCAAGTGAAACTGTAAATAAACAACATGCAGCCTAGACTCCTCTCAGAGGAATAATGAAAGCTGCTTTCGGGATTTCCCATCTTGGTTGTTAGCCTTGTCACTTTGAATGTCATTAATGTAGTCTCCTCACCTCCAGTTTGATGACTGTCCCTCTGCCCCTGCTTCTTTCTGGTGTTCCATCCTCTCTGCTGTTGCAAAAATGACTGCCCCAGACATAAACCTGATGCTGTCACAACAACTCTAAGATGATTCCGTGCCTCTCTGTTGTTTCAGGGTGACAGTTTATAAGGCAGATTCCTGCAGTTTAGCACGGAAATAAAAAGCACCAAAGTGGAGGAGAACGTGATTCAAACCCAGGTTTTCCTAACTTCTTATTGATGATTTTCAACAACCTATTAACAGCTCTGAGCTTCAGTTTCCCTTCTGTAAAATGGGGGCAATAGGGCCTATCTCATAAGGCTACTGTGAGAATTATACTGCGCTTAGCCCTGTGCCCGATGCATAGTAATCACACAGACTTAGCATTGGCATTGTCTTTGCTGTATTCCCTGTCATTAGTCATGACCTCTGTGATCCTTCTTTTCTCTAAGGTAGCTGGGGATGAGGCATCATGGGGGTTTTGTTGGGATTACATGACAGGTCTGGGGGGCAGTCAGGGTGGGAGAGAGTGGTGAAGTGCCTGGTGTAACGTGTAGCCTTTAGGGTCCACTAATGGAGGCCATTACTACAGTAGCATTTGTCAGACTCTGTCTCTCTCCTGCACTGTTGGCTCCCTGAGGGCAGGTGTCATGTTGCATTCTGCTGTACATTCTCAGGGCTGAGCAGTCCATTGAACAGACCGTCCAGGGTTCCTGCATCTTGTGCATAGTAGCCATCTGACAGTCCCTGTGTCTTCCCCTGTGACGTGGGGACAGCCCTCCCTGCTCCTTCTTCTCAATTTACCAGAGGCTAATTGAGGATGTGGGTAACATAACCTATTTTAGAGGAGGTGGTATGGCAATCTAACAAAGTAATAATAGTTTAATTAATGTGCCTTTTCTTAAAAAAACTCCACTCTTTTTTATTTTTCTTTAAAAAATCTTCTTTATCACTGAAGAAATTTAGCTTTCAAAACTGTCTGTACTCAGTTTGACTTTATTTAAATAGATAATAAAATGAGTACAAATATAGTCAGATATCATTGGTTGAAATCATCACAGTGCATTTGCTTCTATTCTTAATAGCTGTATCAAAAGAGACAGATTTTGTAGTATAGCTGTAAGATTTGGCTGAAAGAAATAGGAGAACAAATCTATCCAGATGCGATGGTGCTGTGCTTATGAAGCAATTTTAGGAGGGTGGTGAGAATTGAGGAGCTCTAATAGGTGGCAGATTAGCATTAGATGTCTCTGCTGATGTAAGAGACAGAGACTCCTTATCGGGTCTCCCCCCATGCCCTACAAGAGGATCAGAGCATCTCCTGCTATGCTTGTCTTCTTCTACTTCTTGGTCTTTATGAAATATCCTCTGACTTTCTCAGCTCATCTCAAACACCACCTCCTCTGTGAAACCTTATCTGATAATTTCAGGCACTTAATTATCTTCCTTGTCTGAGCAACATTCATATTTGTTGCTGGTTGTATGTAATGAATGAGTGTTTAAGCCTCCTTGAGTTGTTTTCTGTGGATATGCTTTACCTTTTCAAGGGTAATTATACATCTTTTTGCCCCCCAAGCTGTAACATAAGCTGCACCCTCATAGGCTGCCATCAGTGCTGTTGTGGAACTAAACTGGGGAGGGGCGGGACAGGAGCTAGTCCTTGTCTGTCATTCACATCCTTCTCCTGACAGTGCCGGGACCATGTTGGGCAAGGGTGGGGGGTATCTGTTGATGGTGCAGATTCCTTTTTAACCTGGAATAATATGGTAGTGTTCATGGATCTGGACAATTGTACTTGCAAGAGAATGACAGAGTATCATCCTATTAATAGGCAAGCCTTCAGGTTAATGTTCTCTCCTGTATGTGATGTTTCCTGTATTTTAATCATGGTTCAGAAATAGCCTTTGAAAATGGCTGCACCGTGGGTGGCAACTTAGAAGGTCCTGGCCTATGTTTTCTTTTTGTTTAACATTATTACTATTCTGTAGTGCAGTCCTTGCTTTCCATGACTGTTAAAATGGGTTTTCCAGCTTTTCAGTTAGTCTTAAAGGTGACCATTCCTGGTATCCATCATTTCTAACTGTCCAGTAAGTACCATCTCTAATCCCTCCTATGATATACATTGGAGAGGTTTACTGAATAAAGTAAATTTTAATCTGTAGTAGCTATTCCTCAGCTTGAGCCTGAGTCAGAATTGTTCAATATATAGGTATCTACATGAGATTATTGCTCCTCTGGGGAAAATAGTAAATTTCTAGTCTTGTGTTTACTCCCATGTTGGCCTTTATGTTCTATGTGCCCCTGTGATTACATCAGGAGGCTCAGGTAAGTCTGCTGTGAAGCACTTGACATAGATGCTGCTTTCTCTGGGTGTTAGAACAAGAAAGCCACCTGAGACAGTATTTTTCTTCCTCTCGGGAGTCTGGAGTTCCCTTGTCTTAGGGAAGACCTTTATTCCCCTTGCCCATTTGTGGAACAAAATAAACTTTCTGCACAAAACAAATGGATGGATGGTATCTGCTCTCACAACTCTGGTCACATGTCCACCCCTGGAAATTGGCCACTCCAAGGATTAGCAGCTTGCTTCCGTTAAACCTGTGTGATTGGGCCTGTCTGTTTGTGTTCAGAGTGTCTCTCTGAGCTTTTGTGTTTAATCTCGTGGCTCTAGTGTATGAAATTTTTTGAGTGAACTGTTTGTCAATGTATGAACCTTCTTGAATGGAGCAGATGAGGTTAATAGAGCAAATGAGTATCTTAGTTATTATGTGTCAATTAAAAATAAGAAAACAAATCTAAAGACTCAAAGGGAAAAAAAAATGAGTATTTTAGAAAAATGTTTTCTAATTTGCCCAGGTGTTAAGCTACAGTAACTTAGTCACTGTGTGACCTTCAGTGAAAGAACTGTTTAGCTGGGTTTTGTGCAGTTGTCTGAAGGATTTGGATACGTTTTTCTTAGTCTAAGTACCCTGTTCCTGAATTTGGCCCTCCTTCCTGCAGTGGGGTCTGTATGTGTGGACCCTGTGTTTTCTTATTACTCTCATTCATAGAGTATTTGGTGATTCTCTCAAATATTAGATGTGGCAGCAAAGGTGATGATGAGATGAAAGTGATATTCCTCTAGGAATATGCTAGAAGATTGACTGCCTGAATGTAAACATGGTCTAAGAGGGAAGGTGAGGCAAAGGGGAGATGTTGGAAGACATAATAAACCCCACTTAATGTTTTTGAGCGGGTGTTGCATAGGGACAGAGACCACCACCATGTGGAAATTTGTTGTGCAATTTAAAAGAGAAGCCAGAATTTGTTAGCTTCATGCTTTATGACTATTCTTTGGAAAAGTAAAATAACTAATATGTATATTAGGTATCTGCTGGGAGCAAGCTCTGTGCTATGTACATTGCATGCCTTGTCTCATTTCATCTAAATTATAATTCTTATTCAGCTAGTGAGTAGCAAAGCTGAGAATCACGTTCAGATCTGTGACTTCAAGGTTCTGTTTTCTTTTTTGCAGCAAGATCATTACTGTTAGGTGTGATTTTATCTGGAATATACAAGAAAAGTTGTACCATTTTTCGTGTGTGTTATAACCATAAAAATTTACGATATTCAAACATTTGGTTTACTTTCATATAGATGAAGGAGATAGTTTCTTCTGAATTTTACATTATGTTACCTTCAACTCACCACAGCTGATTTAAGGAGACTGTGACAGAACAATCTTTATCCATAATTAGTTGTTCCGTGAAATATGTCTTATTTAGTCTTTCTCATCTGTCTCTAGGAGTTGTTCAGAAAGAGCCACAGTGATGGGTTAGAAAGCAATACTCCATTATCCATGAACGTGAAGTAGACGATGGGAAAGAACACCGATGACTGTAATAAAATCTGGAGGTTATCTGAGTCTGTGCCATAACTGTGCCTCATTCTGGGATCCCATCTTAACCCCCTAATTCAGGTCTGAAAACTTTTTCTTTGACATTCTTCTCCAGTGTAGCCACATATGCAACCAAACTAGTGGCATGGTGGTCCAGGGAAAGATCTCTAATAATCTCTGTAATAACCCTAGTTGTATTATTCTAGTTGCATATGGCCGGTAGGTGTCTTCTCAAATGCCGACTCCTATAAATTGGTTGTAACTGTCTGGAGTACAAGACTGAGAGTGATTCTTTAGGCCCGCGGTCCCCAGCCCCTGGGCCGCAGACCCTTACCAGTCCGTGGCCTGTTGGCAACCGGGCCGCACAGCAGGAGGTGAGCGGCAGGCAAGCAAGCAAAGCTTCATCTGTGTTTACAGCCGCTCCCCATCGCTCACATCACTGCCTGGGCTCTGCCTCCTGTCAGATCAGTGGTGGCATTAGATTCTACGTTATGGTGAGTTGTCTAATTATTTCACTATATATTACAATGTAGTAATAATAGAAATAAAGTGCACAATATATGTAATGTGCTTGAATTGTCCTGAAACCATCTCCCCGCCCCCCGCCCCCCCGGACCTTGGAAAAATTGTCTTCCATGAAACTGGTCTGGTCCCTGGTGCCAAAAAGGTCGGGGACCACTGCGTTAGGCCACAGAAGGGCTACACCGGAAAGGAGCTGACTGGCGGATCATATCTGCCATGACTATAGGAGACGGAAGGACGTGGCAGCCTGTGTGCACACATCTGCCATCCCTTGCCTGCCATTTTACCTATAATCTGTGGCCACTTCTCTGTGCAATTAAAGTATGAATCTTTAAGTAAAGAAGTTCTTCAATTTCAAAAATAATCATTAAGGAAACAATCTTAATTACGGTTTTTTTCTACACGTACAGATCTGTCCCTGTCTTAGAAAGTTTATTTTAATAGATGTGGAATGAATTTGGAGAGTTGAAGTGCTCTATCTTACAATATTAAAGATATGCAGATGTGTTACCCTATTTCGTTTTTGTTAAAATCGGTGAGTCTGAAGATTTAATAAGCTCGTCAGGCCGCCCGTCTTCTCTCCTTCCTGCCTGTGTTTGCTTCCTTCCTTCCTTTCCTTCCGTCTTCCTCTTGTTTTCTTCTGCTTCCTTCTCTCCCTCCTTTTTGTTGTCTCCCTCCTGTTTCTCCCTTCATAACACCACGGAAATTAGTCCCCAGTCACTAAAACCTTACATTTTTTGTACCGTTGTATAGTTAAAATTTACAAACACATATGCAACGTGATTTACATAACTGACATCAACCATGGGTGTGATGCTGTGGGAGAAACAACAAGTTCCTTCTTGTGGCGTATCAGGTTCTTTGTCATCTTGTCCTTCTCATTTCTTCCTCCTCGTTGTTGATTGACAGCGTGCGTGTGCACACACACATTATTGGAACCTTCTTAACCTGTTTGGAGAACCAAAGACAAAGCTGTGGCATTCTTTCAGCTTTCTGTGCATTTGTACAGGCTGCACCTTTTCCCTAGAATATATAACACTACTTTCAGCCACGTGCCTTTGGACTCAGCTCAGGTGGCCGTCTTCCGACAAGCTTTTCCTGACCCCACAGGCTGACCTAGTTGTCTGTCTTCTGTGTTAGTATCCTATAATAATGGTAATACTAAGGTAATATATAGTAAGTGATGATAATGATGCACATGGGTAATATTTGTTCAGTCCCTTTCTTGCCAAGAGCCGAACTGGATTATCTTGTAATTGTACAACAACTTAATGAAGTAGGTAGTATTATCTTATTGAGGAAAGTGAAGTATAGAGAAGTTAAGTGACTTTCCCCAGATTACACTGCTTGAGAGCAGTGGAACCTTTTCAAACAGAATTTTGAATGTTGATTTACACAGATTTCTCTCCCTTGCATTGTGAGTTCTAGATGTCATGGATGATTTCATTGAATTCTGTGTCTCCACTAGGGGCTGATGTATGATATAGGCTCAAAATGATTGTTCAATTAAATGTGATTGAAATCTTATTTATGATAGATGTATCTAGTCTTTATATCACTTCTCCAAGCTTTGGTGTGTAGAAATATATAGTCAACTGGTCTTCTTTCTTTAATTTTCTCTCATATTTTTGTATATTGCTTGCCACTTTAAAAATCATATACCCTCAAATCCCACTTTTTTGGCAGTAGCATTGGTTTTGAATTTAATATGTTCAAAAGAAATATGGAAATTTGAAATTGCTGCCATCTGAAATATTGAGCCAGGATTTATTTCTCTTATTTTTACTCTGTGTGTTTCTAATATAAGCACCTATGACACAGAAGGAGGGACAAATGATGCTGTGTGTAAGTTAAAGGAGTAGTTAACTAAAATGTCAGCAAATACATTCTGTCTGCCTCTTGGAATTCTTTTGCCAGTAGGTAGGTTCCAGTCTCTGTGTACTACCACTGATTTATCAACAAGGTTGGTGGTTCTTCTTTTCGATAGAGAACCCTCCTTAAGAAATATCTAGATTTTTACTCTCTACCTTCCTTACTTCTGACACTCTACCTTTAGGATGCAGCACTTTTATGTTAGGCCAGTTAGCAATCATGGAATACTACCTGGATTTGTGTCATTCCCCATAGCATTTAGGGTAGGAAAAAAAATGGAACCTAATATGTATTCTAGAGAAAACCAAACTTCATTGTGGCCAGTTAGTTATTTCTTATTTAATCAAGGTACAGCACTGAGAAATAATATTTGTCTGATTTTGACTACAAAGAATACAAATTGATAATTATTATTAAAAATCACCAATACTAGCCCTGACCAACTGGTCTTACCATGTGAGTATTCAGAGCTAGTCTCCATGATTTGGACTTAATTACAGGCATGGCCACTTGTGACAGACTTACCACTTAATGACTATTTTGTTATGTTGTTTTAAAATCAGGGAAGTAACTATTAATATAACAACATATGGCAGCCATTAAATAGTAAAGTAGAATATTTTTAAAAGAACATATTTAGAATCAAAGACTAAATTACGATTTAGTACATTTTTGCTTAACCTTACTGTCATCAAACTGGGTTTAACATGTTTCATAATGCTCTATTCTAATTAACTTTGAGAGCTTAGCTTAGAAAAAAATATAAAAAACAGCTAAAAAAAATATCCCTTGTGGTTTGTTCTTGGACTTTGGGCTCTTGCATCACATGTTTCTGGCATGTGTTCCCAGTTGCCAAGACTCTGAGCAGTTGAGCTTGAAGAATCATTCTGGTGACTTTCTTCTTTCACAGTTTCTTCATTGGTTTCAGCTCTAACAGAGCCTTTTTGTTGTACATAAGAAAGAAAAGAAGAAAGGCCCCGTAGCTTGTGGCTGTGAGGGAGACTCTGAGACTAGACTCCCTGACATTTCAGAGGTGTTCATTCTCAGAGGCTGCCTAGCTCTTTGCCCATTAGCAGTACAGGTATTTATGTTTTTTTCCCCCCACCATCCAGATTTTATTTATCATAGGAGAAAAAGAACATTACCGTTGAAGTTGAAATAGGCTTCATTTTCTTCTGAGTCTCATTACCCTCCCTCCATCTGCAGAGGCAACTGCCATTCAGAAATTTGTGTGCATCCTTCCAGTCCATGCTTTCATATGTTCACTAAATATAATTGTATTTATAAATGATACAGTTTCATGTAGATGCTATGCTATACCTGTTATTTTACAACTTGCTTTTTTTTCCCATTCAACATTATATTTTGGATGTATAGTTTAGTTCATTTACATTTTTATGGCAACTGTTATTTTTGTACCTGTTTCTGTCATTATTTTGAGTTTGTAGTGTTTTCACTGCTTCTATCTTTCTTCTTTCTTTCCTAATTTTGGGTGATGTGAAGACTTTTAAAATTCATTTCTTTCTCTAGCATTTAGATGTTACACAATTCATATCCCCTCTTTTAGTGGTAACCCTCAAATTGTTAGCAAATGTGTATGTTTAACAATGTTTAAAGTTGATCAGAATTTCTGTCCTTCTTTCTTTATAATATAACCACCCTTGGAGGCCTTCATTCTGATCTCCCTTCTTCCTTTCCTCTGTATTATTGATGTTTAGTATTTTATTTATACCTTGTCTTTTCAACCTCCTCCAAATTAGTCATTATGATTATGTTGATAATTATAATTATTCACAGTCAATTTTTATTTAGACATACTAGCATGTTTACTAATTTCTTTGTTCATCCAGTTTCCAGCTTCTTCCTGGTTTCTGTTTCCTTCTTTTTTTTTTTTTTTTTTTTAAGGCCCTTTGGGGCAAAGTGCTGGGATTACGGGCGTGAGCCACAGCTCCAGGCTTTCTGTTTCCTTCTTGCTGCAGCACGCTCTTTAGCAGTCACTTCTGTTCTCCATTTTTGTGTAATCTGAAAATGTCATTCACCTCCCTCCCTCCCCCTCCACCTTCCACCCCCACTGCAAAGATAGTTTACTTATGTATAGACTTCTAGGCTGCTGACAATTCTTTTGTTTTAGTACTTTGAGGCATACAATCACTTATTCCACATCAGTTTTTATTTTAACAATCTGGATAGAGGTTCTAAAATTTAGACATAGGATTAATGATCGTGCACACCCCTCCATTCAAAAAGAAGATCAGTTAAATCTCATAGAGTCTTTGCTGAGGTCAGCACTGTTATTTGGAACATGAGACTTTGCATTGTGTTGTGATACAGTGATGTTCTCTGGTGACTGAGGTATGAGGTATGTAAGCTTGTTTGGTCTTTCATTAGCTAAGACTGTTGGGTTTTTTTGAGAACTTGTGTCTGCTTTTGTGTGTGTGTGTGTATATGTGTATGTCTTTTCTCTCAGTCAGTACTTGCTGCTACAAGTCACTAACTAAATGCAATAGCTCCCTTCCTTCAATCAGCTGTTTCCTTCCCCATTGTATATTTTTGTTTCTCCTTTGCTGAAAGCTAGGGCCCTAGATAACCAAACTGGTTAAGAATATATGGGTTCATTTGATGTTGGCATTGGCATTGTCTCTGTGTTCTTCCTAAAAATGTTTTATACTGGCTAAGTATGTAATGAGTGGCTGTGTACTTATTATGGACGCAGGTTCTGAAGCCAGACTGCTTGGCTTCAGAACCATATAACCCTGGCCAGTTCTTTAACCTCTGAGCCTCAGTTTCCTCATCTTCAAGATAGAGATAATAGTAGTATACACCTTCTTGAGTTGTGTGTTTTATATGAATTAAGACACACAATGGGCTAGAACAGTGCCTGTCTCCATTAACATGTGATGAGTTCAACACACTTTAAAACAGCTTTCAAGTTTCATCTCAAATACTTTGTGGAATGTGAGGTTCTATACAACTGAAGTTAAAAAAAAAAAGTTTTCAGAATGAAGAATATCTAACATGGAGAAAGCCTAAACTAGGACGTAGTCTATTTCTGTTACCACAAGACCCTGAATATATTGTACAAGTTAATTTAAATGTTTGCTTCTGCCAGAGAAGCAGGAGGTCATCTGCAGTCATCAGGGAGTAAAGATGTCACATTGTAGAGATGATAATGTAAATTAGCGGGTAAACATTTATTTGATTTATAAATATTTGCTTTGCTTCCAACTTTTCAGTACAGCTGATGCCCCCATCAAATGATGGGAGTGCTGGAAGACCTGAACTTTAGCTTCAGGTTTTTCGGTAACTCACATTGTGACCATGACCAAATTCTTTCGATTGCCTGTGCTTTAATTGGACTCTCATAAGGGCAAATGAGATAATAAATGTGAACTGGCTTTTAGCTAGCTTTTTAAACACTTAAAAATAACTAAGGTGATGGTAATACATTTGAGCTGTGTAGCACTATTACTATAATGCTTCAAATGAAAATGTGGAGTTTTTATCATTTCAGATTAAATTTTTGAAATCAAATAAGTTGGCTTATATTTAAGTATTTCATGGCTTTAGGGATTACCAGGCTTATTTTAGTTATGAGTTATTCCCCATCTACTTCCAAAAATTTGAGGACGATTACCAAAACTTATGGACAATTAAAATATGCATGCCAATGAATTAGTAAGAAACTGACCATGGAGGAATTGTGAATTTCTCATTTCCTCTAATCTTGATTTTCATCCTTTCTGGTAGCTCCAATGAGTGATGTTGGTCTCTGCATCCATCCCTCTTTATTCCACCTTTAGTTAGTTAGGATTACATTTATTGGAGACCAGCAACTGACACAGTATGGAAGTGAAGTGTTATGAAAGTAACTTACACTCAGAAAGTGTAAGTAATTTTTCTGAGGTCACAGAGCTAATCAGTTGTGTCTTGTCAGAATCAAACCTAGACCCGCTTGACTCTAGATTCTAGAGTACAGACTCCTAAGCCATGCACCCTAGTGCTTTCTGTGATATAATTTCTGTTGAGAGAACCAAAAGGGGAAAAATGATTATTCTATCGTTCTGGAGAAGTTCAAAGGTAATTTTTAGAGACAACTTGCATAAATTCCAGAACAATGTGAGAATAATTACCAGATAATACATCAATGTACATAAAATAATGCCTTCCTGGGACCACAGAAGGTACGGGCTCAGTTGTGAGAAGCCTTGTGAAAGGACTTAAGATTGTAATTGGGTCTTAAGAGCAGAAGAACATGGATTTATTATAACCTTACCTATCACTGGATCCCAGTGGATGATTCTAGGATTTTTGATCTGTAGATAAAGCTCTTATCTAAATCAGAAGAGGAGAATTTCAGAAACTCATTGTTTTAGCAAATGACAAAGAATTCTTCTTTCAAAAATAGGTACAGCTGCAGTTTCTAGAGCTCCTACCAATATTGACTTTGCTCTAATCTGTCTTTCCTTACCAACTTCCCTTCCTCCTCTTCCACATCTAATTTTCCCATATCCTATCACAAGTTATCATTTAATTCATGTACTTGCCATGGGTCCATGTAATGCTATTACTTATTTATGGGGAAACTTTTCCTAGGTTCAACTTAGTGGTTGTTGCTTCGCAAGAATCATATGATGTTGATATTATTTTTATTTTTTTGTAGATGAGCAAAATGAAGTTTAGAGAAATTAAGTATATTGCTCCAAACCATTCAACTAGTAAGCGGTCAAGCCAGAAATTAAATCCAAGCTTCTCCGGCTCCAAAATGTGTGTGTGTTTCCTATGAGTCACACTACCAGATATTCAGAACAGTTGGTTGATATTTAAAAGGCATGAACAAAAGCCGCTCACCCAGAAATAACTCCACCACTAAATGGTTATTGTGCTTTAAATTCCAATATTTGAGATGCATTCCTTTTAAATTGTTGGCTGTTCTCCCCATAAAGTGTTAAAGTTGGTATTTTTTGCTTTTATAGATCTTTACATAGCACTTTAATCTATACTAAATTAAATGTAGTCATATGTCCAGCTACTTAAATAACAGAAGATCCAACTGACAGTGGCTTAAACAAATGGGGTAGGTGGCTGCTGGCTCAGTGGCTTAAGATACCATGGCTGTAATTACTGTGATTCTTTTGACCTTTTTGTGTGGTCACAAGATGGCTGCTGCAGATCCAGGTACCACCTCTGTTTAGGGATGGAGGAAGGGAAGAAAAAGGGCCATATCAGCCAGGTCTGTCTTTTTTAATCCAAAAAATAAAAAAAGCAAAGACATTCTACTAGGCTCTGCAGTGACCTTTTGCTTATGACTTCAGTTCAGGACTGCATCACGTGGCTATACATAATTGCAAAGGAGCCTCCAGCAAGAGAGAAGAGTGAGAACGATATTGGGTTGGCCACTTGATAAATAATACTGCCTGCAACGTGTGAATGTATGTCCATTTCATCATCACAACTACTTTCCAAGATAGCAAATGACATCATCTCCATTTTAGAGATGATGGAAATAAGGTTAACAAAGTTTGAATGACTTCCCAAAGTCATATAGCAAGTTAATGGCATATCTAGGATCTGAGCCTTGGTTTCCTGCATTCCAACAAGTTTTTTTTTCTCCATAATTTTCTCCCAGAGAGGAGTTGGCGATGAAGTGATTAATACTTTACTGCATTAGTTTTCAAATTCTTCCTCCTTGGATGCAGAGGAAGCTCAGGGCAGCGTGAGTGCACAGGGCTGCTGGAATGGGCATGAGGCTCCAAAAGAGAGGAAAGGCTGCGGGTCTGACGGGGAGGGTGCAACAAACATCAGCTTTGCAGGTTTCCTCTGAGTTTTTCTCAGGACTGGTGAGTCCTGACCGCGACTCTTCTGGTTTGGTTTTTTTTTTTTCCCTCCTGTGGTTCTGGGCTAAGAGTTGTGGAGGAAATCTCAGCGAGACCATTGAAAAGCCTTCTGTCCCTGTTTGTCTTTTGACCTAGTCTGTGACTGGCAATTGTAGTCTAACTTTCTTGTTGATTGAGTCCTGGCATTGCCTTAATAAAGAAAAACCTCAGTATTTGGCTCTCCTCTGTCGTGGTTTTTTTTCACTCTGTTTCATCCAAATGCTAGTTTCTAAGGAAGGGGGCTCTTTTTTTGAATGAACACATTTCTGTGCATTTTTGTTTGGGGCCACGATCGCAAAAATGTCCTCAAAGTGAACTTGGAAGTTCATGGTCACGGGTTGTACGAAGATTCCAGTGGGATAGGCACTGTGCACTATTCTGTAATGTAGCTTCTTCTGACTCCTCTGTATTTCCTCAGCGTCTTCTTCACTCCTCTGTTACAGCACTTCCCAAAGGCACACATTTAAATATAAATTTAAATATAAATCCTTCATTTATATTGTTCTTCATCAAACACTGAGAGGCTTTTTAATCTTGTGTCCATAGAACCTTACAAATGGAAGCATTCAGTAAGTGTATGGAAAAAAAAAAGAGTTTGGTTTTATTGAATATTTGGTTTGAAGGTTAACCAAGAAATCTTGTTTATTTTTGATCATGCTGTTGGAAACAGTTATGTAATGTAATGGCTCAAAGTTTTGTCTTAGTAAGCAGAATATTTTGGATATAAATTGGATTCATGTGCTTAGTTCTGTACGCTGTCATTTAGAATGTCAGTTACTACTTTCAAGTTCTGCAGTTTTGCCCACATAGAGTATTTGTTAGGGTGTATTTGGTTGTCTAATGACCTCATTCATTCTTGTACTTCCTTCTTCTCTTCTTTAACAATAATATTCCCTAGTTTTTAGTACTAATTAATTTGAATTTATTTATTCACATGGCTCCCTAATAAAAATATTCAAGGTTATATAATTAAAAGTCTCCCTTCTATTTTTGGTTTCCAGCCACTCAGTTCACCCCCCTTAAGCTTATTGTTAATTTCTGGAGTATTCTTTCAGAGATCTTTTATGCACATACAAACACAAATACACATCGTCTCCTTTAACAAAACTGCACAAATAGTAGCCTATGTTTTGCTTTCTTTTTTTTAAACTCAGTACTTAATAGGCTGTTCTCTTTAGTAGAATATGACAAGTTTTCTCATCTTTTTTCAATGGCATACTATTCCATTTTATGGACATCTGTAATTTGTTTTACCCATTTCCCTATTAGATGATTCAGATTATTTGCAGCCTTTTGCTAATATACAAGCAGTGCTGCAACAAATAATCATTTGCATTCACTATTTTTCACACATGTGAATGTATTGATATGACAAATTTCATTCTAAGGAAATGGAATTGCATAGTCAAAGAGGATGTGCATTTATAACCTGATAAATTGCCCTCCTTAGGGGTCGTAACCAATTTACACTTTTGCCTGCAATATATGCAAGTACCATTTCTTCACACACTGAATAGTATAGCACTTATAAAACTTTTAGATCCTTTTCAATCTGACAGGTCAAAAATGGTATCTCATTTTCCTCTTGCATCTTTTTTTATAAGTTTAGGAGCCGTTTTTCTTTTCTTTTCCATGACCTGATGCTTTTATCCTTTGTTCATTTTTCTATTGCACTGTCTCTTTCTTAAGAATGTGTATGGACTTTTATTTATTAGGAAAATTAGTTCTTTGTGATAGGAGTTGTGAACATTTTCCCCATGGTTTGGTGTTTGTCGTTTTACTCTCTTTATTGTGGTTTTGGCCAGGTATAGAAAACAAAAGTTTAATGAAGTCAAATGTATCAGTGTTTTCTTTTAAGGCTCTGGGGTTTATGTTAGAGTTTAAAAAGGCCGTCCTTTCTCTGAGATTACATTATAATTCTTACATGATTTCTTTTAATATGTTAGTATCTTCATTTTCATATTTAGATCTTTCATACACTTGGAATTTTTCTTGGTTTATTGGATATGAAACATGGATTTAACTTTACTTTTCTCCAGATGGCTACTTAGTTGTCCCTAAATCATTTTTCAGTGAACTGTATGTTCCGCACTGATTGAGAGTCTACCTTTGTAATATTATGAATTTCCCAGTGTATTGGGTCTATTTTGGACTTTCTGTTCTGTTCCATTGGGCTCTCAGTTATATTATATGCCATTTTCACATGGTTTTAATTATTAATTTGTTTTAAAATCTATTGCTTCTGCTTCTCCCTTGTTATTCTTCCTTTTCAGAATTTTCCTGGCTCTTCTACTTATACTTACTTTCTTAACTAATACTTGATTAAAATTATTTTATTCAGTGTGTATTTCTTTAAGTCCCAGTTTTGCCCTGAGCTGTGCTCTGTATTATTTTCTAGGAAGGAAACCCAGAATGTATAAGACAGTGTCCCAGACTGCAAGAGCTTGCAGCCTCATTGAGGAGGAAAAGCACACACAGAATATGGTTAGGGGTTCTGCAGCTGAGCTCCTTCCAGAGCCAGCAGGTGACCTGATGTTGCAGCAGGCTCCTCCCACTAAACTCCAGACCGTCTTCCTCTGAGAACTCTTAATGCCAATTAATCTTAAATAATGAGCGTGAAGTATATTATGTTTTGGTTTTCTGCGCAAATATAAAACAGTTGCACTGGAAAGTTCAAGCTTGTGATTGGATATATTCTGAGGGCATATACTGTGTTGTGCCTGCAAGTTACTGTAGACCTCTTTGGCCAAGACCATTAACCACAGCTGTAGAAATAAAGTAGATTAAACTGTTGTAATTTTGCCCTAAAATCTTTCTTCTCTTAACAACATCAGAATAAAAAATGAATTTAGAGATGTTTTAATATTATTCTTTCTGATTACTTTAACTCCCCTACAAGTGAGCTTAAAACAGATCATATGTATTATGGTAATTATATGGAATATAGTGGGAATATTTCTACAGTTGGATTTTAATACTTGGCATTGAGTGAGTTGTTGAATGACTGTGATGTTTAGAATGTTTTCATTTTCTATAAAATATTAAGTACATTAGCATATCTCTAAGCCAGGTAAATACTATTTACAGTTTATAATTGACAGCCCTCACCCTTGACTCCTAGGATACTTTCTTTACATCCTGCTTCACAGCCTGCTGCTTTTCGGATCTTCTTATGGCTTGACCTTCCAACCACCCTCCACATTTGGGGTTCCTGAGGACTTGGCCTTGAGTACTGTCTTGTGCTCTTCACTTTCTCTAATTTTTCCATTGATCTCATAAAACTACCTAAATAGTGATGCCTCTCAAATTTATTTCAATAGTCCAGACTTCTCTGAGTGACTTGTACATTTTTCTGCCTACATGGCAACTATACTCAGATGTCAGTAGCCAAAAGGGAACCTTTTCTTTCTTACTCCCCCCTCCCCCACTGAGCCCATGTACTCAAGAAACATCACCACCATCCACTGTGTTTTTCAGGGTAGAAACTCAATAGCCACCTATGAGTCTTTTCTCTCTTTTATTGCTCCCACATTCTGCCTGTCAGCAAGTTCTAGCAAAATCTTCGAACTTTATGTCCAGTGCACCCACTGTTTCCATTTCCATGACAACCTCCCAGTCCAGGTCATGGGAAGACTACAACCAATCAAATGCAGTAGAGCTTCCTAACTTATATTTTTCCTCCCACACTTGCCTTTCTCCACCCCAGTTTCCCCAGTGCAGTACAGATGAGCCCTTGAAGCTGTAAATCAGATCATGCCATTCCTCTGCCTTCTCCTGCATTGGGTTCCCACTGCACTTATAATGAAATCCAGTCTTGACACCATGGCCAACAAGAGACTGCACATCTGGTGCCAGTTTGTCTCTTCAAATTCATCTCCTTTCACTCTACCCCTTGATCATTAAGTTTTAGCCACTCTGGTATTCCTTTATTTCCTTAGGCATGCTAAGCTTTTATAAAGCCCAGGTCCTTTACACGTGCTATTGCCTCTGCCCAGAATGTTCTTCCCCTGGTGGTTGACATGACTGGCTTTTTTCTTGATCCAGGTCTTGTATTAAATGGTACTTCTCCAGAGGTCTTCTCTGATGACCACATCTGCTGTCATCTCTAATTTATTATTATGTATTTTATCTCTTGTTTGTTCCCTTCATTCATAGCAATGTACAAAAACATAACTACTTTATTAAATTGCTTTAGGTTTGCTTTCTTGACTTTGTCTTTTTGTTCCTAGTAAAAGTTTGTTGCAATAGGCAGACTCTCTGTCTGCTGTAAATGCTATTGTATGGCTAGTATGTAGCACAATGCCTGGCACATAGTGAGTATTCAGTGCACTGGATATTTATTAACTAAATGAATAAACAAATAAGCAACATTGTGGGTGGGAATTATGTAGAGAGTAGGAGAAAATATTTCTCCCTCAACTTGAGCATTGAAATATATGCTATAATAAAATAAAACCAAAAATAAAATCATTTCAGGTATTAAGACCCCTCATAGTAAAAAGCAACTATGTAATAGAAAATTTTGGGGGGGAAGTTACTAAAGAAGAAAGTTATCTGGACTTCCTATGGAATTGCAAAATTATGCTGCTGCAATGACTTATTATTTAGTAGGATGTGTTCTCTATAAATTTGAAAAATGTCATAGATTTCACTTACATTATGCTTTAGTATTCTCATCTTCCATGAGCACATTTAATTGACATTAGGACCTATCCAGGAATTACGATAGTCATTATTAAATGAGAAGTAACAAGGCAGTTCATTTATCTAGTATTTATTGTCCTCTGCTAGGTAGACATGGCTCCTATCCTTAAGGAGCCTCACAAACAAGTAGGGGTGACAGTCTTATAAAGAAATCCTTATTGTCCTTTGTGGCAGTATCAATAAGAGGCACATACAGGAATCTTGGTGAAAAAAAGGAGGGAGTTTTCAGATTTGGATGGGGCATGGACTATATCCTAAAGGAGGTGATGTGGAATTTGGTCTTGAAGGAATACAAATTGGCTAGATGGAGACTTTCCAGGCCATGGGACAGAATGTACAAAGACTCAGAAGTATGATTAGGGAAGTGTGTTCTGGAATTTGCAACCATAGAGAAATGTAAGGACGCTAATTAGGCATTGAGGTTGGAGCGATAGGCAAAACCAGATTGCAGAATGCCTTGTATGCTATGGATGTAGATTAGACTTTACCCACCAGGCAGTGAGTGTCCTTTGAATAATTTTAATCTTGACAGTAATGGATTATATAATTTACATTTTAAAGAGCTCATTAGAGAATGGAGGATGGTTTCCAACAGGAAGAATGTGTTAATGCAGAGTGAAAGATGAGATCACCCAGGAAGGTACAGAGTGAATGAAGAGTCAGAGATGGACCCCAGTAGAGCCAGGATACTTCAAATGGGGAGAAAGACACTGAGATCCTTCAGAGTGGCAACAGATGAAAAAACCAACATGTTACAGAAGCCAAGGAAAGAGATCTTATTTAGGAAGGAAGGAATGACAGGTCAAGTAAGATAAAAATTAAGATGGGAGGATTGGATTTCATAATAAAAGTGTCTTCAGTGACCTTAGCAAGAGTAGTGTTGGTTGGCTGATGGGGACAGGATCCACCTGGGGAATGTTTGGGGATAAAGGAGAAGTGATAAAACAAACACAACCTAGGGCAGACGTACAGCCCAGCCTTGGTTCTCTTTGTTTTTGTTGTTTTCTTTTTAGTAAATGGTAGAGATTTGACTTTGTGTACTCTGCTGAAAGGCAAGAGGCACAGGAACTAGGCTATTAATGCAAGAGAACCGGATTTTGGTGTAACATTGCTTTAGACTCATGAAGCAAAAGAGAAGGGAAATAGGAGCAAAGGGTGCGGGTGAGGGTAAGTTTGTGGCTGCAGTTTAAAATAGAGGGTATTTCCTCTGATACTGGGGGGGAAGTGTGTGCTGAGAGAGGGCAACAGAGGTGGTCCTTGAGGAGAAAGATGTTATGGGGGATGAGGGAACAGTCACAGGGTGACACTGAGGGTCCAGCTAGGCTGGAGGCATGGGGGTGGGGGTGACCCAGTCCACCTGCAGCAGCCTAGACCTCAGGTTCCGGATTGGGAGTTACCTGGGCAGGCCCACCAGCAGGTGAAGGGCGAAGCTGCTGGGAATGGCAGTGAGATTAAGGCTGAAGCGATGGGACGCCGTGCAACCGGCCCCGTTAGGGAAGTGAGCAGAGGGCAGTGAAAAGGGGCCTGAACAGAGAGAGTAGAGTGAGGTTAGAGGAACAAGTGCATCGGGAGGGGTGGAAGGAGGTGGCAGTCCTGGGAGGCAGGCGGCTATCATAAGCGGTGTAACAGAACGGGACATCCGAATTGACATTGCTTTACCAGTTACCTGGGAAGGTACCGATCCTGCGTTTTTATTGCTGTTGCCCGGAATGGTATGGGGAACGCCTGTCTTGGAATTGTGCTTAGAATCTGCCACACAGCTTTTGACTATTCAGAGTCTTGGTGATTCTTAGTCCTTTTGGAGGTGGATTTGATTTTTGAAAACGGCTAAGTCATTCAGAGCCAAGTTTGGTGAAGAAAATAGACAATCGAGCTGGGTAATACCATTTTTGGTAGGAATGGAAATATGGATTTAAAGAACAGTACTTTTTTTTTTGATGTTACTTGTAATAGGCCCTGATAGTAATTTCCAAAGACAGCAATGACAGCATCTTTGGAATTTATGTAGCTTCTCAAAACAAAGGTCTTTCTAGTGTGTGGGACTCTCAGCATTGCATCATGGTTTGTACCCCTGGCTTCCTGGCCCTGAATGCCAGGAGCCCCCACAAATCCTTGCAGCAGACAGAAAAGCCACCACACTTTTCCAAGTGCCTCTGGTTGTCTATGGACCTGTTTACAATAGCCAGGGAAGAGAGGAAGACATTCTTCTCCATCCCTTTCACTCTTTATTTATTTATTTTTTTTGCTTTCTCTCTTTTTTTTTTTAATTTGTTTTTTTTTTTTTTTTTGATTATGGTATGAGCAATCACAGAAATAGGAAAAAGGAATCTTTGCTAAAGAAAGAAAGACTGAAAACAAATTAATAATACAAGGGTGGGCTATGGGAGAATAGAAAAAAAGAGACAGAAAATAGAGTAGTCATGGGGAAGCTGGAAGAAATGTTTCTGCCTCATTTGTCTGTGGTTTCTTGTGATATTCTTTGAAACCAAGAATAAGATTTCCTGTAAGAACGCTCATGTGTTGTTGCATTATAAGGTATAACTGATTGCAGAGGCACCCTAAATAGATTTCACTGAGAATATAGTTAGAATTGTGTAAGGATTTAAATAGAGACTCACAGAGGAGAACAACTTGTTATAAGGCAAGTCCGTTTGACTTCATCTGATGGGGGTCCAAGCCCCTGTTTTAAAATGATGTTACTTATATGATTGTCCAGGAACGTGGACTCCAAAATAATTTTATGTGCTGAGTAGCAAGTTTTTAATTCTAATTTTTACAAAGTGAAGTTCTCATTTTGTACAAATATCCTTTTCTAAAAATAGTGTACCTGGCTAGCATTTAAAAGCTATAACCTTTAGCTTGCCTTGATTGCTAAAAGTCATCTGTTATGTATTTTTAAAATCTGCACTAACACTTGTGGACCATTCATGCCATACTGAAGCTGATTTTCTACTTTATTTTTTCAGTTGTTCATGGTGGACAATGGAGCAGATGACTGGAGAATAGCCATGACTTATGAGCGTATTTTCTTCATCTGCTTGGAAATACTGGTGTGTGCTATTCATCCCATACCTGGGAATTATACGTTCACATGGACAGCCCGGCTTGCCTTCTCCTATGCCCCATCCACAACCACCGCTGATGTGGATATAATTTTATCTATACCAATGTTCTTAAGACTCTATCTGATTGCCAGAGTCATGCTTTTACATAGCAAACTTTTCACTGATGCCTCCTCTAGAAGCATTGGAGCACTTAATAAGATAAACTTCAATACACGTTTTGTTATGAAGACTTTAATGACTATATGCCCAGGAACTGTACTCTTGGTTTTTAGTATCTCATTATGGATAATTGCCGCATGGACTGTCCGAGCTTGTGAAAGGTAAGTTTGTTTCTTTTCCTGAGAACATAATTTGCCATGTGGTGTCTTCAAAAGTGGGAGAAAGAAAACACTTTAGACTTGGGACATACAGTGTCTCACTTTTGAAAATTTTGGATTCTCTGACAGGCTTCTTTTAAATGACCATGACAAAGTTTTTCTGAAGATTTTTGCATAGAGTGAATGCCTTCATGATTGTGTATGTTTGCTTTCTAATTTGGTCAGTTTTCAATAGAGGATTGCCTTTATAATTTGTGTCAAAATTTGGAGACCTAGAAATCGTACAGGAGACTTCTATTGGAAATGTTAGTTTAATGGTAATACCGAGTCATTTCTGTGCCTGATTGGTTATAAGCATTGTTTGTTGTTGAGACAGAAATCCAGTGAAAGCAATTATCTTGCTGTTGGTGCAAGATATTGAACTTTAGCAAATCTCTTAAAGTGGTTTGTGGATTTTAGTGCCTATTTATAATAGTGTTCACATGATTACCTGATGAGGAGCTTATGGGTATACATATTAGTTTTTATCAAACTTTCAAGAATTAATAAAAAGAGGCAGTGTGTATTTGTTCTATTGTCTGAAGAGCTCTGGTGGTCTAGAGCTAGATACATTCTCAGGTTTCAGGAGCTCTTAATGCTCACTGCTCTTAATCTGTTCTAGCATTAATAATGTTAACTTTGCCATTTAACAAACAAATAAAAGTAGATTTATAACAGAAACAGGAAGAGCCACATCATAATCGGGTTAGGAAAATTCAAGTTGAAATTAGCAGTAGAAAGATAGGAATGATTTAGAAGTTTTTTGGACTATTGAAATTTCAGATGTTGGTCTTTGTAGTAATTGGGTTTTCTAAAAATTAGTTTTTGAAAGTCAAAGTTATACATTCAAATAGCTTAAAGAGGAAAAAGATTTGTATGAGAGTTGCTGCAAAAAAAAGTGAACTCACAGCATCCCTCATCCCATTCCTGCTTTCCAAAAGAGATTGCTTTAATTCTTTTAACCATATCTTCAGTAATTGCTTTTTATATTTCTAAATAAAGTTACTTATATTGCTACATGTAGATTTTTTTTTGTTTTAGAGCTATCTATTGACTTCCTACTATGGAAGTTAGGGTTTTTGTTTTCTCTCCCTTACACAAACACACCCCTTTTGTAATTCCACCCCCCACCCCTTCCAAAAGTGATTTCTGTCTCCCCATCCTTCCAGGCTGATATAAACCCCAATAGTCTATAGTGCATGTTTACATTGTTATGACTATGACACTGCATTCGTCACTGAAAAATACAGTATATTGTAATCATTTTTCCTTTCCTGTGCCTCTTTTTATTTTCTCTGGATGTAATAATTGCCTCATTTTTTTATTTGCTTAGATTTCTATATACTTACTGCTAAATCATCTCTAAATTGTCCCACATTGTATAAATATTCTTCTACTCTATTCAAATATATTAAGCAATCTATCAATTTCACCTTGAAGAAATGACTCTTGGAACATTCTCACCTGCTTCTCCTTCATCTTGGGGATTTTCTTTGCCTTTTTTATATGTTGAGCAGCCTCTTTCTTGAACCCTGTTTCTCCTCTTTCTCCATTTACTCCTTTATTTTGGTAGAATCTGTCTTGCAATAGTTTCAGAGAAAAGGTAGTGTGTGAGAGAGAGATTTTTTGAGACCTTGTGGATATGGGCGTCTTTAGTCTTCTCTTGTGCTTAATTGGTAATCTGGCTGGATATAAAACTCTAGATTAGAAATCACTTTTCTTCAGAATGTTGAAGTCTTCATTTTCCTCTGTCGTCCAGGGTCCAGCAGCCTGATGCCATTCTCATTTTTTATGCTTTTTCTTTTTCTGGAAACTTTTGGGATTGGTCTTCTAAAATTACACAAGGACATATCTTGGTGTAAATCTATTTTAATCTATGGTACTGGGAATTCAGTGGGCCTGTTTAATCTTGGAATTCATGTCCTTCAGTTCTTAGAATTTTTTTAAAATTATTTAATGATTTTTATTCTTGTGTAGATAATGGCCCTCCTTTATTAGTTCTCTAATTTTATTATTTTTATATCTCTATTGTTTCCCATTTCTGTTTTTGCTCTGTATGTGGAAGACCTCAATTTTATCTTTCAAACTTTCTGTTAGGACTTTATGTATACCATATATTAATTTCCGATATCTAATTTTTGTTCACTAAATGTTCATTTTGTAAAATAGCATCATGTTTTTCTTTCATAATTCTACTGTTTTATTTCCCTGTAGATGTTAATGAGAACTTTTTGAGATTTTTTTGTTTTTGTATATTTTTTTGTTCCCCCAAAGATGTATTTTTCTTTTTGTTTTTTCTTCTGTCTATTTTAGAAGCTTTCCTTAAATGTTTAGGTGTCCTTGGCGGCCTGCTCGTCCTTCAGAGTGAGGCACTAACGAGCTGATTGGAAGCTTTCTGTACATACCTGGAACTTGTCAACTGCAGGCTTCACTAAAGGGCAATTTGGGTGAGGGGCAAAGAATACCAATTTCAGTACCTTTACATGTTTTCAGTCTTCTCTGACAATCAGACCAGCCCATGGGAAGTCATTTTTACTGTCTTGGCATGAAGGCAGAAGCCTGGGTGACAGTGTTCTGGAAATTGAAAGACAGGGCAAAGAAGAGTTCTCAACAGTTCACGTGCGAGCATTTGCCTGTTTTCCTGGTTCCAGTACAGTAGCCTGCTCTCTCCAGTGTTTGATGCCCTGCAGTCAGTCCCCAGACTGTGTGTTTTACTCTCTCCAGACAATACATTTCCAGACTTCTGCCAGATTGCAAGGAACAGTTAGCATTCACACACAGCAAAAGAGGGAATCTAGGTGTCTAACTGCTTCTATGCCATCTTTGAACCTGTCTTCCCATTCAAAGCTCTGTCATTATCCCCACCTGCAGAGATACTGGTGCCCACAATGCCTGAGTTGTGGGTGGGGGGTTGGTTCTCAGTACACGTGTGGTTGCTTCTTGATTTTTCACTACTGCTGCTGTAGAATTCTGCTTTCTGGAGTCAGGTAAGTCAGTGACCACCTGTCTATCGGCTTTCTAGCTTCTTTTACTACTACTGTCTTGTCACTCATTCTTCTTGTCCTTATGGCTATATGCTTTTTCTTTGTTGTTTGCTTGTTTTAAAATTATTTGTAGTCATTTTAAGGGCGTTAAGGGATGAAGCTGAGGCCAGCATGCTTGTTGAGTCCACCTGCTTTTACCAGAAATTCTGTAGTGACTAGGTTTTAATATCATGTATGTGAACCTTTTTTTAGAACTTCTCTACATAAATATAGCATTTGAGGGATTAACGTTTTCTTTTTAAAGAAAGGTAGACTCCTTATGGTAATGCTTTGTTTCCTAGCAATCATGGTATTTAGAGGCTTGTGATATTTTCTGGAGCAGATGTACTTATAAAGTTTGAAGAATAAATATGGAAAGCCCTAGTTGACCTATCTATTTAGTTTATAAAGATTAGCCTTAACTAAAAATTCTGCATAACAATATAACAATGATGGTAAAAGCATGTTTAACAATATAAACATCTCTATGGGTGGTCTCTGGTACATCTGCTTCCCAAAGACCAATGAAAATAGCCTCAAAATTGTGCACATGCTATACATTTTCTTCTCAGAAATGGTTCATCTTAGCTGTTTTAACCCATTGTTGGTAAATACAGAAAGCCAAAGGCAAGCTGTGCCAAATTTTCTTAGCCGCCCAAAGTCTGTGTTTTTTAACATGCCTGGATTATTAGATGACAGCCATTCCTGTTTTCATATAAAGAAGCAATAAAAAGTGAAAACTGTCCCTTTCATAGCAAGAATGAGAGTCTGTAGCTAGCAGTTACATAAAGGGAGCAAATCTATGGCGTGGTGGGGAAGGGACAGAAGCCAAACTTTGGATCGGGACACTAGCATTTAGTCCCAGTTGTGTAATTTAGGGGTTGAATGACCTCTGGCCAACCGTCTCAATTCTTTTAACCTTAGTTTCTTCATTTACAAACTAAATGGCTTAATAAGCTTTCCTCTTCCAAAGGTAACATTTTATAATTATATAAATGCATGAAAGAAAAAAAAATTGTTAACCAGCATTGTGATAATAGATTTTTCACATTTTGTTTTTCATTAAACTTCCCATTTTGCTGCACAAAATCTCCAGATTGTGACTTCTAAGATCCAAAGATGTGGGAAAAAAAAATTTTGTTTTTCCACAGAGTTGCGATTTTGAACATGTCACCAGCATCTTAATTCCTTGGATTTTTTTTTTCTTTTCTTTTGTGAAGTTTGCAATACTTAATACTACACACAACTTTCCTGTTTATTTGGTTTAAGATTTGGATTTGAATGAACCCCATCAGTTCCATCTTTGGTTCATCTAAGCATCCTCTCCATATGAAAGGGGGGAGATGCACATCTGATAGAAATTCTCTTTTTAGTTAATTAGAAGACATCTAAGAGGAAATTTAGACCTTTTTTTAAAAGGAGAGAGCTTCAGAAAGAGAGAGGTAGACAGCTTTCTGAAGAAGTTTGCATTGCAAACCTATCTCTGTCCTTCCACCAAGCTTTGGATTTCTAGAGGTTTCTAGAAATTGTTCTCTACAAATGGGGAAGGCATCCTATAGAAAGCATCTATTCCTTGTGGTATTGTATTCTCTGGCATATCATGTACCTCTGATTTATTTACCTGTAAATAATAAAAATTTGCTGTTTTTTTGTGTGTGTGAATATTGGAGGAAGTAAAGTAGCAAGAATCTACCATTATTTCTTGGCCTACATTTGTTAGTAGGAGGCTGGCCCAAACCAGACCACAGTAATCCACTCTCTTTCTGGTTCCGGTTTGGCCTTGTGTTAGGTGGACTGTCTTCTGAAGCAGCTTGAGAAGTGTGACCTGGTGCTAAGTGATCTCATGTTCATGGGGTCCCAGGCCGAGGCATTTAATATATTAGTAGAAATTTCAGGAACATTTATGTTTTAGAAGAAACCTGAACCTCAGAACTTGGGTCCTGAAAATAGGGAATTATCTGATCTTGACTTGCACCTTTTGAGGTTTCTGTACTTTTGTAAAGATACCATAGGCAGCTGTTCACCCTGAAGTGTGTTTCACTGGACACTGTTTCTGAGAAAGTTTAGTAGCTATTTTGCAAGGGGTAGCACCGGATATTGTGGGCCAGTGCTATGTTATGCAAAGAAAAGGGTTTGGTTTTGTTTCTTTTTCATTATGAGAGTTCTCAGAGCATTTGATATGTGAATGTGCGTTAGGAACATCTAAGAGGGGAAAAGGGTATGTATTTGGCCATGCCTTCTGGGAAACTCACTTGGCATATGTCAAGACTAAAGTTTCAGAGATAGAAAGGGTTCACAACTTCCTGCAGTTCGGGAATTTAAAAAAATGTTTCTGTGCTCAATAGAATCTTTTCCTTTTTGTCACAAGTTTTGTAATGTAGGGAAGGGGGCTGAGTTGGGGATGGAAAGGAAGAGGGAGGGCAAAGGTGGGCTGGGAATTTTGGTGGCAGCATTACTGAGCAGAAGAACAAATGTGATAAACTGTAATAAACTGGAGATGCCACATAATGTTACTATCACGGGAAAAGATTCATTTAGTTAAGACAATGGCCAAATAAACTATTGTTCTTATTTGTCTTGTTATTTTCTCTCTAAGGGCATTTAAGTATGCACTAGCTAGTATGTATTAGTTAAGAGGAAAAATTATCTGAAAATGATTTAAGAATGGTTTTTCTCTTTCATATGTTTATTGGCCATTGGTTTTCTTTTGAAAAGCTTCTGTTCATGGCTTTTGCCCACTTTTTAATGGGGTTGTTTGATTTTTTTCCTTGCTGATTTGCTTGAGTTCTTTGTAGATTCTGGTTATTAGCCCTTTATGGAATGTATAGCTTGTGAATATTTTCTCCCATTCTGTAGGTTGTCTATTTGCTGTTGGTTATTTCCTTAACTATGCAGAAGCCTTTTAATTTAATCAAGTCCCATTTATTTGTTTTTGTTGTTGCTGTAATTGCCATTGGGATCTCAGTCATAAATTCTTTGCCTAGGCTGATATCTAGAAGAGATTTCCCTACATTTTCTTCTAGAATTCTTATGGTTTTATGCCTTACATTTAAGCCTTTTATCCACCTTGAATTAATTTTTGTGAGTGGTGAGAGATAAGGCTCCTGTTTCATTCTTCTGCATGTGGCTATCCAATTTTCCCAGCACCATTTATTGAACAGGGCTTCTTTTCCCCAGTGTATATTGTTGTCTGCTTTGTCAAAGATCAGTTGGCTGTATGTGGATGGTTTTATGTCTGGGTTCTCTCTTCTGTTCCATTGGTCTACGTCTATGTTTGTGCCAATACTATGCTGTTTTTGATACTATAGCCTTGTAGGATACTTTGAAGTCTGGTATTGTGATGCCTCCAGATTTGTTCTTTTTGCTTAAGATTGCTTTGGCTGTTCAGGCTCTTTTCTGGTTCCAAATGAAGTGTAGAATTATTTTTTCTAGATCTGTAGAATATGACATTGGTATTTTGATGGGGATTGCATCAAATCTGTAAATCACTCTGGGTAGTATGGACATTTTTAACAATGTTTATTCTACTGATCCATGAGCATAATATGTTTTTCCACTTGTTTGTGTCATCTGCAATTTCTTTCCTCAGTGTTTCATAGTTCTCTTTGTAGAGATCTTTCACCTCCTTGGTTAAGTATATTCCTAGGTATTATTAAAATCACAATGAGATACAACCTTACCCCTGTTAGGATGGCTTTTATTAAAAAGTCCAAAAACAGTAGATGCTATTGTGGATGCAGAGAGAAAGGAACACTTATACACTGTTGGTGGGACTGAAAATTAGTACAACCTCTATGGAAAACAGTATGGAGATTCCTCAAAGAACTAAAAGTAGACCTACCATTCGATCTAGCAGTCCTACTAGAGGGTATTTACCCAAAGAAAAAGAAGTCATTTTATCAAAAAGACACCTTCCCTTGAATGTTTATTGTAGCACAATTCACAATGGCAAAGATGTGGAATCAACCCACGTGGCCATCAGTTCATGAGTGGATTAACAAAATGTGGTGTATGCATACTGTGGAATACTATACAGACATGAAGAAGGATGAATTAATGACTTTTGCAACAATTTGGATGGAACTGTAGACCATTACCCTAAGCGAAGTATCTAAAGAATGGAAAAACACCACATACATTGCTATTAAATTGGAACTAACTGATGAGCATACATGTGCACAAAGGGAAGTATAACTCAGTGGAAATCAAGCAGGGGGGAGAGGGGAGGCGGAGATGGGCGAAAACCTACCTAACAGGTACAGTGAACACTATTTGGGTGATGGGCACACTTACAGCCCTGATTCAGGCATTACAAAAGCAATCCCTGTAACCAAAAACATTTGTACCCTGATAATATTTTGAAATTAAAGAAAAAATTTTAAAGGCAAAAAGAAAAGAATGGTTTTTGCTCTTTTTGAAAGTGGAAAAATCAGAGCAGCAAACAATAAAACTTTTGAATAGCTTCTAGTCATCTAAATTGTGTTTTTGGTGGATTTAGGAATAAATTCTCTCCATTATTAAAAACTAATAGATGAAAGTAAATTTGGTATTTATTTCTCAAATTATCAAAGACAACCTGAGGAATAGAGACCTCAATTTCAGTTGTGTTTAGAATCTACTATTCAGTGTCTTAAAAGTATGTTTTGTTTCTTCCACTAGAGTAATCCTGTTAGACATCTATTTTTTTTTTTTAATCTCTGTCACTAATAGTCTCCTGCATTATCCTTTTTTGTTTTTGTTTTTAATTGCCTGGAGGATGATTTCTGAAATGCAGTTGAAACATACTTTATTATCATACGGTATATTAATCAGTGTTCTCCAGAGAGATAGAACCAATAGGATATAGATATAGATATAGGAGAGGGGATATATTAGGGAAGTTGGCTCCTGTGATCTTGGAGGCTGAGAAGTCCCACAACAGGCCATCTGCAAGCTGGAGACCCTAGGATGCCGGTAGCATGGCTCAGTCCAAGTCCAAAAGCCTCAGAACCAGGGAAGCTGATAGTGTAACTCTCAGTCCAAGGCTGAAGACCTGATGAGAACCTGGGGGCTGCTGGTTTAAGTTTTGGAGTCCAAAGGCCAGAGAGCCTGAAATTCTGATGTCCAAGGGCTGGAAAGGAAGAGCTCCCAGCTCCAGGAGAGAGAGAGGAAATTGCCCTTTCTTTGCCTTTTTTTGTTTGATCTTGGCCCCCCAGGAGATTGGATGGTACCTGCCTATATTGAGAGTAGATCTTCTCTACTCAGTCCACTAACTCACATGCCAATCTCCTCTGGAAATACCCTCACAGACACAAGCAGAAATAATGTTTTACCAGTTTTCTAGATGTTTCTTAATACGGTCAAGGTGGCACCTAAAGTTAACCATCACATGTGGTATATTGTGGAATATTACAGTCAAATCATGACCCTAAATGAAACTACATACAACGTCAGTTTTATATAAAATAGCTGCTTTCAGCACAAGGATTGGTTAGGTCTTCTGACATCAGTATTATGAATGAGTTGCTAAGGGAAAGCTCCTGTAGGATGAGAATATCCTGTTTTGTAATTAGACAGATTTCCATCCTCTTACCACCAATTCGTAGAGGATATATGATTGGGGTTTTACTTTTTATGGAATATGGGCCCTGAGTGTCATCTCAATTTTGTACATACTAAGTTAAAATGCTTATGCTTGTTCCTGAGAACCAATAAAACCAAAAACAGTAAGGTAGTTCACATCTACTAAAGTAATTCAGCATTACAGTGAATGCCTTCTTGAGACTAGGTGTTAGTCTGTGATTCTAAGATCATACATGTTTAGTACTTCCTCTGTATAGAGCATACTTTTAAATGAAGCTGAACTCAGTTCAATATGTGATCAACTCTGTTTGAGTGCTTAAATGATCTGGTTTCCAATTTTCAAGTTTCTCATTTCGAAAAAAATTTAGTTTGTTTTTGTCATTTTATATAAAATAAGCCAGATTTTCAAGGAGGAAGGGATAAATGGCATCTGAAATTTTCACTTGTTCTATTAATTTTTTTATTATTTATATAGGAAGAAATTGAAATGGGAGTTACATTTTGGAGTGTTAGCTCATTTTTCTGGTCTGCTAGCCATGATTTTATTTTATATTTTCAGGAGACTCACCCAGAAGCCTACTCCTTTTCAAGCCCTGACCATTAGAGATGCCTATTTCCTGATGATTTACTTAAATTTGAAACATGTTACTTGTGATCAAGTTTCTTCAATAGTTGTAAAAGTAGTCATAAAATATGCATTGCAGTGCTAGGGAAACATATCCTCCTGCACCTTGATTTATTACAGTATACTGTGTAATTAGATTATTTCTTAGCACTTCAAGTTTCAGCTGTGGCTAAGTAAACTCTAAGCATTTCATCAATGGATTTGTAATTTGTGGTTGATGGTAATGTAATACTTTGTAAACTTATACTTCCAGGGTCTGATTCATACATATAGATACAGCATTTTCAGGCTCATAAATGAGTCACAACTTTAAAATGGGCCCTTCAAGTTATAAAAGTTGGCAGTTTGAAAGCATTCATCCTGCATCTGTGATTTGCAAAGAAAGCATCTACACTCATTGTAATGTTTGCCAGATAAATTGGCCATTGAAGTCTTATGGAAAGTAGAGCCAAAACTCTGTCAAATTTTCTCTTCTTTCATATATAGATATGCTTTGTTTATTAGCCTACTTCCTGAGAAAACAATGAGGAATAATACTTGTTGGCAAGGGGCTTTGAGACCTTGGTTGAAGGAATGTCAGTTGAAAATACCAGCAATGATTAAATTTAAGTAGAAAAAAATAAAAGCTGAACAGCTCAGGAATTGAACCTCAGTGATCTCATAGTCAGTTCATTACAGTCTTCCCCCTCCTGACATCCATACTGATGCACACATTTTATGCAATATGGGTCCTGAGTGTCTTCTGACTTTGGAAAATCCCTTGAATCATCCATATAGTGTATTAGACAGGGTGTGTGTCTGCAGTCCTGGACAGTGTTCTCATGCAAGTCAGCTTCAGAACCACTATGCCAGATAAAAGAAAGAACATAAAGTTTAAAATTAATACATTTCTTAGACATAAATGAGATTTGATTGGAGAAAACTCAAGTGTTTCCTCCTTCCTCCAGGATTTTCTGCATTCTATTTCTTTTTGAATTTTATACCCTTTATTTTTTTAAAGTTTTCTTAATGCAAAATTATACTAAAATAAAAAAATTCAAGACAAAAAAGTACTTTTACATGCAATAAAATGTACAAATTTTGAACATTCGCTGAGTTTGGACAAATCTGCCTTCTGTTATAATGTTGAATTTTTATAACCTTCATCCATGTTAATGGACTTGCTTACTGTTATTAGAATTAAATGGGGAATGAAATGGATTTTAGTAGTGTATTCCAGAGCTGGTGTTAGGTAATAAAGCACCTCCTGTTTGTCAAGAGATCCCCTTGGCTTGACTCCCTTAGGAAGGACTATATGAACTGCTTCTCTACTGCTTACTGGCCTATGGGTGGTCCCTGAGGCCCTATGGCAAAGACTATCAGTCCTTGAACTCTCCCACCCTACCAGTTCCAGTCCTGTTGAGTCACTGATTCAAAATCCCATGGATTACTAAATAGTCTGCCACTGCCAAATTATAAGGGATAGTGGAAAGGACCCAGTCATCAGTTATTTAAACATAGCGTGGTGGTAAAGTCGAAGCCATTTTGAGTTCATGGTCATTATTCAATAAATGTTTGATGAATACATACTGGAATAAAAAAACTTTATGGAGAGTGTTATCATAATTTTTGGCTAAAGTATTAAAAGAAAAAAGGATTCTTGTCATTTTTTAAATGACTTTATTGAGGTATAATTTACATACCATAAAATTCACCTATTTGAATTGTGCAAGTCAGTAGTTTTTACAGCTGTGCAACCATCACTACAATCCAGTTTTAGGATAATTTCATCACCCACAAAGAAGATCCCTTGTTCCCGTTTGCATTAAACCCCTGCTCCCTCCTTCATTCCCAGGTAACTACTGATATGCTATCTGTCTCCATAGATTTGCTTTTCTGAGACCTTCATATACATGGAATCAGATACTATACAGTCTTTTGCGTCTGGCTTTTTTTACTTAAAGATTTTGATGTTTGTCTATGTGATAGTGTGTATCATAGATTTTTCCTTTTTATTGATGAATACTATTCTTTAGTAAGGATATGACACATTTTGTTCATCCATTGACCAGTTGATGCACATTTAGATCGTTTCCTGTTTTGGGCTACTACGAATAGTTGTTGCTATGAACTTTTGTACATAAGTCTCCAGGTGAACCTATGTTTTTTTTTTTTCTCTTAGGTAGACATCTAAGAGTATATCATTTTAAATTCCTGCTAGCAATCAACAATGTATGAGAGTTCTAGTTGCATCACATCCTTGACAACATTGTCAGTCATGCATATATATTTAATATATACATATATACGCAGTCCTTCATATCCATATATATGTATATCTGGATATGGATCTATGGCATTGTCATGTATATGTGTTTATATATGTATCTATACATAAATATTTATATCTTCATATGTATATACATATATATGATATTAATATATATTATATAGTCTCCTAGCCATTCTAGCGAGTGTAAAGTGGTATCTTATTGTGGTTGTAATCTGCAATCCTCTAATGACTAATGATGGTGAATAACTTTTCATGTTATCATTAGCTCTTTGTATATCTTCTATTTTTTCCTTTTCATTCTCATTGTGTTTTTTGAGCATGTTAAAGCTATGTAGACTTGGCTTTTTCTAAATCAGTCTTGCCTTGCCTCCCAAAGCATACAAGAAAAAAGCCAGTTAAACTTACCTAGCACATTGTACGTTCTTTGAAGAGGCTTAACTCCCTTGTTAAGTTCTCTGCTTCATATGCTTCTCCTTGCTGCCTCTTTCCTACCCTGAAGTCTTTCTTTTCTAGTAACCACTGTTTTCTAGTACAGCAAAGAGAGGAAAGAGCAAAGGAGATTGGTTTTCAACCCTACTTAAAAAAAAAATCTTTCCAGTTTTTGCATTGCTTTGGGGATTGTAGTAGCTATGAAAAATGAAGCCCAGAGAATATCTGTCATTTTTTCACGTAGGGTGAAGTGTTCCTGACTTTCTTCCAGTGGGAATATTTAAGATTCTTTTTCCTTTCTCCCCCACTTGAGGCAATAATTTGTTTTGATTGATCCGTAGCTTTCTCTATGACCAAGAGCAAACATCTGTAATATGTCTGACCCTGTTTTAGGGATGTAGCTAGACATTGTGAAAAACCAAGCTCCTCCCTCCCCTTCGTGTGACCTTGCTGGATTTTATGACAGTCCACAGTCATGACTTTGGAATAGTGTTGTTCTAGCAATGGGCTCCCTGACCAGATGACCACTGTTTGACTATTTTTTGTAGTGTGCTTTATATCACAGTGACAGGGTAGGTACAGCTCACAGGGATGGGGCAATTGATTTTGACATACAGTATTCTTGATACCACAGTGGCTCAGGGGGCAAAAGATATTTGAATGACTACTGCCTAATATCTTTACTCTCAGGTCTCCTCTCATGATTAAATCTTCTAAAAGTTTTCTGTTTTATATATAATATACTGTTTTAGTGTATTAAATTGTATTTAATATTCTAATAGAAGAATATATATTTAAAAGTAAGTTTTTACAGACTTTTGCTATCTAATGTTGTGGTTTTAGAATCTCTTATATAGTCTCATGTAAGAATCATGGTTTGTAAATATGGAAGCCACAAAGTAGGACACAAACTTTTCAGATCCAGTTTATTAGCAGAAAATATCTTTTGTGTCACTGATCATGGTGAAAAGTTGAATTTAGTGACTTTCTTGCTTTAAAGAAATGGTTCCCAATCTTTCATGTGATTGAGCATATTAGTGATAATAAACTGTTTTTGAACAAAACTAGAGCTATGCTAGGCATCTATGGAGAATCATCCTGAATCTCCACCTGGTATTATTTTGGGGTAATACCTTTTGTCCCAGTGGGCGTAATATTACAAAATGAAACATCCAACATCCGATACAGAAAGATCAGCTTTGGTCAGTAATTTTAATCTGGTTTAAATTTTAATCTGTTTTGTCCCAGAGGGCATAATATTACAAAATGAAACAAACATCCCATACAAAAAGATCATCTCTGGTCATTAATTTTAATCTAGTTAAATGGTGACTAGCCATTAGAATTTCCAGCTTTCTACATGTCTGGAAGGGAGTGAATATTCTTATATTTACTACTGTTATGGTAATCTGCCTACTGAGCTTTCTACTGTTTAGTAAGGTGTCTTTGGTTTGGTTTGTTTTTTAAAATGGGTTCTAAGAAGTTTGGAGGTGTCACTATGAAGTGAGAAGCCACTGTGCCAGGTTTTCTATTCCTGTTTAAAGAGTCTCCGTTTTTGACATATCACACTTGATAGCTTCTCTCATCTACCATTCACCTTCTATGTCATCTGGGTCTCTATCACTTCAACCCTATGACGGTTGTTGTCATTTATCATCGTGGGGCAGGTGTGTGATGGATGGTTGGATGGTAAAAGGAATGAAGGTGCACTGATAGGCAGGTTTGATGTAGTCTGAAGAAGAATCAGGAGACTATTGTAGTCAGTAGTCAGTAGCATAATATGTTCAAACCTTTTGTCTGGTCCTGATTAGGTTAGGAGATGAGTTTTCTCCAGTTTAAAGGTATTCCATGAGTGCCTATGGTATTCTACACCCTGTGCAAATGGGGCTACAAAAGCCCCACCTGAATCAAGCTCCTCAATGGCAAAAGCCATATTTGATATCATATTAATCCCCACAAAGCCCAGAGCCCTTTAATATCTGGGTCAGATGAAATCTCACAAGTCATCTGATTCTATCAGGCCAAGAGCAACACCAACTACCATCACTCCATGAGGACTTGTGGGGTAAATGTTTCTGCATAGATGTGTACCCATCAGTTAGAACAATAGAGGGCTGATTGTTAACACTTGATGAATGACTTAATGTATTAAAATTTAACCCCACAAGTCTCATTATGAAGAGTAGTACTAATGGGAATAATGTATGTTAAATGTGAAAAAAATTCTTACATCTTTATTTTATTATCTTCTAGAAACTGGTTCATTTGCAAGTAATTAGGGTTTTACCATTTAGTAAGTTAACAAAGGTTAATGAGGAGCTCTGTGTTAATTTAAAATTCCTATGAAGCAGGAGTGAAAATAGCACATGGTGAATATTTGAAGAGTGCAGACACATTGGTCTTGGAAATCTGAAACCTTCCTTATGTGCTGAACTGACAGGTCTCACAGAAACGTGACAGGCATGGTACAGCACTGCTTGAAATCATTCTGTGTGTTCAGCCTGGAAGTATTTCCATTTATTCTGCTGGAGACAAAGTTTCTCCGTCTTTTATCTTGGGTATGTTGCCTTATGGGCTCTCAGCAACTTGCGGCTGCAATCATTGACTGAGATTTTCAGGCAAGGGATGGGAGAGAGGGAACCCTGTACTGAGGCAACTTTAGTGACAGAGCTCCAAAGTGCAGAGAGACAGACAGACGTGCATGACTGCCCCCTAAAGCAGCATTCCATCTTTCCTTTCGTGAGACTGCCCATGTTCTAAGATCACTGCTGTTGTCCCCTCTGCCACTCAATTTAGGTTCTGCTGTGCATTTAATTTCATGGGTACTTCCTAAAAACTTCCTTCGTAGGAATTAGGAACCTAGCAGTGCTCCTGTTAGAAATGCTCTCAGCAAGTGCTGCTCACCATGGTCTGTAGAACTTCTGTGAATCCCCACCACTGCCTCTGGAAAAACAGCATCATGAGTTTTAAACCCCCAGGTTTTACTTCCTCACACTAGCATATCTCTAAGTAACCACATTACTGAATGGGTCCCAGTGAACTATTTTAAAGAGGACTTAAGAATTTTTTTTCATGGCTTCTTTATCTAGTTTTATAATGCTTTTTATTAGAGATTTTATCTGGTTTAGTCTTTGTCTTAATCTGTGCTTCTTATTGATCATTTTTTGTAGGGACAAACAGCAGCAAGAATTGAGGAAAGGAAAATATTCTTTTCAGCATGCTGAGCTAGCCAAAGCAGAGCTTGGTAAACTATGCCCCACGGGCCAAATCTGGCCCACTGCTTGTTTTTGTAAAGCCCACGACCTAAGAACAGTTTTTACATTTTTAAATTGTTGGGGTAAAAAAGAATATGTGACAGAGACTATATGTGGTCTGCAAAAATCTAAAATATTTATTACCTAGCCTTGTACAGAACAAGTTGGCCAACCCCTAACCTAAAAGTAGCATCATTTTTGTCAAATTTGCTATAAGCACTATGTCATGTTATAAATTACAAAGAATTTTTAAAATTTTACTTTGGGGTTAGACAATGGATTTCTATTTATTGTAGCTTAAATCAGGAGGTACCACCCCCCCACACCAGATAATCACTATAATATCTTTAGGAATAAATATAAACTACTTTTGGTAACCAATGATCAAACATTGACATTGGTTCAACTGATGGTAGGTACAAGTACCATACTCACGTTAATTAGTAACCTAAGCTATTCTGACTAGTGCTAGTTAGATGTCTGAATAATTCATTTTTATACATGCTAAACAAAAACTACCTTCTCTGTCCACCTAAAGATAATGCAGTGAGATATGAAAGAATTGCTCTGATCTCTTGAGGAATCTAGTCTCCTAGGTTTTAACTTCATTGACCTTGAGTTACATCAGTATAAACACTGAGTCATTAAGAAATCTAATCTGGAAGTTATGGAGGCAAAGGTCTTGGGATGGACTTGGAACTGAAGCCTCCAAAACATAGTCATTGATCGTTGGCAGAATGCCTTTCCTTTGACTGGGAAAATAACCTAAAGTCTTTTTGCAACATGGCTTTCTGCAATATGTAAACTGAGCTATGCATAAAGCAGTGGCACCATGCTAGTTATTCCTAGGGCAATTATAAGGGTGAAATAATCTTTATTGCTGTTATGTAATGGAATATTGTAATAAAATACCAATATTGCCTTTGCCCCATGGTCTCTGCTTCCAAATGCAGGACTCCTTCTACCAAGTGAAGCATATGTTACTTAACATGGGAGAAATTTACTAGCAAGATATTAAAATAATTCCTGTTTGATTTTCTCGTAAGAATCTCTATTAAGACCTCTCATGAGATTTGCTTGCTGTTTCTCTTAAGCAATACTACCTTTCCCATAAACATAATGTTCATTCCTTAGAAGAGTATAAAGGAAGACACTGTAATTTGGTTAAGACGCCAGATACTGGGGGACAATGCCATGGCTGTGATAACATTTTTACATTAAATTAAGAAAGCACTCACAGAATATGTTTTATAGACGATCCAGAACTTTAATGGCATGTTTTCCTGATAAGAATTTCATATTATGGTAGGATTATAGCTTCCCTCTCCCCACTTTTTCATTCCATTGGATCCTTCAGACAGGCTGTAGATCTAGCTCATTTTGGCTGGGCCTGCTTTGGCCCAAAGGACTATCATTTCATAGTTTTCCAGCTAGGTAAAAATAATGTCTCCCTTCCTTGCACATTGTTTTTGGTGGAAACATTTTTTATATTTAGGATAGTTTTGGATGTGACTAAAAATTACAATAGTGCTTCTTTCCCAAAACAAGTTGATTTCTTGAATGCTGTGGATTTTTATACCTTTCCAGTACAGCCTTAATTTGTCTTCACTATTTTTCAATCTGTTTTGCACATAGCTTTGGATATTCTTGATTTAAGCTTATATTATATTTATTTTCTTTTTATAAATGGTCTCTGTTGGAAAGGAAAAATTCGTCAGGTATGGTTATTAGTGAACCAACATATGTGAAATTATACAACAACAAAAAGCCAACATGTGAGTTAGGTGTTCCTAAGGTATATTAAATTTAAAAAGAATGTATCTGTAATTTGGCCACCTTGATTCAACTTGAAATTAATCTCTTTTTGGTCTTTTTTGAAAGAAAGCCACACAGCATTTGAACCACCTTTCTGTTTCCCAGTTTTTCGTTATCAGTATTTAGTCGCTGGTATTCTACTAAAACCATTTTGCTAATTAAGTTTTTCTAAAATTACAGCTAGGCACAAAGGGAGAATGGGAATCAATCAGAAAGAGAATTTGTGCTGCTGCAGGAGGTATCTCTAAATCAAGGTGGTTGTTTTGGTTATATCTTACTGCAATAGATTGAATGTTTAGATCCTCCAGAATTCATATGTTGAAACCTAATTTCCAATGTGATGATATTTGGAGATGGGGGCTTTGGAGGTGATCAAGTCATGAGAGGGGGGCTCTCATGAATGGAATTACGGTGCTTGTAAAAAGAGACCCCAGAGAGCTCCCTGGCCCCTTGGTGTGTAAGGACACAGAGAGATGGTTGTCTGTGAACCAGATATGGGTCCTCATCAGATGCTGAGTCTGCCTGCAACTTGATCTGGGACTTCCCAGCCTCCAGACTGTGAGAAATAAATGTGTGCTATTTATAAGCTAATCAGACTATGGTATTGTTATAGCAGCCCAAACAGACTAAGACACTCATCATCCATAAAAACAAAGAAAGAGACTGTGTATATACAAGTCTGTTAAGGACTAAAAATGGCTAGGCGTTCAAAAAAAAAAAAAAGGACCATATATTATTTGAGTGTCATCTTTTAAATACCCTTCAGTAAGTCTGACCATGTTGTCTCCTGGAATTTGCTTTGTGCGCAGCTGTGGGCTGTTTTCTTTGAGCAAACGTGGGCAGACCATCGTCAGAGACTCATAAATGACTGGCACAAATCTGACTGGAATCTTTTAGAAAGTACAATCTATTAAGGTTGGTTGGCATTTTGCCAGGCAAATGGTTAGCACTTTCATAATCATAAGTTTTATGAGCTTTGGGTCTATTGTTTGGCCAGATACTGTCTTAGAAGTTAAAAGTCACAAATTATGTTATGTGGCAAATAAAGTTAAAAGAGAGATGCATACACATCTCCACTACCCAGCACCTGAGCTGGCACAAAGCTGGTGTTCTGTAACTGCATTGTCAGTGGAGAGTCACCTAAAACAAAACAACAAGGTGCATTTCCCCAAATTTTCATGGAGTGCTATTACTGACTCACAGCTTGACTCCTTGAGGGCAGGGATGGTGGTTCCCATTTTCTCTGTGCCTGGCACCAAATATTAAACCTGGAACAGAGCCAGATAGCAAAAAAACCAGTTGTTGGATAAGAGAATCAGTGGCTAATTCTAGATATTTTGCTAAAATTTTTAAGGTCCTTTCCTCATTATGTCCTCAAATCTAATTAGATTAGAATATAGTTCCCTACCCACCCCCACCTGCCCCCCAAAAAAGACACAAGCAAAAAATCAAAATGGTATGATAATGAACCTAAATAAGGAGGCTAATAAAAAGCTACCTTCTCCAGGGACTTGGGAAGTGTTTCATAAGTTGTATTCCACTCAGTAAGTTAGAGTTGCCCTTATTTATATTGAGACCTATTTCTAAAGGTCCTCATTTATTAAGAGGAAAAAAATCCTACAAACAGGTCCAGGGGCCGTCAGTGAGATGAGGTAGAAAATTCCCACCTATTACCTCATTTACAAATTCATATATTGGCATTCCTACTTGGTTGTGGGAAGCCTAAGTATAAAAATTGCATAGTCTTTGCCCTCTGAGAATTTGCAATATACTAGGGTAAATGGGTAAATAAATTGTGATATGAGAGAGAATAAGCACCATAATCAAGGGACAAGCACACTGATCATTAAATCATAATTTGAAAACTTAGGGGAAGACTTCTTGGAGAAGAAAACATTGGGTTTGAGGCTTCAAAATAGAATTTCAAAAGGCCAAAAAGTGAGGCAGGCTATCCCAGACTGAAGAAGGAACAGCATAGGTAAGGGCATGGAGAAGGGAAGGTGCAGGGAAATTTCAGAGGGCAGAGAAACATCTGTGTTCACAGTGAAGAATTTATGAAGAAGGGTTGCAGTTGGAGATTAAGCTAAATTGGGGCTGATGCATGGGAAAATAAGGAGTCTGGATTTTATACCATATGTCTGTTCCCAGATACCTTCGTGGTGATGTTTATGCTACCTGCATTGTTATTTATTAGAATTTTTATTAAATTGACATTTTTCTTAAATACCTTTCCTTTGAATTACTATGACCATGGTAAATAGTAAACTTATATTACTTGTTCTGAATAAGTCCAGAAAACCAGACACGCCTAATAAATTCTAATTTGACACTGTTCCTTCCCTAGTGCTCTGAGCTGAGCCTGTAGGCTTGTTAAAAAGAGGGATCAGCAAACATCAGAGGCATAATCCTGACCTACTAGTACTAAACTGACACTTTCTTAGACATGCCAAAAGGGTCAAAAAAGCATCCAAATGAAAATAAATTACATTCTAAGATATATAATATTTTTAAATCTTGAATTTCTGTGGTCTGAAATTTATCTCAAATGCCTTCTAAAAATTTGGCCTATGCCACCACCTACACCCTATGCTTTTGGAAACTCTGTTCAAGACACCGGAGAGGTCCTAAAATGTTTTAGGTATCTGAGTAGTATTAATGCTGCTCATATTGTAGAAGGGAAACCCTTGCAGAGCTGTGAAGGGCAGTTGGGAGAGGCCCGGTGCTGGAAACAGGAAAAACAGCTGAGAGGCTATCACAGAGCCTAGGCTGGAAGGGAGGGGTCTCCACCTAGGGATGGATCCTTCAATATTCAGTACTGAGAGAGTAGTACCCAGTGACCCAGAAGGAGGTCAGAGAGGAGGCTGCAAAGAGAAATCTAAGATTCCTAACTTGTGTGAAATGGTGAATGTTGCGGGTATTTAAAATACATATTGAATGAAGGAGGAGAGAGTTGAAGAGGGAGCAATGGTGGAATTTATCTTGGAAATATTGAAAGATAGAAGACAAAAAGGTGGTCAAAATAAGCCTGGGTATAATCATCTAAAGAGATTGGTTAAATAATAGCAGAAGAAGACAGGAAAAAATATGTCAAGGATCAAGTCAAAGAAAGGGAAGTTAAGGGAATTCACATCAGATGGCCCTTGGCGTCTGTGCAAATGAATGATAAAGCTATGTGTGGAAGGTAAGCTTGGTGAAGAAAGGATGAGAATTCCAAATTCAGTACGTGAAACATCATTACAGTCTGTTCTCCCCAAGGCCATGGTGTGAATAAGTGGCTTAACTGTCATACTTTTAAATATTACAGATTCTGCATAAATATCAAAATACTGCTACTTCAGACACACATGGCAATTATTAGGGAAATTCAGCTATGAACTAATATATTCTGGTTCCTATGCATGTCTGAAGGGTCCACATTCCTAATTCTGTGGAACCTATACCAACAGAAAATGTACATTCTCTGTGTTAGAGTCAGGATTTTGGAAATTTAGGGATGGGAGGGATTTTCAGGGTTACCTTGTTCAACTATTAACTTAATTCTTGAATCCTATCAATCACAGAAAGGGTCATTGAAGCCATACTTGAAACCTCAAAGAATGCCCTTACCAACTCCAAAAAAGCCTGTTCTATTCTTGGGCCAATCTACTCTATTTTTAAATATACTCAAATTACCTAAGAGTAAATAAAAAATAATATTACTGTCTTTACTGGCTAGCTAAACCTGAGTTTCTTGCCTTATACATGACTCCCACCCCAGTCTTACCAGAACAAGAAGTAAGAATCATGACACTTTGGTTAATGGCACCAGAGTTTACTTGATGCAAATACGGGGTTTCTTCCATTTAATGATGTTTGGAGCGGTTTAATTAAATATTTATAGTGAAAGGTCTTTCAAATACAGATTTTTAAATGCATTGTGTTTCTTCAGAGCTTCTAAAATATTCCTCTCTAGCCTACTTAAGCATCTCTCTTCATTGTCTACCTGCGATTATATATTATCATGGCTATTTGTGTTGATCCGCCACACTGCGGGCTCCCTGACGCAGAGGCCACTTCTGATTCACGCATTGCTGCCTTTCGCCTTCTGTCTACTGCCGACGGAGTGCCTGCTTCATGCTAGGCTCTATTCTAGGTCCTGGGAGAGAACAGTGACAACTTGCTTACATTCTACTGACTCCTCTGTAGGTCAGTCAGAGGGCCTAGCCCAGTGCTGTGCTCACGGTAACTGATCCACAGAGAGCTGATGCATCAATGAAATGTGTCGGATAGTGGGTTTGAGGATAAGTCTTTTGCTGCTGTTTTAAGAAGAGTGAGGCAGAGGCTGCAGCCTGAGCTCGGCTCTCCAACCTCACAGGATTTGAGGTTTTTGAGATGCATTCAAAAACATAAATATGCAAAAAAACAAAAAAATTGTGCCCTGTACCTAGGCCAGGGGAAATTTGAGTGCAGCAGAGATGAAGAGGCAGAAGAGGGAGCAGGATTAAAGTAGCCAATGCTGACTGCCTTTCTCTTCATCCCCTTCGAGAATCAGCCGCCCTTTTGGTTTAGCCTTTTATCTGCCTGATGAGCACATGCTTTCTGCTTGAGGTGGTCTCCACCGGCAGTGCAGTTGATGTTACCAAGAAGAAAAACTAGTGGTAAAACATTTATTTTCTGAAACTGTCTGAAGCACAGCTGGACTCAGGTTGCATGTGTGAATGTGTGAACTGGCTGAACTTTCCTTCGGTGCCTCCCTGCCTCCCTCTCCTGACGTTGGGAAGGTGATAGATACACCAGCCGACCTGTCACCGTCCCTGAGCACTTGTTGTTCCTTTTTGCCCCTGCTGCTTACATACTGTCGGCAGCTTGAAGCTTGAAGAGACAAATTCTAGGGCTGGGGTCCATTTTCTCTCCAACAGTGGCATCTGCTCAACCCTGAACAAGTCCCTTCCCTGCTCCCTACCACCTTCACTCCTTGGTGTCCTGGCAGTGATAGCTCTGTCTGGTGGACCTTCAGGGCAGAGTTTGACTTCATTTCACCTAGGGAGGAACAGACTTGCAATGCTTTGAGAATGAGTCTTCCATGTACTCTTTCAGCCTGTGTAAAAATTAGGAAATAAAATATTTTTCCTAAAAACAACTGAAAGACAAGGATTTGATTATGATCTTTAGTCAAGGAGAACGAACCTTGAACTTTGATTTGCAGGGAAAATTGAAGGGAAACATTCCCTTCAATTACGTCAATGAAATGATTGTGTATTACTATGTATCTGAGCTTTTGTCTCTTCAGGTTCTGTGATTCCATAACTTCATTGAAAAGTTCAGAAATAAGGAAACATGTAAAAGTGAATAAGGCTTGTTTCCTAGACATTTCTAAATGTATAAGAATTTTTTAAATTCAAGAATTTTTAAAGTACAAGAATTTTTAAAAATTAATCTTGGATTATATATTATCAAAATAAAGCATAGTTGAATTTTTTTAAGGCTTGCCTTTCCCTCCCTAAAGTTTCACATATTAAAAAGGGCATAAAAATTTTTATAAGTTTGCTGGAGATATTGCCTATCAATATCCTAAATATTCTTATAGCTTTATTGAGGGCCTCCTTCCTGAGGACTGAAGTTAAAAAAACAAACAAAAAAAAAACTAGCACATATAGAAAAATGGACCTGATTTACTATCAGTAATTTGCAAAATGAATGAGGTAGACTAACTACTTTAGTCTTTTCCAGTTCAGACTTCTGTGCCTTTATGGTTCTGCAATGGTTTGGAGGCTGTCAGTAGGCAATCCAGAGATGTTTCTTTAGTATGGTGATCAAGTTTTGTTGATTCATGTACATTATTTTGCACCATCAGCTAATGTGTAGTATAGTGGTGCATTATAATAAAGGATAATAGTTCCCATGTTCTCAGGGATGTATGCATATGTTTATATAAACCACTCAGATGTCAGCTCAAGAGAGAAAAAATCTTGACTATACCTGGTACCTACTAGTGCTCATTAACTCTTTGCTGAACTACTCTGAAAAATAGACATTATCTCGTGCATTCTCAACAGGGGTAATAGCACCCCTAAGGAGGCAGACGTTGGTTATTAGGGGGGTGGTGAATGAATTTTACTCTTTATGTCTAAAATATAAATAGACATAAAGTACAAAATCAGATCTATAGTATCCGGTGGTATTAAAATATCATGGAGGGTGATTAATTAGGAAAAAAAATGTCTAAAAAGGCTCCTAAGGAGGGTGATAATGAAAAAAAAAGGTTGAGAAACACAGGTTATCCTAATGTTTCACCTGGAGAGTCTGGGGTTCAGAGAGTTAAGGTAGCCTAGACTTTGGCTACCTGGCAGGTGAGTGATGGGGCTGGACCTCCAACCTAGGCTTGCCTGACCCCAAAGACCACAATGTGTTATTTAATAACTTGTTAGCCGACTTTGTTCGCTGGCCTTGTAGGGGTCAGCTTTCCAGGCTTTAGGGACTTTGGGTTATATACTGTGTTCATAAATTTTAGCCAAACATTAATGGAGGCCCTGAGAAAGTAGAAAGTGGTACACTCACAGGGTTTCTAAGCAGGCCATTGTGTTGTGCAGATGAGTGTCTTACAATGTGCATGTGCTGCATTCATTTTACTTTTTTCTTTGATAGCCAAAGTGGACTTTAAAAAATTTTTAAAGGAATTTCAAGGATTCTCAAAGATATTCCATTGTAAATTTAAGATCCCTGCACATACTTTTGGCCTGATGTGGTATAGGCTTAAATCCACATGGGCAGATCATTGCACACATTTGTTTTCTTCTGGAGATTCATTAGTTGTCAGCACCCAAACAGAAGAGTCTCTGAATTCTTATGCTTGAATTATTGTGATCACTGCATGGATTCTTGTCATTGCTATTTAATGACTCAGGTGGAAGTGATTTGTAAGAACAATGTTGCATGTCCATGTATATGTATTTAGCCAGAAAGTCTGGGATGTGTTTACTGAGAATGAGACCCAAGAACAGCACATCTCCTTGGAGTTTGTCCTCAAAGCCTTACCATGGAGGTATTTTCCATTCAAGTCACATAAGCATGCTCCCACCACAGCACCTTGTGATGTTCCTGACTACTGAGCCTCCATGTTAAGAAAAGATAGGAAGGCACTCACAGTGCATTTTGGATTTAGTCTAATGAATGTAATGATTCTGCACAGAAAATTTCTAGGATGTGAAAGGAAAAAAGGGAGGAAAGTGTCACTGAAGTGGAATGAATTTAAAATTTCGGAGCCTAGCAGGCCGGTCTTCAGAGGACTGCAAAAGGCAAATGGTCTTAAATTGCAACAGCAGTGTTTCAGGTGAACTGTAAGGAAGGATACTTGGTAGTTGGAGGTGTTTGACGTTGGAATCAGTTATCAAGGGAAGTAATGATGTGGTTTTCTCTAAGGCTCTTTAAAAATAAGATTAATTTAACATTAATCTTTATTTAACAACTTAACAAGACTATTATCAATATCTTTGAAGTTGCATGAATATATTGCTATCTCATACCCACAAGGAAATTATTTAAATAAACTTTTCATGCTTTAGTGCACTCTGTGTTTAGAGATTCAGATATTTGCAAAAACAAGTTTGAATTGTCAGGAGAACCCAAAGAAACAAAGCCTGCTCCATATGATGCTTTGGCACCTTGACAGCTGTGGGTCGGATGGTGTGTTAGTGTTACATCCTGTAACCCAAACTGGCTGCCTCTGAGGACAGTGCTTTTCCAGAAGCTTTCTCCGGTGGTGGCTGTTTTCACCAGCTCACCTCAATTACCCCCTCCTGAAGGTGCTGCTGCTGTCTTTCTTGCTCCTGGTTTCTGCTTCCAGACCAGTGGTCCTCTCTCTCTACTCCTTAAAATACCCTAGCACTTTTGCAACACATACTTTAGATGCTCCTGTTTGTCGCAGTTCTTTACGTACTTTCCTCTTGGCCATTCTGCCTGAAGATTTACTGACTTTCTTACCACCACCTCCACAGTCATCCCTGATGCCACATAGACATTCCCATGTCCCCACGTAGACAGCACATCCATCACCTTGGACTCCAAGGTCCTTGTCCTCTGTTTCACCTCAGCCACCCACCTCTCTGATGCTACCCTAGACTAGTGCTTTGTGACCTTCACTGTGCCTAGAAATTACCTGGGGGTCTTGTTAAAATTTTGTTTAGATTAAATAGGTCTGGTGTGGGGCCTGAGATTCTGCATTCCTTGCAGGCTTCCAAGTGATACTGATGCTGCTGGTCCAAGGACCACATTTTGAATAATAAGGCTCTAGACTGTCAAAATCTCCATCTCAAGCATCCTAATTTCTCCCTCCACCTCCTACTGTTTTTAAAATATTTTCACCCCAATGGAAAGTGCCAGTCTGTTGACCTGCCCAGCTTAGTTCCCATGGTCCGTGGTGACTGAGAATCCCTCCCTTGTACACTTCCTCAACAACTTTGCATCCTTCCCTCCATCATATCTATCTGGCAAAACCCCAGCCTTGGTGAAATCAAACTCTCCACCTAACTCTGCCTGAACACAAACCCCAGATCATGGCTGGAGGAAAAACACATAAACATGCTGATAGGCTCACTTTAAATTTTCATCCACCTGCAAATCATGTTGGCTGTCCCTTCAAAATTATATCCCGAATCCAACCACTTCCCAGCACCTCCTCAGCTGCTGCTATAGTGCAAGTCACTACCATTCTCATTCTTAAGGGAAAATAGGTTGTCATGAGTTACTCCTGTAATTGCCTTCCCCCTGGGCTCCCTGTGGTTACCCCTGCTGCTAGGGTCAGATCCCCACCCAGCAGTGAGAGATCCTTAAAAAATGTAAACAAGATTATATAACTTTCCTAATCAAAACCCTCCAGGGACCTCCCATTACACTTTGAACACATCTGAAGGCCCTGCCACGATCTGCCCTCTGGCTACCACCCCATGCTGACCACCTCCTCTTCCTCACATCACCAAACCTGTCCCAGCCCCGGGGCCTTTGCACCTCCCTCTGCTTGTAATGCCCACCCTAGTTATGCGCAGGCCCTTCCTCCCAACACAGCCTGTGGATCAGATGCCCCCCGTCAGGGAGATGGGTCCTGACAACACCATTGAAAATTACTCCCTCCCCACTCCTGGATACATCCCTGTCCCCCACTCTTCTTTATTTGTATAGCACATATTATAATTGTATAGCACGTATTATAATGATTACCTGACATTTTCTATAACAAAATATCCGTAGTACTTTCTGCATACCAAGCATTGTTCTAAGTGCTTTACAAATATTAATTCACTAACTTTGTAATAACCCTATGGTGTAGCTAAGATAATATTCCCATTTTACAAATGAAAAACCTGCAGGTGTCAGATTTGAACTCAGCTGTCTGACTTCAGAATCTGTGTTCTAAGTCACTGTGTTTTTCTGCTCTCCATTCCTATCTGTGATATAAATATACTTTTAGAAATATTATCTAGTAATATGTAAATATGTGTTTGTTATTGTCTGTCTCTCCCACCAGTATGTAAGCTCCACAGGGACAGGAACTTGATTTCTTTCAGTTACTGCTGTATCCCTGGCACCTAGAACCCTGTTTGACACATAGTAGACACTCCAAAACGTTCACTGAATGAACGAATTCTGCTAGTTTTACTCTCTATTTAAAAGCATCATGTGGTTGTTTAAAGAGATTTATGTACAGATTAGTATTTTCGTGAAAGTCTGAGTGGGGACTTTTTTGCATAAGAAGAGTACAGTATATGTTACTTAGTTTGTAAATTTTTAATAAATTTATTTGGCATTACATATTTAAAACCTAGTCTCCCCTAAGAATTTAAGCTTAACTTACAAACCTCAATATACTTTTGATAAATATAGTAAAATAAAAAACAAGCCCAGGTTTCTGTTTCTTTTATTAATGGTTGATTAATTCAAGTTGAGCAGACTAAATTCTTAAACAGTCGGTCTCATTTACAAACTTGGTTAATTAAATTCCCTTCAGTGTTTAAGTTCTTGTTATAATTTAATGTATTCATTTTTCTTTTTAAGCGTTTCAAATGCCTGACAAGAAACATTTACAACACAAGTAAGCCAAACTTCCCAAACACTTAAATTACTCTTATTAATCTAATAAATTAAGCTTATAGGAAATCAAGTTCACTTAAAAATTCTAACACTGTTTTACAAGCTTAATCAAATTATTTGACATCTCTTAGTTTAAAACCACAATTCTAGTTGAAATAATAGATTATTTCTAAACTTAAAAAAAATTAATGCAAAAGGGTTGACCTACTGCATTATTTCTATAGATTTTAAGCCTGGTTAGTATTCAAACATTTAGCTTTGGGAGAGTTAAACCCTCCCAGCCAGTCTGAAGAAATGACCAAGTTGCTCACTGAGGTAGGACACAGGACATTGGCTCATCTGAACAAAAGATCTATCCAACCTGCAGACGGACATGCCAGGCTTTTTCTTCTATTTAATAGCTGCTCTGAAAACAGGGCACTCTGAGGCTACCATCGTCAGATGGAGTTGATTTTTACTCCCAAGTCTCACCTTCATGTCTTTTCCACACCTGCTTCTTTTGCAATTTGTTTGTTTGTTTGTTTGTTTGTTTGAGACAGAGTCTCACTCTGTCACCCTGGATAGAGTGCAGTGGCGTCATCATAGCTCACTGCAACCTCAAACTTCTGGGCTCAAGCAATCCTCCTGCCTCACCTCCCAGAGTTGCTAGGATTACAGGCGTGAGCCACCGTCCCCTGCCAAATTTTTTGTAGAGAAAAGGTCTCTCCATGTTGCCCAGTCTGGTCTCGAACTCCTGACCTCCAGTGATCCTCCCGGCTTGGCCTCCCAAAGTGCTAGGATTACAGGTGTAAGCCACTGCTCTCAGCCTTCCTTTTGCAATTTTTTTTTTTTCAGTTTTTAGACTCGATTGCAATTACTGCCATGACTGCATGATTGAATTCTGTGACCTCTTCTACTGGTCTGGCTTACACCCTCAAGTCGTGCCAATGACAATCTACATTTGTTAAACTATATACATTTCAGTTCGATGATCTTTTTTATAATAGCTTTTATTGAAATATAATTCATATACCATTCAAAGTACACAATTCAATGTTTTTTTAGTAAATTCACATATATGCTGGTAAGTGCAACCATCACCCAGTTGCAAGAGTTTTTATGTATTTTAGATACATGTCTCTTATCAGATATATGATTTGCAAATATTTTCTTTCATTCAGCAGGTTATCGCTTCACTTTCTTGATATTCTTCACTTCCTTTGAAGCATGAAAGTTTTAAATTTTAATAAAGCCCAATGTATGTATTTTTTCTTTTGTTGTTCATGCTTTTGGTGTCATCTCTAAGAATCCATTGCCAAATTCAGGCTCATACATATTTACCCTTATGTTTTCTAAGAGTTGTACATTTTACTTCTTCCATTTAGGTCTTTCATCTATATTGAGTTAATTTTCATGTGTGATGTGAAATAAAGTCCAAATTCGTTATTTTACAAATGGCTATCCAGTTGTCCCAGTTTTGTTTGTTGAAAGACTATTTTCTCCATTGAACGGTTTTGGCACCCTTGTCAAAAATCAGTTATCATGGACCTGTGAGTTTATTTCTGGATTCTATTAACACCTATTCCACTTACCTCTGTGTTTATCCTTATGCCAGTACCTGTTTGTCTTGATTACTGTTGTTTTGTAGTAAGTTTTGCAATTGGGAAGTATAAGTCTATAACTTTGTTCCTTTTTTTCCAAGATTGTTTTGGCTATCCTGGGCCCCTTGCAATTCCATATGAATTTTAGGATCAGCTTATCAGTTTCTACAAGGAAGCCAGCTGAGATTCAGTTAGGGATTACATTTAATGTGTAGATCAATTTGGATAGTGTTGCCATTGTAACAATAGTAAGTCTACTGAACATTGTGTTTCTTTCTATTTATTTAGATCTTCCTTAATTTCTTGACATAGTGTTTTTATACTTTTCAGAGTATACATTTTTTACTTCTATTTTTAAAATTTATTCTTCAATATTTTATTCTTTTTGATGCTACTTTAAATGGATTTGTTTCCTTAATTTCATTTTCAGATTGTTTCTTTTTTTGTGTGTGTGACTAATTGCCATGGTTAAAACTTTGAGTACACTGTTGATTAGAAGAGGCAAGAGTGAAAGTCCTTGTCTTGTTCCAGATCTGAGAGGGAAAGTATTCAGTCTTTACCATGAAGTGTGATATTAGCTGAATTTTTCCACAGGATGAAGCATTAAACAACTCTTAGATTTACCCCTATGTTTGCTAAGATTTGTATATTTTAGTTCTTCCATTGATGATGACAGCCCAAGTGGCTATTTGAGTTTTTGTCTGGCTTCTAAATTTCCATCGAATTCCACTCTTGTTTATTAAAGTCTGAATAATGTCAATGTTGGTCTCAGGGTTTATAGAATCTATACTCTGAAGCTGGTTACTCAATTGGTAATAAAAGCACTGTTGAAGGATATTCCTCACGTATGTGATTTCTCCTGGAATGTTTCCTTGCAGCTTTCAGTAAATAGTCTTCCTCAGGTAAAGGAAGTCTCTGTCTTGGAAAATCTTTGAAAGTGGGTTTGGAATGCTAAGGGATAGCCTTATTAATAAAGTGGAGAATGAACTAAATGACCTATAGACCTTTAGATGCTAAGTATTTTATTATGCTTAATCTTTTAATGTTGCCTTTTGGCTTTCTTAGCATTGCATCCTAACAGAGTCAATCTGTCATATAGATGTATAGATAAATTGGTACCATTTATTTCAAAGTGTTATTTCAGATTTAAATTTAATGTGCCTCTATCTCTTGTGAAATTGAAATACATCATAAGGGGCATTTGTTTTTAGGAAGAGGCAATATATGCATGAGACAGGAAAGGAGAGTGACTGTACTACCTCGGGCCCGTTTCTGTCTCAAGTAAGCCATACTCATTCAGTTCATTTAAGGGCTGGTCAGTGAGTCTTCTCTTCCTCTATTTCTTTATATCTTTCGTATTTATTCAATGAAAAGGTGATAGCTCTTTAATCTATATTAGGTCTCAATTTTACAAAGTAATTTTGTTAGACCATGGTTTTTCATGTCACTCTTTCAGCCTTATGAGGATTTTCACATTAGAATAGTTAAAGTACGTGTTTTAATAACAAATATAAAAAGTAATAAATGCCTTAAAGGTACAAGCATTAAATGAATGAATCTACTCCATCTTTTAAAGGGAAATTCTGTTTCTTCAAAAAAATTCACAGTATGTTATACTCATAGAACAGTTGATATTTCCTAAAGTATAATTCTGTTCCTTGAATCTAGATAGTTTAGAACAATTTAGAAAACCTTGTTTTAAGTATAACTTTATTTTCTATCTATAAAAGTAATACGTATTTATTATAAAAGTATTTTTAAAATGCAGATAAAATTTGTATAAGATCACTTAAAATAATTTCACTGAGATGTAATCTATGTCAATACTACTGTCTTTCTAAAAATTGTCTAAAAATTGATTTCTGTTGGTTTTACATTTCTCGAGACTCTATTTGTAGGACATAATCCAAAGCCGTCTATGAGGTCTTGAGGAGACAGTGGCCATTGCCTCACCCCCTTCATCTTCAGTGTTCTTTCTTTCTCTCCCCAACTTGCCCGCTCCGTGTACCACAGAAGTCTTTTGTCTCTTTAGACTCCTCAGAGAGCCAAGACATTTTTGCCTCAGTGCTTTGGAATGTGTGGTTTCCTCTGGTGGAATATTCCCCTGCCAGTATTGTCTTAGCTTTTTTTTTGGCATCTCAGTTTCAGAGTTCAGCTCATACCATCTGCATTAGTCCTTATTATTAGTTTTATTTTACTATTTTTTCTCTTCATATCTCATACCTACTCTCCCCTTCCCCTTTCCCACAAAGGTAGCCACTGAAATTTATTAAACAGGTGCTTTGAGATATGTCTGTCTATGAAAAATATATAGTGTTTTGTGGAGTGCATGCATTTTTAAATTTCACTAATGGTATTGCATAATAAATCTCATTCAATTTCTTTTTCATTCCCACTACTGTCTTTAGATCCATCTGGGTTGCTGTTTGCAAATCTAGGTTATTAGTTTTGGTGCTCTAGTACTCCAGTGCGTGCATTTGCCATGCTTATCCTTTCTCCCAGTGATGGCACCTAAGCCATGCTTTGATGAGCATCCTTATACAAATCTTTTCATTCAGCTCTTCACAAGGTTAAGTCCTACTCCTTACTTAGGTCCCAGCCTTAATGTCACTTCCTGAAAATCACATTGCCGGGCTCTATAGCCACCTATTGTTACTTTATTTAAATTAGGCCCCATCCTGGGCTTTTGGGACTTTTTTTTGAAAACACTTGTTATGGATTGCAGCTGTATATTCATTTGTATGACCTTTTCTTTTGAAGACTGTCTTTTCTGCTGGACTGTGAGCTCTTTGAGTTAGGGACTGTATCTATTTGGTTCATCATTCTTTCCCTACTGCTTAACATAATGCCTTTCACTAAATTAAGGTCATACCGTATATGTATGTGTAATCAATTGTGATATAAAAGCATTATTTTTGTATCCTTATAAACTTTATTTTTAGAGTAGTTTTAAGTTCAAAGCAAAATTGGGCAGAAAGTAGAGAGAATTAGAGACAATTTCTACATACCACCCACCTCTTCCCTCCCCCACTATCAACATCCAGCACCCGTGTGGTACAATTGTTACAGGCCATGGACCAACACTGGCATATTGTTATCAAGCAACGTCCATAGTTTACACTGGAACTCACTCTTGGTATTGTACATGCTATGCATTTTGGTAATGTTATAATGCCATATGTTCACCATTATAGTATCATACAGAATAGGTTCACTGCCCTAAACATCCCCTTTGATTTACCTATTCATCCCTCCCTCCCCCCAAACCACCCTCCTACTCCGCAAACCCCTGGCAACCACTGACCTTTTTACCATGTTCATAGTTTTGCCTGTTCTAGCATGTCATATAGTTGGAGTCATATAATATGTAGCCTTTTCAGATTGGCTTCTTTCACTTACCAGTATGCATCTTAGGTTCTTCCATGTCTTTTTGTGTCTTGATAGCTCAGTTTTTTTAGTGCTAAATAATATTCCATTGTCTGGATGTACCAGTTTATTTATCCATTCACCTACTGAAGGGCATCCAAGTAGGGCAACTAGGAACAAAACTAGTATAAATATTTCCTGTGTAGGTTTTTGTGTGAACATAAGTTTTCAACTCATTTGGGTTAATACCTGGGAGCATGATTGTTGGATCATATGGTGAGTATGTTTAGTTTTGTTTAGGAACTGAAAAACTGTCTTCCAAAGTGTTATACCATCTTGTATTTCCACCAGCAATAAATAAGAGTTCCTTTTTTCCACATCCTCACTAGCATTTGTTGCTTTGGCCATTTTAATAGGTATGTTGTAGTATCTCATTGTTGTTTTAATAATAGTTTGTATTTCCCTAATGATGTATGATGTGGAACATCTTTCCATGTGCTCATTTGCCATTTGTACATCATCTTTGATGTGGTGTTCAGATCTTTTGCACATTTTCTAAATTGGGTTGTTCATTTTCTTATTGTAAAGTTTTAAGAGTTCTTTGTATATTTTGAATACCAATCCTCTAACAGATATATGTTTTGCAAATATTTTCTTCCATTCTGTGGCTTGTATTTTTATTCTCTTAGCAGTGTCTTTAGCAGAGCAGAAGTTTTTAATTTTAAGGAAGTCCAACACATCAATGTTTCCTTTCTTGGATTGTGCCTTGGAATTGTATCTTAAAAGATCTTGCCAAGCCCAATGTCACCTAGATTTTCTCCTGTGATATTTTCTAGGAATTCCATAGTTTTGTACTTTAAATTTAGGGGGTTTGTGTGTGTACGTGAAGGGTGTAAAGTGTGTGTTCAGATTCATTTTTATTACATGTGGTTTCTAGTTGCTCCAGAATCATGTGTTGAAAAGACCATTGCTTATCTATTGATTTGCCTTTGTAAAAGATCAGTAATTATACCTCATATGAGTCTATTTTCTACCCTTTCTATTCTGTTACATTGATCTATTTGTATATTCTTTCACCATTACCACACTTTCTTGATTAATGTCACTTTATACTAAGTCCTGAAGTCAGATAGTGTTATTCCTCTAACCTTGTCCTTCTCCTTCAAAATCGTGTTGGTTATTCTGGGTCTTTTGTCTGTCCATATAAACTTTAGAATCAATTTGTCTATATACGCAAAATAAGTTGCTGAGATTTTTATTGAGATTGCATTGAATGTTTAGATCAAGTTGGAAAGAAATGAAATCTCAGCATTTTTACTTTTCCTATCCATGAACATGGAATATTTATTTATTTAGCTCTTCTTTGATTTCTTTCATCAGAGTTTTGTAGTTTTCATCATAGAGCTTGTTTATATTTTGTTAGATTTAGAACTGTTTAATTTATTTGGGGCTAATGTAAATGGTATTGTGTTTTTAATTTTAAATTTCACTTCATTGCTTGTACATAAGAAAGGAATCAACTTTTGTGTATCACCTTTGTGTCCTGCAACCTTGCTATGATGACTTATTCCAGTGTTCTTTGTCCATTCTTTGGGATTTTCTATGGAGAAAATCATGCCATTGGCAAAAAAAAATTAGACAGTTTTAATAAACTTTGTTCCCAATCTGTGTAACATTTTTTTTGTCTTATTACATTAGGTAGAACTTCTACTACAAAGTTGAATAGGAGTGATGAGAGAGGACATCCTTGCCTTGTTTCTGATCTTAGCAGGAACGCACCTGGTTTCTTAAGTATGAGGTTAAGTATGATGTTAGCTGTAGGTTTTTTATAGATGATCTTTACCAAGTTGAGGAAGTCCCATCTGTTCTTAGTTTGATAAGAGTTTTTATCATGCTTGGATGTTAGATTTTGTCAGCTGCCTTTTCTGCATCTATTGATATGATGATGTGATTCTTTTTTTTAGCCTTTGGGTGTGATGGATTACATTAATCGATTTGCAAATGTTAAACCAGCCTTGTACACCCAGAATAAATCCCATTTAGTTATGGTATACAATTCTTTTTTGTGCTTTGTCTAATTCAATTTTCTAACATTTTTTGAGGATTTTTGCATCTATATTCATGAGAGATATTAGTCTATAGTTTTACTTTCTTTATCATCTTTGGTTTGGGTATTAGGGTAATCCTGGCCCCATATAATGAGTTAGGAATTATTCCCCCTGCTTGTATCTGTAGAAGACATTATGGAGAATTGATAAAATTTCTTCCTTAAATGTTTGGGAGAATTCACCTGTGAACCCATCTGAGCCTTGTGCTTTCTGTAGTGGAAGGTTATTAGTTATTTATTGAATTCCTTTAATAGATATAGGCCTATTAAGATTATTTATTTTTTCTTGTGTGATTTTTGTCAGATTGTGTCTTTCAAGGAATTGGTCCATTTTATCTGGGTTATCAAATTTGTGGTCATAGTGTTGTTCATAATATTTCTTTGTTATCCTTTCAAAGTCCATAGAGTCAGTAGTGATGGCACCTCTTTCATTTCTGATGTTTGTAATTTTTGTCTTGTTTCTTTTTTTCCTTCATTTTCTTCCTGCCATGAGATTTATCAATTTTATTGATCTTTTCAAAGAACTTGTTTTTGGTTTTGTTGATTTTCTCCAGTGATTGCCTATTTTCAACTTCATTGATATCTGCTTTAATTTTTTATTATTTCTTTTCTTCTGCTTACATTGCATTTAACTTTTTATTCTTCTAGTTTCCTAAGGTGAAAGCTTACAATGATTGATTTTAGAACTTCTTCTTTTCTAATATATGCATTCAGTACTGTAAATTTCCCTCTACACTGCTTTTACTGCATGTCATAAATTTTGATAAGTTGTGTTTTCATTTTCATTTACTTCAAAATGTTTTTTAATTTCTCTTGAGATTTGTTCTAGGACCCAAGTACTACATCAAAGTGTGTTGTTTAATCTTCAAATACTTAGGATTTTTCAGCTATCTTTGTGTTTTTGATTTTTGTTTAATTTCATTGTGGTCTGAGAACATACATTGTATGATATCTCTTATTTAAGATTTTATAAGGTATGTGTAATGGCCCAGAATGTGGTCTATTTTGGTGAATATGTGAGCATGAGAAGAAAGTGTATTCTGCTGTTGTTGTGTAAAGTACTCTGTAAATGTCAATTAGATTCATTTGATTGATGGTAGTGTTCAGTCCAGCTATGTCTTTACTGATTTTTCTGCCTGGTGAATCTGTCAATTACTAATAGAAAGGTGTTTATGTCTCAAATGATAATAGTGGATTTGTCCGTTTCTCCTTTTAGTTGTATCAGTTTTGCCTCACATATATTGATGCTCTGTTGTTAGGCCCATACACATTAAGGATAGTTATGTCTTCCTGGAAAATTGATCCTTTATCATTGTGCAATGCCCCTCTTTATGCCTGATTATATTTTGTTTGATATGTATTTTTTTGCTCTGAAATGTGCTCTGTCTGAAATTAATATTACTATTCCAGCTTTCTTTTGATTAGTGTTACCATGGTGTATCTGTCTCCATCCCCTTACTTTTAATCTATGTGTCTTAATTTTTAAAGCGGGTTTCTTGTGGACAGTATATAGTTGGGTCTTGTTTTTTAATTCAATCTCTGTCTTTCAATTGGTGTAGTCAGACCATTGACATTTAAAGGGATTATTGGTATAGTTGTATTAATATTTACTATACTTGTTTTCATTTTCTATTTGTTGCCCTTGTTCTGTTTCTTTTTTTCTTCCACCTTCTGTGGTTTTAATTGAGCATTATATATGATTCCACTTTCTCTCCTTTTTAGCATATAAATTATACTTTTTTTTCATTGCTGTCCTAGAATTTGTAATATACATGTGGACTTGGATTTGTCCAAATAACACTATAGTGCTTCACTAGGTAGTGAAAATATCTTAAAAAATATATTCCTAATTCCTCCCTCCTATCCCTTATATCAATTCTATCATTATTTCACTTATCTATAATTTATAATCACCAAAAATATTATTATTGTTATTTTGAACAAACTGTTATATTTTATATCAATTAAGAATAAAAAAAACTTTTTAAAACTTTAAAACTTCATTTATTCTTTTTCTAATGCTCTTCCTTTCTTTGTGTGGATTTGAGTTTCTGACCTATATCTTTTTATCTTCTCTCTGAAGAAGTTCTTTTAAAATTTCTTGCAGTGAACATCTACTGACAACAAATTCCCTCAATTATTGTTTATCTGAGAAAGTTTTCATTTCTTTTTCACTTTTGAAGAATAATTTTGCTGGACACAAAATTCAAGGTTGGCAGGGTTTTTTCTGTCAACACTTTAGATGTTTCATTTCACTCTCTTCTTGCTTGCGTGGCTTCTAAGGGGAAGTCTGATGTAATTCTTATCCTTGCCTCTCTATAGGTAAAGTTTTTTTCCTCAGCTTCCTTCAGGATTTTTTCGTTATCTTTGATTTTATGAAGTTTGAATATATACCTATATGTAGGTTTTTTAGCATATATCTTGCTTGATGTTCTTTTTTTTTTTTTTTTATAATTTATTTTTTTAATTTCAGAATATCATGGGGGTACAACACTTTGGCCATACATTGCTTGATGTTCTTGGAGCTTCCCTGATCTGTGATTTGGTGTCTGACATTAATTTGGGAAATTCTTAGTCATTATTGCTTCAAATATTTCTTCTGTGCCTGTCTCTCTTCTCTTTCTGGTATTCTCATTATATGCATATTACACCATTTGTAGCTGTCCCACAGTTCTTAGATATTCTCTTTGTCATTTTGTTTTGTTTTGTTTTGTTGTCTTTTTTCGTATGCTTTTGGAAACTTCTCTTGACATATCTTCAAGCTCAGAGATTCTTTCCTTATCTGTGTCCAGTCTACTAATAAGCCCATCAAAGGCATTTTTCATTTCTTTTACGGTGTTTTTGATCTGTAGCATTTCTCTTTGGTTCTTTCATACAATTTCAATCTCTCTGCTTAAACTACCTGTTTATTCTTACATGTTGTCTACTTTTTCCATCAGATCCCTTAGCATATTAATCATACTTATTTTAAACCCCACTCTGATAACCCCAACATCCCTGCCATATCTGAGCCTGGTTGATGTTTGCTCTGTCTTTTCAAACTTTGCTTTTTCTTTAGTATGCCTTGTAATTTTGTGTTGAAAGTCAGACATGAGATACTGGGTAACAGGAACTGGGGTAAACTGGTCTGTTGTAGTTCCCTGGTATTACACACGAGGCTGACTGATGTGGTGGTAAGGTGTGAAAGGAGGGGAAGCATTCTGTAGTTCTGTGATTAGGTCTCAGTCTTTTAGTAAGTACAGGTCCCTGGGCTGTGACCTTTGTAAGTGCTTCTCAGTTTTTGCCCCTCCCTTAAGGTGAAATAAGAAAGCTAGAGGGCACTGGAGTTGGGTGTTTTCCTTCCCCCATGTGGCTAGCTGACGTGGGGGTGGGGAAGGAGATATCTGGAGTTTGGTATTTCCCTTTCTCTAAGGGATTAGGCGGTGGTAAAATAGTTTCCTGTGAGTGCAAGCTTTTGTTAAGAATGAAATGTTCTGAGTTTATTATAAAATGATTACTTTTCTCTCTGCTAGAAGCAGAAGGGGATTTTTCTATAAGGTTAAACTCAGAAAAGTATGATGCTACCCCCTACCCAGGCTCAGGCCTCCCAGAGTTTAACTCTCAAGCTAGTTCATGCTCAGTCTCCAGCAATTAGTCAATTACCCTTTAAGTATTACTACCTGATGCTGGCTTCAGAGATGGTTTCTGGGTGGTTTTTGTTCCAGGTAAGCTGTGGTTTTCTGTATCTACCTTTGTCCCTAGTTTGGGGGGTTGTGGTTTGTCTTGTGACCTCAGTTGCTAGATATAAGAAAAGATGTTAATTTTCAGCTTTTCACCTTTTTTTTTCTTGTTGTGAGGATGGGAGTGATGACTTCCAAACTCCTTACATGTTGGACAAGAAATTGGAAGTCTAGAAGTGGTGTTTTTAATTACTCCATAGTATTTCATCAGATGGATGCATGTCTCTCTTTTTTTTTAATTTCAGAATATGACAGGGGTACAAACATTTTGGTTATGTAAATTGCTTTAGCAGGTGGGGGGAGGAGGGGATGGATAAATTCACACCTAATGTGTGTGTGTAGAGTGCATGCTACCTGGGGGATGGGCACACTTGTAACTTTGGCATGTCTCCCTCTTAACAAAATTTCTTTTGAAAGAAGAAGAAAATCTTTTAGTTTGATCAAAGACCCAAGTATAAGCCTAGCAGAATTTTCTGCTTTTTTTATCCCAGAAATTTATGTTATTTTACATGTGTATAATTTTATATATTGTTGTACATTTTAGATTATTCACACTTAAGCCATCTCTTCCTCACCTTCAGGAGTAAATGTGAAATGTTAAATGATAAACATTTTAAAGTCTTTTCATTTTAGATTTTTACATGAATGTAAAAACAAAGTTTCATTATTCCTTCTACATGGAAAGTATATTTTGGGCTATCTTCAAGAAGGCACAATTCATTAAGTAGATTAATGAGCATTTGGACTTTTATTTTATTTTTGGTTATTAAGCTTCTTTGTAGGGATTTCCTTAAATTCAGCTAGTCTCTACTTCCCCCCAGGCATGGATTCTTACCTCTGAAAACCTGGAACTGGTTAGCAGTGTAGCTTGTTTGTTTTAATTTGCTTGCATTTACTCTGCAAAGCTGCATTTCACACCTCCTACTTTAATGGATCAGTCAAGGTCATCTCATTATATGTGAAATATTAAATTACACCCTGCAGGTCATCATCCTCTACTAAAAATAACAAATTGCCCTTAAGAATAGGCTCTGTTAGCCTTGAATTATAAGTATCAAAGTAGTTACGATATTTTACATTGGTTTTTGTCGTATTTTTAGGTGTTACGTGTTTCATCAGTGTTTAACAGATTTAGGAATGACTTCCTATCAACATGAAATAGTCTGTAACACACTACTTTGGACTTTAGTGTGTGGATGTGATAATAAACAGTTTAAGTGATTATCTTCCTTCCCCTTATGGAATCATTAAACTATTGTAAAATTAGGAGGGCAGAGAATGCCTTAAATTGAACAATCTTGGCTTTACTTGTATGCAGTGTGGTTAGAAGGAAAAGGCCTTAGAAAATCAACCCCATGAAGTCAGCATTCAAAGTGCTTACTTTGGTCTTGCTCTTTGTTCTGAAACTCCACCTACACATACATACACCTAAGGGTTTTTTGGTTTTTTCCTCATGATACTTTGTTTCTTCATGTTTTATACTATATCTAATATTGACATTTAATGAAACTTATCTGTACATTTTTCATTTGGTTAAAGGAAGGCACGTAAGCATCAAAGGGGGAAAAAAATCAATGAATGAATCATGTATTTCTGGCTTTCCGGCATTTTTTTCAAAACCTGTAGATTCTTAAAACAGTGCTGCTCAATAGAACTTTCTGCAGTAATGGCAATGTTCTTTTGCACTATCCAATCTGATAGCCACTAGCCACATGAGGTTATTGAGCCTTTGAAATGTGGCTGGCATTATTGAGGAATTGAATTTTTCATTTTATTTAATTTTACTTAAATGCAAGTGATACTTTGATTTAGTGGCTATAATATTGGACAGCACAGATTTAGATTTTTATTTCTTGGTTCTTATCTATAAAATGGGTATGTGTGTACATATGCATGTTTTAAGGAAAGTTGTGCTTTAAGTACAAGTTTTTCATCTAAGGAAAGCTATCAAGAAGATAAATTGGCACAAAAACAACAGAATTGGACATATATAGAATCTATCCAAGAGATCATTTAAAGCACAGTAAATTTGGTACACAGAATTAAATGGACTTCTTCCCAGAACAATGGAGGAGCAGTCTAGGAATTGAAAATCATGTCTGCTGGAGAAAAAGAGGGAGAAGGAAGAAGGAAGAAGGGGGGAGTGGGGAGGAAGAGAGGATATGAATGAATGCAGGCATTATTTATTGAAATTTTAGAAATTCTAAGTGTGGTAATATTACTGCACTGGCTCTCTGATACAGTAGGGGAAAAAGTTAATTTAATCTAGCTGCTTTTTGTAGCAAAGACTCATGAGTTACAGTTAAATAAACAATACTCTACAAAATCTGTTTATTCCTTCAAACCAATTAACCTTCTTTCAGATTAAAGATGGAAAGTGCTAAAAGTGGAAAATAAAAAAGTGTTAAATTTACAGATTTGGGGACGACTGAAAGTGTTACATAATTCAAATCTTTTCTGATAAACTTGAAAGTTTTTCCAAATACATGTGGTCCTATAATATACTATAGTTTGAAATTAAAGAACCGACATTTTTGTAGTACTGTCTGCTGTGAGAGGATCTCCATCCTGCTGGGAAGGTAGCAAATTGTGTGTCTGGGGAAGAAGACATTGAGAAGCAGACATGTATCTATTTGCTTGGGTGATGTTCTGAGTAGTAAGAGTTTTTCTGAGTGGTCAGTAGATTTTTTTTTTTTTTTTTTTTTGCTTTCTTAAACTTCGTTTCTTTCTTACTTTTTTCTCTTATTTATTTTTCTCTAATTATATTTTTCTTGCTTTTTATCTATACCAGAGTATTGTCATCCAGTCCTAGGAGCATAATAACATATTTGAATAATTCGACCAGTTAAACCAAAACAAAACAAAACACAAAGCCCTACCTTACCTCAGTCAGTCTGTTAATATGATTCCTTTCACCTTCATCTCATTTTAAGTCTTTCTAAAGTAACTGTGCAGCTGTTTGCTTCATTGGAGAAAGAAAACAGATTGCCAGCAATCTGCCACATTTGAGTGTTGTGCTCTGAGTGTGACATTTCTGAACATAATGATTCCAGTGGAATACACTTACTATATGAGATGCTTAGCATAAGCTGGGTTTGGGTGAACTACCCTAGGGATGAATTCCCATCACTCCATGTGACTAGAGGGAATTTTGGCCTGGTCATTGGCATTTGGGAGGATTAAGATAGGGGAAAGTGTAGAATTCCAGAGATGCGACATGACAGAATTAGAAAAAATATTTCTGTTGCATCTTTTGATGTGTTGGGGACAGGATAGAGAAAGGGCTTAACAGCTAGACTCTCTAATCTCACTTACATTAAAAAATATATATATTTATCTAGAAGATCTTTGGGAAGGTGCCCTAACATTCCCAGGGGCTAGTTTATCCATGCCAACAACAGCAACAACAACAAACACAGTCCTTGATGCCTCCTCCTGTCCCTGTCTATTGGCAGAAATGGTAATGTCACCATGCTTCAGACGTGCCTAGATGTTGTCACTATGCCTACCAGCCATCTTACCTTAGCACTTGTTCAAAAATAAATTCTGCTGTGGTGCCTCTTTTTGAGTTCTGGCTACTTTCTCTTATTTCCTTGTGTGAAAACTCCCTTCACTCTTATGAACTGGACAACTAAAGCTGCAAAGTCCTAATCTTAAAAAAATCTCTCTCTACATATATATGTGACAGCCTTGCTGCAGCAATGGGTATGTTGGAATGGCACACTTAATAACTTTCTGTGTTGTCACTGTAAAACATGTTAATATCAACAGAATGTAATTAAAACACATTTTAAATGTAAATCTAACTTAGGCATCATAGTGCATGTTTTCAAATAAAAGTCAAAGAAAACAGAATTACGGTATATAAAGAAATCTGGAAATACATATTCAGCAATATGGTAGACTTCATATCCTGATAACCTTTTACAGAACACCTAGAGGAGCTGGAAAAAATGGACATGCATAGACGAACATCCAAGAAAAGAAGGGAAATCTCCACGTGCCAAAATTTGTGTGTGTGTGTGTGTGTATGTATATGGCAGCAGGAATGCAAGTAATAAGCTGGCTTTCAAGCTTCAGCTTCTCTGAGGACAGCTTCTAATCTTGGTAACCAAGAAGCTTAACTTTTTTAGGTTCTTTTTTCAAAGAGAAAACCACACTAAAGAATATAATTTATGTGAGAACATGATATGTAGTCACACACACCACTGAATAGCAGATCTTGTGGCAATGGTACACAGTTCTCACAAAGGACCAATATTAACTACTCTTTGTTCTCTTGTATTCCATACTATTTTATTATAAAATGCTAGTCATGGTGGCGAATCTCAATCTTGGCTGTTATCAGGTCACCTGGGGGCTATAAGAATGTATATGCCTGGGTCCCATCCTCAGTGATTCTGATTTAAATGATCGTAGGTTGTGGCCCAGAGTCAGGGTTTTAAAAGCTCCCTGGGTGATTCTAATGCACAGCCAAGGTTGAGAACCGCAGCACTGAATTGATTTCACTGTCTACTAATGGGACTTGACGGCGGTTTCAAGAATAGTGCTCTAAGGGGATATACCTTTAATGAAAGAATAGACTAGATATAAAATCTCCCGCCACAGAAAGAAACCAAACCAACAAACAAAAAACATACCTGATTCCCAGGCTGGGTGGTATGTGTGCTCGGTGGAGTTGGTGTGGGGTGGAGAGTGGTCCACCCTGAAGAATATGTAACCAAAGGCCTACTCGTGCATGCTTTTGAATTTACACTACTACAAGTTGAGAAATCAACATTTAAACCCCTGGTGGGTAACACACTGAATCACATGGCAGAAGCAAACACAAATCTCTCTAGAGGGACACACCTTAACCCAGGTCCGGTAGGATGTTTTTCCTGATATAAGACGTAAACCTTGCTCCCCACCCAACCATCCAAAGCTGCAAGATGCATGAGGATAAAACTACCATGAAAGTAAGCAGGAATAACAGAAAAGTTGAATACCGTGCCCAACAAAACTTCAAATATGTAGAGCAGGAAAAAAATTATGTCTAAACTGATTGAAGAAAGATGAAAAGCATAAAACAGAGGTATGCTGTAAAAAAGACTAGGAAAAAGACTAAAAGAACCAAAGAGGAATCTCAGTGAATAGGCAGAGTAGACACAGCTAACTCACAGAGAAGTAGTAAACTGGAAGATAGAATTGAAGAAATATTTTTTGAATGTTGTGTATTCCTTATCTCTCAAGAAGTACATGGAAACATGAAAGAGACGAAGAGAAACATGGGTACACTGAGGTGGTTTAAGTACCTCAAATTGGAATTCTAGAAGAAGAAAATAACAAAAATGGAAGTGTGGCTTGCAATTTTTTTTTAAATTGATGAGATATAAATCCTTTGACTCTGGAAACCCACCAAATCCCAAGCAGGGTAAAGAAAAAGAAATCTACATGTAGATACATGAACTTAGAAGGAGTTAGAAAAACAAAGGAAAAACTTGTCACTCTAATTGCTGATCCTATTAAGGTAGACATCCAACATAAAAAAACCAGAAACCGGAACACAGTGGCCTATCTCTAAATTGCTGAAAGGAGTGACCTCTCAACTTAGAATTCTATGCCCAACTAAATTTCATTTAAAACCAAGGGCAAAATGCAATTAATTTAATGAGACAATTAAAAAGTGAGATTATTTACCAGCAACAGATCCTTTAAAAGGACTTCCAAAGGATTTCCTTCAGAAAGAAGAATGAGATCCCAGAAAGGATCTCTTACACCTGACATGCAGGACGGAATGGGGAGGAAAGGAAAGTTAGCCATGTGGGTAAATGTAGACAAACACTGACCACATTGTACAAAACAATAATCGTGCATACTTTGGGTGGATAAGGTCGAACTGAAGTGTTGGGTAACATGTGAGGTGCAGGTGTGATTCGATTTAAAGCCTTCCAAGGGTCATGTACCTCTCAAGGGAAGAGGGTTATTGAATTTTAAGTGTAAAGTCAAATATGTCTTATTAAAAGTTATAGGGATAACCAGTAAAGTAATAAAAAACAGAATGTATAACATCCAAGCAAATAGAGGATAGAAAAATGTGTGGTATGGAGACAGCATATAACAAATAGGGCAATTAGAAATTTCAAAAGGAAATGATAGAAACAAACCCACAGATACTGGTGTTCACAATAAACGGTAATATTAATTTTCTTTTAAATTCTACCTATATAAAGTTTATAAGATATATATCTAAAACATAAGTACACGAATGGATTTAAAATGAAAGATTGGGAAAAGATACAATAGGCAAATACTAATCAAAAGAAGGTTGGTGTCACTTTGTTACTACCAGATAAAAAGTCTTAAAAGCAAAAACTTTATTAGGAATAAAAGAGAGCATTACATAATGTAAAGGTACAATTAATCAGCATGATATAATAATTCTAAACTTGTTTGTACATATGTAATTATATAGCCACAAAATATGTAAAATAAAACAATAAGCAAATTATAAAGAGAAATTGACACATTCACTATCGATTAACACAGCATTTAATAAGTCATACAGACAAAAAAGTAAGATTATAGATAATTTGAATAACACAGTCTAGTATACATATGTTGAATTCTAGCCATCAATTGGTGAAGATACATTCTTTTCTAGCATGCATAGACTTTCAGTAATTGACCATATGTGATGCCATAAAATATGTCTCAAATAAATTTCATAGAATTAGCGTCAAAGTGTAATCTGTGTTCTCAGACAACAATGAGAAATTAGAAATCAAAACTGCAGAGGTATCTAAATTTAAACTAAAAACATCCTCTGTTAGCCTTCCCTACTCCCTTGCAATAACCACTATTTTCCTAGGAAAAATTTCGTGATAATATAAGGATGGTATCCTTCCAAACTGTATATCAATAGAGAAAAAAATTTTTTTCAAAACAAAAATGGGATCATTCTTATGTTCACATCATTCTGTGTTTTCAACTCAGCAGGCTAGCACAGATATGCTGCCATGACAGTATACAGTTGGTCCTCTGTAATAGATAACTAATATAACCATATATTAAAACAAAAGCTTAGTACACAAGTCACTTGACCTTGGGTCACCTCACCTTGCTACCATGATCGATTATCCTATAGCCTGTCCCCCCAGAATTCAATTGAGGAAGAATCTATCAATAAGTAGCTAAAAATATAGATTTTAAGGCTGCTTTATTCATAGAAAAAATAATTGGTGGGCTCAGTGAGTACTTTCTGCCTTTCTGTAGACATTATTTTAGTGCAGCTCACTATCCCATTTCTCAAACTGCTGCAAATTAAAAAGGGAAAACAACTTCTGGACTGAGAATAACAGAAATTAGTGACAACCTGACTGTATGGGAACAGAATAAACAAGATAGTAAAAAAGTTACTTAGAAACCACAGTCTTGAGCTATTTCATGTGGGGGGCAAACATCCCTCCCCAGTGCATCACTATTACAGCAGAACAAATGGTGAAGGCAAGTCCCTTCACCAAGCTGGACCTCAGTTTCCTCAGAGATACAAGTTGCTCCCCTGCTTCTGTCCTAGGATACAGTTGTCTGTTTCCTGCCCTCACGCAGTAGGTCTCCGAGCGCCTGCTGTCTGTGACACGCCTTGCCAGATGCTGTTGGGGTTTATGAATGGCAAAGTACAGAAGACTCAGACCATGGACCTGAGAGATGTGCACCTGTAAGGACTGCGCAGGTTAGAAAGGGATACATGCCCAAGAGAGGGACAGAAAATGCTATGGCAGTATGAAGTGTCATCAGAACAGGACCTTAAGAATCTGAAACATTTGTGAACCGAGGGAGAGATGTGGGCAAGGTGGAAGAGAGGACACACAGTCATGCTGTTTGAGTACATAGCATGTGCAGATGAGTTCAGGAGGGCAGATTGGAACTGTATTTAGAGGGCCCCGATGTCAGCACAAGAGATTTTAAAGGTGTTTTGTTTTTTTTTTTTAAACAAGGGAATGACTAGTTATTTAAATGCTTGAGAACATGGGGGTCTTTAATACAGTACTAACAGTTGATTTAAAATTTTTCTGCTTCAGTGGAAGTCTTGTAGGTTATTTTCAGCATTTGGTCACACAATGTTCATTGTTCTCATGTAGAAAGAACTTTAGAATCATTAGGAGCTGCTTCATTGGGATTATGTAAGGAATGTCTTGCTTCCTGAGTCTAAATCAGATCGAAGAGTTAAAAAAGAACAAGAACACAAGGATCTCAAATTATCCATTGCATAAAATATTTAATTTCCTATGAATAAGTGGATTTTACTAAAATTATTTTTCTGCCTTCAAGGGCTCTCGGGAAAGCAGTTTAATGAAGGGTACTGATTTTAGAAGCTTTTAAAAATTTTATAGTAGAAATAATCTGTGAAGGCACCTGAAATAGATCAATGGGTGACAAGTATTGAAACTGGATGCCAGTTGGTGAGCCTCAGATTGACTAAGAAGGGGAAACCTGAATGTGTGTTTGGAGGTAAAGAGACGGATTCTAACTGTTGTTTGCTCGTAATTAGCCTTGTGACCTCGGACAATCAGTTCACATTTGTAGCCCTCAATTCTTTAGCTATTAAATGAGAAAGTTGAATTGGATGGCTTCTAAGATCCATTTATCAGTCATATGTGTAGGGAAATAGACAATGAATATGCAGAGAAAACTTCAAGGAGAAGAAATGTTTTAGTCACTATGGTGTTCCAATTTTCTTTCTCTAAACTGAAAGTGACAGAGAGTGATACTGAGTTTTTAATTTTGGGGTTTTTTCCCTAGTGTCTCTAGGTTGTTTCTCCATCTTATGGGTACATCTTGTTTTATTTGATGTTATTTTGTTGATTGCCAATAAAACCAGGCAAATATGTTACTTCCCAGCCTTATCAACTTCTTCATTTCTGCAGAGCCCTGTGTTAGCTTTTGTCTTGTGGATTTTGTAATCATTAGAACCTTTGGAATTGAGGCATGTTCCTGTTTATCTGTGACACACACGCATGCTAATAACTTCAGATATTTAATACAGTGACAGCAGTTTTAAAATTTATTTTCTGTTTCAGTGTAGGTCTTGCAGGCTGTTCCAGCATTTTGTCACATAGTCTTCATTGTTCACATGGGAAAAGAATTGTAGAATCATTAGGTGCTACAACATTGGGATTACATAAGAAATATTTTTCTTCTAGAGTCAAAATCAAACTGAATAGTTAAAAAAAGAACAAAAACACAAGGATCACAAATCAACAAATGCTTAAAATATATAGTATGCTACACATTGAGGAACTTGTTCTTTTATCTTGGGGAAAGGGGTTAATGATTTTAAACCAATTTTTTAGGTTCAGAATTATTGAACCAAACTTAACATAAAATCTGGGTTTTCTTTGAATTTGTTAAATTTTGTTAATTTAAGTTGAGAATCACATAAGCAATCAACAAATTGCAACATATGACAATACAAAACAATAAAAACATATAAATAAAAGCATGGGCATGAATATTCTAAGTAATACCATATTTATCATTCTATTTGGCTACAAGACAAAAATACAAGTGTTAAATTTGATTTATCCTGCTTTTATGTTCCTATTTAAAGCAATTGACTTTCAAAATTGAAGTTTCTTTAGTGATTAGGATTATAGGATTTTGACTTCTTGTGATTCATTACACAAACATTTACTGGGCTCCTACTGGGAATCGAGTATTGATCCAGTCAGTGGGATTTCAGAGACAGTCCTCCTTTGGGTGCTCAATAACCAGTGGAAGAGACAGACAGACAAATAGCAAAATAACATTATAACTTAACACAAGTGCTGTGATGTACACATGGAACTGTGTCTAAGGGAAGTGGAGTCACAGGTGGGGTGGGTGTTGAAGATGGAGAAGTGAGATAGACAATTAGAAGCCAAGGGGCAAAGGCTGCAGAATTCGGCATGTGGCAGGTGATGGGAAGAAACAGTAGGGAAGGGGGATTGGGACCAAATCGTTAATGGCCTTGGATGCTGTGCTAAAGAGATTGGACTTTTCATCTTTTCTTTTAAGCAGTGCAGAGCCATCCAAAGTTATGAGACAAGGTAACATAGATTTATGTTTTAGAAAGATAACCCAGGAAACAGTGAGGAGGATGATACAGAGAGAGAGGCTGGAGAGAGGGAAACTGGTGGACTGGTACGATGTCTCTTGCAATGGACTAAGCCTCTATCATCTCATCCCTAGAATAAGGCAGCGGAAATGGGGATTCTTTCATTTTAGTGAACACTCAAACTCTGTTTTTTGAGCATCTACCATGTAACAGTCATGGTGCCAACTAGCACTGGGCATATTGCTTTGAACAAGACACAGTGACCACTCCTCAGGACAAGTGTGGTAATTCCAGGTACTCCGGGCCACACAACAGGAGATACCTAACCCACTTTTAGGAGGAGGGTGGGTTAGAGTATTAAGAAATGACTGAAGTTGGAATGTGAATGACTAGAAGCCAGGCTAAAAAGGGAGATTAACGTATAAGATGAAAAGGACAGCATATGAGAGGCCTGGAGTGGTAAGAGCAATATGTGCCCCAAGAATTGAAGGTACTTCAGCTGGAGCTTAGGGTGCAAGTTCAGGATAAGAAAGAATTAGGATTGGAAAGGCAATTAGAGGCCATGCCAAGAAGAAAGGCTCACTTTGGGGATGTTTGAAGGTAGATAACCCGGAACATCATGGCTCTTTGGTTTCAGGGCTGGGGCATAGGTAAAGGTGACTCTAACCTATCTGATTTGAGGCACTTTGGTCTTTGGAGATACCATCTTAATAGATGGGAGGAATACAAAGGACAGTTGTGTGCTGTATAGATGGCACTGATGAGAAAGCACCATTTGGATGTCTGGGTACTGTGCTGACCTGAAGCTTCACCAAAAGCCCTCTTGTCTCACACCTGAGGAAAGCTTGCTGCTCTTCCTAGAAATCCCCCAAATAGCCCCTGAAATAGTTTTTCTCCTTGCATCCCACATTGTACCACGCACAGTGACTGGCACAGTGGGAGTCTTCATTGTCTATGCATTGTATTCTGTTTCTAAGCCACCATATCGAGGCCACCAGGTATGCTTGGTGGTCATTCTCAGAAAAAAGTTCGAATGGTTCCTGAATTGTATATGATGGGAGATCACAATTCTGAATACAGTAGTAATATAGCATATGTGCTTACATATATGTATGTATGTGTGTATGTGTGTGTGTGTGTGTGTGTGTATATGTATATAAAATCTTATTGTGAGTTTGAAAGATGTGCCCTGGATAATATAAAATGACATCTATCAAGTGATTCCAGGATAATCACTGTTTATATTAATGTGTGTGTATAAATTAGGAATCAAATAAATCCTTAATATAATAAAAGCTAAAATGTACTACAACATACCTTATCTCCATTTACTAAAAAAAAAAATATGTGGCAGTTATTCCTGAGATCCCTCTTCAATTTTTGAAGGCAACACTTTTAGAGAGTGTTCACCTGCCTTTACATCAGTGAGAAACTTTATGAAAATGTAAGTAAAATATACAAGAAACAAACATGTTAATCAAATCAAGCAGAGTGAAAGAAAGCTTTTGTTGGCTGCATTACTCTTTACACTATGCTTTAAAATTATTTCTGTGTAAGCTAAGGTAGCTGCACAAATAAAATAGTCACACCATGGAAACATCTGTTTTGAAATAATTTTGACATACATTAAAAGGTGCAAAGTAATAAAAAGGTCATTTCTATACCCATTCCATGACTTTTTTCCCTATAGTTTGCTATCAGTATACATATCACTAAACAATATATAAAATTATCTTGGAAATATTGGAGCCCAGCTTCTGTTATTTTTTCATTTGGATGTCAAGTGAGCAGAATTTGAATACTGGAGAATGAGAGATACTCTCTGGTATTCAAGTTGTTTGATTTGGAAAGCAGTCAACCCAAAAAGCACATACCCTGTAATAATCTTTTTGTAGATTCCCCCTTGGGCACCAGCTGTGTCCCACAGTATGGACAGGGTAATTGGAAGTGACCAACATGGGCTTGATAGGAAAAACAGGGTGGCTTGATAGGAAAAACAGAGGTTCTTTTCATGCCTGTGGAGATGAGGATAATCCTTCATTCACTGTAGAATTCAGAACTATTGGGTAGAGGTTCTTGGCCTCCTGTCCTGGCCCTAGCACCTGGTACAGTCTTCCCATGAACCAGGGTAGAACTGCTACATGTCTGAGTGAATTAATATACAACAATGAGTCAGAATTCAATTCATTTCTTTAAAATGTTGGACTTATTTTCTTTACCCAAGAAGCATCATACAAAATAAGCAACCAAATAACAGTAGAACATAGAATATTGTGTCAAATGTAGAAGTAGTTTAAGGTCCTGGAAGTCCAGGAATGTATTATATTTCTTTACTTTATTTCACTTTGGTGGAGAGGAAGTTCATAGTGAATCTTGTGGCTGAATTAAAATAGTTATGTTGTTAAAGCATTATATGTGTGTTCTGTGGCTGTCATGCCATGACGGGACCCGCTGGTCCTTACTCTCCAGTATGGTAGCCAGTAACACCATATGGCTCTTTAAATTTAATTTTAATTTATTGAAATGAAGTAAAATTAAAAATTCAGTTCCTCATTCACACTAGCCATATTTCATGTGCTCAGTAGACACATGTGGCTCATGGCCTGGTGATAGCCAGCACAGATGTTAAATATTTTCGTTATTTTTGCAGAAAGTTCTTTTGGACAATGCTGCAAAGTAGTTCATACTTCCTATTCTAATTTGTTTGTTTCCAGATCAGATACTTTCTATGAGCTGCCTTAAAGCCTGTGTAGAACACATGCAAATATTTATTTATGTCCTCTAGATCTGCAGTCCCCAACCCCAGGGCCATGGCCTAGTACTGGTCCAAGGCCTGTTAGGAAATGGGCCACGCATCACCACCTGAGCTCCTCACCCTCCCCCACCCATGACCTCCCACCTCCCACCCCTGGTCCGTGGAAAAACTGTCTTCCATGAAACTGGTCCCTGGTGCCAAAAAGGTTGAGGACTGCTGCTCTAGAGTACCCCTGTGGTTACCAAGTTGTGCACATAGTAGTTCTTAGCCTGACTTGGTAGAATGGAAGAGAAAGCTGATGTTGGTCCTTTTGACTTTTACCTGCATAGCTAGTTCTTCATAGCTAAGTTTACCACACTGAGGATTCAGTGCTTCTAGATCCAGCTGTTGCATTTGGCTAAGGGTTTGACTGCCATCAGCCTAATTTTGTAATTTTAATTGAAGGAAATATCTCTGGGCTTGGTAGGTTCACATTTGGGTAGTATAGTTTAATAGGAGTAGAATTTAAAAAGATCATATCATTGCCATGTGCTTATATTGAAGAGATGACTGACAACCATTGCACAACTGAGCTGGAGTTCATGGGTTGGTTTGTTTGATTTTTGTAATTCTGATCTTATATGGCCTTTGGTTACCTGCAAAACAGTCAAAGTGCAGAGGCTGTTCTCTGTCCAAGCTTCCTTTTGCAGTATCCCTTTGTATTGATTCCTGCATTCCCTGTGGAAAAAAACTTAATCTCAAAATTGTGATTGTCTTTGGGGAAAATGTCTGCTGTATTTGTCATTAGCAATCATTTCACCGGTGTGTTTTGGTGAGCTGAGTATGTAGTTCGCTTTACTATGTGCTTTCCAAACCTTGCTTCTGCACGTGAACACCTTCGACCAGGAAGCACTTTTTTTATTGCCAGTTTCAATTCCTAAAATATTAATAATTGAAGTATAATGAAAGAATTTCAAATTGGTTTTTCTTCTCTCACTTTTCTTTTTCTGGAGTAGTTGGAAACTTTTTAGGAACTAGTAAAAGCCATGTGATCCATTTGTGGACAGTGCCAGAAAATGAAGCTGACTTTTTAAATAATTAGGAGGCTGGCTAGCATTGAAGTGTTTCGAGTTTTCATGGTTCGTGTAGTGATTTTTTTCCAACCATTTGTTTGTGTTTTTTAAAAAATTTTGCTTGCAGTTATTTCCAGTATTTCTTTATTCACTTTCAGCCCCTCTCCCTTCCTTTCTCTGTTACCCTATTCTCCTTCCCTTCATCTCTTTCCACTTTCATTTTTTGCTTTTATAAGAATGCTTTTCTGACTTAAAACATGGTTTCAGTTGCAGACCTCTGGTTCTGAGGCATTACGGAGCAGGGGACTGATGCGTCCTTTGCGGTGGCGGGTTTGGTTTGGAGCAGCTCCGTTCACCACACTACGCTCCTCTGGCATGAACCTAGACCTGTGTTTTAATTCCGCTCGTGACGTTTTGGCTTTGCAGTCTATATTTTAGCTGCCCATGCTGAATCAGGCAAGGTGCAATTAGTAGGCACTCTAAGACTAATTTTTAGAATTGAAGGGGGAAAATTTAACTGGTAAACCTTGAAAATGACCTTCTCAGAAAATCTGGGCTCTTTCTCCTCGGCCTCGCTGGAATCACGTTCAGCTGGGAACTCTCTCTGCTCTCTCCGTTTGGTGGCTTAGTTTTCTGAGTCTCTGCTTCTAATGTCTCTCTGAGGAATAAAGCAATGACACTCAGGAATGTTCTGCTTCCCTAGAAGCATAGCCTGAAACTGTGAAGTGCTGGAGGCTAAGACTTCTTATCATCATATATTCTATGCAGGAATTTTCACTTGCTGTTTTTTGAAAATTAAAAATTTAGAATCAATTTATAATAAACACTTACTATAGATGGTGGCACCTTCTAGCTGAGGACTTTGGATCAGTGGGGCATATTCTTTTTCAGTTGACTAACAGCCTTAAACAGAAGCCCTGTCAAAAATTTCTCAGGAATATATGACTGATACTAGACACAGAGGTGCACCCTCCTCCCTCGCCCTGACACCCTGGGGATAGAAGTACTAGTGTCGGTGGGAGGAGAGGCAGCTGAGGAGGGATGGGAACAGAATGGCACAGAAAGGTTGTGAGCTTTCTTTTCTTCATGTGGACTTCTTGTTGCTGAACATCCCTCTTTCTTCCTGCTCTCATTTTGTGGCCTGATCTACCCTCACCCCATGTTGCTTTTGCCCTGCCCAGGCAGCTCCTGACTTACCTCTTCCCCTCCCTCCTTTCTTTCTCCAGTTCTCTCTTCACTCTTAGTCATACTAGTTACTGTGCTCATTGACAGTGCCAGAAAACATGGGTAGGCAGAAGGGAGCAAAACCCAAAGCTGCTTACACTCCTTGGAAGAGCCCTCAGGTGTACACACCTGACATACATCACCTTGCCACTGTACAAGAAGGTGCACCGCCAAAAGTAATGACTTTTGTGTTTACTTTTACATAAGTAGAGAAGAATTTGCTCAATGTAGAACACAGTCTATATACAGATGAGGTGGCATTTGGATAGCACTCTGTTGTCTCTGTGCTCACAGCCACCTGGAGAGGTAGATGGTCTGAGTCTCATCTTAGAGGAAAGTGTGGCTCAGGTGTTAAGACTCACTGCTCTGGGTCACACAGAGCTAAGAAGGGGGCAGTACGTCTGAATCCAGATCATAGCAAGTAAACAAGACCCTGACTTTCATATCTTCAAATGCTAGTTCATCTCCAACACTGCCTAGTTAAAAATATCCACAGGGACTTGTTTTTTCTTACAGATTTAGGAGATAAGGTCTTGTCTTTGATATAGAGGATCTCAGGGGGGTAAAGTGTGGAGATAGGCTGCCACCTCAGGTCTACCTTAGATTGGATCTAGAATGGATTCAGCATCCAGACACAGACAGACACACAGACACACACACACACACCCCTTAGAAGAGCCCTTACAATACTTGGTAACACCCCAGGGCTACTGGTGCAGGAGTAGCCTGGGACTTGTTTGCTTCAGCCATGACTCCTGTTTCCCGTGTGGAACACTGCCTGCTTCCAGGGTGCCCAAGAGGGGGGCTTTCACTGCTGGGTATTCCCATAACATCCCCTTACAGCCCCTCTCTGGCCTTGGTTGGGCAGAGCTCGGCAGAGTGGCCATGGGGATAAACTGGTGTGGCAGTGCCACCTAGTGACTGCCCGCGACACCGTTCTTTGCCTCTGGGAAGAGCAGTGAGTCTATCTGCTGGCTGCCACCCATTGTGGAAAATCATGGTGGGGGCTTCTAAAAATAGAGCCCGCCAGGCCAGTGTAGATACACTCTCTCTGCAATCAGCAGAACCTGGCATGCATCAGACAGGGACTACACTAAGTGTTTTTGAAAAACTGAGTTTTCAATAAGGTAATGTTTGGACCTGGCCGAGTGTAGCTCCATCGGTCTGCTGGGGTTTCAGCCTCCCTTTGGAGGAGCTCACAGTTTGTGCAGGATGCCTGCCTGGCACACAGCAGGAGCTGAATGGATAGAGGTCGCCCCACATAAGATACTTGCTGGTTTGGAAGTTAGGAAAGAAACAGCAGGAAAGTGAAACTTGGTCAGAAATGCTAGTCCTGGTTAAAACATTGTCCTAGAATTTGATATTTCCTTGATTGCCTGGGGAGTACAAGGGCTTGAGAATATAATTCTCCTCAGGCATTTGTCCCAAATTCCAAGGTTTTCTGGTTTCGCTGCTCTCCAGACATGTATGAAGCCAGCTCCAAATTTTCTGATGGCCATTACTAGAGTCCCAGCTGTCCTGAAGCTATAGGCCAGTGGCCAGTGGTTCTCAAGGGGGGTAGTACAGCCTCCAGGGGTGTTATGGAAATTAGTGGAGTTTGTTTTTTTTTTGCTTGTTGTTGTCTATGTCTTGTTATGCATGGGATGCTCCCACCCAACAAAGAACTGCTCTGCGTCCCACTTGACCTTGTATTGACCTGCTGGGTATTATTCATGCAAAAATCTGTTTACAATTTTCTTAGCTTAGACCTAAATCCATTTTAAATATGTACATAAAATACTTTTGCTCAGTTGTAATCGACATTTAGTTTTTTAATAATGATATTAGTGTGTAAATTGGGAGAAATCATCATTGATACCATCTGGGTTCCAATAGGTTTTTATTAATAACATAGATAGTAGTCAAATAATTATAGATATGAGATCTAAGACTGTTGACAGATAAATCATTGCAGAAGTCACTTATTCTAATATAAAATGAAAATGCATAAATGAGTAATAGAATTAGACAGCAAAACAACTTTGTCATCTTTTCAGGGAAACATGATAAATGTAATTCTCAAGTTTGAACATCCATATATGTTCTATCATCCCTTTGTTTTCCTTTAGCGACTTTGAGCTTTATTTTAAAGTAAGCTTATGCTCTTGGAACATATCCACTTATAGTCTCTACACAAAGGCAAATCTTCTATATCCATAGTGTGAGTGAAACTCTAATTAGCCAAGGTTAACACATGAAAAGAAATCACAGGCTTTGCAGAACCGAATGCCCCATGAAACACATACACACAGAGGGAGGGAGAGAGAGAGGTGTTTAGCTTTTTGATTTTTCTAAGTGGAAAGAGAGGAAAAAATGCCAAACGTGCACACTTAAAGGAGCAAAATAAAATTAAGGTAAAAAACTCACTTTGGTGTTTTAGAGTTCATAAAAAAATTAAATAATTTATGAAAATTCAAACTGGCTCCTGCCTAAATTAAATTTGGGCTTTAGAGGTAGCATTATACTGCCTATTTCTGCTGCTTTTACTTAGTTGTGTTAAAGGAAGACCACTGGGATCCTCAAGGCCTTAAGCTATGTTTGTGTTTTCGTGACTCGGTGGTAGGGAGAAGAGTAAGAGTGCAGAGAGCGAATGATGAGAAAGTCACGTACACTGGAGCAGATCACATTCTCTGGGCTGAAGGGACTTTCTGTAAATTATTTCAGAGTAGTTTCATACATACAGTTACAGCATTTACACTTTAGAGCACTCTCAGGTTTTTAGCAGTGTTTGGACTTACTGGATTTTACATTTTATTTGAATTTAAAACTATAATTTTAGGTGTCAGTGTTATAATATTAGACATTCATGCCATTATTTTCAATGTCATTTATATATGTATTTTCTTGATAGGTCTTTACATCTACTGTTCACATTTATTACAACTTGTATATTACCTTATCATTCCTTGCAACCAATCTTCTCCCGTACTAGATTCTAAGCTTCTCATGAACACTATTTTTTATTCATCTACACATTCTCAGTGCCTCCAAAAGTTCCTTTATACATGTAGATGTTCAGCATGTTGTTGAATGAGGAACTCCTCCCAAAATAAAGCTAATTAATGGTTATCAAACTTAATAGCACATTAAAATCACCTGCAGAGCTTTTAAAAAAATCCCTGTCATGGCCCCACCCACAGAGAAATTGGCTTAATTGGTTGAGGGTGGGGCTTTACATAGGTTTAAAAAAATTTTTTTCTTTTAACACTTCCCAGGTGAACATGTTTCATATAGATCAGTGGCAAACGAGAGATGCATGTTACTTCTTTCTGAGCCATTGACACCCGGCACTTTTCTCCTCTGAACCTGGATACATGCCTTTTTTATACTTCTTTTTATGCTTATATATTTTAATTAATTGACTCTCTGATTTGCCTTTAAATCAAAACTACATGCACATAGTTGGAGTTTAGAAAGAGATCATTTATCATACTCCTCTTACCTCTCTGGGCCTGAAACTGGTAAACATGAAAATGTCAGCTTCATTAATGATATTAAGCAGATTTGGATACCACCACTTGCCCTATAGCCAAAGGGGCTGCCTAATGTTCTGATAATTCACCACCGAAGTAGAAAGAGTCAGAGGTGCACCCTCATATACTGAAAGAGTCACCCTCTGTCCGAGGGAATCTTATTACACGGAAACCAAATACACCCGCTTTGTGGGCAAGCCAAGCATAGGGAGGGCCTGAGCTACACCTGTTCGGTTCCCCCTCCCAGATTCTCCATCCCACCCCTCTAAAAAACCAGGAGAAATTGATTGCCTCCCTTTTTCCCCCCAAAACACACACACACACACACACACACACACTCACACACACTAGTTTAAACAAATAATGTTAGTGGCAACCATTTTAAATGTTTAGCTCTGGTCTCTTTTTTCCCCTCCTTGAAGCTTTTTAAGATCTTCTCTTTATTCCTGGTATTTTAAAATTTACAATGATCTGCCTCCACATAGGTCTTGTCTTATTCTGTATGCAGGTTCTCAGTAGAATCTTCCTTTGGGAGACAGATGGCTACCTTCCAGTTTTCCTGTTGAAGAAATAAAAGAATATTTTCATTTCTTTTCTTCCACTTTTTATATTCTCCTTCTGGATAAACAGTTGTTGGACCCTCTATGTTGATTATCTGAGAATGTATCTTTTTTGTTCACCTTTTTTCCTTCTCTTTTTGTCTTTTCCTACTTCCTGGGAGATTTCTGCCAACTTATATTCTAATTGTGTTATGGTTATTTTTCCACTATGATTTTTTTAGTCTACTTTTTCTCTTCATCCTTTTTTATGGATGCAATGTGTTCCTTGAGCTCTCTCATGATATAGTTTACAGAGTTCAGGAGTCCTCTCCCCCCATCACTCTGCATTGTCTCGTTTCTTCTGTTTGCTCTCTTCCCTATTTTCTCTTCTCATTTTTTATTTGTGTGTATCTTTTCTATAGAACTCATACTTCACACGTATGCTGATCATTTGCTGTTCTTTCTTATTCAAGAGCAGCAATTGGAAGCCAGTTGGAAGTTCTTATGGGGAAAGGGCTTATTGTTTGGTAAAAATCACTGTAGGGTAAAAGCTGTTTTTTCATTAGGGAGTTCTTTATGTTAATACATAAATTTTTTTCTCAGAAATTGTTCTGTTTCTCCAGAGAAAAATATTCTTTAGCAAGTTCTAATATTAGGATCAGGTATAGGGGAGTAAAGGAAGGAAACTAGTAATGCTGTTCAGTTTAGAAACTTGAACCTAATTTCCATATTTTCAGCCCCAAACATCTCTTCTGCCCTTAGCTGGGCCCTGAATTCCAGTCTACCCCCAATAAACCCATCTCCTATTAGTTGTGTGGTGGTACCAGGCTGGGCAGTTACCTGGATCCATCATTCCATACGCTTAGGCTTAATCAATTCTCCTGTTTTCAGCTTTGAACCTTATCTACCCATTGTGTGATGCCTGGTTTCTCCAAGTTGTGAACTTTCCATGGCTTCTATGACTACTTGTGCCTTTTAATTGAGGTTACTTGTACCATTTATATTTACTGTAGTTATAGTTATGCTTGGGTAAATCTCTCCCCTTGCTATTTGTTTTCAATGCGTTCCATCTCTTCTCTGTTCCTTTTTTCCTTCTACTTCTGCCTCCTCTGGGATTATGTTCTTTTTTTAATATCTCATCTTATATATCCTTTATTGGGTTATCGGGAATTATTCTTTAATGTGTTATTTTAATGGTTCCTTTGGGGTTTATGGCATACAGACATACCTTGTTTTATTATGCTTCACTTTATTGTGCTTCACAGATAATTGCATTTTTTACAAATTGAAGGTTTGTGGCAACCCTGTGTCAAGCGAGTCCATTGGTGTCATTTTCCAATAGCATGTGCTTGCTTTGTGTCTCTGTTTCACATTTTGGTAATTCTAGTAATATTTCAAACTTTTTCATGATTATATCTGTCACAGTGATCTGTGATCAGGGATCTTTGATGTTACTGTTGTAATTGCGAGCACCACAAACCGTGCGCATATAAGATGGTAAACTTCATAAATGTTGTGTATGTTCTGTCTGCTCCACAGACCTACTGTTCCCCCATTTCTCTGCCTCTCCTTGGGCCTCCCTGTTCCCTGCAACAGGAAAATATTGAAATGAGGCCAATTAATAACCCTCCAGTGGCCTCTCCAAGTGATGGGAAGAGTTGCATTTCTCTCACTTTAAATAAAAATAATTAAGCTTAGTGAGGAAGGCCTGTCAAATGCCTAAATAGGCTGAAAGTTAGGCTTCTTGCAAGAAACATTTAGCCAAGTTGTGAACATAAAGGAAAAGTGAAGGAAACTAAAAGTGCTACACCAGTGAAAACACAAAAGGTAAGAAAGCAAAACAGCCTTATTGCTGATCAGGAGAAAGTTTGAGTAGTCCGGATAGAAGATCTAAGCAGCCACAACATTCCTTTATGCCAAAGCCTAATCCAGGGCAAGGCCATAAGTCTCTTCAATTCTAATAAGGCTGAGAGAGGTGAGGAAGCTGCAGAAGAAAAATTTGAATCTAACAGAGGTTGATTCATAAGGTTTAAGAAAAGAAGTCATCTTCATAACATAAAAGTGTAAGATGAAGCAGCAAGGGCTGATATAGAAGCTGTCACCAGTTGTATGTTAATATAAATAGCAACATTAACAAGAGTTTGGAAGAGGTTGATTCCGACCATCATGGATAACTTTGAGGGGTTCAAGACTTCAGTGGAGGAGGGAACTGCAGATGTGGTGGAAATAGCAAGAGAACTAGAAGTGGAACCTGAAGATGTGACTGAATTGCTACAATCGCATGCTAAAACTTCAACAGATGAGGAGTTGCTTCTTATGGATGAGCAAAAAAAAGTGTTTTCTTGAGATGGAATCTGCTCCTGGTGAAGATGCTGTGAACATGCTGAAATGACAACAAAGGCTTTAGAATAGTACATAAATTTAGTTGATAAAGCAGCAGAAGGGTTTGAGAGGATTGATTCCAATTTTGAAAAAAGTTCTGTGGGTAAAATGCTATCAAACAGCATCTCATGCTACAGAGAAATCTTTCATAAAAGAAAGAGTCAATTGATGTGGTAAACTTCATTGTTGTCTTATTTTACGAAACTGCCACAGCCAACCCAACCTTCAGCAACCACCACCCTGACCTGTCAGCAGCCATCAACACCGAGGTAAGACCTTCCACCAGCAAAAAGATTGACGTCCTGAAGGCTCAGATTGTTAGCATTTTTAAGTAATAAAGTACTTTTTAAATTCAGGTAGGTACATTGCTTTTTTTTAGGCAAAATGCTATTGCATACTTAATAGACTACAGTATAAACATAACTTTTATGTGCACTGGGAAAAAAATTTATGTGACTTGCTTTACTGCAATGTTTGTTTTATAGCGGTGATCTGAAACCGAACTGGTAACATCTCCCAGGTATGCCTGTACTTATATACTTAGATATATTATACCTAGATATACTATACCTACATTAGCACAATCTTATCTTCACCTGATAGTATACCATTTACTACAGTCTATCTTCAAGTGATACTGTATCACTTTACACACAGTACGCCCATTTCTCTAGCCTTGGGTAGTTTTATAGGCAGGTACTGATCAGTACTCGGCTGAATAATCAAGGAGACCCTTCTGCAGATCTCTAGATTGGCTTCTGTGCAGATCTCTCCTTTCTGGTTTTTGGCCCTTTGAATTTTTGGCCTCCCTAGATTTCTATCTCTGTCCTTCATCACAGGGAAACCTCTAGGATCTGCCTGGTTTTCTTCCCTGAGCTGCATCCTGGAGATTCTCTTTAGGCATTAAACTGGGGCAATTGTATGGCTCACTTCAGTTGTTTTTCATCTCTCAGGAATTACTGTCCTTTGTTGCTATATGACCAATGTCTTGATAACCATTGTTTCACATATTTTATCTTTTTTTTTTTTTTAGTTATTTCAGGAGGAAGTGTAAATCTAGTTCCCTGTTGCTCCATCATGGCTGAAAGCACGAGGCACTTTCATTCATATAACATTTCATGTGTTATTTCATGTTCTCTGTCGCCTTTCCTTTCCCTTTGTTCTTGTGGGTTTATGCCTTTTTTTATTGCCTTGCTATCATTTTAGTGGTATTTCAGGAGAGAGAGGTAGATTCTGCAGAAAGACATGCTGGTGGATTGATCACATGCATTTAAATCTCCATAATACTTTTCACTGTATAACTAAGGCTGACATTTGAGATATTTTTGCTATTTCTAGTATTAATGGTAGGTTTAATAGAGAAGGATTAATGAACATAGTTTGCCAGCCATTAACCCTGATTGAATTATTTTTTACAGGTATAAAAATACCTTTATAAGTTGCACACAGATCTTGGAACATATGACCAATCCAATTTGTGTTGACTGGTGAGCAAGAATCACTTCTATCCCCTTTTTGTTTCTCTATGTATGTGATCCTGAAGGCCTAGCATGTGGCCTAGGGCAAGTCAAGGACATGTTTCCCTTTGTCACACTAATTAATTTAATAAACACCAGTTTCCTGCTATATTTTTGTAAGCACTGGTGACTGTACAACAATGAATAAGGCATAGTCTTTATCTTCAAATTCTTCATAATTTCAATTCTAGGGGCATGTTAGATGAGCAAATTATACATTACATGACTCAAATTAACATTTATTGAATGGTGCTAGAGATAGCCACAAGATGATGCTCCTGAGATTCAGAGAAAGGACCAGCCTGGAGTATTATGCTGACCAAAAGCTATGTACAGTCTGGAAAAGAGGACCCACAAACAGATTCTCAAAGCACAAATCAGGGCTAGATGGGAGAAGGTTTCCAGGCAGAGGCAGTGCGTTTGCAGAGGAAGGGAGCTGTGAAGAACAGCCTAACTGCCAGCTGATAGTGTGGGAGCTTCTGTGGCCGTCAGGAGAGCCGAGCAGAGACGGCCTTGCTCACAGGGAGAAGGCAGTAGTGATTCCCTGGGAAAGGTAACTCCTGTGAACTTTAACAAACGTTGTAGAAAGCTGTCATATTTGTGATCTAAGAAACAGTGCTAGACCCATAGTCAGCAATGAATGAAGAAATGAATAAGAAATAGAAACTAAGAAAAGGAACATTTTGCTTTTTTTAAAACCTTGAAGCTGATCTCACAATCTTTAAGTCTCTTACACATGCAGTGCTGCAATATATGGGTCAAGTAGTCCTCTGCCTAAACCTTGTTTTATAAGTCCTTGTTTTAAAAGCTTGAGATGATCAGGCATTCCTTGCACTAACTTTAATCTTATTTAATGTATTTTTGATTAAACCAGTATTTGTATTGATCAAAACTTGGAATTGCCACGAGTCATTTCTTCATGTCTTTCTTAGAACAGTTTTCCTTGTGGAGAAGAAGATTGGAATTGTCTGAGTTAGTCTGTGACATGGCTTTCTACTATAAGAAGTGTTTTCAAATTTTTTAAACCTTAAATGGTACATATTAATCATTCACAATTGTATGAATCTGGCATAGATTAAAAACCTGGGGGTGCTCTAAGCAATGTCATCCTGGTGATAAGTCTAATACTTGTTCCTGAGTTGCTAAGAAAGAAATTAGGTGATTATTCTAATAGCATCTATTTTGGTCCTTAATTACCTTATCTTGACTATTCACAACTAAGTATGTCTGAATGTAACATAAACAGTAGTATTTTTCAGGCAGGTTTATTATTTTATAAGCAAAAAGGATGATTTACCATTGAATCCCAAACCCTAAAATATCAACTTCTAGAAAGATATTTGTTTCTAATTAGGGCCCTTCAATACAGAATTACAGTCTCTGCTGTAATGTAATATACGCAGCATATAATAAATATTGACTGAATGATATAATGACATATTTCTTGAGAGTGGCAAATTGTCAAATGAGGGTGGTAGAAATGTGTATATTTAAGATTTGTACAATTATTAAAGATGAGCAACTAAAGAGGAATTAGCTTGCCCAAATGTTCCAGTGGATGCATTCCATTGCAATTTTTAGTCATTTACTGATCCAAACTTTGAAAACCATATAAAAAGTGCTACAGGAAGAACAAATCAGACTTTTACACCCATGCCAAAGTTGAGATTTCCTTGCAGGCAACAGCTGTGAACGTGCCCCTAGAGACCTTTGTTAATAGTATGAAATCTCAAACTTTGCTTTGTAGTTAGTTGCTCTTGCAAAAACCATGTGCCTAGCAGATAATAGTGTTCTGGTCACTTGCAATGACAGTGTAAAAATAACTTGAAATGGAGATTTCACTCAGACACAGGCACATTTTCTGTCTAGAAACTAAGTGTCCAAGGACATTTTGCTGATATAGAAAGGGTAAAGAATATAACTGTTTCAGCCAAAGATTGTCCATGAATTAAAACATTATGTGTTAAATGAGAATATGCAAGTTAAGTGCTGAGCACATAGTGAGTGCTCAATAAATATGATATGTACATACACATATATCAGGGAATTAGATTAACTCAAGTGTATCAGATCTGTGTATAAATCATGCTTTGTTAAGAAGAAACTTTATCTCACAATTTAACATTGAACAGGAAATAAGCTCTTTTGCCTCCCCTCTCCTGTACAGCCCACACTCAGGCCAGGATAATGTATTCTGTGTTTTAGACAATTGCTTGGTGAGGAATACTTACCAGAGAGCTCCACTATCATGAATGGGTTATAATCCAAAGCTTATTTCTAAGGGTTGTGTTTTGAAATGAAAACCACATTCACTCACTGAAGCTCTGTTACATATGCATAGCAGGCTCTCTAAGCAGTCCACAGAACCTGCTTAGCTCATATTGTACATGAGCATAGCACTAGTCACATCGGTGTATTCCTAGGCTGTTATACATGATGTAACAAAGATCCTCAGGGGAAATGCACTCACCTGTCTTCCTGGAATCCTAGGAATACATTTGACCTCCCTTTTGGCAATGGCAGCCTCTCCACCCAGATATTCTGGGAAGAGGGGACTTCACAGCTAGGTCATGGTGGCTGTTCCTTGGATATGGAACAGTGGAAGTTTCTGTCCTTCTGCCCCCAGCAACTTGCAGGATGTTCCACAACAAGGCTGGCTGCCTGTTCACATGCCCTTTCCTTTGATCCCAGGAGACCCAGTGATTGCCTTCACTCCTCCTCTCTCTGGGATTCCACTCACTCCAGCTAGGAGCTTCTCTTTCCCTAGCCCAAAGTAGTGGGAAACAGCATTTCTTAGCTTCTCTCTTACTTTTTTGGAAGCAGACAAAGTTACAAAAGGGATAAGCATGGGTATTTTGTGTATCCAAAGATCGAGTGTAAGGTTACTGATATTGTGGATGAAAGATTATATTCATGAGTCTTCTGGACTTTTGATTTTAGAAGCAGGAGGCCTGGCCTGAGATGAGGGATAGGGGAAAAAGAAAAAGGCACAGAGAATGCAATGGCCCAGTGTAGGTTATAATATTTTGGATTAATCCTGGGGCTTCAGCCAGCAGCAGCCTCCTTGCCACCACAGCCCTGGCAGCACAGGCAGGAAATTGAGTTGAAAGGCAGGATTCAGTGAGTGAAGCCACGGAATGATGATTACCAGGCAGTTATCAGCATACTTTGTAGAGCAAGAAATGAGGAAAGAAAAACCCTCCTAGTGGTGTCTGAAAGATGAGAAAGAAGGGAGGTCCTTAGGAAAAGTTGATTGAAAAGCAAGGAAGGTCCTCTAGAGACCAGAGTCTGGGGTCTGACTTCCATAGGGACACAGGAGGGCCACTGTCCCCCATGACTACACAGGACATGTATCTGGAGCGAATTCTTCTAGGGTGACAACTCACATGGCCTTGCTGTTGTGGGTATACGTGGTGGAAACCGGTGTCCACATCATGGGCACAGGGTTACTGTTTAGTAGTGTTCATTCAAGCAAAACGTGACAGGATATCTGTTTCTGTTAAAAAAAAACAAACAAACCTTCTTCCTCACTAGTAAAACTTGACACCTTGAATAATAATCAGGATAAATTGTATCCCTCTCCCTCTTTTTGACTATTAAGTTCTTTGTGTGCAACTGGTAAGATAACAACTTCTGTTACACTCTGGCTTTGGGAAGGGACTCTGAGGTCAGAGGCACAGGGTCTGTCTTCAAGGGGGGGATGGCTAGTGAAGGGCCTCCAGGTAGACAGACCGTTACAGTATCATCCTGTGACAGAGGGATGCACAGAATACTGAGGGAGCACAAGGGAGGCACTGGAGAGAAGAGTCAACAGAAAAGGCTCCCACCTGATTTATTTTGAAGGATGAGGAGTTAGCCCATATTAGGGAAATAAAGGTAACAAAGGATGGTCCAAGCAGTGGGAACAGCATGATTCCTTTCGCTACAAAGGTGTGGAGTAAGATTGAGCAACTGCATCTTGTGTCATAGGTCTGGCACATCAGCTAGGCATCAAGAAGTGAGGAGACACTGGCAGGGGCCAGAGGAGTCTACAAAGATAAATGTGTGTGAATCATCTTACACCAGCAAAGTGAAAGTCAGTTTTCATATTTTATAGTTTCTCTTTCAGATTATTTTTAAAGTTGAGGCAGTTCCTGATGTTTCTTAGATTGCTTAGATGGAACCTCAATTTTATTTATAATCTCCAGCTTTGAAAACTTCTAAATAGAGTAGTTTATAGAAGGTACAGTGAATACATTGAATTGAATCAAACTACCCTTAGCTATCATACTGTAGATTAATTATAAAGGACTGGCTTTGTTTGCTATTTTTCAGGTACCATGATCAACAGGATGTTACTAGCAACTTCCTTGGAGCAATGTGGTTGATATCAATAACTTTTCTCTCCATTGGTTATGGGGACATGGTACCTAACACATACTGTGGGAAAGGAGTCTGTTTGCTTACTGGAATTATGGTAAGTGTCTTTTTACTTCACATCTCTTTTATTTACTCTCAAGAGGGCACTTAAACTATTTAGTCCATGTGCACAAGTCATTGTAGGTTGCTCATTTTCCCAACAGCAGGAAATCAGTATGAATAAATCAGTTTTGTGTTGGGAGAGAATATGTACAGTTTTCATCTTAATTCTTCTCATCATGAAATTCTATTGAAGAGGTAGAGCTGCTCGATTGCTCTTTGTGGACCATGCACTAATTTGATCTTAGAGCTTTGGTTTCAGAGTCAGAAAGTTCTTTAAGTGTGGGTTCTGTCATTTGCTACTAACTGTGCAAACTTGAATAAATTTCTCTGACACTTACCTCATTTGTAAAATGTGGACCTTGAAATGTGTTGAAGGGTTGAAAACTTATATTTTATTAATTAAAATATTTATTATTTATTCTTTTAACAAAGTTTTGTTGGGTGCCAGGCACTGGCCTAGGTACTAGGAATACAGCAAGAGAAGACAGAAACCGTCATTGTTTTGCCTTCAAGGAGCTTACAGGGAAGACCTACATTTAAAAAATATTTAGCAAATAATTATTAACTACATTTGTATAATTAGTAAAGCTTCTGACCTGTTTTTGGGACTGGGCAAGAGGGATGGGATCTACACAGAGAAATCATCACTGGAAAATTGACTTATAAGCTGAAGCAAGACGGGTGAGTAGCCAGGGAAGGAGGTAAGAACAGCATTCCAGGAAGAGGAAATGGTTTATTTGAAGGCAATGAGGCAAGAAGAAGCTCAGTACTCTTGAGCCAAGTCACTGGGCCAGGAGCGCACAGAGCAAAGGGGGAAAGAGGCCTGGTATGAGGCAGGGACAAAAGGCCAGGTCTCATGGAACACTTGAGAAAGGTCTGCTGCTGATGGTGACATGCGTTGTTCTTCTTGGGTGGCTAACAGGCTCAGACACATTCTCTGCCCCTCACGTGCTATGATTTAGCCAGGACTGCTTTGCTCTATTTGTTTTAGGTATACAAAATGGGAGGCTAGCAAGTGGTGATTATAATGTGATGTAAACTTATAAATGTTTCAGCCAGAGGTAGTTTCAAATTGACAGTGCACCGTTGTTAATGGCCTAGGTTTGTCTTCATTCGTTATCTCCTTTGCTTAGTTTGGTTACAGTAAAGAGTGTTATCTTGATGCTTGTTTGTTTTCCATGTACGTAAGGATATGAACCACTGCTGCGAGCTCCATAGGCTGGAAGTTCCCAGAATTTCTAAAATTAGGCAACCCTGTTCAACATCTCTGCTATATCCACAGGTCAGCAGGAGAGAGCACAGGCTCACCACTTGAGGGCCTTTGAGTAGTGGCCCTCTTTGAGTAGAGTGCACACCCTCACAGCAGCTGCCTAGGAAGATTGTTCCAAGAGTCATAACTAACTAGAAGAACTGAATGCCCATGGCATAGATAGAGAGGGAACATTCTCCTCCCTCTTGGTAGTATTCAACTGGGATAAGGCAGCTAGCTGTGAAAATAAAATCCAGGGCCAAATTTAATGTTACCAATAGTAGTAGGATGACCATTTGAAGTCCCAATTGTGGAAAATATAATTTAGGGGCATAATTTAACATTATTTGCTTATAAAAGAAAAATATAGTTTTGTGAATTACAGTGAACTTTACTATTGGATCACTTCTCCCTTTTCCCTCAAATAATAGCATTTTATTATATAGTGGAGTGCTTTGGGAAATAAACTTTGCATGGAAGCATTTTTGGAAGGCACCATAATAAGCCCACAAGGGACATGAAAGATGCTATTTATAAAAACAGAACTGGTAATTGCAGTCTTTCCCCCAGTGCTTCTTAGAAACAACTTCCTTAGTGTTCCTTTTTGGCAAGATGTATGCCCTTTTATTTTTGCATCAGGTGTGACTTGAGGGTCATGCAAATAGGCTCATTTGCCATGGAATCAGAGCCAAATTTGAGGTTAACCTTGCCTGGATCTTGTGATACATTTATCTTTCCTCAATATTTCTTTGTTCCTAATGTCTCAAAAGAACTGCTCCTTCAAAGTCTCATCAGACTTTTTATTTACCTGCTTTTTTGTTTAGGTTTCACTATTGATCTTGCTTAGTTTAGAAGTTATGAGTACCTTTTGATCTATATGGACACAAACATGTTGTATGTAATAGATCTTCTTATGCCTTCATTCCTGCCCTCTAAGCTCATGATAAAACAGTCCCTCCATTCTTAGACTGAGGAACTCCATTCTTCTTCCTCATAAGGAACAGACTTCTTAATTGACCTGATCAAAAATGGTTTACTTGCATATAGAGAAATTCAGTAGTCTGAGTAACCTATTTGAAATACTATGTAGAGTTGTATTATCTCTACCTCTAGGCCAAGCAAATTCCCATGGAGTCAGGCTATGGGAATAGCCTTTTTCTATTCCCGGGGCAGTCTTCTTGGGGTTAGCTTGTGTGAGTTGATTATTTTTCCTGGCAGTTCCTTAGGGATCAAGAGCATATGGTTGGAAGTTACCTAGACACTAGTGTAGAGACTGGCTGACAATATAGATTCCTTTTAGGAATACATTTCTTCTACAATAATTATTGTAGAAGACAATAATTATTTTTCATAGAACATATAAAAGGTCAGTTTCTTTAAGATGAAATTTGTTTCTGTTTTGTTAGACAAATTTTGTTTGCTTTTGTTTTCTTTTGATTTTAGGAAGTTTAAGTGCCGGTTTGTCACTTTGGGGTTACCTAAGCCAGAAATGACTTGTTTTTATTTCATGTGGGTTATTTGCCTATTCTCCCATGGACTTTTGCAATGCATGTTGAGATAAAATGCATTGCCTGTAAGTCATTTCTCTGTCTCTCTTGCCCTCTCTACCTCTGGCCTTTAATAAACTGTGAAAAAGAAATACAATTTACAACACTCTTGAGGGAGCAGAAGGTCATCTCTGAATCATCTTGCATATTATCTCTGAAGTCCTATGTCTCTTTGTGCTCTTTGAATTTTATTTGAATTTTCTTGTTCTTGTGTTTATGAAATTTTGGCAGAACTTACACTTTTATGTGGCTTGTTTACATTTTTAGGTAAAATGGTTGATCTAAATGCTAACACTTACAAAGATTTCCCATTTCAAAAATGTACACAAAAGGAAATTAGCACTGCTTGTTTTCTTCATAAAGCTAATTGAAACTAATGAATTATTTCAAGCTATCATTTTAGATGTTCACATTTCATTGGTCAAAACCCAAAATTAAGCTGTTGCTTAGAATTTTTAAAATAGCTATACTTGTATAATGAGTAAAATTTTGGGGAGGCAAGGACATTAGATTAAGATTAATCTGCAGTGCTCTAGGCAGAAATATATTGTTAAACCATGAGGAGAGATGGTTTTCTATAATATTTCTGAGAGAGAAACAAATGCCATTGTTAAAAATAAGCTCCCTTTGCCTGAAATGTGAATTGCGAATCCAAGACAATTCTAAAACACTTTTCTTGTAATATTTAGCTTGTACTTACAATGGTGTACATAGATTATTGTGGAACTACTAAAATAGGGAGATCTAGATACTGAAATTCTTTAACAGGAATTCCAATGTGATGCATCAAACAAGTCAAGTAGAAATTTCTCTTTTACCAAGACCTATATAGAAATTAAAGCTTGCTGGCCAGGTGTAGTGGCTCATGCCTATAAGCCCAGCACTTTGGGAGCGGGAGGATCACTTGAACCGAGGAGTTGGAGGCTGCAGTGAGCTATGATCGTGCCACTGTATTCAGCGTGGGTGACACAGTAAGACCCTGTCTCTCAAAAGAGGGGGGGGAATGTTTGAGAGAGAAAGATGTCTTCCTCTCTCCTGGATATCAGAAGATCATGGGATTTGTCTCATAGAGAAAAAGTCACTCATTACCTTTTAAAAGAAAACCATTAAGGTTGTAATTATTTATTTTCTCTTTATTCTTTTATCCTTCCTCAAGTTGAGGAAGTACTAAGGACCTGAGTATTTACTATTGCGAATGTCATGATAACCAATGGAACGAAGTCCAAAGGGCTTCATACTTTTGGTTGAAGGTGGTAGGCAAATAACATTGTTAGGCCATAGCATCTGTCTTAGCTTTTTGTCAACACTAGCTAGGATTTCAATGTCTCCAATTTTACAATTGAGAAAGTTTTACTTGGTATTTTAAAAAGTTATCCTATCTACCATTTTATATCTATAAAAATAAATATACCATATCCTGAAAGCTATGAATTTTCCCTTAACTATGAATATAGATGATTGTTTCAAGAGTGGGAAATAGCCTCATGGGTAAGGGTGTCTCTCATCTTATGCTAGAATGAAGGGCATTCATTTGTAACTCTTGCATCTCTATCTGTGTAAAATTATGGCACCTCTTCTTGACCCTATGACTAGAGTATGGATAACTGAATTTTTTGCATAATTATCTTTAAATTGGGAGTAACATATGACAAGTGGTTCTCTAATAATGATCAAAAAACCCGTAGACTTTGACAAAGTCTAGCATACATCGCTCAACAAAAGTGAAGTCACTTCAGAGGTGTGATTTAGGTTTATTCCATCCCACCGGTAATTCTGTATAAACAAAAGCAATGCATAAATAGTTTCCAGTTCATAACAATTTGAAAATCCCCACACTAATTAGTTTTTTAAATTTTACTCAGGGAGCAAAAAAAAAAAAAAAAAAGTCAATTCAGAATGGAAGCCTTTATACCACCTTGCCTTTTCTTAAGATGAGAACATGTGATAATAATCCTATCAGCATTAAATTTGCCCTGTGTTGACGAGTCTTGATTTAACATCACAAGGTGACTCAGTCAGCTGTCAGAGTTAAATAGTTTTCACCCTGAAGGGCAGTAACACTACCCTGTTAACTCAGTCAGAGGGTGTTCCAAAACAGCAATGAATTAGCTGGAGCTCATAAAGAGACTTGACTGGTATGAAAGAGGGCTAACGCTAAGGTCTGATTATATTCCTGCTATTTTCTATATTTCCACCTGAGGATTTCTTTTCCCCTATCAGTGGACATAGAAATCCTGAGAAACTGGGATGAAGCCATTCCTTGATGTTGCATGTATGTGAATGAGATTTTTTTTAATGTCTTAGATAATTTGACATGAGGTGCTTAATAATCAAATAATTTTGAAGAGATTTTACTTTTGGTTTGCTTGCTTTTTGCTTCTTTCTGGTGTGTTCACTGAATCTCACCAAATAAAGGCCCAGTGAGGAGAGTGTATCTTTAAATTCTTACAGTAGTTTCTATTTTGTGCAGAGCAGCAGGAGGGGATGATGGGCCTTTTCAATCATAAGGCTAAATTCCCCACCAGTACCCTAAGTGGACCTTCACTTTGCCCCAAGAAAATTTCATAAGAAATATGACAGCTGCTATCTTCCAGGTACAGAGAAGTATAGCTGGAAGTTGTTGTGACCAAGCACTCAGTTTGTTGACTCCACAATTCCACCTAATTTTTCTAAACTATCAGCACTTTTAGTTGGCAGAGCTGCCCTTCCTGTCTCTGAGGTGCGTACACTCACATTGGCACTGCTGCTAATCAGGCCATTTAAACCCAGGGATGACTCATTGTTGATGACCAGTTTTATGCAGTACTTCCTTCTTTCCAGCCCCCAAAGTTGAGCTGAACAAGCAAATCACTATAAAGGAGACTTGAGTTTCCCAGGTCCAGCCTCATCACTGAACTCAAACATCTCACACTTTCTCCCCTGTTTCTTACTATGAGGACATTTGAAATAGACCTCTACTCTCTAGCAGCAAATATCTGTCAGTATTTGAAGAAACTCAGAGGTAGGGCATTTTTGATAGAGGGCATTTGTCTTCAAAACTTCTTTGAGTGTTATTTATTTTCATGACCTGAGGAAACTTGTAAAACTCCAATGAGATATAATATTAAAGCTGAGTGTTTTACAGAATGTTATTTGGCAGAATTTTTCTACATATTTTTATGAGAGAATAATTATTTATGTCAGGCAAGTCCAGTAAAAATGTATTTATGGTCCTAGGATATAGAGTCAGTCACCCCCAGGGACAGAAAAATAGGCAATGTTTTCACATATTCGTTTTACCCTCCTTTATGTTGAAGTAAAAGTTCATCTTAATGCTGTTTTATTAATTTTTAGGTAAAAAGCATGATTTTTTCAAGTTAGCTATATTTTGATAGGCTATTAGACTGTAATTAAAGTTTATCTATTTAGTCTAATAAATGAGCTATCAAACTGAAGTTTGAACATTAAGGAGCTCTTATGAAACCCACAGGAAGATAATTTAAGACTCGAATATTTTGAACATTAGTGTTTTTTTGTCAGTGATGAGGATTCTGGAATTTCTTAAAATAAATTTCATTATTATGTTAAAGCTTTGGAAGAGACCTTTTTCAATAAGGAAATAATCAAAACCTTTCCCCAGCATGCTGTTGAAGGAATTTCCCTTTTTCATAGGCTTGTATCCTCAAGTTATTAAAGCTTGATCCCAAAATGGTCTTTCAAAATGATTCTTGGAAGTATTTGCAGAATCAGCATAACTAGGTGATTTAGAATAGTAATATGTCACTCCTTTGAATTTTTCAAACCTTATGTGATAAATGATCTTGGGAAAAATGAGACACCTGAACTTCTCTTACATCCTCAGGATCAACATGGCTTACAGTCGCTGTGCTGTAACAAAGAAGACCACAGTGGAGAAAAGCACTACATTTTAATTTGGCAGCATCTAAGACTGTCCAGGTGTTGGGATTTAACTATAGTGTATGCTGTCTGTCATTTTTGTGTTCAGTTTGATCTGGCTTAGGGTAATAAGCTTTAACAACACTTGTCTACTTACTATTACTTCTGAGCAATCTTCTCTCTCTCCCCCTCATTCTTTTTACATATTGATAGAAGAAAAGATGCTAGCAGAACCTAACCTTGCTTATATACTGGCTTCATCGACCACAGTGCATTTTCTTCATTTTGTTTTTAGATGCCCAAGCATCTTGAAATGGCAGGTTGTTGATTTGCTTACATTTTCCCAAACTAATATTGGTAGATGCCAGATCTTTATGCGTTGTAAAATGAATTTCAACTATAAGGATAAGGATTATTTAGAGAGTTACATTTGTCAAAGGAATTTTCATTGTTAAGGCAAACATGTTAAGTTCAAAGGTTAAAATATTCCATTTTCATTACTTTGGTAATAAATTGCTGGAAAACTTGAAAGCATAATTATTTCCTTATTTAATACATAAGCCCGAAGACTGCGTGGACAATAATATTATGCCATTACTTAAATTACTATAACCACTAATGTGCTGGCAGGAATTTACCTTGAACCTAGAAAGCTTTTGGAAGTGAGCCAGCTTCATCTTGTGTAACTCTAAAAATTAAAAAATAAAGGTTGCTTTCTTGAAACGTGATTCTATACATATCAAATCCTGTTATTATTTATTAAGAACCTGGGGAGGTATAAGTTTATGGTTTCCTTAATTAAAATAAGACTTAAAAATAGGAATTAAGGGCTTTGTATTTGAACAAAAAAAGGTTTTTAATTGGCTCTGGGGGTACAACTTAACAGCGTACAGTTAGGATAATGGAGTGAGGTATATAGGTAATAGTTTCAGTTATTACTAAATTGTCAGATTCACTAGTTTCTCCAGTTTGCAACAAAGGTACTCATTCTTAATGTGCACATCTTTTGGTGAGTAAGGGGACCCTCAGCAAGAAATGAGCCAGCAGCAGGAACGAACCCAAGAATGAACACAAATAAAAATTGACTTTCCGAGGCTCTTGATACCAGTGATTTTCCACTCCTGTTAGTATTTTGATTTCTTTCCAGAAGGATCTCAGCAGTGGCTACCTGCCAGGGGAGAACAATATTCAAGTTCTTGTGCCAACTGGCCTCTCAAAGCTTTCTCTCTAGCAGTTAGGAGCCCCTCAGGTTTTTACATTCTATGCCTATTAAAGAACCATTGCTGCCTTGAATCACTGAGTTCCGCAGAACTGAGTGCTTGAGGAGTAGCTAGGAGCATGCCTTCAAGTGGTATGCTGTGTTTGTCAAGCACATGCTATACCATACAGTGGGTAGACACAGATGGCTATCGTGGGTGGTCACTCATTTGGTCTACCCTAATCAGTCTGCCATAACTATTTATTTAGATTTTGTGGTAGATGTTTGAAAGTCTACAAAATGGGTACAGATACTTCCAAAGGCCACTCTTTTCCTTCATTGGTATCCAGCTCTAAAATCACGTTGTTTTCATTGTTTGCACATGGCAGAGAATATCAAGATAACCATCAGATTCTCTGCATTTACTTTCCTTGTTTATCATTTCTTGAATATCTTCATAAGTAAGCAAAATGACTCTGATAAGAACTTTGACTCTCTTGTTTTAATAGAAAGTAGTTTATGGAGTTTTTTGCTATAGTCCCTCCATAGTCTCCTTCATCTAAAGCAGTAACTCTACGTTGGAATCACCTGGAAAGTTTTAAACAATTCAGATGCCTGGATTTATTCCGGGAAAGGAGAATTTACTAGGTTAGACACACAGCCTCAAGACTGGAATTTTTATAACCTCTCCAAATGATTCTAGTTCATAGTCAATGTTGAGAAATACTAATTGAAAGTTGTATCATTATAAAATAGGAACAACATTGATTTATTTTGATAATTAACCATATTGATCAATTTTTAAACATTCACACTTAAAATAAGGTGAATTTGAATTTGCTTTGCAATACAGTGCTTCATCATGGATATGGAAACGAACAAATAAGAATATACAGTCGTCCCTCAGTATCCGTGGGGATTGGTTCCAGAAACCCACCCCTGCAAATACCAAAATCCACGGATGCTCGAGTCCCTGATATAAAATGGTATAGTACTTGCATAAAACCTACCCATGTCCTCCCATATACTTTAAATCATCTCTAGATTACTTATACCTAATATGATGTAAATGCTGTGTAAATAGTTGTTATACTATATCGTTTAGGGAACAATGACAAGAATAAAAGTCTGTACATGTTCAGTACAGATGCAACCATGTATTTTTTTTCCAAATATTTTAGATCTGTGGTTGGTAGAACCCACTAATATGGAGGGTCACTTGTATGTGATCCTAACTATAGATATAGGTATTATGAGATGAGGGAAAGGGTAGGCACTATATCAATGCTAATCAACATTCATAACTGAATAATCACTTAACTCTGCTTTAGTTATCTTATCTCAAAAATCAGGTTAAATCAGAAAATGTCCAAACACCTCTTATCCACCTTCTGATCATATGATTAGTAGCCCTTCATTTCTGAAATTACTGATTTATTTATAGAACTAGATGAAAGGGAATATCCAACCCTCTGGAAATATATTTAAGCAGTATTGGCTTATCATTAAGACCATGTTTCCATGATCACAATTACTGGGCTGTGGCAAGACACGGCAGTATATTTATTTTCCCCTTTTCCCCTCACTCTTGTCTCTCTTGCCAGATTCGTTGTAGCAACTCATTCAGTAAGCCCAAAATTTCATTCTTTGGTCTACAACTGAATAGCTAATAACATTTATTAATTCAAATAAAAATGAAAATAATTTTATAAGTTACTCATATCCCAACTACTTAGAGATAATCTCTTTTCACACTTGGGCTTATTTCTTTCCAGGTTTTTTTTTTCTTCCCTATTGTGGATCTTTTTAAAAATTAAAATTGGGAGCATGTTGTACATACAATTTTCTAACTTGCTTTTCTAAACATTATATTGTATCTTTATTTTACAAATAAATTTTAATACAGTCATAATTATGCTTATGGATATGCTGTAAGGTATGTAATGATTCCTTCATTATTAGATATTCAAGATGTTGACCACCACATTTTTAAGGTGTAAAGTTACTATGTTAATTCGTGATTTTTAGATCTACTGGTAATAAGGAAAACCAGGTTACCTTGTGGGAATTTGAGACTCTTGATTAGATGGCTATCCTATGAGCACCCTACCCTTTTGGCTAACATAAAGGGGGTGCTATTAAAAAGTAGTTATGAAAGATTCAACTCTGTTGAAAGATCCACAAGTATCCTAACATCCTACTGTTTGTGTTTTCTCCAGTGGGCTCTTGCCTGTGCCCTGCTGTTTATTCTTTGCCATCTGTAAACCCACCGAGAGTAGTTTAGCAATCTCTACTGCTCTGTCATCCTCTCAGGGTTGGGATTCTGTCTGGAGGGGTGAATTCCCTTTCATAGGCCCCTAAGGTAGCTCTTCCACTGGCCCCTTTCCCTAACAGTAGATTTACTTTGCCCAAAACTGGTGAGGTGGCTGCAGCATCATGACATTGCCTAGGCAGTACTACAGGTGCCCCAGCCTCACCTCTTGACCCTGTGTCTGGTCACCAGTCTTTCAGCAAAGAAGACCTTCACCACTTGGATGAGTACACCTTGCACAGAGGGGGAGGACTATAATCTTGGGGTCACACAAGGTGTCACACTTCTTGTTCCAAGACATCAGCACAATAGGCCTATAATTCAAAAAGGAACACTGTTGGTTTTTTCCAAATGAAGACCCATGACTTTTCTAGTGGTAGTAAAACTAAAAGAGTAGGATGGCTATCTCTTATCTTTAGCACTTTATATATCTCTGTTGTCTAGTTTCAATCACTCTAGTCTTCCTGTGATCATTTCTGTTATGCACCTGGAACAATCTGAAGTTGTGTGTATGCTGAGATAATTCATCTTTCATTCCTGGTACATTGCAGTTGACTGGCCTGAAGTCCTAGCTTGAGAAAAGATGACAGAGTGTTATTCTTTAGAGAAAAATCCTTATTTCTATTCCATACATTTATGCTAATTTACTCATTTATTTTTGTTCCTATTGTAATTATAGATATATAACTGATTTCGTCTGTGTTTTAAGAAGTCTGAAAATTCAACAAGTTGTTTCTCTGCCGTTTATTCTTACGAAAGAAATGTTTTATTCAAATGTCATGCTTTTGTTCTTAAACTATGTGAACTAGGTTATTTACCCCAATTTCAAGGCACAAAGCTTGCATTTGTTGACCACACATTTTCTGTAATACTTACTGAAGACACTAAATACTACACTTTTTATCTTGAGAAACTTTTGCATTTGGTGCCAAACATTTTCTAATGTGGCTGAGACAACAAGTAATAACCCTTTGGGGTTCTCTTCTCTCCTTGTTTTCAGGGTGCTGGTTGCACAGCCCTGGTGGTAGCTGTAGTGGCAAGAAAGCTAGAACTTACCAAAGCAGAAAAACACGTGCACAATTTCATGATGGATACTCAGCTGACTAAAAGAGTAAGTTACCACCCATGTATCTTCAAAAGGAATATTTTTGTGTTTTTTTCAATATTAGGAAATAAGTGTTTTATTTTGACATCTGAAGCTGAAATGACATGGGTTTAAAAGTTGAGACATTCCTATTTTATCACATTTTAAGAATAAGCTATTTCTAACATTAGGTCAATTCGGAAATAATTGGACAATCTTGGTATTGGATAAAAATAGATCACATAAATCTAAACAAATAGGCATGCTGAACATTAACTATAGTATGCAAGAAGAGATCGATATTGGATTGAGTAGGGAGGAACATACTGTCAATGTAAAATAGGAATTTTATGGGATGATGATTGAACAAATATTTTACTGAAGTTCTGTGAACAAGTCACTGTTCTAACGATAGGGTTGAAAAGACAAATAAGAAATCACCACTAACTTTCAGAAGCCCAAGGTAGGGGAAAAGACAGGCCCTTTCCATGACTTGAAGGCCATCAGAGAAATGTTGAAAACAGTACAGCATTCAGGTAAAAGATCAGTGTCCAATTATTAGGAGTAGAGGAAAACGGTAATCGCAATGTTTACAGAGCACTTGCTCTGTGCCAGGCACTGCTCCAAAGGTGTTTCATCCTCAACGACCACTTTATGAGGGAAATGCTATCATTATGCCCATTTTATAAATGTGGAAACCAAGACACAGAGGAGTTAGGTAACGTGCTCAAAGTCATCATATCAAGGTGTAAAGCCATGTAAGAGGAAAGTGATTTTTATTAGCCTAAATTTTTAGCCTTTCTTGATAGTCGCTTGAGACAAATGCCGAAGTCAAAAATAACTAAAAATTGTTTTACAGCAGAGTCATCTTGCTGTATAACCACTGCTCAAAGTGGAATCCAAATACCCTGTCATTAAAATAGCAAAATACATTGTCATTTGGTAACTTTACCCATAAAGTAATCAATAGAGATTTCAAGCACAGTTCCAACTTTCAGTGTTTTCACTCATTCTTGATTTTGGTTGTATGTATAAAAGTAATCTTGTTTAATTTGGTAATCTGATCTAATAGATCAGTCACTTCAATGCAAATATGTATATATACGGATCATATTTGTGAAATAGAAACCCAAATTCCAATTGCCTTGCTCATGCTTTCTGAGTCTTACCTATCAGACACTATCGTGAGAGTTTACGGCAATTAGTAGTGTACACGTTTATAGTAGATGATCAAAGCCTCTCAATTTCAGATGCCACATTTTTGGCCTGGATTTACCACTATGGAATGTCTCCTATTCTCCATGATTTCCTCTCATTTTCTTCCAACTCTCTGAAATTGTTCTCAAAACTCATGAACATCCCCATAGAGTGGAGGGAGAGAGGTGAACGAGGAACTGAATGGAGTGTTGGGTTTCTTTTTCTTTTCAAAGATCTCCTAGGAAATGAAAATCCATACATGTGAGATTAGTCCACATCTAATCCAGAAATTGTAGCAGGTGTTCTGTGTATTTCATCTTGTGCTTGTGTGGTCCTTTTAGAGTTCTATACTGCACAGTTTGTGTTTAAGAGTCACAAGTTTCACAATATCAACAGAACACTTCCATTAACTTCTGTGTAATCCATATTATTTTACCATGATTATACATTTTCTCAGGAATTAAGTTAATGCCACACTTAAGATATTAGGCAGAAAAATACCTTAAAATACCATGTAGCCCATATGTTTGCCTGTAAATCTTTTCAACAGTTAAAAAAAAATATGACAGAATCACAAATAAGAAAGCCAAGTTAGCATGTTTGGACAGACTTTCCCGTGTTTCATAAGCAGATTTTTAGTTTTATCTTAAGAAGGAAGTATATAATTTATTTAAATGTTACTTTAGAATATTGATATTTTATATTTTAATTATCAAAACATTTTAAGACTTACAAAAGACAAGGGCTTTGAGTACAAAATCTACAGCATCACATTGCTTTCTACCACCTTTGATGAAGATTTTTTGTGACTTTCACAGAGATCAGCCAGTTTCATTTGGGAGACATTTATAGCGTAGTTACTTTAGTCCGGGGTCTCTCAACCTCAGCACTAGTGACTTTTTGTCTAGATAATTCTTTGTTGTGTGGAACTGTCCTGTGCATTTTGGATGTTTATCAGTATATTTGACCTCTACTCACTAGATAGCACTGCCCCCTGCTTGTGACAGCAAAAACGTCTTCTCAAAACTACCAAATGTTTCCTAAAAGGACAAAATCACCTGCAGTTGAGAACCACTGCTTTAGCTTGTTATTCCCTGAGGATTTAACATCTTGAAAGATACTGGGACAGGCCCTCTTAACAGATATTTTTTGAGCCTACTTTCTTTATTGTAATTTCCCTCTTCCTTGGAATAACATATATTTGCTTAACAAAAATACACTGTGTATCTAATATGGTTGCTGTTCTGTGTTAACTGCTAAGGATAAAGAGCTAAAATATCATATTCTACACTCAAGGAATTTTAAGCTTTTACAGCATTGATCACTCAGAAATCAGATAAAATTTCTGATGTTTCCTGCTTTGCAGAAAAATGCACTTTTGCTCTTATTGCTCATGGGTCCCCTAAGGCCCTGTTAGATCCCCCTTTATAGGACTATGGATTCAGGATCTAGATCTATGGGACTCAGTTCCCTAAACTGACCAAGTTTTCTGATGATGATATAAGTTCTTGTATACTTTAGGTAAGCTTCCTATAGATAATGTTGCATGAAGAGATTGCCTGTAAGGAGCTTTTTCAGTAAGTACTGTCCTAGTTTCAAAACTCACATTCTGCATAATGCTTATCATGCTTTATTAATTCTGTTATTTCATTACTGCCTTTTAAAAGTAGAGCTACTTCGCAGTATTTCTTAGGACCGGAGTCTCTAATATGTCTGAGAAAGATACTCCAGCAGGTTTGCTGACAGATCAGTTTTTACAGGTGAAATGTTTGCTAAGTAAAGGTATAAATATTAAAATGGCATTGGAGTAAAACACAAATTTCTGGTTTATGATACCTATCCCATTATTATACTTAACATAATTATGAAAATAATAGCCCTCTTGTAATCCTCTCTTCATTATTTTATACAAAGTCATTAACTTAATGAGTATCATTTCCTTGGAACTTGATAATATTTGGTTATTTATAGAAATTCCTAATGGACTCATTTATAATTTTAATTTTTGAAGTAAAAATTTAAATATACTGAATGATCATTTATGAATAACCAAGAGTAAGCAAAGCCCTAAAAGCCATACACAGTAACTAAGAAGAAAGATTAAATATAAAAATTCAAGGGTACCATATATAATTAGAGAAAAATACTATTCCTTGAAAAACTACACAGGAAAAATCATTTTTTCTGATGGTAAACAGGGGTAATGGCCACAGACATTCTACAGTCTGAATATGACTGTTAAAAAAAAAGCAATATGAATGTTAAAAGAAAGATTATCCTCCCAGGAAGAAATGCAACTTTCCAAGCCTTCCAGTGTGTGTCTTTACTGAATCAAACAATTTCTATGAAAAATTATTTGCCATGTACAAATTTTCGGGGGAACCATTTTATTTAGAAGTCATTTCTCTGTATGACTACATTAACCGAGTAACATAGTATATTTTAAAGTAGAATATACTATTCATTGTGCACCAGCATTAAGGAAGATTGTTCTGTGTAATTCTAAAAATTTACATGACACTCTGCAATTCAGAAATGGCCAACAGGTACATGTACCCAGAATAACCTAATGATTTCGAAATGAAAGCATAATACCAATAACTTGTCACCTAGCTTAGTGAGATAGGACCAGCTATTTTTAATAGATTTGCAGTTCATCACCTTACAGAGGCAATGTATTTACCGTGTTATATTTTTTTGAAATGTATTATTACTACTATTCATTCAGTTCGGAACAAACAGGAAATCTTGGATTTTGGTCTTCAGAATACCTTCATTTTGGAAAGAAACTTTAAAAATTATGTTGGGTTCTCAGAATTGCTTATTTTTAAATTGCTAGATAAACCACAAAGGATAATTATACATATTAATGTCCACTGTGGGTGTTTTCAATCCTGTTAAGAATTCTTAATAAGATCCATAATAAGAACATTATTATGCAGTTATGTAATTTTGTTTCCTGCATGTCTCTTAACAAGTGAACAGAAATTCTAGAGAATTTATTCTGTGTAGCTTTTACATGGTCCTCAGCTACACAGCCCAGTGGTTTAAAACACGAAACGAATGGATCAGTTGGCTTTGCCCTGTTCCACAGCCACACCATTCACCCAGGCCCCAGGTACCTGATCTAAGGGAGAACTGGGAGAGAGGGGTTGGCATGATAAGCAAATCCATCCCTGCTGCTGCAAGAGCAGCTGAGAGCATATGGCGCCCCAGTGCATTCCCCTGGAATTGGCAAAGAGTGGAAGTACTAACCTCTGAGGGGAGAGGCAGGAGGAAAAAAAATTAAAGAAATAGAAGTTAAAAATGAAGACTCAAAGTAGTAAAAAACAAAGGAAAAACATACAGAAATAGCCTTTTTAAGACAATGCTGTCATTACCAATATCATGCAGGTTTAAACAAAGCAAAGTCAGTTAAAAGTCTAGCAGCTTTAAGTGCTTTGGTGGCTTATAAAGTAATATTATACTTAAAAATATTTTTCATCTTACTACATATGGTTTTATTATTTTATAATTAACTACGAGTCAGCAATATAACATTTCATGGCCTTTATACCTATGAAAGTCATTTTAAGGCATCTGGGTATGTACTAGTACAATATAGCAGTAGTATTTCTTTTAGAGCCTTTGTTTTCTCAAATTATTATCAAAATACCTAATTATCAATATGACTTTCAAAATTATTCTGACAGATTTTGATAAGAGTTAATCATTATTAAGGCAGAGCAACTCATTTTTCTTTTTTGGTGTGTGTTGGGGGTGATGTTCAGGAGAGAAGGTGAGAAGTAAAGAGGTCCTTCCCCCTCACTTTCCTTACTTTTTGAAAAATAGGAAATCAGTTATATTTCACAGAAGTTTTAGCCCATCAATTGGCTCTAGAATTATTATAGCTACTCATTTTTTGAGGGATATATGTGAATCCTCTCATAGCACTTACCATAGTATCTAGCATGTGGTAGAGATTCAATACATTTGTTGAATTCATAAATGGAAATTCACGGACCCATTTAGAGCCTCGGTCTCTTCTCTAAATCTGTATGACTTCTTATCAAGAGGGTCCTTTGGTTGATAAATATGTGTCTGTGGTTCATATTAAGACATTTTAATGTATAAGGTATATGTACTATGGTGCCCTCTTAATACCATAGACATTTATTTAGTACCAGCTACACCCAAAGCACTAAGCTAGAGAGACACAAAGTTTGACATGACCCTTGCCCTCTGAGAGCTTATAAAGGCCCTGGGAAGGGGAGTAAGGGGGCTCAAGAGTTACATGATTATTATAGCAGGGTTCTTAACTGAAGAGGCAAAGGAAACTTTCCCTCCAAATCAACTTCCCTCTCATCTAAATGATCAAGAATGTGCAGACCTGCTTCTCCCCATTTTTCCCAGAAGTTTGCATATCGTTTTCATGGAACAATTCCCTGTTCTTCAAACCTGTAAAACATTAAAGTGCTTTCAACACTGTCTTCTCACTCTGTTCCCTTTCAACTCTAACAGGGAAGAGAAGACCCTACTATTAGAAACACATCTGAGTAATAGGCAGAGGGTGGATTTTGGGGCTGTCATGTTGAAAAGTAGCAGTTAAATACGATGCTTTTTAAGAGCTTTACTCCTGTATTTGAAAACCTATTAGGGAGTTAGAAAAGGGATGTTTCAAAATAAATTCACATATTTCAAAGTTTTTAAAAGCAGCTGCAGGGATTTCATTTTCAGATGAGGAATCAGTTTCATTTAAGCCTGTCAGCTAAAATGAGTGCTTAGTGAATACAAATCCTGCAACATAAGGCCTCAAGGGCATCACTCACCCCATCGAACTCTGAGATTGAGGTTCCCTACTCCCCTTCAGCCATTCCCCCACTATCCCAAAGAGAAAGAATGATTTAAAATAATCACCTTTTTAAAAGTTTATAGACTTTAGAAATACTTTAGCATTTGCTGTTTGTAGATGGGAATCCAGAACCAAAATCAATTGCTATGTTTCTGTTCCAGGGGTTTTTTACCCGGGTTTTTTTGTCTGGCTTTCCAGCTTTCTCCCCAGGCTGGAATCTAGGCTCCTCGCCTGTGCCCTGGACTGGTAAAACCAGGGAGGGCACATCCATCCAGGCCCCTGGCCAATCTTCAGACATCTATAGCTGCTCAGAGAGTTGAGACCTCTTTCCTGACAGAGAAAAGCTATCCCAACCCCAGGGGCTGCTGGCCAGTCACTTCCCACTCCTCTTTCTTTAAAAGCAGGGTCCTCAAACATCAACAACTCATGCTGCATCCACTTCCTTACCTTGGAAAGGACACGAAGATCAGAGGAAAAAGCCTTCTGAAAGGCAGCTCTCACTGCTGTCTGTGGAAGGTGTTTCCGTAAGCGTGAAGGTGGACCCAAGAATTTACTAGAACTCCTTTTCACTTCACTGTTGGTGGTGGTGGTGTTACTTATATCCACGGCTGGTGCTTGGCATCCATTTCAGTCATTTTTCTGTTGGTTTGAGGATGCTCTCCATGCACAGAATGTAATGGATATCCAGAGGAAGTGCATTATGACTAAAGTCACCCCTAAAAGCAGTATTACTGGAAAGAAACAAGTCATTTTCTTAAAATGAGTTCTAGCACTACCATCTTGCTTAAAAAGAAAACTTTTCAGCTCCACATAAAAGGATTCACCATCAGTTACCAAACCTGATGTTTTCCTTGCTAAAGTGAAAAACAGAAATACAAACTTGGGCCCATAGTTTAGTGTAATTCTAAAATGATGACTCATTATAAATCTAAGGATTGAGAGGACTTTAATAATAATTATCTCTAACTTTCGCATTTGAGAGACAACTGAAGTCCTACGAGGTTAGCTAATCACCTCTACCTGACTTGGTTAGTGCAAAGTCAAGAACTTGGAATCCAGTTCTCGGTCTCGGCTCATTGTTCTATCTTCCCCACCTTAAAAGGTTATCTTCCTCCACCTACCACCTCACTAACCTGTGGCTCTCTTTGTGATATATCCTTTGTCCATCACTCAAAAGAATTAAATGGGACAACTTCTTAGAATAAGTAATTAACAACAAGCCCAAGTGAAAGCTCTGGGTCATCAGATCCTATCTATAGTGTAAGCAAGGAAGAGGACAAAATCTGTCCTTTGCTGGCCCTTTATCAGCTTGCCAGGATTTTTTGAAGACTTCAATCAAGAAAGCAAGTGGTTTGATAAAGTATTCATGCCTTTGATCAACTGTAGGAGGTCTTGACAGTGTTACGGTAATGCTTTCAGCCTTTACATGTGTCCCATTCATTTGAAATGCAGTGTATTTAAATTTCCAACAAAATCATGATAACATGGACTCTTTGTCAGTTAATTAAAATGTGCTAACAAGCATACAGATTGCTAAGTCACTCTAGGAGGCTATAAGCACTGGTGGGTGTACTTATACATTCAGCAATGGAAAAGTGCCCTTCCAGGAGTGCACAGCCAGAAATACCCAGCGAGCTTGCAAAGGAAAAAACTAACCTTGGCCTTCTGGCATTTTGCCTTTCTCCAAGGAAACAAAGAACATGGAGAGAACAATTGCAATACAAGGTAGAGAAATCAGCACCTCTTGATTAAAAAAAAAATTAAAAAGTAGTCAAATAGAAAAGAAGTTTCCTGAAGGAATAGGGTAGAGTTTAGCACAGAAAGAGAACAGTAGTATCTCCCTAATATTTCAATTTAAGAGTTGTTCCCAGGCAGATACAGGTACTTCTAAAAAGGCATAGATTCAAGAAAAATAGTCTTTTGAGTTACTAAATAGAGCTACAGCTTACCACGATCCAATCCGTGGGATGAAGAATATGACCCAGAGCAAAGTTACAAAGGATTCTGGTCTGGAATTTATCAACTGCTTTTTTTATTTGTTTTCTTATCAGGTGAAAAACGCAGCTGCCAATGTACTCAGGGAAACATGGCTAATTTACAAAAATACAAAGCTAGTAAAAAAGATAGATCATGCAAAAGTAAGAAAACATCAACGAAAATTCTTGCAAGCTATTCATCAGTAAGTACCATTTTTCATTTCCATCCTGCTTTCGTATCCTTGGCTTTTGATTTTTGTACTTGGTTCTTCTTCTTTCATGAGGGAGAAAAAAAGAAAACATTGTCATCTTTGTCCACAGCAGATATTATCTGGCAAATTAATAATTCCATAAATGAAATCCTGAGAAAAATGTCAGTTCCTTTTATGATTAAAAATTATTTATTAGTAGTAGAATAGTTATTAATTAGAATATCTTCTCAGTTTCTGTTTAGAATCAATAATTTCTGTTAAAATTTTAACAGAAATTTAACATATGTATGCATATAATTTGATTAGGATGTTTGTTTAGCTCTATCTCCTGTAGAATCTTGAAAAAACATTATATGATCTATTTGGATTTTTTAACATACTGTCAAACATCTTTATTTGAATATAGTGCATATAATTTATTTAGTAGTTGAATTTTAAATTAGTTTTTAATTAGAATTTTGGGGATTTTCTGTATGCTACGTGTTCATTATAGATTTTATAGTTTCTATAGACCTTATACTCTCTTATCATTATTCTGACTTAATCCAGACCACCATTATTCAATTTGTTTAAGTCCTTCATGTCATTTTATTGTTATATAATTATCATGGACTTTTAAAGTAAAAATCTATACCCAGTGAGATTCAATGATAATTTGAAAGCACAGGGTCTTTCTCCTCCAGGCTGGCAGCATCTGTACCGTAAGTATTATTCATGTGGGTCTCAATTGTGATGCCATGCAGACTTGCTCTTAATGCCACTTCTGTGTGGAGAAGAGCAGACATAGTCACATTTGTGGCTCAGAAAAGTAGCTTTCCTCATGAACCCTACGAGGGTAATAGTGGAAAGGTGGGTACATACTAAGTCTTTTGGCTATCCAGTGAGATTTGTCTTCTCAGAGACAACTAGCACAACAGACAAGAAGCTCAGAGGCTGGAATTTTTATTTTGCATATTTAGGTAATTTAAATGTAATATGGTATCACTAACATTCTGTGGGAAATCACTTAGCACTCAGCTTCTACCCTTTTGCCTGTCCATCCAACTGCCCTGCTTAAATAGGTATCCCTGAAAATGTGGAATGTGTCTGTAATCATGGACAGAGGCATACTTAAAACCTAAGTACTCTGAGATTTAAAGTAGAGGGAGACTCTGGTAGAGTAGCTGGCCATCATTGCTACTCCCTGCTGCTCAATCATATTCTTTTCCTGGCTGCCACCAACATACTTTTCTATGAAGGTGGTATTTCCCCTTTAGCTCTGTGACTTGACACACAACTATGCTTTTTTCCCCCATTATAAGGAAAAGACAGGGCTAGCATTTTAAGATAATACTCTTAAAGTCTGGGAAAAGCACAGAGAGAGAGCTTGCTGCCCAGAGCTCACAGGTACCCTTATAAGCCGGTACCACCACCTAGGAGCACTTGCCTGGACATCTTGACTCCTTGAAGTTTAGACCTAAGACAATGAGCTCCCCCATCCACCACCTCCACCCAGAGATGCTGAGCTTTCACCTCTGTGTTCCTCAGGCCTGTCTTCCTGTCAAAAAGGCCTCTTCTCCAGGGAACGCACCTGGCACAACTCTCCTATTAGAGCAGTCTTCCCCCCACTAAAACCATTTAACACAGTAACCCCAACATTCATACGAGAGGTTCACAGGCTATACCACGGAGATATCGTTTTCTTGCACTTTTAATGTTTTGATAATAACTTGTATTCAAGTATGTTAAGAAGATAACTTACCTTAGTGTGAGGAGATATGTGTGTCCAGGGGTAGAAGGTGTGAGATGACATGGCAGTGAGCGAGTGTACTCGGCCTGTCAGAGAGCCACACATCCCGTTTCCTGCAGGATTTTACTCAGGTCCTTTTCTGTCAGCATAACCTCTTAAATGTATGATTACATGTGATTTGCTTTTGATACATTTTCATATAACAAATCCAAAAAATGCTATGACAGTTTTTCTCATACAGTTCTGTAGCCTTATGTAAATGGCTCGTATGTATTATATCTTGTTTATAAACTTTTTATAAACTCTTTAAGTTCTGAGTACATTCAAACTCAAAAGCCTGGGATAGAATTTAGGGGTGTTTACTGTAACATTCTTTTAACTTTGCTGTAGGTTTGAAAATTATTTTTATAATAAAATATTAGAAAAAAAAAATCTTTGGGGAAGCTAAGTTCAAAAACTGTCCCTAAGCAAGTAGCAGATACACCCTACAAGGCATGTCAACCTGATCTTAAGGGTGGGTACCATGGGGTAGCTTGCACAGGGTCCCTTAGCATGCTGCTTTTCGATAGAGGGACAGAGGAAACCACCTGTGATTCTTCTGCTTCCGTCGGCTATTTCTCATTCTTTTTCTTCTGTAGCAATGTCTACTTCCAAAGTATGTGAGCTTCAGGCAACTTGAAAATGCTCTGAATTGTTTTATAAATTAGTCTTGGGGTTACTGGATTTCCTTTGAGGTGGGGGACACTTATACTTTGTGAAAAAGTACAACTGAGTATATGTTTACTCATACAGGCTGGGTTTGGCTAGATTATTCTAATCATGCATAATCACCTTTCATTTTAACCTAGTGTTGGGAGTTGGAGAGTGACGTCATAGAGGAAAGCACACAGGGCTCGATTCCCCAGGGCAAGGCCCTCATTGCCCATTGTGCAGACCCAGTGAGGCCCTCAGCCTTATCCGTGAGCACTGGGTGGAATCAGACCTTACCAGCTGAAGAAAAATTTTTAAATTCATTCGATAGAGCTAGCGCTTCTGGCCTCTCCTACTCTCTGATTTGTCCCGAGAGCTTTTGCAGCAGCTCTCTCCCCTTTTCCCAGTCCCCTCTGTCACAACTTTCTCTTTTCCCGACTTCATAGCCACTCTACCTTATACATGGCTGCTCTAGTCTCTGATGGATGCTGAACTCCCCAGGCTTATGCCCTCTTTTCAGTAATGTGTCTTATCATTTTAGGTTGTCACTTAGTGCCATGAAGTGTTCTCTTTCTCTAACTTTTAACCCTTTTTCTAGTAGCAGCTTTAAAGTTTATCATTACCCATCAACATGAACGTGTCTCAGAGCCAAGAAATCTAATATATGTAATTTATATAACATAGTGTGTTGGATTCCCTGCCTTTCAGAAAGCCAGGCTCCTGAATAGCCCCAATTTGGAAGAGATGCATCCTCCCCAAAATTACAATGCTATTGTTTTGAATAGTATCCTTTTAACCATATGACATTCACATTAGGCAAAAATGTTTCCTATTGTTTACTTGAACATCACATATCAAGAGGCCAAGATGACTTTACACGTGTTCTTCCTTCTGAACTCTAATTCAGGAGGAAGATAAGTGCTTTCGGGTGAGAGAAATGGTAGCCATGAGGAAGGGTGGTAATATAATTGAATAGTGTTTCTCTTTGGTCAATATGTCAAAATCCTGCAGAACCATAACAGGATCTTCCAGCTAACGAATCGAGCCCCCTGTGCGCAACTGAACACCACATTGTGTTATCTTTGTTCCAGAATATTTTACAGTTTCTTTTCTTTTGTTTTGTCTTTTTATTTCAACAAAATGAAAATAGAGCTCGGAAGTAAGTTGTGTGAGCCGCTCCTTTCAACATTTGCAGAATTTTCTACTGGCTGCATGCACCCAGCAGATCCTTTATTTGTGAATTTTAGTAGTCTGATTGCTGCTATGGAAATGTGATCCAAAATCATGATATTTTCCTGTGATAAGTGAAGTTCACAAGGAAGAAATCAACATATGTTTCTTATTCTTCTTTTTTGAGGGGGAAAAAGTGTAATACACATCTGCATGTTACCTTTTATTCTGGCAGCTGCAGCTTAAGCAGACTTTTTCTATCAGCTCTCCTATATTACAGGCAATATAAGAAACAAACAATAAGACACGATGATTTAAGTTCAGGAAGCTAAAAGAATTTGAATCAAACAGGGCTACTCTATGTCAGCTTTCCAGATTAGTAGAAAATAAAATGGGCAAAATTCTACTCTCGGTCATAGTATAGTAATCCAAGAGAAACAAATTAGGCTCCATTGTTTATAAGATGAAATACTTGCCACTGGCCCTTCCAACCTGACTTGCAGAATTCAGGACATCCTCTGTACTCACAAGTTGCTGGAAGGATGTGGTCCAGAGCCCAAACTTCAGTCATTTCTGTGTCACCTATACTGTTATTTACTTAAATTTGAAAATGAGACCTTTTATATAAATTCCTATCATAAATGGATAAAAAATATATCACTCACAGCAAAAAGAGGTAAAGGTAACATAAATTGACAATTGAAATACTGGTATTGAATTCCAGCTATAGGTGCTTGCCTGCAGAAAGCTGTGCACTGAGATCCTGGTCTCTCTTTTTTATAAAAGAGAGAATACCAGGTGTCAGGAGATAAAGACAGAGTAGGACCAGTCTGAGACATTTTTCTTACAATAACGAAGAATTAGAAGAGAACTAAAAGGAATTTCTCTCTCCATCTTTTTAGTATTGTTTAATGTCTCTTTTGAGTATCACTTAAAGTCAGCTAGAACACCTTTGTTGGTGTGAATCCAGCACTTCAGAAACATGTCCTTATCTAACACACTTCATTTCCTACATGAAGAAAGGGAAAGTCAAATTAGGGCCGGTGAGGATGGAACCCACACCTGACATTGCTGCTTTCTCTAATACACTTCTGTGTAACGACCCACAGATATTTAAAGGGTGGTTTTTTAATTTATTTGTTTTTGCTTGTTTTTAAAAGTCACGTATCAAGACCTTTAACCCTTGTAAATAGTGAGAGAAACCTTTCTCAACAATATGCTGGATTTTAATACATGCTTATAAATTTCATTTAGATAAGAACGTACTCTATCTCTATAATAGCATAAAAAGAAGCCAGTTAACTTTGTTCCAAGCATTCTAATAAAAACATAGTTGCAACGACAAGTTATAACCTTAAACTGTTTTAGATTGTTAAAGATCATGTTGTAGGTAGGTGTCATCTAAACTCTTACTGGCAGAAGCAAGTATATCTTTACTGTAGAGCAGATTTGGTGACATATTGGATATCCTAGTTTCAGAACAAAATCACTGAGCATTATAAACACATGTTACAAAAATCTCCCTGGCAGTAAAATCTTGCCCTGTGAGTTTTAAATTCTTCTATATAATTACCTTTAATTTAAATTGAAAAATAATAAAAAGTACTCTTCAGTATTAAAACTATACTTTGTAAAATGACTCATCATCAAAGGAAAATCAGGTTAGTGTGGAATTTTTTTTTTTTTCTTTTTCATTAAGTAGCTCAGAGGGACCTACTTCTCTTTTGGAGCAAGGCTTTGAATTTGTGGCTTAAAGAACAATAAACTACTTTTCTCTTAGTGGGAAATCCTAATTCTTGGTATATAGTAAGCACTGAATAAATATTTGTTTAAATAAGTTAAGGAATAGTAAGAGTTCTCAGTAATAAAGATTTTAGTTAAACAGGGGCCTTTTTTCTGTTAATCAAGTACATACAATGATATTTACAAGTACATATTCCATCCACCAGATCCTTTAGTTGTCCTCTGACTTTTATCTACTGAAAATTAAGGGAAATCCTAAGGAAATGGTCCGGCCTCCCTTCAAATTTAATGGCAGTTTAAGATAAAAGTCAAGTGGAATACAATGAAGAATAAGAGAATTATGTGTTTTCAGTTATCTTGCTGCTGATTGAATAAAAGTTTTATTTTTGTTAATAAGAATCTCACTTATCACTGTGTTTTCATCAGGTTCAAATACCTAACCCAATCCATTTCAGACTAAACAGGGCTAATACCTGTATCTAGTCACGTAGGCATAGGAAGGTGCTCATTGCTCCAACATTGATGAAATTCCAGTTGCTTTGCATATTTCTTCCTATGTCTATTTGTCATGATACTGGGGCTTTAAGGAATGTTTTGGCTTTTTCTCATATGGTTAGATCCTTATGAGCCTTTCTGAATTCAACTTTACCTGGTAAATAGTTGTCCTAAGGACATCTCATCTTTTACGCTCTCTCTCTCCTTTCTTTTTTGTGGTGTTGGGGAAGCATGCTTCTCATTGTAGCAGATACATAACCAGTTTGGACTTTACCCCAAATATTAAAGGCATTATTCATGCAGTTATTTGCTCTTGTCAATTTTGTGCATGCTCTTTGGAAGGCATAAGGTAGCCATAGAAAGAAGGGAACCTTTCTGACTTCAGATTCTGTCTTTTAGATTAAGAAGTGTAAAAATGGAGCAGAGGAAACTAAATGACCAAGCAAATACCTTAGTGGACCTGGCAAAGGTAAGCCTGAGGGGCTCAGCCCTCACAGTTGCATCTGTTGAAATTAACCACTGCACAATCACTAATAATTAATGCTTCAGGAGATTCCCAGCCCAAATCTAATTAAATCAAGCCAAGAAACCACCCTAAAAATGATGGTCCAACTTAAAAGAATGTTTCTAAAATGCTTACATTATTAATATGCTCTTTCCCCATATACATTATTAAATCCCCCTTCTAAAAGCTTTCCTAATTACAGTGATTTGGAAGTACCATAAGAAACGTAAGTGGAATATGAGACAATACCTTTGGGACTTTTATTTGCAGAGCAGAACTACACCCTAGGTGTGCTATGAGGTTCAAATTATTTTTTATGTATGTTAAGCAAACTTGGAAGAATATAAAGTCAAAATCTTAAAAAAAGATACCAGAAATTACATTCTAAAATGACAATTGTCTTCCCAAAGAAAGTGATCACTTTTTTATGGTTCTTTCTCCATTTCATTATTTAAGAATCATACTACTTTTTAAAAAATATATTAAAAGTCTCCAAATTATTCTACTACATTTATAAGATTTATCTGAGTGATTTTTGGTTGTTCCTCCCCAAGTTAAATCCATTTTCAAAATATAAATATTTGTCCAACAATCAAAACATTGCATTCTCCTGGGCAAATTCTAAAGGAGGTATTAGAATAGCATTTATGTTAAGTGTTCAGCCTTTTAACACAAATGCTTTGAAAGAGGCAACTCTCAGTTGGATCTATATGAACTGTTTTATGTTTGATAAATCAGCTATGCCTTTTCTAAATGCTCAAGTATAATCTATTAAAATTACACATATTTGGCCTTTAGTCTTATTAAATAATGCACCTAACATATTCATTTAATGTATGCCAATAACACATATTACATAAATATGTTGAAGCTGATAAGTGAAGTATTTAATGACTTACCCTAGGAGAGCATATATCATGCATGTAAACTTGCAGCACACATTTATAAGGTATGAAGATGTCCCTGCTTAACATTTACAAACATGGCTCTCACTTGGACACATCATGAACAAAGGTAGGGCAGGCTCTTATATCCCTCCTAGGTTATATGATAAACGAAATGGGGTATTTTTATGAAAAAGTAAAACAGACCACTTTGAAATATGATGTGGATAAGTAATTTTCCTTGAAAAGTACAACTGTGAGGCAAGATGTTGTTTCCTACAAATTATTTCTTTGGTGTCATACTTATTATGACCGCAGAACTGTATATGCCAGAAGCGTTCAGTATTTTTTGAATGAATGAATGCTGTTCACATATTCTCAAGACTGTGTAGTAAAATAACGCACTCTGTCTCCATGGGCAAACTGAAACAAGGTGCCTGTATTTCTGAGCAAAAACTCCCTTATTTGATCAGTTCATTTATCATCTTTAAGAGGTTGTGAAGCAAGAGAAGAACATAGATTATGAAGGGAAATGAGGCAGAAGGACAGAAGGCTTAGACAACGGGGTCTCGGACTTGGTAATGGCTGCACTAAGCTAAGGTGAACATCCCTACCCTTCCCTCTTGACACCCTTATCCTTCTCCGGCTCCGTGCTGGTCAGCGCTGGGGTCCTCTCCCTTGTCTCTTGGCTACTTCAGGAAATATACCTTGGAATCAGAGTTATCAATACCAATACCCTGTGATCAAGAAAATTAATTTCAAGGTTCACTAGGATCCCAAAACATCTTTCTATTTCAGCCACTTACCTCTGATAAGGCCATTTGTGTCTATCCTTACACAACCTAAAATCATTGGGCATTCCACCAATACTCATTCTTCTGCAGCTGAACCAAATTAACACCTAAGATCTTACATTTCTAAATCCTGGTATTAACAGATACGCTGAATTTGCTTTGCAAGGTTAAGCTGTTCAGGTAGCTGATGCCCCTCTTACACTAGGTGTCACCGGCAGGAGACTAGCACTAAAGATCTGGGAGTTGACAGTTTGCTTCCAGGGCACGTATAATTAAGCCTCGTAGTTCTCAGTTTCTACATTCTTCTTAATCCTCTTTTCCAGACCCAGAATATCATGTATGATATGATTTCCGACTTGAACGAAAGGAGTGAAGACTTCGAGAAGAGGATTGTTACCCTGGAAACAAAGTTAGAGACTTTGATTGGTAGCATCCACGCCCTCCCTGGGCTCATAAGCCAGACCATCAGGCAGCAGCAGAGGGATTTCATTGAGGCTCAGATGGAGAACTACGACAAGCACGTCACCTACAACGCTGAGCGGTCCCGGTCCTCGTCCAGGAGGCGGCGGTCCTCCTCCACAGCGCCACCAACTTCATCAGAGAGTAGCTAGAAGAGAATCAGTTAACCACAAAATAAGACTTTTTGCCATCATATGGTCAATATTTTAGCTTTTATTGTAAAGCCCCTATGGTTCTAATCAGCGTTATCCGGGTTCTGATGTCAGAATCCTGGGAACCTGAACACTAAGTTTTAGGCCAAAATGAGTAAAAACTCTTTTTTTTTTTCTTTCAGATGCACAGGGAATGCACCTATTATTGCTATATAGATTGTTCCTCCTGTAATTTCACTAACTTTTTATTCATGCACTTCAAACAAACTTTACTACTACATTATATGATATATAATTAAAAAAAGTTAATTTCTGCACATACTCGTTTGGTCACTTGACATTTCTAAAGCTTCACTTCTCACATTATTTTCAAGGTAAAATGACTGATTATCACCTGATGCATGCTGGTGATTTTGATATCCAAAAGTTTTTGGCTGATTGGAAAAGAAGACTTTCTGTTCCTCCATACACTAAGATTTTCCCTCATTACAAATTAGTACCATCACAATCATTTGGCACAGCACAGCTTACTATTCTTGAATTTACAGGGTCTCATTTTTTTATTCAGTTTGTTTTCAAAATGTGGAAATCAGGATGTTCTATCAGAACATATGCAAACAAAGGGCAGAGATGTATTGAAGAATTATTTTATTCTTCAAGAGTTTACCAACAAAGTTACATGAAGAAAGTATCAGGGCACACCACTGTCTGTGAAGAGAAGTTGCAGAATTTTAGTTCTAAACTAGTGAAAGGAGAAAGAGTCAGACTTGGGTTTGGACCTTATCTCTGCCACTTGCTAGCTGCATGCACTTGAATGGCATTAAGCCTGCTGAGTCACATTTTTCCTTATCCATAAAATGGTTTTAAAAAGACACAGCTATCAATGGGGCTCTGTAAAGCCTGGCATCTATCTCATCAAATAATGTTGGTTATTTTCTTTTGTTACTATTATTTCCAGCATAACACAGCAAATATTAAATACTCCATGGTCTGCCTATCTTCTAACTTTTAGTACCTGGTAGTATAGATTATAAATTCTCCTCATCTGTCTAGTTCATTCTTAAAGCAATTTACTGGACTCTGGACTACCATATTCATTTCCTTATCTTATCACTGTTTTTTTGTTTAATGTGACCTAGAATATCAATAGGTAAGTATCTTTGGTCTTTGTGATTCTGACATACTCCCTTTCTGCTTCTTGCCATCCCATAATATCTGTTCATAAATATGATCCAGAAATGTGGAAGGTGCTTGGTTAGGGAAGTGCTGGAAAGGTCACCAAAAGGCCCAATTCCTTTTCCAAATCCATCCCTATAGGTCCTGAGTCTCCACCTACTTCTCCTCGTCTGTGTAACATGCACTGATACCACGTGTGTGTTTTAACTGAATTGTCAAGTCAATCCACTAAGAAAAAATTACAAACTGATCATTTGACAAATAAAATCCTAGGGGATGTGTGAGACTTGGAGGACTCTGGAACAAGGAATATACTATAAGAAACTTCTCTCCATCTCACTGTCACTATTGCTAGTTTCTGACAAACATGATCTTTTTCAGTTAGACTAGGGAAGGAAAAACAAAGGGCCTCTCAATGCTGCTTTCTAGTACTTCTGTTAAATATCTCCTGAGGAGTCAGTGAACCCAGAAATAGAAAACATGGATTATTAGTTTCTCAGATATCTTTAGAAATACTTAGAATTATTTTCCCCGAGAAAATGCCCTATTCTCCTGTTTTAGGTTTCCTCTGCCCCAGTGTCCATGCTCCCAGATGGTAGAGTGTGTGGCAGTGGGGGCAGGAGGAAGCTACCCAGGTAATTAGAAATTACTGGGGTTGCACACCTTGGCAGTGTCGGGAGTACTATCTTATATGCTCACTCAACTTCAGGTCTAGCTAAAAGTTGAGTCTGAAGGAGGCAGTGGTCAGCATGCTGTGGCCAAGCAGAAAGCTGAACCAAGGGACACGTTCTCCCCAGTTCCCCCACTCAGCTAGGAACTTGCTTCCCCTGCCCCTTGTTAGGAAAGCAGCTCTCATCTCTCTTTATAACCCAACTCTCCTCTACTCTGTTGGAGACAAGTCTCATTTAATCCTTTAAACAACCCTGCATGTGTTTCCATTTTACAGATGAGGATGCTGAAGCGTGTATCTAATTATTATTTCTAAAATGAGTTAAAGGAAATGAGTTCCTTTCTCATAAACTTAATTATCAATTTCCCTGGGGTCTCCTACCCTGCTCCCCTCAAAAAAGGAAGCCTGTAAACAAGGTAATATTTCTTGTCAGTCAATCCTGTCACTCAAAAAATATTTGAGGGCAGTGAAAACCTAGTGCCCTCTGCTAAGGTAAAGGAATAAAAATATTTGAGGACTCCGAATTAGTTCAACTCAAAGTAAAAGTGCACGTGCACTATGGGATATTTTGTGGGTATGAGTCACAAGAGAATCAAACAGATCACAGAACAAACTCGGTATTGCCACCCACATTCTGAGGTGATGCCACCTGTTACCTCTGCTGAAGTGGAGCCAGGTAATGAACCTTCAGCCACCCAGGCCCAGCACGTCACCTGCTGAAGAGACTGTGGCCACCAGACCTCCTCAGCTGATAGATGAGAGATGATTAGAGGTACTAAAATAAAGAAGTCTAAACTATATCTCCACTGTAAAGAAGAATCAAAATTGCTTTAAGTAATAAAACATTTGGTATAATATACACCAAAAATCCTGCTGGATATAATATTCTAAGTCTACATTATTCTGTCTAAAAAACCCAAATGTTAACTGTGCCACCTACTATCCCTGCAGGGTGGGCTGGAGTAGACATGCTGTCTCTTCAAATTCTACATATATAATGTTCTTGTGTACAATTCTGAGTCATACATGAACTGATTCTCCCTCTATCTTATTTCCTCCCACTTTGTCTTACTGCTTATAATTGGAATTGTTAGGTTGAACATTCATATTTTTCTGGGCTTTTGGAATACAAGTCCAAAATTAATCTTCTTGTTGGATAAAATCACAGTGCCTAAAAGAGGAAACTAACAATAAATAGATAAAGTGAACCAATATTTTATTTGTGAGTTTGCAGGGTGAAAATATACATTATGAGGAAATATTGGCATATCTAAATATGACTGCAATAGGGAGTTTTTCACTTTATTTCTCTCTAAGAACCAAATTAAGTACCATTAGTATGTGTTCTAAAACATATTTTCAGGGAGTTTGAGGATTATAAAACATCTTGACAGAGAACACTGGTGGCAAAGGTCTTAAAGCAGGTTGCTGGGGGCGGGGGGGAGGTAACATTTTCTCGTGATTGGGAAACATCCAAAATGGGGAATCCTTATTATCTTCCTGAGATTCCTGTTCCTTCTCTCCTTTAGAAAGCGGCACATTAAGGGGATATTTCTTCTGTATAAATAATAGAAAGGACTTGAAAAATTAGTAGAAAGCAGAATATTGCTTAAAAAATTTAGAAGATTAAATTTTTAGAGGAAAAAAACCTTTGCAAAGGCATTTAATGAAAACTTGTTTATATATAAAGAGGAATAATAGTACTCACCTGTTTTATTCTTGACTTTGATAATTAGACAACTATAAGTAAAAATGATTTTGGAAGGCCAAAAAATGGCAAGAAAGCATAAAAAATAAAAAATGAGAAAGCACAAAGCAAGAAGATGAAACACAGCAGCCTGACAAGAAGCAACAAGGGTTGAACTTATACTCTTGAAAGGTAGAAAATAAAAGCTTGGGTTAAAAACAGACTGCATGTATATATAAAAAAAACACATAAAAGAAAATGATAGGACAAATTAAAATAACTCAAATTACAGGGGAGAATTCAGGCTGCTGCAAACAAACAAAAAGTGGCAATATTCACTGTAGACTAATGGAATTCAAGGAAAAAATATGAAATTGCAAAAATATGGCCATGTTAAATTGATAAAAGTTAAATTTATACTGAAGAGAAAGCTGCATGAATTATATGCACTAAATAGCAAAGCATATAAATCAAAACTCTCAGAAATGAAAGCAAAAACCTAATTGTGGGAAACTTTAAGACCTCTTCAGTCCATATAAAATATTAGTAGATTTTTTCAAGAAAAATATTACCAAAATTGGCCTAAGAACTGGTAGAAAGATGACTAGAGAATAACCATAAAAGAAATAGAAATTTAATCAAAAAATCTAACCGCCCAGAAAGCAGTCAGATCAGTTGCCTTGAAGAAACAGATAATTTGCATCTTACATAAACTCTCCCTGAGAATTAAAATAACATGCTAGCCAATTTATTTTACTAGTAATAAGACCCTAAAATAACAACCAGGCAAGGAAAACTTAAGAAGAGAAAGCTACAGGCCAAGTGACATACAAAGTTACATGTAAAAATCCTCAATAAAATATTAGAAAACCACATCCAGCAGTACATTAAAAGAATAATGCATTATGACCAAGAAAGTTTAATCAGGATTTTAAAAATATTAAATTCTGATACTATAATCACAACATATAACAGAGTAAAGACAAACAATCATATAATTACTTCAGTCAGTGCTAAAGATTCATCTGATAACATTCAACTCAATCATGAAAAAAATTTATAGTAAACTAACAACAGAGAGCTTACTTAATTTTATAAAGCATATCTGCCAGATACTAAGCAACAGCGAAACACTAGACACATTCTTCTTGGCAAGAACAAGGATACCAGCATCATCACTACTATTCATCACTGTGCCAGAGCCCCGACCAGTGCAACTTTACACTGTTAAACTTCACACTGTTATTGTACCCCTGGCAGATCAGGATTCAAGCATAACACAAACACATACACACACACACACACACACACACACACACAAAACACATACACACACACACACAATTTAGGAGGACATTTTTGTGATTTGGAGTATGTCAGACCTTCTTACACAAGAAAGAAAAAGCAAAAGTCATAGAGGAAAAAATGTAAACATTTGCTTTTGGCAAAATTAGAAACTTTCTGACATAAGTAAAAAGGACAGGAGAAAAATATCTACAATAATATATGACAAAAAGACACTTTTGTTCAGAATATATACATACATAGAGGTAGAGTGTAGATATATATATGGATATATCTCTTTACACAGATCTCTCATATATATAGCCTATTTATAAGTAAAAGACAAAAATCTGGTAGAAAAATAGCAAAGGATTTCTATAGGCAACTCACAAAAGAGGTAATATAAATAGGCAATACACATATGATGGATACCAAACCTACTGATAATCAGGGATATGCACAATAAGTCAACAATAATGTATTATTTATCTCCAGTAGAGATACAAAATGTTAACAGCATAACACATGTTGGTATGGAATAGGTATGGGGAAATAGGTGTCTTATATATTATCGCTCTGAATATTCACAAACTGGTTCAGAGCTATTTGGAACAACCTATAAAAATTTAAATTGCAAATACCTGCTCTGGGAAATTCTCCAATGTCCTTTCAAAGCCAGATAGATAGATAGATACCTACATACATAGACACCTAGATAGACAGATAGATAGATAAAATAAATACGGGAAAATAATAATGTTTCCCTTTTTTGGGAAAGACAAAACCTGTTAGCAAGTAACGCAAGGTCTGTGTTTACTGCTCTCAGAAGATCAGTTTCTATATGCCAACAAATGCAGCTACCAGGACCCTCATCATGAAAGGAAATAAAAACATCAGCACACCTCTCTATCTGGGGCACTTGCATAGACAGAGAAGTAAAGTGAAACCTCAGACATCAAGACACTTGGACCAAAGTGTTTTTCTATTGCCACATTATTTCACATCCAAAACAATATGAAATAACAATCCCATATTTCCACAATCTTTTCAAGCCTCTGTTGAGTTCTCTCAAGGCCCCACGCAAGAGAAACCTGTGCTTTCAGCCCCATGCTTGCAAGGACCTTGCATATCATACACAGTGAAACTCAGAAACATCTCTCTTGATCTCGCTCTCTTAAAAAGTTTTTATAAAGTACAGTAACAAATCCAGCAAATGGGAATTTCAGGTGAGAAATTATTGAGCCAAATTATCCCTGCAACCCCAGGAGCTGAGAACATGAACATGAATTTCAAGCTAGGAGAAGGGAGGAAGCACATAGTTTTTTTTCCCCTTGTAAAGAGAAAATCCACATAATCTCACCACTCAGTCTCTACCTTAGAGTAACACCTGTAGCCACACTGGAATGTCTGTGAGCTTTCACTGCAGCTGTGCTTTTAATATTAAAAAGTTATAAGTATTTATAAAGAGGGAAACTGCTAAATAAATTGTTATAAACACACAAATTAGCAACTTTAAAGTATTTGGAAGATCTAATTTTACTCACCTAGAAACATCCTTAAGATATACCTGGTAATAAATATACTGCAGAATATCACTAAGATTAGTAATAAGGCAAAGATGCCCACTAACCTTGTACTGGAAGTATTAGATATGCATTTAGGCAAGGTCATTAGAGGAATAAGAGAGAAGGAAAAGGAGAACTATCATATCTCTATTTTCAACTATTATAGAACATTTGGAAAACCCCAGAGAATCGATGATAACATTAATTTAAACAATACAAAAATTCAGCAAGTTAATAGATTTGAAAATAACATGCAGAAATCAATGGCTTTTATGCATACAAGCACTAACCAATTGGAAGATATAATGGTAGTGGAAAAAAACCCAATTTACAATTACAAAAAAAAAAAAGAAAGAAAAAAATGGACAAAACCTGTAGAAGAAAAACTTTAAAACATCCCTGGAAGACATAAAAGAGAAAACATCTCTTTTACTTGGGTTGATAAATCAAAATCAGAAAGATATCAGTTCTCCCCAGCTAATTTTACAATTTAATGCAATTATTTATGCAATCAAATAAAAAACACCAACAAGCTTTTAAAATGGAGCTAGATGGGTTGATACTGAAGTTCATAGGGAAAGAATAACTATTAATATAAAAATATTTATTTTAAAAAAAGCTATGAGTGGTGGTCTTTTTGCCAGAAAAAAATTAAAACATGGCAAAAAATCTCTTCTAAAACCCTGATAGAAAATAAGAAAATGAGCAAAAGACAGATGATTTACAAAATATATATAGTGGAATTCTTAAACATATAAAGAGATGTTCATTTCATTCATAATATGAGAAGTGCAAATAAAACTACACTAATATACCATTTCTCTCATATTATATTGGTAAAAATTGAAAGCTTGACAGTACATTCTGTTGTGAAGTAAGTGAACAGGTACTTTATTACTTTTCTTATGGGAATGTAAAAGGGTACATTCTTCCAGAGGGAAATTTGACAATATCTAAGAATATTAGATTTATTTTTGACCCAGAAATCTCTCTTCTAGGTTTTTATACTGAAGGCACAACTTCAACATTACAAAAGTATATACACAATAGGGTTATTAATTACAACATGACTTGTAATTGCAAAACACTGGATAATTGCAAAAATGCCTATATTTAAAAATTGGTTCCAAATAAAGTACTATGCAGCTGCACAAAAGAAGGAGGTATATTTCCATGAACAGACAGGGAATGGCTTCCAGGATTTATTGATCAATGTAAAGAAAGTAAAAGTGCAAAAAAAATTGCAAAAGTGTATATATCATGTTTGTGTAAAAAGAAACTATTTTTTGCAGAAAAGAAACACTGGAAGGATAAGCCAGAAACTAATGAAATTGCATCTACAGAGGTAAATGGGAGAGGATGGAAGGGAAGAGGAGTAACTGACACTTGTCTGAGTGTATTTTTAATGATAATTTTTACGTTTTGAACCATGTTAATATTTTGTAGGCTAATACCATTCACAATAGCTTCAAAAAAAATAAAATACTTAAGAATACACTTAACAGAGGAGGTTAATGATCTCTACAAGGAGAACTACAAAGCACTGATGAAAGAAATTGCAGAGGACACAAACAAATGGAAAAACATCCCCTGCCTATGGATTGGTAAAATCAACATCATTAAAATGTCCATACTGCCCAAAGTGATTTACAGATTCAACATGATCCCCATCAAAATACCAGTGTCATATTTCACAGATTTAGAAAAAAATAGTCTTAAACTTCATTTGGAACCAAAAATAGCATAAGTAGCCATAGCAATCTTAAGCAAAAGAACAAATCTGGAAGCATCACTCTTCCTGAGTTCAAATTAAACTACAAGGACATAGTAACCAAAACAGCATGGTACTGGTATAAAGACAGACACATAGACCAATGGAACAGAATAGAGAACCCAGAAATAAAGCCATTTAGCTATGACCAACTGATTTTCAACAAATCAGGCAAAAACATATACTGGGGAAAGGAAGTATATTCAATAAATGGTACCGGGAAAATTGTATAGCCACACGCAGAAGAATGAAACAGGACACTTCTTTCTCACTACTTACAAAAATTAATTCAATATGGATTAAAGATTTAAATGTAAGGCATGAAACCACAAAAATTCTGGAAGAAAACATAGGAAAAACTCTTTTAGACATTGGCCTAGGCAAAGAATTTATGACTAAGACCCCAAAGGCAAATATAGCAACAACAAAAATAAATAAATGGGACTTAATTAAATTATAACACTTCTGCACAGCAAAAGAAATAATCAACAGAGTGATAGAATGGGAGAAAATATTTACAAACTATACATTTTACAAAGGACTGATATCCAGAATCTACAAAGAACTCAAACAAATCAGCTAGAAAAAAACAAACCACCCCATCGAAAAGTGGGCAAAAGACATGAACAGAAGTTTTTTGAAACAAGATAGACAAATGGCCAACAAACATATGAAAAAATTCTCAACATCACTAATCATCAGTGAAATACAAATTAAAACTACAATGAGATACCACCTTACCCCTATCAGAATGGCCATTATTAAAAAGTTAAAAAAACAATAGATGCTGACGTGGATGCAGAGAGAAAGGAAAGCTTACATACACTGTTGGTAGGTACAAATCGGTACAACCTCTGTGGAAAACAGTATGGAGATTCCTCAAAGAACTAAAAGACCTACCATTCAATCCAGCAATCCCACTACTGATATCTACCCAAAGGAAATGAAGTCATTCTATCAAAAAGACACCTGTACTCAAATATTTATCACAGCACAACTCACAATTGCAAAGATGTGGAATCAACCTAAATGCCTTTAATTCATGAGTTGATAAATAAAATGTGGAATATATATACCATGAAGTACTACTCAACCATAAAAAGGAATGAAATAATGTCATTTGCAGCAATGTGGCTGGAACTGGAGATCATTCTCCTAACTGAAGTATCTCAGGAAGTGGAAAACCAAACACCATATGTTCTCACTAATAAGTGGAAGCTAACAGATGTATACACATGGGCACAAAGTGATACAAAGGACAAGAGAACCAAAAAGCAGGGAGGGTGGGGAGTGGGTGTGGGATAAAAACTTACCTATTGGGTACAACGAACACTATTCTGGTGATGGGCACACCTAAAGCCCTGACTTAAGCATTATACAAGATATCCATGTAACAAAAATACTTGTACTCCCTTTTATTTTGAAATTTTAAAAAGAATATAGGGAAGACCCTAAAACAGAATACAAACAAAATTAAATGAACCTAATTGTATTTCAAATGAAAACTATAAGCATATCAAACTGTGTGTGCTGGGGAGGAAACAACCTTAGTAACTTTTTTTTTAACTTTTTATTGTGAACAAATCATAGACTTACAGAAAAGTTTCAAAAAACAATACAAAGTATTTCCTTATATTCCCTACTATACTTTTTCTAATGTTAACATCTTATACAAGCATAGTATAATTATCAAGAATAAGAAATTAACATTGGTATAGTACAAACTAATTTACAGACCTTACTTTAACTAAACAACCTCAGTCTAAAGAAATTTATTGAGCTTATTTTTCCCAGCAGTGTGGCTTAAAAATTCTGAAACGACTTTCTGTGCATTGTAGGCCTGGGCAAAGAAATAAATATATTGATGACAGTGGGAACAGGTTTCTCTCTGTTGGAGAAGGGAGTTAGAATGTAGAAAAGGCAGTTAGGCGAGGAAGAATACAGTGGTGTTGGACAGGAATTGCAGGCATCCATATGAGCATATGGATATAGAAATAGATATAGAACTACGTTTACATGAATATATGTTTGTGTGTTTATTTCCTAATTCTGTCTGCTGAAAAGCTCTAGGAGCAATAACATCTCAAACCTAGTGATCAGATCTTAGATTCTCCAGACCATTCTCCTTGGAGAAATGTATGCCAGAACCAGGACAGGGAAGTTCAACACGAGCCTGGAATATCCTCCTGTGCCAGAAGGTAGGACCTTTTCAAAAATGGTGAGGACATATCAAAAAGACACAAAGGCCACCCTGAAGGAGATTTCACTAGTCAATCTGAGACAATTTGAGCATAAATAATAGTAATATTAATAGTTTATAATCCACTGAATAAAATAAGAATCCATACATCTATGCTTAATAAATACGAGGGGAAAACTCTTCAAAGAGTGGGTGAAAGTTTGTGGGGAACAGAATGGATATTTACATAGTCTTGAAATAGCTCACAAAACATTTTTCACTAATTGTACAGGGTTAATGGTAATTTTACTGTTATGAAACCAAAAAAGAAAAACCTAGTGAATGCTACCTTAACCAAATAAACAAAGGACCATCACCAATAATGGTAGACCAGTACCATATGCCTCCCGATATAATGTAATAAGGAAGACACATCACACAGATGATATTCCTGCCAAAAAAGCATAACCTGAATCCAATAATGAGAAAATATCCCATAATCCAATTGATAGACCAAAAAAATTAATTAATTTTTTAAAAAAAACTAGCCTATGTTCTTCAAAAGTGTCAGTGTTAGAAAAGATAGCCTGAGGAGATATTCTACATTACAGGAGACTGAACAGACATAACAACTAAATGCAAGTCATCTTTCTGGAATAGACCCTGGACAAGGAGAAAAACAACTATAAATGATATTATAAGTGCAACTGGCAAAATTTGAATATAGACTGTGGATTAGGTAATAGTTTTGTACCAACATTAAATTTTCCTATTTCGCTAACTATATTGTGGTTATAGAAGACAACTCTTTTGTTCTTGTGAGGTACACATTCAAGAATTTATTGTAAAGGAGAATATCTTCAACTTATCCTAAATGGTTCAGGAAAAAAGTCACTCACATGCACATGGGGTGGGAGGAATGGGGGGTGGAGAGAAACTGATAGAGCAATATGGAAAAATGTTAACCATTAGTGAATACAGGTGAAAGGTATACAGAAGTTCTTTGTACTATTCCTACAACTTTTCTGCAAGTTTGAAATTATATCAAAACAAAAAGTTACCAAAAAACCCCAAAGGGCCATCAACAGGGGGAAGATATAAAAAGAGTGGTTCTTTACTGGAAGTTCAAAGAATGGTATAAGTCTATACACAGCCATGGAAAGCTCTCCAAGGAATAGTATTATAGTTTTCTTTTTTTAAAAAAAGTTGGGAAATAAATTAATTATTAGCCTACATATGTAACACACAAAACTGTACCTTTCTCTGCATTAATGTAAATATGAGCAAATGCATAGAAAAATCATGAGACAGAGTATATTCAAAAATTTGTTGGTTACCTCTGGGCAGACGTGCAAAGGTTGTCAGAGTGGTCAAAAAGGATTTCTACATTATCATGTAATTTGATTTTTTAAGGAAAATGTGTTCATGTATTATGTATATTAATGAAAACAAAGTAAATGGAAAAAACTTTTTAAAACATACTAGAAAGTAAATAACTGATGTAATGGGAGAAAATGGGAAGGGATGAACTCAAAAGTACTACAGAAAGAATTAGCCTTGAAGAGAAATTATGTTTGTTCTAATAAAGGAAGATTGTGAAGCGAGATGCAGGCAGACTTGTTTGGAGGTGCAGGTGAGGGAAGTTATTTCATATCTAATGGCCTCTGTTTTTCTATGAGGTAGGATGCAAGGTTAACTACTAAACAAGTTAAAAAGGAGGTTTTCAGAGTAAATTTAGTCTGAAGGGTGAAAACTAATGGGAGACATGATAGTTGTCTTCAAATACTTGGAAGGCTCTCACATGGAGGGAAGGACATATTTATTCTATGTGGACAAAGACCATCAGGAAAAGACCTTGAAACGTAGATTTTTGACTCAAAATCATGGCTTTCCAAGAATGGAATGAAATGGGTGCCTTTACAGGTAATGAGCCTGCTGGCATTAGAATTGTTTAAGCAGAAGTTGAAGATACTAACAATTCCATTCTGTGTGTATCAAGACACCTCAAGTCTTTGCCTCTTGCAACTACCCTGAATCAGTTTCCATTACAGGTGATGGAGCTCTGTGATAGGACTCTCCTGTCGCCAAGTTATTTGACTTCCAGAACTTCTCTTCAAAAATTGTTGTAAACTATTTCTCATAATATGAAAGTATCTAAATATAATACATTCTACCTACCACCCACCTTGAGAAATAAAACACTGCAACTACAGTTGAAATCCCTTGCACTCCTGTGATATTGCATTTCCTTTTCACTCCATCTCCTCCCCACCATCATGCAGAACTTAATATTTCTGTTCTTTATTTTTATATATTTCTAAATTTTATTTAATATTTTACTAAATCTATTTTCTGTTAATTCCTTTTGTCTCAAAATTATAACATTCATAAATATTTGTGTGTGTGTGTGTGTGTGTGTGGTTAGTTTACTTTAATATATTGCTGATGGACAATTAAATCACTTTCGATATTTCCACTGTTATACATGATGCTGATATGAAAGTTCTTACACACATCTTCTTCTTGTTCATGTGTGTGTTGAGGGTCGCTAACCAATGTTACAGAGGTCCCCTCTTTGCCATGATTGGTTTATTAGTGAGCTGATACGGTGACTCCTCTTAGGCTTGAAGTTGGCCAGGTGGGGTCTGGGATGAGGGGAGCCCACAGAGTTATCTTTGGACACAGAGGACTGCCCATTTACTCTAGTATGCCATGAACTACTAACACTGTCTACCTCTCTCAAGTCACACAAAATGTTGAGAACTGTTCTAGACAAGTGCTTCTAAAACTATCTGGAAGAGCCAGGTTTTTGATTTCCAATTGGCCCTGGACTAATATTTTTGTAAAGTACAAAAATAGATGACATGGCAAGGCCAAATTACTATCAAAGGTTTTACTTTCAAAAATTCTTACTCTCAATTTTTGTGTTCATTTCTTCATGGACTGGTCACAACAGTTCATCGACTGATGACTGAGGACCACACTTTGAGTAACACTATACTAGCTTCTATAACTAGGAGTAGAATTGCTATGCAAAGAAACTTGCACATTTTCAAATTTACTAATTTGGTCAAATTGTTCTTCAAAACAATGGAACCTATTTCCATCCTACCAACTGGAGAAAATTGTTCACATTTTATCATATAATTGCCAACTATTAGTACTGACATAATTTTTAACTTTCACAACATTACAGTATGAAGTTGTATCTCCTCAGTATATTGAACTCGAACCACTTTCAGGTTTATTGGACATTTGGGTTTCCTCTTAATTATCTATTCATTCCTTTGCCCATTTTTTTCCCACTGGGTGGTATTTTGTTTACTGATTTGTAGATCTTCTTCATATGAAACATTCCTTGTACAAATTTGGTTATGATTTTTAAAATAGATATTTATTGCTTATATTAATTTGCTAATAGTTTAAAAGTTTTGCTTTGGTGTTCTTACATGACAATTGACTATAATTTTAATATCTTATACTGTACTATCTTCATAAATGTGCTCGTTGAGATCTGCAGTGGTCCTTTTTGTCTCATTTTAGAATTTTCTTATTCTAGATTTATAAAATTGGAATTAACTATTACTTCAGGGTTTGCTTGAACTTGTCTGGAAAATCATCTGGCCTCCAGTTTTCTATGGAAAGATATCTAACCACTCACTGATTCATTTTTTTTTTTCACTAAACAACCTAACATTTTATTGGAAAAACAAAGAACATGATTTTTTTTATTTAAAAAAAATGTTGCTGTTTAATTAGAATTGAAAAAGCCTTTTTTTTCTTTCTTTCTGAGTTAGCATTTCGGAGTCTTTAGTTTGAAGATGCTTTTGCCCTAACATGTCTGTGAATGTCTACATTTGTCTACTTTGTTAGTAAAATTTATAATAATAGGAGTGCGGCAGGTCTTTATAATAAAAGTTGCATTTAGTGTTTCATACTGGCTATGCCTTAAGTACCAAATTTATAAATGTACCAATTTAAAAAATATTAATAAAATGTTAATATTACATTTTAAAAAAGAAAAAATATACATCCACACTATAATATGTTTTAATGTCACCTACTGAGCTGTACTTCTATAGTTGCTGTTGCCGACCTATTACCAATATTTTTTAAAAAGTTAAATTAAAAAATATCCTTCATCATAAGTATCTTTCCCTAACCCACTTCCAGATCACAGAACTTATTATAAAGGTAGAGTTTTTTTTAAATTTCAAAATATTAAGGGGGTACAAATGTCTTAGGTTACATGGATCACTTTTGTAATGCTTGACTCCCAGCTATAGGTGTGCCCATCACCCAAATAGTGTTCACTGTACCCATCAGGCAGGTTTTTGCCCTTCTCCTCCTACCACACCCCCCCCCCGGTTGATTTCCACTGAGTTTTACTTCCCTCTGTGCACATGTGTGCTCATCGGTTAGTTCCAATTTGATAGTGAGTACATGTGGTGTTTGTTTTTCCATTCTTCAGATACTTCACTTAGGAGAAAGGTAGAATAAATATAGTATGGCATTGACAAAGGGACAAAGATACCAGTGGAACAGAAAAGAGACTACAAACAGACACTCATTTGTGGACATTTGGTTTATAACATATGTAGCACAAGAAGTAGGGAAAATGAAAGTTTTTTCAATAAATGGTATTGTGTCAATGGTCAGTTGAACTTCTGTATGGGGTGGGGAAGGGCTTCCTACATTACACATGCAAAAAAGAAAAAAATCAATCCTAGTTTTACTGAGCTGTATTTATGTTCTCCCTTCTGCACATTTACTTAAACCAATTAAAATAAGATTTTTAAAGTCCTTTGCAAGATCTGTGGGAGAAAAATTAGACAGAAACAAAGAGAGGTTAGACATATATAGTTACTAGAGCAGGGCCTTCAGGGCCCTGTAATCTGTGGCTGCCCTGGGCCAAGACTCAGGGAGAACATAACTGTACCCCCAGATAGATTTGGAGATAGAATAGATTTGTGTCCCAAGCTCTAGTAAGGACTCAGGGAGATGGCAAGTCCCCAGAATTCCCCACATCTGTCATAGTGGAGAAGCAGATACAATGCTTGCATGCTTTGTCTAAGCATATACACTGACACAAACTCACAGTGTTCTTCACACCATCATTTGGCAATGGCGGAGCACCATGATCGATGTGCCAGATACAGGCAAAGCTTTCCAAAGCCAGATTCATGTAGGAACATAGAAGGTTTCCCACGTGAGAGAGACAATGACATGGTACTGAATGTATGGGGTCCTGAGGTCCTGAGGTCCTGAGGTTATAAATTAGGGAGAATGCAAAGCACCCTGTATGGAGCAACAATCAAAAACCAGACCAAAATGTGGCCACCTCAGCAGGTTCCAGTTTGGATTACCACCTCAAGAAACAAATGCACACGTCTGATGCCTTAGCCCCTGAAACTAAAACATGACTCTGGTTAAATCTGAGGGAACTTTAAATTGACTGAGATTATATTTCTGCAGACTGAAATTTGTATTCACCACATGAGTTTTTCTGCATCAACTAAAGAACAACCCTAAAAATGAGAACTTCTAAATGATTTTAGGGCCCACATTTACATTTGAGTTTGCAATTATGTTCTTGTCCCAAGTCCAAAAGATATCTCAGCACGCTATATAAAAGAAGTTTTGCAATAGTTAGAGCAGAATAGTAGAATTGATCCACCACATGGCCAGCAAAAATATAAATACAGCAAAAATTTTTTAAAAGATCAGATATGAATACTCTACTCATGTTGAGTGCAATTACTATTTGCAAATTTTCTCTTTCCTGAGTACTAGCTCATTAGTAGCAGTAATAGTAAATTGGCAATGAAGAATTTTGTTCTTTCTCATTCCAGCAATGATTGGATTAGATGTAAATACCAACTGCAATATCACTGCAATGTTAACCTGATCATCAATGAACAAAATAGTTCTGCAGTCATTCATGACACTTTAATGAAATTGGTATACAAAGTTTGCTCTTTTGCAGAGTATGTTATAGTATAAGTTACAATTTTACTGAACTAGCCAACTAGTTGAATTTTTTAATATTATTTTACGCAACAAAATTTTATAAATAGGTCTAAGTATAATTGAATTATTATCTCCATATTAATTGGTCCAAAGTAAAAACGAGAAGCAGAATAAATATAGACACAAATGTGTAGCCAAAACCCTTTACTATTAAATCTAACACCAGTGGTATAATTTCAGCATCATTTATTATATTTCTTTAATGTTTATAATCTGAGTTTTCCTAGCTTTATAGTTTTAATTATGTTTAATTTATAAATTTGATTTAGCTTTACATTTGTAAAAGAACCATAAGCATAAAGAATTTATCTCTAATTTTATTTTTGTACATATTTAGATACAGCATTGAAAGGAGAATAATTAATTCAATACTGACAATAGTTTAAAAATTCAGTCCTTACTCAAATTGGAGGAATACTGCAGTAGACCATTAGCATAGCACAAATCTTATCCTAGAGCACTCCTTTCCTGTATCACAAAGAGGTGTAATTATTACAATAGCAAAAATAATTTATTTTTATTATTTAAAGCAGACGCTTCAGTTTTTCCACAAATTGGTTCTTATTCATGGCAAGTATCTTTTTAACCATTTTATATAACATATAAAATTTAGTCCAAGAGCCAAACCTAAGATATGGGCATTACTCTCTTCCTTTTACACATTAGAAAACATGCTTAGGAGGGCTAAGTGATGGCCAGCATCCCTCACTGATAAATGACCCAGGCAGGATCAGATCAGCTGATTTAAAGCCTTTTCATTCAACAGCCATGCTGTATTTTCTTGACTTAACCTTTCCAATAAATTTTGTGCTCATTCTTGGTCCTTTTCTCACCCATGCCCAATCCACCAGCCAAATAAACAACTAGTCTTTACTTTTGTTTGATGCTTCTTCAGGGAAATGGTTCTTGTTGGTCCCTCCTTCCCTTCCCCACAGCCTCCAACCTGCTTCGCTCAGGGCCTGACATTTTTCCTGGTCTACTGCAAAAGTCTCCTCACTATTTTGCACATTCCAATGTCCTCCCATTCCAGATACTCTGCTCAAGCCCCAGACTGATGATGCTGTAGAACACGCTTTGAAAACCTGCCCCTAGAATCAACCACAAATTCTTTGCATAGCTGTTCCTGGTACTTCATCAGTTTGTGTGTCCAAGGGTTAAACCTATATCTCCAGTTTTTAGCATTTTCCATTGGATAGCTTCAGGCGCTGAGCCATTTCCTTTCAGGAATCCTCCTCCAGCCTCCTAGTCCTCTCAGGAGGACGAGTGTATGTGTTAAGTCATGTTCTGGCTGCCGTTTGCACTGATGCCACCATTACATTGCTCCTCAGCCATGGCAAGTATTGCTGAGCTTTCTTAAATTTTCGCCGGTTGTTTTGGAATAGCTCCCCTCTTGACCACTATCAGAGGCTATTTCCTTTGAAGTGAATAGAAAGTAAAAACCTCTACTCTCTATTATCCTTTTACAGGAGTTATTTAGTAGGGTTTCTTGAGTTGCAAACTATAAAAGTTTGGCAATCCCCTCCCTACCACAGACACAGAGCTTTGAGGTCTCAGCTACATCACTCCTTTCTGACACCAAGGCCCTTATGCCGAGTCTAACTCATCATGCCTAATTTCTTACTTTCTAGAAGTTTCTTTTCCAGAGGCTCTGCAGTTTATTTTTACAATTTAGTTTCTTTATGGCCTCTTCAACCCCTTTGCTAGGCACATTTAAATAGGCCAAACCTCAGCACAGACAATACTCAAGTTCCTTTTCCAGGTGTGGATGTTGGCTAACCAAACACATCCTAGATACATTAAATCTCCCCTTCAGTCCAGATAGAACTAAACTTATATGTTACTCAAGGCCTTCCATAATTTTACATGAATATTCCCCTTCATGTTCTTTACCTTGCTTTAATGTATTCCCTGAAATTCCCTTCTTCTCCCCTAATCCTGCTGTTAGAATCCTACCTCTCCTCTGGGGCTCAGTTCAAATGCCACTTCCCCTGTAGTCTTTCCTGCTAATCCCAGCTGAAAATGAAGGCTCCTGCCTGTGGGCTCTCAGACCCCTTGAGTGCTTAATACACACACTGACTTCTGCTTCCACTGAAACTACACACGACCTCTCACTCAAGCAGAGAACAGGGTCATATTTGTCTGGGCATTCCCTCAAAAATTCAAAGCACATTGGGTTATATATTTTACGTGCCCATGAATGTTTGTTAATTGGATAGAAATTTGTTGGCCTTGAAGTTAGTATCCTAGCAAGTGCTTCTCCATCCTGATTAGAAGAAAAACGCTGTCTCATATCAGCCCTTGTTTTGAAGGCTTAGTGTTCTCTAGGTGGCGTCCCGAATGGTCAGTTGATCTTCACATTGAGAGCTTGATCTGGAGCTCCTGCTGCTTGGAGCCCACCAACAGGCAGAACTACACCGTGGCCAAGCTCCAGAGATATTTGCTTTCAAACACTTAACATTTGCTTTGTGTTACCCTTTTATTAGGAAGATTAAAATTGAAAGGGAAGCAAGTAAGGCAGGGCTTTCTTCTTTTCTTTCTGCAAGAACAGCTTGTTTCCATGACATTTATACAGTGAGCTTTTTCTAAATGACAAGCAGATTGTTAGAAGTGTTATTTTCTGTCTCTTTGCTTTGGATCTTCACTTGGTGGGTGTAATGTAAGAGAGACAGCCTCACTAGGAGGGTGACTGTCAGGTATACAGATTCGAGAGGGGATTAGGTAGGGGCTTGTTGAATACTTTCTTTTGGGGTTGCAGCAGCCTAACAGATTCTGGCTAGAAGTTGTAAGATGTATTAGTGTTATTTTTTTTCACGGAGTAATATTTCTGCCAATATAAATGTCTGCTCTTTTTCATTTTTTCTCTTAGTGAAGAAAATTGGATGCTCACAAAAGAAGCCATCCATGGTGGCAGCAGGAAGTCCTGAGTACCCAGACTCGATGAGATGACTGAATTTAGGCTTGGGTCAGGGTCTGTCCTCTGCAGAAGAGAGGTGAGCCTCAGAGGGTTCCAGCCACATATCTACTCACCCAGACCCTGATCGTGGGGCTGCAACAACAGAAGACGGGAGCGTCAGGCTCTCTGCTCCACCTAAGGGGTACATGTCACCTCATATCTGCCCACCTTGAACTAGCTACAAATTGTTTTTGCCCACATTATCCCTCTGAGAGAACTCCAAGAAGACTGGCTTCATTAGAAATCAGAATTCTCACCTTTTACCAAGCTCTCTCTTCATCATCACTGTTTTACTTTCTTGGTTTATGCCTTATTGGTGCTCGTGTGGATTTCTGCATTGTGTCTCTGAGTTCTCACCATCCAATCCACTCTTATTGTTCTCCCAAGGGTGATAAATTACCCTGCAAACCAAACCTTATTACATCATCCCACCTAATTGAAGAACTCAATTGCCTCCCTACTGTCTACAAGATAAATACCAAACTCCTTAGACCAACACAGAAGGCCCTTCACATTTAATTCCAGAAGTCCTTTCTCCCTTTGCTTCACACTAACTGCACTGGCTGCCAGGACACTCCACCCCGAAGTATCCTACCCTGGATTTCTCTCTTCCTCAACACTAAGCATGGAATTACCACTATCAGACATTGAAAGTAAAAGCCTATTCTACCTGCAGATTTTTGTTTGGTCTGAAGAGCTTTCAAAATATTATTTTGAGCTTGACTGGCTTTAAACAGGCACCTACTCTCCAATTTGCCACAGACCCCTTTAATATTCTGCTGACCCCCTCCACTTTGCATATTTATATCACTTGTCTATGCCTAAAGACATTTGAATTTATGCCTCTTGAACAGGAACTGCATTTCCTTCCTGGTGATTACATCAGCACCTTTCATGATCTAGAACAACATCGCCACCGAGTCAAAACGCATCATGGCATACCCCGAAGAAGGTGTTGCTCCATTTGCTAGTCTCTCTCATACTCTGTTCTTTCATCCACAATAGTGGTGATAAAACTATTATGTTAATAATTATGTTTATAATATGTCCCTCTACTCAACCATATTGCCAGCTTCCTCAGAAGAAGTCAATCTTAAAAATTTCTATAAGCACACTGTCTGTGTGAGCGTTGGGCAAAAATTTGTTAGATAAATGATCACCATTTTACAGGTGAAAAAACAGGTTTCAAGTTGGTTAATCTTATTCAATAGCACAGACCTTATAAGGAGCAGGGTTTGGGGAGTAGTATGGATCAAGAGAATTTTTAAGAAATTTTGCTGTATGTGGAGCTGTTTAATTTTCTGCCTCACCCTCCTCTGAAGAACACCTTATTGTAGAGAACTCCATGAATCCTCCAAGTCTTAGGAGTCAGGTTTGTGTTTATTTATACTGTGCTTATATGTCACAGTGTTGTGTTATGTGCAATAACGGCATGAAGGCTCAGGGCCATTTGGTAGCATATCCACTGATTTTTCATATTCAGTCAAACTTGTGAATTATCTTATCAGGTATTAAAGCAGAGGCCCAGAGAAACTACTTGATTTATTGAGTTTTTTCCAAAATCAGAGGAGAAGTTACACCTTTTTTTTTTTAAGGTGCTAAACCAGAGACACCTGAAAATAAAAGGGAAGAGGCAGGATCCTCCACAATGCTAAGAAATAAATTATAAGCAATGTGATTTAAAGAAAAACAATCTTGAGTGAAAACTAAAAATTTCAGCCATGAAGAAGGAAGACGGTTGCTCTTCTGTATTACGGGATTTGTGACCCCTGCTTCATCCTCCCCCTACACCCCTGCCCTGTTACCAGAAGGAAGAGCAGATGAAACAATGCCTGAAAGCCTGACATGGACGATACCACTCTTCCCTAATGCACACAGCCATTCATTATTATTCCTTCTCCCAGCTTTCTCCAGTCCATCCATTTTTGGACTAAGATCATGGCAGAGACATTCTGACACCAGTGGTTTCTGAAACCTTTCATTTGTTAACTGTTTTTCTTCCTTTAAACATCAGATAGCATAGTGTGGCTGCGAAAAGAGGAAATATTTTTCCATTGTAATTGAAATAATGTTTTTATAAGTGGTTCAAGGAGTCAGGAGGAATACTCTGAGGAAGACAAACACTCTCTGAAAGGCAGGAGATGACCAAACATTCAAATCAGACATGAACTAGTTGAAGGCATATTATAATAAGTACACATTTCAGGATGCTGGGCCTAAATGATTCATGATGCTGGGCACAATGACCAGTGTGTTGGTTGATGTCTATGCTCGACTTCCTTCATCTCTGCCATCAACCGACTGTGTGACTGCTCAGAGCATTTAATCTTTCCCAGTCCCTAACTTTGTAAATATACTATGTTTATGCATTAGAAGAATCAATATTGTGTCACGATGTTAATTCTTTCTGAATTAATCTATAGATTTAATACTATCCCATTAAAATCCCAGCAGGTATCTTTATAGAAATTGACAAGTTGATTAAAAATGTGTATGAAGGTGCGAAGGACCTGGTATAGCCTAAACCACCTTGAAAGAGAAGAAGAAAGCCAAAAGAAGCAAACTGCCTGATTCCGAGACTTACTTGAAATTGGTATAATTTTGGCATAACTATATTAAATAAACAAAAAAAGAACATAGTTCATAAATAATTATATAATAAGTATATATTCTGAGAAAATACATATACCATATATGTGTGTGCACACATGTGCACATGCACCGAGATAATTAAATGAGGAAAGGATAATTTTTCAACAAATGGGGCTAACAATTGGATATCTATATTTTTAAAAAAAGTAAAATTGACCCTTACCTCACACCATATATAATAATTAACTAGATATTGATCACATTCCCAAGCATAAGAAATAAAACTATAAAGTTGCTAGAAGAAACTATAGTATAAAATCTTTCTGACCTTTGGGTAGGCAAAGACTTCACAGACAGGACATGAAAGGCATGAACCATAAAATTTAAAAAAACTGATAAACCAGACTTTGTTAAACTTTCTGGCATTCAAATGACACTATTAATAAAATGAAAAGACAAGTCACAGATTAGGAGGGAAAAAATAAATAAATTTAAAATATATATATATATACACACACACATATAAAACCTATCATTTTGGAAAAAATCTTGATGTTTTTATTAAAAAATTAAACATCTACTTAAGTATTTATCCAAGAAAAGTGAAAGCATATGCCCACAAAATACCTGTACAGGAATATTCATAGAAGCCAAAAACTGAAAAAAAAAGTCCATCAAATAAATCGGTAAGTTTGGTATATTCATAAATGAAATATTACTCAGCAGGAAAAAGAAATGAACTACACACACAATATGATGGATGAATCCAGCCACAAAATAGTCCATATTATGGTTCCATTTATAAGAGGCAAAAATAATCCATTGTGATAAAAATAGATCAGTGGTTGCTTGGGGCAGGGAGGAAGGAGGAATTGACTGTAAAGAGGTCTGAAGGAATCTTCTTGGGTGATGGAAATTTTCTATATCCTGTTTGGGGTGGTGGTTACAGAAGTATATACATGTGTCAACTTATAGAACTATATAGGTAATATGGGTGTGTTTGTTTAACTGTATACAAATGTACTGTATTAAATTTTACATTTAAAAATGTAACCACATTGCATTTCAATCCAGTGAAATAAACTTCAGAGGAAATAAATTCATCACTACTAGACTTTCAGTCTTAAAAGTGAGTGGACTGTGTCTTACTCATCCTCAGATTTATAGTTAGTACTACTCAATGGATGTCTGTATGAGTCAGACTCATGCTGAACTTAAAATAAAGGTATATTGGAGCAGCTGCTCTTTACTTCTATGGTGTTAAATGATACCAAGGGATTGAGGGTTCTGGTTTTTAGTTTTCCAAAATTCCATGGGGTTTGGTAGTCCAAAGATTTTCCTCTTCATATGTTATACATGTTCTCTGATGGGTCTCCAGGTCAGACAATTCTTTCCAAAGTAAACTAACACTATCATGAGTCCAATGCTATCCCTAGAGAAGCTATTTTCATTAAAAGCATCAGTGGAGAATATTACTTTTTATGTTACATACTTTTTACCCTGAAGGATAAAGGAAAACGTCACTTTTATTCAGAGAAAATCCTTTGTAATTTCATGGACTCTGATTATCAAACCCACATTTTCTATCTATATATTACTTTATTGTACTTTTCCAGCAACAGTGAAGAGCCTTAGACGTGTTTGGGTTTTAATGTTATTTTTGTTACCTTCATAAAACTAGCAATTTAGGATACTTTGCCACCCTAACAAGTTGACAGCTACTGGCATCATGAACTTGATTTAAGAAATGTTGTATTTGGTGTAGTTAAAATTGTCCAAACAAGTTAATTTTGCTGAATGACCATTCTGATGTTGTGATTAACTATTAAAGTCATTAGCTTCTTTATTGCTACAGTCCATCCAAAGAAAAGTTCTTCAATTATCTCTAAGGAAAATCAACTGATTTGTTTATTTCTATGTAAGCCAGTGAGATAGAGTCAATGGGTCAATGATTTAAAATAATATTTGCAAAAGTTAACCATTTATTGGGCACCTCCTCTGTGTCTGACATCTTATTGAATGTCAGGTCCAAAAATGGATAAGATATAGCCCCGTATGTAGGAGCCAGAGTTCTGCAGAGTTCAGGTAAAATTTATGTGGATAATGTTGGATATACCCATATGACTTGAAGTCTGCATAGGAATCTTAGAATTATATTAATTCTATAACTACTCCAATTTTTATTCAGGCTCTCACAATGATGTTGATCTAATAGAGTAAGAACTGATCTGGGAATCAAATAATCTAACCAGTAGTTTGTATCACTTACTTTTCACATCACATGTCTAACTCCCCAACTAAAATGTGGGACACTTGCTGGTGGAAACAGCATAATTTATCTCTGTATCCATGGCCTCTAACAAAGTATCTGTCAATAAGTAGACATTAAAGTAACATTGTTGAATCAATGAATGGTGGATTTTAATTCCAACCATCTAAGAATTTATAAATTGTGGCTCTTAATCTTTTCTGATTCATGGACTACTTTGAGAATTGGAATAAAACTATCTTTATCAGAGACAAATGCACATAATACAGTATTCTGAATGTTATTTCAGGGGGCACACTGAATCCCATCTCTGGTCTATATATTAAGGACTTCATAGAGAATTTTAAAAAATCAGTAAGGATTTTCCTGTCTGTAAACTAATAATCTGCTGTTTAGTTTTCTAATTATATGTTCATAGTGGTACTTATCTGTTACACATCCTAAAATTTCTTTAGGAATGAAAAATAGTGTATAAGACTACCATCCAAATTATATTGGTTATTGCCAGCTCTGCCACTAGCTAGCTGTGTGACTTTGGATACGGGCTTTGGTTCCAGACCTGTAAATTAAGGAGGTTGAACTAAAATGATTTCTAAAGTTCCTTATGGCTCTGAAATTCTCAGTTCCAAAGCACTGGAGTTTCCCTAATGAAGAAAGAAATATGTGCAATGTAAATAATGACTTTACAATCTGCCATGAGGGGGAGGCACTAAGCATCAGATTTAATTATTTTAAAAAATGATTTAAGTACACTCTTTGCATATATCTGCAGGAGTCCAAGAATCAGACCTATAGCTTAGACATATACCAATTTTCAGGACCCTCCAGCCTCCCAATGTGTAAGGAAGCAAATGGCCTCTCTCCCCATTGGCTGTTGGACTTTCAGTATAAGCTAATTATTGGGAATAGCCCATCACCCCAAATTACTTCTAATTCCCAAGTTTAAAATATAGGATGCTTAGAAAATAAGGTTTGGGCAAGAATAGACACTATATTTTAAATACCACCATTAGTGCTAAGGTTCTTCTTCCTGTGAGACTAAAGTCTCTTCTTGACATGAGATATAACATCCTGTGACATCATATATGCAGGGCAGTATTATATTAGATTCATCTTTCCAAAATGCCACTTAAATCATTTCATTCTCCACTCCAAAATTCTAAGGGTTTCCCTACTCACCAACAGAATAAAATCTAAGCTTCTGTCTGTGTACATAAGGCCAACCTACCGTCTCGCTTCAGTGGACATTGATTTTCCCTATTCTCCCCAAACTGAGTATTCTGTTCGAGACAAGTTAGCCAGCTAAGTCCTGCCAACATCTCCCAACTTGACTCTTTCCATGTCATGCTCAGGTCACTGGCCTTTCTCTCAATCAAAATCCTACTAAACACAGAGTTCTAGTTCCAGTAATGATAGACAAGGAAATATGCCCAACCTTCTTGATGAAAATATAGCTAGAGAAAAACATAAGAAATCATCCTTTTGAAGGTATGACAGAGCTTAAAAAAAAAAAAGATTGAAGAATTACAGGCCAATATCTTTGAGACAAAGGAAAGACCAGATAACTGAGCTTGCTTTTGCAAAGGTTATTTGTCAATTCTGCAAGAACCTGCTGAGACATTAAGAAGATAAGTAGAGTTTTTGATAGTCACAGCAAAAGAGAAATATGAATTTGAATTCAGGGCATACAAATGAAGAGGGAGAGGGAAACATTTTAGCAAAAGGGTAGACTAGACAACAACCTTGTTTCAGAGCCCAGGCTGATCATTTTTAATCTGAATTGAATTAAGATCCACTGCCTGTGAGAAACAAAAGTAAATTATCTGAAAAGGACGATGAAATAAAAAACAAAGTTTTAGGGTTCACATTGTCTCTAAATTATTTCATATATTATAATCTGAACCCAATTTTAAAAATCACCAGCTATGGAGAAAAGAGGACAACATTTTATAAAGCCAAGAAAAATGACAGATGATAGAAATAAACATATAAGAGACTTTCATAATAGAGTCATTAGACATAGCCTTTAAATTAATTATACATGTTCAAAACATAGAAGATTGAGATTTTTTTCAGAAAATAGGAAAAGAGAAAAGAACCCATAGAAAATCCTAAAAATGGAAAATAAAATAACTTATATTAAGAATTAAAAAGTAAAATTAAAAGCAGATGAGACATTATGAAAGGGAGATTTAGTGAACTTCAAGAAAGGTCAGAGAAAATATTAATAATGGAGGATAGAGATTTAAAAAGGACAAAAACACAGAAAAGAGTATAACAGACAAAAGAAGCAGGAGACAAGGGTGAGTAAAAAGGATGCAGTAGAAAAATGTAACATACATGTCATTACAACCCCAGATAAAGAGATAAAAGAAAATGGATTTGAGGCAGTTCTTTAAAATGTAATGCCTGAGAATGCTTCAAAACTGAAAAATGACATCAAGTTACAAATTTAAAAAGATCATGAACTCCAAACATGATTAATGCAAAGAAAAAAACAACAAAACTGTAGAAAGCTGTCAAAATAAAGGACAAAGTGATTATTTTAAAAAGCTGGAGGAATAAAAGACAAATTACCTTCAAAGAAGCAAAAATGGAACTGAGAGCTGACTTCAACAGAAGTAAACACAGAAGCTATAACTGCCAACCTAATATGCCATAACCAGCAAATATTTTGCCTCAAAAATAAATGCAAAATAAGACATTTTCTAGAAAAATAAAAATAGAAATTTTGTTAGCAAAGAAATGGTACAAGAATTTCCTTAGGCAGAAGAAAAAATTATCCCAGGGAGAAACTCAGAGATACAAGAAGTGAAGAGCAACCTAAAGGATAAATGCATGGGAAATTTCAATAAATATTGACAGTAGAAAATATTAACAATAATGTATTGTGGGGTATAAACATATACATTTAATTACTATACACTGCTAAACAACAGTGTAAATCACAAAGGGTAAAAAAAGAGAGTTGAATTTTAAAATCCTTATATTTTCAGGGAAGAGATAAAGTACAAACATAATAAACATTGAGGAGTTAAGGGCATAAATTATAATAACTAGGATAACTATTAAAAGAAAAGTAAAACCAGGTACAAATGACAAGCTAACAGAGGATAAAATGGTATAATGAAAAATTAATCTAGAAGAAGGAAAAAAGGGAAAAAACTGACCATCATAAAATACAGAGTGAGAAAGTAGAATTAAAAGCACATATATCACTAGTTACATTAAATTAGAATGGGCTAAATATCCAAATTTTTAAAAGATCAGCAGAATGTTTAAAAATATTAAACTCAGGCTCTCATGTTACAAGAGGGAGTCCATTTGCCATTATGTGGCAAATGTATCTTGCTCTTACTCGGTAAACCTATATCTTGCCCTTGCTCTGTAAACCTATCTTGTCCTTCATCAATAAACGTCATTTCGTGCTTGCAAAAAAAAAAAAAAGAATATATATATATATATATATATATATATATAAAAAATAAAAAACTCAACTTTATGCTGCTTCAAGAGACAACTCAAAAATACATAGATACAGACAAAAACAATAATAATTAGACAGGACTTTAAAAGATTTGGCCAACACAATGAACAAGCTAGACACATGTGAGTGACTAAACCACTGAAAAATATGAATTATTTTCAAGGACACACAGAACACTTACAAAAATTGACCTTGTGCTGTTCACAAGTAGAGCCTCTAAAATTTGTAAAGGACTCATATCATATAGAGTTTGCTCTCTGACCAGTGGAATTAAGCTAGAAATAACATTCTAAAAATGTAACTTAAAAACCTCCAAATCTTTGGAGGTTAACCAAAACACTGCTACACAAACCATGAGTCCAAAAAGAAATGATAATGGAAACAAAACATAAGTGAAATGAATTAAGATTAGAAAAAGAACAAAATTTGTAGGATGCAGCTAAAGGTTTCTTAGAAAGGAAATTATAACATCATTTATAGCCTTACACTGTTTTCATATATTAATAGTTTTTATTAAAAAAGAAAAAAGACTATAAAATCAACACTACCAGTATCTATCCTCAGAAGTTAGACAAAGAAATGCAAACTTAAGGGTAATAAAAGGCTGGAAGTAATATAGATGGGAGCAGAGAAAAATGAAATAGGAACCAAAATTACAATGAAGAAAATCAAAGTTAAAAGACGATTATTTCAAAAAACTAATCAAACTGATAAACCCATGGTGAAAGTGATTTAAGAAATACAGGAGAAAGAAAAAATAAGCAATATCCACAATGAAAAAGGAGGTAACAGGTCAGATACTACAAACATTAAAAAGATAATAAGAGAATATTATGAGGATTTTTATGCCAAAACATATCAGATTCAGATGAAATGAAAATTTCTAGAAAAAATATTTTATCAAAACTGACATGAGAAGATGTAGAAACACTGAGTGCCATTAACTATTAGGGAATTGAATTTATAAATAAAAACATATCCATGAAGAAAAATTCAGACCAAGATAGATGGCTCTGTCAGTTAATTCACTAAATATTTAAGGAAAAAGTATCACCAATCTTAAACTTTTCCAGAGACTAGAAAAAGAGGGAAAACTTTCCAGTTCATTTTATGAGGTTGGCATAACCTTAATACCAAAATCTGTCAAGCAGATTAAAAAGGAAGAAAAATATAGACCTATGTAATAATCACAGGTAAAAAAAAATTTAATATCAAATTAAGAAATATATAAAAAGGATGATATATCATGAAGAGTTTGGGCTTATTCTAGAAAAGGTGGTTCAACATTTGAAATCAATCAATAACAGAATAAAGGAGAAAAAACTGGATCATCTCAATTGTTACAGACAAAGCATTTGATAAAATTCAACATCCATTCACATTAATAAAAAAGAAACTATTAGAAAGCTAGAAACAAAAGGGAAAATTTTTCTATTTGAAAAAGGAGAATGTACACATATACAATCCTATGGCAAAGTCATACTTGATAGAAAAATGTTGAAAAATTTCCTTGAAAGATCAGGAATAATACAGGAATGCCCATTAACACCACTTGTATTAAATATTGCACTGGAGGTCCTGCTCAGTGTGATAACATAGGAAAAGAGAAAAAAGGTAAAAGAATCAGAGTGGAGGAAGTAATACTATTATTAGTAAATGACATAATGATGTATATAAATTTTTTTAATGCATACACATGATTAAATTAATTAGTGTTTTGAGCAGAATTTCTGGTTATAAGATCAATAAATCTAAAATTAATTGTATTTCGATGTGAGCAACAATTAGAAAATGAGATTTAAAAATATGTACAATTTATAATAGTACCAAAAATATCAAATACCTAAAAAATCTATAAAAATATATATAAGATCTCTAATCATAAAATCAAAAAAATTATTGAAAATGATTTTTAAAGGACTTAAACAAGTGGAGAGATATTCCTGTTCATGGATTAGAAAACTCATTACCATGAGGATCATTATCAGTCATTTTTCCTCAGAATAATCTATAGATTCAATGCAATCTCAATTAAAATTCAAGCAGGCATTTTGGGGGGAAATTTAAAAGCTAATTTTAAAGTTTACATGAAAATAAAAAAGGCCAAGAATTTCAAGACATTCCTGAAGAAGAACAAGAAAGGATTACATATTCTATCAGGTTTCAATTTCTTTAAAATAATAAAACGATGGGGCATGTAGAAGATTATATTGGAGAACATTGTTATAATTTGAACTAAAAGAAAAAATAAAAAGAATAATTTAAAGTACTATTCATAAAGAAAAAGATTGCTAAAATGAACCATATTAAAATTGAGAAATTTTATTCATTAAAAGATACCATTAATACCTTCCTGACAAGTCACAGGAAAAAAAAAAGACATCATTATGATGAAAAGGCAAGAGAGAATGAAGAAAGAACATGTGCTGTGCCCATAAACAACAAAGCGTTCGTTTTTTGAATTTATTGACTTCTCACCAATGAGAAAAACACTGACATTGCAATAGAAAAGGAAAGAAGACATGTAAACAGGCACTTCATGAAAGAGGATATTTGAATGGACAATACATATTTGAAACGGTCCTAAACCTTATGATTCAACAAGGAACTGAAAATTAGAGGTGCAATAATGTTACCACTATATACCCACAATATTGGTTATAATAAAAATTACTGATGACACCAAATGTTGTATTAAGAACATGTAGGTCAATAGAACACTCATCCACTACTCTTGGGAAAACATCTGGTACAACTAATTCGGCAAAGATGTTGTCAGAATCTACTTAAGTTAAACATGATGTTGTCCTAGGACCAAGCAATTCCATTCCGAGGCAGATAGCCAACAGAAATGCATGCACATGTGTACCAAAAGACATTTGCAAGAATATACATAGCAAAATTATTTATTCTAGTTTTAAGATAGAAACAATCCCAATGTCATTCAACAGTAGAATGGATATAGTCATACAATGATACTATCAAAATAAAAACACAGCTGCATAAAATAATATTGATGAATCTCAAAAACTTGATGCTGAGCAAAAGATGGCAGCCCCAAAATAGTATGTAGTGTATTAATGTTTTACATAAACTTCAAAAATAATCTATGGGAGTAAAAGTCATGGTAGTGCTTCCCAGAAGGAGATTTATATTAATATTAATAAGAAGAGGGATGAGGAGGGCTTCTGGGCACTAATAAGATTCTATTTCTTATAACATCAACCCTAAGATAGAAGAAGGTTCTCAGAGCCTGCTATATATTGAATACTGAGCCATGAATTGTTTTGCACCACTATGTATGGCTATTAGAACTGTTCATTTTACAACTTATAATTTAAAGGCAAAAGAATGGGGATACATGGCTAGCAAGGTATTTACGTTGAAGGTCCCCAGGCTTGGTTGCCTCCCTATGCTGATGTGACCCATTTGCGTCAGCCTTAGTCAAACTTGTGACCAAAACGCAACTGTGTGTGGTGATTTGGGGCAGCAGAAGCTGCATCTGAGTGTCTGAGGTTTCTGTGATAAAGCTGTACTTAGTCCTTGATCTATCTGGATCCTTTTAAAAAGCTAAATACATTTGGTGCTGCACAAGCCTAATTGCGTTTTGAGAGTTTGGCAATTCAAGCCTAAAACTCCCCTCCAGTGGCCTTGTAGATTGGGAGTTGCACACAGGTGGTAGTGCTCTCTGATTACCATAATGGCACCAGGGGTAGAGGGGTGGGAGTTTACAATACAAGATACACATGTACATAGATACATGTGTGTATGTGTGTGTAAGTATGTGTGTATGTATCTCCACTGCTTAAAATAGTAGATGTTTGTTGTTCCTAAGAGATTAATCCCAAAATTTGTGACTAAAGATTTTTACAGTTTCTGGCTTTCTCCAAATTTCTATCTCCTTTAAGAGTATTATGTTTCCTGTGTCCACACCCACATTACAAGTTAGCGTTCTTTTCAGATTTTCATTACAGAGGTTTTGTCACTTGGTGGTCACTGTTTTCCACAATGAAGCATTTTCCTCCATTCACAGGAGTTATAAGAAATTCGAAGAGAAAAGATCGTGTAGGTTGAGTTGAGTAAGAGATATAAGGCAGTTGGCTAGTCCTACTCACTGAGTTATTAAATGAAGGTACATCAGCCTAAAGCTATAAGCAAGTCCAAGCCATGTCCCTGCAGAATTTCAAATTTCTACATGCCGTGGACATGGTTGCCACAACAAGTCATAACAATAATTGTAAAATCTACAAATGCCAATGGTCTAGACAATTATAACAATTTTACCCATTTCTTATCTTTCCTAATCAAGTATAAGCCACCTAAATTCAGCTTTGTTTCTAGCAAGCATTGAATAAATTGTAACAAAATAAGGAAATGAATGAAAATGGAGTATATTTATTTATTTTCAACCTATTTAATTCTGACACATCAAGAATTCTGCCAGGATTAACAAAGGCTTAAATGGTCCTGAGATGTGTTGTGATCATACATCCTGGCTTACACAAGGCAGTCTCAGTTTACAAGTGTTGTCCCATGTAATTATTAATAGTATTTCTTTTACTTTCAAAATGTTCCAGATTAGACAGAAGTTTAGCTGGTTATTCTATTTAAAGAAATTCTTTGTATCAGTTAACAATCGCCATAATAATATTGTGTAACAAACAACCGTAATATGTCAGTAGCATACAATACATATTTGTTTAGCTCATAAGAATGAGTACTGGTTGGTAGTTAACTAACTTAAGCTGGGGTGATTCAATTTCACCTCTCTCTCTCTCACCCTCCTCCTCAGACTCAGTGGTCTAACATGGGCTGCTGCTTCACATGGTGATGGCAGAGAGTAAGACCAAATGTACAACACTTCCCAAGATTTTGATCACGCCATGCTCACTAATATTCTGTTGACTAAAGCAAACCACATGGAAATTCCAAGTTAAGAAACAGAAAAATATACCATACCTCTTTCGTGGAAGGAACTACAAAGTCATATGGCAAAGGACTTGAACTCAGGGAGGATTCAATCTACTACAGTGCTTCATAACTGCAAATAATTACCACCATGGCTGAGAAGCCTATAAATGAGACCGTCCTCATTGTAAGCTGGCAAATGATTTTACTTGTCTCTTCGTTCTCCAGGGTCTTTTATAGAACCATGTGAGAGGAACCTTATCACAAGCTGAAGCTATCTGGCTTTTACAAAGCATTTAAGCCCAATAGACAAGAGTGACAGTGGTAAGGCTGTGTGATATTTTCCTCTGAGAATTCTGTCTCTAATGCTGTCCACTGATGGTACATGAGTACCTCTGAGAAGTCCTTGAACTAAGTGCGAGCCCAATTTTTCCTCTGATGTCTGTTACAGAACATTCACTTTCCACCCTGCCTCTCAGTGGACAGGCAACAGAAATAGAGGCAGAAGCCACAGAGCACAGCCTGAGGTACAGAAACACTCTTTCTTAAAAACTAAACAAGACAGAATTGGACAGTTAGCTGACTTTTCCCCAAGCTCTATGAACCGTGTTCCGTGTTCTTTTGATAACTCTAAGCAAAATCCCATGCTCACTTCACCAAACTGTACCAGATATCAGCAACATTCCATCAGGACCCTGTACTGTCCATTTCAGGTTTAAGGAGCTGGATTTATATGGCATCCCTATTCCCACAGGCTGTATGACTCTTACTCAGCCTTTCAAGGGAGAAACTTCCTGGTAGAGAGGAGCCTTTCTAGCAAGGGCTGGCATCTCTTGCTCCTCTTCCCATTTTCTCATCCATGGTGAAGGTGAAAGGATGTGTGGATATCTGAGACGGTGTCAATTTTCAAGGCTCTGATACATTAAACAAGTACATACTTGTCTGCATAGTGATCATTCTAGCTTAATAGACAGAAACAGCCAGGAAACCACCAGGTCAAATTAGATGGACTAATGGGAGCACAGCAGATAAGTAATCAAGTTAGTTTCTACCATTAGGTTGATTGAGGCATGAGCTCACTGGGCCCATGTCTCCATTTCCTTATCTGTGGTAGATTGTACTAAATAGTCTTCACGACTCTTTCCAATAATCCCTGAATTTATGAAGTTCGTAATGATAAACTCACAAAGCACTGCAAAATGTAGATGCCTTAATTTCGATGGGAAATAAATACCCAGTTGCCATGGAATCCTGGACAAGGAGAGAGGTACTAATATTTCTTAGAATATTTTCTTCTTTCTTATCCTCTTCCCATTAATTTCCTAAAGAAATCTTACAACTTCCTGATTATGAACTTGTTTCCTGTTCCTAAGGTCAAAATACTAGCCCTTATCACATCATTCCTTGCTGGGGTGTGGAGAAGGTAAAAGAATCAATGAATGGATGAGCAATGACATCTCAGTGTTATGGCAGAAACAAGAATATTGCACCATAAATCCTCCATCCTCTACTTTAACATTATTCATTCATTCGAACATTGATGAAGCCAGGCATTGAGTAAGGGTTGATAATGCAAAGACGGATCTTAAAAAAGAGAAGTATTTCTTTCAAAGAGTTCCGAATCTACCAGGCAGATCAACTCACCAATAATGACCATTCAGCTATAGCAGTGCAATACATGTTATAATAAAGATTCACACAGAGGCCATGGAGGCCCAGGGAATGAAAGACCTAACTACAAAAAACTTTTCAAACAGTGAAGAACACTAATACATGGAGCAATGCTTTAGAGAGTCACTGATGTCAGTTATTTGATCCCCCAAAGTCCTATGGTGGAGCTATGCATGCTTTCATTACCACCCTCCTCTGTAGGGAAGAAAGGCTGATGGACAATATCTTGCTTGTAGATATTATTTGGATTATACACATACTACACTATAAAAAATTCTAGAAATATTCTTCTAACCTTTAAACCAGCAATCCTACTCCTAAGAATTTAGCCTGTCTGACCCCCTGAGTATATGATAGAATATTCTGGATCAAGTGTCTGTTTAGTTCAAATACTTATATATTAGAGTGAAATTTGCAAAGATGATCAGACTGATGACACATGAGCATGGAAACACCTTGAGTGTTTAAACAAACGCAATTATCTCAATATGTAATATACTTCTAAGTCCAAGAAGTAGATATGTTATTGAAGATTTCCACAGATAACATAGAAGGATTTCTTGTTATTAATAAATTTTTGTGCTCATAATAAACATAAACATGTATTAATCAAAAATCTGTTTTCCCTAACAGCCACTTTAATCACTTATTATACTCAATTATAAACAAAAAATAATATTTTAGATAAAACTGTTTTCCAACCTGCATATATATTTTTCCCAACTTGTTTTACGTATGTTATTTTTTCAAATTCCTGGAAACCTATCTTCTAGATAATTCACATGAAAAGAAATCTGTTTGTTTATTGATCTTTTCCCATCTGAAAAAAAAAAAACCTTTGTTCCTTTCAGTTTATTCTCCCCACCTCCCTACTCTAGATTTTAATAATACCTTGTAAATCTTTGAGAGAAAAATCACATTTGAAGAGAAGAAAACATTATCTCCCTCACATAAATGATACCATGCTAAGAAAAACTGTAAGAAATATTTTAAATATATTCATGTTCGATGCCACAATATCAAAAAACTACTTTGTGATACGCAGTGGCGTGCCCCGCTTTAAGTAAACCTAGTGGATATAAGATGATACTTTGCAATCCAGTAAGATTCTCCATTTAACTTCACTGAAATGGTGATAATAGTAGATAGTGGTAGATAATTAAGCATTAGACAAAAAAGGGAGGTAAAAAATTAGAGTGTGGTAAGATAAAATCCACATATTAGTCAATTAGTAAAAAAATAAATATTCTCTAGCATTACAGTGTAAGTAAATTAGAAAATAGTACTCAATTTACAACTATATATAAACAGAGAAAGAAATTACTTTATCCCAAATTTTCAAACCTTTATGTTACATGAAATGAATCACAACTTTATAAATATGTTAGTATTACTGCATATTTTTCAGTAACTTCACAGTATTATTAATGTTAATTAATTGAGTGCTTATTTTATGCCATGCATAGTACCAAGCACTTTATGTATCATTGTATTTAATTTTAATTTGCAGAATTCTCACTATTAACAGAAGAGTAAACAATCAGAAGTTAATTGATGTGTCCAGGATTACATAGCCAATAAGAGACAGAATGAGAATTTCAAGCCAGACCTAATTCTGAGTAGTCTGTCATTTCTGCCATACTGTAAAACGCTTCTGTGTTCATGTACTATATATGTACATATATATGTATATGTGTATCTGCATGTGTTTTTCCTTTATTCCTCTTATCAGAGGCAATAATTTTAGATTTGTGTGATTATTTAATTAACATGTTACCTTTCTAGTTTTGAAGATTCATAAGGACAAGGATACTGTCCTTACCATTATGTTTCCATCATCTAGCACATGACACATAATAAATGCTCAGTAAATATTCTTTCATGATTGGTCCCGAAGATGCAGGCCAGTAGTCTATGAACTATATCATGACCCTGCTGTTGGAATACTACTAAGCATTCAAGACTTTACAAAACTGCTACCTCACCCTCAAAAGGGCCCAAAGGGTACAAGAACAATGACAAAGTAAATTACCACCATCATGGATTAGAGAGAAAATTTGACCAGTTTCAGCGGAACCACACTGAGAAAACCACAATTCCACTACTTTTTCAGTTTTAAGAAATAACATACTGACTTCTGTGTAAGCAAATTAGTCCCAAATTTCCAGACTGGAGAATTACATTCACCAGGTGGTATTAAAAGTTTGAAAATAAGAGTTTAAAAGTTCAATGTGTCAGTTTCCCTGATGCATGTCCCCCTTTGGCATAACACAGTATTAACTCCATGCTTTTCTCTTTCTCCAGTCATACTGGAAGGAAAAATGATCTTTTATTTAGCCATTAAATATAATGTCCACTGTCAGAGTAAGGGAAGCAACAAATGGACACATGATTAAGCGCCAGTGGCCCATTTAACTCTGACAGCCTCTTTCTAGGGGCTAATGTGGCCACAGCTTCCCCAGTCTGGAACCACTTTGACAGTGATGGTTTTCAAAGAAGGGTTATTAACGACGTCCTCAACTTTTGATAGTTTACCTCTTTGAAAAATCATATGTGACATAATGGATAGCATTTAGGAAACTCTCTGGTAATGCTCTCTGGCAAGCAAAGACAAACATCTCTAGGAAAGTGATTTGATTCTGCTTACAGAGATACTGGGTGCTTGTGATAATTCCATACAAAACTTATTTTTACTAAGATATGACCATACATACAGAGAACATCTCCACCTTCCTCTAACCATAATCTAAATTGTTTTGACATAAATTACTTTTTTGGAAATAGGCCCAAATGTAAGGAAAATGGACTATTTTTATTGAATATCCTTATAGTCAACAATACTAACTCTATTACTTTTATTCTTTCAACTATCCTGGCAGGAAATTAATACTACCCCATTTTATAAATCAGGAAACTGAGATTCAGAGACGTGAAGTAAATTTTCCAGGTCACAGAGCCCATATTCAAACTACAAAGCCTTGTTCTTTCCATGATTCTGCCCACTCACTCTTTTCTTCTGAATTGGGTTTGCAAACAGTACCATCCTCCCACCACATGTTTCCCTTTGCTGTCGTCACTTTCGTAGGGAGTTCTGTTTCCTCAGACTCCACCCTGCCAGGCCAGAAGAATGTAGACTTCTATTACAGGGCACTTAGCAGGGTTTTTATTTCCCCCACAAAAAATCTTTATAGGGAGCATGAAGCTCAGCCACCATGCTTACCCCATGCTGTAGACACAAGTGGTCAAACGGTGAATCTTTGGGAAGCTCAAATAGGAGGAAGTGAAATGTTAATTGGAGAAGAGGGTTAGTGAGGGTTAATTGTGGCAGTACTGTTCATGATTGTAAAAAAAAAAAAAAAAAAATGGAACCAACTAGATGTCCATCAATAGTAGGATGAATAAAGTGAAGTACATTCATTTAATGGAATATAATACAGGAACAAATATGAAACAAATACATCTACTGCATTAAAATAAACCAATGGTATTTTGGGCTATTCCCTAGCATTACCACACATTCATGGATTTACTTACTGTGATAGTTAACTTTATGTGTCAACTTGAATGGGCCATGGTGCCCAGTTATTTGGTTAAACATCATTCTGGGTGTGTCTGTGAGGGTGTTTGTGGATGAGATTAACATTTGGATAGGTAGACTGAGTAAAGCAGATTGCCCTCCCCAGTGTGGGTGAGCCTTTTCCAATCCACTGAAGGCTCAAATAGAACAAAAAGGATGAGTAAGGGACAATTCATCTTCTCTCTCTCTGCCTGACTGTCTTTGAGCCAAGACATCAGTCTTCTCCTGCCTTTGGATGCATACTAGAACTTAAAACATCAGTTTTTCCGTTTCTCAGGCCTTCAGGCTCAGACTGGAACTACACCATCAACTCTCCTGGGTCTCCAGCTTGCCAAGTACAGATCTTGGGAATTCTCAGCCTCCATAATCACATGAGCCAATTTCTTATGATAACTCTCTCTATATGTCTCTCTCTATATACACACACACACACATACATGTATATGTGTGTGTGCATACCTATGCACACACACATATATACATATTTATGTGTATATATATCTCTAATGGTTCTCTTTCTCTGCAGAACTAACATACTCACATAGAAATTTTATGGACAACTGTTAGAATCACCACCTAGAGAAGGAGGTGGATCTTGAGCCCTTGGCCTGGGAGAAACCACAGAGCTATGAATCACCTTATCCCTAATCCCACAAAAACAACAAGCAGAAAGTTTCAAAAACAAGTGAAACAATCTCCTACAAATCAACTAAAACTAAATCAGCAAACAAATTAAAACAGCCATATCTTTAAAAAGTAAGATAGAAGTAGTCAATCCCAGGAAATCAATCAAAGCAAAAGTAGAGTAACTGCAAAATCTTACTTCCTTCTACTATAATGGTCTGCTTGAATGGTGAGGGAGGAAAAAAGTGGATGATAACAGGATAACCACAAGTATGTTGTTATAGTAACAGAAAGGCAGAAGTCATGAGGACTTCAATAAAGCGTTCATTCATCCATTCAACAGACACTGAGTGCATATTAACCAGAAAGCACTACTGACCCTGGAGATGTACCAGTGAACAAGAGCAAACTGGAACTTACTCTCAGATTTTGAACAAGGTGGTCAGTTTGGTTTGAGACATATTCAATTTTAGGTGAATCACAGCATCCAGGTAGAGGTGTCCAGTATGTAGCTAGGCATTGGGATTGACATCTGGGAGAAGGATAAGGAATAGAGATTCAGATTTTGGAGTGGCAAAGAGATGAAAGTCAAAACTGAAAGAGAAGATAAAAGATTCTGTGAAACAGGAGAAAAAATTAGGAATGATGACTAAACGTTAGGGAAGAAAGGAGACAGGACAAAGAAAAGGAGTCAAGGAGAAAGAAAATCTACCAGAGACACAGGAGCCCAGGGTAGGGTGGACAGGATGGCAAACGAGGCAAGAGAAGAAAAACTCTCAAAGGTCAGAAGACAAGAGAACTTTTCGAGAAGCAGATGAGAGGAGTCGGGAACAACAAAGCTCTAATTGCCATGGGGTCTTTATTTGTTTTAATTTATAAACTTTTTTGTTAAAAACCAAGGCACAAACACGCATTAGCCAAGGCCTATACAGGGTCCTTATGAGTATGATTGTAGTCGTGTGCTACATGCCAATTTGCCACAAAATTCCAATTCCAATTTAAGGAAGTTATGTGAAATATTCCAAGATGTGCACACACACGTAACTATAAGGATGTTATACTACATACAGGAAAACCAGGAACCACTTTCTTGCCCAAGAATAGGGACTAGCAAAATAAATTAGTGTATCTAGACAATAGGACACAATGCAGCCGACCTTTAAATGATTGTTTTGAAGTGTATTTACTGACAAAGAAAGATGTCTAGAATGTACTCAATTTTTTTAAAAGTTACCAAGCAATAAACACAAAAAGAAAAAATATACAGCTGTGCACCACATAATGACATTTTGGTCAAGGACAAACTACAAATGTGACAGTGGTCCCATAAGATTATAATGGATCTGAAAATACCTATGGCCTAATGACCTCATAGCCATTGTAACATCATAGTGCAACACATTACTTTGTGGTGATGCTGGTGTAAACAAAACCACTCTGCTGCCAGTCATATAAAAGTATAGCACACACAATTATGTCCAGCACATAATACCTGATAATGACAACAAATGCCTGCTACTGGCTACGTATTTACTATATTTTATTGTTATTTTAGAGTATACTCCTTCTACTTTTATATATATGTATGTGTGTGTATATATATATAAACTGTAAAACCACTTCAGGCAGGTCCTTCAGGAGGTATCCCAGAAGGCATTGTTATCATAGGAGATGACAGCTCCAGGTGTGTTATTGCCCCTGAAGACCTTCCAGTGGGACAAGACATGGAGGTGGAAGACAGTGATATTGATGATCCTGACCCTGTGCAGGCCTGGCCTAATGTGTGGGTTTGTGTCTTAGGTTTTACAAAAAACTCACTCACTGACTCACCCACAGCAATTTTCAGTCCTGCAAGCTCTATTTGTGGTAAGTGTCCTACACAGGTGTGCCATTTTTAATCTTTTATGCCATATTTTTACTGTACCTTTTCTATGTTTAGATACACAAATATTTACCATTCTGTTGCAATTGAATACTGTACTGTATTCAGTACAGCAACATGCTGTGCAGGTTTGTAGCCTAGGAGCAATAGGCTATACCATATACCCTAGGTGTGTAGTAGGATATACCATCTAGGTTTGTGTAAGTACACTCCATGGTGTTTACACAGTGACAAAATTGCCTAACAACACATTTTCTCTGAAGGTATCCCTGTCGTTAAGCCATGCATGACTGTATATATGAAATCATGGGTTTGATATTCTAGTTATGTTTTTTCTAGTTCATATTAAAATAAATAAAATCCCAGTACAATTAAAATTAAGAATCTGTTCTTACCGTCAAAATAATTTGCATACTACCAGAGGTGAATGCACTGTACTTTCAGAAACACTAATGTAATTCACATACTTATTATGCAATCCACCAATGCATAATAAGTGAATGCTGTTTGATGTCATTGAGTAGAGCCACCCCAGTGAGGTGAGAGAGTTCACTTCCAGAGGAATTAACCATCAGAGGTATGCCCAATTAATTCCTTAGCATGATACCTCCTACTTGCTAATAATGAATGTGGATGTGGTACATCATAATGTTTTGGAATCAGGTGCAGCATTTACTATTTTGTAATTAGTTTGCTGAATTTTATGAACCTGAGCCTTATTTTTTGCATGTTTTGAGGTAAAATTGTGTCTCCTAAATCATGACTATGGAATTTAAAGTTATTTCTTCATTTCTAGATAATTCAGTTTCTTATAAAAACAACAATAAATACAAATTTGTAGAGAACTATATCATGGAGGTTAAGGTGCACATTTTATGGTGTTTTGAAAAACAACTTCTTAAAATGGTGGTCTCTTCCATGAATCTAGGCTTATCTGAGGAATTTAAGAAAAGGATGAGTCTGAAAACTGCCTACTATTACAACCTTTATAGAAATTATTTCTGCAGACTATGGAACATTTTTTAATGGACTTTTTTTTTTTACCCAGACATTCCACTTTAGAGCTTTTTAGAGGGGAAAAAGTATCCGTATATAAAGTATATTTATTACATCACTGTTCATAATGGCAAACAATCTGAATATTTAATAGTAAGAAAATGGTTACATAAGTTATGATATATCCATTCTACAGAATATAATGCAGGCATAGAAAAGAACAAGTTAGATGTATATATCCACTCTCCAGAGGGCTCTCTATTATGCATGGATAAATGAAAAACACAAGCAGTAGAAAAACATATACAGTAGGAACTCATTTTTATAAGCAATCCTATGTCTAGATTTAAGCCTGAATGAGTACGAATAATGGTATGAGGTACACAATGGATTATCTCAGGAAGGCCAAGAGGAAGAAGGTTATTTAATTCTTTATACATTTTGCTATTATTTTACTTGTCATAATAACCATGTATTTATAATTAAAACTGACATTAAAAATAATTTTCTTTCCAATATCAAGAAATAGCATAGTTATTATTATAGAGTGTGCCATATTACCTTTTTATTTGTTATTAAAAATAATTTTTAAGTAATGGGGAAAGTTTTTTTCCTGCTAATCATATATACATACCTATTTAATATTTAGTATATGCTTTTTAAACACATATTGTTTTTATTAAATGCCACAACTTACAGGCATATAATGAAAGGTGACAGGACTTTCAATCAAATGTAAGTTTATATTCAAATTCATAACACAACTTAGAAAGGCAGCAAAATGTACTGCCCATGAGTTCACTTCACCAAAGCTTCTCTTGTTGACTCCTAATCAATCCTGTTGACTGAAACTAATTAAAACAGTAGCAGCTTTAATGGGTCTAAGGGGATCTTAATTGATGTTCTAACAAACCAGCATTTTAAGAGGGAAACTCAAGGCCAAACTGATCAGTTTTTAACAATGCCAGAAGCCACTTCTTTCTATGGCCTTATGTTGTAATGGTGGTTGGTCTGGGAATGTGATAAATTAATACGGTAAAAAAGAAGCAAAGCTTGAGACGATTTTACTCTATTTAGCCATGCTTAGGAGTGCAGAAAACTATAAATGAATCTGTACACATACAGCCACTTGGGGAAAGATGTATTTGGAAGGAGAACATAGATTTGGAATGCTACAAAAAATTGGTTACTTAATTTGACTTGAAAAACACTTATTGAAAGCATATAATATGTTCATTTATCTATTTATCCTACAAACATTTTGTTTAAATTTCATATTACATTGTCAAGCTCTGCACTGTCTCTAAGGACGAAGCAATGAAACAGACTAGTCCTGTCACCAGCCTTAATGCTGTCATTATAAGGAACAAAGTTCCACCCCTTCCTCAAGATGTTTTATTGTCATGTACCTGAAAAGTGTTGTGAGAAATACACAAATTCGAGATGACTACAGATATGAACAATTACCTTGGAGCTGTGCAATGCCCAAAGATCACAAAGTCCTAGGGATGGGGAGTACAGAGATACAAAGATAACAGACACATTAGATCATTTCAATGCAATGATGAGTGTCTAGGTCAGAAGTATATATCAGGGGCTAGGGTACCCCCGGGGAGGGCCCAGTCTGAAAGTTTGGGAAATGTTTCCTTGAAGAGATGACAAGTGAGCTGTGTTTGAGCCAGCATTTGCAGTTTTAATATTCTTTTATCTGAATGTGAAGAAAAGGTGGGTCTCTGATAGATCCAGATCAAAGCAGTGAAGGATTCTTGAAGAGGGCCATTAGGGAGAGGATGTATAAATGTGCCAGGGAGTTACCATCCCATCACTAGAAAGCTCTTTTCTCCAATATAAAGAGAAAGATCCAGCCTCTCTTTCCTCTCTATCCTCTTCTATAACAAGGCTCAACTCTTTGGACACTATCCGATGAAGATTCCCCAGATCTAAAATATTAAGACTCATCCTTTTTGAGAATTATAGGAGAGAAGGGGAAGGCAGAGTGCACAGAATGGAAATTCTATGTGCTCTAAAGAAAAAATAATGCAACCACACATCAGTATTATGCAAATGACCTCTATTCCTAAAAGCTGACTGACAGTAAGGAAATCGATTGCTTTCACAGAGATATTCTGTGCGAGCAAAAAGGGACAGAATAACAGTACTACTTAAAAAGAAATGTACAATGTAATTTTCCTTAGCATTATCCAAATATAACTTTTTAAAAGCAGCAAGCCTCTGTCCGCAGCTCAGAAATGTTAAAAAAAATTTATTACATTTTTCTTATACAGGCATACCTCAGAGACATTGTGAGTTCAGTTCCAGATCACTGCAATAAAGTGGATGTGATAAAGCGAGTCACACAAAATGTTTGGTTTCCCGGTGCACATAAAAGTTACAGTTATACTCTACTGTAGTCTACTAAGTGTGCAATAGCATTATGCATAAAAAATGTACATAAATTAAAAATACTTTATTGCTCAAAAATTCTTATGATCATCTTAGCCTTCAGCAAGTCATAATCTTTCTGCTGGGGGAGGGTCTTGCCGCCATGTCTATGGCTGCTGACTGATCAGGGTGGTGGTTGCTGAAGGTTGGGGTGGCTGCAGCAATTTCTGAAAATGAGACAATGATGAAGTGTGCCATATCGATTGACTCTTCCTCTCATGAACTATTTCTCTGTAGCATGCGATGCTATTTGATAGCATTTTTCTCACAGTAAAACTTCGTTCAAAATGGGAGTCAATCCTCTTAAACCCTGCTGCTGTTTTGTCACTAAGTTTCTGTACTATTCTAAAGCTTTTGTTGTCATTTCAACAATGTTCATAGCATCTACCCCAGGAGTAGATTCCATCTCAAAAAACCACTTACTTTGCTCATCCATGAGAAGCAACTCCTCATCCATTCATGTTTTATCATGAGATTGCTGTAATTCAATCACATCTTCAGGCTCCACTTCTAATTCTAGTTCTCTTGCTATTTCTACCACTTCTGCAGTGACTTCCTCCACTGAAGTCTTGAGCTCTTCAAAGTCATCCATGAGGGTTGGAATCAATTTATTCAAACTACTGTTAATGTTGATATTTTGACCTTCTCCTGTAAACTGCAAATGTTTTTAACGGCATCTAGAAATGGTGAGTCTTTTCCAGAATGTTTTCAATTTACTTTGCCTAGATCTATCAGAGAAATCACTACCTATAGCAGCTATGGACTTACTAAATGTATTTCTTAAATAAGACTTGAAAGTCAAAATTACTCCTAATCCATGGTCTGCAGAACAGATATTGTGCTAGCAGGCATGAAAACAACATTAATCTCCATCAGAGAGCTTGGTTGAACAGGTAAATTATCAATGAGCAGTAATATTTTGAAAGAAATCTTTTTTTCTGAGCAGTAGGTCTCAGCAATGAGCTTAAAATATTCAGTAAACCATTCTGTATATAGATGTGCTATCATCCAGGTTCTGTTGTTTACAGAGCACAGAGTAGATTTAGCAAAATTCTTAAGGACCTAAGGTTTTTCAGAAGGGTTAATGAGCACTGGCTTCAACTTAAAGTCCCCACCTGCATTAGGCCCTAACAAGAGAGTTAGTGTGTCCTTTGAAACTTTGAAGCTAGGCATTGACTTCTCTCTAGCTATAAAGCTCCTAGATGACATCTTTGTCCAATATAAGGCTGTTTCATCTACACTGAAACTCTGTTGTTTCGGGTAGCCACCTTCATCGATTATCTTAGCTAGATCTTCTGGATAACTTGCTGCAGCTTCTCCATCAGCACTTGCTGCTTCACCTTGCACTTTTATGTTATGGAGATGGCTGCCTTCCTTAAACCTCATGAACTAACCTCTGCTAGCTTCACACTTTTCTTCTGCAGCTTCTTCACCTCTCTCAGCCTCATAGAGCTGAAAAGAGTTACAGCCTTTTCTGAATTAGACTTTGGCTTAGGGAGTGTTGTGTCTGGTTTGATCTTCTATCCAGACTGCTCAAACTTTATCCATATCAGCAATAAGCCTGTTTCACTTTCTTATCATTTGTGTGTTCACTGATGTAGCACTTTTAATTTCCTTCAAGAACTTTTCCTTTACATTTACAACTTGGCTAACTGGCACAAGAGGCCTAGCTTTCCACCTATCTAGGCTTTTGACATGCCTTCCTCACTAAGCTTAATCATTTCTAGCTATTCATTTAAAGTGAGAGACCTGGGACTCTTCCTTTCACTTGAACACTTAGAGGTCATGGTAGGGCTATTTATTGACCTAATTTCAATATTACTTTGTTTCAGATAATAGGGAGGCTTGAGGAGAAGGAGAGAGACGTGGAATGGCTGGTTGGTGGAGCAGTCAGCACACATACAGCATTTATTCAGTTCATTATCTTATGTAAGCACAGTTTGTGGTGTCCCCCCAAATTGCAATATTAACATCAAGGATCACTGATCATAGATCACAGTGACAGATATAATAATAGTGGAAAAGTTTGAAATAGTGCGAGGATTACCAAAACGTGACACAAAGACATGAAGTGAGCACATGCTATTGGAAAAATGGTGTCAATAGACTTGCTCAACACAGGGTTGCCACAAACCTTCAATTTGTAAAATACGCAATATCCATGAAGTGTAATAAAGGGAAGCACAGTAAAATGATGTAGGCCTGCACTTTCCCACTTACAAGCATTTTTTAAAATACGATTCAAATCCTAATACAAAATTTATTTGTTTCTCTTATTTGGCAGCACACATATCATCCAAAAGAAGAAACAATTGCCTTGGGTTGCCTCAACCATACAGAAATTGGCCAACAGGAAACACACTTGAGCAGAAAGTGTGTGGATGTTTCCCTGGATTTTTTCTACTGTGAGCAAGAATCTTACCAGGTACCAAGAAAAAATACTGAGGGTTGGAGAAGGAGCTAGGGTTATCACTTTCTTCAAGGTACCCAAAGTGTTTGATTCAAAATAAAGGGTGATTTGGTGAAGTAGGTAAAAGAGGATTATTCAGATGCTGAAAATGAAATTTTAAAAAAGAATGTAATTTATTCACAGAGTGAGGCACTAACAGGAATGTTTCTTCCTCCACTTAAAACCCTCACATCCCATCTCCCTCTGGATGATACTATTTCAATATTTTTCTATGTTATTAAGAGATTAATAATTGTATTAATTTATTAATAATAATAGCTTTAAATAGTGATGTAGGACTGATTTGCTAGGAAAGTGGGAGGCCTAATGTACTTTATATCTAGCAAATATTTAGCCATCTTTTCCTCTTGTGAGCTAGGAATATTTCCATATATTTTTCCATTCTCTCATCTATTCCATGGGTGATCATCAGCAATTGTATATATCAAGTCATAGATGAACAAAGACACTCAACATATTAAGGAAGGCATTTACCCAAGATTTTTCTGTAGAGTTATTTTGATAAGCATATTTTGGCTGTTATTTTACTAAGTGTAAAGTCTTCTACCATTCCAGGGAGTAGGCTGAAATACTCTCATGAAAGCAGCAGCATCTGGGTGGTGACCTCTGTGGACTTGTGCTCCTAAATCTCCACTGAGAAGTAGAGAGGAACTTCCCCACCAGAGAGACAAATACAACCAAGACATCAACTATAAGTGAACAAAAAGGCTTACCTAAACTTGAAGTGAATTCACACTCAGAATTTAAGTTTTATAAAGTTGTCTTTAAATATCTAATTTTGAATCACACAAAAGTGATCCAGTCTGGAACTTTCATGTAAAGGGTGCTCTCTTCCCAGTCTGGTTACAGTCTACAAAACCCTAATGGCTAGAACTTCCCCAAGCCTGTTTCGTCCGCTTTATGCTGGAGAATAAAATACATGAAGGAATCTAAATATTCTCCTCGGTATACTGTCCCTGGAATGGATCTTACCTTTTGTTACAGTCTGGCTGACTCTGAATGTAACTCCTAGACCCCAGGCCTCAAGTGTAACTACAGTGACAGGTAGAACATGTCTGTGAGAAACAGTAAATGCATTTCATCCTGGCGTCAGAGAGGAACACACTGGTATAATTCTAATGTTGAAAATAATCAGGTTGGGGGTCTTGCAAAATTCATACAACACTACTGCCTCTGTGTTTAAAAGGAATACATTTATTAGCAGGTTTCTGATCAACTAAATGAGGCATTCACAGAGGAGGTTTTATACCCTCATCTAGAATTATTATTCCCCCATTGTGATAGCACCAAATTATAACCAGAAGCTAGACTTTAAAAAAAAAATTTTTTTAAATAGGCAGATCTAGACCTTGGACACATCAGTGAAATAAAGAGCCCATCATTGAGTGTGGGGTTTTGAGAAATTGATCCTAACTTAAAAGCTTTAATTAATTGTCCCACATCAGGCTACCAATAGATTAATGCTTTTGTTCTGGGCACCACTACCTTTATAAAAAATACATGGGTGGAAAATGTGAAGAAATAAAAGAGAATGATGAATGTATTCACATTTAAAGATGGAAAGGAGAGAAGAGGAACCTTTTCAAATACCACATGGGAGAAGAACTTTGTATCTTTTCCATTCAGAATGTGCTCATCATATTTCCTGCCCATTTGCTCAACTATGTTTACTATTTTAGTTTTCACGGAGCCATAACACAAATCAATTTAGGATAAAGATACAAACGAGCTTTCTGATAATTGTTGTAATCTCAATAATTGTTTTTCTAACTTTTAAAAACTAACATAGCAATATGGCCTAGTGCTACACATTGAGGTTTATTTTTAAAAAATAGATTTTATTTTTCAGAGCAATTTTAAGTTTACAGCAAAATTAAGCAGAAAGTGCAGAGTTCCCATATACCCCCTGCCTATCCCCTCACAGCCTCCTCAGTATCAACATCCCCCACCAGATTGGTACATATGTTACAGCTAAGGAACCTGCACTGACTGACACATCATTATCCCCAAGTCCATAGTTTACATTAGGTTCACTCTTGGTATTGTATATTCTATAGGTTTGGAAAAACTTATAATGACATATATCTACAGTATCATACAGAGTAATTTCACTGCCCTAACAATTCTCTATGCACAGCCTATTCATCCCTCTCTCCCTCTAGCCCCCAGCAACCAATGATCTTTTTACTGTCTTCATAGTTTTGCCTTTTCTAGAATATTATATAGTTGTAATCACACAATATGTTGTCTTTTCAGATTGGCTTCTTTCACTTAGTAATATACATTTAAGATTCCTCTATGTCTTATCATGGCTGGATAGCTCACTCCTTTTTAATGCTGAATAATATTCTGTTGCCTAGATGTACCACAGTTCATGTATCAATTCATCTACTAAAGGACAACTTGGTTGCTTCCAAGTTTTGGCAATTATGAATAAAGCTGCTATATTCATGTACAGATTTTTGTGTGGACATAAGTTTTTAACTCCTTTGAGTAAATACTAAGAAGCATGATTGTTGGATTGTGTGGTAAGAGCATAGTTAGTTTTCTTAAGAAACTGCCAAACCGTCTTTCAAAGCACCACCTTGCATTCCTAGCAGCAAGGAATGACAGTTCCTGTTGCTGCACTCACTTGCCAGCATTTGGTAATGTCAACGTGCCAGATTTTGGCCATCCTAATAGGTATGTAGTGGTATCAAAATTGTTGTTTTAACTTGCAATTCCCTAATGACATAGGATGTTGTGCATAGTTTTATATATGCTTATTTGCCATCTGTATAGTTTCTTTAGTGAGGTTTTTCTTCAGATCTTTTGCCCATTTTAAAACCAGGTTGTTTATGTTCTTATTGTTGAGTTTTAAGAGTTCTTTGTATATTTGGGATAACACTTCTTTATCAGATATGTCATTTACAAATATTTTCTCCCAGTCTGTGGCTCATCTCCTTAATCTCTTGACACATTGAGTTTTATTTCTCATAGAAAATGGTGCTTATTTGAGAGAATGAGATATTTCTTTGGCAGTCTGTCTCTTGAAATTATGCTGCAGATATCCAATTTATAATTCCAGAAGTAAGGAATATTTTCTGGCTCCTCCCAAATTCAGAAGGCAGATATTTCATTTAACCTATAATTATTTTGTTCACAAATTAAATAGATTTTTTTTGTTCCTCCAACTCTCTCCAAAAATTCATCAGTCATTTAATTTTCTCTTTTCCTACCAATTTCAAAATCAATAGGTTTTAATATCCAACTAATCTTTGCCAGAGATCAGTAGTAAATTCATCTTTGCCAGTGAAAACTGGGAGAGAACTAAGTTGGAAAAGGAATTTCTGTCTTCTCTTTCAGAAAGGGTGCATATTACTCCAGGCTGCCCAGCTGTATTTGACTTTCTGACAATATACCTCCTTAGGGTTTAATTCTGGGCCAGCAACAAAGAAATATTACTTTAGCATTGAAGCTATGCATTCTAGAGAGAAAAGCATAAATCTCCTATGGGAAGAAGAGCTGGGAGTAATTCCTATTTTACAATACCTCATTAGAGTATTAAAGAAAGTTTGACAAAGAGCCATAGTTATGGGCCATAGGAACGTACAATACAATTAATAAAGAAAGATTAATACACAGGGATTCCCTAGCCTAGGCAAGGTAGGCTCAAGATAACCTCATGTTAGTTTGCCTAGAAGGCAAATTAAGTGCTCATCTTTGCAGAATAGCACAAAGTTTCAGGGTTAGGCCAACAAAGCACAGTGTTTATTGCTCCCTACAATGAGCAACTGAGAAGGCCTAGCAAACATCTCTGTCAGGATTTAGATAGTTTAAATAAAGTCCTGTTTAAAGATAAAGAAATCTGATCCTCCCTGCCAATTGTATGTTTTTTCTTTTTTGTTGTTGTTGTTGTTTTTGTAAGAGGCGTGGTCCTTGTTATGGCTGCAGATGAATGCTGAATATTTCCACAGGGAGAACTTTGCCTGATAATGACAGAGAACTATCAAAACTTCATACTCAAGAACTCACCAGAATCAGATCTTCTTTCATTTGCTGACCCCATCTAGACTTACATCATGTAAATTTTTGCTAATAAAGACACACAGAATCTTGATTTTTCACATTGATCACTGTTAGCATATAGAGATGGTACTGATTTTTGTATGTTGATTTGGTATTCTGAAACTTTACTGAATTTGTTTATCAATTCTAAGAGGTTTTTGGTAGAGCTTTTAGGTTTCTCTAAATATAAAATATTGTTGTCTGTAAACAAGGATAATTGACTTCCTCCTTTCCAATTTCAATGCTCTTTATTTCTTTATCCCGCCTACTTGCTTTGGGAGGACTTTCAGTACTATGTTGAATTTAAAGTGAAAGTGGGCATCCTTGTCTTGTTCCAGATCTTGGTGAAAAAGACTTTAATTTTTCCCCATTCAGTATGATATTATCTGTGGGTTTGTCATTTGTGCCTTTATGGTGTTGAGGTATTTTCCTTCCATACCCAATTTGTTGAGCATTTTATCATGAAGGGGTGCTGAATTTTATCAAATGCTTTTTTAGCACCTATATAAATGATCATATGGGTTTTGTCCTTGATTCTCTTGGTGTGCTGTATCATGCTTGTTGATTTGTATATGTTGAACCATCCTTGTATCCCTGGAATGAATTCCACTTGATCATGGTGAATGATCTTCTTAATGTGTTGTTGAATTTGGTTTGTTAGTATTTTTCTGAGGATTTTTGCATCTATGTTCATCAGGGATATTGGCCTCATAATTTTTTATTATTGTTGTTGTAGCCTTATCTGGTTTTAGTATCAGGGTAATACTGGCCTTTTAGAATGAGTTTGGAAGAATTCCCTCCTCTTCAACTTTTTGAAATAGTTTGAGTAGGACTGGTATTAGATTTTCTTAACAGTCTGGTAGAATTAAGCAGTGAAGCTATTGGGTCCCAGGCTTTTTTTGATGGGAAACTTTTTATTACTGCTTCAATCTTGTTACTTGTTATTGTTCTGTTCAGGTTTTCTACTTATTCCTGATTCAGTCTTGACAGATTGTATGTGCCCATGGATTTATTCATTACTTCAAGGATTTCCAATCTGTTGGCATATGATTGTTCATAATAGTCTCTAATAGTCCTTTGTATTTCTGTGGTATCAGTTGTAATGTTTCCTTTTTTGTCTCTGATTTTATTTATTTGGGTCTTTTCTCTTTTTTCCTTAGTTATTCTGAATGGATAAAGAAAATGTGTTATATATATACACGATAGAATATCATTCAGCCATAAAAAAGAATAATAAAATTCTGTCACTTGCAGCAATGTGGGTGAAACTAGAGGCCATTATGTTAAGTTAAATAAGCCAGGTACAGAAAAATAAATATGAAATGCCCTCACTCATATGTGGCAGCTAAAAAAGTGGATCTTATGGAGGTAGAGAGTAGAATGGTGGTTACCAGAGGCTGGGAAGGAAAGAGGGAAGGAGGAGATGAGGAGAATTTAGTTAATGGAAACAAAAAGACAGGTAGTAAAAATAAGTTCTAGTATTCGGTGGTACAGCAGGGAAATTATTGTTAACAATAATTTATTGTATATTTCAAAATAGCTAGAAGGGAATTCTTACGTTCGCAACACAAAAGAAAGATAAATGTTTAAGGTGATAGATATCCTAATTGCTCTGATTTGATCATTATACATTGTATACATGTATCAAAATATCACATGTACCCCAGATATATGTACAACTATTATATATTAATTTAGAAAACTTTAAAAATATAAAACAATTAAATTTTTTTAAAGACTAAAAGACTTAGTGGATAAAGGCATTTAAAAAAAAATCTGCTCAATCATTAACCGACCAGAGACTTCAGTGGCCACACAGTACAGGGAATACAGACTTTACGGAATGAGTTTTGACCTTGGAATTACTTGTTCCCTTCTGAGAATGAAATTTGACCCAGACCTTTTTACTCAGGGATTTTATACTAAGAGGTCCTTCTTCATGTACTGTGATTGCAAGTAACAATTTGCTGTGATTCATACCAATTGTACAAAGATGTTCATGGCAGCATTGTTTGTGGAATTATGGAGTTAGAGGCAATTTAGGTATTTATCACAGGGGAATGGATAAATAAACTATGTGGAGGCACTCTATAAAATACTATGCAGCAATTAGAAGCAACAAACTCGACGGACATGTAGTAAAATGGATGGATCATAAACACTCAAAACTGCATTTAAAAAGTAAAGCAGATTGAAGGCTATAAACCCTCACACATGCAAACAAAAGAACAGCATATATTTTGCGACAATTTATACAAGTAAAGGATAGACACAAAACCCTGAAAGATGTTGACTGTAGAAAACTGGTCACCAATGAGAGTGGAGAATAAAGATAGAGGGATCTTTATGGACCAAGTAATGATCTGAGACGTTCAGTTGACTCAGCCTTCTGCAACTAAAGACGTACAAGAGAGGGAGAGAGGGGGAGTGAGGAGAGAGGAAGAAAGGAGAGACAGACTGAGAAAGAAAAAGAAAAGACTGAAGGAAAACGGAAAACAATGGAAATAAAATTAGTATTTGTGGTGACAAAGAATTAATTTTACAGAAAACAAAATCAGAGGTAGAATACTCTGGAGAGATGGTGTTTCTAGAAATCTGGAGCGCTGGAGACAAGGATATGATCAAAGTACACGCGGGCAAGGATGCTGGCTTTTACCCCACCTTGTCCTTCACCCCTCCAGCAATGAGCACGTGGCTTCATGAACAAGCAAAGCCCTGTGCATTCAACAGTCCCTTGAATAGGACTGCATAGCTTTTAGTTTAAATTCTTTTGAGAATGGTGGCATAACCCTGAGTATAAAGGACATTGACCTAATGAGGGTTTTGTTTTTTCTTAACTGTGGCAGATTTTGTCTCCATGTAATGTCCCACAAGGAAAAGTCATGGCAAGTTAAACTTCATATTGGAGAAATTTATCAATATTTTTTACTATGGGTTCTGCCTTTAGAAAAGCTTTCCCTATCCCAAGATTATTAAAATAGTTAAAACATGGTAACATTTTAACATCTAATAGTTGTTGTGGCTCTAGTCATTTATAAATTACAGTACAAACATTTCATAAACTAGAATACAGTAAGACAGGCATTGTGTTTGGCAGCACCTTTGATTGAGTTTAGTTATAAACAGGGTTACTAGTTATTAGGGGAATGAGTTTTGGCCTTAGAAACACTTGTACCCTTCTGAGAATAGGATTGGATCCAGGCCTTAATACTCAAGGTATTTTGTGTTAGACAGAGGTTCTTCCCATGCATCGTGATTCTAACTGTTTGCTGTGATTCACGCCCTTTGCTTTGCACATCATTCAGTTCCTTCCACTTATTCACACAAATGAAACCTTTGAAATATTCAATCTTGTCCCTACCCATTTTACTATAAGCAAATAAGTAAAAATATGGAGGAACAGCTGTAGTGATAATCAGCTATGAAAATAAATAACTAAATGGGGCTTTCATTTTACATTATGGGCAGATATTACAGGCTTAGGAACAAATAGAGGAAGAAATGTATGAAAAAGAAAAAAAACTTTGTGGAGGAAGTAGGTCTTAAAGAAACTCACAAATGATGGAAGAGACAGAGCTTGGTAGGCTGTCTGTGATGGTGTTCTAAGAGGCACAGCAGAAAGGTCTCTGGAAGAGCAATAGGTTGAATAAATTGAGACAGGGTTAATAGATTAGGCTAGAAATATCAGACAAGCTACACTGGGGACTAAGAGAGGGGAAAAATTCAATACATAGAAAATTTAGACTCTAGTAGGTACCACAGACAAAAGAGAAGGATCAGGATTTGAGTATCTTCAGAAATAATTGGACAATTTGGGCTAAAGTACAGATTGCTGAGTATAAGTAATACAAGACCCAACAATCCAGTAAAGAATAGATTATAGTCAATAAAAAGCAAAAAAAAAAAAAAAAAAAAACAGTACTTACTGAGGACTCACTAGGTACTGAGTACCATTGTATCTTATGTTTTCCAAAAGTCAGATATTGGTCTGATATTTCCTCACTATTGTATATAGACATTTGAATCCTTGAGGAAGACTTTCTTCGTAGTTGGCAAAAGTACCATAGTGCCTACTAACAGTTCCATGCATATATTAAATACTCAGTTGGTACTGTTTTAGTTCCGGCATGAATTTATTACATTTTACTAATGTAAATTTTCTGAGCTAAATACTGAATACTTTCCCCAGTCCAAGGCCTCTTTAAGCATCATGAGATTGGACCCAATCGCTCCAAGTATCCTTAAACCAGCATCAGTAACTTTTTATATCAGCATAAACAAAAAATATTTCTCACACAAAAATATTCCAAATTCTATGTTTGTTTCATCCCCATTCTTTGCTCTGTCTAGATATTTTACAGCTGTATCACCAAGCTCTAGCACGCATCCTAATTCAATGTGTATTGGTGAATGAAAACACATTTCCAAACAAGGCTATTATTTTAGTGAAAATAGTTGCTCAATAAGTCTGTGTGAGATGAAGCAACTATGCTCTCTGAACTTTTAATTAAAAACAAATGCACATTATATATGTATATGTATCTGTATGTATACACACACACTCTCACACCCATACGTAAAGAGAGAGCACCAGACAGAGAAAAATTGATTATGCCTGTTCTGCGTCTAACAGGAACTTAGCAAGATAAATGAGCCCTAAAGAAGAAACTTTCAATATCTACATTTAGACCTTGAGTAAAATGAGCAGTATGAGTGTGGGCAACACCCAGCAGTACTAAGAGGTAAGTTCTTCTAGTTGGGTCTCATTAAGATGACAGGAGTGGCCTCCACTCCCAAGTTTTGGCAATGATGAGGGAGGATGAACATAAGGAAAGAAAGAGACAAGAAAGCAAGCTACTTCCACAGAAATTGTCTATCCTCTCTGCAGTAACAGCAATTCTAAATGATCTTCCAACTGCTAGCTTTTCTCCTGGTTCTCCATCACATACTGCTTACGCTAACTTGACCTAAATTATATAAGCTTACCAAAGAGAGGAAACACGGTAGAGGAGAAAGGGTAGACTGAGAACCTTGGTTCTAATCTATGCTCTACCACTAACAATCATTTACAAGAGACTCAGGTCATTTTGCCTCTTTGGGCCTCAGTTTCTTCATCTGTGAAGTAGGGCAGTTAGCCTAGACAGTTATCTCTTAAGTTCCCTGTGGCTCCAAGATTCTTAGTTCTAGTTAACAGAAATTCCAGTGGTTATGAGAAAATTCTTAAGAAGTGTTTCTCAACTAGAATTTCTCTACAGATATCAAGCAAATACCTATGGTAGGAAAGAGGGCAATAAAATGCATTTCTGCATATATTATATAGATTAACTGCAATCAGGATGGTTTGGTGTGAATAAGAGAATAAAAAGTCAAAAATTCCTTTAGGAATACAAGTAGGAAGGGGAGAACAGTTTGCTGTCAGTCCATCAGGATACGAAAGTCTAGTCCCTGGTGTGTTTCTCATTCAAATCAATTCCATTTTCCTCAGCCACAGACTTTTAGACTTCCAAGCAATGATTCAAGCCTTCCTTCCTTGATGGCTTCTTTTCACCGGAAGAGACCTCTCCATCCTTGCAATTCCTGTTGGCCCTCATACCTCTCCCACGGCCCCTGTCACTTTCCACCCAGCATTATAATTATACCAATACAAATGTTATCTTCATTAGCAGACCATGGGCTTCTTGAGCTTCTTATTTATCCCTGACGGCATATTGCCTGGTGACTTGCAAACAGAAGATACTCAATGCAAATGAATGAGGAATGAAGGGGAAGGGGGAAGGGAGGGTGGGAGGAGACAAGAAACACATGAGTGCATATGTAGTAAGGTATCCGATGGCATCTAGTTTCCTAGAAGTGCTCGATGACCCCTAAGTACAGAAATGGTGTATAAAGTGAGGAGAAATGGACCCAATGGGATACTCAAGTGATTAAGAAGATAAAGCTTGATTTTTCTCTTTGGAGAAGAAATGATCAGGCACATGAACAGAGGGTAAGAAAAACCCTGTTGAGCCTGACCAGGTTCATTTAAGGTGCTAGAATATGCCATGACACTCTCCACAGACCCCAGTCATGAATACCACAGATAAATATTTCTCATTCTTTCCTCTCAACTAGCAATCATTTCCCATCATTCTTCTTTAAAGATAGTGTTTAACCAGAACAGGACAAGATTTAGGCTTGATAAAAGCTGAACACCTCCCTTCCCACCACATCCCTTGGTATCAGAACCTGCAAAAGATAAAACTAACTAAAATAAAAACAAAGCAAAAAACCTCTTCTATTTCTCTAAATAAATGTTAGCATAACTGTAGAAAATCAGTGGCTTATCATGCACAGGAAAGCACGAAAAGGAAAAATATTTTAAGATTTAATTCTTAAAGACAAACCACTCACTCTCCTTTATAGCTAGAAACAAAACAATGGCAATTTCATCTTGGGGAATAGAAAAGAAACACTAATATGTGACAGCTTCTTGTCTTCCTCTGTCCTACAAATATCTTTGCCACATGACTAAGAAGGGAGGGAGAAATACTGTCAGCAATAAAAGCCAAAGGGCATTTTTTACCTTACATCAAAATAAATTCAAATTATCAAGGTCTACTTTGACCAAATAACGCTTGGTGATGTGTTCCATTACAAACTATTGAAAGGCTATTTTGTGGAGGAAAATTGCAATTCTAGGCTATAAACACTTCAAAGGGGGCAACATCTCAGAGGCCAGAACCACTATTCCGTACTGTGACTCTCCCTCCAGACCTGTACACACATTTGTTTTGGCCATCAAGCTGTCACAACAGATGGCCAGATGGGATTCAACACAGACATCTCTAGACAAGGAAATTGAACCTCTGGTGAAATTCAAAGCACCTCTTTAAACTTAATGAACATCTTATCCATTTGAACAAATGAAAGTTAAATTAGGTTGCTCTAGGATCTCAATGTTAAATATGTATACAATTCAATTAACTCACACTAGTATTGTCCCTCATAACCTTTTTTTACTTCGCTCCCTTCTCAAAAAACTGAACCCCAAGCAAATGAGGTAATGATGGAATGTTACATGGGTTTTTAGATGGAGCAATTAATCAGCAGATCAGAGGGAGAAATCACAGAAGGTCAGAAGTAAAACCTCTTTCTTTTTTGAGTGCAGCAGCTGCTTCTAAGGGCTGACTGGGACCTCCAAGAAACTTGAACTAGTGGAGAATCAGACTGAAACTGAAGAGCCCAAACTCAAGAGTTGTGCCTGGAGCTCGGGAATCACGTTGTTGGACCCTGCTTTCTGTGCCATACACTGAGCCTAACCTGGCTCATGTCACCAGAATTTTGTTCTACCCATTTCAGAAGGACCTCAGAAATGGCTCTTCCAGGGGGATCCAAGCATACTGCTGGATCCAGGACTCTATTATGAACACAGGATATTGAAGGCAAAAACAAACAAAAATCCTAAATATCTAATACAAAAATTACAAAAGCCAAGTACATCGTCTTGGCTTAACTTATTTAGATAATTGCCTGGATTTGCTGCTTCACTTACCAGCACAGACTAGTCAAAATCAAACGCAGCAATCCTCTTGAGCGCTGATGTGTCAGTACCCTACCTTTACTCAGAGTGACTCAGCTGTCACTTTTCAATAGTGCAAAAGGCATGGTCAAATACATTTACATGTCTGCATCCTTAGTGTCATGGAGACTGACACTGGCCATCTGCAGATAGCTAAGGAAAAGCAGAACTTGGGTGACTAGATGAGTGGACCCTTCCTGATTTAAAACAGGGTTAATCACAGGGTGACTCAATATTTAAAAGTATGGATGAAACAAAGTGGACATGAAAGTAGAGACTGAAGAAGAACCCTGGATTTTTGACCCTAGGTTTGCTACTGTGGTGAGATCATTAACAAGTCACTTAAAAATTTTTTTGTTTGTTTGTTTTGAGACAGAGTCTCACTCTGTCACCTGGGCTAGAGTGCAGTGGTGTGAGCATAGCTCACTGCAACCTCAAACTCCTGGGCTCAAGTGATCCTCCTGCCTCAGCCTCCCGAGTAGCTGGGACTACAGGCTCGTGCCACCATGTCTGGCTAATTTTCCTATTGTTTGTAGAGACGGGGTCTTGCTCTTGCTTAGGCTGGTCTTGAACTCCTAACCTCAAGCGATCCTTCTGCAGCCTCCCAGAGAGCTAGGATTACCAGCGTGAGCTACTGCGCCCGGTTCACTTAAACTCTTTGGGCTGAAGTTTTTTAATGTGTAAAAATAAAGAAGCTGAATTATTAGTACTGATTTAGTTAATGTTTTATGCCTCACTAGCTTTTCAAAAAAATTTATATTATTAGAATTTGGACTTCTAAATTTACTTTTATCTCTTTTTTTTTCTTTTAATTTATTTTTTTAATTTCAGAATATCATGGGGTTACTTTTATCTCTTACATTCTCTGTGATTTTAATCTTTTTCAAAAAAGAAATCAAGTTAAATGAGAAAAATAGTTGTTGACATAGATTTATATGATGAGAAATGTGATTCTCAGTCACCAAGCAATGCCAGCTTAGCAAAGTGTCCTGGGATATCAGTTAGGATGAGTTTGGCCTCAAGAAAGAGAAATTCTCAACACAACTGAATTAAATAAGAGGGGATTTTTTTTTCTCTCTCTCTCTCTCATTAGAAGATTTTCAGAAGTTGAGCAACTGAAAAGTGTTATCCAAGACCCAAGTTTTTTACATGTTTTCAACACTGTCACCTCCAGCAAATGGGCCTTTTCCTACAACCAGCTCTTTTCATGCTTACAACATGGCTACAGCAACTCCAAGAATCACACCCTCATGACACTGTCCAGAGGAGAAACAGGAGCCGTGTCTTACCTGTTCTATGTGTCTTTTTGTATCAGGAAAAAACAAACGAACAAACAGACAAAAAAACCAAAAACCATTTCCCAGAAGTTCCCAGCAGATTTCTAATCAAGTTTCAGACCATAATTCGACCTATGCTTGTCCTATACCAACCATTTGAAAATAAAAAAGAACCACCAGAATTGGCTTGGTTCGATTATAGATTCATGGCATGGCCCTGGAAATGAGGCTGGATTTTCCTGAAGTACATGGCTGTGTGGAAAATGGGTACCATTAGGAAAGAAGTGGGGGAATGGCTTTTGAGAGGGAACCAAATTTGCTACACAGGGAAGGCCATCATAATAAATACAGTATTATAAAGGAATTAGCTAAGTAAATAGTCTGTTATTATAAAACTAGATACTGTTCAATTTGCCACTCACACGAGAAGGACATGCTTAGCAAATTAAGTACAATACTAAGGGGGATTATGCTGCTTTACAGTTTCTGATGGATTGCCAGGAAACTTTTAATAATAATAATGGTATAGTAGACACCAACCTGACTTTTCTCACACAATCCTCTTGCATCTTATTGGAATAGCGGTATGAGAACAAAAGAGAGAGTGACCTGTCAGGAGGTTAAGTAAATAATACAGACTAGAGGTAACAGGGTTCGGGAGCAAGGCAGATATAGAGGGAAGGAGGAGGAGCAGGTGGATTCGGGACACAGACAGCAGGGAGAACTGGCAGCTTCTAGTGACTAGCTGGATGTCTGCGGTAAGGCAGAGAGAGAGGTTTAAGGTAATAGAGGAGGCAAAAGAGAAGAAAAGAAAAAGAACATTTCCAGATAGGAATTAGAGAAGAATGAATTCAAGCTCGTGGACAGTTAAATTTGAGGTGCCTGTGGGAGTCTGTTTGCAGTTGGGGTCAGATGGCTCCCCAGGCTAGCCGTCTTCCTGTAGGAAGAACGCAGAGCAAGAGGAGAGAAGAGCGGCTGAGGATAAAACTCTGAGGAAGACCAACGTTTAACGCATTAATGGCCGCGTGAGTTGTATTTAACTCATGCTAGTTCTGAGCCCGGGGCCTCGTGAAGCACATGTAACTCACGTCTCTTCGCCTGGGCAGCCGCGAGAACTATTTTTCAAGTTGCATATAACTCACGCACAGAAAACGATAAAAAATGACAAATTTTTCACTAAAGTAGGATCATTTTGTTTTCGAAGTTTTTATTCTATTTTTGTAATAAACCACCGTGGCTCCAAGGAAAAGTTTTTTTCTAGTGTGGCAGTCAGTGAGTTAAGGAGTGAACAGACAAAGAAAAATAGGAGGAGAATTGTTCAGAGAGAGATATGGAAGGTAGACAAGAAAAATGCCATAAACATTAAGGAAATAAGAAAGATTTAAAGGAGAAGAGTACACACGAAGTAAAACAAGCCTCCAAAGTCATCAACTGGTTTTAAAAATAAAAATAGTCTATTTAACAAGATCTGTCGTTATAAATATGGAAGACTGCAGTGGGTACGGGAGTAATATAAGTGGAGGGAGTGAGAACCAGAGATACTGGAGTAGCAGAAAGGGGAAGAATTCAAGGAGGACATTTTGTTCTGAGGGTGGAAAGACCGTAGCATGTGGACAGGCTGAACGGAAGGAGACTTTAGAGAGAAAAAGATTACCACCACCAAAAGAAGGGGTAATTATCACATTCAATAAGTCAACTTTTTAAAAAAGCCACGTTTAACATATTAATTCAACAAATTCTTTTTGAGTGCCTATCATACTAGCACTGGAGACTTATCAAGGAATAAACAGATAAACAATAATTTTCTAGTAAAACATCACAGACACTCAAATTAATTCAATTAAGAAACTGGTATTGCATATCTTTTATTTATAGTTCTACAAATTGTGAATTTTCCTAGGAAAATGTAGGAAAGTTGGGTATTGTTTCACTGGAGAAAGACTCAAAATGAAAAACGTGTTCACATGGATGTTTTGAATAGAGGCACACCTTGGAGATATTGTGGGTTTGGTTCCAGATAACTGCAATAAAGCTAATATCACAATAAAGCAAGTCACATGAATATTTTGGTTTCCTAGTACATATAAAAGTTATGTTTACACTATACTGTAGTCTGTTAAGTGTGCAATAGATTTATGACAAACAGAAAATACACATACCTTAATTAAAAATATGTTATTGTTAAAAACTGCTTATGATCACCTGAGCCTTCAGGGAGTCATAATCTTTCTGGTGGAGGGTCTTGCTTCAATGTCTACGGATGCTGACAGATCAGGGTGGTGGTTGCTCATGGTTGGGGTGGCTGTGGCAATTTCTTCAAATAAGACAGCAATGAAATTTGCCATATTCATGGACTCTTCTTTGGATGATTTCTCCACGGCGTGATGCTGTTTAACAGCATTTTACTCACAGTAGAACTTGCAAAATTGGAGTCAATCCTCTCAAACTTTGCTGCTGCTTTATCAATTAAGTTTATGTAATATCCTAAATCTTTTGTTGTCATTTCAACAATGTTCACAGCATCTTCATTAGGAAGAAATTCCATCTCAAGAAACCACTTTCATTATTCATCCATGAGAAGCAAGTCCTTATCCACTCAAGTTTTATCATGAGATTGCAGCAGTTCAGTCATATCTTCAGGCTCCACTTCTAATTCTAGTTCTCTTGGTACTTCTTCCACATCTTGAATCCCTCAAAGTCAAAGAGTTGGAATCAACTTCTTCCAAACTTCTGCTAATGTTGCTATTTTGGCCTCCTCCCTTGAATCGTGAATGTTCTTAAAGGCATCTAGAATGATGAATCCTTTCCAGAAAGTTTTCAATTTACTTTGCCCAGATTCATCAGAGAAGTTACTATCTATAGCAGCTATAGACTTAATAAATGTATTTCTTAAATAATAAGACTTGAAAGTCAAAATTACTCGTTGATCCAGGGTCTGAAGAATGGATGTTGTGTTAGTGGCATGAAAACAACACTAATCTTCTCACTCATCTCCATCAGAGCGCTTGGGTGACCAGCTACATTGTCAATGAGCAGTAATATTTTGAAAGGATTTTTTTGAGCACTAGGTCTCAACAGTAGAGTTAAAATACTCGGAAACCCATGCTGTAAACAGGTGTGCTGTCATCCATACTTCATTGCTCCATTTAGAGAGCACAGAGTCAATTTAGCATCGTTCTTAAGGGACCTTAGATTTAGGGAATGGTCAGTGAGCACTGACTTCAACTTAAAGTCTCCACCTGCATTAGTCCCTAACAAGAGAGTCAGTCAGTCCTTTGAAACTTTGAAGCCAGGCATTGACTTCTGTTCTCTAGCTACAAAATTCCTAGTGGCATCTTTTCCCAATATAAGGTTGTTTTATCTACACTGAAAATCTGTTGTCTAGGGTAGCCACCTTCATCAATTATCTTAGCTATAATAGATCTTCTGGATAACCTGCTGCAGCTTCCCCATCAGCACTTGCTTCTTCATCTTGCACTTTTATGTTATGAAGAAAACTACTTTCCTTAAACTTTATGAAACAACTTCTGCTAGCTTCACACTTTTCTTCTGCAGCTTTCTCACCCTCTTGGCATTTGTAGAATTGAAGAGAGTTAGGGCTTTGCTCTGGATTAGATTTTGGATTAAGGGAGTGTTATGGCTAGTTTGATCTTCTATCCAGACCACTCAAACTTTCTCCATATCAGCAATAAGGCTGTTTTGCTTTCTTATCATTCGTGTGTTCACTGGAGAATCACTTTTAATTTCCTTCAAGAACTTTTCCTTTGCATTCACAGCTCAGCTAACTATTTGACACAAGAGGCCTAGCATTCAGTTTCTCTAGGCTTTTGACATGCCTTCCTCACTAAGCTTAATCATTTCTAGCTTTTCATGTAAAATGAAAGACCTGTGACTCTTTTCACTGGAACACTTAAAGGCCATTGTAGAGTTGCTAATTGGCCTAATCTCAATATTGTGTCTCAGAGAATAGGGAGGCTGTAGGAGAGGCAAGAGAGATGGGGGATCAGCCAATTGGTGGAGCAGTCAGCACACACACAACATTTATTATTTATGTTTTCCATCTTGTCTGGGTGCAGCTCATGGTGCTCCAAAACAATTACAATCATAGCATCAGAGATCACCGTGACAGATATAATAGAAACATTTGAAATAGTATGAGAATTACCAAAAAGTGACACAGAGATGCAAAGTGAACACATGTTATTGGAAAATATCACCAATAGAATTGCTAGGCACAGGGTTGCAGCAATCCTACTGTTTGTCAAAAATGCAGTATCTGCATGTGCAATAAAGTGAAGCATAATGAAATGAAGGTGTGCCTGTACTTTGTCCATAGCACAGTTCCCTGAAGCCAGAGCACCCCCATTGGCCTCCTTCCTGGGGCAGTGGGGTGCTGGGTACTCTTAGACCCGGCAGAGGGGCTTCTTTAAGATGGAGAAATCAGACTAGGACTAGACAGAGAAGCTTCAGTAAATCTGACCCTTTTGTGTTTACTCTATCTGTTTCAGAAAGGCAGAACAGACTCCTTACAACAGCAGTTACAAAGACATTAGCGAAAACTAAGCACAGTGGTCAGGCCTCCAACGCCCCCTAGGTCTCATCCCCTTTGACTTACAACTTCAGACCAGGAAATCTTGCAACAGCTGATGCCACCATCTCCCTCCAGACTTCCTCCAGTCCATCCTAAATGCAGCAAGGTGAGCCTCTCGGAAGATCTACACTCCTTTACTCTCAGCCTCTACTGTTCTGATCATCTTCACCTCTGCCTGACCCCAGAGGTTAACAGCCTCAACCCCTTTTCTCAAGGATCTCCTGTTCCCTGAGTCTTCAAGTTCCAAATTTGCCACTTGTCTACAGCCATGGTTTTTCACTACCCTGCACACGCCCAGGCCTTTGCACTCTCCATTGTTTATTTTTACAACACTCTGACCCCTGAAAGCCACAGGGCTAATTCCCTCACTTCATTCAGGTCTCTGCTCTAATGTCTCCTCAGGGCAGAAATGCCTGCTCTTCCTACGAATGTACCACACCAGTCTCCATCACCTGCCAGGTTATTTTCTTCATAGCACTTTTTATTACCTGTCAGATTTGTTTGTTGTCTGTCCCCATCCAATCCCAGCACCAAAGTATAAATTCCATGAAAGCAGGGATTTGTTTGTTTGCTGCTATATTCTTAGAACCTGTAACAGAGCCTGGCACATAGTGCTTGCCCAATAAGCACTTATTGAATGATTCTTCCACACCCTGGTGCATTACTAACAGTTCCACATGGCTCACTTCTGCTCTTCAACATCCTTTCTTCCAGGATGCCTTATCTGACTTTTTCAACTTTTCTTTCCTTCTAAACCATACTGGGCTCCCTTAGTTACCCCTCTGTCTAAAGCACCTGGCCACTGAGAAATGAAGCAGACCACAGCTTTCAAAATGTACTGTGACCCACAAAACAGATGCTCTGTACCAAACCATGATGATTCAGATCCATATATTATGACTTAAGACCCCAGAAGAAAAACTGATTTAAAAGTAAGTCTGAGGGAAACACTTCCAAAATGGAAATCCACTCTAAAAATATCATTGCCTTTGTGGAATAGCAGAAAACTGGCAAAAAATGGTCAAAATCAACTTCTTCAGAGATCTGGAAATTGACCAAGGACCTGCAAAAATTCCAAGGAGCATTTGTTTGAGAAAAATGGCTGAATCTAAGTACAGCAAGCTTGTTGGTCACTTCCCATGTCCTCAGGTTTGGGGTAGCTTTGAAAATCAACAGCCTCACAATCATAACAGCTGTGAAGTTCATCAGCCTGGCAGACACTGAATAATCATCCTCACCATGTGTGGTCTAAAGATAAGACCACTCAATGTTCCAGCAACTCACCTAGTTTACAAATTGTGACCAATCTGTACCCAGATCTCATTTACTAACTCCTGCCCTAAAACCACCTAAGACAAATTCAAGTTTCCCACCCCCCTCCACTTCCCTCACCATGTCTGTGAGAATATTTCCTTAACTTCCCCTTTTGGAGACATCATTGAGACTCTGTCAAGGTGGTAATCTCCCTTGTTCAGCAAATTTAATGAACCCAGCTTGCATGATCAGTGGTCATCCATGCTGGTCATTGACAAGGCCTTGGACATCACCCTACTCAACACTTACTTTCTTGTCTCTTATTCTCAATAGCCTGAGAATCAGAAGGATATCTCTCTTTTTCTCTACGTCACCAAGTTGAGCACAAATCCTGGAATATAGCAGACGTCAAGTCAATACTTACTAAGTGATTGAGTTTATGCAAGATAGAATATTGGTAGATTTAAAATGTAGCATCTGGTTTTATATTTGGGTTCTCAGTCCTGTTCCATTGGTCTACGTCTCTGTTCTTGTGCCAATACCATGCAGTTTTGGTTACTATAGCCTCGTAGTATAGTTTGAAGTCTGGTAGATAGATGCCTCCCAATTTGTTCTTTTTGCTTAAGATTGCTTTGGCTAGACGGGGTCTTCTCTGGTTCCACACGAAGCGTAGAATTATTTTTTCTAGATCGGCAAAAAATGATGTTGGTATTTTGATAGGGACTGCATTGATTCTGTAAATCAATTTAGGTAGCAAAGCCATTTTTACTATGTTGACTCTGCCTATCCAAGAGCATGGTAGGGTTTTCCATCTATTTACATCCTCTGCAATTTCTTTTCGCAGTGTTTTGTAATTCTCTCTATATAGGTCTGAACAGGACTGAGAACCCAAATATAAAACCAACCTCATACAGTCACCTGATCTTTGACAAATTCCAAAAAAATGTACACTGGGGAAAAGATTCCCTGTTCAACAAATGTTGCTGGGAAAACTGGATGGCCATATGTAGAAGACTGAAACTGGACCCACACCTCTCACCTCTCACAAAAATCAACTCACAATGGATAACAGATCTAAACCTAAGACATGAAACCATAAGAATTCTCGAAGAAAACGTTGGAAAAAATCTTATGGACATTGGCCTAGGCAAAGACCCCCAAAGCAATCACAGCAGCAACCAAAATAAATACATGGGACCTGATCAAATTAAAAAGCTTCTGCACAGCCAAGGAAACTATCATTAGAGTGAACAGACAACCTACAGAATGGGAGAAAATATTTGCATGCTACACCTCTGATAAAGGGCTGATAACCAGAACCTATACAGAACTTAGGAAAATCAACAAGAAAAAATCAAACAACCCTATTAAAAAATGGGCAAAGGACGTGAACAGAAACTTTTCCAAAGAAGACAGAAAAATGGCCAGCAACCATATAAAAAAGTGCTCAACTTCTCTAATCATCAGGGAAATGCAAATCAAAACCACAATGAGATATCACTTAACTCCAGTGAGATTGGCTCATATCAAAAAATCCCCAAACAACAAATGTTGGCGGGGATGTGGACAGATAGGAACACTCATACACTGCTGGTGGGACTGCAAATTAGTACAACCTCTATGGAAAGTAATATGGAGATACCTCAAAGAATTAAAAGTAGAATTACCATTTGACCCAGCAATCCCACTACTGGGTATTTACCCAAAGGAAAAAAAGACATTTTATAATAAAGACATCTGCTCACGAATGTTCATGGCAGCACAATTCACAATTGCAAAGATGTGGAAACAACCCAGGTGCCCATCAATACACGAGTGGATTAATAAAATGTGGTATATGTATACCATGGAGTATTACTCAGCAATAGGGAACAATAGTGAATGAACACATCTGGTATTATCCTGGTTGGAGCTAGAACCCATTCTTCGAAGCGAAGTGTCACAGGAATGGAAAAACAAGCACCACTGGTACTCATCATCAAATTGGTACTAACTGATCAACACCTACATCACACAGGGCAATAATATTTATCAGGGGGTGGGTAGGCAGGAGGGGGGTGGAGGGGATGGGAAAAACTCTCACTGAATGGATGCGGGGAGCACAGTTTGGGGGATGACCATGATTGTAGCTCTGACACGGGCAGTGCATGGGCAATATATATAGCCAAAGTGTTGTACCCCCATAATATTATGAAATAAAAAAAAATGAAAAAAAAATAAAAAATAAAATGTAGCATCTGGAGTTTAGTTTGCATTTTGTTTGAATCGGAAGTTAAATACCTTAGCCATATTTTTTGCCTACTCAATGAAAGAATAGAAGCAAAAGCAAAGACCACAGGAACAGAACAAAGTGCCAAGAATGTTCACTATAAATTATATAAAGCAGCACAACAGGAAAGACCTTGAGCCACACTGCATGGTAATGGGCAGAGATTGTCACCACAAATTCTCTCATAAACATTGAGTCATGGAATTATTTCATTCATTCAAATGACTCTGCACATATCTAACATGCATTAAATGGGAAATGACAAATTTGACACACTTAGAGCATTTGTTTCCTTTAAGGAAGACATTACTGATGTGATCAAGTTAGTGGAAAAGATGGCAACTTGAGTGGCTTTCAGTCCAACAGTAACAAACTCGAATGCCCTCCCTCTCACCGCTTCCCCTTTTTTTAATGCAGACTTTATGGTCTTTTATTTTCACCCTTTTTGTAGAGACAGGGGTAAAGAATATTCCTCTGTGCAAGACAAAAAACAATGCAACAATAAATAGAAGGTGACACTAGGTGTCGGTGTGAGTCAGTAGGACGTGGTGGGGACTATACAGAACTGGTTGTGCCCCTTCTAATGGGAGGCAGCTGCCACATAGAAAACAGATCTGGCACCACCATCCATCCCCATTTCCTGTGAGAATATGAACAACATGTATTTTTATGTGGGCTTTCCCAATATGTAAATTTTAATTTAAATTTGATAGAGGAAAAGGAGAGAGAAATTAAGAAAGAGAGGAGAAAATAGAAAACAAAGGGAAGAAAGCAGCAGTGTGAAAGCCAAGTAAAATGTGTCTGTGGACCACCAATTACCACCCCTGCTCTAATCTACCTACCACCTTCACAGATGTGCAAATTTATACTAAAAGAGGAAATGTGACTGGTCAGTATCAAGGAGCTAGAATCCAGGTGGTTTTATTCCTATGGCTCTTTCCTCTTCTCAGTACATCCTTCTAGCCTTGCTTGTGATACAACTATAATCTCATCCACACAAACATTTTCTTATGGATCTTTAAAGCCTGTCTCCTGGAAATGCAGTGTGCTGACAAAGTGACAACACTCTCCGATCTCAGGGAATGAAGGGCATCAGGGAACACACAGAATCTCCACCGGAAAGCACTCAGTGAGTCTTGGGCTTCTAGGAGGCCCACTTCCTGAATCTTTTACAGTATGACCCAAGGGGCTGGAGAGTGCTTGAAGTAAATAGTTTTTATTATCCCATATTACCATCAAGCTCAGCGTGGTACAGTAATTTTCTTCTGAGGCTCTCACAGCATTTTAGAAATATCCATGTCATATGCTCACTAGATAAGATTGCATAGGAAAACATTAGCCACACTGATGAAGATGAGGTGTGGAAAGTAGAAAACCTTAGACCTGGTAAACAGGAATGAAAGCGAGAGAAAAACATCATCATCAAATCCTGATATAATAGGCCTCCTCTTTCCTTTTCTTACTTCCCAATAAATTCTTATTCATAAAGCTACGTCCGAGTACCTGCTTCCTGAGGTGTCTCTAAACATGGATTATTGCAGCAGAGAGTTTAACTTCAGAAACTCTTTCTGAAATTTCATAATTTCTTAATTTCATAGCGTATTCTAATGCTTCTTATTATCTAACCACTTCTCCTTTTCAATAGCCATGGCCCTTTTTGATCCCAAAGTAAGTCAAAGGCATCTTAAGGGAGGTTGTGATTACATGGCTCAAGGGAAACAGGCTGATTAGCACACGGAAGGTACCAATTGGGAGCCAAAATGTTCTGAATGGGGCTTGTATAAATAGAGAGATGAACTCCTTTTCCCAATATATTTTTAAATTTCTCTCTTATTAGATCAGAAAACCACCAACAGATCGTGATTAACCCCTAAATATTTCTCAATATTATTAAGAATCACCTGGAGGTATGTTAAGGATACAGATCCCTGGGTCTTACTCCAGACCCCATAAATTAGAATTTTCCCTGGGTGATTCTGATGTTCATAAAGACTGAGAACAGTGAAGCTGGGAGAAAAGCTTCACATTCTAAGAAAAAATAGGGCAGAGTTTTCACAGGATAACTCAGTTTAATAGATCAAAAAATGCTGCACTCTGAGTGAACAATAGGGAAAATACAGTAACTAGAGCAACTTTGACTCCAGATCCTAATCGTCAAGAGTAGAACCTAAAATACTCCATCAATTTCCACTGAAGCCACACTAACAAGGTGTCCACCCCATGTATCTGTCTTTTTGGTTTACTGCTTAACTGTGAGAAAGTCATTTAACCTCTGCACATTTACGGAGAGAATGTGAAGAAAGGGATTGCCTCTACTCAAAAGCATAGTGCAAGACTCAGCAATTGGATATTATGGTGCTACATTTGTATCAATGTGCATCATTATGATTACACATGACACTGAAATATCTTCCCATAATTACTGTTTGAGCAATATGCTTTGGTAATTAACCACAAGATTATCATACTAGATCAAATTTAATATTATACAACACTTATTAACCATGTGGAATTCAAAACAAAAAGTGGAAAAGGGTTGACTGAAGACAAGTAAATTAAAGTCAGAAAAACATGTTGCTTGTAATTTAAGAACCCAATGACATGGCAAAATCATACTTAATTTGAAGAGTAGACTTAGCTTGAGCAAGGTATAAGCAGAGAGAAAATTGTTACTCTATTTTCAAGTATCTATCTTGCCTTACCTAGGCTCTCATTAGAGGAGCTATTTCACACCATTACCACAAATTGATAGCATGAACAATTTTTATTGTTCAACCTTTAACATATTGCAGTTTCAAGGATTTCCTAGTAGAGCCTTCTGTATTACAAAGTTACATGCTCTAGAGCTCATTTTGTTGCTGGTTCTTGATAATATTAAATCTGGTAAATCTATTTTAAGCATTTCAGGCACACTTTCATAAAAGGATAAAATGATACCAAGAAGAGCTTAGGATATGGTATCCATGGATAACATCTATTAGTTCATTCATTTGTATTGATTACCTACTATGCATTGGTCACTACCCTGAGTAAGGTAATATCATCAAGAACAAGAATACCAAGTTCCCTACTACCATAGAGCTTTCATTTTAGTGGAGATAGATGATACATGAACAAACTGAATATCAGATAGTAAAAAGTGCTATGCCCAGAATTTGCATAGGAAAATGTAAGAGACACTGGGTGCTCTTGTCAGTCTCTGACAAGAGACTTGGTTGGGTGCTTTTGTCAGTCTCTGAGGGAAGAGATAACATTTAAACCAAGACTTAAGTGATTAGAAGGAGACAACTCTGGGATATGCAGAAAAAGAAAACTTCAGTTAGAAGAATCAGCTAGCCAGTGCAAAGCCCTTAAAGCAGGAATGAGTTTGGCATATTTAAGGAATAAAAAGAATGCCAGTGTGGCTGGGGCAAGATACGGTCATAGAAGTAGGCTGCTTTACAAACCAGAGTAAATATTTTGGATATAAAGAACAATTCTGCAACAATTCACAAAACCTGAATAATGCTGTAGATAAGATAACAATACTATATTAATGTTAATGTTTTGAGTTGTAATCACCACACAATGGTTATGTAAGAGAAAGTCCTTGATTTTAGGAATTAAACACTGATATATATTTGGGTTAGAGGAGCTTTGTCTGCATTCTACTTTCAAATAAGTTGGAAACAAATTTCTATATACGTGTGTGAGGTTAACATTTGAGGAATGAGGGAAGAATATATGGATTTTTTTTTACTAATTTTAGAACTTTTTTGAGAAGCTTAAAATTATTTTAAGACTAAAAGTTTAAAAATTCTTTAAAAAATGGCAGTGGGACACATTTCCACAAGATTGGCTGAAAGCAAAAAAGTTGCAACTACCAAGTGCAGACAAGAAGGTGAAGCAATTAGAACTCCTTTTTGGAAAACTCTTTGGCAGTATCTACTAAAGCTGAATATATAGGCCTGCTCTATGAACTAAGAATTCTACTTCTAGGTACATATACAACAGAAATGGTCATATCTGTTCATCAAAATACATGTATAAGAATAATCATAGCAGAGAGGACAAGAAGGTGGACTAGAAGCAGTCTGCACAACACTGCTCTCATGGAGAAGATCAAAAGTGGTGAATGGATATTCACCTTCAGGCCAATTGTCTGACAGAGAGTGTTAGGAATTAACAGAGAAGTGACAGGAGGCACCCAAAATGAAGGAGAGGGAAGTGGGATGACATGCTCATCAGGACCATAGGTACATGGGGAAAGTATTTGCACATGGGGAAGGGACAGAGGATAGAACCCTGGGGTTCCACACTTCCCCTGTGGACATTGCAGCCAGAGCTGAGGGAGGGCCCCCCACTGCAGCAGGCCTCCAGGCTAATACAGAGACCTGACTGGAGGCTGGGCAGCAGCACTGCTCCAGAGATAAGGCACAGCTGGCTTTTGAAACCTGGGTGCTGTGACTGGTGCCATTTTGGGATCCTACTCCCAGAGTGTTGCATCTACCTGGTGGTCAGATCCATAGCAGCTGCCTCCCCATCACCTCTGCCAGATTGGGGAGGAAGTAGGGAAGCTGGGCACTCTCACACGCCCTGAGGGTTGGTGCTGTCTGTCCCCACCACTGCTGGAGAACCAAGGCAGAACAGGCACCAATGGATCCAGCACCTGCTGCCATAGACTGAGTAGCCCCACCCAGCCAAATTCCTGTAGGACAGGGGAGGAACACATGCCTGCACCCCTCAGTGCCCACCACCCAGCATCTGAGCAGTTCAGCCAGGGTGAGTGCCAACAGAGCTGCCGCCACAAGACATAGGCAGATTGCCCTGCTGCAGGCCTGTCCCCACTGTACACAAAGCCCTACCACATGCCTGCCCCTGCCATGTGCTCATCCTCACAATGTGGCCACCCCACCACAGGTGGGGCCTGCTGTAGTGGCCCCATGACAACCAAAAGGGAATGCTGAGACACAGCAGAGCAACAGAGTTAAAGGCAAACAGTGCACCTGCCACTATCCTTCTTGGTCAATCTTCCAGAGTAGGACTCAAGCACACCATCCAGGAACCTCTCCCTTTCTTCACCAAGCAACAGAGGTCCCAGCAGAGGAGAACAGGCATACTGCAAATCTATATGTTTTGACATGATAGAAGAGGCCCCAGATAAGAAGGAACTAGCACATGAATTTTGGCAGCATGAAAAAACAGGCTGTCTTGACACCCTCAAAGGATCACAGTGGTCCTCCAGCAATGGACTCAAAGCAAAAGGAAATTTTTGAAATGTCAGATATGGAATTCAGATAATGGATGAAAATCCAGATCAACAAGATTGATGAGAAAGTTGAAAACCAACACAAAGAAACCAAAAACCAAAACCAAAACCAAAAACAAAAACTCTGGACCAGATGGATTCACAGCCAAATTTTAAAAGACCTACAAAGAAGAGCTGGTACCCATTCTGCAGAAATTATTCCCTAACATCCACAAGGAGGGAATAATTTTATGAAGCCAATTTCACCTTAATACCAAAGCCAGGAAAGGACACAACAAAAAAATAAAACTACAGACCAATATCCCTTATAAATATAGATGCAAAATTCCTCAATAAAATACTAGCACCAAATTCAACAGCATATCAAAAATAATCCACCATGACCAAGTGGGATTCATACCAGGGATGGTTCAATATATGTAAATCAATAAATGTGATTCACCGCATAAACAGAAGCAAAAATAAAGATCATATGATCATCTCAATAGATGCACAAAAAGCATTTGACAAAATTCAGCACCCTTTCATGATAAAAACCCTCAACAAACTAGGCATAGAAGGAACATATCTCAAAATTATAAAAGCCACATATGATAAACCCACAGCCAGCATCATACTGAATGGGGAAAGTTGAAAGCATCCCCACTAAGAACTGGAACAAGACAAGGATGCCCACTGTCACAATGTCCATTCAAGATAGTGCTGGAAGTCCTAGCCAGAGCAATCAGGCAAGAGAAAGAAATTAAGGGTATCCAAATTGGGAAAGAAGAGGTCAAACTGTTGCTTTTTGCAGATGATATGATCTTATATCTAGAAAACCCCAAAGATTCCACCAAGAGACTCGTGGAATTGATAAATTCAGCAAAGTCCCAGTTTACAAAATCAATGTACACAAATCAGTAGCATTCCTGTACACCAGTAACAGTCAAGCTGAGAGTCAAATCAAAGACTCAATACCATTCACAATTACCACAAAGAAAATAAAATACCTAGTAATATACTTAACCAAGGAGGTGAAAGATCTCTACAAACAGAACTATGAAACAATGAGGAAAGAAATCACAAATAATACAAACAAGCAGAAAAGCATATCATGCTCATGGATCAGCAGAAGCAACACTGTTAAAATGTCCATACTACCCAAAGTGATTTATAGAATCAACACAATCCACATCAAAATACCAACCTCAAATTTCACAGATCGAGAAAAAAATAATTCTATGCTTCATGTGGAATGAGAAAAGAGCCCGAATAGCCAAAGCATCTTAAGAAAAAGGAACAAATTGGGAGGCATCACATTACCAGACTTCAAACTATGCTACAAGGCTATAGTAACCAAGACAGCATGGTATTGGCACAAAAATAGAGACATAGACCAATGGAACAAAACAGAGAACCCAGATACAAAACCATCCACATACAGACAACTGATCTTTGACAAAGCAGACAATAATATACACTGGGGAAAAGAAGCCTTATTCAATAAGTGATGCTGGGAAAATTGTACAGCTACCTGCAAAAGAATGAAACAGGATCCATATCTCTCACCACTCACAAAAATTAATTCAAGATGGACAAAATAGTTAAATGTAAGGAATAAAACCACAAGAATTCTAGAAGAAAATGTTGGAAAAACTCTTACAGATATTGGCCTAGGCAAAGAATTTATGAAGAAGGCCCTGATGGCAATCATGGCAACAACACAAATAAATAAATGGGACTTGATTAAATTAAAAGGCTCTGCATAGCCAAGGAAATAAACAGAGAAAATAGACAACCTACAGAATGGTAGAAAATATTTGCAAGTTACACATCTGATAAAGGAATAATAACCAGAATCTACAAAGAATTCAAGCAAACCAGCAAGAAAAAAATCAAGCAACCCCATTAAAAAGTGGGCAAAAGACATGAACAAAAGCTTCTCAAAAGAAGATAGACAAATGGCCAATAAACATATGTAAAAATGGTCAATGTCACTAATCATCAGGAAAATGCAAATCAAAACCACAATGAGATATCACCTTACCCCAGTCAGAATGGCTTTTATTAAAAATCCACAAACAATAGGTACTGGCATGGATGCACAGAGAAAAGATCTCTTATACACTGTTGGTGGGACTGCAAACTAGCACAACCTCTATGGAAAGTAGTATGGAGATAACTCAAAGAACTACAGGTAGAACACACACTTGATCCAGCAATCCCACTACTAGGTATTTACCCAAGGAAAAAAAGACATTCTTTTAAAAAGACACCTGCACTCAAATGTTTATAGCAGTATAATTCACAATTGCAAAGATGTGAAAACAACCAAGGTCCCATTAATACATGAGTGGATTAATAAAATGTGGTATATGTATACCATGGAGTATTACTCAGCCATAAAAAAAAGTGGTGAACTAATACCTCTTGTATTAACCTGGATGGAACTGGAGACCATTCTTCTAAGTGAAGTGTCACAAGAATGGAAAAACAAACACCACATGTACTCACCATTAAATTGGAACAAATTGATCAATACTTATGTACACATATGGAAATAACATTCATCAGAAATCAAGCAGATGGGAGCAGGGAAGTGGGGATGGGTAAATTTACACCTAATGGGTACAATGCACACTATCTGGGGGATGGATACACTTATAACTTTGACTCAAACAGTGCAAAAGCAATTTATGTAACCAAAATGTTTGTACCCCTGTAATATCCAGAAAAAAAAAAAAGAAAAATATGGAGGCATCACTCTTCCTGAGTTCAAATTATACTACAAGGACATAGTAACCAAAACTGCATGGTACTGGTATAAAGACAGACACATAGACCAATAGAACAGAATAGAGAACCCAGAAATAAAGCCATATAGCTATAAACAACTGATTTTGAACAAAGCAGACATAAGCATACATAGGAGAAAGGACTTCATATTCAATAAATGGTGCTGAGAAAACTGGATAGCCACATGCAGAAGAATGAAACTAGATCCCTATCTCTCACCATATACAAAAATTAACTCGAGCTGTATTAAAGACTTAAATGTAAGATCTAGAACCATAAAAGTTCTGGAAGAAAACAGGAAAAACTTTTCTAGACATAGGCCTAGGCAAAGAATTTATGACTAAGACCCAAAGGCACATACAAAATCAATAAATGGGACTTAATTAAATGAAAAAGTTTCTGCATAGCATAGGAAATAATCAACAGTAAATAGACTTCGGAAAAAATGGGAGAAGATATTTACAAGCTATACATCCAACGAAGAGCTGATATACAGAATTGACAAGGAACTCAAATAAATCAGTAAGAAAAAACCAAATAATCCTTTTCTCCTAATTCTAGAAGGTAGGGGAAAAAACCCAAATAACCCCATCAAAAAGTTGGCAAAAGACAGAAACAGATTTTTTTCAAAAAAGATAGACAAGTGGCCAGTAAACATGGCCAGTTCAACATCACTAATCATCAGAGAAATACAAATTAAGACCACAATGAGATACTAACTTACCCCTGTCAGAATGGCCATTATTAAAAAGTCAAAAAATAATAGATATTGGTATGCATGCAGTGAAAAGGCAATGCTTATACACTGTCGTGGGAATGTAAAGTAATACAACCTCTATGGAAAACAGTATGGAGATTTCTCAAAGAACTAAAGGTAAATCTATCATTTGATCCAGCAATTCCACTACTGGGTATTTACCGAAATGGAAAGAAGTCATTTTATAAAAAAGATACCTGCACCCAAATATTTATGACAACACAATTCACAATTGCAAAGATATGGAATCAACCTAAGTGCCCATAAACTGATGAGTGGAGAAAATGTGATATATATAGTTAATATAACGAGAATGGTTACATGGCTGGATACTTTCCAGACAGCCCTTGTACATGTACACACATGTACACACACACACACACAAACACACACACACCATAGAGTACTACTCAGCCATAAAAAGGAATGAAATGATGTCTTTTGCAGCAACTTGGATGGAACTGGAGCCCATCATCCTAAGGAAAGTATCTGAGGAATGGAAAAACATTTACCACATGTTCTCACTCATAAGTGGGAATTAAATGAGGGATACATATATTGTCACCAAGCAGTGTAATGCAGTGGTCCCCAACCTTTTTGGTACCAGGGACCAGTTTCCTGAAAGACAATTTTTCCACAGGCCGGAGGGAGGGGGGATGGTTTGGGGATGATTCAAGCGTGTTACATTTATTGTGCACTTTATTTCTATTATTATCACATTGGGATATACAATGAAATAATTATACAACTCACCATAATCCAAAATCAGTGGGAGCCCTGAGCTTGTTTTCCTGCAACTAGACAGTCCCATCTGGTGATGGAAATCTAATGCCGCCACTGATCTGACAGGAGGTGGAGCTCAGGTGGTAATGTGAAAGATGGGGAGCAGCTGTAAACACAGATGAAGCTTGGCTGGCTTGCCCACCACTCACCTGCTGTGCAGCCCAGTTCCCAACAGGCCACGGACCGGTATTGGTCCATGGCCTGGGGATTGGGGATCACAGGTATAATGGACATTGAGAACTAAGAAAGGAGGAGCGTGAGGGGGTGAGGGATAAAAACCTACCTATTTGGTACAATGTATGCTATTCAGTTCACAGACACGCTAAAAGCCCTGAGTCCAACATTATACAACTCATTCATGTAACAAAAAGCAGTTGTACTCCTTAACTCTACTGAAAGTTAAAAAATGACCATAGCAGCACTATTCATAATCATTCCAAATTGGAAACAACCCAAACATATCTCAACATGGAAATGGACAAATTAATCAAAGCATACTCATATAATAGTCATACAATCAATAATCTAGAACTACACATAACATTATGGGTGTATCTCACTAACATAATGTAGAATGAAAGAAGCTAGAAGCAAAATAATGCATACTACATTATTCCATTTATGTAAAGTCCAAAAACAGGAAAACTGCCCCATCAGTGGAGCAGGAAAGAAACACAAGTTGGGCCTGTGCTAGTATACTTCTTGGTCTGGGTGCTGGTTATATGTATATGCTCATCTTGTGAAAATTCAATATTCTGTACACATATGCATGCTTTTCTGTATATTCTTAAAGCATAAGAAATTAACAAATGGACATCCATAAGCAACATAAAAACAAACCTTGACCAAAACCTTGCATCTAAACAAAAATTAACTCAAAATGGATAACAGACTTAAATATAAAGTATGAAACTGTAGAGTTTTACAAAGAAACATAGGAGAAAATCTTTAAGACTTAGGGCTAGAAAAGGAGTTCTTAGACTTCAAACCAAAAGCATAATACATAAAAGGAAAATTTGCTACGTTGGATCTTAGCAAAATTTAACATTTGTTCTGCAAGACTCTGTAAAGAGGATAAAAAGAATGGGAGAGCTATTTGGAAACCACATATCCAACCAAGGACTTGTATCTAGAATATATAAAGGACTCTCAGAACTCCACAGTAAAAACCAAATAATTGAATTAGAAAAAGGGCAAAATACATGAATAGGTATTTCACTGAAGAGGACATACAAATGGCAAGTAAGCACACGAAGAAATTTTCAACATCATTAGCTATTAGAGAAATGCAAATTAAAACTCAAATGAGATATAACTATACATCTATTAATCTATTAGAATGGCTGAGACAATATAAGTAATAACACCAAATACTGGAAAGAATGTGAAGAAACTAATTCATTCATATGTTGCTAGTGGAAATGTAAAATGGCAAGCCACTCTGGAAAAGAGTATAACAGTTTTTTATAATACAAAACTAAACTTGCACTTAGCATAAAACTTAGTAATTGCACTTCTGGAAATTTATATAATAAAAATGATAATGTATGTTCACACAGAAAGAACTGTACACAAATGCTAATAACAGCTTTATTCATAATAGCCACAAACTGGAAACCACTCTTTCTTTTTAAAAATTTTTATATTTTTATTTTAATTTTGACACATAATTGTATAATTTATGGGGTATAATGAAGTTTTGATACATGTATACACTGCGTAATGATAAAATCAGGGTACATAGCAAATCCATCACCTCAAACATTCCTCATTTCCTTGTGGTGCGAACATTAAAATCCTCTCTTCTAGGTATTTTGAAACATACGTTATTGTTAACTATAGTTACCCAACCAAACTATTCTCCTAGCTGTGTAACTTTGTACCCATTGACCAGCCTTTCATACATCCCTCCCCCCTCCCCTCCTCAGCCTCTGGTAATCACTGTTCTACTTTCTATGTCTAAGAGATCAACTTTTGTAGATTCCACCTATAAGTGAGATTATGCAATATTAGTCTTTATATATCTGGCTTATTTCAGTTAACATAATATCCTCCAGTTCCATCATGTTGTCATAAATGACAGGATTTCACTCATATTTATGGCTGGATAGAATTTCATTGTTATATGTACCACATTTTCTTTGTTCATTCATCTGTTGTTAGACACTTAGGTCGATTCTATATCCTATTGTGAATAGTGTTGCAATAAACATGGAAGTGCACATATCTCTTGGACATACTTTGCATATACCTAGAAGAGGGATTACTGGATCATATGATAGTTCTATTTTTGATTTTTGAGGAATCTCCATACTGTTTTGATAATGGCTGTGCTAATTTACATTCCTACTCACAGTGTACAAAGGTTCCCTTTTTCTACATCCTAGCTAACACTTGTTATCTTTTGTATTTTTAAAAAATTTATTATTTTTTTATTTCAAAATATTATGGGGTTACAAACATTTAGGTTACATATATTGCCTTTGCACTGCCTGAGTCAGAGCTACAAGCATGCCCCTCCCCCAAACAGTTCACACCACACCCATTAGGTGTGAATATACCCATACCCTCCCCCCCCAAACTGCCCGACACCCGATGAAAGTTACTTTCATGTATGCACATAAGTGTTGATCAATTAGTACCAATTTGATGGTGAGTACATGTGGTGCTTGTTTTTCCATTCTTGTGATACTTTACTTAGGAGGATGGGCTCCAGCTCCATCCAGGATAATACAAGAGGTGTCAGTTCACCATTGCTTTTTATGGCTGAGTAGTACTCCATGGTATACATATGCCACATTTTATTAATCCACTCATGGATTGATGGGCACTTGGGTTGTTTCCACATCTTTATAATTTGAATTGTGCTGCTATAAACATTCACGTGCAGATGTCTTTATTATAGAACATCTTTTTTTCCTTTGGGTAAATACCCAGTAGTGGGATTACTGGATCAAATGGTAGTTCTACTTTTAGTTCTTTGAGGTATCTCCATATTACTTTCCATAGAGGTTGCACTAGTTTGCAGTGCCATGAACAGTATGAATGTTCCTATCTCTTTGCATCCATGCCAACATTTGTTGTTTTGGGACTTTTTGATAAAAGCCATTCTCACTGGAGTGCTAATTTTTTATTTTTTTCTTTTTATTGTTTTGATATCTGCTATAGTTTTTAGCTTTGTGGTTACCATGAGGCTTACATAAAACATCTTATAGTTTTAATAAACTATTTTACACAGATAACTTCAGTCACATACACATACTCTAGACTTTTACTTTCCCCCAAAATTAATAGTTTTGATATCACAATTTACATCTTTTATATTATGTATTTCTTAACAACTTATTATAGTTATCATTATTTTTGACTGATTTGAGTTTTAATTTTCATATTAGAGATGCATGTATATATGATTTACAGAGCACCATGATAGTATTGAGGTATTCTAGATTTGACTATATATTTACTTTTCCCAGGGAATTTTATACTTTCATATATTTTCATGTTAGTTGTTATTGTCCTATTGTTTCTACTTGAAAAACACCCTTAAGCATTTCTTGTAGGGCAGGTCTAGTGGTAATGAATTCCCTTAACTTTTGCTTGTCTGGGAAAGATTTTATTTCTCCATTTCTGAAGGACAGCTTTGATGGTTATATTTTTGTCCAGCAGGGTTTTTTTTTCAGCACTTTGAATATGTCATAACATTTTCTCCTGGCCTGCGGAGTTTCTGCTGAGAAATCCTGATAATCTTATGGGGATTCCCTTATATGTGACTTGACACTTTTGCTGCTTCTAAAATTCTCTCTTTTCTTTGACTTTTGACAATTTAATTATAATGTCCCTCAGTAAGGACCTCTTTAGGTTGAATCTCTTTGGGAACTTTTGAGGTTCATTTATTTGGATGTCCATATCTCTTCCAAGACTTGCATAACTTTTAGCAATTATTTCATTAAATAAGCTTTCTGTCCTTTTGTCACTTCTCTTTCTGAAACTGATAATACAAATGTTTATTTACTTAATGATGTCCCATAAGTGCCATAGACTGTCTTCATTCTTTTTCATTCTTATCTCTTTTATTTCCTCTGACCAGGTAATTTCAAAAGACCTATCTTCAATTTTAGGGATTCTTTCTTCTGCTTGATCTAGTCTGCTGTTGAAGCTCTTTCTTGTATTGTTTATTTCATTCATTGAATTCTTCAGCTCCAAGATTTCTGTTTGGTTCTTTTTTAATGATATCTATTTCTTTGTTAATTTACATTCAAACCGTGAATTGTTTTCCTGGTTTTGTTGAATTGTCTGTATTCTCTTGCATGTCACTGAGTTTCCTTAAGATTATTTTGAATTCCTTTAGGCAATTTGTAGATGTCCTTTTGTTAGGGGTCAGATACTGGAGAGTTGTGATGCTCCTTTGACGGTATCATATTTCCTGGCTTTTTCATGTTCCTTGTGTTCCTGCATTGACATCTGCACTTTTGGTACAAAAATAACTTCTTCCAAACTTTACAAGGTGGCTTTTATAGAGAAATGTTTCCTCCTATAAAAGGTTAGAAAGGATACAGTGGTATTACCTCCATGCAGCTTCTTCAGCTGTGACCAACATCAGTAATGACTGTGGGTGCCATAGTGGCCTAGGCTATAGGAGTGGTGATGGCAGCATAAATTGTTAGGATCCTTGGTGGCCAGGACTTTTGGGGTACTCCTATTCTTGTTTTCACCATAATAGGGAGACTTAGCTGAGGGAATCCCTCTTGGTGTCAGGTCTGACACAGCCTACAGGAGCAGCTGCAGTGGTACTGGGTTCCAGGGCACAGGTGTTCAGAGCAGCTGTGGAACCTGGGTCCTAGGCGCAAGGTCTTGCAAACCTATTGTGGCCCCTGGATTTTGGGGTGCAGATTCATTCTGTGAGACAGGGTTGGATGCACATTCCCCACAGAGCCAGTTTGTGTGACTCTGAGGCATCCTCAGCAACTTGGACCCAGAGGGCCAGGTTGTAGCTGTGACTCTGACACTGTGAAGCAGGGCATAACACTGGCCTGGATCCATGGAAAAGGGGGTGCTTCAGAGGTTTAGTCTCAGAGAACAAGGTACAGTTGCAATTCAGGAACCAGATCCAGTAGGGCACAGTGGCAATTCAGGTCCCAGGGGATGAGGCACCATGTAGTGATGACTCTGGACCATGGGATGGTGGGATTTGGCACCATCTCAGACTGTGACACCAAGTGCAGTGGCAACAAGGACCCTGGAATGGCAGAGCACAGCTATTGTTTGGGCCCTGGTGACACGGTGATGACTCCATTCCCCAGGGACAAGGGTATCTCAGCATCTCAGACTATAGAATGCAATTCGTTTCAGGGGGTGGGGGGTACTAGAGTTGTTTGGCTTGTAGAACAGGGTGTCTCAACTCATCCAATGTTCCATTTCCCTGGGACAGGAGGTACCATGTCACCTCATCCCTGGGATGTGTGGTGGCTCAACTCAGCCATGGCACTGTCTCCTTGGGAGGTGATGAACTGCCTTAACTCAAGCTGGGGGTGTATAACTGCTCTGGGCAGCCAAGGCACCATTTCCCTGGGATGCTGAGTGCTCCTTCAGCTTAGTCACAGGGGAGCATGATTGCTCTGGGTGGTCAAGGTAATGTTTTCCTGGGAGGCAGGGCATCACTTCAGTTCAGGCACAGGGCAGGGGAGTGTGACCGCTCTGGGTGGCTAAGGCACCATTTCCCTGGGATGCTGGTTGCTGCTACAGCTTAAGAACTAGGGAGCATGACTAGTTTTCCAGGAGGCAGGGCTCGACTTCAGTTCATGCACAGGGGTGCAGGGTGCAGCAATGAAAAGACCCCATATAGCTAAAGTAAACTTAAGCAAAAAGAAAAATTTGGGAGGAATCAATTTACCAGACTTCAAGCTATACTACAAGGCTACAGTAACCAAAACAGCATGGTACTGGCACAAGAACAGAGACACAGACCAATGGAACAGGACTGAGAACCCAGATACAAAACCATCCTCATTTAGCCACCTGATCTTTGACAAAGCAGACAAAAACATACACTGAGGAAAATAATCCCTATTCAATAAATGGTGCTGGGAAAATTGGATAGCCACATGTAGAAGACTGAAGCAGGATCCACACCTCTTACCTCTCTCAAAAATCAACTCATGATGGATAAGAGACTTAAACCTAAGGCATTGAACCATAAAAATTCTAGAAGAAAATGTTGGAAAAAGTCTTATAGACATCAGCCTAGGCAAAGAATTCATGAAGAAGACCCCAAAAGCAATCACAACAGCAACAAAAATTAATAAATGGGACCTGATCAAATTAAAAACTTCTGCACAGCCAAAAAAACTATCACTAGAGTGAATAGACAACCTACAGAATGGGATAAAATATTTGCATGCTATACATCTGATAAAGGGATGATAACTAGAATCTATATAGAACTCAGGAAAATCAGCAAGAAAAAAAATCAAACACTTCCATTAAAAAGTGGGCAAAGGACATGAACAGAAACTTTTCAAAAGAAGATAGGCTAATGGCCAAGAAACATATGAAAAAATGCTCAACATCTCTAATCATCAGGGAAATGCAAATCAAAACCATAATGAGATATCACTTAACTCCAGTGAGAATGGCTTTTATCAAAAAGTCCCAAAACAACAAATGTTGGCATGGATGTGGAGAGAGAGGAACACTCATACACTGTTGATGGCACTGCAAACTAGTACAACCTCTATGGAAAGTAATATCAATATACCTCAAAGAACTAAAAGTAGAACTACCATTTGATCCAACAATCCCACTACTGGGTATTTACCCAAAGGAAAAAAAGGCATTCTATAATAAAGACATCTGCATGCGAATGTTTATAGCAGCACAATTCACAATTGCAAAGATGTGGAAATAACCCAAGTGCCCATCGATCCATGAGTGGATTAATAAGATGTGGTATATGTATACCATGGAGTACTACTTAGCCATAGAAAGCAATGGTGAACTGACACCTCTTGTATTATCCTGGATGGAGCTGGAGCCCATCCTCCTAAGTAAAGTATCACAAGAATGGAAAAACAAGCACCACATATACTCACCATCAAATTGGTACTAATTGATCGATACTTATGTGCACATGTTAAAGTAACATTCATCGGGTGCTGGGCAGGTGGGAGGAGGGTGGAGGGGATGGGTATATTCACACCTAATGGGTGCGTTGTGCACTGTTTGGGGGAAGGGCACGCTTGTAGCTCTGACTCAGGCAGTGCAAAGGCAATTTGTGTAAGCTAAATGTTTGTACACCCATAATATTTTTAAATAAAAATAAATAAACTTTTTTTTTTTAAAAAGTATTAGTCTTAATGGTGGAGCCATTTTCATTAAAATCAACTATTAGTGTTCAGAATCCTTTTGGAGACTTTAGTGAACTAAAAAAAAATAAATAGTTGCTATTAAGAAAATATGAAAGTATTATCTGTAATGCCTATATTCTTTGAGAGTGCAGACAGTACAGTTACATAAAATAGAGGAAGAACAAGGAGAACATACACAAATGTCTTCATTAATCATATCAATCACTGTAACATTTGCATTGTTATTTTGAGACTATTGTTTATGTAATAGGAGATAAAACAATCGAGCACTTCTGGGATATTCCCTGTGTGAAAAAAAGAGATACATATGTAATATAGACAATGTTAAATAAAAATTCTTTAGTCTTGAATTTGAATTGGGAGAATCAGTATAATTTCATGAACTATTTTACACATGTACATACACACATATATTGTAGTTCTGACTACTGGAAAAGTCTAAAAAAAAATGGTCAACCCAGTAGCATTGAACATCCCTAATGCACATCCTAATTCCCACAAGAAACTAGAAATCTTCTTGGAGAACTGCTGATTCCAGATCTAGGGCAAGAAATGGACAATATGATCTGGGAATATCTTGCCATATCAGATAGTGAAGATCTCTCAAAGATAATTCAGATCATGTCAAAAGACTCAGGAGCCAATTTGAAGAAGCTACCACTGGCCAAATGTGGAGAAATTTGAACTTCAATAAGGCTAGTAATTGTGATGGCTTAAAACCCATCAAGTTTGTTTAAATCCACAAGTTCAAAATGACATTAAACTAAACTAATTGGCCACCTTCAGGTGATGCTAGGAAATCAATTCATTATTTTGAAAATTAATAAATAAAAGGAAAGGATCAAATATCTATTTTGGTTAATCAAATAATAGTGAGCATCACTTACTGATTCATTCTTTAGCTCTATCCACCCTGTTAATTATCCCATGTATTGTGCTCTTTATTTCAAGTATCATGTATTCCATACCAAATGTTCACAATTGTTTTAAAATATAACTCGTTTTTCTTTTGCATGTTGCTTATAGCTTCCCTTATCTCTCAAATACATTTATTATAGTTATTTTAAATTTGTGTTCTGTATATTCCAATCATTCTGCTTCAGTGTGTATGTGGTTTTCAATTTATTGGCTTTCCCTTAGAGCTAAGGTCAGCAGACTTATTTTCAGTAAAGGGCCAGATAGTCAGTATTTTTGGTTTTGTGGGCCAGATGGTCTCTCTCACAACTACTCAATCCTGCCATTGTGGTGTGAAAGCAGCCATAGACAATACGTAAATGAAAGAGTATGGATATGTTCCAATGAAACTTAAATTGTAGACACTGCAATTTGAATTTCATAAAATTTAATTTGTCACAAAATGGTATATTTCTATTTCTTTCAATCATTTGAAAAGTAAAAAGCACTCTTAGCTAAGGAACAATATATGAGCAGTGAATGTCTGGATTTTAACCATAGACTGTTGTATTCTGACTGCTGTATTGAGTGGTTGCACTCCTCAGGTATCTGGCTATCTTGACCTGTGAGCTTATGTTTCTCTGGGTATTTTACCTGCTCTAAATCCCTATATTTCCTGTTTAACACATAGTACCTATTTAAATAAATACTTGTTCGGTTAGGAATTAACAATGGGCTAGAGTCTGACTTTCTATTAATCCCACTGTAGAGATCCTAAAAGGACCCAAAGCTCTGAGAGGGTGGCTATTTGCTCATTTTCCCACAGACTAATTATAGCAGATCCCAAGGACCTGGTATATTCAGTTAAACTCTTATCTCTAATAACTTGATTTGATCTTCAAGGCCAGCACCTTCAAGTCCCTCTGCTCCATCTTCACACTGCCTTTTCCTCTGTGCATTTCAAATCTCCCCCTGCCTCTCACTTAAAAGGAAATTTGTGATGGCATTCAGGACCTACCCAGGTAATCCAGGATAATCTCCCCATTTTAATATTCTTAGTTTAATCACATCTGCAAAGATCCTTTCTCTAAATAAGTTAACATTTATAGGTTCCAGGGAATAGGACCTGACATCTTTGGAGATATTCTTTTTCAGCCTACCTCATGAACCATCTAGAGGTTTCCATTTAAGGTAATATAAACAGACGTCAAGTTTTCCCAGTTCTTGAACCAAACTGCATCAGCAAGGTAAAACTCTTACACAAGGGGAGAAAGCAGAGCCAACACCTGAGGAAAACACACCTCTACTTTCTAACATGCCAAAACGCCCATCTCCCTGAATCCTCCTGACAGAATCTCACTGCCCTTAGAATAAATTTTAAAATCCTTACCCTGACCATAAACCCAGTGTGACCTGGCTGCTCCTTGCTTCTCTGGCCTCACCTCATACTACACTGCCCTGTGCTTAGTAGCTCTCTCAATAAATAGAACATAGGAAGTGCTTCCCATCTAAGGGTCTCTGTCCTTGCTGCCTCCTCTGCCCAGAATCCTCTTGCTCAATTTGTTCTGTCATCTCCTTCTTTTCACTCATATCTCAGTGTCAATGTCATCTCCTCACAGAGACCCCTCTATTTTATTCTCTTCTATTTCTTACAACTATCTAAAATTATATTGTTTAAAAATTAATTCAACATGGATAAAAGACTTAAATGTAATGCATGAAACCATAAAAATTCTAGAAGAAAATATAGGAAAAACTCTTCCAGACATTGGCCTAGGCAAAGAATTTATGACTTAGACCCCAAAGGCAAATATAGCAACAACAAAAATAAATAAATGAGAGTTGATTAAATTAAAAAGCTTCTACACAGCAAAGGAAATAATCAACAAAGAAATAGACAACCTACAGAATGGAAGAAAATATCCATCTGATAAAGGGCTAATATCCGGAATCTACAAAGAACTCAAACCAATCAGCAAGAAAAAAACAAACAATACCATTAAAAAGTGGGCAAAAGACATGAACAGAATTTTTTCAAAAGAAGATAGATGAATGGTCAACAAATGTGAAAAAATGTTCAACATCACTAATCATGGGAAATTAAAACAACAATTAGATATCACTTTATCCCTGTCAGAATGGCTATTATTAAAAAGTGAAAAAAACAATAGATGCTGGCATGGATGCAGAGAGAAAGGAACGCTTATACACTGTTGGTGGGACTGCAAGTTAGTACAACCTCTGTGAAAAACAGTATGGAGAGTCCTCAAAGAAACAAATGTAGACTTACCATTCCACCCAGCAATCCCACTACTGGGTATATACCCAAAGGAAAAGAAGTCATTTTATTAAAAAAAGACTCCTGCACTTGAATGTTTATTGCAGCACAATTCACAATTGCAAAGATGTGGAATCAACCTTAGTGCCCATCAATTCGTGAGTAGATTAACAAAATGTGGTATATATACACCATGGAGTACTACTCAGCCATAAAAAGGAATGAAATGATGTCTTTTGCAGCAACATGGATGAAGTTGGAGACCATTATCCTAAGTGAAGTATCTCAGGAATGGAAAAAAAAATACCACATGTACTCTAATAATTGGGAGCTAACTGATGAGCACACATGGGCACAAAGAGACGTAAAGGTCAAAGGAAATCAAGAAGGGGGGGTAAAAACCTACCTATCAGGTACAACGAACACTATTTGGGTGATGGGCATGCTAAAAGCCCGACTTAAGCATTATGAAAGGTATCCATGTATCAAAAACTTTTGTACCCCCTTAATATTTTTAAATTTTATATATATATATATGTGTGTGTGTGTGTGTGTGTGTGTATATATGGCCACCCTACTCAGTATACATTTGTGTTCCCTTTACCCCTCCCTCAAAGTGCTTGCTCTCTGCTTCTGCCCGAGGCTATGCTTCCCAGCCTGTAAGATGGTCAGCCTGCAGCCTGTAACAACTTATGAGAAATAAAGCTCTCCTTTCCAAAATAAAAATTAAAAAATAAAGTAAAATTATATTGTTTATTGATTTTCTTGCTTATTTTTCATGAGTCTTAATAGAATATAAGCTCTCTGGCAGCAGGAATCTTATTTGTCTTTGTCCTCTAATCTATCCCAATGTTTAGCACAGAATCCATTCTCTCAGGATGTGACAAAAGTGAGCCACATCAGAATGAGAAGCCGTATAAGCATACTAGGCTCTCAATAAAAGTTTGATGACTAAATCAATAGGTTATATATACAAAGGGAAGAATTGGAGGTTAGCACTATAGAACACCTTACAAAAATATCTCTAAAGAAAACCCTAAGAAAGGGAATGCCACTCATGTAAAAGCATATAGGTGTGCCTTAGTCCTGCGGTCCCCAACCCCCGGCCATGGACCAGTACCGGTCCATGGCCTGTTAGGGATCAGGCTGCAGAGCTCCTCCCCAACCCCTGCAGCCCTTTCCGTGGAATAATTGTCTTCCATGAAACTTAGGAAGGTGGAGGGGGCGCACAGCAGGAGGTGAGCAGTGTGGTGAGCAAGGGAAGCTTCATCTGTATTTACAGCCACGCCCCATTGCTCACATCACCACCTGAGCTTCCCCCCAGCGGTGGAAAAATTGTCTCCCTGGTGCCAAAATGGTTGGGGACCGCTGCCTGTGTCAGGATTAGGTGGGATTGTTTATCAAAGGAAATGAAAGTCAAGAATGAAAAGATATTCCTAGTTTATAGCCACATGTCAACATTGTTATACTTTCTATAAGGAATAAATATCTTCAATGTAGATATGAGCTTATGTTCTTAAGAGAAAAATACTAATGCATTCTAAAGATAATGCAATTAACTTCCCCATTGCTATACAGGGATATTTGACTTAGGATAAAAGGATGGGAAAATAGTGTTGGTCTTGCTTTATTATTAATACTTTTAAATGCTACCTGTAAAAAGGAAGTTCCTTCAAAATTACTTTCTAGGAAGTTCCCATAAGAGGCACATTGCAAAAAAGCAGGGAGGTGCTACTTCTGAACATGAAATCATGATGCTGATGGTAATATTCCAAGGGATAAAGTTCTTCAAAGAGAAAATCATTAGCTATCAGATAGCTCTTTTTGCTTAAGAGATAATATTAATATAAGAAGTCAAAAATATCATTTCAGAGCAGCCTTGAATTCTGATCCTGTCATTCTTTAAATTAATAACAAATAACCTTCTTGTTATAAATCAATTTTAAGTAGAAAGTGGCATTAAATCTTAAGAGTTTAAGATTTAGTGCATAGGATAAAATGGCAAAAAGAAATCTACAAATATCTAGCACAAGTCACCAATTCTGCCACTTACTATTATGTGACTTTGGATATGTCATTTTCCCTCCCTGGGCCTCAAATCTCTCCTGTTCACAAAGAGGGCAATGTCACAAATTATTTCTAAGAATATGTCTCGCTCTTGGATTTGGCGATTTGCTTATATTCAATATCCAAGACCATGCTGTGATAAATAACAACTCAAGCAAAATCTGAGAGACAGGATCTTGAGCCAAGTCACAGTTTGAAAAAGGCTTCTCTATTGACATTGGGATAAATTTGGTTAAGGGGGGCATTGTCAGGAAGCACTCTGGTTGTTTTCCAATGAAAGACATAGAATAAAAAAAGTCAATCCCTCAGTCCTGCCTGCCTCAGTTTTGTTTACATTGGACATTGTTTCCCCACTTTCAATTTGGGTTAGTGACACAAAATTGTGGTGGCCATACATGTAGCTATTTGTTCGTATAGTAGCATGTACAACAAAAATGCATCCTAATGCAACTCTTGAGAAGCAGAAGCCAGGAAATTCTGATTTGACTGCCCGAATGGACTGAATGTCTCACCATGTCTGGAGAAGGCTCGCAAAAATCATCAATATGAGTAAATGGCAAAACACATGCATTTATCTAAAAAATCCCTGCTTTGATCACAGAAGTCCTAGTGGTACCTGCTAATCTCACATAAATATCATAAAATCAATAACTTTGTTTCTTCAAAACTCTTCCCATTTTGGGAGAGGCTTGGTCTCATTTCTTGGAAGGGCTCTATAAAATGTTCGTGACTGTATCTTTAAGTAAAAACCTCTTCTCCTTTTTGTAAGGATATTTCCACTGAGCATAATGCGGCCTTTATGAATTTTTTAACTGGCATTCTTCTTCTTCTCTTACTGAAATGGAAAATGGGCTTCTCAGGAAGCTTTTCTGAACCTTCAAAATTTTAAAGAGTATGTTTCCTTTTTCCGTTTCTAAGTTTAGCACCGTAAGAATGAGTCTAAGCATTTCATGCCCTAATCACTGTAAGATACACGTTTCTGAAAACCATCACTGTAAAGGATTGGTTTTCCTTTGCAGACTTCCTAAAAGAAAAGTAACCCTTTTGTGGCCCATTGCTATACAGGGATGATGATATAAAAAAAATCTTGCAGAGGACTGGTTCTCTTGGCAGAGACTCTGGGCCTCCCGAACACCATACTTTACTTATCTCCAGATGCTCAGGGACCTCATGCTGCCACCACATGCTCCCAATTCCAAAAAACTCTCCTCTCTGAGCCCTAATCAATGCTGCTTGGTTCTCAGAGAGCTGTGATGAAGACCATTAACCTGATAAACTAATTCACAGGAAATGCAATGTTGATGAGAGCTGCCAAGTCTTCCTCCCAGGAGTGTTGGTGTTCTTAGAGTTCCCCAGATGACCTGAAGACAGAGAGGCCTGAAGCCCAAAGCACTGAAGGCACATTCCTTAGGCCTATGTTAGTGACTGGTCCTGAGCATATGTGCATGAATAAAAATAAAATACTCCTAAGACCAAATATAATTTGGGATAAGGTAGGAGTCTTTTTATAACTTTCAGCAGCATGTAATGTCCTGGGCAGAAGTAACAGCATATAATAACAGAGTTCTCGCCACTCCAACCTCTACCAGGTATTTTTCTTACTAACCACCCTTATGATAGTGCAGAGAAGAACACACAGCAAGAAACGCATCCCAAATTAAACTAGTCCTACCTGCTCCCACCTTAGGGTTCATCCTAGTACAGAAACACTTTCAGAAGAAAAATAAATCTCACTCCCCAAACCTTGAAAAGCAAGCGTCTTTACCGATGCTTTCTTGAGAAGGCAACACAGGGAAAAGTCATGAAGCAAGTCTTCTAAAAATTCTTGGGTATAAATCTTTCTCCCCACTGTCCTGCTTATCACGCTCCCTTTCTGTCTCTCCTCCTGCCTTTAGTTTTCTTGCATGCTTATTTTTCTTTCTCCTCTCATCCCCTTTTGTGTTGAATAATTTGCCCTGCTCTAAACTTCTCATCCTCTTCCTTTTACCCTACCAGCATAATAAAGACCCCTGTATCTTTCTCTCTCCTAAGATAAGTGAGACCCAGTGCTAACAGGAAGCTAGACTTAGAGGCAGGAAAGGCCAGTGGACAAGGGGCAGAGTGAATGCTGGACTTACCGTGTTGGAGGCAGAGACCACGTGTGGAGGACCCCTGCATGTCCCAAGGTATGGGTTCCGGCAGACGTGCTCAGTGTTCAGCTCTAGCTCAGGTAGGGAAGAATGATGTGGGGCATGGGGAGGGGAGACTTTCCACTTGGCAAAAGAGGACAAGTGTGAAGCTCATGTACAAAGTATGAAGTCGGATGAGCAGATCCACCGTTAGGGAATCAGGAAATGGAAAGAAGCTGAATCCAGTGTCTGGGGAAAAAGGCTGACAACAAGCCAGAGAAGCTATCTGGATTCCAGGCAAGAGGCCACCTTGATTAAAAAGAAAGTTTATTGGAAGGTTACAGAATAGTTCACAAAAATGAAGGAAAAGCCTCATAAAGGACAGAAACCAGGTAGCTCCTTGGAACCATAAGGCAGGAACTAATGGGTAGTGCCTTTACGATGCCACCATCAGGGTGAATTAATCTCAATAATTTTTGTTTTGTCATTTCACTCACGCAGGAATGAGGGTTGACATGATAGTGAAGACAGTGATGAGGACAGGAGGGAGAGGTGGGGAATACTGTGACTTGGAGGCTTTGGGAGCACCCAGGACTCATCCCCAGGACACAGGATAAGTCTCCTGGTAGGAAGGTTCAGTTCCTGCCCATGTAACGAACGGCTGAGGAAAGAACCAAGCGTGAGCTCACAGAAGGAACCTAGTAGTAATTGGTACACTCCAACTTCAGCATCTCTGAAACCCAGGGACGCAGGCGCTGATACTCCCAGAGTTCCTTCCACTGCTCTGAGTGGAAATGCAAAGGAACAGAGAGCAGCCCTGCCTCTTTTCAACAAATAGGACCATAATACAAGAGCCTAAAGACTAACCGTGGTCATGATTTCCAGAAGGCACCTATGAAAATGTTGGATAGTCATACAATCTGATGCAAACTAGAGTTTTTCTGTCCTTCCCATTTAACAGTGCTAGAATTGCAATACAACAAAAACTGTCACGCACTCAAAGATCATGTGAACATAGGATGCGCTGCTTCTAGACAAAATTTTTAAAAATTTGCCCTCATGGTTTCTTCTTCTTCTTCTTCTTCTTTTTTTTTTTTTGCCTTTTCTAGCTAGAAAACTAATGTTTTCTAGTTTTCTGTGATTCCATCACCAGAGGTAGATGGTAACATAAAATTCTTTGTACTTGTGGTACTATGGCTGAATACCCTGTCTCTTTCCATGGGCGTTTGCATTTAAAATAAGATCTGCCTGGCTCAAAAAGGTGGATTTAACAGAAAGAGAAGATTCTGACACTACAGAAAGTAAATCTGTAAGGCAATGGGGAAGAGAACTATTTTGGGGGTAGAAGCACTTCTAATACCACTCAAATTAGACAAAGCAGCCTGCTTACTCTACCTCTAGGTAAAGTTGAACTTAACTTTTATAATTAAAAAATTTTTTTCCATTGTACCTAGAGATATAGCAATATCCGTGTACACAGTTTCTGACTGTTCAGTATCACTGCCAAATGAGGGGCCTCTAAGCACTTTGTAATGATTTATCAAACCAAAACAAACTTTTATTTCATAGGGGAACAAACTGTACAGTAGTACTGAATCATAAGCTGGTCTATAATGTGTTGCTTTGAAATTATTGGGGAGAAAAAATAAAATTCCAACAATAAAACTGATGTCAAATGTTCAGCTTCGGCTCTAACCTTTGCATTTGGGTTCACTATCAAGCTAGCACAGTAAAGGACAGTGACCTGACAGCACGCCATACTAAAGAGAGGTCATGGTAGTTCTGAAAGAAAAAGATTACCAGGAAATTGAGTCCTCGTCAGGCAAGCAAAGGCACACAGAACTCAGAAGACTTTCCTCTAACCGTCAGTATAATACTCATACTACTAAGGAAACATAATACATGGGTCTCATCTTTTTTCCTACAACTGCTACAGTTCATTATCAGAAGTTATAGTGGTACAGATACAATGGAAAATATTCAGCAAAGGGTACTTTTCAGAATATACTCTGTAATTGATTGCCATTTCAAAGTAATGTATCAATGGCCCAAGTTTAATAATTTAGGAGAAAAATACCAACAATAATAATGATATTGGTTTATCATATTATTTCATTTCTAGTTCCATGTTTGTATATGTTTAAGTAATAGTATTCTAAAAATAATTTAAGTCCACCTTGGGAGTTTAGGATAATTTTTTCCTTTTAAAAGGGGTCTATGAATAACGTGATGTGGAGAAACACTATATTTTACCAGAATGAGAAGTAATAACACATGCTTGGTAAGGTCTAGGGCAATGGAGTCAGGCTAAGTTTAAAATCCTGGCTCCCCTTCTTTTTGGCTATGTCATTTTCAACAAATGTCCTTATCTTCCTTAGCCTCAGTTTTTATGTGTCAAGAGAGTATAATTATAGTATCTCCTTCATAGGGTTGTGGTGAAATGAGATAAAACAAAATGTACTTAAAAAATAATGCCTAGCTGATGGTAATTGGTCAAAAAACGCTAACAATCAAAAATAACAATTTCAGGTTTAACAGCTCAAAACTAACTGATATCCAGAAAGGGCAGAGAGGGGCTAGGTTTTCTAGGTGGCCTTTGATTATGACAAACTACTTGGGAGAGGTATTATGGTTGTGAGCCACTGGACTATGAGCCCTAGATGGATCCCACTGCTTAGAAATGATACAGGAGATGCCTGGAGAGCAAGGGCATAAAGGAATTGTGTTTACCAACATTCAAGCCCCATCACCTCTCACATTAATACAAGACCTTTTAGATCAACACCCGTTTTCCAGAGGTACATGAGAAAGTTAGATAACATGGTCAACTTCAAGACTGGCTGAATAATTCTGCAGACTTCAAGTCCTAATTTTATAGGAACTTCTCATGATGTTAAGATGTTCTGAGGCTATGCAGGATCTTAATTTTTTGGTTTGTTTGGTTTTCTTAATCTTCTCATTGCATTTCTGTGGCATTATGGACCACCTTTGTTATGACACTTGATTCAGCATTGACTTAGTATGCTACTGGCTATATTATCCATGCCATCTTTTTAGCAAGGATAAATGATTTGTGTTATAGCAGTGACTCTCAAAGTGTAATCTATTCTCCTTCTGATGGGCTCAAAATATGTCCAAAAAGTCATCCCTTAATTTTGTTTTTTCACTTGATTGAGGGAATAGACCTAATAGGCAGGGATTTTGAATTGTCCAAAGGGCTACTGCCAAGAAAAGTCTGATAACAACTGCTTTGATCCTGCTAGTGACCTAAATTGGGGAAGACCACTCTGAGTAGCTATCCTTGAATAATAGCAGGCATTCCATCCCCATGATTGCCCATCTGGATGTGTATCTTTTAACTCTATTTGAAGGAAATATCACTGTCAAAAACAGTATCTTTAATTTTAAAAATTTGAAAATTAAAAAAATGTCCTTCCATAATTTTGTATAGATCCTTGAGGAACTGTATTACACAATGTGTTCTTTGAGTAAAAAGGAAGTGCTATGGCAAAGGAGTCAGACTAAGATCAGAAACTGGGATCTGCCAATTCCTGCCTGTGTAATCCAACAGTACAGGAGAAATCCTATAGTAGTATGTATATTTTACAATATAAAAAACTTTTGTCAAGTTCAGAGCTGGCTGAATCATGGTCACAATTAAATGAAATATGTTGTCCAAAAGTATCCTAAATAATTTTAGCTGCAAGGAATTAGTCTCTGGTGAGATGTGATTCATACACTCCCTTGGTTTATAAAATAAATTTGAGGAATGGAGAATAAGAAGAAAGCATATAAAAAATACACTGTCATCTTTAAACATTTCTGTCTTAAATTCAGAGTGATATTCTACAGAATGGGAACTCTTAAGCTTGATGTAACCACTTATCTAAAGACCAAAATCAGCATCAAGATACCATGTTTTCCTTGGGTGTGTATATGCTGTGTACTATATACAATCCTGGAACTAACTACTAGCTTTGTTAGGAACACAGAGTTTGGTTAGTCAGCCTGCAGTTGTAAACTGGTTTTTCATATATTTAACTACAAATAGAATAGACATATGTCAAGTTGTATAGCTAATCAAGATTTTCTCCAATTCCCTATCCTATCCCTATTTCTTCTTTCACCCCCTCTGCCTACTCAGAGCTGCCTAACACTCTATCTTATAAGCTCTTTCTACTCTGCCAAAATATAAGCCTACCCACAGAAGACCCGGTTTTCACTTAATATTTTATACTCCATCCGTGGATTCCTGCAGGATGAAACAGAAGATCCTAAGATCCCATTCCATACTGATATAACTGAAATATAAAAGAAGTTGCTCAGGCTTTATGTACTATATTAGTTTTCAATTGCTACATAATAATTACCACAAACTTGAAGGTTTAAAACAACACCCATTTATTATCTCATAGATTCTTTAGATCAGAAGACCAAGCATAATTTAGCTCAGTTTTCTGCTTAAGGTCTCATCAGCCTGAAATAAGGCTATAATTGCATCTGAGGCTTGGGGTCTTCTTCCAAGCTCATTCAAATTGTTGACAGGATTCAAGTCCCTGTATATTTAGGAGATTGAGGTTCCCATTTGCTTGCCAGGTGCTGGCCAGGGGCTGATGTCACCTTCTAGTGGCTACCCATACTTCTTTGCTATGTGGCCCATGTAAACAGTTCACAATATGGCTGTTTGCTTTCTTCTAGGCCAGCAGGAAAGTTCTGCTCATGCCTTGTATCTCTTCCTTCCAAAATGGCCTAATCCCTTTTAAGCATTGCTTGATTAGGTTAAAGTCCCCCTTATCTCCAACCCTAAAATCTCCTTTCTGACTTGCTCAAAGTTTTGATCTTGCTTGTATCTGCAAAATCTCTTCATCTCTGTCATACAATGTAACTTAATTAGAGTGAAATTCATTATATTCACAATTCTGCCCACACTCACAATGGGACAGAATTATACAGGAGTAAACATCAGGATGCAGGAATCTTGGAAGCTGTCCTGGAATCTTCCCTACCATAGATATCTTCCTGCACTCATATTCTAGATTTCCATCCTATAGAGCCTGAAAGTCTTGGACATATTTCTTACTGAACCAGCAAGCATCACAGGTCACAAAATGAACAGGACCCTCTTGCTTTGTAGGTTGTACTGTTCTTCCTATTCCCAAAGGGAATGAAAGACTTGAATAAAGGACAGGGGAGAATAACTATCATTTACATTTGTATGTATGAGTGATCACATTGCCTTTTTGATAAAAAGTCATGATAAATTCCCCATTTAAAAAACATATAAGAATGTAAAGATTGAGAAGAGATGGAAAAAGGAACAGAAAACCTATTTAACAAAATAATAGCTAAAAATTCCCAAGTCTTGGGATAGACATGAATATCCAGCTCCAGGAGGATGAAATGTACTCAATTAGATTCAAGCCAAAAAGATCCTTGTCAAAAACATAATTAAACTGTCAAAACACAAAGAAAGAATTCTAAAAGTTGTAAGAGAAAAGCAAGTCACATATAAGGTAATCACTTTTAGATTATCAGCAGATTTCTCAGCAGAAACCTCACAGGCCAGGAGAGAATGAAATGATATACCCAAAATACTGAAAGAAAAAAAAAATTCATTCAAGAATATTATATCCAGGAAAGCTATCTTTCAGAAATGAAGGAGAAATAAAGACCTTCCCAGACAAGCAAAAGCTGAGGTAATTCATAACCACTCAACTGACCTTACAAGAAATGCTTAAGGGAGTGCCACTGGAAATAAAAGGGTGATAATTACTATCACCAAAACATGTGAAAGTATAAAACTCACCAGTAGAGGTAAATTCACAAATCAAACTCAGAATTCTCCAGTGATATAATGATGCTAAGCCCTGTCCTTTGAAGGTTTAAAGTCAAAATGGTCAAAACATTAACAGCTATAATTAGTGAATAGGTAACACACAATATATAAATATATAAATTAAAGCAACAAAAGTATAAATTGTGAGGGGGAGGGAAAAAGTCAAGTATTTTTTGTGACCAAAGTTAAGTTGCTTTCAGCTTAAAATAGTCTATTATAACTAGAAAAGTCTTTATGTTAGCCCCATGGTAAACACAAATAATGAAATTATAGCAAATATAGAAACATGAAAGGGAAAAAAACAAAGCTAAGTTCCACACAAAACCACTAAACCACAGTGGTGAAAAAGAGAGAAGAAAGACACAAAGCATCTACAAAACAACTAGAAAACAATTAACAAAATAGCAAGAGTAAGTTCTTATCTATCAATAATAACTTTGAATGTAAATGGATTAAATTCACTAATTAAAAGATATAGAGTGGCTGAATTGATTTTAAAAAAAACACACAAGACTCAGTTATATGCTGCCTACAAGAGGCTCACTTCACCCTAAAAGACAAACATAGACTGACAGTGAAGGGATGGAAAAAGATATTCCATGCAAATGAAAACCCCAAGTGAACAGGAGCAGCCATACTTAGATAAAATAGACTTTAAGTCAAACACTGTAAAAAGAGACAATGAAGGTCATTATATAATGATGAAGGGATCAATTCAACAAGAGGATATAATCATAAATATATTCACACCCAACACCAAAGCACCCAAATATAAAATAAATATTATTAGATATAAAGGGAGAGATAGACTGTAATACAGTAGTAGCAGGAGACTTCAACACCATACTCTCAACAATAGACAGATCATCTAGACAGAAAACCAACAAAGAAACATCAAATTTACACTACACAATAGACCAAATGGACCTAACAGATATTTACAGAATATCAAATAGCTTCATATTACACATGGAACATACTGCAGGATAGATTATATATTAAGGCCATAAAACAAGTATTTAAGAATTTAAGAATATAGAGACAATATAAAGATTTTATCAAGTACCTTTTCTGACCACAATGATATAAAACTAGAAATCAACAAGAAAGACTTTAGAAACCTTACAAATATATGGAAATTAAACAACATGCTCCTAAATAACCAGTCAATGAAGAAGCTAAAAGGAAAATTTAAAAATTCCTTAAAACAAACAAAAATGGAAACACACCATATCAAAACCTGTGAGACAAAGCAAAAGCAATTCTAAGAGAGCTTATAGCAATAAACACCTACATAAAAAAAAAATTTCTAATAACCTAATAATACAACTCAAGAAACTAGAAAAATAAGGACAAATTAAACCTAAAATTGGTAGAAGGAAATCATAAGGCTCAGAATGGAAATAAATAAGAGACTAAAAAAATTCAAAAGATCAACAAAATAAAGAGTATTTTTTTTGAAGAAAACAAAATTGACAAACCATTAGCCATACAAACTAATAGAGAGAAGAACCAAATAAATAAAACCAGCAATGAAAAAGGAGACATCACAATAGGTACTACAGAAATACAAAGGATCATTAGAGACTACTATGAACAACTATATGCCAATAAATTTGAAAACCTGGAAGAAATGGATAAATTCCTGGATGCATACAATCTACCAAGACTGAACCAAGAAAAAATAAAAAGTTTGAATAGACCAATAACCAGTAACAAGATTGAATCAGTGTTAAAACTTCTTTCACCAAAAAAAATCAGGATCTCATAGCTTCACTGATGAATTCTACCAAACACTTAAAGAAGAACTAATACAAATTCTCCTCAAACTATTCCAAAAAATTGAAAAGGAGGTAATACACCCAAACTCATTTTATGAGGACAGCATTACCCTGATTTCAAAACCAAACAAGGACACAAAATAACAACAATAAACTACAGACCAATAACTCTGATGCAAAAATCCTGAAAAAATACCAACAAACTGAATTCAACAGCACATTAAAAAGATCATTCACTCTGATCAAGTGAGATTCATACCAGGGATGCAAGGATGGTTCAACATACACAAATCAATAAATATAATACACACGGAAAAAAGACAAAACAATATGATCACTTCAACAGATGCAGAAAAAGCATTTGACAAAATTCAATATCCCTTCAAAAAAACTCTCAACAAATTATGTATAGGAGGTATGTACCTTAACACAATAAAGGTCCTATATGACAAGCCATAGTTAACATCTTATTGAATTGGGAAAACCTGGAAGTAAGGTCAGTAGTAAGACAAGGAAGCCCAATTTAACCACTTCCATTCCAGATAGTACTGAAAGACCTAGCCAGAGCAATTAGGCAAGAGAAAGAAATAAAAGGCATCCAAGTTGAAAAGGAGGAAGTCAAATTGTTCCTGTTTGCAGATGACGTGATTTTATTCATTGGAAAGCTGAAAGACTCCACCAAAAAAAGCTGTTAGGTCTAATAAACAAACTCAGTAAAATTTCAGGATAAAAAAATCAATATACAAAAATTAGTAGCGTTTCTATACACTAATAGTGAACTTTATGAAAAGGAAATCAGTAAACAATAGATAAAATAAAAATAAGATACCTAGGAATAAACTTAACCAAGGAGGTGAAGTATCTCTACACTAAAATCTATAATACATTGATGAAAGAAATTGACGATAACACAAATAAAGGTAAAGATATCCCATGCTCATGGATTGGAAGAAATATTATTAAAATGGCAATACTACACAAAGAAATCTACAGATTCTATGAAATCCCTGTGAAAATACCAATGACAGTCGTCACACAATAGAGAGAAGTAAATCTCAATGGAAAGCAAGCGGGGGGGGGGGGGGCGGGAGGAGAGGATGGGCGAAAACCTACCTTACAGGTACAATGAACAATATCTGGGTGACAGGCACACTTTTAACTCTGACTCAAGCATTACAAAACTGATCCATGTAACCAAAAACATTTGTACACCCGTAATAATTTGAAATAAAAAAGAAGAAAAAACAATTTTAAAATTCACACGGAACCAAAGACTCCAAATAGCCAAAGCAAAACTGAATAAAAAGAACAAAGCTGGAGAAGTCACACAACTTTGCCTATGCACTGCCCAAGTCAGAGCTACGATCGTGGACATCACCAAAACCTTGCGCCCTGCGGTGAGAGTTTTCCCATCACCTCCACCCCCTCCCACCTACCTATCCCCTGATGAATATTGTTTCCATGTGTGACATAAGTATTGATCAGTTAGCTGCTAGAGACCTCAGCAATCCCAACAGCTGGCCCCTCCCACCAGAGGCAGCCCTCCAAGCCTGGAGAGAGAGAGCTCTGAAATCCATAGCAGCGGCCCCCGCTGGAAGCCGGATAAGCAACCTCTAAGCTGTGTAGAATTTTCCCAATTGAGCTATCGCACTGCAGCCGCAAGCAATTTGTCCCCCCACCTCAGAAGGAGCAGGGTCAAAGTCACCCCTGGGAGGTTCAAGACCCCTCCCAAAGCTTGGGGCTTTCACATACCCCATCTGGGGGACCAGAGCCTGCCACGGGCACAACAGAATACCTAGGTAACTGGCTACTCCACACAAATTACAATCAACGACAGCAGGAACAACCCCACAGCTAAAAATGTTGCCTTTCATCTCAAGCTAATAGGGAGCAGTGGATTCATACCCTCAAGTACAATCCACCAGCTTGGAGCTCAAGCTGGGCAAACAAACTCACTCCACTCCACTGGGAAGAGGTGAAGACAACAGGTCAGAGGTAACCCAAGATCCACCCAACTTGCTAAAATACACCTAAGGCAATACAGACCAGTACTCCTCTCCCTGGCTCTGCCAAGGAATGAATCACGGGGGCTTGAAGACAGGGCCATAAACTAGCCCTAACACCCCCAGCTCTTGACCAAGAGGCCAGATGATAAAAAAATCAGCAAAAGAACTCAGGAAACATGAAAAATCAGAGTGAAAAGTCACCCCCAAAAGAAATCATTAGTTCCTCTCAACAGATGCCATCTCAAATGAAATGGGTAGAATGAAAGAAGAGGAATTTCGTATATGGGTTATAAAAAAGTTCAATGAAATTCAAGAGAAAATTGAATTCCAGCATAAATTTTTCTATGGTAATAATGAAGAGCTCTTCTGAATTTGGAGAGTGTGCAACCTAGCCATAATTGGACATTATTCCACTCTGTATCCATTTAGTCCTGAAAGTTTCATTTTAATTTTATGAGACAAATGAACCCTTTTTCTTTACCAAAACCATGTTTCAGTGTTTCAGACCCAGTGTGGAAGGATAAGGGCCATAGTTAAGTTCCTGGAAGAACATGGTAAACAAAACAAAACAAAACAAAAACCATATCCCTGGTGTGTTTCACTGGATTCTACTCACCAGATTTGAAGAGAAAAATTCTTTACAAAAGACTGGCAAAAACTTATTTTCTCCTTCTTTTTTTTCCTCTTCAGACACATCTTGGTATTATTTCTAAACAAAAGTTTTCAATGTGTGTTTCCTATTGGGGCCCAGCATATTTGTTTCATTAATGAACAAAGTAGCTCCAGGGATCAAGCTCTAGGTATGCCCACTTGATAAAATATAATATGCAACAGCAGAACTTGTGAAACCAGTATGCCACCAAGCATATAGAGAATGCTCCTCATCTACTTTAGTATTGAGTTACAGAAATACATTTTATGGAAATGCTGGGTGAGGGTCATGAAGAGCGAAAGTAAAGCTAGTATTAGGAGTCACTGTCAACTGGAGATCAATCAGATAAAATGCATTCAGAAATTATAAGGTAGCATAAGAAAGGAAGATTCAGTGTAAAATTTCCAATTTACACATAAATTTTTCTATGGTAATAATGAAGAGCTCTTTTACTAGAATGCAATCAGGCAAAAAAAAGTATCTAAATTGCAATTTAAGTCAGCTAACATCTTCTAGCAATATAGAATGCTTACATTCTGAAGTCTATCCATCTCAAAAATAAACAATCGTATTAACTTTTAACCAAAGTGCCTTGAGAATATTTGCTTTGTTCAAGATTCCTGATCATTCCTAAAATTTACTTCACACTTAGATGATCTGGCCATACATTTCAGTGAAAAAACAGAGTATTTGCTCTGTTCTCCACCTTCTCGCTAGTGGCCCCCAATTATTTGTTTTTGAAACAAACACATTCACCAAAGTGAATCCCTCTGTTCATCCCAGCTTGCCTCTTCCTGGATACTACTTTATTAATTATCTGCCCTCCCCCCACCTTTTTAAGGGGAAGTACATACTGAAATAGCTACCCAGGCAAATATAAAAGCAGATGGAGTCTTAGCACTTTTCTGCAAGCACTCAGTGATTTGTAATATTTCAGACAGCAAGCAAAACAAATGAGAACAACAAAAAACAAAAAGCAGAAAAACCATTAAAAAGATGCTGACTCCAATGATTGCAGGATAGGAGTGGAGAGTCTGAAAGACCTACATGTGCATTCCCAGCATGCCTCTGTCTTACACAGAGCCTGAGCAATTGTTTTTACCTTTCCCTGTTTTGAGATATCTTTCTAGCAACCTGAAAAGCAATGAAAGGACATCCAAAGGATTAGAACACTTCAAAGGTAGAATAAGCAGGCTCCTTTGTCTATTTTGAGGGTATTGTAACTACTCCTTCAAATCCAAGTAGGAGTCGACAGCATTGCCCAACATTTTAAGCATTTTACAATTGGTTCATTGGTCTCTCTTGACATAACTGGCCTGAACAAATAGACAAGGCTGGGGTCAGAGTCTGTTCTCAAGTGGAAAGTTTTAGCCTATGTTATATTCCAAAAAATTATAAATCCTTATAATGAGGATCAGAATTTAACCTGCTATGTTGAAACAAATACTTCTGTGTGTGAAAACCACTAAAAATTGTGTGGTATGAGCATCAAAATAAATGACTGCCTTGTAGGCCCATTCTGAAAGGCTTTTCCTCCCTAGTTGTTTAAGGTAAGTATTTTGCCATGCCAGGAAGCATGTTAGAAATCTGTCAGGTCATTTTTTTCTAGAGGTTAATGTCAAGACAAGGCTATATCAACCAAAGGCATCACTTCCTTATTTGTTTTCCCAAGAGAGACCTATCTTAGCCCCAGCAAAAAGTAACCTTAAAAGTCAACAACAATAACAGACAATATGTCTGTTACATTAATATTGCAGAATTAAAACCTTTTATTTTCTGTTTTTTATGAAGCAAAGCACATGCTACTTCAGACAAACTAAATAACTTCCATGGCTATACCAAACATACCCCTCCCCCAACACAGCCAGCTCCAGAAATTCTCAGTTGGCTATTATTAATGTCCATAGTGTCATGTTTAATGCCATCGACATAACTGTATCCTGAACATTCTCCCCAAATCATCTTGTGTCCCCCTCTTTCCCTTACCCCATCACATACGGTTATCATTCAGTTTCCTCAATATACCAAGCCGAATTCCACCCTATGTCCTTCCCTCATGCTGTTTTAGCCTGAAACACTCCTACCTTTCTTACCAAACTACCTTGTATTATCCTTCAGCCATTATTTCCTTCTTCAAACTGAACAGAGGAATCTGCTTCATGCTTTCAAAGTTTCCTATGCTTGACTGGGTGCAGCGGTGGATGCCTGCAGTCTCAGCTACTCAGGTAGCTGAGGTGGAAGGATTGCTTGAGCCCAGGAGTTTGAGGCCAGCCTGGGCAACATAGCAAGATCTTATCTCTTTAAAAAAGTTTCCTATGCTCTTTTAAAATTGTATCAAAATTATAATTAAATATATAATTATTTGTGTGATGTCTCTATCCCCTATAAACTGGAAACTTCATGAACTCCAAGATTATTATGGTCTTGTTCACCACTCTATCCTCAGCACTTGGCCCATTGCCCAGCACATAGTAGGCATTACTGATACAGCCAGATTCATTACTGCTGAAACTTCTTGGGCAGAAAGTCTCAGCAAATCTCTTATTGGAGAAAAAATTTATTGAGGCACTTGGTACTTCCTAATGTTGCAGTCTCCTTTAGCCATAGAATACACAGTCTTAATCACATTAGCTAATTCATTTATCATTTTTAGCTGTTATTATTCAACAACACACCCCTACCCAAATCAGTGATATTTATAGACTTGAAAAAGAATATTTGTTGGCTAATAATTTTGTCTGAGTGATTCTCAGAAGTCTACAACTCCCTGTTAAGGCTGTGGCATTCTCCTCTGCTGGAGGATTAATTGATGTAATTAGCAACAACTCTTGCTAATCAATTCAAGGGGCTTTTATGCTGGTAGCTTAGCCATGGATCTTACTGATCAGGCCCTGAAAGATACCATGAAAAGAAATACTGGTTAAAGGTTGATAGTGGAAACAAACTTGGGGTTTATATTAACATTAAACCACAAAAGTGGAAACTCAACGATCCTTTAGCTAATTGAAAGGTCAGTGCATTTAGAAGAATAGAGAAGAAACACCTCATCCTTAGCAGTTCAAATGAACTTTTTGCAGAACTTTACTGAAAGGAAAAATCGCATTCAAAATGGTCATGGTTTCATTGCCACTGGTCCACAAGCAAGGGAAGGCTGTGTTACTACTACCTGCCAAAGAGGATGCTTGTACGGATGGACATTCTGAAGTCTGGAAGAACCTTTTGGAGAAGTATATTTGCAATCACTCTACCAGTGTTTACATACTCCAAAATCCTTTATTTTGTATACATGCACATATCAACACACAACCATGAGAGGATATTAGAATGTGTTTGTGAAAGATGAGCTAGAAGTACAGAAGAACACATGCCAAATCTAGATATGAGTGGTGATGGGAAAGGAGAGTCTGTGGAGCCAGGACTGGCACTGTGCAATAACCAGAGAGGTTGGTCAGACTCAAGTCAGCAAAGGCAAAGAGAAGTAGGTGGTTGTTGCAGGCCGTGTGGAAGGGATACTCCAAATAAGAAAGGCTCAAAGTCAACAGAAACAGCTGCACTGAGCAGAGGTAGAAAACCTCTGTGTAGGAGGGGTTTTCTGCCCTCTGGTACTTTATCCTTCATTATGGGTATTCATACGTGGGCCCTTCTCATATATTGATCATAGCTAGAAAAGACACAGAATCCTGCCCTCTTAAAAAACATTTAACTCAAAGAATGTTTTGTGTACTAATATTAGATCTTTTGGGTTGGTTGGTTGACTGACTGGCTTACTGATGACAGGGTCAAAAATTTCTTCTCAATATCTGGCTTTATTTTGGTAAACTGCCAATGACTGTAAAAGCTAACATTCCGTGACCTATCCCCACTCCCACAAAGCTAACTCAGTGGCCCTCATCTGATCTCATACAACATTCTACATTCCTCTGTCATAGCATTTACCACACTAGGTTAAAATAATTTGTTTACGGGTTAGTCTCCCTTACAGAACAGCAGCTATTCTGAGAGGGGGACCTTGTTTTCTTCTTATTATCATCAGTGCCATTACCCATAAGCCAGTCAATTTTGTTTTTGTTGAATATGACTTTATAAAAGTACATGCTTTTTAAAAATTACCATAAATTTCCTATTTTCTACAAATTTTGAGAAATCTGCCAAAATCAGTAGATTGTGAGGTTGGTTTCAGATGACACAAAACACATTCCCTCATTTGCCATTCACACTAAGTCTTCAGAAAGAGTGGAATTTCGACATTGAGGACTAGTAGTTTATGTGTGGTTTATGTCCAGGATGACAGATTCGGCTTTGGAAGGGAAGGAGAAAGTGAGAGTACGACACTTGCCAAGTGACATTTCATGTTAACTTTTTTTTTTAATGGACTGAGAAAATAAACAGAGGCCTGAGTGGGAAGCCACATCTGAGCAAAGGATGTTTAATAAGAAAAGCAGCCACTTTGTGTTATTTGGACCTAATATTAGCACTAAAAGGATACTAGGCCCACAACTTTGGGAAAATAAGTGATTAGAATGTTTATCCCAAGAGAAATATGCATTTGGCAATTTGGCTTGACTGATGACACCATGCACCAATACTGTCCATCCAGCAAAATCTTCTGCTCAGATCCCACAGAAAAGGGCCAGGCCTCTGCCAAAGTGCTTCTTCAATAACGGACATGTACATGTTTTCTTTATCTGGAATGCGCATAGCTGACAAAACCAGTAACAAGAATAAGTGACAGAAAAAAGAAAACAGAACATCTCCCTTAAGCTTTAAATTTCTGCTGGCATTAAAACAACACTATGGATACTTTCAAGCCTTAGCATACATTGACCCAAAAAATCCACAGCAATATTGTGAAGTAGAAATTATTACCCCTGTTTTATAGATGAGAAAACAGAGTATCAGAGAGGTTAAAGAATATGCCCAAGGTCACACAGCAGGTGAGTGATGGAACTGAAATTGAACCCAGGTCTGTATGACCCCAAATTCTATCATTTCATCTGTCATTAGGCTGGTCACCATTCAGAGCCTCATATTTGTTCTGGAGGATAATAAAGTTCAATGAGAAGATGAGTAAATGAAGCAGTGGGCAGAGAGCAACCCAGAGTGCACGTAGAGTAAAGACTTACGGGCCAGGAAAGGGTGATGGCACTGGTCACCAAAACACCAGTTGGAGGCACTCACAGTCTTAACATTTTAAGATTCTGTTCTTTTGGAAGACAATTTGGAAATCAAGAGCCATAAAAAATTCATTCGTATCCTTTAACTTAGTTATCACACTTCTGGAAAACTATCCTAAGGATATAATCCAAAATATGGAAAAGCTATATGCATAAACATGTTCATCCTATTGATTTTTATGATAACAAAGAAGAGGGGAGAGAATATAGATCATAAATGTCAAAAATGGGTGAACTATACTCTGGCCAAATAATGGAATATTATATACCCATTATAAGACTATAAAATATCTATGTATGCTTTTTGAGCTACCCTGGAAAATGCATATATTTTAAGTATTAAAAAATCATAATATATAATTACACGTATAATAACTACAGTGTTATAAAAGGTAGATATCAATTTATTAATACTTTGTCTTATTCTATCAAGGCAGTGAGATGGTAGATTTACATCAAGGATGCTGCACACAAGGTCACTGGACACAAGGTCACATAAGACTAACACACAAAAATAATTTTATTGAGTAATTACAATTAGAAAAATGATACATAATAAAATATCCTATTTAAAACCCTATGAAAAGATATAAAGTATCTGAGAATTAGATGAACAAAGAATATACAAGATCATTATAGGGAAAATTGCAAAATATTAAAAAGCACATAAAATTCGCATGGTTGATAAAATTCAGTATGTTTAAAATGCCAATGCTTTCAAAATGATCTATAAACTCAATGCAAGTTCAACCATAATCCCAGAAATATTTTTTCAAGAAATTTTTACTTCCGCTAAGATTATTCTCTGGAAAACTTCTTCAAAGTTTTTACAAGGTGTTCACTGTAACAGTGTTTATAATCAAATAATGAAACATTTTAAAATGAGGTTTAAAATTGAATAATGAAAATAGAATAATTGAATAGCATAACTGGTCCTAGAAATATTTCATAGTAATACAAAAGAACTGATAAGACAAATAGAATATTAAAATAGTTAAATCAAAATATATGTAATTATATTAAGTATAGATAAAACAAATACTTCAATTACAAGAAAAAGATTTTCAGATTGGATAAAAAGCCAAAACCAACTTCCAAGTTGTTGCTTCCAAGAGACATATCTTAAAGGTAAAAAAACCAAAAAATAAAAAAGCTGTAAAAGAATAAAAAGTTATATAAAGAAAACACTAATGAAAACAACGCCAGTGAAGTAATGCAAATACCAGACAAAGTAGACTTAAAAGCAAAAAGTTTTAGTTGATATTAAAAGGGATATTTCATAATTATAAAAGAGTCAATCCAAAAAGACATAATTTTAATCATAGAGATTTTAATACACTTCTCTCAGAACATTTAAAAATAAATAAAATCAATAGATATATAGAAGACTTAAAAATATGATCAGCAAATTTGACCTAATTGAAGTACATAAAATTCTATGCCTAACTGCTATATTATACACACCACTTTAAAGCACATGTGGAACATTTACTAAAATAGACCGTAAGCTGGGTCATAAATCAAATCTCAGCAAATTTCAAAGCACTAAAATTATATTGAGAATGTTCTCTGACAATCAAGCTAGCAATCAGAAAGACAAAGTAGAAAATTCCCAAATAGTTAAAACTATCCATTACACTCCTAAATAATCAATGAATCAAAAATTAAATGACAATAAAAATTATAAAATATTTTAACTGAATAATAAAAAATAAAACATCAAAATTTGTAGGTCTGCTTAGAGGGAAATATGAAGCCTTAAATGCGTATGTCAGGAAAGAAGGACTGAAAATCAGTAATCTGAAGAATTAGGGAAGAACAGCAAATTAAGCCCAAACAAAATAGAAGGGAAGCAATAATAAAGAGTGGAAATCAATAAATTGAAAACAAATAGACATTGTAAAAATTTGACAAATTAAAAGTTGTTTTGTCCCCAGGAAAATTGATAAACTCCTAACAAGACTAATTAAGAAAAAAGAGAGACAACACAAATTACTAATGTGAGAAACAATAAGTGGGACATCAATACAGATTCTGCATAGATATTATAAAGATAGAAGACTATAATAAGCAACATTATCCCAAAACCAGAAAATGTAGATAAAATAGACAAATCCTAAGGAAATAGTACTTATCAAAACTGAAACAAGAAAAAAACAGAAAATCTGAATAACTTTACATATTAAATAATGTTAACCCATAATAAAAAACTTTCCCACAGAAAAACTTTAGGCCCAGTTGGTTTTAAGTGTGACTTCCTTAAAATATTTATTATACTGGGTTGAATAAGATCCTTCAAAAATTCATGTCCACCAAGAACCTTAGAATGTGACCTTATTTAGAAATAGGGTCTTTGCAGATATAACTAGTTAAGATGAAATCATACTGGATTAGAGTAGGCCCTAGATTAAATATGACTGTGTGTTCATAAGAAGAGGAGAGGAGACCTGGACACACAGGGAGAAGGTCATGTGACAATGATGGAAGAGATTGGAATGATGCATCCACAAGGCAAGAAATGCCAAAGACTGCCAGCATCCACTGGAAGACAGGAAGAAACAAGGAAGGGTCCTTCGCTAGAGCCTTCAGAGAGAATATGGCTCTGCCAACACCTTGATTTTGAATTTCTAGCCTCAAGAATTGTGAGAGTAAAATTCTGTTATTTTAAGCCACTCAGTTTAGGGTAATTTTTTATGGCAGCCCTAGGAAATTAATACAGTTGACCCTTAAACAACACAGGAGTTAGGAGTGCCAAACCTCCGCACAATTGAAAATACACGTATAACTTTTGACTCCCCAAAAACTTAACTACCGATTGCCTACTGTTGACCAGAAGCCTTACTGATAACAAACATTCCATTAACACATATTTTGTATATTGTATGCATTATATACTGTATTCTTACAAGGAAGTAAGCTAGAGTAAAGAAAATGTTATTAAGAAAATCCTAAGGAAGAGAAAATATATTTACTATTCACTAAGTGAAAGTAGGTCATCACAAATATCTTCACCCTCATTGTCTTCACGTTCAATAGGTGGACGAAGGGTTGGTCTTGCTGTCTCAGGGGTGGCAGAGGCAAAAGAAAATCCGCATTTAAGTAAACCTACACAGTTCAAACCCATGTTCTTCAAGGATCAACTGTATATTTATGGAAGAAAGAGTAACAGTCTTACTCAAATTCTTTCAGAGTACAAAGTCAGGAACAAAGAAATCTTTCACAATTTGTCCTATCAGGCTATCATAAATGTAATACCAAGCCTGACAAAGACACTATAAGAAAGGAGAGTTATAAGCTAATATTGCTTATAAACAAAGGTACAAAAATCCTAAGAAAAAATATTAAAAAATTGAATCCAGAAGCAAAATTAATCAATATTAATGTTACTACATTAACAAAATGAGGGAGAAAAATTATTTTTTAAAAAATGTATAAATGACATTTGATAAAATTTAACAGTCATCATGAAAAAAATTTTACCACGCTAGAAATAGAAGGGAACTTTCTTAGTTTGATGAATGGATGGATGGAAGGAAGGTAGGAGGGAAGGGAAGCATGCAGGAAGCCTGGCTTATAGTAAGCATTATACTTCATGTTGAAATATTGAAAGCTTTCTCCCTGAAATCAGAAAAGTTTTACAACTACAAACAAATGAATACTATATTGAAGGTTCTGACAAGTGCAACAAGGGGAAAAAAGTAAAAGGATTGAAGTGGAAGAAAAAAAGTCATTATTTGCAGATAACATGATTGCATTCACAAAAAAATTCAAAAGAATCTATAGATAAGTTATTGGAATTTAAAACAAATAATTACATTTAGAAACTTTTGCTGTATGCAAGGTCTAAATTAAAAATCATTGTACTTTCATGAACTAGAAACAATTAGAAAATAAAATTTAAAAAATAACCATGTATATAATAGGGAAAACTTATAAAATATTCTAGGAATAAATCTAATAAAACAGGACTACAAACAAGATTGGAGTTTTCATTCTGCTTAAGATGCAGAAAGTAACTGGAGAGATTCACTAGGATCCTGGAGTATCTGTGTATCTCACTTCAAGAATTAACTCAATGAGCCTAAGTTTCTCAAATTTGCATATTCATTCCCAAGAAGGGCCTGTTCTCATGACTGGCCCTTGTTGGACTACTGGGAATTGAGATCTTGGAATGTTCTAACTGATAAAAGTATTTTGCATGCCCAGGGCCTTGAACAAATTTACCTAGTTAGAGCAAACAAAGTGATTTGTGGTAAACATCTGCTTTCCTTCTGGGGGCCTGGATCTTTAGTAACTGCAACTCGTCATGAAGATACTATGTGCCTATGTGACTGACCCCTGATTTAAAAAAGACAAACCCTGAACTCCTACACTTAGAACTTTCCTGGTACACAACATTGTGCACATACTATCACTACTCATTGCTAAGGAAATTATGTCCTGTGATACTCCCCTGAGAGAACTCTCAGAAACTAACATCTGCTTTCCTCTAGACTTTTCCCCATTTTCCCTTTGCTGATTTTGCTTTATATTCAATATCTTTTTGCTGTAATAAACCGTAACCATGAACATATCAACTTCTTCATAGTGAATCAGCAAAACTGGGGTGGCTGTTGGGACTTCTGATGCAGGCCCAAACAATGAGAATAAGCTATACAACCTATAAAATAAGTTTTTAAAAACCGATTAAAAAGTTGAGGCCACAAAGAAACCTAATGACTTAAAATCCAAGAAACATCAAGTACTTTCTTGGAAAGAATAGATTGATAGCTGCTTTTATCTTTGCCAGAACGTGAGAAAGCTACCATTGGCATGGTAAAAGAGAGCAGACACATTTTAACACATTTTTACAAAACAAATATGGATTTATAGGATGTTTTAGTCTGCATTCACCTCCCAACTCTTGCCTGTAGTTCTTCATCAGTTGCTCATGAGAATGATTGGGGGCAGAACAGGAGCACAGAGACATATTCTCTTTGAGGCATAGGCATAAAAGGAAAAGTGAGAGAAACCCCACAGGCACTCTGAGCCTTACAGTGACTGCCAAACAATAGTCTATGACTGGGGGCAAGGCAGGAGAGATGAGATAAACCTTCAAGGCACTCAGATCCCAAGTCTGGCTAAAAGGAAAGATCTGATCACAAACTCAATTAATCAGAATTCTGAGATTCTAAATATAAATACTAAAGATAAAAGAAAAGTTTTTAGAAGGTACCATAGGACAACATCCTCATGACCTTGAATTAGGCAAGATTTCTTAAACAGAACGAAAGACACTAACCATAAATGGAAGATTGATAACCTGGAGTCATTAAAAATATACAATTTCTATTCATCAAAATAAGCCATTAAGAAATGAAAAGTCAAGCCACAGAGGAAAAGAAGCATTAAAATGTATATTTTGGACTAGCATCCCAAGTGTATAAAGAATTCCTCCAAGTCAACAAGAAAAAAACCCCCAGATAACCCAATGAAAAATGAAGAAAATGACTTAAATAGGCACTTCAAAAAAAGATAATATCCAAATGACCAATAAACAACAAAAATCCCGGACAATATCAAGTGTTGCAAAGATGTAGTGCACCTGAAACTCTCTTACACTGTGAAATGTAAAACTGGTTTAATAGCTTTGGAAAACTGTTTGGCAATACCTTTAAAAAATGAATATTCACAGATCCTATCATCTATCCACTTTAAGGTATATACTAACAGAAATACAAAGACGCAAGTAAGGGTGCTTCCGGCCAGTACCAAGACTAGGCTAAAGTAAAGAGAGGTGCCTAGGGCTCAATATTTAAGGGGGCACTCCTCCCTCTCAGGGTCATGTGTGTGCACCGGCATCATCCTGAGAGTGAGTGCTTCCTTAACTTCTGCACCTCAGGCACCTCTCTTGACTCACCCTAGTTTCAGCCCTGCTCCTGGCAGCAGTATCCATAACAGCCAAAACACCCAAATACCCATTAACTGGAGAACAGATACATAAACTGTATAATATTTATAAAATTCACTATATAGCAGTAAAAAGAATGAACTAGTAGTAAAACGACATACATCAATCTCACAAATATGATGTTGAATGTAAGAAACCCGTCACAAAACAGCATTGTTCCATTCATATAAGAGTTCAAAAATAGGTAAAACTAATCATTTGTGAAATTGTGATAGAGGTCAGGATAGTCATTAGTTTGGGGAGGCATAATGATTATGAGGGTGCACAAGGGAGGCTTCTGGAGTCCTGGCAAAAGTCTGCATCTTGATCGGGGTGACAGTTACATGGGTATGTACACTTTGTAGACATCCATTAAAAGGGATATGGTCGTTGTATATATTCTATAGCATTATATGTCACTTATGATTTGCTCACTTCTCTCTCTGTGATTCAACTAAAAAGTTTACCAAAAAAAAAAAAAAAAGCACTGGAGAATGAACATCAAATTCTGGATACTGATGTGTTGAGGGAAAGGAGGGTGGGGACCAAAATGGGTGAGGGGTACTGGGGGCTTCCTCTGTATCTGTAATGTTTCATTTATTTTAAATGATTCTGAAACAAATATGGCAAAATTGAATTGATACAGGTAAGTAATGGGCACACAGTTCACTGTTTTTCTCTGTACATTTCTGTTTCAAATGTTTCATACTTTTAGAAAACCAATGTGGGTTATTTGAAACCTGGATCTGATCCACCGAGGGGACAGTGCAACCCACATAATTATTTACACCTCTTGCAAAATGCTATAAAGCTCTGCCTTCCCCAGTAGACTTCTCATTCTGCTCCTTGCCAGGGCAAAATATGATACTTGCAACAAGCTGTTCAATTTCATTGGAGAAAATCATGCAAAATGAGGAGAGCTTGTTTTAGCTTTACTTTATTAGAGGATTTGAAAGTGAAGTTTCAGAAAGAATATCCTGCCCCTCCGTGTCTCTGTTAAAGTCTGGTGTTCCTTGAAAAACAAATTACAAGTGGTCTGTTCACCTCTCACTGATCCCAAACCACAGAAAAGATAATAAGTGATTAACTTTACACTTGGGAAGACTTGTGTGTGACAGTCCTTCAATTGCAGATATTTGCACTCTTCCTTTTGCCTTTTAAGCATCATTTTATAAGAAACCATCAGAAATGTTGGGACTGTTCACTGTTCTTTGGTTAGCCTTCTGCTCACTTCAATTTCAGAAATGGTTTCCTCTCATTTATTAGAAATAAATTAGCTGAAAACACTCCACTACTCCCTATGTCATCACTGAGAGTGGAAGACCCCCTTTGTCATTATTGTGGTCAGGACAGAACCAACTGAACAGCTTTTATATGGATAGAAACCAGCCTGAAGTTCTACATCCAACCTGTGACACAGACTCTCTGTAAACCTCACCTCAACTGACTCCAATTCTCTCCTAGTTCTGAGCTTAGTTAAAAGTGAGGAGGAGGCGTAGGACATCAGGGATGAATACAAGGGGACACGGTGACAAATCGACCATATGAAAAGACCAAGGAAGGTATGGTATAGTGGAAAAAGCAATGGACTTAAGAATCAGAAATTCTGTATTCGAATTCTGACTTGCTGGGTTGACCAACTATGAACAAGTCATTTTAATCTGAGCATCCTTTTGGCAAAATGAGCAAGGTAATACCACTTTCTGAAGTTGGTGTGGTTTACACGCTGTGAAATGTTGAGAATATTACTTGTGCATAAGGCACTATGAGAAAATGCCTATCATTGGCTCACCTATTCCAAAGCCTTGAAAGTACTAACTAATCCACCTTTGTCAGGTTTCATTGTTTTCCCCAGGCATCCATTAGTCATTACATATTGGATTCGTTTCTTCTACCTCTTCCACAGTTTCTCAATAGGCCATTTGTTATTCTCATAACACACTGTAAATTGTTAAAGTATTTGAGCTTTCGCACTTCTTGGATTCTCTTTGATGTGTCTGAAGTACTATCTTTTGGTTGAAATGAATAATATACCATTCATAAGCAGATCACCACATGATAGGCATCTCTTGAAAGAAAAGTCAACTAGACATTACTAAGTCTTCTTGTTCATTGGAGTGGGGTCAAGGTTTTGAATGGAAGTGATTATGAGCCATGAGGAAGGAAATCTCTCCTAGCCCTAAGGAGCCCTACAGCTTTGGTCAGACCGAATGCTGTGGAACATCATTGTGGTAAAACTGCTAAACTTTGTATTAGTTTCTCCTTACATGGCAACACAGTATTTGAAACTGACAGGGTGATGTGTCATGTTTCATCCAATTTGGAGGGATCCGTAATTTTTAAAAACATATTTGTGTTGAAAATGAGACTTTTATTTTCCCCCAGCTCATATTTCTACTGACTTTCAGCATGACCTCCCTCTCCTCAGAAGGTAGGCATATTGGGATACCCATTCCTTTCTTCTCTTACTCAATGGTCACTAAGGGAAGGGTAGCCACTCATCTGATTTTTTAAAGCATCACATTTTACTGGTGGACATGGTCACAAATTTGGCTATTTCATCTCCTTGTTTCCTCCTTCATGAAGCAGGGTCATGGTCCTAACCAAGGAAGCAGGATGAATAATTCATTTTAGACCAACAATGCAGGCCTGGTTGTCTTCAGTTCAGTGGAGGACACTCTGATTTAGCCCCAGTTCTTAGCCTTGTTTCCCAGCCAGTTTTACCAAACATCCTGACATTTGAGTTTTAGGGTATTTCTTTTCGATTAGTCTAGAGATGCTGCATATGTGCTCATCAGAGAGACCACTAAGAAGAAAGAGCCTGAATAGTGGGATTCTGCCTCCTTGAAGCCCTAACAATGTGGACACCTTATAGCCTCAAGTTAGGGTCATGAGCTTGAAGTCACGTCCTATAATTATGAAACAAAGAAGGCGGCTCAGGCAGCCTGCACTTGCAGATCAATCCCACCTTGCCCTGGGTAATGTCCTTGGATAATGCAATATTGGGATGTCATCAAATTTAGTTGTCCTTAGAAGGTTCTCTTGCTGAAAAGGTTAATTCCAGTTTTCAGTTAGCATGAGTACGCTCTCCTTCCAGGTGCTGCAGCCTATAACTGGGGATGATCTGTCTTCCCTAGCAGCCCCAAATGTCCCACTCTGAGAAAATCTGGGAATGGATAAGATTGTTATTAGTTTGGATCAGAGCCTAAAATTGCCCCAAGACAGAATTCAATATCAGATCACAGTTGAGGGTCATAAATCAGGCAATAGCCAGGATCAACCAGCTGGGGAATAACCTCTGACTCACCATCAGAAGATCACAGGGGATTAGTTAACATAAGACATTGTAGAGTGACAAGAACAAACACTCAGGGAGCACTGGGATAGATTTGAAGACAATCATTAGAAATTTCTCTGACTCTTGTACTGGAAAGAAGTCTGAAAGGAGAATCCTGGGCTTTAGGTCAGTATGACTACCATTGTCAAGCGACATTCAAATATTCTAGGGGGAAGACAGACTGTGAAAACATTTTCTTGACATTTTGCTATACAGCAGGATATTCAAAAAAGGGAACAAGGAACAATCATGTGTCTAAAGATCCTTCACTCTCCCCCTCTCCATATGGAAAAATAACTGATTTCCATAAAAGGTGTTCCTCTGATATTCTGGCAGGATATCAATTATACTGTTGTCTTAGTTCAAAAAATAATTGATCATAACATCCGTACTCCCTTAATGCAAATTTATGACTGAGTTTCCAATAGTTGGTCCCTATACTCCATCAACATTCTCCTGATACAAATGGGCAGTGCCTCAAGACTCTTCTATGAAATTCTAGTAGCTAGAGATTTTTTTTTCTTTTTTTGGGGGGGAGGAAAGGGAACTTGCAATGATCAATATAATTTTTAAAAGCAAAATAACAAACCTCTCCTGGAGATTCACAAGACATGTTAATACATCAAAGGCTCTAAAAAAATCCAAGCCAAAAAATAAATAATTAAAACAAAAAACCCCCTCTGATTAACATTCTCTTAAATTTAGTATTTTCTGAAACCTGAATGCCCATACATCTTTTTCGTCCACACACAGCTATTAGCATCCCATATCACAGAACTCATATTCAGAGGGGCATAGTTTGGAAAACTCTGCCCTGTAGCTTTACAGGCACAAACAGAATAGAATCATATGAGGATGACCCTCATTTCCTATCCCAAATGCCAATGACAGGGAAAAAAGGAAAAGAAAAAGGAAGGGCTCCTTCCACAGGCACAGTTGAATGGTTCAATTTATTGCCATCATAGGAATTACTATATTTATGAGTAGCCAAACAGACCAGAAATAGTAGGCTGCAGCACTATTATACCTAGCTGACTGATTACAGTCAGGCCATTTGTAGTCTGAATTCTACACATGCAAGAAAACAAATCATTTTCCACATCCCTCAGAGCCATTGGAAAGACTCGGCTGTGGCTTGCTTGAAACTCACTTCGGTGGCAGCCCTTTCCTGGAGGGTCACTGGCCCATTGCCACCTCTTCAAGTTACCTTTCATCCAGGCCCTTCCCACCCCAGGGCCTTAAGTCCCTGGGATGAAGTTCAAGAGAAGAAGTAAAAACTGCAGGAATTCAGGGAAAAGCAACACTTGCCATAGTTAGCTACTACTGCATTAAAAATCACTCCAGAACTTAAATGGTAAAACAATGATTTAGTATTGCTCACAGCTTTGTGGGTCTCAGTTGTGCAATTCTTCTGCTCCATGTTGTATAGCTGAAGTCATCCATGTGGATATATTCAACTAGGGGTGCAACTGGTACTGGAACATTTAAAGTAGCTCCATATGTCTATGAGGGTCCCTCACACCACATGGCCTGTCATCATTCAACGATCTAGTCTGTACTTCTTCTCAGCACGGCAACTGAGCTCCGAGAGAAGGTAAGTGGGAGTGTCCAGTTCTCTTAAGGCTTCTGCTCAGAAATCCCAGAATATCAGTTGTGATATATTCTGTTGGTCGAGGCAAGTTACCAGGCCAGCCCAGATTCAAGGGACCAGACTTCACCTCTTGATGTGAGAAGTAGCACGCTTCTAGAGAGATGGCACTGTTCCTGATGGCTATATTTGGAGACCATCTACCACAACACCCAATGCTTCACATTCTATAGTTTCCATTGATGGTAAACAGACAAAACTCAACACCATTCCTGACAGAGAAGACTCTATCTAAGTCAATTCAAAACTTGACTGAATCACTAGACCAACGTGATTCTTTACAAACACATACCCACACACAGATTACAAATCTCTACTGGGCTCCAGTTAGAACAAACTAAATGAGCACATAACTCGTTCTATTCTCCCAGTATCTTTTTCGGAGGCAGCTGGAAAAATTTATCCTGTGTTAACATTAAGTTCCTTCATAGACAAATTGGGTTCCTTGGCTATTCAATAAATTATAAATCAAACTTTTAATTCTGTTCATGTTTTTATTCCTCACTTATACCCCATCACAAGGAGTAAGCAAGAATCCTCCTTATCAACAGTCCAACTGACCTCTGAGGCTGGGTTTAGCCATATCCAGGGGAGCAAAGCTAAATGTGTAATTAACAATATTATCACCTTCCCTAAAAGGAACCAGCTCTTCTTTTTTCCTCACTCACCATTTGAAGCATAAGAGAAAGATGAGCAGGCCAGCAGCTGCCTACCTAGTACATTTTGTGGGATGCTAAGTGGGGCCCTGCCCAAAAATAATCTTCACAGCTGCCGTGACATGATGCCTGAGATTCCACCTTGGAGATTCATCTTATTCTCTTCTGGTACTGACTCTTTGACTTTCCTGGGGTTCGAGGACAGAATGCAAAGACTCCAGGAGATGGGAATACATGGGATCATCATCATACCTTAGCTTCCCAGCCAGGGTGAGTGGTTACGCCAGGGCTTTTGCACAATGAGGCACAACCAGGCAGGGTTGTGGGTCTGTGGCTCAGCATATTCCTGAGGGCCAGAAAGGTGAGTGTGTCTCCTGTAGCTGGCTGTGTGTTCTTGGGGGTGGGGGTACCCCAAGGGTAGAGAGGGATGCAGAACCAAGGCAACCCTTCCAAGTTCACAATGTTCTGGAGGGCACTGGTGGGAGGGAGAGAGAAGGGGCAATGGGAAGGGGGTGTGAAAAGGGCAAAAGGACACATTCTGGGCACATCCTCCCAAAGCATTACCTTTTCAAGAGTTTTTAAATTAACATTGTTGTCATCATGATTAAGACCATGGTGAAAAGACATCCAAGGAAGCAGTGTGCACAGCAAAGGGAGTTAAAAGAGGAAATTCTGAATTAAGCCTTAACCACCCATGAAAGGCACTGAAAAGATTGTAAACCAAAAATAGCTAATATTTGTATTGCACTTCCTATGAGTCAGATTATGTTCTGAGAACTTTATATGTAGTAGTTCATTGATCATCACAAAAGGCCTGTGATGCAAGTGCTCATATTCCCATTTTAGAGATAGAGAAACTGAGGCTAGGAAGGTAGACTGACTTGTTTATGGTCCCATAGTAAATACATGGTAAAGCCAGGATTTGAACCCAGGCAATCCGACAGCTGGAACTCAGAGCCTTTACTCTTCAACACTACACTGTGATGCTTGCCAGAAACTACTACATACACAAGTGCTTATGTCTGCAGAGAACATGCTAAAAGGATAAGAAACTGGCCTCTGAGAAGGGCAATTTTGTGTCACAAATTCGAGCTGCCTGATGCCTGGGCATACTTAAGACACCTCAGAGAGCCTCAGGAGGTGGGATTCTGACCAGTGTTACCATACCCAACAGATCAGCTGGCCTCTCTGCAAGGGCCAGTGTAATACACCACTGCAGAATCCAAGGGCCAGCTCTGAAAATGTACCTCTCTCTAACTCTTGTTGGTTAGATATTTGATCAATTATAAATGCCAGAGACAGTCATTAATTTTCATTGATCCATGTTCTCCATTACTCCTTTTCCTTTCCTCCCCCAACAAACCTCATCAGCATACATGTTCTTCTCTCTGAATGGTGAAGGGGCTGAAGGTGCCATTTAGCTAAGGTGAGAGAACCCAACACTGCAAGTGAAACCACTTTCACAGATCGCCACCTTCACATTGAGCCACTTAGACTAATTGAATAGAAATTGAACCAGAAAAGAGCCCGAATAGCCAAAGCAATCTTAAGCAAAAAGAACAAATCTGGAGGCATCACATTATCAGACTTCAAATTATACTATGAGGCTATAGTAACCAAAACACCATGGTATTGGCACAAAAATAAAGACATAGACCAAGGGAACAGAACAGAGAACCCAGATATAAAAACATCCACATACAGCCAACTGATCTTTGACAAAGTAGACAACAATATACACTGGGGAAAAGAAGCCCTATTCAATAAATGGTGCTGGGAAAATTGGATAACCACATGCAGAAGAATGAAACAAGATCCTTATCTCTCACCACTCACAAAAATTAATTCAAGATGGATAAAAGACTTAAATGTAAGGCATGAAACCCTAAGAACTCTAGAAGAAAATGTTGGAAAAACTCTTATAGATATTGGCCTAGGCAAAGAATTTATGAAGACCCCAATGGAAATCACAGCAGCAACAAAAATAAATAAATGGGACTTGATAAAATTAAAAAGCTTCTGCACAGCTATGGAAATAATCAACAGAGCAAATAGACAACCTACAGAATGGGAGAAAATATTCACAAGCTATACATTCTATAAAAGGCTAATAACCAGGATCTACAAAGAACTCAAGCAAGTCAACAAGAAAAAAATCAAACAACCCCATTAAAAAGTGGGCAAGAGACATGAACAGAAGCTTTTCAAAAGAAGATAGACAAATGGCCAATAAACACAAAAAAATGCTCAATGTCACTAATCATCAGGGAAATACAAATCAAAATCACAATGAGATATCACCTTACCCCAGTTAGAATGACATTAATTAAAAAGTCCAAAACCAATAGATGCTGGTATGGATTCAGAGAGAAAGGAACACTTATACACTGTTGGTGGGACTGTAAATTAGTATAACCTCTATGGAAAACAGTATGGCAATTCCTCAAAGAACTAAAAGTAGACCTACAATTTGATCCAGCAATCCACTACTGGGTATTTACCCAAAGGAAAAGAAGTCATTTTATCAAAAACACACCTGCACTTGAATGTTTATTGCAGCACAATTCACAATTGCAAAAATGTGGAATCAACCCAGGTGCCCATCAATTCATGAGTGGATTAACAAAATATGGTATATATATACTATGGAATACTATGCAGCCATGAAGAAGGATGAATTAATGCCTTTTGCAACAATTTGGGTGGAACTGGAGACCATTATCCTAAGTGAAGTATCTAAAGAATGGAAAAACAAACAAATACCACATGTACTTGCTATTAGATTGGAACTAACCAATAAGCCACATGTGCATAGAGGAAGTAAAACTCAGCAGAAATCAAAAGGTGGGGAGGAAGGAGGGGGTTGGTGAAAATCTACCTAACAGGTACAGTGAACACTATCTGGGTGATGGGCACACTTATAACCCTGACTCAAGCATAACAAAATTGATAGGTGTAACCAAAAACATTTGTACCCCCATAATATTTTTAAATTTAAAAAAGTAAACAACTATTTTAACATGAATAAATAAATAAATAAATACACCTTCCACAGGTTCACAGTAAAAAAAAAAAGAAAGAAAATGAAGTTAAGTTGTAGTCAGAAAGGCAGGTGTGGCAAATATATCATCATAAATCTCTATCAGTAAATGGTTAGCGCTTGCAAGCACTAAGTCAGAAAGATCAGGAGGCTTGCTTATATAGAGGAAACTTGTTTCCAGTATTTAAATCCAGTGAGATAACTTCCTGCCTGCCCTACAGTATGGTTTTGAGTTAATGGAAGTGAGTAATACATTAGGGATGAGAAATGGAATTTTCAAAAGGTAACACTAGAGATGCAATTTATCCAGAGGAAGCAAAGCATCTGCATCTCCTGTATATTCTACTCCCCCTAGAGGTTTCACCCCAGCTCAGTACCATGCCCCTCCCACTAAGAGGATATTGGAAATACATGAGAAATTTTCTTTAATGGTCGCAATGACTGACCGGCACCACTAGCATTTAATAAATGGCGACCAGTGTCTTTAAATGTCCTACAATGTGCCATAGAAGCGTCCTACAAAATGGAGAATTTTACTAACTTACATAGCACCTAGATCATCCCTACTGCATAATACTACATTAGGCAGCTGCAGTACCATCTCCCAGAGCCTCCAGTCTCCAAACCTCCTGTCCACTTATCTAGGATGACCAATCAACTCTCTTTGCTAGAAAGACATGGTCTCCTCCTCATTTTTTAATTAAGAGGAAAGGCTATAATTCAACAATACCCTGTCCTATTGAAAGGGATCAAAAAGAATACTTAAGTGATATGCATATCTGGTGGACAGAGAATAATAGGAGAAAATCCCTCATTAAATACAAGTCCTGTGGAATTCTGTGACACAGGGGGACATCAACTGTTTGGATTTAGGAAAGAAGTAGTAGATAAATTGAAACAAAGATTTCAGCCAAAGTAGGTATCATATGTCCTTCCTTTCCTTCTCCCCTTTCTCTACAAATAGTTATTGAGTAATCACTCAGGCATTGTGTGAGGCACTGTGAAACAGTGGTGAACAATAAGTGACATAGTTTTTACTGTCATGGAGTATGCATCCTATTGGAGGAAACTAACCTTAATAAAATAATTGCACGAGTAAGCTGATGAATGAGGAGCAATGTGATCATCCACAATGGGCAGTCATATTACCCCTAGATGCAAAGAGCACCAGACAAGTATTACTTGTGCCATATAATTCCTGGGTTCCATTATTAATAAAATTGCTGTAGACTCATTTTTTCCTAGGCATGCAAATATACATTGCTTTGGATAGCAATGTGGACTCTAAGCAGCTAGGAGAGAAGCTTGTAGATTTTCAGAACAGTCAGGGCACTTAAACATGACACATTTTAGCTCAGGATGAGTCATCAGGGATGAGTGACCCTACTTCCAGATAAAGTCTGAATGACCCCTTCCCACAGAGAGGCCACGGAGCTATTAACAACACAGGTGGTCTTGAGATCCCTTGTGGGGCTTTCAAAAGCAGTCCTTGTCATTAAACTAATTCCACAAATGCTTACAGAATGCAAATTCTGGCCCTGGTTCTGAGTAAAGGCTCAAGGACAAAAAGATGAGTAAGAAGCAGCTCTTGCCCTCAAGGGGCTTAGGCTGGAAAAGAAAGTATAATTATATGATGTGATATGAACATGCTGAACATGATGGCTAAGTGTCCTGGGACCACAGAGGTGGGAGTATTTACTCCTGTAGTGTTTTCTGAGTCTAGTTCTGAGGGGGAATGACTGGAGATGGAGAACTTGACTTTCAGCCTTTCCTGATAGACACATTCCGTGTTGTTTGCTTTGGATAGACTATCCCAAGGCCAAAAGGTCTTATTTTTTTGTTGAGTCTTGATTGTCCATGATGCTCCTTGTCCAAACCTGAATGTGAAGTGATACTTGAATAGTAAGATGACATAACTAAACTAGCTGAAAGAGGAGTCAGGAGAATTCTCTGCATGTATTATATGTGAAGATGACTGGGATCGTCTCTTTCCATACCTCATGAACACTGTCTCCACTCCAAGAATCCTCCACTCCTGCTGACACAGACTCATCCATTGCTCAGTGTAGCTGCTGCAGAGGGGGAAGTAAGAACACAGTGCAGTCCCTTCACCCTAGCTTTGCCCGGACGTGACTTAGTATGCATACACAGCCAAGCAGTCAGTACTCAATCTGCCAGTTCTCCTCTTTGAGGTCAAAGTAAGGGAAAGTTCTGCCATCTTCCAAGCCTAGAAAAGCTCCTCTCTTCACTTTTCAGGATTGGTCTTCAGCCAGAAGCAGTATGAAGTCAAAGCAAAGGCCTCACTTGGCTGTAGGAGAAATCTGAAAAAGAACTGAAGGCAAGAGCAGAAAGAATCCCAAAGAGTCAACTCCCTCTCCAGAAAACAGAAATCCAGGTGGTGAAAATAAGAAACAGTAAGAGACCTGACTTTTCCCTAGGGACTCCCAGGCTTTGTCCCTTCCTTCTCCCACCCTCAGCTCATTGTTTTAATATCTGGCAGCTCCTGTTTAGAGAGGCAAACTCAGGTTTGTTTCCACCCAGACAGCAAGCTACATAAGGCAGCAGTGAGTACCACTTACGCAAGGCACAGTAGATTTCTAACTGCCACTCTAAGCTGAAACAGCTCATCTGTTTCTGTCAAATTTTTCCACAACAATTTCCTTTTAAGCCGAAAATGCCTCTTAGTTTCTGCCCATTTCTTCCAGCTCTCATGAAAGGTGTCAAACATGGAAGTTAGTATAATACCAGGGTTTTTTCCTTTCGAAAACCAGTATAAGAGATTATGCCAAAGGATTTAGTGTTATTAACATACAATATCCATGTACGTATTTATCTAAATAGGGAAGATGTTTATTTAAAAAGATATTTAATAAACATTTGGACAGAGCATGAGGCAGCTTTAAATAAAGGGCACATACAAAATAGGGCAGCTGAAACAGGAAACCAAAAGGTGGTGATAACTTATCTTGGAAAGCTAGGCTCAAGGTGGTATTATTAACTACACGTTAGACATCAAGAATGCAGCACTCTGCTTAGTGACTCCCACCCCAGCTTCCTCTCAGTCTGCCCTTCTGCATAACATCCTGACTCTTGTCTCCCTGCTCAGTGAAGGGGCAGCTGCTGCTGGCTGGTGAAAGTCACCACCAGCTCTCCTGGGGCAGCACAGAATGACTGACAAGTGGAGGTGAGATTTGGGGGGACAAAGGACAACTTCCCCAAATCTGGGAGGTATAATATCACACTCTGATGCTGACATTTTAGAGGCCATGGAACCAGAGATCAATGTAAAAGTGCCTGATTTTCATCTAAGCATAAGAGACTGATTTTGTCATTGTCTATTTTTATCTGGAGGAAGTGATCTTTGGTAAAGACGTGTGTCACATTCTCAGGATGAAGCATAACTGTTATTATCAACATTACCCACCAGCTGGTGTAAGGTTAATTGTGTTAGTGTTATGACTTAGGGGCTTAAGAAAGGTATACTCTAAGAACTCACTTCTATACTCTGGTGAGGAAAAGACTGCCGTGGTCAGAGAGCTGGAGCAATAAGGCAGAAGCTCATAATGTGGCCAGCCCAGGGGATATAAATTCAGGACAGTCTCTTCATATTCAGATCTCTAAGACATGGGGACCATCCTGGAGTTTCAACCTTCTAGATAGCTCACCATCCAGCTCCTCTTGTGTATCCCCATGGCTACTCAGGTGCTCACGAAGTAGACTGTTCCAAGAACCTCCCATGTTGACCCTTGCAATCTCAACTTCACATCTCCACCAGTTATCTTTGAGAAAATTAAATTTAATCATGCCATTCTATTGCCAAAACTTATTTAATAACTTGCTATCACAAGATAGAAAAAATGACATTCTATCTAGAAGTGGTAAAATCTCAACTGTTTAGTTTTGCATCTGAGGACTTTGACAGCTCACACAGCCTACCTTTTTATCTTTATCCCCACATAGCAATATCATAGTGCTTTCCCCCTCTCAGCATACTTCATGCTCCAGGCACCGCAAAATACTAACCCTTCCCCAGACAAGTTCTGTGCTTCTGTGCTTTTATATACATCAATACCTTCTCCCAAAATGCTCTTTTCTACCATCCACACCTGGAACCCTTCTTCAAATACCAATTTGTCCAAAATCTTTGGGCAGAATTATAGGTTGCCTTTGTGTTTGCCAAACTCTTTGTGCATGCCTGTCCTCTTTACACAATGAATAGGCAAATTTGAATGTCCATAATGTTCCAGCACTGTCCTAGATGCTGAGAATAGTGGGTAGAAAAATAAGAAACCCAATTCCTGCCCTCATGGAACTTACATGGAGGATACAAAGGTCAAGAGTGTAAGCATTGTTAAAAGTACTACAGTAGAGTGACACATGGGATTTCTGGATAAATGGTAGGTATAATTGACTTAGGGAGGTCAGTGAAGGCTTCTGTAAATTAGAGATGTTTGATTTGAGATTTGATGGGAAAAGTAGGCAAAAGGGGACAGGAGTTCTACTCAAACTGGGGTCTTCAGACCCATTCCAATCCTTGGGCTATTTGTTACCATTCCATAGCAATGTAAGTACAATATTTGAGAGTAAGCACTTAGAAGTTCTTAGAGCAATTTGACAGAGTAATTACATATCTCTTGAATCTAATAAAAAGCTAGGCTTGTATTTTGTGTGTCTTTTTTTACTCATTTTATTTTTCTAGTATTTCATACTTACAAAAGTATCAGTTTGTGATAGATTAGACATTTTAAAAAACAACCATTCTTTTGTCACAGATAGTCTGAGAGGCACTGCCCCAGGCAGAAAGAAAACATGTATAAAGGGCTTGTGTTGGGACAAGCCATGGTCACCCCAGCATAAGACATACAGTAGAAACGAGGTGGGGCTGGCATGTGGACTCTGAGGGCATCAGCTTACACGTGATGGCTGAGGTGGTGGTTATTGTTGCAACTAGGGAGAGTAGATGAAATCTGAGCATAAGAGAAGGACGAGGACCCAGCCCTGAAGAGCTTCAGTGGCTAATGGCCTTTAGAGAAAGACGAGCCTTTAAGGAAGAGGTCATTGCTGGCTTTAATAAAAGCAATTTGGTGGACAGGTGGGAGAAATCTGGAAAGAGTTAACAAGTGATGAAGCTGAAAAAAATAAGACAAAATAGCTTTAAAAAGGAAGAATCGTTGTATCTGGAGGTGGTTGTGGATGCAAGTGTTTTTTGGTGATAGTCACTGTGTTTTTATTTTAATGGGAGAAATTTCAGCATTTTTAAAAGATGGTAAACCCTATTGAGAGGAAAAGGTTGAATACTAAAGATAGAGAAAATATAATAAATAGTTTATTTTTTTCTGAGAAAGTGGGTGGGTTGGTATGCAACTCACAAGCAGGGAAAGTAAACTTAATACCCAAATAGATAGTGTCATTGAAATAACGGCCCTTAAAATCGAAGCCAACTAAGGAGAAGGAAAGAAAGGAGAGATGAATGGGAAGAAAGTAGATGTGTCAAAGGATTGCGGTTTTCGTGAGTCTGAAGAATAGTCATGGGAAAGAGTAAACAAGCTAGCTAAGAGGAGCGCTTCACACTCAGAGAGGTGGATCTTTGATTTAGCTATTTTTTGAAGAAAATTATACAGCCCCTTATCTTTCCTATTATTATATTTCCCTTAGCTGATTTATATTTTTTCTTCAAGCTTTGTTTTGAAGACTATGTGCTGTCTTTAATTTCTCTGAGACGACTGAGAGGAATTTGTCTGGATTCTTTTTTACTTTCTGGGAGGATTCTCCACCTAAGATATGTTAGTCCTTTCTTTTGTTTCTACTTCCTTATTTATGGTAGTCACAAATGGTTTACTTGCTCATATTTGCTATGTCTGTGCATAGATGCTATGCTGCTTCCCTGGTGGTTATTAATCATCTCTGCTGCAGCTCCATCCAGGCCAACTACTGCTCAAGAACAGGGAGGGGAAGGGTGAGGACGAAGAGCTGGAGCAGTTCCAGTTTCCATCTGGGTTTGTCTCCAGCACTCAACTAAAATGGATGTGTCTTCTGCCACAAGCCACATCCCCTCCCCACCCTGTGTTCAGACTTTGGGGTAGCAGGGAGACCACATGGAAGCCCCTTAAGGCCCAGAAACTCTGTCATTCAATGCTATGCTCCCTCTTGCCCTCCTCGCTCATGCAATCCCTTTGCCTAGAAGGCTGGTCATAAACAATCCTACCTCCCCCACCTTGTTGTAATGTGGAATTAGCCATCTCCAGGGATACTTCTCTTCCACTCCCAGGTCTCATCAATCTAATCAAGGACTCCTTAGATGGGCCTTTAAGAATTATGACACTTACTTTGTGAGCAGGGATCACGGGCTGGCAGCCCACAGATGGAATCCAGCTGGCAGATATAATTTTGTTTGGCCCACACAGTTTTTGAAAGATAGGAACACTTCACATAAAAATCCATCTTTCCAGCTTCTTTTTAAATTCAGATGATCTGGCAATCCTCAATGGTAATTTTTCTGCATGGCAAAAATTGGCTGGATCTGAGCTATGGCTGTTTGCTTTAGATGGGCTTGCCACTTACTTCCGCCATGCCCTATTCCATGCTACCTTAAATTCAGCCTCTGTGAGCATGTGCTGGTCACCTGGCCCCTAGTTTTAGGGGAGCTTTGTGGTATCGCTCTAATAACCTTTCCCTGAGTCCACATTTCAGTCTGTTTGGCAGATTGTTTTCATAGTTTATGTTTTGGGTTTGTGGCTGTGCTTTATTTTTTTCTTTTCCCTCGAGGTAGATTTTCTTCTCTATTTTTTGTTATTTTAATTTTTTGGAGTCACCTTTTCTGTTTGTTACTCCTTTTGTTATTTGGTGTATTTAAAGGGAGAAGAATATAGTAATGTTTTTATTTCATCGTTAAAACCTGAAGTCTTCCTTACCTGACTTTCTGATATTTTCTATTTCAACATTGAGCAGTTATTAAAACAGATTGCAAAATGTTTGCATATCAGAAATTATGAAATTATTGATAAAGTACTTTAAGCCCCCAAAATGATGTTACTGTGACATTACACACACACACACAAAGTAATATCTTCCATTTAGAAAACATTTAAACAAAGTATCAAAGGTGAAGGAATTTATAAAGAGTAGCCACTCCTTCTTAGAGATAATCCATGGATAGATTTCAGGATGTATGAGAATCCCCTGAGAATTTGTAAGGCTATGCTAGTGGATTTGAGCATTTTTCTTGGGAGAGGATCTGTACCCTCACAAAACAAACCAACAACAACAAAAAAGGAATACTGCTCAGAGTTCAACTGCATCACTTCCCACTGGGATTAGGATGCAAGTCTCCTGAGCCGTGGGCCTACCTCCATTCTTGCCCCGCTGCAGTCCATTCTCCCATAGTGTAGGCAGGGGATTTTTTATAAAACAGAATTAGCTAGTGTTCACCTGTCCAACACCTTCCAGTGGCTTCCCGCTACACTCAGAATAAGCTCTGAACTCCTTAGCATCACCTTCAAGGTCCCACAGAATCAACCACTGTCCTCTCTCTCACTTCTGAGTCTTCTCCCATTTTTGTCCCTTCTCCACTATGCACCATGCACACTAATGTCCCTCCTGTTCCTGAACAAGCTGCATTTGCTCTGGCTGTAGGGCCTTCTCACTTGCTGTCCTGTCATGCCTCTCCCCCAGCTCTTCACGGGCTGGCTCCTGTTGTCATTTAGGTCTCAGCTCAAGTGTCACTGTGCCATAGAAGCCTTCCCCGTGTGCCTGATATAAAGTGTCCCTTAGTTACTGTATGATGCGGTACTCTTTTTTATGTTTTTCATAGCACTCACTACCATTTAAAGTCTTCTTGCTCAGTTTCTTGTCTCACCCTCTATCAATATTGTCTCCTTGAAAACAGAGACCACGTCTTTCTTCTTCAATGTTATATCCCCAGCTTATTGGCTGAATGACTGAATTTTATAGGTGACAAAAATGGAACTTAGAGAAAATGGTCCATGCAAAGTCCTCTACCTCATCAAAGGCAGAGAAGATCATGTAATCCACATCTCCTGAAATCAGTCCAGAACGCTCTTCATAATCCGTTCGTTCAGTAAAAGGGAAATCCTACTAGGAATGGTTAGAATGTAATGAAAAGGTGAGGATGGATAGGTGAGCCAAATGTAATTATATTTTGTCGACCTTAGTGAGGTTTTTATTTTGCAAAACAATACCACACCAAAATATATATATATATTTTTTTTTTTCACATTTGGTGATAAAGCCTTTTCAAAGTCCAAGCACTCTCTGAATAGATTCTAAAGGCTACCCACTGATTTAATTAAATTTAGTAAGAATTATTTAGGAGTTGTCTAATCAACAGATAGTCATTCAATTTTAGTACATATTTAATATATCATTTTAACTAAATGCAATTATTTGTTAGCTGTTTGTAGTAGCAATATTTATGTCCGAAGAAATGACATGCAATGCTATTATTTAGCATTCTACATAATTCTTCAACTAAATATAGTAAGAAAATCAACATATAGCAATAATAATGCCATTAAAGTTAAATTTATATAATTTCTTTGTCTTCCTAAGAAGTCAAACTGCTAGTGAGTTCAAGTTTTATTTCTCAGACTCCAAGAAATAAGCAATTAACTACCAGGGTTGCTAATTGAGTAAATTACTCCTAATGGCTCCAGGGCCAGATGAATCCCTGTAAGCTGGTGATATGAATCTTCCTTTGACAAAAACTCAGAGCTGTATCCAAAGCTCAGAACTATGGTATGGTAGCTCACCAGTATACTGGGAAAAGAACAACCAAATAAAGTAAATTTTTTAAAAATAGGTTCTATCAGTGAAGCAAATATGAAAGTTTCCTCTCACAAGAGCTACAAAAGATTATGCTAAAAAAGAAATTGTTACCACCTCCAGGAACATCAATCTTAAAATAATAATAATAATAATATAGGGGATGCATCTAGTCAGGGACAATATTCATTCCCAGAACAAAGCAGCAGCTTAAATAAAGACTTAAGGGGCTGGAAAGGGGATTGCAATCTCACACTGAAGCAGAAAAATTGGGGTCTTTTTGACTCATGATGCAGAGGAGGCCCCTGGGAAAAGAGCTGTTAGCCTGCCCATGCCATGCTTCAGATACAATAGGAACTCAGAAAGGATGTTGACTAACCAATAACCTTTACAGGACACAAGTGGTTCTTTGTACCCAACTGAAATTTCAACACCATTAAACTAAACCCAAATCTGCATTTTCTGTCTTCAGTTAGGCAGCAAGTGAAGAAGGATGGCTGGATTTAAGGAATAGCATGTCTACGTAGAAGAGTCAGGATGGGGTGTCCCTCTGAAGCCCTAACTCTCAATGAAGCTAACTCCACAGGGAGTCAGCACCACAGAGGCAGTAGCTATGAAGTCAAGGCAACATTTAAAAAATAAACATTGAAGAACATCGCTCTGTATTTCTGGTTTGGAATCAGGGAACACCACAATCTTTCGAACTTAAAAAATCTTCTCTCCTTTTGGACTATAAACCAAAAAAGTGCATGAGGTTGTTAGCCTGAGTAAACAGCTCTGATATTTCTAATTCTAAAAAAAACTGGTTTTGAGACAGGCTCTTACTCTGTTGCCCAAGCTAGAGTGCAGTGGTGTCATCATAGCTCACTGCAACCTCATACTTCTGGGCTCAAGCAATCCCCTGCCTCGGCCTCCTGAGTAGCTGGGACTACAGGTGTGCACTACCATGCCGGGCTAATTTTTTTTCTTTTTTTTTTTTTTAGTATTTTTCATAAAGACAGGGGTCTTGCTATGTTGCTCAGGCTTGTCTTGAGTTCCTGACCCCAAATGATCCTCCTGCCTCAGCCTCCCAAAGTGCTAGGATTACAGGCATGAGCCTCTGTGCCCAGTTTCTAATTCTAAGTATTTTATTTTAAGAAAGGGAATGTCCTGTAGTCCAACCTACAGACCAAAATATTCACCAAGCATTCTGGACTTGGTCTGTTAACTACTCTGTATGCCAGGTTCTTCCTCAGCAAACTGAAACCTACTCCTTGTTATCTGGTAATTCCACATGGAAAGAGAGAAACATCCTGAGCAGGTAAAGCAAATTTGAAAGTGTGTAGAGGGAGAGAGTTTCAGATAAGGGATTACAGAAACCTTGGGATTTCCTGACTCCACCAATGTACATATGTTTTAAGTAGCAGCAGAGACTGGGTTATCTGAACGTATAATAACCTATCACTAGAATTATTAAACAACATCAGTAGAGTTCATGGAGTGTGTAAAAAGAAAAGGACTTCCCCATCAATTTGATTAAGTTGTTTCTGTTCAAAAACCTTCAAGGACATCAATATCCCACAATTGTCAAATCTCTCTTTCAAGACCCTTCTGAATGTGGCCTCCCTACCATCCAATCTACCACCCTCCTGAAGAGAGGCACCCCTTCAACTTGAGGGTGGCTGTCTGCCCTTGTTCTACAGACTCTCCAATATTATTTGCTCATCCTATACTTTTTTAAAAATTTAAAACATCCTCTCCAAATCCTTTACGTCAGCTCAAATCCTCTCTTTCTCTGACAGTCCCAGCCTTACTGATGCTTCCATAATGGGATCCCTTTCAGATAAGGCACCACATTCTTCGGTTTACACTTCACATCTTCTTCATAATTAAAATGAAAACTCTGTGAACATAGGATCCAATATCTTCTATTTCCTCATAAAGAAAAACTCCTGGAATAATAGTGAGCTCTTACTAAGTTCTTAATAAATTCTGGCAATTTATTTTCCTGGTTTCTGTTATTGTACAGGCCAAATCCCATGATAAAAAAATCTCAATGGGAATGTTTTTGACAAACTTATCAAAGCATGATTAGTGGCTCACTTACTTATAATATTAAAGTGACCTGGTCAGAAACTATGCTAGTTTATGAACTGTATTTATAACAACTATCATCCTTATAATAATGATTCCTGTACTCCTTCATTCCCACAGAATTTGAATTTAAAAACTTCTACTTACCATAATGTAACTTAACATATGATACATAAGTACAAGAAAGCCTGGGAAATCCCATATGAAAAACCTAAAAGAAATCTCTTCTGCAAATGACAAGTCAGCCAGCAGGATTCCCCAACCAGAAGGCAAGAACAGAAGTGTATATGTATATATATGTATGTATGTGTATATATGTGTGTGTGTATATATATAATATGTGTGTGTGTATATATATATCACAGAATCTCTTTTTCTTCTTTTACTCTCTAGTTTCAAAATTCATTATTTCAAAGCAGTTGGGTACAAGAGGGAGAGTCCAAAGGGACTGCATATCAGCTTCCCTACCTCCTTCTTCATTGAGTCCAGTGTAGAGGAGAGATGAGAATTTCTTCATTCTTGAAGAAATAGCCTTTCCAGAGCTCCCAGTAGGCACAGTTAACTGTGGTTGGCACCTGCTGCTGGCTGATCACTTCCCCTGTAGCGGGAGAGAGTGGGCAGAGGAGGGGATACCCAATCAGACAGCTTTCCTCTGAGTTGTGAGGTATCCGCCCTAGGAAGGCAGAAGTTCAAGGTCACACCATTCAAGCCAACACAGGAAAAGGAGAGGGCTGCCTTAGCAGGTTAAAGATAATGTTACCAAAAGACATAAAATCCCCCAGAAGCAAAGTTAACCTGAAGGAGGAGTTCAAGCATTTTGCTTTGGGTTGGCCTTAATGTGTGGAAGTGTTCAGTCTGCTAGTGTGAGCCAAGTTTTGAACTAAAACGTTTTGAAAGGCTATTTGTAACATATTTCCTTAGATGCTAACCTGAAATTTTCAATGTTATAGTCATGTTAAAATGCAACTGAAACCTAGACGTTAGATGAGAATCATCCCTCCAATCCCAGCTTGCCTTAAACCTGCGTGGAATTGGCTTTAATGCAGCCAGAAGAAAGGTAATATTTTCCTAAAGATTTCTGCTAATACTCAAAGGGTCTGGGTCCTTCTGGCCTCATCTGAACTCATGGTGACTGATTGAACCCTCCTCTCCTCCAGCTGTGGCTCCCTTGGGACCCTCGACCTCTACCAATGGTTTACTCACAGGCCCATATACAATTCATTTACAAAGTGCTTTGGGAGCTTAGTCAACTTCCACTTGAAGATTTGGGTGACACCATGGAGCATAGAGTCTTCTATTAGCTTTCCTGCCACCACTTCTCTCTCCCTCTCTTCCTACCTCCCTCCCCAGAACAAAACAAGTATTTGCTCTTTTCTTAGTCATAGCTGTTTGCTGAGTAGTTGTTGTTTGAGCATCCTCTTGTGGTTATATACCCTTTTTCCAAGTAGGATGGATATCAAAATATTTCTTCCAAAATCAGAGCTTTCTCTACCAGGAATTCTGGTCAATATTTTTTTCACCTTTTCACTTTTGCAGCCTAAAGTAAACCACTGACACTGACACATTGGTTGATAAAATGTGGTATATGTATACCATGGAGTACTACTCAGCCAAAAAAAATGGTGAACTAATACCTCTTGTATTAACCTGGATGGAACTGGAGACCATTTTTCTAAGTGAAGTATCAAAAGAATGGAAAAACAAACACCACATGTACTCACCATTAAATTGGAACTAATCGATCAACACTTATGTGCACATATGGAAATAACATTCATCAGAAATTAAGCAGGTGGGAGGGGGGAGGAGGGGATGGGTAAATTCACACCTAACGGGGACGATACACACTATATGGGGGATGGGCACACTTATAAATTTGACTCAAACAGTACAAAAGCAATTTACGTAACCAAAACATTTGTAGCCCCATAATAGTCTGAAATTTTTAAAAAATCAGTAAATAAGATGACAGTTTAGGGTAATGGGGACACAAGCTTTCATGGAAGAGAAAGCCATGTGAAGCCACCCACCCAGAGCCTGGGGTCCGGGTCCTGAATCACCTGAAGTCAAAGCCCACCTGCTTCTCAGTTTTAGCATTGCATAATTTCATTACAGTCCTTGAATTTTTTTAAATTGCATTTTATCATTTTTGTACCCTGGCTTTTTAGACGAGAAAACTCTAATATTCAATAAAAAGCCAAGTCATCTAAAGTTGTTCTTAGCATCTACATGAAATAACAGAAACTTTTTTTTTAATTACTTGTGTTCACTATTTTTTGTTTATTTGTCCACTTAGGGGAGCCACAAAGTCTTTTATGACCTAGTCCCTACCTACCCAACTTCCAGCCACAATGCTAGAGTGCTTCATGACCAGCAGCCCTGCACCAACATCTGTCCCCCAAACACCACATGAGTCTTCGGTCTCCCTGCCTTCTCTGGGTGGAGCTCTACCTGAACTATTCTTTCCTCCTGCCCAGACTCCAAAACAGAAATCAATTATCTTTTCCTGAGAAGGCTTCCCTGATCCAAACCCCCTCTGTGATGTTTTTGGCTCCTCTAATTACCTATGTATATTTTTTCTGGCTGTGTGCTATGTAATTATGGCATGGTAATTATTTGCCCAAGTCTGTCTCCTCTGCTAGAGGGTGATGTTTTTGAAAGCGTGGGTAGCATCTAATTCATCTCCACATGCCCAATGCTTAACACAGCCTTGTCCAAAGAAAGCATCTGGTAAGAGTTAACTGGAGATATTTCTCCCATCTTCATAAACTGTTTAAGAATAGCATTTTCAATCTTTTGTAGCTCTCTACCCACCCAGTTACAATATTTGTAAATCCCTTTTAAATTGCTATAGTGTTATATAAGATAGATGAGTTAAAGCCACACTCTGGAGACACAGCTGCTCTAATCACAAATGCATACTCCTGGAAGAACAGCTACATTTAATCTGAGAGGCCGTTTAATCTGAGAGCTACAAGTCATGTAGCTTTCTATCCATAGCTTGGTCAATAACAGAGGTTTTCCTAATTAGCATAGCCAATCTCAAAACTATATTTATATAGATGAATGCAGTGATATTAAGACTTGTGGATCGGGTAAATATTTTAGGGACACTCCTCACCTTTGTGAAATAGAGTATAAGAATCTAGTGAGATCTGTAGCCTGTGTCCTTAGGAACAGGTAGTACCCAAAGTTTAATTCCAAAATTGTTTGGTGCCTAAACACTGGGGTTAAAAAAAAAACTATGTCCTTAAAATTAGGTACAAGAGAAATAGATTGCTGTCTCTATAATATTGTTACTTCTTCCCTTAGTGAAATTTTTGTGTTTGGTGGTAGTCAAATACCAAAAAGGATAGAGACTTGGAACTTCATCAAGTATACAAAATACTGTATGGAATATTTTGTCTGCTTGCTTCTAAATGTTTATTAAATAAATGTCTAGTAGAATTTGATCTAGATTTTCCTACTTTATAACCTGGTAGCCAAGTTGTTGGTAAATAACTAAAACTTACCCACCTCAAACTTTTAGCAGATGACCATTATCTGCCAAAAATAATGTATTTTTCTTTGGTTGGTAGTGTTTTAGGTGTCATAGCTACAAAACCATTGCCTAACCCCAGATCATGATCTATACCTATTTTTTTCTCAGATTTTTACAGTTTTACCTCTTATTTTTAGGGCCATGATCCATTTCAAGTTAATTTTTATATGTGGTGTCCAACTTTATTCTTTTGCATGTGAATATTCAGTTGTCCCAGTAGCATTTATTAAAAAGACTTTTTCTCCCTTTAACTGTCTTGGTACCTTTGTCAAAAATCAATTGTAACAAATGTGAGGACTTGTTTCTGGATTCTCAATTCTATTCCACTATTTATAGTTGTCCTTATGCCAGTACCATACTGTCTCGATTACTGTAGCTTTGCAGTATGTTTTGAAATCAGGAAATATGAGTCCTCCAAACTTTGTCATTTTCAATATTGCCCTGGCTATTCTGGGTCCTTTGAATTTCCATATGAATTTTAGGTCCAGCTTGTCTATTTCTGAATAAAGATCAAGTAGGATTTTGATAGAGATTTCACTGAGTCTGTAGATAAATCAATTTGAGGAATATTGCCATTTTAATATTAAATATTAAGTCTTCCAATCCATGAACAAAAGTTGCCTTTCATTTAGATGTTCTTTAATTTACACAATGTTCTGGGGATTTCAGAGTATAAGTTTTGCATTTCTTTTGTTAAATTTATGTCTGTGTGTTTTATTTTTTTTTGATGCTATTGTAAATGAAATTGTTTTGTTAATTTTACTTTTGAGTTGTTCATTGATAGTATATAGAAATACAACTATTTTTTGTATATTGATCTTATACCCTGTAAACTTGCTGAGTTTTAATTAATTCTAATAATTTTTAGTGGATTCTTTAATATTATTTTTATATGTAAGTTCATGTCATCTGTAAATAGGTATAGTTTATTTCGTCCTTTCCAATCTGGATGCCTTTAATTTCATTTTATTGCCTAATTGCCCTGGTTATAACCTCTAGCACATCTTACTCTTTTCTTATTGATGGTCAATCTAATCATAAAGATAGCAACTTTTAAAAGGTAGGGAATCTGCTACTAGGTAATAATGTTAGAGTATATTGTTCTATGCCTGTGTTGTCCTTCCCTGCCCCACTGGATTCTTAATCTTCTTATCTGTAGAGTTGGAGGATTCAGCTAGATGGTCTCCAATGTGGAAAATGAGTGGGTGGCTTTGACTGCAGTCTAGATTTGTAGGACACCCTGCAGTGTGCTCCCAACAGGGTAGCTAGGGAAGGCAGCTAGGCAAGGCTCTAGGGTTCATACCTGTTGAAGTTACTGGCATGGCCTCTCCTGTGTTCATTCTGTGCTGCCCAGAAGGCTAAATATATTTAACAGTAGTTAATATTCATAACAACTCTCCCATATATGACACTTAGGGAAGGATTAAGATCAAGGAAATTAGAACGTCACCGCAGGAATTCATTGATTGTAATCAGTTATTCAGGGGAGTAACTTCATCTCATAAACCACTTATGTTTACATTGGAAAATGACTTTGACACATTTGAAAATTGTGTTGCGACTTGTTAAAGCCAAGGTACTTTTGAAAACAGGAGGGCTGGTTTACCAAGGACCTTTTCAAGTTAAGCCCTAGATATTCATTGGTATTTTCCTTTTTTTTCAGTTTTGGCTCACCTGGATATGCAGAAAGGGGCTGTGGGAGTTTGTGCTGGGAATATAGCAATATGGTCCATGTAATTACTGTATTTCTTAGTGACTTGGTAGCAACGTAGGAAGTAAACTGGAAGTTGTAAGTTTTTTATTTCCTTTTAAAACCATGTTGATGATTTCATCTGGAACCCAAGTTTCAATCTACCTATTCATTAAGCCTCCTAGGGTCCAAAGGGGTGTTTCAATGACCTTAGGCAATTTGATTAAATATAATTTTTAGATTATTTTTGGCAGATTATGGTAACTTCCCAAAAGTTTGAGGTGGATGAGGGTTAGCTATTCACTAATAACTTTGCTACCAGGTTATAAAGAAAATGTAGGACTAAGTCTTCATGATCTTGGGTTAGTCAAAGCCTTCTTACATATAAAACCAAAAGCACAAGCAACAAGAAAAAAGGATATATTGGGCTTCACCAAAATTAGAAATGTTTGTGCTTCAAAGGATACCATCAAGAAAGTAAAAAGACAAGCCATGGAATGGGGGAAAATCTATCTGATAAAGGACTTGCATCTAGGTTATATAAAGAACCCTCACAACTCAATAACAAACAAATAACCTAAATTTTTTTAAAGGAAGCAATGATCTGAATAGACATTTCTCCAAAGAAAACATACAAATGGCCAATAAACACATGAAAAGACGCTCACATCATTAGCCATCAGGATAATGCAAAGCAACATGCAAAGAAATACCACTTCACACCCACTAGGAGCCAGTAACAGTGTTGAGAAAACATTTTTACATAAAAGCAATTATGCCTGATAGATGTAGCTCCTTTATTAAGTGGGAAGCATTGAGAATTTGCTGGCCATTGTTTCTTGAATTATTACATATTTTAAATCCTTAAATGTAACAGAAATTATTCTATCTCAGTGTTTTCAAAGACATTCTTAAGTCAACAAGTGTTGCATTACGTGTAAAGAGATTTTAAGATTACATAAAAGTTCACTGCCCATCACATTCCTCTCTAATCATGCAAGTAAAGAATGATGTAAAGAACTGATCACCCCTTCGCTTTGGAAGGATTTCTCCTGAGTAGCAGCTGATGCAGCTGCTGCTGAGTATCTCAGAGTGTGATACTTGCTGTCACTTTGTGGGCTTGTTTGCATAGCTAGTTCTCAGAATTTAATTTGCAGTGAGGATAAACAGACAGCAGGTGAATAGGTGGATCTTTTACTGTTACAGCCTGTAGGTCTAACCATCTAGGTTTCCTGTCACATTATCTGAAGGCAGAGAATATGTTATATTTTCTTCTCAATTATAACTGATTTTCTATGAAACTTAAAGATTCACTTGAACATAACTTAAAGAAATAGAAAATCATAGGGCATTTAAGATGGCTTTGCACTAACCTTCAGGTACTAATATTCACACAGAATATACTCTTGAATTTCAAAACCAGAATTGAACTACATGTGTCATTCTACCTACCCTAAATTATTATGCTTTTAGATATATAACTTTCACTGGATAAAAATACCCACGGTTCATCCATAGCTTTACTTCTGACAATTCAGACCTATAGGATTGATACCAAAAGTAGGTACACCTTTTCATCTCTGACAATGGCTTTAATTATCCAGTGGCTTTCTTGAAATGTTAGCTATTATCATATATGGGGATAGCCTTCTATAGTTGGCCTTTCTTGTTTTCCAAATTTCTGCTATGTTTATTTTAATCTACCCCGTACCTAGATTTTCCCTATCTCATCATTTAAAAGCAATACATGAGCCATGCCTAACCTGGATTTTTGCTAAAACATATTTTATAATTATTGTTTTCTTACTAATAATTCCCTCATAGCTTGTTTCTAAATTTTTAAAAATTCTTGCCACTGTCACTTGCAATTTCTTTCACCCTTGCGTCACTCCTGTTAGTCTGTGGCTTACATCTATTTATAACTGAGTCTTTTTCACTATATTGTAAGCCTTGAGATTAGACTATATCATTTTTATGTTAAGAGGCTCAATATTACAAATAAGTAAACTTTACTGAAATACAACTTTTTGAACATACGTTTAACCAAAGTATGATAAAGTTTTAAGAAAAAATAGAAGTGATGAGGGACCATTTTCTCATCTGAGGGAACACGATGCTCTCAAACACAAAAGCAGAGAATAGGTTTAATTGCCTCGGGATGAGAGAGAATTACACAGAGGTCATGAGTGCCCTATAAAGACCAACTAGAAAACATTCAAGTTCTGATTTTAAAGAGTAACACAAGTATATAACACCATAAACAAAAAAAAAAAACAATAAAATATGTGGAATATGTAACAAGAAATAAACAATTACTATCCTTGATACATCAAGAAATCTTATAAAACCAAAAGGAAAAGTCTATAAAAAGTAAGAAAAGGATAGTGATGAGACAAAAAGAGATACACTTGGTTAATACTCATATAAAGAAGAGTTCAACCTTACTAATAATCAAAGAAATATAAATTAAAACGATAGGTTTTTATTCTCAGACTGGAAAGGTAAGAAAAAATTGAAAATCAGAATGTTGACCTTTTTTTCAGTTCTTATCGTTATAAAAAATTACCCCAAAATTTAGCAGCCTAAAACAACCATTTTATTCTGCTCACAGATTCTATGGATCAAGAATTCTGAAAAGGCACAGGGGAGCAGTGTGTTCCTGCTCCATGATATCTGGGACTTCTGCTGGTAAAACAAAACATGGAGGTGACTCAACAGCTGGGGGCAGGATTCACCTGGAGGTGTCTTCACCCATATGTTTTGTAGTTGATGCCAGCTGTCAACCCAGAATACCCACCTGTGTCCTCTCCATGTGGTGGCCCAGGCCACCAAAGACAACAGTCCCAAGAAAAGCCAGTGGAAGTTGTATCACCTTTTATGACCTAGATTGGGAGTCACATAACATCAAGTCTGCTAAAGTCGCAAGCTTGCCCAGATTGAAGGGGAGGGAACAGACCGTGTCTCTTGATGGGAGGAGTGCCAAAGTCACATTGTATAAGGCCATGTGGGATGGAGGATATTGTTGCAGCCATCCTTAGAAGATACGATCTGCCACAGAAAACCTGTAGGAAAGTCTCTGATAGACTGCCCAGTGTAAGTATCTTTCTGCAGGCTAAACTGCCAGTGTAAACTAAAGGTGTTAAATATGTTCTAATCCTTATTTGCAGAATAAGTTTTTCCCCAAAATCATATTATAATTGGGGAATGGATAGATTCATTTCACTTCCCAAATATATCAACTCATAATATTCTAAACATAAAGAATGGGGCTTTTATAGCACCTTATTTATAATGTTGATTTTCTCCTGGAATATGTTTTACTGAATGAATTCAAGATACTTACACATTCATCTAATAAATAATTACAGAGTCCCTACTAAGTGCCAGGAGCTCTCTTAAAGGTTGATCAAACTGGGCACTGTTCTCATTCCTTTGAGTTTAAAATCTACTGGAGAGATAGATATTAAAGAAAGAATTATATAATTTAATTAGACCCTGAGAGAAGTGCTTTTAAAATAATGTAAAGGAAACTGAGAGGATTTTCAGGTGAAATTAACTTATACGAGGAATCAAGGAATTGATACTTAAACTAAAACCTGAAGAAAGACCACAAAATTTGCTATTTGGGGGATGGCGAGGTATTCCAGGTTGTAGGAGAATTCACATAAAAGCTATGAAGCAAGAAGCAGGTTGGCATATTGGACAAACAGAAAGAAAGAATGCCAACACTTGCCTGGTGTGCTAAGGAAGGGGGACACAGGTACAAAAGAGATGAGCTGTAGACAGGACCCAGACAACCCAAGGCCTTATAGCCATATTGAAGATTTTATATTTTATTATAAAATTTTATATTAAAGTATAGCATTCTTGAAAGGTTTTGAAGCTGGGCACAACATGATCACATTAATTTGTATTTTGAAAACACTGTTCTGACTTTTCTCTAAAGGGTGCAGATGGTGGGAGTAGAGGAAGAGTTATGACTAGTTATGAGCCCATGAAGTAATCCAGGTGAGAGGGGAGTGTAGTTCAGGCCAGCACGTTGGCAGTGGAGATGACTTAAGTATATTTGGCAGAGAAATGAAGCTTATTCAGTTTCAAAACCCAAACCTACAAATTGCTACACTACTGGTAGCCATACAAATGGGTATAATCTTTCTAGAAAATGAGTTCGCAACTTATTAAAAGTCTTAAAATGTTCCATTCCCTTTAAACCACCAATTACACTTCTAGGCACTTATCATAAGGAATAATCACGGATATGTGCAGAGTTAGCTCCAGGGATATTTTGAGCAAAAATGTTATAACTAAGATTGGATATTGTCTAAATATCTGACAAAAAATTATTGGTGTCTGGATCTTGATTTCTAAATAAGATTTCCCAATAAAAGAACTAGGGCTCCTTGGAGAAATGGCTAATTCTGGCTCTGGAGCATGGAAAAATACAAGATGAGTATGGAACAGAAAGTAACGAAGTACTCAAAAAACAAAAGGATGAGCAAATATCAAAGGGACACAGGAGCCAATCTGAAGGATCTCCCAAAGGCCAAACCTGGAATAATCTGAGTAATATTATTAACTACATAGTACTAGATTATAACCCAAAGTATAAAATAAATTTGCATGAGTCCATACTGATATAAATATATGATTGGATAAATAGAGAGGGGAGAAGAGACAAATCTCCCTTACAGGAGAATTCCAAATAATTCATGCAGATAGCATTGCCCCCCTTCAGGAGACATAGCAGAATGTTCCTAACTCCATTCCCCTACCTCTACCCTCCCTCCCGTGTTGAGTAACTTGCTTCTGAGAAATAGAGCATAGGAAAAGGGAGGGAAGGTAACTTTATAGTGGAGAACCTGGTAAGCCCTACCTTGGCTGGGCTATCAAGGTTAACATCACCAGTGATAAGGCATGTTGATACTATGCATTCTCAATATTATATAAGAGTCCTAATAAAGTCTGGAGTTGATATAATAGTAACATACCAACGTAGGGTTCTTAGTTTTGACAAAGGTACCATGGTTTATAAGCTGTTAACAGTAGAGGAAGCTGAGTGAGGAATATATGGGGACACTCTGTACCATCTTTGCAACTTTTTTGTAAATGTAAAATTATTCCAAAATTAAAAGTTTATTTAAAGAAATAAACTTGCATTATGGCAGGAGGAACAGGAATAACACCCCCCAAACAATTACAGAACCATTAGAGGAGGAGCAGAGCTCCCCTAGTTGGTGATTTCCCACCCACATCAGGTTTGCCACAAGCATCATTATGCTGCTTCCTTATTTATGCTTGCCTCATGGTTATAATTTTCTTTTGAGACACTGGGAATTTCTGTAATTAAAAAGAACGATTCTGCAGAATTCAATTTTTAAAAGACTATTGGTTAAACACATTATGGTACAATCATAAAATAGAATACAGTTGTAAACATTTAAAAATGATACTGTAAAATAATATATACTGATACTGAAAGTTTTATGTATTATTAACATAAGGTTCCCCTGTTGAATGTTTTCATAGAATTTCCTAGTGTTATAAGAATTACTATAGTTGGAATTAACTATTTTTGCTCTTCAGTATATAACTGATCTCCTTTTCATTCTTTTAACACGTGAAGGTCTTTTTCATTTAGCACCTTTGCACTTTTAAAAAATCTGTCTGGATCTTCAGCTCCAAGATTTTTACATGGTCAGCCTCTTCTCATTGTAGGCTTTAGCTCAAATGTCACCATTTTAGAGAGATATTTCACTGACCACCCAATTAAAATAGTATTTCCTACCACCGCACTCTTCCTCAGAGTAGTCTACATGATTAGTCTTCACAAAGATTGACCACCATCTTAAATTATATGATTTATTTGTTTATTTGCCTATTGTCTGTCTACTCCTTCTGAAATATAAGCTCCATGGGTGTAGGGATTTTGCCTCTCTCTTATTCACCCCACCCCCAGTGCTTGATACAGGGCCTCACACAGGAGAGGTACCTGATGAGTGTCTTATGCAAAGATGCATGAGTATATCTTGGCTGGATACATAATTTTAGGACCCTTGACATAGAGGTGATGGTTGAAGCCAGGAGAATGAATGTCATCATCTAGGCGAGGAAAGTAGGAAATAGAGGGCAAAACACTAGGCCTTTCAAGCAGCCATCCGTAAGTGCAAAGTGGAAGAAGAGTAGTCAGTGGAGAAGATGGAGAAGTAGGGATGGAGACAGAAAAAGAGGTCCAGGATGGTGTCATGGGGGCCAAGAGTAGAGAGAATTTCAGGAAGGAGGTACACCTTACCTACGGCAATGCTAAAGACTGAGGTCAAGAAACGTTACTTGTTTTGACGACTCAGGTCTGGTCTCTGAAGAATATGATTTGCTTGTCTGTAGAGAAAAGCATATAACTCTCTGCTCTGAAACCTGCCACCTCCTTTCCTTTCCTTGGTATAAAGCATTGGCCACATTCAGTGCTTCTCAATGTCAACAGAGGCAGGATTGCTACCATATCATTCTACTTGCACTGTAATAACCAAGTAAATGCATGAAGAAATAACAAAAGAGAGTTAAAGAAGTTTGTAATATATTTTAAATGTTTTACATTGAACAAATTAATGTTTTTAAAACAAAAGTGTATATTGCAATGATTGTTATTCACCTAGTAACAGACTGCAGATAATAAATTACTACCTTTGACTGCTGGAGTATATACCTAACCACAAAGCTACTGGATGAGTTCTTGTCACAAAACTTTAAAAATGTAAAACAGACTTTACAGTGTGGGCAACAAAAATGTAAGGAGAAAAAGAGACTTGAAAAACATATGCCAGGACGTTAGCAGTGGTACTCTCTGAGTTGTGAAATCATGATTAATTCTTTTTCTTCCTTTTTTATATTATTCTGTATGTTCCAAGTTTTCAAAAATGTATATATACATTACTTGGATAAAATTTTCATGTATTTGGCATGCTTGTCCAATTAGTAAAAATGTAACAGTCTTATTTACGCTGTGCCACACGCTGACCTTGATTTCCCACTTTGTTTCTCAACATTAAACAGACAAAAAACCAAATGATACTAACATTATCTGTATAAGTGTTGTGACAGAATAAAACATCCTTCTTCCTCTAAACTTTACACCACCAAATCCATCATAGTCTAAATCCTTTTCTCCCAATGAATTTGAGTTAATAGAACAAAGCTTTATATAAGATGAACATTCAAAATGCTGATTTCCACAGGCTTGCCAGGCATTAGATATGGCAGCTTTTACTATAATTCATTTAGATACACAGTAGCAGGATATTAAAGCTTTTAGAAGATGCCATGAAATGAGAAAAGTCCTTATAAATATTAATAACAAATATTAATAACAAATAGGAAATATTAATAACAAAAAAGTAGGACAGAGGATCATTACTTTTAGTTGGGAAGTAAAGCAGAGGGTTTCGGCCAGAGGGCCTAGAAGCAAGGCAAATGTGTCAACTGCCTAGAGCTGTGTAGGATCATGCCAGTTATTTATTCCATTTGATTCCAAGCTCCTACTTTCCTACATGCTTCAGAAGGTTGTTTCGTCTCTGGGTTAGATCAGGGCCTCACCAATTTTTAATTTATGTTTTAAAATGTAAAATAAATCTAGAGTATTTTTATTTATTTTTTCAAAACCTTCCAGACAAATTCTTTCACATATTAAACTAAAAGAAGGAGGAAGAGAATTCAAAGCACATATATACTGGAAGGCAGTGATCAGAAAACCAAGTGACATCGTGTCCCCGAAAACTATGAAACAACCATAGACTCCACATTTTATTCCTTGAACACTGTTTCTCATTGTTGTTCTTTGTACACTGGGGCGAATCTTATTGTCATCATCACAAACCCATAGCTCTGCCCTCACTTCTCAGCATATTTGGACATGACACTGCCCACCTCTACCTTCGCCCCTGACTAGGGAAGGTTTAACCTGACCCTTCAGGTGGCCTTTCTCTGAAGGGATACCTCCTTAACAAAAGAACTGGTAATATTTCAGGTTGTCATGGTGAAGGTACTTAAATATATATCAGCCTTGACACCAACTATCAGATTCTACCGTCATGCCTGATACCTGATCCATTTACTCATACAGCAGAAGCAAAATTATTCATCTTTTAACATTGCCAAATATAGCTACAGAAAGACCAAATTCCTGAGTGTATTCGTTCCTAGACATTAGCACCTAATCTATGAAAACAATGTAGTAATTTGTTAATTAGAGCTATGCGTGCACTGAGATATGTATGTTTCTCCCACATGGTAGAAATCCAAAGGATTGAAACTGTGGGGTTGGGGTCCAGACATATTAGGTCCTCTCTACATTTTAAATTCCAAGATTTCACACTGCTAAAAGTTAGATTTTGAATTTTTCCAATCCCCCAATGAAGTAAGAATTTTAGGGTCATTAATTGTCAAGAATAGGGTAGGGCTGGTCCATCTGCAGACACAATGGTGACCAACTCTTACAGAAACAAATAACTTCTTGAATTTCCCCAAGTATTTCCTGACTGACTTTCATCATGGTACCTGCACCTTCCCATCTGCTGGGTGTGAGATCCCCCAGTTGGAATTACTTCTTTGAGTTAGGTCTCAAGAAGTCACTAAAAAGACACAGCATAGAATTTTAGAAATGGCAGATATAATAGAGAGCATCTAGCCCATTTTTTTTGTTTTGACAGGTGCAGAAGCTGAAGTCCAGAGAGGCCATATGACCTGTGCAAGGTCACCCAGAGAAGCAGTGGTAAATGTCCTGAACCCTGACGTTAGATGTCTAAGTGGAGTATTCTTGATGTTTGTGCAAGGACTTAACGGAGCTCCTGGCACAAAGGGGCCTCAGCAAACAGATTATTCACATCACTATATGTTAGTAGTTCTCAAAGTCTGTTTCAAACATTCAGACAGCAGGATCAGCATCGCGTGGGAACTTGTTAGAAATGCAAATTCTCAGGCTCCACCCAGAGCTAATATATCAGAAATTCTGAGGGTGGAGCCCAGCAATCCCTGTGTTAATAAGCCTTCCAGATGATACACGCACCAAATTTTAAGAGCCCCTGCTCCAGATGAAGTTTTTCACCCTTCCCTATGTAAGGGTCCTTTTTTCCTAACTATTTTCACCACAAGCCTGACACAACAAAGCACTTATTTTTATTGAAACTTAGTATGGAATGAGTCAATGTCTCTCAAACTTCAATATGAATAATAATCACTTAGGAATCTTATTAAAAAGCAGATGCTGATTCAGTAGCACTGGGATAGGGCCTGGGATTCTGCATTTCTAGTAAGCTCACAGGTGATGTCAATATTACTGGTGTGGACCACACCAGCAGCAAGGGTTAATTAGCCTTGGCTGGTATCAAAATTGGGGCTAAATGTCTTGGATTGAGGAGGGGTGAAAATTGTGACATCCTATCACTTATAGGTACCCTTTCAGTGTGTCGTTGCCATTGACATTGTGGAGTCCTCTGAGAAGAGGGAAATAAATCAAGAAACCTTTACATCAAACACTTTAGTGGTGATTAGGTGGTCATACAGTCACAGTAGTGCTTGTAGAACAAGGCAGAGGACTGAGGAGGGACTGGGGGGGTGGGCAGGGCTTCAGCAAAAGGAGCAACATTCTGCGGGGTCTCCGAGTCCCTGTGAGAGGGATCAGGAGAAGAGATGCGGTGCCAAAAAGGAAAGCCGAGAGGCCTCTAAAACAAGCACTGCTGGCTTCACAGTTTTGAGAAGGGCTAGTCAGGGCAGTGGGACCAAAGCAAGTCGTTTAACTCTGCACAATTTGGTCTGAGGTAGGGGCCAGACCATGCAGGACAGAATGCCTTCATCCAGGCTAAGTATGCCAGCTTTTATCCTATAACCACGCCCTGTGTTGTGCTACACAATAATCTTAGATCTGCCTTTTTAATTTTCCTTTCTTTCTTTCTTCTTTCTTCTTTATATTGGGAACTTTCATGAGAAAAATATTTCCCCACAGTTGCCAACAAAGAAGGAACCAGACTGCGCAATGTCCAAAAATGCTGGCATGTATGCTAAGCAACATATGACTGCCATGAATTATTGATTGATGTCCCAGTGATGGATTGGCATGCACTGTGGTAGAGTGTTCAGCAGCAGCATAACAACATGGCAAGGGAAGTTTCTACCACCTCCGTGCTGTTGGCAGTGAGAAAGGGACTTTTCCTCTCTGATTCGCAGGCCTACATTCTATTATCAGTTTGCACACTGCTCCTTGCTCTGTCCAAGCAGACAGTTCCTGGTAGTTGTACAGTCCAAAGGTCAAACTGACACAATGACTAAAACCCCATTCATGGAGGAGAATGGCAGGGCAGGTCCCTGATGCGTATTCATGGTACAAATTGAAGAGCAGACACATTGTGGTTCACTCAGAGAAGATTCCATGGCACTCAAGCCAAATTGCCACTGCTGCCTTGGCTGACCCCGTATAATAGACCTTGCTACAATGATATCAATGATATTAATGAGCATATCCCCTACCTTCCAAAAGAATAAGACTTCTGGTGCCAGGTTGTCTCTGATGTGAGTCAGGAAGGAAGGGAAAAAAAATCACCTGTCTTATGCTCCAAGTGACTTTGATAACAAAGAATTTGTTGGCACATTAAATTTAGTTGAACAACACTATTTCTATCACTGCGGAAAAAAGAAATGAGGTGGTCAAGACCAAAATGTTCCCTTCTTGGTCACTCAATATTAAAATTAGCTGGTGACTTGAAATTTATTTCTTATGAGCCTAGAACCCTGAACTCATTGTCCCTGGAGGTGATTCAGTAGCTGACGTTCATGTCAGCCTCTCCCAGGCCAAAAGAGCCTCTTTCCCTATCCAAATATTCTGCCAAGCTTCGTCAGGGAATTCTGGATGGTGTGGAAGATTCAGGAAGTGAATTGAGCCTGCCAGGAATCTTCCTCCAGGTTAATCATCTCTGTAGACTGGGAGAAAGAAACAGGCTGGCTGGCTGAGTAATGCAGATAAGCAGATGGCTTGGGCACAAGTTAAATGAACTGCATATTGGCTTCCAAATTCTCCTGCATCTAATGCCATCAAAACAACGTGATGTTGCAGCAGATTTCATTATCAAGTTGATGAACATTTACCATCATGGAAGAAAAAGAGACATTAAATTCAACACTTCATTATCTTTTAAATGTGAAATTCCCTTTGATGGCACATATCAAAAATAGTTAAGAGAATGAAATATTAAAGATATCTCAGTGTATCCTTAAATTTTTTTAGATAATTCCATATTTTCTTATGTTTTTTATGGAGATGGTAAGGATTCCAACTAAAATTTTAAAACTGAAGAACAATTATTCAAGGCTTACAGGCCCCAAACTTTTTATGAAATCTTTTAGGATGCATAAAAGATTCCATCTGGTTGTGGACAGATGAGCTTAGGATACAAAAGAAAAACATTGCACATTTCTGCCATTGACGGAAAGCACTGTTTCTTCTTAGAGAGGCCCATGATTTTAAGTTGTCTGAATAAATCCACACATATAAAATGAATTTAGGTTCATAATTTCTTATTAGGTCAAGCCTGAAGCATCAGTAAGTAGGGAATTATAGTTATTAGTCTATGTTGAGTTAT